>CM028134.1:656301666-657547500 GCA_016271365.2 Neoceratodus forsteri | reverse complement strand
GAGTATCCAGGAATTGCATTAAACAGTTTGAAGACTCGTCCCACCATGTTTCTCATAGAGCTGCAATGTCAATATGATTTTCTAATAGAATCCCTATCTGGATATTTTGACCACATTTAGGCTTCTAGTATTAGCAATTAATATTTTATAGCTGTTATTCTTTTTGAAACTACAATTCATAGCTGTCCCTATTTGCCCCGTCATTTAGTTTTAATCTGTTGTGAGCACGATTTACTTGCCTAACACAGCAGCTCCCTTTTGCTGAGGTGGAGAGCCATCCCAGTTAGACACCTCTGGTCAGAGGAAAATTACCCCAAATGGGGTGATACATTTCACTTTTCCTGTAGGCAGCATTCACGAAGCCATTCATTGACTTGATCTCTTTTTTGCTTGGTTACGTTGGCTCTGGGAACGAGGATTATTTTAGAGATGCAATAGTCATATCCTCTGCTTTAGTGTTGCCAGGTTAATGTAGTCCTTTTTAATGTTATGTACTGTAAATTTATTGATCATTTGTTCTGACATGGAGTACCATCAGTGGGTTACTACCTGCATTCTTAAGAATATTAGGGACCATTCTACCAATGTCCCTAATCCATGCCCCTCTATAGCTGGAGCATGTTTGCTTTGTTCCTCTTAGAGATTTAATAATGGAATCTCTTCTCCTCTTCCCAAAAAAAAATATGATAGCCTGTCTTGTTTTCAGGGGTGGGCTGATTAACCTCCATTATTTTCTATGGTGGTCGCTTAGTCTGAGCTGGTATAGTAGTAACTCTCCTGTATTGTTTTTTAGCAGTAGCTGGTGTAGTTATTACAGGTGTGAAGCTGGAACCCGCTGGACTGGTATACCCTTCGTGGTTAGCTATATATATATTTGAGCAGTGATTACTATATTGCACTTTTTATTGGGAACATTCCCCGTGTTGGTGGCAGGTGTATTAAATTTAACAGTGGGAACCATTATCTTAATATCATTACTAGTGGTAATGAGTTTCCTAGTGGATTCTAAGCTTGGGTTCATTTGTATCAGAACTTCGTTCCCTGCTGGCAGAGGGAAAATCTGTTTTGGGTGGATATTTTGAAATCCATACATCTTCTGCCTTTCTTAAGGTCTCTTCCCCAAAATCACATGACTCCATTCATTATCGCTACTATTCCTAGCTTCCTGACCCTTTTCTGGGATTCCTCCTGAGATTTATTAATCTGAGGAATCCCAGATTTGTAGTAGCTATCGCTTCAGCAGAACTAACTTTACTGTTTACTGTTTCCTTATTCCAGATATCTTTGGTGCTTTCCAGTTCTGCAATCCTAGCTTTCGGTGCCTGTACTTCAAGGCACTGCTCACACTTAAGGTCATCAAAGCCTGGCTGATGTTCTATCTAGAACTTGCTACAAATAATGCACAACATGGCTACCTTCCCCTGAACTAAGGGTAACACATCCTTCTGTAATATCCATGGTGCTTTTATTAAGTGAGGTGTTAGCTTTGGGGACAACTATTACTAATTAAGTTACCCGGTGTCCCCGCTTCCCGTGCGTGGCCCCATGCTCGGCCCGGTCGCTAGTGCAAGCCTTTTCAAGTGCAGTTACCGGAAGTAAACTGGGGTCTAGCTTTCCGTTTCTGTGCCGATATGCTATGTAAAACAGTGTTAAACACTTTTAGATACCAATCAGCATTTAAAAATGCAGTTTTAAACTGTTGATCCCTGGAAAAGGGCTCAGATACACATAAACCCCTGTAGATATTTATGTGGCACGGAGGACTGGGACAGTCTACCACAATCCCAGAGTGCCTTACAGTCAGTGGCACTCCTGTATCTATAGACGGAAAGGCTCCTTGCCTGTTTAGACCTAGAACACAGCTAAATACTACAATTTACACAGATTTCATAAAGTTTCATTAAAGATTTACCACTGCTTACCAGAGGTATGCTTACTGCAGCTAAAAATAGCCACACACACCCCCCACCCCCGGCTGGCATCTTGCATTTCATTCCCAGATGCCTCGCGAGGTGCTTCCTGGTCTTGACCATGGGCATTCCCCCTCCAGTGGCATGGGCTGTTGGCAGCTGTTATATGCTTCGACTCATGTCCTTCTGACAGGAGCAGTGCTAGATGGGGCAGAAAAGGGGGGGAAAGTTGAAGCCTGTCCAAAAATTACCCACTTGACAGCGAGTCCAAAGCTGTGCAGCCAGTCTGTGGAATGGCTGAAAGATGGAAAAGGGAACAATAGGAAAGTATTTCTTGATTTCCGTCGAATGGAAATATATAATTTTTTTTTTTTTAATATGCTCTCTGCAGTGTGCATTGGGCCAGTCTTCCAGACGTGGGTTTGGAGTCTGTACTCATCACCCAAGGTCAGGGTGTGCTGGTCAGTGGTGTATTATCCGTACCATTCTCCCTGTTTTCATAGAACATGGCACGGTTGTCCACTGAGCCCTCTTTTTTTTTTCTATTGGTTATCGCGCCTTTGGATGCAGCTGTTAGGCAGCGTCTGGGTATCCACGGCATCCAGATTGGAGATGGGTCTTTTGCTGCCTTGCTTTATGTGGGCGACCTTCTGCTCACTTTATCGCAGGTGGAATCCTCCTTACCCAAAGTATGGGATATCATCGACTCCTTTAGTGTGATTTCTGGACTGCGGGTAAATTGGTCCAAGATGGAAATTTCTCCTCTTTATGAAGGAGATCACAGCAGGCCTAAATTGAACATTAAAAAAGGTATCAGCCTTAGAACACAGTCAACGGCTGCTTTCCGTTTTATCTGGGAAGGTAAAAGCCCACACTTGCGCTTTAGCAGGAAGGTTCTCGGCACACCAAAGACTGTGAGGATGGAACTTGTCCTGGCCCTGGGCTTATCATGCTTGCCATAGCCTTAAGCAAACTTTGTACTGGTTAAACCAATCCCTTTCTTACTCCCTTCTTTCTCCCCCCAACAATCTGGGTGGACATGGAGCAATCTATACTGGGATCTACACCTTTAGCAGTAGCACTGCGGGATCTACCCTCAGACTCTGTCTTGTGTTGCCCATTGGATTCACTAGGCAGATTTGGAAAACAATCATGAAAATACTCAATTGGAATTCTGCTCATCTTGGACCTTATGAGCCTATATGGAACAATCCTAGGATCCAGATAGGGGGTTCTCAGTTAAAATGGCTTTCCTGCACTTCCAAAGGGATTTGGTATGTGGGTAACTTAATAGACTCTAAGCTGTGAATGCTAAAGTCCTTTCACCTGCTTATGGATGATGCACCCGGGACCTTTGAAACATTAAGTGTGCCATGCTCCATCATTGTGGCTTTCAAAAGATTTATCTTACCATATACAGATTTGACTAAACCTTTACAGAAATGGTTCATGCTCCCAAAAGGCCACGAGTGTGCTTTTTATAAGATGCTTCAGACAACTTACCTTCCAAACTGGGAGTCCCATCGGATGAAGTGTGCCTCAGAGACAGGAACCAATGCTGCTGATAGCTGGTCTACTTGTTTGGAAGCACATCGAGCTTCTCCATACCCAAAATTATAGTTCCTCCAGAAGATGATTTTGAGTAGATGGTACCAGTCACTGAATAAACTGGTTCAGATGGGCTTGTCCACTTCTGATGTCTGTCAGAGGTGAGAGAAGGAACCGTGGACTATATTTTGTGGGGCTGTGCCTCATTAAGGGTTTGGTGGCACTCTTATTAGTTTATTGGAACAAATTTTAAGTATTCCCATACCTCGCTCCCCTCATTTTTGGATTTTGGGAGACTTTCATATATTGGAGCTGGAGGGCCTACAATATAAATTAGTGTTATGTACAGCAGCTGTTGAGGCTAAATGGTTAATTTTACTAAAATGGCTGACCCCTAGTATTCTTCGGAAACTCTGTGGAGACTAGATGTCTCCTGAACACCCTCCTACTTGCAAGTTCTGTTTTGGCGTAGGACAGCTCTGCCCACATTTTATAAGAGATCACCTTTGTTGACTCCAATTGGGGTGATGGGACATACTAGTTTGGGAACATTTATTAGGCTCCTGAAATTGGCCAGGACCCTAGACCCACATTGCAGGAGGTCACTACCTTAATTTTTGTGTGTGTGCGCGCGCTTTATGCCGGGTCACTGGGTAGTAGGATGTTGCCATAACATTGTAAGATTGATATTTCTAGTCACATGAAGAACTTCAACTGAAAGCATATTATGGTGACTTTGCTGGGTCGGGCAATTTAATGGTTATTTTGCTGTAGGTTCATGTATGTCTTTATTTATTTGGAAGTTTGTGACTGGGAGAGGCGTACTGCATCAGTTAGTTTCCAGGTGCGACCCAGGGGTAAGGGATGGGCAAGATTTGTACAGATGTAAACTGACTTACAGAACCAGGTTAAGCTGTTGGTGTTCGTTTTGGTGAATGGGGAGAATCTGGCCAGGACATGGGAGAAATTCCCCTACACTTCAGTAGGGGGAACGCTTGTCCGCCAAGACCAAGGTGGCCGAGCAGGAGCCAGGAGAAGGGATGGCTGTGTCTGAGGCAGGGGAGCAGGCCGCCTCCCTGTTCATACTAATTGAGAGGCCACACTGCAGAAAGGGGAGAAGAGGAGAGAAGAAAAGCAAAAAAAAAAAAAAAAAGCAGAAGGCTCAAAACAGAGAGAGACACTGAGGTGCGAAGTTAAATGATAACCTTGGATACAGCAACTATTTTATTTTATTTTTTTATTTTAGTCTTTGGTAACTGGGTAAGGCCCACTAGTCACAAGTACCTGTTTTCAGGGGTGACCTGGGAGCACTGGGTGGTTAAGTGACTTGCTCAGAGTCTCACAGTATGCAAGTGGAGGTTGTGAGAATCAAACTTGGGTCTGGTCTGCTGGATGTATCAAGCTTGTTCACACCTCATTCCTCTAACCAATACTGCCAGCCCAAATTACACCCGAATCGAGCCAGAATTCTTTATTGTAGAAGAGACGGAACACTTACAAAATGTTGTTTCAGGAAGAACAGTTTAAAGAAGAAAAAACGGCTTAAAAAAAAAAAAAACTACTGCTTCTGGCGGTACAACAAACTGCAGGAAATGCCTTGATAAATGACTCTGCTGAGTCTGACAATCAGCTGAGACAAGCTGGCCTAAACACAGCTGAAGTCCCGAAGACATGCCTGTTTGTTTGGCAGGAGGCTGAGACTCCACAAACATTGTAGCTGGCAGTGAAAACAGAAATTCATCTGTGTGCCTAGAGCCGCGCGAGTATCGGAGACAGAAAGACTGACTTGAAAATACTGTTCAGACGCCTGTACAGCAGAAATCAGAGATAAGGCAAGTAAGTGCTGATTCTGCCTCCAAGACTGTTTTGAATGCTTCTACTAGTACTCTGATGCCTTGTTCACAGCATACTAACGAGAGCGAGCACAACGTGACAGATACTTGAACTCTGAAAGAGATGCAAATGAAAGCGGATTTCTTAACGGGATAAACTAGTGACTGACCTGTGGGAGAACTCCAGGTGGGTCACAAAGGATTTCAGGGCCCACTATCAGTATACCTCCAGTTTCTAATGACGCTACAGCGCCATCTCCCCTGCATATTATACAAGACTTACAACTACAGGATCCTCCTGTTTTTTAATGCTTTACCTTTAGCTGCTTGTGTTGAACCAGTACAACCTGAAGCTCCTTTTAAATAGAGTACTTCCCGTAAACCTTGCGCTTAGTTTCATTTACCAGTAGCCCCTGCTAAACTGCATAATGCAGTAAGACTAGTGTATAAAGGGGGGCCTAGAGACCGTACCAGATCAGCCCTACATGGGGAAAGCGTTATTAAAAGATTCTTAAATTTATTTGCGACAGAAGTTGTATACGCTCATTCACGTTTCAGGAGAGCATACATGTGATACAAGCTTTAAGACATCTGGGGCCTGGAGAGGTTTTGGAAAACGTATAATGAGGTGAAAAATACTCCATTGTGGATTCCATTTGATGCTATGCCCCTCACAAAATTAGCTATATTTAAAAAAAAAAAAAAAAAAAATATATATATTTATATTTCGGAATGAGGGTATCGGTGTCTCAGATTTAACTATTGGGTGAAACAAGGTTGCAATATTTTGGAAGGCCCTAGTGCAATTTTTGACAGCAAAAACTACTGGATGGGTGGTTGGAGATATAAAGTACTACTGAAATCGACAGATGGGGTTCAGCATTTACCAAATTCCTTTTGGGGGGGTCGCAATCAAGGCATTTAGTTTTACACAGGACAGCCTACGGCCTGCTATACGTGTGAGTCAGTGGGCCATATTAGCAGTGTGTGTGACAAAATAAGATAATTGTGTACAGAACTTGGACATGCAAGTAATCAGTATTTAAGTGAAATGGTTTGCAGCCTGTATAAGGGTCACTCGTACTAAAGTTCTTCTTGGATAAGAGAGCCCTAATCTTGGAGCTACAGAACATGGACTGGGCACCTCTGTATAATACTTGTAATACAGAACGTGCTGCTCAGTACCTCTACCACACTTTTGAACCTTCAAGACAAATGTATATCCCAGTAAAAAGGTGCCGTATCCTGGGATCTGCTACCCGCTGGTTAAATTCTTCACTCCAAAAAGAAAAATATGGCTGTTCTGAAACATTTTGTGCTTCTACTGTTTGCTTACTTGAGTGTGGTGTTTTCTTTACCCAGAGTTTTAGAATCTAGATTTTATTTTTTCGCCTTGTGTGGGGTAGTAGATTGAATCCTCTCCGTCGTAACCTTTATTTCTAGGGACATGGATATGTTGTTCATCCACACTCATTGGCAGTATCCTTGCCGCTTTAAATCTTGCCGGAAGGTCTTCAAGCTTGCTCCTCCCACCCACCCGGGTGGTATAACTCTCGGCTCCGCCCCATGACGCCAGATCTTCCTTACCGCTTGGAAGCTCAGGTTCCCTCCTTAACGCTCTGCGCTTGTGACTAGTTCCTATTTCTCCGCTTATGGATTTAAAAATAATATTTTGCAAAAGACTTCAGTCTTGATCCCTGGCTGCGGCGTGATAAATCGACTCAGTTTGGAGATGCCCATGCGGGCAGAAGATGTCTCGGACGGATCCACTCCACGTGTGTCTACTGCTTAGGCCTTGAGCACGACCCGCGAGCTTGCGACCTGTGCTCATCTTCCGGCCTCCGTCCTCGAAGACCGTGCTGCCCGATTACAGGCTGGGCCGTCCGAGCGTTTCCCTCGGTGAAGTCCAAGGAGGCCTGGTTGGCGGTGTCACGGCGGCAGGCTTCGGCGGATCAGCTCGGCGGATGGTCGCCCTCGAAGAAGGGCGGCGGCGGGCCGTATCTTCCTCGGCGCGGCATTTATCCGCTCTCTGGGTTCTTCCTACAGGCTTCCTTTAAGGAGCTTTGTCTGTCCCTCTCCACTAAAGGAGAAGGGCCTGCGTCTGCTGGACCTTTTTCGGTCCAAAAGAGGACAAGGTAAGTCCTCCGTCGGCGCTCTTGGGGCAGGAAAAGTCCCTCTCCCGGGCCGTCGACCGTCGGCTCGATCGACGCTCGGCCTGACCACTGGCCTCACGGTGTCCCGTCAGGTCAGTTGACCGAGACTCCCACTGATGAAGTCGAGATTTTCTCGACCCATTGAACGAGGCTGTCGCCTTTAGCGGCGATTCCCCTCTCCCGGTTCCCCGGAGAGTTGAGGATCCGTGGGCTCGCCTGTGCCTCGGTTCCGGAGCCCTCGGATGGACCTTCCGAGCCGAAGGAGTGTCGGTTCGGCCGACACCTCCTGCACCGACCGGAAATTCGGGACTCTCGGTCTCGGTCTCGGACCTCTTCAGCGGTCCAGCCGTTCCCACCGTCATAAGCGGTCTCTGTCTCGGCACCCAGCAGTAAGGCGGCGGCCGCTTCGTCTCGTCCTCCTCCTCGGATGAGGAGGCTTGGCGTAAAGTACGTCGGCAGTGCGAAGGACCTTATGCTAACAGCTCCTCTCCTGGCAGGGAATAAGCCGACTCCGAGCGCCTGCCAGGCCATTAAGTAACTGTCACGGGCAACGCCGACACAACCCCTCGACTTCTCGGAGGCCTATACCCAGGCCGGTTGTTGGCCAAAACCAGCTGCTCCACCGATTCGGTGGAACCTCCGCCTCCACAGCCACCAATTGGGGCTCCGACCAATTCTCGGTCGGCTAAGGGTTTCCCATCGGCTGTCAATTACCCTCACTCCCGACCGACCTCGGCGGGTGAAGGGTGGCTCAGGCCAGAGGCAGCTCTTAGGACTCTTCCGAGTCGAAGATGATTCCTCCTTCTTCTCCAGCGACTGGACTTGGAGTCTTCAGGAGGTCAGCCAATGGGCGATAGCCGTCGTCCTTCCTAGGACTGCTTGACTCATCCGAGTCTACCGGGATGGAGCTCGAACCGTTCAAGCGGGCCAGGTATCCCCTCCGGAGATTCTGGACCGAGGTTCTCCGGCGGAGGCCTTTCGGTGGCGAGGCCATAGTGGGTCAGCACTGGAACTTTGGCAGCGCCTGCTTCCTGCCCTGCGCCTTGGCCAGGATGGCCAGGAAGTATCTCGGTCCCACGGTTCCTTGTCGGTTTTGGAACACCCCTCTGCTGAGGGTTGGTTACCGACAAGCGTTTTCAGGCAGCCCGCCGCCAGGGATGTGGACAAACCTCCTGACAAGGTCAAGAAATTGGACTATGTCGAGGCGAAAAGTCTACGCTGCGTCCTCTCTCGAAGCCGTCTCAGGCCAGTTCGGCCGTCCTCATGGCACATTTTCTCATGCCTGTTGGGCTCCTGGATGAGGTCATCCCTCATCTTCCGCCGATCTGCAGACTACGGTTAAGCAGGTGCGGGACCAGGAGCAAGAGCAGTGGCCAAACAGCAGCTCCAGACTGCTTTGGATGTAGGGGACTCATGTGCCAGATCGGTGGCGGCCGCAGTGGCTATCGGTCGGCGGGCTTGGCTGAGGATATCCACCTTTGCCGGATACCCAGCACAAGTTGGCGGATGTTCCTTTTTGAGGACTGACCTCTTCGACCCTGGGGTGGAAGGTCACCTGCAGAGGATCGAGAAGTCAATGCCACCTTGGACTCGGTCTCTTCCGCTCAGAAGGACAAGGCGCAAACCACAGCCTAAGCCCTTTCGTCCTTCTGTGCCCCAGCGCCCTTGACCCACAGCATCCAGGGCCAGCAGGCTCAAGCCTTGGCATCCCAAGCCCAAGCCGCCCGGCTTCCTCTAACAGGAGGCAGGAGGAAAGGGCCCAGGAGGTCCCTCGGCGGTCCCTCCTCCAAAGCCTGCCCAGTAGCGCGGGCTGAGGGGTGTCGCCCCATCCCGTCACCTTACCCCTGGGTCCCCAGTGAAGACGGCTCCGGCACTTCCGTTCCGCCTGGTCCGCTGTTACCACGGACAGGTGGGTCTTGGAGGTGGTGGGAAGAGGCCTGCCTCTGGAATTGAGCAGGCACCACCCTTCAGGCCGTCGCCTCGGGGGCCGGGATCCCAGCCTCACTGGCGGCTCGTCGAGCGACATCACTCTCCTCCTCCGAGAGGAGGTGGTAAGAGAGGTGGTGGACCCTCCCTTCAGACCCAAGGTTTGTGTCCAGGTACTTCCTGGTTCCGAAGCAGACGGGGGGCTGGCGCCCCATTCTCAAACCTACGACCTAAACAAGTTCCTAAGGTCTCGAACCTTCAGGATGGTCACTCTGGCTCAGATTATACCATCCTTGGGCCGCGTGTGGTTCTGCTCTCTGGACTTGCAGGGCCAGCGTTTTCCGTCCCTATCAGTCCATCTCACCAGAGATTCCTTACGCTTCGGCGGAAGGATCTCTCTTGATTCAAGCCATGCCCTTGGCTTGTCTCCAGCTCCCAGGGTCTTCACCAAATGCATGGCAGTGGTGACAGCATTCCTCTCTGCGCTCGAGGGTCCGGTGTCCCCTTACCTGGGCGACTGGCTGATAGCAGCTCCCTCCAGGAAGGAGGCGGAGTGGTCAGAGATCTGGCCCTCCAGGTCTGCTCTCAACTGGGCCTCCCTTATCAGCGAGGCCAAGTGGACTTCAGGCGAAGCAGGTAGTTTATTCAGCCAGGCGCAGCTCGACTCTCTTGACCAGGCCAGCAGCTCCAGCCCGGACAGGGCAGGGTTCTTTCCTCCTTTGCCCGATCATTTCTGGTTGAGCAGTGCCCTCCTGCCGGGACTTCCTCGCCTCCTGGGTCTCATGGCGGCCTGTACCAGCGTGGTCCGTTGGGCCCGCTGGAACATCACGTCCTTCAGTGGGGATTGGCCAGCCAGTGGTCTGGCAACTCGCGATCCTTGGACCAGCTTGTAGCCGGTGACACAGGGGATGTGGAATGCTCTCCAGTGGTGGACCGTTCCAGATCATTTGCAGGAGGGCATCCGTTCGTCCGCCCGAGCCGGCGGTCTCTCTGTCGACCGATGCCTCTCTGATGATTGAGGTGCCCATCTGGGGAACACGAGCTCATGGCCTCTGGTCCCCATGAGTCCGATGCCACATCAACCTGCTGGAGCTCGGCGGTCGCCTAGCTCTCACCGCCTTTGCTCCGTTCCTCCGGGGTCAAGTGGTCCGAGTCAGGCGGACAATACCACGACCATGTACTATCTAAACACGCCAGAAGCGAGGGCAGCGCTCCATGCTTCTATGCGGGAAACTCTCGCATTTGGTCACAAGTGCGCAGCCTGGAGGCGGATCTCCTAGGCCATTCACGTGGCAGGGAGCCTCCAACACCCTGGCCGATGCCTGAGCGGATAGGGCTGCATCCCACTGAGTGGTCTCTCCTGCGAGGTAGTACAGCATCTGTTCTCCCTTTGGGGCACACCTCAGGTGGACCTGTTTGCCTCCATGGAGCAGGCTGAGTCTGTTCCATGCCCCCCCCCTCAGCAGGGCTCGCTGCAGGGGATGCCTTCTCGAGGCAATGGACCCCGGGCCTCTTTTACGCCTTTCCCCCATTTCCCTTGATCCACAAGGTGCTTCTCAAGGCGAGGAGGGACAAGGCGCAGGTGATTCTGATAGCCCCAGACTGGCCTCGCCAGTTCTGGTACCAGATCTCCTCAGTCTCAGCTCCAGGACTCATGGCAGCTTCCAGCTCGCCGGACCTGCTCTCAGTCAATCAGGGAAGGTGTTCCATCCGGACCTTCAATCCCTGCACCCGATGACCTGGTTCCTGATGGCTAGAGTTCCAGGCCTTGGGTCTTTCCGGCGAGGTCCTCAATGTAGTTGAGGCGTCCGTAGAGTCGACCAGAAAATGCTATGCCTTCAAATGGAAAAGGTTTTCCATTTGGTGTCCAGAAACAAGGCTTGGACCCTTCCTCCTGTTCCTTGGCAAGCATCTTGGACTATTTATGGTCCCTTTCAGTCAAGGGCTTAGGTCGGCGACCCTAAGGGTGCACCTGGCAGCCATCTCTGCTTACAGTGGCGGGCAGGGAAGCAGTCGGTCAGCAGGAGAAGGTGGTCTGGCGCTTTTTCAAGGCCTTGATCACATTTCCTCCAGTGGGGAACCCCCACCTCCGTGGGATCTACTGCTGGTACTGGCAAAGCTCATGGGCAACCATTCGAACCTATGCACAGGTGTGCTCTCTCTCACCTGTCGTGGAAGACCGCCTTCTTGGTGGCTATCCACGTCAGCCAGAAGGATGGGAGAGCTCCAGGCGCTTTCCATCGAGGTCTCCTTACCTGGTCTTCCACAGGGACAAGGTTGTCCTCTTCCCCACCGAAATTCCTTCCGAAGGTGGTGTGGGATTTCACCTTAACCAGGTGTTGACTCTGCCGGTGTTCTACCCCAATCACACCTCGGAGGCCGAATATAGGCTCCATACTCTGGATCCTAGAAGAGCTTGCTTATTATAAGCGCCGCGGCTGAAGTCGGGGAGAGGTTAGCCAGCTGTTTGTCACCTACGCTGAAGCAGCATCTGGCAGACCTGCAGCCAAGCGGGACGATAAGCAGGTGGGTAACCTCCTGCATAGATCTCTGCTATAAGTTGTGCGGGCATGGAGCCTCCCAGAGGGATAAGAGCTCATTCTCCACGCCATACTGCTGCAGGGTGGCTGCTTCCAGGGACGTCCCTATCCAGGAAATCTGCAGGGCTGCTACCTGGAAGTCAGCAACACCTTCATTACCACTACCACATCGACCTTGAGTCACGCCGGGATGCTGGTTTTGGGGCCTCCGGTTCTCAGTCTCTCTTTCCCAAGTAAGTATATGGGTGTGCGTCTTGCCTCCCTCCTCCCGGAGAACTGCTAGGAGTCTGCCAATGAGTGTGGATGAACAACATATCCATGTCCCTAGAAATACAGGTTACTCACCTGTAACAGGAGTTCTAGGAATGGTATATGTTGTTCATCCTGACTCTGCTACTCCGGCTTGACAACCACAGGCTTCCATGAGGCCAGATCTGGCGTCATGGTGAACAAGGAGTTATACCACCCGGTGGGTGGGAGGAGCAAGCTTGAAGACCTTCCTCGCAAGATTTAAAGCTGCAAGGATACTGCCAATGAGTGTGGATGAACAACATATACCATTCCTAGAACTCCTGTTACAGGTGAGTAACCTGTATTTTCCAGTTGCTCAGGGAGGTCTGAGCATGATTAACTTTTTTTTTTTTTTTTTTTTTTGGCCTTCCCTGATTACGCTTGTAGCATTTCTTTTCCCTTGAAGCCACCCCAGTCCCGGTGTAGTGTGAGCTGTTTTTTGAGTTTTTGTTCTTGCTCTGTACGCTTCTTATCTGGGTTTTCCCAGCGAGGGTGCCTGATGGGTGTGGGGTGATAATTGTCCCTTTTTTCTCTTTCTATCCCGTTTTCCCTGTTGTATTACCTACTTATTTTTTCTGTTCTTTTCTACCTGTTGGATTATTTCAGGCAACTTTGGCCTGTTTATTGGCTGCTCCCTGATTTTGCTTTTTCCCTTATCCTTTGTGACATTCCCCGGCCTCCCTTTTTCAGAGAATATGCCTTTGATTTGGGGCTGTGGGGGGGTGTGTTTTTTTTTTTTGTTTTTTTTGTTTTTGTTTTTGTTTTGTGTTATAGGGGTTATTCAATATTTTTTTTAAATGGTCATGCTGCTGTTTACTGTATCATTGATTTGTCATTTTGTTTTCTTTATTAAAAACTCCCCCAACTCTTATCAAAGTGCTATGGGATCTTTAATGTCTGCCTGAACAACCACCAGAACAGCCAGATGGGACCTTGGTTTAATGTAGTCTCATCCGAAAGACTGCACCGCAGGAGTTCATCACCCCCTCTCGATGCACTACAGTGTCGGTACTGGGATTTATCCCACTTTCCCACTGTGGGTCTGTTTAAAATGTTTCTTATCAAAGTGTATTGTACGAAAGTGCAATAAAATGTTCTTGTAACAAGAGATTTGTGTTTAGCTACTGTACTGGTAAAATGTGTACTTTTGACTTTGACCCTTTTTTTTTTTTTTTTTTTTTTTTAAATACCAGCGGGTCTAATTTGACCCATGTTTTAAAACCCCTTGCACTATCGGAAGACTTCAGTCCATCTTTTCACCAAGTATTGTGGTTGGATTTGATGTCCGGTTGGCTGGCTTCAGCATTCCCATCCTTACAGGCCTGCTGTCATTTGGTGCCTTTATAGCCCTGCTGTCTGGCCTTCCTTCTGCTTTGCTGTTAAACAGTAGGGAGAATCTCTTGCATGGAGCCACAACTCTCTCTCCCACCTTCCCTCTTCTGTGTGTGGGTGGAGTACTGTGCATGGCAAACTCATTGCTGCACGCTTGGTATTAGCTCATCTGCTCCCTTCCAAATGTGTTCCTTTCTGGAACCACCACCTTTCTTGTCTGCCTATTGGGGGTCTGGTCTCACATTTCCTATCACTAGAGTATAACTCTTTACCTCGTCTCTGGGGAAAATGGGGGATGTTGTCTCTGGTGGGAAGATGGGGGGTGATATGTGGCTGTGGTCTCTGATGGGAAGACTGGGGGGGGGGAATATATGGGGCTGTGGACACAAGTCATCATGGGCAGCCCCAGTGAGGCAAGCTTGAGTGGCCCTGACACAGGTGGCTTTCGGTTCCAAAAGAACTGGCTCTGTGATAGAGATTTTCCTGTTAATATCTACTGTAACTGGTTGTAACCATCTTTGACTACTTTCCCATAGAAAATGCTGAAATTCTGCTGGGTCAAAATCTGCAGTTGGCTCTTGTAATTCAGTAACCTATTTTATATTGTCAATGGGGAGTTACATATGGGTAATGAGCTCCCCACTGGGGTAGAGTAGCACAGCCCAAAGCTGTCAGTTGGCATTAGAGCACTGGGCATGTAAGGAATCTGAAGACTGCAACTACCCAGTCTTTGCAGTACCATTGAAGGGGTAGGGGCATAGATTGAGCTCTCTGGAAGATTGAGATTCTACCTCGTGGTGTTTTTTGCCTGGAAATTGTGCTACTCTAAGGCAGGTTGGAGCTACTTGGTGACAGGTGGCACCCTAAAATTTAGAAATCGTGCCAGTTAAGCCATAGAGGCTTTCAAATGCACTAACCTGCTAGCTAAAACTCTCAGCAATGCCTGCAGTACCTGAATGAGTCGCTCTCCTTTTTAGAGGGATATTTATTGTGTTGGTCTGGTGCGTGTTGCCATGGGTCTGTCGAAAACGAGTCTGGCCTGGTGCCTCAGGTAATTAAAGGAACATTTATCTCCTTTTTTTTTTTTTTTTTTTTTTGGGGGGTGAATGCCTCTAGTTTCTTTTGCCTTTTATTTCTTGGAGCATTGTCTAGTGCAGTCCTCTTGCACTCCTCTTTTCATACTCTGGTGTATCCCCAGAACGGCTTTTCAGCAGAAATTTGACAAACAGATATGCCTCTTCTGCACTGTGAGGCTGTGTGTAAGAGGGAAGTTTAGGGTCCCACTATGTGGTGGGAAACTTCTTGTGGTTACCACAGTGTCTTGGAGCTGGTTTTTCATTGTGTGGCCAGTCATGCCTGTAATTTTAGTGGGTCACTTCTCAGAGTTGTTAGCAGAACCTGTCTGACAGGTTTGCCTCTCCTGCATTGTGGGGCTGTCATTTAGGGCCTCCCTGTCATGGGGAACCTCTAGTTATGGTCTCCAATGTTTTGGAACTGGTTCTGGTTTTTCAGTTGGGTGGCTATGGCTGTGCACTATCTGGATCGTGGGCCTGCGTCCGTTGCCTGCCACACTGCATTTCACACCTCTGTCGATGGTCGCTTCTTGACTTTTGCCAGCCCCTCAACACCTGGCGTCATCCCCCCCCCCTTTTAAGAGCAAGGGGATGCAGGCACAGACATGAAGTAGGCGCAGATGTGGTGACCATGCGTACATAGTATGCATGACATCAGCTTGTGCACACCCATGCTCTCGCCAGCTTCAGGACATGAAGCGGTTAAGTTGCAAATGAGTGGTGCTCCGGTGACTGACCTTCTGCCTCGGGGGCACTTGCTGGAACTTGACAGGTCACCACTGAGGTGACTTTGAACCACTTCCTTAAAGCGCACTAATCATGTGGTGTGGTCTGCTGCACAGTTTTCAGACCTTACAGATTTTGTTCTGGTATGGGAGCTGCATTTGTTTTAAGAGTGCAGTGAAATGCACATGGCCTGGACAGCAGTTCATTTAGGGATTTAATCCCTGCAGGGATTGTCTGCTGTCCTCCAGTTGTGGAGAAAGTGAGGGAGTTGTTGGCACTGTTATGAGGGCTAGGTAGTTCGTTTTCTGACCTAGTTGATTAGTTCTCTGCATGGGGGGGCTTTGATCAGTTCAAGGCCCTCCCATTTGGTCTCTCCTCGGCACCCCGAGTGTTCACCAAATGTCTTTTGGTGGTAGCGGCCTACCTGCATACGCAGAGGGTGCAGGTTTTCCCGTAACTGGACGATTGGCTCCTGGGAGGAACTCTTGCACTTCCTTTCCCTTACCCTGCAGGTTTTTGCCTGCCTGGGTGTTACCATCAACCAGACAAAGTCCCACTTGTTGACGTCCCAGAGGCTTCAGTTTATTAGGGGCGATCCTGGACACTACCTCTGGCAAGGCATTCCTGCCTCTGGATAGGGTGGCCACACTCCAGGCTCGGATCAGCCTGTTGTCCAGCCGCAGGCGGGTCCGTGCGAGGTCAGTCCTTTGCCTCCTCGGGCTCATGGCGGCTGTGATTCCGACACTCCCTCGTGCTTGGCTCCACATGAGAATTTCTCAGTGGATGCTTTGGTCTTAGTGGGTCAGCTGGTGGATGACCTAGATCAACTCGTTCTGATCTCCACTCCTATGGCTCGGGACTTGCAGTGGTGGATGGTTCAGGAGAACCTTCTTTCTCTCTCTTCCCCAAAGACGCTGACTACGTATGCTTCGGGTGGGGGTTGGGGAGCCCATCTCGGACCTCACAGGACCCAGGGCTCCTGGTCCAAGTTCAAGAAATGTCTCCACATCAATGTGCTCTAGCTTCAGGCTGTGCTGTAGGCTCTTCATCTGCATCTGCTTCCCGGGCACCTGGCTGTCCGTGTGTGTGGTGTGTGTGTGTGTGTGTGTGTGTGTGTGTGGTCTGGTACATCAACAAACAGGGAGGAACTTGTTCTTACCCTCTTTGCAGAGAGGCAATGAGAGTTTGGGATTGGACAGTGCAGCACAACCTTCTCCTCACGGCTATTCACATCCCGGGGGTCAAACACGTTGGCAGACCACCTGTCCGTCATCTGCTCACGCTCATGAGTGGGAACTGGATTGGGGGTGGCAGACGAGATCTTCCTGTGTTGGAACACCACAGGTAGACCTGTTCGCATCCCCTCACAGTGCAAAACTTCCAGACTTCTGCTTTCGCTCCAGGGCGTGGCATTTTTGGAGATGTTCTGTCTCTAGACTGGAAGGGCAGATTAGTCTATGCTTTTCTCACCCCCAAGGGTCTTACAGAAACTTGGCTCAGAAGGAGCTTGAATGATTCTAATCGCTCCTTTCTGGCCCAGGCAAGTTGGTTCTCTCTTCTGCAACAGTATTCAGAGGAACTTCCCTCTTCCTCTGTCGCAGCTTTTGCAGACCCAGGATCAGGGGACCCTGGTTCATCCAGGCCTCGAGTCCCTTCAGTTGCATACGTGGCTCCTGCAGATGTAGCTAAATCCTGCTTTGGGGTCTCTTCTCCTCCCCCACTTCCTGAGTAGCTGAGATTCTGATGGAGGCCAGGAAACCCTCCACTAGATCTACCTATGCCATGAAGTGGAAACTGTTCACGATCTGGGCCGCTTCTAAATATCTTGAGCCTTTCTCGTGCTCTGGGCGGCTTCTGGATTACTTGCGACACCTCTTTGATCTAGGTCTCAGTCATTCATCTTTGACTGTTCACATGGCGGCCTTTTCAGCCTACCATGTCCCTTTTGCAGACAGGACGTTTGCTCAGCTGGAGGTCTCTAAGACCTTCCTTGGAGGGGTCCTCCACTTGAGACCCCCTATCGGGGTTCCTGCCCCTCTTGGGATCTGAATTTTATTCTTGAGAAGCTTACTCTGCCTCCTTTCGAGCCGGCAGCCTCAGCAGACCTGAAGTTCCTCTCATGGAAGACTCTCTTCCTCGTGGCCATTACTTCTGCTCGAAGGATTTCCGAGCACCAGGCCCTGATGTGCAAAATCCTGTATTTGATTTTTCACAAGGAACGTGTGGCTCTGCGTACCAACCCTAAGTTTCTCCCCGAGGTGGTAGCGGAATCTACGCTGAATCAATCCATAGTTACCTGCTTTCCTTACGCAGCACTGCAATCAAAGGGAGTACCTCTTGCATACTCTGGATGTTCTCCGGATTCTGAGACTGATCAACTGTTTGTCTCTCTTGCTCATAAAAGAGAAGGCAATGCTGTTTCCAAGCAATGCCTGTCTAAATGGTTGGCTTGTATCACTTTGTTATGACAAGTACAAGACCCTGCCGGGTCAAGTCAGAGGTCACTCCACCAGAGGGGTTGCTGCCTCTGCGGCTTGTTTCAAGAACGTGTCCGCGACCGATATTTGTGCAGCCGCTACTTGGATTTCTGTCCATACCTTTATGAAACATTACAGTTTGGACATTGGCTCTCGCCGTAGAGCGGGTTTCAGGTTGGCTGTTCTGCAAGGTCTCCTTTCCTAAGATCTTTGCAGCCAGAGGGTTTCCTCCTCCTGTTGCTTCTTCTATTTCCAGACTGCTTGGGACTCTGTCCTATATGTAATTACCTACTGCAAGAGCCCTCGCAAAGTAAGATCGTACAGTTACGTAAGAACTTACTGTAACACTAGATCTTTGAGAGAGGCTCTTGCAGTAGGTAATGCCTTCCCGCCCTCCATCCCCCTAAGCTTTTTCAGCTCCTTTTCCAGGATGGGAAATATCAACTTCTTTCTCATCTCGTCTTTTGGCCTTTGGGAAAAAACTGGAAGGCGGGTGTGGGGGACTGCCCCTTTATACTGACGTCCGTCACCTGACTGGGCGGTCCCCCACCAGAGACTGCTAGCTAGAAATTTTTCCGTGGGGTCCTGACGCCTGCCGGCATCAGTTCGATATGTAATTACCTACTGCATGAGCGCCTCTCGAAGATCTACTGTTGCGGTAAGTTCTTGTGTAACTGTACTTTCTTCTGGCAGGGGAATTGAATGTGCAAGCTGACTGGTTTTGTCAGGAAAAAGTTCGTCCAGGGGAATGGTCCCTAGACCCAGAGGTGTTCAGTCTCCTGTGCATAAGTTTTCAGCAAAAGGAAAACGTTTGGTGCCTCCAGGCAGAGGCATTGGATGCCTTGTACCAGTAAGGGAACTGTCGCATAGCGTACCTTTCCCCCAGATTGTCAAGAAAGCAGTGTTTCTTTCACTTCTGCTAGTGTCCAGGTTGCTGCACGCAGCCAAGAGGAAATTTTCGCCTGATGACTTTAGAGGCATAAGAAGGCCATGGTTCTCCAACTTAGTGAGCCTAGCGCAGCAGCCTCTGTTTTAGCTCCTGCTTCTTGTGGATCTCCTTAGCCAGCGTCTCCATTCTGTCTTCAGCCCAGCTGCCATGCTGTGTGCAGCTTAGCTTCTGAGAGGAGGAGACTATTAAGCAGGGTGTTTCCAAGAACATGGTGGTAAGATGCAGATGGCTCCCAGGAAAAGCCTCTACATCAGTGGCATATAAGACTATGTGTTCACCATGGGATTTGAACTTGATGTTACATGCACTGTGCAGGGCATCTTTAGTGCTGCTCATCTGTGCCTTCGGACATTCTGTCCTACAAAGTGTTTTGAATGCCATCTGCTCTGCTATAAAGATTAGCAAACTTTAGGATCTTTCACCTAAAGAATCTTATCCATAATGCCTAAGGATGAGATGGTGATCAGTGCAGTTTGTCCTTATTCCTGTGGTCCTCCTAAACTGCTGTCATCAGTCTGAAGCTGAAAAATTGGAAAGACATATTTTGTAATCTGAGGACAGTTTGGCTGTCTTAATTGGAGCAGCAAAGAAAGGTCAGAAGGCTTCTAAGGCCACCTTGGCCTAGTGGGTAAGATTGCATCAAGGCATATATGGCAAATGCATACGCTCTAATCGGGGCCCATTCTACCAAGGCACTCGCTACATCTTGGATGGAGAGAGATGAAGCCTTTGTGTTGCAACATAGATGTGGTCCTCTGATCACATATTCACTAAACACTACAGGTTGGATGTCCAGACCTCTGCTGATGCGGCCTTCGAGCACAGTTGTGTGTGGTGTGTGTGTGTTTGTGTTTGTTTTTTTTTGTTTGTTTTTTTTACTGGTGGTGGGTAGCAGATGAGTCCATATGGATCATATGTGGGACAGTATTCTGTTACCTGGTTTAGGAATGGGTACTGCTAATTAGAACCCATATGTAGTAACTCCCCAATGACAATGTGGAGTGATAAAACTGTAATTTCCTTTTCTGTTGGTTCCAGCATTGTCCATGAGGCCAGTAGGAGCTGGAGGCACCTGGGAGAGGAGAAAATTTTCCGATGTATAGCTAAGGAATTTGGGTTTCAGCAAAGATAAATTATTGTGAATACAGCTGAATCGCAGGAATTGCCTGCTAACCAGGGACATGCCCATGTTTTATTGGTCCATTCAAGCCCACAGAATAATGGGTTACAGATTAGGAGTACTGTTGGTGCCTCTCCATTTTGGGCTAGTGCTTGACTTTCCTCTACAGTTATCTTCACTGTTTGCTTCATGCCAGACTATTTAAGTGTTTGCAACGAGCCAGCAAGGTCAGAGTGATTTGCTGTTAAAGGTCAGTGACTTGATGCTCAAGGGACAGTCAGCAAGACTGCTTCATACGAATCTTTGAGTAAGGTATGTATGTCATTCTTGTCATGTGATAAATTATTTACATGTTGGAAAGTTTTGGGGTACAGAGTTAGTTTACCTGGATGACACAGATATCAGTATTTTACATAGGAGTATATAGGTACTGCGTGGACAAAGGTGACTGAGTAGTTGCTGTCTTCAGAATCCTCACATACCCAGAGGTCTATGCTGATTGACAGCTTTAGGCTTGTACTGCAGTAAGGGGGGGGGGCCCATTACCCGTATGTATTAACTCCCTATTGACAGCTGGAACTAACAGAAAAGGAAATTACGGTAAGTGTTAAGAATTTCTCCTTTTAGTCATATTATTATTATTTTTTTTTTGGGGGGGGGGGGTGTTGTTTCCTCCTACAGAGTGGGCCTGAATCACCTTCAGCCTTTTTGCAAGCCCCTGATTTATGCCTGTTGAAGTCACCACTGCCTCTGATGCTGTGTCTTGGGGTGTGACCAGCTCACCAAAAGAGTAGAGCTGATGAGGTTTGGGTGCTTTTTTGTAATAAGCATATATGAACTGAGATTAATTTTTGCGAGGGGGGAATCTGACTACAGATTGATCTTCACCCCTTCCACCCAGCATGCACTTAACTGCAGTTCTGTATAGTTGCCATTGTCTGCCTGACTAAAATTGACTGTCCTGCAGTTCATACTGGTTACAAGAGAAGATGATGGCTCATATTTGTCCTAGAAACTTGCCCACAGCTGGTGTTGGTTTTATGGGAGATCTGTCTCTGCTAGTGTTGGGGTCTTTGTGCTGCTTAGAAGTGTTCATATACTTTATCTAGTATTTTTAGTATTCATTTTTTTTTTTTCTGAAATCTTCAGGGAGCCTTCATAAGTGATCTATATGGTAGGCATTCACACTTAATATTCTCCCTGTTTTTTTGTCTGTGCAGCTGTACTCCAGTCAAGTTCCAAAGCCTGCTCTGCCTGCGTGAGATCTGTTGGTGCCATTGACAAATGTACACAGTGTGATCGATTAATATGTCAGAGCTGCAGCAAGTTATGCAGCTGCTGTAGCAGAATCTGCTGTTCATTGTGTTCAGTCATAGAGTAAGTATCTCTCTGTTTAGAATGTCAACTTTGAATCAGAATTGTGAAATGAGGCACATTATTTTTGCACTGGTGGTCCACCCACCCCTCCATTTTAAACAATATTATCCAAAATTCTGGTTCTCCCACCCCTTACCAGACCTCTTCTGGTCTGGTACCAGTCCTGTCACTTGTTTAAAACCCCAAGTGCACATGCAGTTACACACATAGCAGTTCCAAGTAATTGACGAACGATGTACCCTTGCCCCCACCACCGCCATCAACTCTGGCACTAAATTTCAGTCAGTGGAATTCTTGGACTTCACAGTGAAATTATTAGATTGAGTAATAATGCAGTGACTGCACTTGGGTAGGTTGTATAACATAAATTTGGATAGTATTAGTTTTTATTAGCCTGAAGATGCGATTTTTAAACAGCTGTCATAGTTTTCTTTCTGTGCCCTGAATCCCTTCAACTGTAAACAAGGAACACTTTTGGGGCTGTTTAAAATCTAAGCAGCCTTTATTAATGCAGCAAAACTGCTGAGTTTTCTTTCTTCTAGTCTCTCTGTATGGTTGATTGTGTAGAATCTACTTATTCGTGTGCAACGTTAACTGCTTTGCAGAAGTAAGCATTAATCCCAGAGAAAGGATGTTTCCTAGGAATTAATGCATGGGGGAGGGTGCAGAGTGCTCCCACCACCCAGCCATGCATTCATTTCTTGGAAATGCCTCCTTTTGAGGGGATTGATGCACTTGTAACATGGAGAGTGTTGCAAGTGCAGCTGTGTGTGTGGGGGCGGGGGACGCATAGAACTGGCTGATTTTTAGTGTTTTTGTAACTATCATACATGGTATCTGACGTGCAAAACAAAGCTGTGCATTAATGCTGCAATTGGTTAAAAAAAAAAAAAAATGTAACACTCTAAACATTCTACATATGTTACTGTGTTAATGCAGCCTTACAACAGATAACATTTGGTGTGATTATTATAACATTTTATAACAATCATTAACTTTCCTACAAGCACTGCTAAGATTTGTAGTCTGTCCGTGATTTGCATATCTTGCTTACAGACCCCCCCCCGTTAGGTATGCTGATTCTTACTGAAACATGTCTTTCCAGGATTAACATTGTGCACAGTTTTAAACATTAATGAGTAAACTTTGCAATGATACTATTTTGTCCCACGCATGTATATGCCACTACACATCACATTACAGTTCTTGATGTGATCTCAGGGTGACTGCGCTTCTACATTGCCTGTTGTGGTGCTGACTTTCTGTTCTTTTCTCATGCTCACTACATTGCAGTACTAAATGCTGGCGGTATGGGACTTTTGTGTGAATCGGGGAGACGAAACGGTGGAGGCAATGAAAAGGCAGGAGACCAAGGGAACAGCAAAATAAGGGAGCCTTACTAAACATACTCTGAGGACAGATTAATGCACAGTATGTTAATCTATGAACTCAAGGGATCGGACAGCAGTTTGAGGGAGCTACTAATATGGCCACGGTAGGAACACAGTCAATCCCGTGGGTGGGAAACCAAAAACGCTGCTATTCTATGTGGCTGTTAGGGGTACTCCCTCAGCGGGCATGTCTAGGGAATTAATGCACACTAGTTTTTTCATCACATGGTGTATTTTGCCCAATCAGGTTGTTGTATTGTAGGAAAAATTGCCATGCTACAGTTCTGTTTATTACAGTGAAGCAGACTGAATCATCCTGTCAGTCTCTTGCACTGAAATGTGGAACACTGGCCAAAGTGTAGGACACTTCTTAGACCTACAAGCTCAGACATTGTAGAAACATGTGCCAGTATGTTTCTTTTTTTTTTTTTTTTTTATAATTTATTTAGCATGCTAGATATGAATATCTGTTTTAGTATCTTGAGTTTACAGCATATTCTCTGTGTGGACCGCATATTTTCCCTGTCTGACAGCTATTCTGAGGGGTAAAAATGAGGGATACCCCCCTCTTAATATGGGACAGTTGAGAGGTACAATATGGTAAGTATGCTGCTAGATTGTGGAGGCAGAACCTATACATCCACCAATTGCTACATGTATCTTATTGCACCTAATTTAAAATGGGGGCTCGTCTGTCATCTACTTTACTGGACATATGGAATACCTTAAAGGGAAGTCCTTATCAGCCCTGCAGTGATGCTGTAGGACCTTTAGGTCCCAATTAAAAACAGTTAAAGGAAATTTGCATGTACTTATTTGTAATTTCATTTTTTTAAGCTGGTTGATCTGCACCCCTCCACCTGCCATATTTACCCATTACAAGTCCGGGTGTCCCCCATGGCCAGCCCTCTGAGGTGACTCTGACTGAGCGACGGACCTCTTTGTGTCGGCAATTGAGGAGGAGTGCATGATTGTGCTTACAAATGTGCAATCAGTACCAGTAGAAGTAAGATCCTGCACTCTTTCAGTGATATAATCTAACTTGCGAGCACAGAGGGGTACCCTGTGACCGTCTTGTCAGTCTCATCGGAGGGCTTTCCGAAGGATACAAAATGAAATGACAAATTGGTAAGTACATGAGAAAGGTTCCTTAACTGCTTTTCTTACTCGAGACCTAAAGGTTCTGCAGGGAAGATTAGGATTCCCCCACCCTTTTTAGTTTTTACCCTCATTTTCTCCCTGCCCTAGGCGTCCATGTGGAGGCGTGTGCATGCCACTTTAGGTGCCCTCCTGATATTAGTTGCCCACGCTACCCATTGGGTCTCCACCCAGTGTGAGTGGAACTATGGTGGGGGGGGTCTCGACAACCACCCTGGGAGAGGAAACTACCTTTTGGTTGCTCAGTCCTCCTCCACACCCCCATGCCAGCTCTCCGACCCGAGGTTGTTCCTGTGCCCGGGTCACCAGCACAACACAAGGTAAGGTATCCAGCGCCTCAGCCCTTGGTGCTACTAGGCCGGCTGAGGGATTCCCCTAAGAGATGCCTTCATTATTGGAATACTCATTTATGCTGCGACTTCTTAAAGGGACAACTTCAAGAAAGGCCTTTTGTTGTAGTCATGACTCTGTAAAATGCCTATAATGAACTTCAGAAGATGGGCAGTTTTTGAAATTTAGATTCAAGGAAGTAGCTTTTTCATGCTTCCTTAACTACCCAATTCATTGCCTGCCCTATACCTTTAACAAAACAAAAAATTGCTTTCCACTGTCTGGCAGCAGCCCTTAAGAGCTTTTAACCCTTAGGCTGCCGACAGACTTGAAACATAAGATTCTGACTTCAGTCCATGGCACAGCAAGGGTTAAAACAAATTTTTCCAGCCTAGCAACTACTTTTTCAGTCCTTAAAAGGACTCTGCTGTTCGCCATCACCCCAGCCATTGAAAGGGCTTAAAAAAAAAAAAAAAATATTTGCCCTCATGTCCTTACTACATTTGGCCCCCAGGCCATAACCCTTAATTGAACTTAAAAAAAAAAAATTTGCTACTGCCACAACTCTAAAAATGCAGTATTTTACAAAAAATAAAATAAAAAAGCTGCAAGTTCTTGCACCAAAATAAAGCCCTTAAAGGGTCTTTCACAAGATAAGTTTGCTGTGCATTGCTGCAAATGACAACTGTTTCCTTTTATACCCACAAAACATGGCAGACTGCCATCTACTTGCACAAGAATGTTTTTTTTTTTTTTTTTTTGGTGGGGGTGAAGATCTTTGACGGCAGCCAATCCTCCAGTACTATTCCTTTCTCCTCTTGTCTACATCGAGCATGTCCGTGTTGGTGTTCGTGGATTTTAGTGTATGCTAAGCACAGCTGTGCTCACCCCATCTTCAGGAAATAGGGATTCAGAGTGCCCCCATCGCCATCAGTTTCCATACATATGCTTAGGGCAGTTGTGCTCACCACGTCTCTGAGGATTGAGGGGGGGAATTCAGAAGAGAAAATGCTGCTGCTGCTGCAGCAGCTTTAGGTGCCTCAGTGGCAGGCAGAGAGACAGAGAGAGACAGAGAGACTCTGCCAAGGATGCCTGCCCCGGGGCACCTAAAAGTATGGGAATTTGCATCTGGGATGTGGAACACTTTGCTCTAAGGGAGGGTGTTTGCAGTCTGGCATTGATGTACCCTTTGGTCAGGAATGGTGCAGCTGTGGAAACCCTAGTTATTGGAGTGAGGTACCACAGAAAGGGGATTGGATGGTGGGGTTTGACAGCTATCTCTGAGGAGGTGGAGTGTTGGTTTAGAGAATATGGCTAGAACTGTAAGAAAGGGGCTTGAGGGATGGTGCATTCACTGTCCATCTGGATGCAGCAAGACGCTTCCAAAATCCCATCACATTGTGACAGTAGGATGGCATTCATGGCAACATGCATCCACTTACGTGTGTTGGTTTCACCCTGTAAGCTAGACGTTTACACTGGTGGTTTAGCTGATTGGGTCTGACGGGAGCAGTGGCGTGCAGTGGTAAAGGATCCACCAGAGGCCCCAGCGATGTGGACATGCAGTGACCTCCACACAGGTCAGGCGCAATCCCACACACAACCTACAGAAGTCTGCCTTTGCTGCCCTGGCTGTTGCATACCCAGCCTCCATTGGGTGTCACTGACTTGCTGGGGAACTGTAACTCTCCTCATCAGTGAGCTGTCCTTGGTAAGCTCATCCTACCTTTCCGAGCTGACCTCTGACACACCGCATTCACTCCCGAACATGGGTCATTGGTGCCACAGGCAGTAGCGCTGCCGCTGTGCTGGCGGGTTGGCCTGACAACAGCTGGAAGGGAAGCGGCTGCTGCAGCAAGTAGTAGTCCATAGATGTCTGCATCATCCTACTTGAACTGCACATGTTACCTAATGGTAAAGGTGACAAGCTACACATAGGGCCAGTGTAGCACATACAGTATAAGGCTCCATAGGGACTGAATACTGACAACGTGACTCACTGAGATGTCACTGTGCTGCTGGTTTCCAGCAGCTTCAGGCTCCCGTTGGCATGGTGCTTGAAAAATGTTTCCTGGTTTTGGCTTTGTGAAAAGTCACTGAAAAGATATTAAATGATTTTCAGGTAATTCATTTCATTATTCAAAACCTCTCCCTGTCTGCTCTGTTTCCACAGGAGGGTTTTCCAGACACTATTCCCCATACAAAAACGTGTTTAGGTATCCTTTAACACCCTTCCCCAAGTCTGCACCCAAGCAAGTTATCTCTAAGGAAGTAACCACAAGAATTGGGCTCCTTATAGGCACAGGTACTGCATGACCCCTGAAGCACCCCAGTTAGCTGTCACCAGCTCGATTCTCTCCATAATTGATTATGGGTTAGTCATTTATGGTGTGCAACAGACACCACCCTTAAAAGGATATGCGTATCACTTAAGTCATGTAGATTGATCTCTGGCGCACACAGGCACACCCATATGTGAGACCTATACGCCCAGACCAGTTGGCTGCACCTCGAGGGCAGGATCACTTATCCAGCTTGCAGAAAAAAATCTATCTCTGCCTTAGCCCACCAACCACCCAGCATCTTAGCATATGCTCACCCAACCTATGCAGCATGAGAAGTACGTCAAAGCACGTCTAGAAGGTTCTGTTTTGCCAGACAACACAGGCGCAACGCTCTTGTGTTCAGAGCACCCAGTTGGGTAAATGGCCTCGCCCCAGACATCCTGGACCAAACCACGCTTGGTCTATTTAAGTACAAACTCTGCAAATACCTCACTACACTTGGCAGTTGTGACTGCCCCACCTAGCTACCTCCTTTTTTTTTTTTTAGTCTGACCCTTATCTTTCATTGTGCCATTCACTCCCCCCTCCCATTAACCTCCTACCCCCACTACATCCACCCTGCTAATGACATTGTGACCCAATTCATACCCTCTTCCTCCACTCCCCTCCCTACATTCACCTTCTCTTGTCTCAGCATCCACTAGTTGGATCCCTGCTCCACTACCCCCGATCCTCCTTTCTATTCTGGTACAGACAAGTCAACTGGCTGACTGCACTAATGATGCTATAGTATAAATTTGTAGCATCTACCTGTAATCCTACATTTCTTTTTTGACATCTATTGTTGCTATTCATCAATTTATATCACTACCTACTATTCTGTAGTTGCATCACTGACTGCACTAATGTTGGTACAGTATGCATTGGTTAAACCTACTTGTACCATATTTTATATTAACTCTTGCTGTTTGTAATGTTGTTCGTCAAGTTGCTGCTATGTTTCTGTCCTTTTGTTAACTTCTTGTCACACCTGACGTGGAACCTTTGTAAGAGTCTTTGGCTCAAAAGTTTTATTTATTTAAACATTGATGACTGGGAAAGGCGCACCATGAGCAGAAGTACGTTTCCAGGTGCAGGGGGGTGGGGTGGTACAAAGAATTAAAATACAGTATTACAATAACAGGGATGAAACATGGTAGAGATTGTGCACAGGCAATTACAGTGAATTTACAACCAAGGAGTAGCAGATATAGGGCAGAAATATACAGAACATTATATACAAGGCTGTGTACAGCAATATGGTGAATCTGAGCAGTTGAAATAAAAAAAAAAAAAATCAAAATTACAGTGAGACGGTGGCTATTGTAGGATTTGAAGTGGGATATCATGTTTCACAGTTCTGTGCTCACTGGAATCCAGTCTTCCCGATATATTGAGAAGCAAAGTTCCATAACGTAAACTGGCACATTGGATAGAATCTTGCATTTAAACTGTTAGACCATCTAGAAGAAGGTCTGACATTTGTTGATTTGGACGTAGTTTTGTCTGTAGAATCGGCACTTGCATGAAAATAATGCTGCATGGGTCATGATGCAAGCTGCCACAAATCGAGGGAACTGTCTTAACCCACCTGCAGCTTTAATACTTGTCCAGTGCAACTTTTCCTGTGCAGTCAGACATGATCTGGCTCCCACTTGTTTACTGGAGTGACTGGAAATCTGACTGTTTTAATGAGGGGTTCAGACATGGGTAATATCTTTAGGTCATTTGTGAAGAGTAATGATGCTCTGTGGCCTATAGTCAAAACCTATTGCAGCCCTACTTAATGTTTTTATTCATTCATGTCGTGTTGAGTCTTAAATGCACAATGGAAATTGAAAATTAGACATCTTGATAACCTGGCCCCAAGTATAGTAACTTTCTTAAACTGCAGAAAGTGTCTGTAGTACAGGATCATAATGGCTACTTCCCAGGCTCAGAAAGCAGAGATGTTGTAAAGATTGCACAGCCCTGTTAAACGAGCATTTTTCAGTGCAGAGTGGTTCCTTGCATGGTTTATATGGCAGGGGTGTATTGTGTTAGTTAGGGTGTATTGTGTTAGTTGAACTTCTGGTGGGAGAAAAAAAACTTGCTTGAACTATGTTTTGACAAGCTGCCATCGTACCTCTATAGCTTTCCACATGGTTTGTTTTAAATTTATACCTGAATACCTGTTTTGCAAAGGATATACAAAATGAAGTGATTAAAAACCTATTCTTGTTAGAGTATCACTATATAGTTAAGTAGTTTTTGCATTTTAAGAACTCATTAAAAAGATGTTGTACAGAAGTAGATTTTCTAAAACATTTAGTGTATAAATTGTCTTCTGCAAGTATTTGCTGTCATCTTCTCTGCTAGCCTTGCAGTGCTGGTTTTCAGTGTCCTACACTGATGATGTAATTTACTCTGTAGAGCAGCACTCCCTAATTCTCTGGAACTGCAATCACGAAGCATTTAAATTCCAATTGAGTAGGCCTACAGTTTAGATTGACCAGAAGCTAGGGAAAAAAACTTTTTTTTTTTTTTGTATTTGGGATTTCTGGAACTGTTAAACGTGTCGTGCAAGGTAGAATGCTATTCCACACCACAGGTACAAACACAGATATTGGACAGCATTTGAATACAGAAGCTCGGGTAATAAGGCTGTGATGAAAATCTGGGGTGCAGATATTTAAGATTTCTGCAGTTACAAGCATGCATACTGAAACTGCAATGAATGGGCATAACTGTCATTTTTTGCCCCCAAATGTTCATGTTCTTATCACCCCACCTCATGAACCCTGTAGGTAAAAATGTTTAAATCCGTGGGAAAACTGCATTCCGTGCCACAGGTGTGAAAATGCATCTTGGGCAGGATGTGAAAAATAATAGCTGTGCTGTTTTTATATTTTTTATTTGACTTTGATAACTGGGTAGGTGCATTGATCCCAGGGACCATGTTCAGGCACGACCCGGGCCATTTAACAGAATGGCACAGATAACCTAGAACAGAAAAAACATGAAAGGCAAAACAGAAAATAAACTGACACAGGCTACAAAAACACAAGATAGGATACATAAGTCAAATTAAACAATTGGAGAACATAAGTCGGTTATTTACAATATATAATTATTACAGAAGTACATTTTGCAGTACAGTATGAGTACATTACCTGTAGTTGAAGCAGAAACTGCAGTTTGGTGGATGAAGAGGGGAAAACTGAGGGGCCAAACGTGACTTAGCGGGTGAGTGGACAGACTTGGCAGAAAACGGGTGGCCTACCCAGGGGAACAGTGACAGAAGGAATTAGCTAGGAGCCAACTTTTTGGGGCGGGATTTGAAAATGGTGTCAGTGGAGCAGAGTACAGGTGGCAGTTTATTCTACCAAATAGGGGCTGCTGTCCACAAAGCTCTGCCACCCATATTCGTGTGTACCCTAGGAACTGCAAGTGTGGGGATGCTGTTTGAGCAGAGGCAGCAACGGGGAGTTTGGAACTTGAAGAGAGCCGCAAGGGGGGATTCCTGGCCAGTACGGATAACTATCTGCCAGGCAGCAGAGGGTGAGGTCAAAGCAACTGTGCAGTGGGAGCCATCCAAGGGAGTTGTAGAGGACGCAGTGTTGGGTAGAGAAAGGGGCCAGCAAGGCAAAACGACAGGCATTGTTGTAGGCTGAGGAGAGCTTGGCTATAGTGGTTACAGATGCTCTGGCGTAGATAGAGGAGCAATAGTCCAGTACTGTTCATGAGGTGGTGTGATAAAATGGCTATTTTGAAAATTTGGAATGAAAATATTGAATGACCAAAATTACATGCATGTGTAGAACATGTTGAACGACCGCATGCAACACTGCCATTGTGTGTTTGTTTTTTTGTTTTGTTTTCACCAGATTTTCAACGTGGCGTTTTTGGGACCCCACATCGTGAAGCGTGCCACTGTCATTTTGCTGGTCCCGAAAGGTGGTTTTACCCAGCGACCATGCTGCCATTCTGTGCCACAGGTGCGAAAACACATTTTGGGCAGGATGTGAAGAATGACAGCTGTACTGTTCATGAGGGGTGTGGGGGAATAGCAGTGTTGTGAATTTGAGTGAAAATAAAGTTTATTGCAACGTTACTAGCAAAATTTCAACAACTGCACGTAACTGGTGTTTTTTGGTGTACTTTGCGCTCGATTTTCAGTATGAGCTTTTTGGGACCCCCACCTCATGGACACTGGTACTGTCATTTATTTCATTATTTGGTCCTGAAAGGTGATTTCACAGTCGCTAACAGAATCGCCTTTAGGGAGTAAGGAACGAAATGACAGTGCCAGGGTTCATGAGGTGAGGTCTGAAAACCTCATGTTCAAAATTTGGTGCAAAAATATAGAAAAAGGCAGATATCGACAAGTTGAAAATGCCATTGACATGCATTATATGGTGCTTACCTTGGTTCTTCAGTTCGTGGTTCGGCTTTGAAGAGTGCACACATGTCCCGGTCCACAGAAGATGGGGGCTGCTCAGTGGGAGGGTCGGGATGGGGGAATAGGAGATGAACAGTTTTTTTGGTTTGTTTTGTTTTCAAGGCTTAAAAAAAATTGGAACTTTTTTGTACAAGATATAAAACTGTTTGTTTTGAAATCTGAGAGTGGGCTGCCCAGTGTCGTGTGTGTGTGTGTGTGTGTGTGTGTGTGTGTGTGTGTGTGTGTGTGTGTGTGTCCGACACAGTGATTGGGCACCCTGATGTCTGAACGGGGAATGGAGGGTGCAGGGTGGACAGGATGAAGAGGGAGAGAGCAGTGGGGCGCGGTTGTGATACTGGGGTGGGGAACGAAGGATCTTGCTTCGGGAGAGATCCTGCAGTAGGTCTTCACGTATAGGATTGTGCCTCGTGACGTCCAGTCTGCACGGCAAACTTGTAGCTAGCAATCTTCAGCAGGGACTGCCCCCTGAAGTCTGACACAACGTCTGCGTGGCTAAAAGAAGCGGTCCTGTGTCCGCCTTCCAGTTTTTTGCTGCTGTCGCTCAGTAACGTTCGACAGACATGATAGGACAGCAGTCGTTCGTCCGCCATAGTTTTTTTTTTTTTTTTTGAAATTTTTCAGACATTTTCATACCTTTTTTCCAAAAAAATATCCCAGTGACTGTATGTCGTCTCGGAAGAAAGAGTGTTCCAAGTGCGGCATGCAAATCCCGCACGGGGACGACCATTCTGACTGTGCTCTGCCTGGGCCCAAAGCGCAACTCTGCTGAGTGTGCCATTTGCCAGGGGTTCAGCCAGGCCACGCACATCCGTCTCAAAAGGACCCTTGAGGCCCGTCTTCTTAGAGACTGGCCTCCATGGAAAAGGAGCTTCAGGAGCCGAGAAAGCTAGTTTTCACCAGCCCCCGAAAAGAGAAAGAAAAAGGACAAGGAGAGGCTGTGGGAGCAGAGCTGTTCTCCTCAGGGGATGACCAGCCAGACACCAGTCGACTATCAAGGTGGGTCTTCTACTTTAGTGAGTACCCCACCTACTGGGCCTCTGTCCACCCAGGCAGATCGAACGCCCTCTCCCCTTCCCCTGCCAAGGTGAACGGGTAGTCAGGGGTTACCTTCCTAGAGGTAGTTGGGTCTCCTGTTCAGGGCTCCGATGCCGGGTGACCAGCCCAGACCAATCAGCCTAACCACTGTATTTCCACGTGGTTATTCCAGCAATGTCTTAGTTGCGCTGTTCTTCCGTCGACCGTGCAGACGCTTCTACTCTCCTGTCGGGCTCTCTTGTGGACCTGACCCCTGGAAGAGTGCTCTTGGGGGATCCTTCATCCCTGTCTGTCTCTACCCCCTGGGATTTGCCACTGGTCCCACACTTGTCTCCTGTCAGAGACCCTTCCAGACCTTCCCCCCCTTTGCCAGGTTCCATTCTGCCGCCGGACCCCCTTTCTCTTGTGGATCTGTCGCTGGCCCTTAGCGGACCAGATATGGACCCTACGCCTGCTTCTTTGCTGCTCCCTAGCGGCCCTTCAGCACCTTCCCCAGTGGGCCCTTTAGCTCTTCCTGCGGGTGATTTCCCGGGACACCCTCCTGATCCCCACTTCCGCTGCTGGGAGGCCCTCTGCCGGACAACATTCCTCCGATGCTGGGCTGTGTTCTGCAGGCACCAGGTTACCTGCAGATGCCAGACTACCCCACACCAAGCTACCAGATGCCGGGCTATGCATCGCCGGTATATCTGGCACCAGGATATCCTGCACCAGGCTTTCAGGGGCTGGGCATGTACCACTACCCTTATTGGCACCAGCCAACCAGTTATCCCTCTTTTCCGGGGTACCAGCCCCAGGCCCCGCCTCTGCTGCCTGACCGTGAGTAAATTCCGGCATGGTGGAAGGATGCACGGTTGCAGCTCCTGTTGGATCTCTTGCAACCGCACCCCCGCCCCTCTTGGTGTGCCCCTCCTAGCCCAGTTCGCTTCTAGCTAGCCTCTGACGCCTTCCTCCCAAGGGTAGGAAACTGGCATTGACCCCTCCCTGCCCAGCAGGCCGGAGTCTTCAGAATCTGAAGATTCGGACATCGACCAGTCAGAAGCCCATTCTCCGGTCAAACCACAACCTAAGGCGCCCTCTAAGTCACCCCCCGAGGACCCTTCCTTCAGGGAACTTCTGAGGACCATTCAGAAGACTTGTGGCTGGGCGTCCAAGGAACTGGGCCCAAAGCGCAAGAGGCTGGCAGAGCACTTGAATCTTGTTGGTGTGGATCCCCCCCCCCCGGATGGGACCACACGAGGATCTTGCATCAACCATTTGGCAACAGCCCTCATGAATTCCGATAGTTTCCCACAAAGCTGATACGACCCATTTCCCCCCAGAATGGGTCTCTCGCCTCAACACACAACCCAGGCAGACTCCATGGTCATTACTGCTGCCCATGACAGATTGGTTCAACCTAAACACCTGCGTGCTTCTTCACTGGGCAAGGACTCCAAACAGCTGGATCAATTAGGCAGAAAAAATCTGTGCCTCATCCTCCTGCGCCATCAGGTCATTGAACTATGTTTCGCACATGGTGGCCTTTCAAAAGTCCTCGTTCTCAGATCTGGAGAAGGATCTTCAGGAGATCCCTGATGAGCAACTCTGGGCCAAACTCCTGGAGAAAGTGCAGATGAACAAGTAGTCTTGTCCGTTATGCTCTCCGAGCCACCTGAGATTCCATGGCTTGGGCTGCGGCATCGGGGATCTGCCTCAGACGCTTAGCCTGGCTGCGTGTGGCAGGTTTGGCACAGGACGTCCAATCATCCCTTTTGGACGCACCTTTCAGGGGCCCAGTCCTCTTCAGCAGCAATGCCAAAGATATAATCACAGAGCTGCAGGAGAGAGGCAAGTCCCTCCGGGATGGTCGCTGTATGTATCATTCTGGCCAGAAGACATGAGAGCAGCCCTTTTGCCACAGAAGGAACTGGAACAAGAACCATGCTAAGAGTCAAACCAAACTACATGCCACTGGTTCAGGCGCCCAAACTCCTCAGGCCAAGTTTGCCAAAGCCACCTCAGGAGGAAAGGCACCACTCCCCTCTGCAACCTGACTCATTCCCTCTCCTCCCCCTCCCTCAGCCTCTGTCGGAGGAACTGGTAGGGGGGACGATTCAGCCTCCACCTGGACAGGTGGAGGGCCGTTACTGCAGACGTATAGGTCTTACAGCTTATACAAAGAGGTCACTCTATCAAGTTCCTGGAGAAATTCAAACCCTCTAGGAAGGTCTTTTTACCTGTCTGCTCAGATGCCACTGGTCAGGCAGGAAATACAAGCTCTGCTACGCAAAGCAGCCATAGAGCCTGTGCCTCCTGACTAAACAGGAAGGGGATTCTACTTTTCTTTCTCATTCCAAAGAAGACTGGGTATCTAAGACCTATCCAAGATTTCAGCATGCTCAACTTCTTCGTGGAATACAAGCTGTTTCGCATGCTGACTCCAGGGACTGTTGCCCCTCTCCTCCCGAACACTTGGCTGTGCTCCCTGGATATGTAAAATACTTAACTCCATATTCCTGTCCTCTTGGCCCACCGCCACTTTCTCCAGTTCTCCTTCCTTGAGGACCATTTCCAGTTCAGAGCCCTCCCCTTTGGCCTATCTTCAGCACCTCAGGTATTCACCAAGTGCTTAGCGGTGGTAGCAGTGTTTCTTCGCCACAAGGGCATTTATGTTCCTGTACCTGGATGACTGGCTTTTCAGCCCTGTTACCAGACAGCCTGAAGGAGTCCCTCTCCTTTACCCTGGATCTTTTCTCCGGTCTAGGTATTTCGGTCAACCTTCCCAAATCCCAGCTAGTACCCTCCCAGTGCCTCCAGTTTATTGGAGCTGTGCTGGATACGATCCAGACCAGGGCCTTCCTCCCTCTCGACTAAGCAGAGAAGTTTATTTCCAGGCCACCTTAGTGGTGTCCTCAGTGGACCATGGCCCAGTCAGTTCTTCGCTTGTTGGGACTCATGGTGGCTGCCATTCCCACAGTTCCCTTGGCCAGGCTGCATATGAGGGTAGTCCAGTGGGATCAGTGCTTGGATGACATGGACCAAAAGGTCATGATATCCAGCAGTCTTCAGAAAGATCTCCTCCTCTGATGGATGGATCCTGCCAGTTTGTTGATTGGGGGGCCCTTCCACCCCCTTGCTTCCATCCCAAACCCTTATGTCGGGTGCCTCCAACACGAGTTGGGGAGCTCATCTTGAGGACCACAGAACTCTGGGCTCCTGGTCCCCCATGGAGGAGAATCTTCACATCAACATTCTGGAAATGAGCAGTCCTCTACACTCTCCAGGCTTTCCATTCACGCCTCCTTTCGGGAACACTACTCATCCAGACAGATAACTGGCCACTGTCTGGTATCTGAAGAAACAGGGAGGCACCCGATTGTACCCCCTCTGCAGAGAAGCTATGAGGGTGTGGTATTGGGCGATTCAGCATGGCGTATACTTGACAGCAGTCCACGTGCCGGGTGTTCATAACATTCTGACGGACAGTCTCAGTTGATCAGTCACCAGGGCTTACGAGTGGGCACTAAAAGAGGAGGTAGTGGAAGATCTTTCTTCTGTAGGGTCAACCAGACCTAGATCTGTTTGCAGAGCACATAGGAAAGGAAACCGGGGTTGGGAGAAGATGCTGGAGAGGAAAGGCAGACTGTAAAACATGGAAGGTCATGCTAACGAATGCCTGTAGCCTAGGAAATAAGGTTTCAAACCTGGAGGCCTTGTTGGCAGATGCAGACCTTGACATAGCAGCAATAACAGATTTGGTACTCTGCTAATCATGGCTGGAAAATCAGTGTACCAGGCTATACACTGTTAAGGAGAGACAGGAAGGGTAAAAAGGGTGGGGGAGTGGCCTTGTACATTAGAGATGGTATAAAGGCTACAGAAGTTCAGGGAAGACTGGAGGAGGCTGAGGTAATGTGGGTCACCTTGGAGCCAGGGAATGGAACAGCAATACGCACAGGGGTGATCTACAGACCTCCGGCACAGAGGGAGGAAGTAGAGAATTAGTGGAGAATATACATGACATGGCAGCTAAAAGTGAAATCATGCTACTGGAGGATTTCAGTATGCCAGACCTGGATTGGGCCAACCCAGGTGGCTGCTTTAGCCAGAAGCACAATTATCCTGGAATAATTGCACTGGGTTGGACTGTGGCAGCTGGTGCATGAGCCAACCAGGGACAAGTCTGTTCTGGACCTGGTATGGTCCAATGAGAACAGTTGAAGAAAAGAAAGGGTCCTACAAGAGCTTGCTAAGCTCAGGGTGGATAAGGCAATGGGACCTGATGGCATACATCCCAGGGTACTTAAGGAGCTAAAGGAGGAACTAGCAGAATTGTTTAGTGAGTCTCTGAGCACAGGAGAGGTCCCAGAAGACTGGAGAAGGGCTCATGTGATCCCGCTCCACAAGAGTGGTGGTAGGGAGGAGGCGGGGAACTACAGACCGGTCAGTCTTACCTCAGTAGTGGGCAAGATTATGGAGGCACTCCTTAAGGGAAAGGATAGTGCAACACCTGGAATCCATAGGGGCACAGGATCCAAGACAGCATGGGTTTACAAAAGGAAGGTCCTGTCAAACTAGTCTCATAGATTTCTTTGACTGGGTAACCAGAGTGGTGGACCAAGGGGCAGTTGATGTCGCTTACCTTGACTTCAGCAAAGCTTTTGACACTGTTCCACATAGAAGATTGATAAATAAGCTGGGTAGGCTGGGGTGGGTCAGAAGTTGGTCAACTGGGTGGCAAACTGGTTGACGGGCAGAAAACAGAGTGGTGGTAAATGGTATACAGTCAGAAGAGATGCAAGTCACAAGTGGGGTACCTCAGGGATCAGTCCTGGGGCCAGTCCTCTTCAACATCTTCATTAGTGACCTTGCAGATGGACTAGAGGTAAGAGCTTGTCTGTTTGCAGATGACACAAAGATCTGCAACAGAGAAGATGATCCAGATGGGGTGGGCAGAATGAGAAGAGATCTGGATAAACTAGCAGAATGGTCAGAAGAGTGGCAACTGGGATTTAATGCAAAGAAGTGCAAAATCATGCACATAGGGAAGAGAAACCTGAAGCCACCTATAGGCTGGGAGGAGTTGCTAGCAGTGCAAAGGAAGAAAGAGACTTGGGCATCATCATCATCACTGATGACCTAAAATCATCAAGCAGACCTCTAAAGCAGTAGGTAAGGCTAGGGGGTGTTAGGGTGTATTAGTAGGGGTATCACAAGTCGTAAGAGGGAGGTAATAATCCCTCTGTACAAGACACTGGTTAGGCCTCATCTGGAGTACTGCGGCAGTATTGGAGGCCACACCTTCACAAGGACATTAACTAAATTGAGGCAGTCCAGAGAAGGGCAACCAAAATGGTGCAGGGACTGCATCAGAAGACATATGAGGACAGATTAACTGACTCAATATGTATACCCTTGAGCAAAGGAGGGAGAGAGGTGATATGATCGAGGCATTCAAACACCTTAAGGGCATAAACAAGGTGAAAGAGTCTAACATGTTTAAATACAAGAAAAAAGCAGGACAAGGGGACACAGCATGAGATTAGAGGAGGCCAATTAAGGGGAATGTGAGGAAATTCTTTTTCACAGAAAGGGTGGTGGATGCATGGAATGGCTTACCACAAGAAGTGGTGGCTATGAATACAGTGCAGGGCTTCAAACAGGCATGGGATAGGCATAAGGGAGCAATACAAATGACTATGAATAGATAGGCCACTGACAGAGCAAAGGCCGATGGCACATTTATAAGGTAGAAAAAGAAATGGACAGACTGGATGGGCCTTGCGGTCCTTATCTGCCGTCAACTTCTATGTTTCTAAATAAGGTGGAAGGTCAGCTGGGGTCCAGTGACCACCACATGGTGTGGTTTAGCATGGGGACATGGACTCTATTAAGCCACACAAGGGCAAGAGTATTAGAATTCAGGAGGGTGGATTTCGTTGAAATGGGTAGATGTAGACAAGTAGTCCTGGGGAAGGGGGAGGTAATAGAGGGGGGTGGAAGAAGAGTGGGAGAAATTGAAGGGAGCCATAGTGGATATAACAGACCAATGCATTGGGACAGTCGCCAAAGGGAAAAGGACACCACTATGGTTCTCCAAAGAGGTGGGGGACAAAGTCGGGGCTAAAAGACTGAGTTTCAGGAAATATAAGCAGCCAAAGGGAGAAGTACCTGGAGGTATACCTTGTATGGCTAAGGGAAGCAGAGAAGGCTATTAAAGGGTGAAAGCGCAGACTGAAGAGGGCTTGGCACAGTCTGTAAACAAAGGGGATAAGGCATTTTATGGGTGCATCAGTGAAAGAAAAAAACCCAGGAGGGATTGTGAGGCTCGGAGGAGAGAAGAGGAAGTATAAGGAGGGGGATCGGGACAAGGCAGAAATACTGAACAAATACATCTGCTCAGTATTCACTAAAAAGGGGAAGGGTCAAGGACCACAGTTTGGTTATAGAGGCAATTTGGGGGTTGGGGGTGTTTGAAGTGGACAGCAGTCCATTCACAGTGGAGAGTTCTGGAAGAACTCACGAAGCTGAAGGTGGATAAGGCCATGGGGCCAGACTGCATCCATCGTGGATATTAAAGGAGCTGCGAGGGAAATAGCAGCACCTCTGGGGCGGCCCTGTTCAGAGTAACTCAACACGGGTGTCATTCCAGAGGACTGGAGGAGGGCACATGTAGTCTCACTGCACAAAAGCGGCAGTAAGGAGGAGGCGGGGAACTACAGGCCAGTCAGCCTCACCTCTGTGGTGGGAAAGATCATGGAGACATTGCTGAAAGAAAGGATAGTGGTACATATGGAATCCATTGGTGCTCAGGATCTGAGGCAACATGGATTCACAGCAGGAGGGTTATGTCAAACGAATCTAATAGATTTGTTTTGATTGGGTGACTAGGGAAATCTGGGCGAGGCAGTAGACGTCGCCTACCTAGATTCCAACAAAGCCTTCGACACTGTCCCACATAGAGGGCTGATTAACAAGATGGGTAGTCTGTGCATGGGAGCCAAGGTGGTGAACTGGGTTAGGAACTGGTTAACAGACGGGAGACAGAGGGTGGTTAATGGGGTACAATGTGGGGGAGAGGAGGTGACCAGTGGGGTACCACAGGGATCAGTACTAGGACCAGCCCTGTTCAGTGTCTCCATTAGTGACATTGCAGAGGGGCTAGAAGGAAAGGGCTGCCTGTTTGCAGGTGACACTAAGCTCTGCAGCAGGGTGGATACTCCAGGAAGGGTACAGAAAATGAAGAGGGACCTGGAGAAGCTTGAAAGATGGTCGGAGATGTGGAAACGGAGGTTCAGTGCAAAATGATTCACCTGGGCAGAGGCAACCCTAGGGAGAGCTACAGGTTGCAGGGGAGGAGCGGACTCACCAGAGAGGAACGGGACCTAGGGGGTTGTCATCTCTGATGCCTTTATGCACTGCTTTGATACCCCTGGCCTTCCCTGCTGACCTTAAGGTATCATTACCAGGAGGCAGGGGAGGTGGTTATGCCATTGTATAAAACATTGGTAAGGCCTCATCTGGAGTACTGTGTGCAGTTCTGGAGGCCACACCTGCGCAAGTACATAGATTAGGTGGAGACTATCCAAAGAAGGGCAACAAAGATGGTGCAGGGCTTACACCACAAAACCTACAACATACGAGAAGAGACTAGGGGACCTCAATATGTACTCCCTGAAGGAGTGGAGACAGTGGGGGGGGCATGATTGAAACTTTCAAGTACCTCAAGGGCATAAACAAGGTGCAGATGGGGGACCTTTTCCAATGCAGAAAAAGTACTAGAACAAGGAGGCACAATATGAAATTGGAAGGGGGTAGATTTAGGTAATGTGAGGAGGTTTTTCTACACCTAGTCTATGCTTGAAATAGTCTGCCACAGGAGGTAGTGGGGGCAAGCACAGGGGGAGGGGTATAAACACAGGGGAAGCCTGAGGGGAGGGAGTGATGAAAAGCCATATGGTAACTGGTGACCCCCAATATCAACCTGTTTTTGAGACTTGTAAAAAGTCATATCAACCTGCGAGTTGATATGGCTTTTACTGTCTCATGCCAGGTTGTGTGTACCATGCTAAGATACTTACCGAGTCAGAAAATTGAACCGTTCTGGTTGTTTGTTTTTTTTTTTTACTTTAAACAATAAAGAAACCATTGAAACTTCACCTTCTCTTCATAATAACCAGCATGCCATGGAGCCCATACAGAGGTTGAATCAGCAATGCAAGAAGCACATAATGCTAAAACTCTGAGCTGTGTTTACTTAGCACTGGCTGTTGTTTTTTTTTTTTTTGTCTTTTTTTATAACATGTAGGAGTGTGGTCTGCAGTTTTTTCACACACCCTCGGTGTGTGTGACAATATATAAACCTCTCGAGCTTTGTTCTTAAGGTTTATATATTATATCACACCTTGGGTGTGAAAAAAAGAAATAAATAAATCTCATACCTACACGTGCATTATTGTCTGTCACATAGGGTCAGTGGCCACATACAAATGTATAGGGCCTACGGCCAGACTGGATGGGCCTATCGGTCCTTGTCTGCCGACAATTTGTATGTTCCTGTGTTTCCAGGAGGGCAGCCTTAAAGGGAGCCAGCCTGTCTTTCCACCCCTTCCCCAAACAAAAAGGGAAGTCCCCCTAGTCTGAAGTACAGTTAAGGGTGAATGCAAGTGCTATATCTGCCAGAAACTGGGGCATTTGTCTTATGATTGTCCGCAAACTGTGACAAAAGGTGCAAGTGCAGTTGGAGGGGGTAGCTTGGAAATTTTCCAGCAGTTAGTAGCCTGTACAGAGTGCAGTGTCCTCTAACTCTACTGCACAAATGCACCTTGTGTGGGTTAATGGGATGGTGACCCAGGGATTGAGACACTGGGGCCTCCATTTCTTTGAAGCAGGATTTGATGCAAGAGGAACACATCTGCCTGACGAATTTTCTAGGATTAGAGGCGCGACTGGTCCTGCAGTCTCTGCCAATGGCCTTCATCTTTCTAAGCTGGGAAGGTGGTCAGGGCATACAGGAGGTAAGTGTTATACTGGACCTTCCCGTGGGTGTAATTGTGGATAATTACTTTGATAGTAGGGCCAGTATTGTAACTACCCATAGCAAGATGAGGAAACTGGCTCCTGAGGACACAGATGGAGTAGTTCATGAGGAAGCGGACCCTATCTCAGTGGCAGAAATGGTCTTGGCTAAAGAATGAGTGGGAGCATCAGTTTTGAGCTAGAGCTGCAGACTGCCAGCCAGGGGCAGCTGTCCCACAGCAGCATGTGTTCTGGGGAAAGGTCGGTGTGTGGAGCTAGGGAGACCTCCACAAGCTGGCCTGTCCCTGCAAAAGCAAAGGGAGTTGGCCACCAGTGAGGAAGGTGACAGTTAGAAAAAGGGAAATGTACTGGAAGAGTGAGTTCCTGTACTGTGAGTTCCTAAAAGAACACTGGAGGAAGGGTACTCTGACAGATGGTGGTTGTTAAGGAGTATAGGAGGCAGCTTCTTGCCTTGGCCCACAACATACCAATTTCAGGACACATGGGGGGGGGGGGGTAAACTATACAAAAAAGGCGCCAACTAATTTACTGGCCCAGTATTTTTGAAGATGTGGCAAACTACTGTTTGGTAGTCTGCAGTGACAGAGGGTGGGAGAGGTTGGTGACAGGGCTAAAACATCATTTGATTCCCCTACCTGTTGTTGAAGAGCCATTGTGGCAAGTTGCTGTGGACATTGTGGTGCCTTTTAGCACCCTAGGTCACACTGGCAAGTGGTACATCTTGGTGGTCTTAGATTTCATCACAGTGCACCTAGAAGCAATGCCGTTGTCCTCCATTGAGGCAGAGAAAGTGGCTAACTGCTGGGGTTAAGTAGCCAGGTGGGTCGTTCCCCAAGAGATCCTCTTGGACCAGAGCACCAACTTCATCCCTGATCTGATGGTTAGTCTCTGGAAGATGTGTTGGGTAAGGCGCCCCCGCCAAGACTAATGGTCTGGCAAAGTGATTCAGTAGGTCCCTCAAGACAGTTAAGGGCATTCACTGACCAGCATGTGAGTGGGAGAAGTACCTACCCCATCTCCTGTGTGCATATAGGGAAGTCTCAAGTCCACAGGGTTCTCATCCTTCAAGCTCTTGTTTGGCTGTGAGGTACTGGGCCCCCTTGATTTGGTAAGGGATGAATGGGAGGGTGAACTTGCTTCCTATGGGAAATCTGTTGTGGATATGTCCTGAAGTTTCAAGTCATGGCTCAGAGAGCTTAAGGGCTTTGCCTAGGAGCACCCAGCCACAGCACAATAGTGGCAGAAAACATGGTAGGACTATGAGGCCAAGGCTGAGGAGTACTAAGTCTGGCAATGGGGTATGGTGCTGATCCCCGTAGGGGCCTTACTCTGGTCAGGAGAGTGTATGATAATTACTTGGTGGAGCTACCTGACAGGAGGCACAGACAGCGAGTTTACCACATAAACATGATGGGACCCTACTGTGATGAGATGGTCTTGGCTGTGTGCAGCTCTTTGGAGGAGGGGTGAAGGGAGAATCCTCAGTGGATGCTGTCACCCTCTCAAGAGTGGCCGAGATCAGACCAAGCTACCGAAGTGAGTGGGGTGCTGAGTACATTTGGGGAAATGTTCACAGGGAAGCTGGGGTATATCATACTGGCACACCACCACGTGGATACAGGGTTCCAAGTCCTGCTGAGCCAGCCCCCCTTAGAATCCCAGAAGGTGTAAGACATGCCATAGTGGGGGCATCAGAGATGCTGGCAGTCCGGATGATCCACGAGTCCAGTAGTGGTACTCGGTCCCAAAAAGAATGGGACGATGAGATTCTGCATAAATTACCACAAGCTCACCAGCTGCACAGTCTGGTGCGTGCCCCATGCCCAGGACAGATAAAGTCCTAGAGTGGTTGAGGGAGCCCATTGTCTGTCTCCATAGACTGGAGAAGCTGACGTACTGGATATTGTCATGGGGGTGGGGGCAACCAGAGGGTTTTGGGTCTGATAGGACCTCACAGAATCTGTCAGGCTTGGGACTAAGCACAAACTGCCAGCTAAAAGTTCATGTTTACCCTGATTCAGGTAAGCAAATCTACCTTGGGGAGAGGTGTGAAACCTTCTGTATGAAAACATTTTGTTTCATTTCTGTAGAATTAATATTCCCTATAGTTTGTGGTAATATCCTGTAGAATCTGTAATCTTTAAATAAATATTATGCTTCATGTTTCTATGACTGCATCCTTTGAGGTACAGCTGATTAGTTTATAACTGACAATGACTATTCCCATCACTGAAGAGTGCTACAGTTAACCATATTATATTGCTATACTAAGGTGTTCTCAGTTGTGAGAGGGGTGGGTCATGTGACCTTAAGCAAGGAGCACTGGAGAATTCCTCAAATGTGTAAGCGGAGTGGTGGCAGCTACTGAAGTATTGAGGAAGCTGTTATACAGGCTGGGTTTGGGGAAGGACCAGTCTGTCATGGCTATTTAACAAGAAAAACATTTTTAAACACCTAATAGAAAAACACAAAATAGATTTCAAACTAATTCTACAAAATAGAAACCTGTATACATACATAAGCCATCAGCAAAAGTACAAACATTTCTCTAAACATAAATAAAATATCCACTTGCATAGAAGCAAAAGTTGGCTCAAACCTTCCTTGATCTCAACTGCACAGCAGTGCACCTGAATGTGGTCACATGACATCTAATCAATAGATTAAGCTACCAGGTCTGACTCCGATCACAAGGGGAACAGGAAGCACAGTCCAGACTTCCAGCTTTGTCTCACAGGTCACATGGAAAGTACAGGAAGTTTAAGTCGGGGGAAGAACAGGAAGTAAGTTGGGGAATATCTGTTGAAAGCAACAAAACAGTCAACTCCCTTGCAGTGCAACCTAACCTCTGCTTGAATATCTAATTATGTTGATGTCCTAAAGGCAACCATTTAAAGATACAGCACCAAATTACAACGCTACTACACTGCTAGAAACTAACAATAATAAACATTTAAGTAGAATAAGGCAGTTCCATTGAGGGGATTGTGCTAAGTCTATACTTGGTGTTGGCTGAAATAGCATAATACCCCTCTCTCCCCGTTGTCGTGCCTTGTTCCTTATACACCACAGGTATGTGAATTTAAAATTTGAGAACTACTTCATGACTTAACTTATTCAGCTTGAGGTGGCCATTTTGAATTGGCTAAAACGGAAACTACTATATTAGCAATAAGAGCGTCACACCCAGCTGATCCCAATTTGCGCTTTGTACAATAACATTTTTACTTACTGTTACAGTATGTAGAATGCATTCAGTTAATTTTGCTGACTTCTAAGGTGCAATTTCCTATAACCCAGAAATCCCTGTTACTTAATTTCACCGACTTGTAAGCTGACATATCCTGTAACCAGAAATGCCAGACTCCCCTGCAGCTGACATCATAGGAGGACTGCAGAGCTGGGAGATTCAGTAGCCCACAGTATACATGTGAGATTTTGTAAGCTAAAATCGGATGTTTGCTGGTCCTGCTATGCTCACCGGGCTTAGTACAGTCCTCTGTGTCTATACCTAGCCCCAGGAGAACAGCAGACCAGCAAACAAGATTACAACTTATAAAAAAAAAAAACTCTCGACATTCAGTGCAGACTATTGAATATCCCACTGCTGCAGCCCTCCTCTGATGTCAGCAGTAGGGGAGTCTGGCATTTCTGGTTACAGGATATGTCTGCTTACAAGTTGGTGAAGTTAGCCTGATACAGTCTAGTTCGCGTCATTAATCAGTAAGAAAAAAGTTTTTGCACACTAAGGGCTAATTGGGATCAGCCTCACGCATGGTTATGAGGCTGTTGCTGCTGATAGTTCCCCTTTAAGCATAGAGCATTTCAACTCATGTACACTTTGGCAGGGAATTTGCTAAAACAGCAGCGCATTACATACTGAACTTGATTCTGTTAGATTCCCATAATGATTTGCAAGTGTTAAGTGATTGTGCACTCTTATTAAATGGTACAGCAACTGGATGTAACATAGATGCTGACGGAGAGACCAGAGTTCCTCACTGGACTAAAGCAAATACTTTTATGTCATGCTAAAAATGTTATGTATTGCAATGACCAAGCAAATTCTGGTCAAGTTGAGTCATCTGTCTTGTATCTGGCATTGCTTTATAAACACAGTCCTAATTAATACATCATTCTTACTGGAATTTTTTTTTTTTTTTTCCAGCTACGATGGGAACTACGAGAGGACACTGTGTAATGACTGCTCTATGTATAACTAATTTTAAGGAACTGAATAATACAGGACTGTTTTTGAAGTGGACTGCAGTACAAAAAACAGTTACTGGGAACAATCTGCTTTTTCGAGACATCACTGTTCTTGTGTGTTAAATGTTTTTTTTATGGTCGTTGTGTGTAACCTTTTTATAAGCTTTCTACTGTGTATATATAATTAATAAACTTGGTGCTATTAAATCCTTAATTTTTAAACAAAAATGTCTTCTGCTTTTTTGGAATTTAAGTACTAAATAACCTGGAAAGTGGGCTTTTTAGACTTATTGAATAGAGACTATATTCTGCAGGGGGCACTCCTCAGGCAACTAGTCAGTGGAGTCTCTTGTGAGGGGGCAGTTTTGGACCTGGTACTCAGTAATGGGGATGCTGTTGCAAACATTCAGGTGGGAGGCCACCTGGGGACTAGTGATCACCGTACAGTGTGGTTCAGTGTAAGGACAGCTGCAGAATTGAGCCACACAGGGGTGTGAGGGTCCTGGACTTCAGAAGGGTAGATTTTATAAAGATGGGTGAATGCAGCGGGGATTTCCTGGCAGGAGACATGGCCTGGGAGGGGTAGAGGAACAGTGGAAAAGCTAAAAAGGAGCATAGTAAAGGCAATAAACCTGTGTCAAACAAATGACTAAAAGCAAGAGGAAAGAGACCCCTATGGTTGTCGAAAGAGGTGCCTGAAAACGTAAACACAAAAGGCGTAGCATTCAGAAGCTGTAAGGAGGTGCAGAGGAGAAGGATAGGGAGGTTATCGGGGCGAAACTGAGGGAAGCAGGGAAAGCAGTAAGGAGTGCAAACTGAAGAGAGAATAGCCCAAGAGGTAACAAAAGCAGACAAGACACTTTCTGGGTATATAAGTGAAGAGAGGAAGACCAGGGGTGGGATTGTAAGTTCAAAAATGGAAAGGGGGGGAACTGTGCAGAGGGGTACCAGGAAAAGGCAGACGTCCTGAACAACTACTTTTGTTCAGTGTTCTCAGGAAGGGGGGGGCCACACAGTGTTCGAAGGGGAAGGGCCACAAAATAACAGATGCTTTGGACAGAGGGAGGTGGACACTAGCTTTTTTTTTTTTTTTAGATTAGTCCTGAAAGGTCTCTAATCTGAAGGTGGACAGAGCAATAGAACCAGATGGGAGCTTCCAAGGGTATTGAGGGAGCTCGGGGACATACTAGCTGCACCTTTGATAGTCCTGTTTTAACAGCTCATTGGAAACGAGAGTGGTTCCAGAGGACTGGAGGAGGGTGAATGTCCCACTACACAAGTAGTAGCAGGGAGGAGACTAGCAATTGAAGGCCAGTCAGCCTGACATCGGTGGTTGGGGAAATGAATGAAATCACTGCTGAAGGAAGGACTGTTAGGAGTGGATCCAAAGGTGGTAAACTGCCTACAAAATTGATTAGGGGATAGGTGACAAAGGGTGTTCACTCTGAGGAAGAGGGTGACCAGCAGGGTGCCTCAGGGAGCAGTGCTGGGACCTGTGCTCTTTAACGTCTTTGTAAGGAACATTGCAGAGGAGCTGGAAGGGAAGATCTGCCTCTTTACAGATGCCAAAATCTGCAATAGGGTGGAAACTCCAGGGGGACTGGGAGGGGATGAAGAGACCTGAGAACTAGAGGAGTGGTCAAGGGTATGGAAGCTGGGTTTCAATGCGAAAGCGTGCTAAATAATGCACTTGGGGCACAGAAACCCAGGGTCTGAGTGTAAAAAGTGGAAAAAAAAAAAAAAATGGGTGGAGTGGTATTGACAACCACCAAGCAGGAAAGAGACCTGGGGGTAATCCTATCAGATGACCTGAAAGTGGCCAGATAGTGCAACAAGGCAGTTGGGAGCACTAGTGAGATAATATACAGGAGGGAAGTATTTTTTTTTTTTTTATTGAAGGAAAGGTGCACAAAAAAAGGGGGACCAGCTATGGAGCTGGAGGGGGATAGATTCAGGAGAGATGTTGGGGAAGTACTTCACAGAAAGAGTTGGGGATTCCTGGAGAACAATCTTCCTGCAGGGGTGGTGGGGGTGAAGGCAGTGGCAGGGTTCCAGAATGCATGGGATGGGCACAAGGGACTCCAAGCGGAAAAGAAGGGGGTGGGGGTTGATCCAAGTATGGTCTGCAGGAACAATGTAGGTGGGGGGTGGGGGCCAGACTGGGTGGCCAAGCAGTCCTTATCTGCCATTAAATTCTATGTAGTCCAGTCTCTCTGTATTCATTTCCCCTTGTGGCCAAGTAAGCCCAGAACTGTATAGATGGCATAATCACACTCTAAATATAAATGAGCCTGGGTTTCTAACATTTGTGTGCAAGATGCTCTAATACAGTACCTTTCGTTTAGCTGCTTGTGCTTGTTGTGTACACCTAGCCTGCTACAACTTCCTAAACATACCGTACAAAGTCAGGAAGGTGTTTGCATGTTAAAACTAACAAACTGTGTCTTATTGTGGACATTCAGGAAGTACAACTTGATCTTTATATTTGCCTTGCAAGATATGGGAATATAAATGCTTCTTTATATGTTGTCTGTATCTGGGCAACTGTGACCTTCTATTGTATGAGGTTCTTAACCAGTTCCAGCCCATACTTTGGGAGAACAGTGATCCTATTTAACAATCCAGGTTTCTTACTTGTCCGGTATATTAAACGAGGAGGCAGCCAGACCAAAACATGGGGTGCCCACATCTTATTCCCAGGTTTTAATGCAAATCCAATATTGTAATGAGCAAAAATGATGCTATAAAATGCAACTGAAATGTCAAGCCCTTCTTGAATTTTCTTAAGTGTGTTCTCTTTTGGATTTAATCTGTCTCTCTCCCCCAATAGTGCTTGAAAGAATACACTTAATGCTGTATAAATGGAAACGAGGGGGTGGGAAAACGTAACTTATGTATAGAAACACTGGTAGTAATAGTTTTAATTAGAAGGACCCTTTTCTTTTTTGCTATTGTCCTTTCCAAATATACACCAGCCTATTGGCTCTGTAGTCCTTAATCCCAGTTTTATTTTGCCATATGAGTTACCAAAATCAATACCCAAAATGGAGGTTGTACCTTCTATTAATGGTATCTCGGCAAATTTATCGTTTGGAACCAGGGTGGTTCCTAGTGGGACCCCAGAACTTTTGCATAGTTTATCCTTGAGTCTGAACTTCTGGAAAAGCAGGCAAGTGTCCAGTAGTACTAGTGTATCTGTAGATGGGGCGAACACCAAATTAACAGCATAGGCCAACATCTTTACAGCAGGGGATACTGCACGAATTTCTAAGCCACGAATAATCATTCTGCATTATTGCCCTGATCAATATAGCTATGGTAAATGCATATAGAAGCAGGCTAACGGGGCACCCTTGTCTTACACCCCTTTACACTGAAACTGCATTACCCACCCATCCATTAATATTTGATAGGACTGTAACCTTGTTATACATAATCTGAATCCATCCTATAAATGAGTTTGGAATACCATATGCTCTGAGCTGCAAATAGAAACTCTGTCGAAAGCCTTCTCCTGATAGATTCCTAGAACATACCCATGAAGTCCTCTGCCCTGAGCTCTCTGAAGTAGTTCTTCAAGTTATTAAATTATCATTTTGGAATCTTTTATGAACAGCACATGTTTGCTGAAGACTAATCTGTCACAGCAGATAGTCTAACATTATTTTACACAAAATCTTTAGGTCCATATTAAGCAGACTTTGTCCTCCAATTTTTTTAGGTTATTTTGTGCCCCTTTTTTGTGCAGCAATATCAACACTTGTTTTGTTCATGGAGTCTGCAAGAGAAGTATCTTGTAGCATTCCATTGAATACCAAAAGCAAGGCTTGAGCTAGGTCCTCAAAGAATTTTTTTTTATAAAATTCAGATGCTAGACCATCTGTGCCTGGTGCAAAATTTAGTTTTAAGGATGAAATGGCAAGTTGAACTTTCTCCAATGAAATGGGGTTAGAGGAACCCTTAGCCTCTTGCTCATTTATTTTTGGCAAATCTAAATGGTCCATATTTATTGCTGAAATATCAGTATCCAGGCTTTTCCCAAATAAGGCAGCTACATATTTTTCCACCTGTTATAGAGTACCATTGGGAGTTGAAACTGTTCCCCCTGAGTCCATTAGTACTCCTGTGATTTACTCTGTCGTTGCATCCTTTTTATAAGGATCCATGGAGCCCTTCTTCATATTCGTTCCAAATCTTAGCTCTTGCTCAAGGGATTTGGCCCTGCTATATTGTATTTTAAACATTTGTCTACGTTACTTTAATCTGGGAACTATAGTCTAGTTTTTTTGGTCTCTGTTGGGGAAATTAATTTCTGTAACTGATTCCTTAACACTAAATATTGTAAACAAGTCTTGCTGACCACGTGTTTGATTCTGTTTTGGTAGTGTTTCCAGGATAATTTTGTCTCCTCCCACCAAAAAGATGTCCTTGTATAAGCCCACTACAGACCATCTCTAGCAAGCCTCTCTCTTCTCCATGCTCGTCTAGTATGCTCATCATTCAAGATAGTATTACTCAATCTCCATAAATTCTTTTTACAGCTAGGAGACTGTTCCCATCCTACCTGCACAGTTATGGACCTATGGTCTGAAAACTACCATGCTTGTAATTTAGTATGGATAATCTGTAATGAGGTAGACAAATACAAAGTCTAGCCTAGTGGATAGGGACCTTCTAAAGTATGTGTTACCACCACTAGGGTTTTGAGATCTGTAAAGATTGGTTAGATTTGCTGTGGTAACTGTTATGCAAGACTTGAGTATCGGAAAATGATGTTTCCATCCTGAGACCACTATCTGATGTGGCGAGCCCACAAATAGTCCCCTGCCCACATAACTAACCTAGAGGGGTGTGGGTGTGGTTGTGTCTCACTAAAGAGAGGCTCTCTGTACTTTGGTTTGAGGGTGTACACTGTAATTATTCTGAACCTTTCACTGTGAACATTAATATCCAGAAGCAAAGCTCAGCCTGGCTGTATATCTACCAGTCTAGAAACCTGGAGGGCAGAATTGTTAAACATTTCTGTAAAATGAAGGGTTGACTTGCCATGCTAGAGTAAAACTGATTAATAGACTTGTTACACAAACTTTCAAAACCACTGGTTCTTCATCGGGTGCAGTGTGGATCCAGTCACATGGAGAGAAAGTTATACAGAGCTCTGCTAATTAGATTGATCAATTCAAGCAGTTTGGGTGACAAAAAATAAACATTTACAAGAGTGTGACAGTTTGGCTGATCTGGACAGTGATGTTGATAACGTGAGATCTACAATCAAGTGTCATAAAAAAAGCAAGCAAAAAATGTGGAGTCTAAATTGTTTGGTGAATTTTATGGGCTATATCCATAATCTGCAGGTTTCCTATTCTCACTTTTCCTGAGTAAACAAGCCTTTTGGACAAGAGCAAGGCACCCATAAACCATTAAGTGTTAACATGTAAAACATTACTCTCAGGCAGTCTCAAATGAACCAGACTTCCTGACTTAATTCTAGAATTTAGAATGGGCAATAAAACCTGCATCTTTTTTTTTTTTTAGTCCGTGATTTTATTTCCCACAATCTCCTTTCCCAGACATCCTTATTGTAGATGGGAGAGTGCTCACAATTAGTGCTCCTACATGTGACACACTCTTATCAGGGCTAGAAATTTGTTTTAAAAAGTGGGGTGCCACACAGATTACCAGTTCCTCAGATTTGGTATTCCGTCCCAGAAAGTGGCGTACCGCCCCCCCTTTTTTTGTATATCTGCTATCAAAATGTCACCAACCATCACTACATACTTGTTTGACTAAATAAAAGGCAAAAACAAGTCCTAAAATCTCCATTTATTTTCTTTATATTTTTCTTTCTCTTTACCTCATTTAGCTAAGGTGTTGAACTTCCACTTATGTGCTTGTACAGAAAAAGTGATGCACAGAATGAATAGCAGCATTACATTTTTCAAAGTGCTTTTGCAGCACTGACATGACACAAGCAGCGAAAAACAATCTCTCTGAAATCCAATGCAGTATAGTCTCAGTAAAGTTGTATATGATGCTACTTAAACCTAAAAATGCATCACAAAACCCTGGACCGTTATTGATTTTGCCGTCAATGAGCTTATACACTGCTAAAATGTTCAAGCAGCAATTGACATACATTATTCTCTTGAATGAGAATCTTTTTGTCTTCATCGTGATAGAGTATGAAAACGTGAGTCCGGCCAGTGTAAATAGAAGCTCCTGATTGTTATCTGACATGATTTGTTACAGCACGTGACAATAAACATGATAGTTTTATTACCATGATACGACCAGTTGGCCAGATTTTTACAAATTTAAATTGCCCCGCTCCTAATCGTGATAGATTTGTGTAATTTTTGCGTGAAATCCAGTTTGGCCAGAATGTTACTGTACCATCCAGTTATCAAATTTGCTTTGCTGAGTGGTCCAATACGCCACGTCTCATGTCGGTGTGTGGACGCTCCATGATTATTTTATTGTAGGGTGTCGGGGCTAACAACCCTGGGGAAGAAAAATGACGACTGAAAGATACTCTGTTCACATATCCAGATTCTGGACTGCTTGGTGCTCAGCTGCCTCCCTCAGATAAATTCCAGGCACATTTCATTTTAAGAGAAAACGGTGCCTGATATGGTGCAGTATTGTTCAGCTGCCTCACCGACTTGCACTTGACTGCTGATGGACTGCACTAGGACTGGCTAGTCTGTGCTGCTGCTCAACAAGTTAGCATTAGTCTACACACACATGTCTGCTATAACAAAACTGAAATTAGTAGAACATGGACTGAGAGCTCACAGATTTGACAAATTAGACTATACTTTTTAAACCTCCTGACTTGTAAGTCTGGCACCATGACCAGGCAATTATTTTTGCCACCAAAAACCTAGAGTGACACATTTTAACATTTAAATCCCGCTCCAAAAATTCAGCGCACGATGCCAAAAAGCAATCGCTTAGTTAAATAACTTATTTATTACATCCACCACTGTGCTTAGTCCCTAGCACCATGACTCTGTGCCTTCTCCCTGGCTAAGCACAGTGGTAGATGTAATAAATTAGTTAACTAAGCGAATGCTTTGATTGCTTTTTGGCATCATGCGCTGAATTTTTGGAGTGGGATTTAAACATGCCTAGGACAGGCATAAGGGAACCTTTGAGGTGGGGAACCACAAACCAGATAGGGTCAGAGGCCGACATCGGGTATCTGGCTTATGGGCAGACTGGATGAGCTTAGCAGTCCTCTTCTGCTAACAGACTCTGTTATATACTTCGCAAAAAACTTAGTTAATGCATCAGGGTTGAAGCGACAAAAGTAGGGAAATGAGGTGTTAGGGTTGAGACCCTAACATCTCCCCACCCTCCACAGACCAACAGGTGATGGGGAGGGCTTTGGGGTCATTGGCCCTAATTCTCACCCCATTCCATGTGTAAGAAAGCAGACATGGTACAGTATAGGAGAATGGGGTTCGAGTTAGACCTGACTACCCCAAGGCACATCCCGATGCCTGTTGATCTGTGGGGGTGAGGTGGTAGGATGGGGGGTATTACGGTCTTAACCATAATGCCTCATTTTCCTACTTTTGTTGCTTCAACCTTAACTAATACATTAATGAAGTTTTTTGCAATTAATTTCTTTACTTATCAGTTTTTTCGTAATGAACCGTTATCTCCCTGTGCTCCCAATATTGCATTAGGGATTGCCCTGCAGTACCATTACTGCATAATGGTACCCATACGTGAGAGTGGAGGGCCCTCTGGGCCCTGCACTCCCATCTACCTGTAATGGTCCTGTGCTCCCATGCAGTCAGTTTTTTGGAGCAGAGGGCCCTCTATCCATAACTGCACAGATATTGTAAGGAGCTGTCATCTCCCTGTGGGAGCACTGGGTCTTGTACTACAAGTATTGCATAATGGATTGGCTAGCAGTCCCATTACTGCATAATGGTATCCATATGTGGGAGCCCAGGGCCCTGCGCTCCCACCTACCTATAATTTTAGAGACGCAGCACAGGCTTAGACACATTCCAAATAACCCTTGTGCTGCAAATAGTGCAATTTCTCAGTAACCATAGCAACCTTGGAAATATTTCCACTGCAGTTGTAATCATGGACTGGTAAGAATATCATCATCCTCCCTCCCCAGCCTCGATCCCCATTGAAATAAAATAGGAGCTCCAATTCCTCTTTTTCCATAGCGTAGTGTCCCCCCTTCCCCAATCTCTGTATAAAGTAACAGCGAGCCCCGGACCCCCATTTTCCATAGTGTAGGGACCCCTCACCCCAGTAGGTGGTAACCCACTACCCCACAACCCCATCCCAGCCCGTGCCAGCAAATGGCACAGCACTCCTCACCCTGCCATGACCAGCTGCCAACTGATCGTTACCCGCTTGCCTACAGTACATAGTACATGCTCATTGGTTGGTGATGAGCACATACTATGTTTCGTGGGCGAGCGGGTTGTAGTTAATTGACGGCAGGCTGTGGCAGGGTGAGGAGGACTGTGCCAGTCGCCGGGATGGGGGGGTACGGCTGATGGGTTCCCTACACTATGTAAAATGGGGGATTGGGGATATTTTTCAATATCGGAGAGCTCGGGGTAGGGTGGGCCCTACATTATGGAAAACAGGGTGATTGTTACTTTATACAGAGAATCAGGGCTGGGGAAGGGGTACACTACACTGTAGCAAAAGAGGGATCAGAGCTCCTATTTTATTTCAATGGGGATTGAGGTGGGGGGATGACATTATTGTACATGTGTTTGGGGAGACAATATATTGAGTGAGATTGGGGCTCGGGGAGTGGGGATGCCATTAATGTACATGTGATCAGGGCTTGGGGAGGGGCCTGTGTAGTACAGTATGGTCTGCATGCCCATTGGTCTACTGTCATTCGGCAGGCAGCCGGGTGATATGTGGACAGGTTGCTGCTGCCCGCCGATGACTAGGGGTGAGCTGGGTGGCCGGGGGTCCTCTGAGGGTGGGGGGGACCACTGGACCACCAGGTAATGGGATTCATTCACTGATGCCCGCAATCGGGCATGATGCGGGGGGACCACTAGACCACCAGGTAGTATTTAATTCACTGATGCCACGATCATGCATGGCCAGAGGGCCACAGACCACCAGACCATAGTTTATTTTTACATATGCGATTGGGCATACTGAGAGAGGTAGGACCACTGGACCACCAGGTGATGATTTATTGTACATAAGCCCACGATCAGGCAATCTGGGGGGAGGTCACATTGGGCAATGGGAGGTATGTGCTACTGAACACGTCCCTGCGAGGCGCGGGGCCACCCACGGCTGGCAGGTGCTGCATTGCTCCCCTGCAATGCAGCAGCCTGCCTGTGGGTGGCCAGGATTTATTCCTCCTTGTCATGGGCTCAACTTTGTGACCCATATTCGGTGCACATCAGGGTTGTGCCAGCATATACCACACATCCCGGGCTGAATATCGGGATGTGCTGCATATGTGAGGCACGCCCCTGCATTTGGCGGGCGCATCGATTTGGCGCGAAATAACTTGCCCCTTTGACTGGCGTATTGGGGCTGCTCACGGCAACCCCTTTGAATATTTGGGCCTCAGTGTCTTAAAGTGTTTTACAAGTGTTAGCTGCCCCACCCACCCATCGATCTAGGGAATTTCTGGCAAAGGTATGTGGCTGTCGGGGGAGTCATAACCAGTTTTGTCTCTCTAAAAGAGGCATTTAAAACTGCTTGTTGCACATCATTTGCAAAACCAGCAACCCTGAGACAAGAATATCTCCTCGCACAAACATCAGAAGCAACAGCACTGGCACATCATGTGCATTTATAGTTCCTAAACACATTGGGTCTGTAAGTGGGGAAACTCATTGAATCCAGTGCTGTGGCCAGAGCTTCATTCCAGATTTTTTCATTTTAATATGGCCTGCTTCAGGCAACTCTTTCCCTAGGCTCAACTGTGAGTGGCTTCAAGGCACAGCTGGCCTGGACTCATAATGCAGTTGTATCCTGTGGAGTAATTTGTTACCCTCAGGAAATGGTTTAGTCTCTTAAAGATTAGACCAGACACACACAGCTGGGTGCGTTGGTGACTTTTTATTGTCCCTTGCTCACATTGGCTGTTTGCAGTACCTTACATTTATGATTCTGTTCAGGATCCAGAAGCCCACATTATTTTGACAAACAAACTTAGTGATCGTTACTGAAACCCGGTACCCATTCAGGCTCACTCTGGTTCAAAAGGAGTTCTATGCCCTACTGCCTGACAGTCATCTGTTTGAGGCAGTATCTCTGCCCCAACGTAACCATTTGTTCAGGGGCTTACCCCATTTCTAGTCTGCATTAGCCTCTACTTTAAAATATTTTTTTAGGGCATGTCTCACTGTCATCCATTGCCTGTTGAATCCCAAGCCTTCGACAAGGGCTATGATCAGACATGGCCTCTGCTGGGTCTGAGTCCCACATGTTCAGATGCCTCCATGTGGCAACCACCCAAAATGGCTTTCCCTCTCTATTTATGCCCTTAAGCTCATCACCTGAGAAGCACTATTACCCCCTTACTATCTGTTCTGCACTACAAACTATTTCTCAGAGGACTAGTAGTGTCCTAGTCTGCCTAGTGGAGGAAGAGGATGTTACACGAGCAGCAGCTATTTGGCACACATAGGGAGGAAGCAAAATTCAGCAGAGGAAGACAGTCCAATAGGGATTAAGCACAGGAACGTTGAGTAGATGAATTCAGACCAGGCTGTCCAGGTTCATAGCTCCACACTCTAACCAGTAGGCTACACTACCAGCTAATATTTTACATGATATAGCATAGCAAAAAAACTACACAGTTCATCAGCTGCAACATAAAATTGTTTTATGTATAGCGGTCATTTGCTACATATCTGTGTTCACCCCAAAAGTGGTTGCAGAGCTGCTTTACACAAGGTCTGTAAACACTACACACACTTTTCCTAGTGCTACTCAAATTAAGTTTTGTAATGCTGCAGTTGCTACACAAATATTTTTTTATAACATTTTCTATGTACACCACAGAGAAAATCACCCTTGGCTCGAGCAGGCTACACTAACTAACCACACCAGGTGGCTGCAGTATTGGATGTCACAAACAGGGACACTGATTTACAGTAAATGAAGTAATCCAATTTTATTTTCAAGATTTTAAATTCTAGAATTGCATTGAATATCACTAGTTTTAGCTTTTGAATGTTGCTAGGATTCTGCTGTCGAGCGTTTATGTGTATACAATCAAATGGATGGATAGATAGAGATGCAGGCTTAGAAATCCACATATAGGAGGGAATAAGGCAATTATGACATCACCAGTCTTTATCGCTGTGTGAATAATTCAGTTTTGACGTCATTAATTTAAAACAGCCACATAAGGAATCAAATATATGGTATCATCAGAACATCTTTTTTTATAGTTATTAGCTTTTGATGACTGGGTAAGTGCGCTAGGCAAGAAACCTGCCTATTTTCAGGCACGACCCAGGAGAATACAGTACAGTAGTGTAGCAAAAACAATCATTGACAAAGAGTTACAAAGGCAGAGATAACTGTCAAGACAATTAACACAAACATATTAAAAACAGCATGAAAATAATGAAAACTACAGGTTAGAGCAGTAATACAATTGTTGCAAAAGAAAGTATATGTATAACAAGTCTATAGCCCTAAATAGGCGTTAACAGGGGACATGGGGGGGATACAGAGATGGGCAAAAAGTAGCAATGGGGCAAGCAGCAGGCCTTAAGTGCAGTCACAGTAGCCTGGGGCATTAAGGTGGGAGAAAAGAGCATGCTTAAAAGCTAGGTGAGTTGAGGAATTCTTCACCTGAGGTGGTAGTGAGTTCCAAAGCCGTAGGGCAAAATAGAAAGTCTGCGCACCCATTTCTGTAAAACGGGGCTGAACAGCAAGCAGGGAGAAAGCTGTGAACCTGAGGACATGAGAGTGAGACACAGAGGTAAGCATAGCCCAAGGGCCAAAGGGTGAGGCATTCTGGTCAGAGTCAACAAAACAACCTAGTGCATATGATCTGAGGGATATGGGAGACAGCCAAGTTAAGGCAGAGTAAAGACAGCAATGATGGGTCAGACATGGAGGTGATAAGGCGAATCTGCAGATGTACGTAATGTCCCATTTACGGAGCACTACAGCATTGGCATACGAGAGGATTGGGAGAGCTTATATCAGTTGCAGCAGTAACTCACCTTTCGCAACAGCGATCCTGGTGGCTGGAGTAAGAGTGGCGCACCCTGTAGGCTACGTCAATCTTAGAGTTAACTGAGCGACAGACCTCATTGACATGTGCAGCAAAATCCAGAGCCGAATCAAGCATTGCACCAAGGTATTTAAAAGATAATGTGTTAGAGACTGGAGACCCATCGCAGCCGCAAACCAGAAGATATGGGGCCGCAGTCGGTACCGTCTAGAAGATCAAAACAGCATGTCCTGGGTCTTAGATAGGTTTAAGATCTGGTAATTTGATGAGAACCAAGATTGGAGGTTCTGAAAGGCAGTTGATAATTGTTGATTTAGGTCAATTATAGACTTAAGGGCCGAGTTAAGTACTAGGTCATCAGCATACAAGATAATGTTACAGGGTGGGGAAGGGCTGGGAATATCATTGATAAAAAGGGAAAAGAGTAGGGGCCTAGGAATTGAACCCTGTGGGACGCCAGAGGTGATGGGGCAGGGGTGGAGAGAACCTTATAGAAGGCGATAGTCTGAGAGCGATTTTCAAGATGGCTAGCAAACCAAGAGAGGGTGGAGCCAGAGACTCCGAGTGATTGCAATTTGTCCTGTAATAGTGGGTGATGTACCATGTCAAATGATTTATAGAGATTAAGAAACACTGCTCTGGTGAGCAGGCCTTGTCCATATTGCATTTTATGTTCTTGGTGAAGTAGGTAAAGGCGGTAGTCGTACTGAGCCAGGCCCTAAAGCCATGTTGATATGGGGTTTGAAGGTTGGAGTAGAGCAGGTACTGAGTGACCTGACGATGCACAACTTTCTCTAACAGCTTACTGAGCGAAGGCAGAAGCGAAATAGGATGATAGTTTGACAGGATTTTAGGATCACCTTTCTTAAACACCAGTATAGTCCTGCTGGTTTCCCAGGCTGAAGGGACATGACTGCAAAACCCCCTATGGCTAATTAGTTCATGGCATCTGGAAAGCAGCAAAAAAAAGCTGCTATAACTCATCTTTGAGTCACTGGGACCACTGTAACATTAACAGCCACACCACAAGGTCCTCACCCTCTCTCAGGCACTTGCAGCAAGTGAAAGTGGCACCATGATGTTGAAGTTGGAGAAAGCTTTAGCGGGTGTCCCAGTCACCCTCACCAACATGCAGGCCAAAATGAAGGCTGGCTTCACCAACTTAACTGCGCAGAATAGCCATATCTGGAACATTGTCACCAGCCTTTCAGAGACTTTGGCAACTCACGTAGTCCAGATAGAGGAATTGGGAGAAGTGAGTCAGTGAATTAGAGGACTGTGTAAGTGATGTGGGTCAAGACTGCAACATCACACTGACTGCACACATGCTCAGATGACCAAGAAAACAGAGCGAGGTGCTCAGACCTGCAGATCATTGACTTGCCGAAGGGCACCAAAGGGAAGGAGCCATAAAAAGATCTCAAGTGGCTGGTGACCCATTTGAAACTGGACCCATCTGCCCTGAAGTTTGAAGTGGAGCCAGCCCATAGAACTGGTCCAAATCAAAGACCGGGTTACTGTCCTAGATAGTGCCTTATCAAATATCTCTGATTCATAGACAAGGAGGTTATGCTGAAAGCAGCAAAGATGGAGGGATCGATCCCAATTGAGGAAGGATGAGTCCTGGTATTCCAGAACTACAGCCACAATCTTCAGGCCAGGCTGCAGAAATACAATGCAGGTAATGCTCAGCTCCATACTATGGGATGGGAGTTCGACTTCATTCATCCCATCCAGCTCTAGATCAACCAGGTACTTTACCAAGCCTCTAGAAATGCAGCAATTCACTGTAACAAGGCTGCTGCCCTGGAGGGAAGATCACAGGTGAGGAGTACTGCACCAATGCATAGACAACTCCAGTGACCTTTCTGGCTTGATGATCTCTGTCACGATACTGTGTCCCCTATCTTCCCAGCTAAGGTGTGTGCCCACCTCAGTGCTACCTTTTCAGCCTCCACTGGGATCCAGATAATATAGTCCATTGTGTTTTGGGTCTGTGGAAGATATGAGCTGCAGGGGGATGCTTGTGGCTTCAATATGTGATGATATCTTCTCTGTCTGCCAACAGTTTTGTGTTTCTGAGCTCCCATTTCTTGTTTTCCTAGCCTGCATGTCCTCCATGCTGGGTCTGCCACAGCTCCTGTATGCATATACTATCTTGAGGCATGCCATATGGCTGTAACCAACCTGCTTGCCACAACAGCCGCCACAGCAAAGCACAGTTTTGTTGTCATCTTTCACCATTAGAATGCACCTCTTTACCACCATCTGGTGCTTTTCTATGAGCAAAAACTGGACAGGTCCTTTGGGGTGATTTACCCATCTGTAATGGCTGTTTGGGGGGGGGGGACACCCCACTGTATCAATGACTTCTGACTACTCCTGCCTAAAAAGCCTTGGGCATTTTTACACCCATTATTGCTCCACGGTCATAGGCTAACCATGACGTATTGCACCTTGGTCACTTGGTAGAAACTTGTACTACCAAGTGTTTCTGTCTAACATGTGCATATTTAGAAAAATGTGATGAGCTGTATATACCTGTCCGCTATCCAACTAGCCTAGGGGGTGTATACGACAATGTTATAAGTTATATTATGACCAATCCAGTCCTTGAGCTATGCTCCACTCCTATGTATGATGACCTGTATATATCTGTCAGTTGAACTAGCTAGTCTAGAGTGTATAATCTGAAATGTGCTTACTACTGTATATTTCCCCTAGCATCAAATGATGCATTTCCCACGTTTGTTTACCGTGACAAAAAACTGTACACTCTCTGTCATGTCTCCTTGACTGTTGTTCCTCATGTTGTACTCTCCCAGGTCGTTCCTGAAAATAGGCATAATGCTTGTCTAGTGTACTTACCCGGTAAACAAAAGCTAAATAAAATAAATAAATAAATTCTAATGGTGTTGTGGCAGCCTGACCATGCCTGTTAGTGTGGGTAACAGTAGGCTGCCTGGCGTGCAGATTTCCTCTTTCAGGTAAGCCTCTTGAATTAGCATGCCCCTTGAAGATCCTGCTCAAATTAGGAAGTGTTGGCTTCAATGGGAGGACCATTCTGATTCATTAACAGCCCCTTGCGTGTGTGGAAGCACTCCTGCTACTGGGATCCAGATGCTGCCCTGTTCCTGATGGCTGCCACCTCAACAGGGCATGCTACTCTTCAGCACTGAGTATACCACACCTCTCTCTGTTCTCATTCCTCCCTGACTGCATCTGGGGATGCAGCTACTGATGGGGGGGGGACTCCCCAAACAATAATGAAGGGGGAGCACTTTGCTGACTCTCAGGTACTGTTCTGTTCTTTAGTTTGTTTCCTGAGGTCTGGACTTGCCCTATAACTCTGCTTTCCCTGACCCAGTTTATAAAAGTATTTTAGAAGCCTGGGGTCACATAAAAGCACACTTGTCTGATGGATGGCTTCTCTACCTAATCCAGGACCGTAGTGCTCAGAGTCCTCAGTGGCCTGTCTGTTGCTTAGTTCTGTTCTGCTGCAGTGAGTGGTCACTTGGGGAGGGGGGGTGGTCTTCAGACGCCTCTTGCTCTCTCCCAGTGGTTGACTTACTTGTTGAATGGCATACTGTTACAGATGTGCCCTGCACTGAGATTACTCCATACAATTTCCACTACTCCTTTGCAGGAGATGCTCTGCCGATCCTTGCTATGCTTGGCAAACCTTGTTATGCTTGGGGGAGAATCTGGTTCAAATGATTCATAAGTTTTGCTTATGCTTAGTCTTTGGGATGTTACTGTGCTGCATGCAGGGCACATGTGAGTTTTGGGGGTTGGGATGGGGGAGGGAATATCAGGACAATATTTCTTTGTGCGTGGGGGGTGGGGAGGGAAGAAAGGGGAAAAAGTACCTAGTTATTGAATTAATGTTGGGTCAAGAACTCTTTACATGTTGCTTAGCACACACTAGTCCTCTCAGGGGTGGGTGGAGCCTTGTTCCAGCCCATAAGCGAGTTCACCATTTTTTCCCTGTGGCTAGTGATATGAATATATATACGTGGAATGCCAATGGCCTAAAAAGCATTATTCAATGCTGTAAAGTAGTGGGAATGGTGAAGAGGCAGAAAACAAAGGTCCTGCTTATGCAGGAAGCTTACATGGGCAAAAGAAAGGGCCAATGAGTTGCATCCTGCTTTTTTACCAAGGCAAGGGGAGTGATCATCTGGCTTCCTCTGCAAGTGCAGGCCACAGTTCATTAAAGTCAGACCGACCCCAGGGGTACATATGCCCTGGGCCATTTAACACTATCTGGCGAGGGGGCATTTTCAATTGGATCGGTCTATGCCCCAAATGTGGAGGACTCGGGTTCTTACAAAAACTGGCATTAGACAGGGCTTTCTTCCTAGGACACTGGCTGCTAGAAGGTGACTTCAGCTGTGTGTGTGAGACCCAGTCCTGGACTGGTCCAAGCCAAGCACTATGCCACTCTTCTGGAATGCCAGGGCCCTTGGTTCCCTGGAAGTGACTTTTAATTTGCCTAGAGACATTGCCACCCCACTGCCAGGGAGTACCATCTCTTTTCGCACTCTCACCACTCCTATGCCAGACTGGACTGTCTCCTTGTCAGCGCATCATTTCTTCCTAAAATCTCCAACAATGCGTACACTGCCAGTCTAATCTCAGACCATGCCTACCTGACTATGGCTTTTGCCACAAATGGGGTTGCCTTTAGCTGCGTGCCCATGGAGGCTTGATCCTTTACTGTTGAAGGACCAGTCCTTCATATCCTTCATGTCTCAGGCTGTTGGGGAGTTTTTGCAGTTTAACAAATGGGTTGATATTTCCCACGGTAATAGGTGGGAGGCCTTAAAGGCACTTGTCAGGTGCCAGGTGATAGCCTTCTCAGCACCACAAGAAGAAAGTGGAGGAGCAGGAACATTCCAGACTTACTGCTAAACCCACCTGCATGAATCTGCATGCTTCTAACCATTTTCTTATAGACTTGGTCTTCTCTTCATCTTGCTCCCATAGTATTTTCAAAGTTGGCACTCTTCCTGATGCTTTCAGTGACCAGAAGATGGTCTGTTGTGTCTGCAAGACTGACTGAACTAACTCTCAACTACAAAGCACATCTGGTCCACAATTCAGGTCGCTCCACCTGTCTGCACTCCTGGATTATCTTCACCAAACTGACTGCCCCCCCCCCCACAAACACACACACACACACACACACATCCTGTGACATTGATGAAGCTCTTTTCCTCCTAAATCCAAATTCATGGCAACCTGAAACAATTGTGTCCATGGGTCCCACCTTTCCTGGATCACAGCAGATCGTATCTCACAGTTCAAGGCTTAAGACCCTGTTGGCACCTCCATAAGGCCTCTGGTTTCCAAAGGGACCTACTGAGGTGCAAACACCTCAAAAACACCAGCACATAGTCCATCAGAGAAGCCAAGGTAAATTACTTTATGGATAAACTTTAGCACAACTTAACTCCCCAATCAAGTTTTGGAAGGTTATCCACTCCCATTTTTTTTTGATTTCCCTCCCTGTCAACTACCCCAGTCATTAAATGAACTCCCTCATCTCCAACGTATTGCTGTCACCTTAAATAATTTTTCACCTTCTGTGCTTCCCACTCTACTTTTCTTCCCCTGTGTCATCCCACCCTATCCTTCCATCTCCTTCTCTTTCTGACCATTATTCCTTCTGATACTCTGTCTGATTTGTGTTCTCCCTACACTTCCAAGAGCCAAACCCTAGATGGATGGCCACGAGTTGAATCTCTCTGCCATTGCTGCCAACATTGCTACCCTTCTAAACCTTTACTTCCAGCTGGCGTCAGTTCACCAGTCTTGTTAACAAGCCAAAGTTCTCCCGATCAACAAAGAGGGTGACTTCTCTTCACAATGGAATTACTAACCCATTTGTCTTCTCCCTGCACTGGCCAAGGTGCAAGAAAATGTTTATTTTTCAAAGATCTCTTTTCTTTGCTCTTCTTTTCTCCTCCCCTTCCAGGTTGGTTTCTGTAAATCCCACTCCATTCTATCCTCCCTTCTTTGGATCACTGATTATCCTGAAAGTGATGGGCCAGGGCATATTCACTGCTGCCATATTTATAAACCTAATCAAAGTCTTCAATTTTGTGGCCCAGCACATACTCCTCCATAAAACCATAAATGGCTTCAAGCAGGGCTAGGACAGAGTAAAAGGCTTAATAGTTTCTCAGGAGTAGCAGTAAGGCAGGAAGCGGTGGGGGGGGGGGTGGAGGAGGGTGAAACCCCCATCTGGACAATAGGTCATGGTGTGGGGTAGGTTAAAACTGGGCAGACTGGATGGACAAATGGTCTTTTTCTGCTGTCATTGTCTCTGTTTCTGTAAGGTAGTGGGAGCTACTCTCTCTTACCTTAACTTCAGCAGGTTCTGCTCCTACTTCTCTGACTTGCATCAGACAGTCTAGGTTGGCAATACCTTATCTTCCCCTTCCCATCAGTGCTATATTCTGGGTCCAGTCCTCTTCTTTATTTTTTGAATTACCTTTCTACTGTCAGTGTCTTCTTGTACATTCACATGTACATGGGTGACACTGTATGTTTTGACACAAGTGCCTCGGCCCCAAGTTGGAATAGCCACTCCAGCAGGACTTTAAAAATGTCAATTTGTTGTGCCTAAACTACTATAGCTCATTCTTAATGCTAACAACGATAGTCTGTGTGCTGTTTGGCACTAAGCAGTGGCTCATTAGGCTCTCCACTGTCCTGGTCTTCGTGACTGTCGTGGCACCCCATAAAGAATTTCTCCACTTCAAGTATCTCATTGTGTGGCTTGATCAAAACCTAGCTTTCTTTGAAGACAAACATAAGAAGCTCTGACCTCAACTTGGCACACTGCATTGCAAAGTGTCTTGACTTCCATTCTGGTCCACAACTAATTCATCCTCAAGAAAACCTTGCAGTGTTTGACAACATGAATATGGCATACAGTGATACCCATAATTCCACTGTTGTCAGGCTGGACTCTGCTTCTACTCTTTCAGTTGCTTCTCCCTCAACTGACCCTTCAAACATACCAGTGCTGTTTTTAACTTAACCTCTCTCTAACCTCTCTCTCTCTCAAGGCTTGCTCTCTCATTCAGTGCTTCTCCTTACTTACCAAATTCTAGTGCTCTTTTGCCTGCTACTGCTTCTCATTTCTCTTCCCCCTTTCACAATGCTTTCTGTTCATCTGATGTTTGTTCTTTCGCTTCCCACACATAAAACCCAATGCTGGGCAGTCTGGAACAGCCTATCTCCCCTCCCCCCCCAAAATGCTCCTCCCCTCCTCCTTTCTCTCAATGCCTTCCTTAGGGGTCATTTTGCCCCCCTCAAAATACCTACATGTAGCTATCTTTACTCTTACCCTTTTGCTGTCCTTTCCCTTCTTGATGCAGTATCGCAGCTCCTATCCTGAGTTAGCTAGTTCCACCACAATACCCTCTTCTTTTCTTGCCTTGTGAGACAGTATAACCTAGGAGTTATAGCACTGAGCTGTGAACCTGGAGGCCCCATAGAACTAAGGGTTGACTTCCACAGCTGCCACCTGCGTACTGTGTAACTGAACAACTCACTTAACTGCCATGTGGTCCCAGGTCACATCTGGAAACAAGTTTTGGCTCTGTGCGCCTTTTCTGTCCAAAACAAAATCTAAATAAAAATACATTCAAATATTTTCTCACATAGTTCAAATAGAGTTCAAATATTTGGGGGTCTTTTTACACACCTTGTTGTCTTTTACATGCCATGTTGATTATGCCGTAAAGAGTATCAAAAAACGAATTGGTCCTCTTTATCGAAATAAGAACAATTTCACTGGCGAAGTCAAACGGTTACTGGAGAACACCCTGATTCTTTCAGTTGTTGACTATGGATTAGTTGTCTATTCAGCAGCTTGTAACACTATTTTAGAGAAAAATAATGTTGCTGCAAATAATGCCTGTAGATTTGCTTTAAATTTTAAAAGGGATAGTCGTAGGTGTCATTTATATACTGCACTAAACTGGCTACCATTTCATCTTCAAAATGATTACAGTCTTGCTATTATGTGTAAAAAGTTACTTCTGGGTCATACCAAATTGGGGTTCAATCACTTTTTAGTCAAGTTTTGAATAGATTCCTTGCTAGAAACATGGCATATCAAAGACTTCAAGTTCCTTATAGGAAAACAAACTTAGGACAAAGGTATTTTTCTATTAGAGCAGCAAAGGTCTGGGATTTGCTTCCATCTGAGATTTGTGGTTTAAATACTTTTAATGCTTTTAAAAATCATGTACTAAATTTGTTTACAAATAAGTTGATGTGTAACTGTAGATGAAATTGTTTCATTGTATGGTTTTGTACTGTTTGTAAATGACTTGGACACCATTGAAAAAGGGCAATTTTAGTGCAAAGGATTTTTGAGTATAATAAACTAAACTATTTTTAGCTGTGATAAGTTTTATTTACTGTGTCTGTTCACTGATATCAAAATGTGCAGGCTATTGGGTCTCCCACTGCTGCCTACTGCTCTGATGTCAGCTGTAGGGGATTCTGGGATTTGTGGTAACAGAAGATGTCGGCCTAAAACTAAATAAAATTAGTCTGATAAATCTACTACAAAACAGTAAGTGAACCAAAATGTTTTTGCATACGAAGTGCAGTGTGGGGCCCTAGGTACTGACTGTTCCCTTAACAAAAAAAAAATTGTTGAAAATTTTATAAAATGTCACCCTTATGACGCCCTCTCCCCAAGCTAGGGGAATGTGCAAAATTAAGTTCCATGTGGGTATGAACCTGATACGTCATACTTAGCAAGTTCAGGTCTCTCTCTCTCCTAGACATCCTAGAATCTAATGAATATGAAGCAGACTGGAGCATGAATTTACATGTGTTCTTAACAAATGCACTGCCAACAGTACAGCTCCCTTGCATCCCATACTGAGATACTGGTGGATTTATTTTAAGCTGTGTAGGATTTCTGCAACTCGGGCACAAGCAAAAGATAAATTGTTCCAGCTGAACCATCAACAGCCAACATCCAACCAATCAAATTTATTCATATTTGTGTATCCCTATTTGCTTACTGGTTGAGTTTACACAATGTATTGAATTCAAATTGCGTTAACATAAAAGTCAAGTTATTTGGTACATAAAACATGACTTTACGAATGGAAACACTTCATGTTCTACAGCAGTGATACCCATAATACAGCCCCGGAGCCACATGCAGGCCCCCTGTGCCCACCCCTGGTCTTTTACTGTGGCCTCCAACCTGCTTCCAGGCATGCTGTGTGCTGATATTTTTCACTTGGGTGCCATCTGCATTTAAAAATTGATTAGTCAGTTTTAGAGAGATGACACCACCTAGGAGGAGGTAGAGGAACATGTCAGAGGGATAGAAAATAAAAGGCATCAATAATAATAATTAAAAAAAAATAGAGAGAGAGATGAAGAGAACACAGAAACAGATTTCAAGAGGTACAAAAAGTAACAAAACCACAAAGAGAAATACCCCCACCCCGAAATACATGTTGCTTAATGGCTCCAGGCCATAGTTGCAGGAATCTTCCCCTTGATTTTTGCCCCTCCTGAAACCTTGGTGAATACTATGGATTTACAGCACAGTATTATCGAGCTGAATTGTAATCAGCTTTGGAGTGCAGCTTATATACAGTAAATTGTATGTGTCTCTTCCAAATTAAACATTTATGTACCCTGCAGTATGACTATTCCACAGAAATGGTTATTTGGAAGCGTGGTAAAGTTTACTGTAGAAATGCTGCTCAGATTTTTATCTGTTTGTATCTGTGAAAGATGCACTTAGTATTGTGTTGCGTACAGATGGCATGAAAAGAACAAATGATGAAATTCATGTCAACAAAAAAACTAATTGCTGACATTTTGTCGTCAATCTTCATGTCTGTAGCAGCAGCAGAAGCCAGTTGCAGCCTGATCTCTGGATTCTGGCAGCTTGATGTAAACTGCTAATGGCAGTTATCCAAGTGACTAAATACCTTGTGGAGGACAAAAAGAACATATGCAGCTCAGTCACCTAATGTTGATGAGGGAAATTCTGCAAATAGAAACAGCACACTTTTTCAGTGTTTCACAGCCTTTCAGCACTTGTTTTATGGTGTTTCAAATGTCCGTCGACTCCTGGCTATGGAGACACGCACCCCTGGTTCCCCCAGGGAAAAAATTGAAAGGATGAGAAGCATTTGTTGAACAACACAACCATGATATGCACTGGACCAGTCTTTGTTCTTTGATTTTTCTATTTCTTTCTGTGATTCCTTATACTTTTCCTATTCTCTCTGCAGTTTTTCTTTTCCCTCTAACCTTTTTTCTTTATAGTTTTTCCTCTATGTGGTCCCAATAACAAGTCCTGAAGCACTGGGGAATGGTGGAGGTATTAAAAAGGCATCAGGGCTTAAAATGAAAGCATGGGAGCACCACCATACAGAAATGCTTTAGAAGAAAGACTGCAAAAGGATAGGCCTGTGGGAACATAAGATAACACTGTTTATAAAGGTACTATTTAAAAAGTATATACAATGTTTATTACTTTATAGTAATGTAACTGTCAAAAACATTTACATATATATTTACTAGTAAGAACAAAATGAGTAGTATAGGTTATAGAAAAAATAATAGAAAATCCTAGAGTGTGTTTAATAAGATACATGTAACATAACCTTAGTATGTCAATTCTTTCTGACCATTCTGACTATATATATATATATATATATATATTTTTGTGCACTTTGTTTCCCTCCTGGTCACCGGCTACCAGGGCATCACTCAGGTGGAGACCCACTCGATCTCACCTCCACCGCCCACCTGAACCCCTTTGGGTGCTGTGTCCCCCCTCTCCTGCCAGCCCATATGGGAGGAGGCGGGGACCATGGAGAGTCAAGCTGAGGTTGGGGCCGGCATTGAGCATGTGGGTTTGGCCCCTGGAATGCCACCCTCACCTTCCTGGCAGCTGGGTTTTTCCAATGTTGTTTCTGGTCCTCCCAGACGCAGGACCTGCAGTGCCATCCAGTGTGCCCACACCCACAGGACAGCCACCTGGCTCTTCCCCCTTCTTGAGTTCCCGACTGCATTGCACTCAGTCTCTACTGGGTGCCACTAGCGTCACGGAACATGGCCCCCTCCCTCCCAGGAGAGGAGAGCAGTCTATTGGATGCTCAATCCTCTCCTCCCCAACTGACCCCTGGCTCCCTGAGCTTGTTCCCGAACCTGGGTTGCCAGCATGGTGCGAGGTAAGGCCGATGCCTCAGCTGTCAGACTAGTATTCCATTCTGACTATTTTGCCATGTAAAAGTGCCCAACACACATGGGCTGGACTCTCGGTGCAGCAGTAGCCCTGCCACTTTAGACATTTATTTATCTGCAACATATTTTAACAGGCAAACCAACAGAGTCCAAATGGGCTCATTTCCGGGGGGGGGGGGCAGGAGAAACAAATCAGGAAATGTAGTGCAAGCAATTCCAGTAATGGAGTGTACAAACCACTATAAATACAAAGTCACCAAATATGCAAGGACAATTACTGAGTTTATACACAGAGTTGAAGCACATTCAGGAACTACAGGTAAAGGGGAGAATGCAGTCCCTTAAAGTAATACAGATAGTTATTTACCACTGTATATATGAGGAAAGCACACCTCTCACAAGGTCAGGGGATAAACATAGACAGTGATGGCAGAAAAAGACCAAAGGTCCATCCATTCTGCCTGGGATCAAGTGTTTATGTGGGCATCTACCCCCCCCCCCCGGACAGCTCCTCCTTCCTTATTTTGCACTTGGAACACAGCTTGCTATTTGTGCCCTTATTCTGTCCCGCCCATGCTTGAAGCCCTTCACGGTTTTGGCATCTACCACCTCAGCAGGCAGACTGTTCCATGGGTCCACCACCTTTTCAGTAAAATAATACTTCCTCAAGTCCCTCCTGAAGCTTCCCCTTTCAATTTCCATTCATGCCCATGTATCACTGAGCTGGTGTTCCTATTAAATAATTCTGTGTGTTTCACTTTATTAATGCCCTTCAGAAACATGAAAGTCTCTATCATATCCCCCCCAGCCTCCAGTGAGTATATGTTCAGTGCTTCCAGATGCTTCTTGTAGGAGACCCCATGTATGCCTCAATCATCTTAGTCGCCCTACGTTGCAAAGCCTCTATCCTGTCCTTATCCTTTCTGAGGTGAGGGCTCCAGAACTGGACACAGTATTCCAGGTGTGGCCTTCCCAAGGATCAATAAAAGGGGACTATTACTTCCTTCCTTCTACTACCTATACCTCTCCCCATACACCCCAACATTCTATTTGCCTTAGTGAACTTTAAGAACAGGCACAACATTAACTTTGTTTTTAGCAAGGACTCCGTGGCTTGAATCAGTAAAAATCACTTTATTTTAGTAAAAAAATAATAAACCACAGCAAACAAAGGTGCATGCTTGATGCATTTCAGATTTGGTAATCCTTTATCAAAGGATAAAAAAGCTTTGATAAAAGTTCTCAAATCCAAAACGCATCAAGCATGCACCTTTGTTTGCTGTGGTTTATTATTTTTTACTAAAATAAAGTGATTTTCACTGATTCAAGCCATGGCTCCACCACTTCCAATAGTAGTCTGTCCACCACACTCTCTGTGAAGAAAAGATACTTTTAGATATTTGGGAACCCTCACTGATTCAAATATAACATGAAAAGCAGATTGGCGATGCAACTCGTCAAATACCTAAAAAAAAAAAAATTGAGAACTCTGTATAGATTGTAAGATCTTGTAAGAAACAACACTCGAAAAACAGTAGCATATGACAGTATGCTCCCCATATTGTATTATGGTAATGTAATTTGGGGTTCTGCATCAGCTGTGGTTCATCTGAGACATTGGACTCTCTGTAACACAATTGGTATGGACACAGCTAGCTAGACAAAAATGAACATCACTATAACTTATAAACGCATACACAATGGCACCCATTACAGGTGAGAGATTGACTGAATATGGGGTTCCTAATCTATAATTAAAAAAAAAAGTTTAATAAAAGTCCGGCAGAACAGTACGACAGCTAACATAGTATATCAGCACAACCTCAAGAGTACATTGTGTATAGCAGGTCAATAACGACAATAGCCTGCAAGAAATGAAGCCGATCTACAGAAGAATAAATACAGTACATTAATGTTACATCAAAGGCTGGTATGGCCTGGTAGTAAAAGAAGTACAAATATTGCCATTAGTTAACAATTCCATAAAACAAGATTTAACGAGACAAAGCTTAAAACTCAAGTGTATCATCTGATGCCACTATATACTGGAGTCAACTTTGCCGTTTAGTCTGAAATTTGGAAAATCAACCTTGAAGGCAGCGATATCTATAAAATGTTACATAGATACAGTCCACTTCACTTATTTCGCCCGCGGTTATAGTGGGAAGTCGCTTATATCGGGCAAAATCAACTTGCCAAATGCCTTGTTCACTGACACTAGTGTAATCAGCAATGCTTACAATGTCTGTTGTGTGCTGTATATTTCAGGCGCATCAATCTGGTAATTGCAGTGTCATTTTCAATTACTGTGCCCTTAATTGCCACAATTAGTTGATCAAGCCAAAAGCACACTCGCACAGCGTCAAATGACAATGCATAAAGCTGCTTGATCTCTCTGCTCATTCACTGATCATTTTCAGTGTGAGTGCTTGTCTGTGTTCTTGATCCCTGTTTCACAGATCATTTGTAAAATGACTTCAATGAGGAAAGCGATGACAGTCAGAAGGTGGATGTTTTAAAACAAATTGAAGTCCCTCCTAAGCTGAGTCAGAGAGAGCTCTCCCAGTATTTCTCTCTCCCAAAATCTACAGTTGCAGACCTCTTGCATCAAAAAGATAAAATCTTGCAGGACTGGCATCTTAATGCTAATCCTGAGCGTAAGTGGAAAAGATGCAGAAGTCGAAGAGGCACTTCTCTGATGGTTTTTGCATGCCCGTGGCAGGGACACATTATTCAGTGGCCCTGAGAAGGTCTTGACGAGTGACATCAAATCAGCATTGCTGACTGAAGAGTTATGGAGCAGCATCCAGATCTACAGCCTAACTGGAATGCTCTAAGTTTAGTGGAGAAAGTCTGGGCCCCTTACCACCAAAAGCAGGTGCTACAGAAGAAGATCCCGGATTTTTTTGTAGTCGACAACCAATAGAGGACTTCATCAGAAAAAGGCTGTAATTACTGGTGGCGGTGTGGTGGTAACATACTTGGCATTTTATAAGTTCACGTTGTGGTGTAAGCAATGTATCAAATAAATGTCATTACTGTTTTGCAGCAAAAACATGCTTCTTCTTTTGTTTTTTGTTTTTTAAAGTTTCTCTGTTAAATCGACCACTCCATATAACAGGCAATTCATGGCAGCACTGAGGTGCCTGTTATAAATGGAGTGAACTGTGCATAGACATTGTCAGCAGATAAGGGCCTATGGCCCACCCAGTCTGCCCATTTGAGCTTGTAAGTTTACTCTCTGTTTTCCTAGAAGTCTGTTGCCCCTTAACCCTGACCTCCAGAATTCCTTTGTCTATCCCATGCATTCTTAAATCCCATGATTGTTTCAGCCCCCACCACTTCCTCTAGCGGGGTGTTCCACTTGTCCACCACCCATTCTGTGAAGAAATTCTTCCTCACGTTTCCTCTGAATCGTCCTTCCTCCTTTGCAGACAGACTACTATTGGAAGTGGTGAGCTGCGGCTTGAATCAGTGAAAATCACTTTATTTTAGTAAAAAATAATAAACCACAGCAAACAAAGGTGCATGCTTTGGTCTAGCATTTCTTCAGGTTCCGCAGAGGTTTGTGTGTATTTTCTGGGATCCATACTGGCTCAAGGGTTCAGCATTTCTTTTTTTTTTCTATATGTATTTTGTAGGCTTTTTACCCCATTTTACTCCCACCCCATTTCTCGTATGCAGGCGTGTGGAGGCATGTGCACTCAATGCACATCAAAGACACCCTCCCTTCATGCTGCCCCCTTAACCTGCACTGACACCGGACCACCTCCTGGTGGTGGCGGGACTACGGAGGGTGACCACCTCCCCCATGAGAGGAGAGCTGCCATAAGGCTGCTCAATCCTATTCTTCCCTCCCCCCATCTGCCAGCTCCCCAACAACCCGAGGTCATTCCCAAACCCGGGTCACCAATGTAGCGTGAGGTAAGGCATCCAGTGCCTCAACCCTCTGTGCTACTGGTCCAGCAAACAGGTTCAGCATTTCTTCAGGTTCTACATATGTTTGTCTTCCATTCCCTGGATCCACAGCAACTCAGTGGCTCAGCTTCTTTTCTCCAGCTTCTTCAAGGGTTTCTTAATTTCCCAGGCGCCACAGCAGCTCATAAGTTAGGATGTCTTCTCCACTGATCCACAACTTTAGAACTGTAAGCTGTCAGCATCAAGACCTCCAGAAACTTTTATCTAGCTGGGGGCTGCCCTTGATGACATACAGCATCAGTACCTATAAAACGTGGGCAGCCCCCTCACTTCTCAGTTCTTTCTTTAACAATCAACATGTATGTTGGACCTGCAGAGAAACACTACTGTTGTTGTGTTTCGTCGTTGTTGGTCTGTTTTCTAATTTAATCATTTTTATATTGACATTGCCCCTGTATGCCATCATTAAAAAACCTTTGTTTAGATTTTGTACCTACAGTTACATATACAAGGATGATACTCACACCATGTGTGTTTGCTGTTTGGGTCTGTCCCACACTGTGATGACCTGTAATATCTGCCAAAGATTCAAACAGGCCACAATAAGATACAGAAAGAAGGCTTTGGAAACTTTCATCACCTTGAAGGCTATGGAAACTCAGGTGAAGGCCATGGGATCAAAACTGGCTTCACTGTCTTGACTGCCCACCACGGGTAAGGAGGCACCCCAGTGGTTGTTGAATGCATCACCAGAGAGGTCAACAAGGACAACAGATAAAGCCAAAGAAAAGGAGAAATCATCATTGAGACCCTCCTCCTCCTGCTGCCATAAGAATAAAGAAAAACATGCTTCACCGATGAGGTTGAGGTCTCCATTGAAGGAGGGTAAGTCCTCATCGGCATTCTCTCTGGTGGTGTCGACTATAGCCAACCCCCAATCATCATTAAGAGACCAAGATAAGGGCCTGGCTCTGGTGCTGTCATACCTACTATGGATAGTATGCAGCCTTCATCGACAGGTTCTGTCCCGATGACAGTAGTAGCTCCAGTCCCACCACTGGGCATCAACTCACAGGTTATGCTGGCATTTTTCTCAGAAATGTTAACATGTCTATTTCTGTTGCTACACACGGCAGTGCCAGTTCCTTTAACAGGGGCTCCCCATCAGCACTGTTGTCATCTATGGGCCCAAAAAGCATACCTGTTACACCGATGGTATAGCTGCTGCCTCCATCAATTGCCCCCCGTAGTCATCTCAGATGACAATGAGGTGGAATATAATCCTGACCACAAGAAATGGAGGATGATTAGGAAGATGAAGATGGAGGACCCTATGATAGAAGTTTCCTTCCAGCTCAGCCTTATCTTCATTTAGTGAGGACTCAGGGGTATATAATCCCAAGTCTCCTCTAGAGGATCCCTCCTTCCAAGCTTTATTTAAGCAAATATACAGGGTGTGATGGGATTTGAGGGTGAAGAAGAAGACTCCAGTAAAAGAAAATGGAGTTCATAGAGGTATCTGTTGCTCCCACTATTGTGGTACCCTCTGTTTACCATGCATTAGAAAGGTATACCCTTACTTGGGCAACCATGATTGGGTGCCTACTGAAATGGTGACTCAATCGCCGCACCTCTCATCACAGCAACCAGGAAGGGAGGGTGACTGGATGGTGGGGTGCATGAATATAGCGACAGCTTGTCGCTACATGTATACACGTGCGCAGGGGGAGAAGGAGTGAGCACACACAGTGAGGGGCAGGAGGGGAGGAAGGGATTGTGAGAGGTGGTACCATGGCGAGCTGCCGAGCTGGTCCCATGGCATGATGGGTGGGAAGAGGGTTGAACTGCACAGGGTGCCAGGTTCAGGGCTGGGCACAGGTACCTTTTGCTGCGTCCGGCCCCAAAAATGTTTTTCTTCTTTTGTCCCCCAGTTGAGATTAACATTTCAGTTGTAAGTCCCTGGTGCCCTTTGCTGTGTACTGGGGAGTACATCGCCGAAAAAAATTTTCAGCGATGTGCACCTCGCTGTAACTGCGATCGCTGTTCTGAGATCGCCATTATCACATAGATCCCATTAGAAGTAGAGATGGGAGAACCTCAAAAGGTTCTGAGGTTCTAAAAGGTTCTGATAAGGAAAAAATGTTTGTATCCTTATCCGAACCTTTTATGACCTTTATTGTTTTATGGTAACCATATGTTAAAAAATTATTTTAAACTGCTTGTAATCAACATATCTGTAAAGAAAAAAAACAATTAAACCACTGTTTAGTAGTAAAGAATGCTCTCTAATCATCCTCCTGTTTCTGACATTTAAGAAAGTAATACTAATACTGTGTATAAGTTATATTATTGACAGTAGTGATTTCTATTTCTCAACCGATACAGGCAGGCACCAGATGTGTTTTAGACAGTTAAGTGATGAAGAAGAAGCCAGGAACACAAAAACAGCACCAGACCAGAGCAGAGGGCAGTCAGTCAGAGAGAGCCAGTCTGCCAGCTACCACTTCAAAACTGCAGTCTGCTACTAAAATCAAGGGAAAACCAGAAGTAGTCTACCACCACTGAAATCAATATGGTTAAGGCACATTTACCAAAAATGACTGCTTAGAAAAGAATGTGAAAGTTACTGTGATGACAATGAAGTCCCAGATCAGATCTCTAGTTTGTAAATAAATGATCTCCTCCCGAGTCTGATTTTTTAGGAGGGGATAATAGTGTGTTTAAATAATTGTACTTTGTAGTAGTACTACCACTACTACCAGGGGGAAAAAACAGAGCTAGCAGCATTTATTAATGTGGTTATTTAATTGTGCACATTTAGGTAAATGATCTCCTTAGAATGACAGAGTGACTGTGTGTGAGAACAGGGACTTGTCTGCCACAGTTACTACCAGTACGTGATGACGTGAATGTGATGTGTACTGGCTGCACCTTCCACCCATCCCCAGGATGACGATGATGCAGTAGAAAGGTAGGCAAGTCCCAGATCTCTATTTATTTTTAAACCAGTCTCCTGAGTCTGACTTTTTGTAGGAGTCAGTGTGTTTTTTGTATGTCACCAGTTATTTTAGCATAGCAATAGGTCTCAGTATGGAACGCAATGTGAAAGAACAAGAGCACCAGGCAGTCTAAAGTGATCACTTCATTGCTACTACTACCACTACTATCAGGGGGGAAAAAGTAGAGCTATGTTTATATAAGAAATAATTATTCTTAGGTGCATTAGGTAATAAAATAAATGATCTTGTCAGAATGAGAAAGCGACTGTGTGTGAGATCAGGGACTTGTCTGCCACAGTTGTCACCAGTATGTGATGACATGAACATGATGTACCGGTGGCACCTCCCATGCACCCCCAGGATGGCGATAATGCAGTCAAAAGGCAGACAAGTCCCAGATCTCTACTTTTAAGCAGCCCAGTGAGTCTCAAAATTGAAAGTTGATGTGTCACTCCACAGCTGCAGCACTGGTACTGCTGTCAGTGTCATCTTCTTCAAGATTAGTATCACATATTTAGCCAAAGTTTGGCAAGTTAACCTTCAAGAACGTTAGTTTCTCTACATTGTCTGATGCTAGTCTTGTTAGTTTATCAGACACAACATCCCCAGCAGAACCAAATAAATGCTCAGAGTAGACAATGGAGAGTGGACATCCATTATACTTACAAACCAGGGTTGCCAGCATGATTTTTTCTCTTTCCAGTAAGCGAAAGGGTCATCCTTAATAGTAATGTTGGCCTCAGATAGATATGCATCTACTGTGCTTACTACTGAGCATGCATTTTCTCCTTGTGGAATTCCAATGTCCTGCAGCTGGCCTCAAATGTCATCCCCCTCATTGTCTGCTTCTGTACTGGTTTTTGGAGCAGTCTTTTGAATTTGAGGTGGTGTCATTGTAGTACTGCTTGCCAATCGTCCTAATGAAACCTCATCTACTGCACCAATCAAAAGTTGCCTGTAGTTCAACTCCTCCATATCATTAGAAACCACATCAGGAAGGTGTCTTTTTTTATTTAAATCTAGGATTACAAGTACCTTTGAGCAAAGGCTATTTTAAAAGGTTCCACGTCAGGGATAAACATACAACAAGGAAACAACATTGAATTAACAGTAAAGCAATTCTTGTAGTGTAGTGCTATTGTCTGTCTGAAGAGAAGAGAGAAGGAGAGAGAGGGTAGATGCAGCCAGAGGCATTTGTCGAGAAAAGTGAGAAGGAGAGATGGAGGAGAAGAGGGGGTAGGGTGAGGGGGAGGAATAAGTGCGGCAAAAGGGGCATGGAGAGACTAAAGAGGTGGTAAGAAGACCTGGGTTTTTATGTTGTTGCCTCAGGAGTCTGGGGGAAGGAGACTGGTAGGGAAATGATCTAACAATGTAGCTAAGAAATACTCCTTGCTCCATGTCATGGCTGATAATTTGTCTTTGCTAAGTCTGGTAAGCATGTTATTGACTAGAGGTTGGTTCATATCTAAGTTGCTCCTCATTTTCCTCATACTTTTTTTGAGAAGTAGAATGATTGGAATAACTAGGCTAAGGGATGTTTTTTCTGCACTGACCTCTTTTGTAGCACTCATGAATGGTTTCCGAATATGACACAACTGGTCCAGCAGAGACCATTGAGTAGAATGGAGTACAGTGCCCTCCCCAATATCATTGTACATGGTATACTCAATGATAGCTAACTTTTGTTCAAGGATGCATTTAATCATAAAGTAATTTGAATTCCACCTTGTTGCTACAACACATCCTGGACAAGCTGGAGACGAGGAAGACTTTTGTCCTTCTGGATATCAGGAAGGATGTCACAGGCTTTTACTGAATGGTTGAAAGGGCCACACACTTTTCCCACTGTACCCAGAGTGGTTGATGCTTGTTGGTCATTATCCAAGAAGCTTTGAGATATTAGGTTAAGACAATAGGCAAAACAGTATATATGTACATAGCTGCCATCGTGAAGTGCTTTTTTAGTATTTGAACCATTGTTGGCAACAAAAAAAACAATTTTCAAACCCTGTAAAGTGAGCCAAGCAGTAAGTAGTCTTTCCAGTTCTTGCTGAATGTGCTGTGTTTGTCTTGAAAGTAACATACATGGAGAACTGCCATTTTCTGAAACGTAACGGGTTTTTTTGAGCTCTGAGAGATAGTAGTGGTAGTAGTAGTACCGGTTAAAGTGGTAGCAGACAGACTAGTAGTACATGAGGATGATGATGAGTGGCCCCGCAAAACTGACCCCATGTGCAGTAAGAGAAAGATAGGCAGTGGTTTGGCTGCTGGTCCACATATCAGTAGTGAAGTGAACTACCTTGTCCTCAGCCTGTCGGAGAGCGTGCCTTACTTGAACTACCAAGCTGTGATATATCCTGGGCACAGCGGTTGCTGAGAAGTATTTTCTACTTGGCATTAAATATCATGGCTCTAGGTAGTACATAAGCCTTCTGAAAGCCACATCTTCCACAACAGAGTACGGCTGTAAATCAAGTACAGTCATTTCTGCTATTTTACAATTTATTGCCAGTGCTATGGGATGGTATTGTGAATATTTAGACTTTCTTTCAAAAACTTCTTTTAACTTCAACTGCCTCTTATCGGGGGGGTAAAGTTACATTTGGCTGGGGGTGTTGTACGACTACATGCCGTGCCTGGTAAAACAGAGGAACAGAGGACCTTACAGAATTATCGCTACTATGATGCGAAAGTGGACTTTTGGATCTTGCCTGGTGCTTGTCTCCCACTGTTTCAGTGGAATATTCCTGTTCACTGAGAGCCCTGCTAGATTTCCAGCCACCAATGTTAGACATTTTTTTTTTCAACCATATACAACGATAGGGTGAATTCGTGAAAGATGTCGCATCATTGTCGTGGTTCCAAAATACCCTTTATTTTTCCCCTACTAGCATGTGTTGCAATGCACACATATATAGCTTGGCAAGCATCCTTGGGGTTTCTGTAAAAATGATCCCAAACAGTAGAAGTGGACTGTCTCTGTCTAGTAGTAGTAATGACCCCGGTAGGACTAGGAGTCAAGTGGCTGGGTTTATGTGGGGAAGACACATCAGTGGAGGATTCAGGTTCATCAGGTGAGACAATCATAGAATCCTCTGCAGCACCATTGCCATCATCATCATCATCACTACTGTCAGACATTGTTTCACTTTGTGTGGTTTATGTCTCTGACTTTTTCTTTTTTCCTTTTGACAATCTACTACTGTCATTATTTTTATCCACATTGTCACTGTTAGAACCAGAATGAGACATCGCTAAAGGTAAAGTCACAACCTCATCATCATCAGTCTCACCATGGCCATTGTCGTCACCATCATCATCATCAGATTCAGTAGAGCTAACATTTGCAGTCACAGATTGAGTTATTTGATATGCATGTGTTGCAAATCGAGCAATTCCACTGCGAGTTGTACCTGTAAGAGCTTTAACTTTATGTACAATTGGAATACTCTGATTTTGCACTTTTTTTCTCAGACAGCTTGCTACTTTTTTTCTCAGACAACCTGCTATTGCCACTGTCTTTGGACACTTTGTTGGCTGTACTACTGAGCCCTTCTGACATAGACAGTCCACCAACCCTTGCTGGGTTTTCAGTATTTTAAGAGTTAGCTTGCACATTGATAGTAGTAGCATTTAGTTCAGCCCCTTCAACAGACTGTGGTGCTTGTTGTACTTTTCTTTTTGTGCCACTTCTTTCTGGGCTCTTGAATAAACTTTTTTTTACGTTTATTACTTCCTTTACCCGCAGCTTTTGCTTTACTATTTTCTGGAGTACTCATAATGCCAGTCTGCTGATTGTTCAGGGTCAAAAGTGGTTATTTTGTTTTATTCCATGTGATGTGATGGTATGCAAGAAGTGGCACTGGTGCACTGACAACAGGCTGGCCAGTTTTATATTTCACATACACACACACACACGATTATTTCACACACCGCCTACGCTAAGGGCGATGCTGCATACGCTGCTCCTACCCACACAGATTCAAGGACCCTGCCTGGCCTAACTCTCTCTGACACAGTACTTTTTCCTTTCAAGGATATTTTTAAATTATTCCACGTGATGTGATGGAATGCCCTGTCCACTGAGTCAAAGCTTATACGCCACCGAGCGAGCACAAGGAGGAAGCTGACAGATCACTGGCTTCTGGGGAGGGGGGATCACACAGACAGTATACAAGAAGTGGCACAGGTGACTGGCTGGCAGATTTTATTTCACACACCACCTAGGCTATGGGCTGATGCTGCAGGCACTGCTGCTGCCAACAGAGAATCAGGGACCCTGCCTGGCCTAACCCTCTCTGACACAGTACTTTCCCTTCAAGGATTTTATATTTTTATTTATTCCACGTGATATGATGGAATGCTCTGCCCACTGAACCAAAGCTTATACCCTACCGAGCGAGCATAGGAGGAAGATAACAGATCACTGGCTTCTAGGGGAGTGTGGGGGGGGGTCACACAGACAGTATGCATGAAGTGGCACAGGTGACTGGCTGGCCAATTTTATTTCACACACACACACACACACACAATTTAGTTCACACACCACCTAGGCTGTGGATCGATGCTGCAGGCATTGCTGCTGCCAGCAAAGAATCAGGGACCCTGCCTGGCCTATCTCTCTCTGACACAGTACTTTCCCTTCAAGGATTCTATCTTGTTATTTATTCCACGTGATGTGATGGAATGCCCTGCCCACTGAGCCAAAGCTTATATCTCACCGAGTGAGCACAGGGAGGAAGATAACAGATGACTGGCTTCTTGGGGGGGTTGGGGTCACACAGACAGTATGCAGTTAGGGACCTTACCTGGCCTAACCCTCTCTGACACAGTACTTTCCCTTCAAGAATTATATCTTGTTATTTATTCCACGTGATGTGATGGAATGCCCTGCCCACTGAGCCAAAGCTTATATCTCACAGAATGAGTACAGGGAGGAAGATAACAGATCACTGGCTTCTTGGGGGGGGGTTGGGGTCACACAGACAGTATGCAATTAGGGACCTTACCTGGCCTAACCCTCTCTGACACAGTACTTCCCTTCAAGGATTTTTATTTATTCCATGTGATGTGATGGAATGCCCACTGAGCCAACGATTGTATAATACAAAATAAAATAATAAAAATAATAAATCCTTACTGAAGTGACTGAGTAGTGAACACGTGCAGGAGAACTGAGAGCTGACTTGTTGGAGGGCAATTGGACAAACAGCAGGAAGGCTAACTGGGAGTAGTGTGGTATGGGTGGCACAGTTCACCTCCTGTGCTGCTTCAAAAAAAAAAAAAACTGGCAGTCTGGCTCTGACACATCAGTCTTTTCTCTTCTTGTCTTTCTTGACACACTCACTTGCCCCCAGTCTCCAAGTTCCTACTCTCCTCCCCGAGTCTTCTTTTCCAACTCCATAGTCCCCAGCTCCCATACCAACCCAATCCTTGACTCTAATCCCCTCCCAATCCCGAGTCCCTGACTCCCCACCCCAAGTTTTCTTTTAGTTCCTTTTTATTTTAAATAAGTATAAAAAAATTAAATTCTTCAGTTTTTTTTTTTTTTGTTGAGTCCACTAGTCAACTTCTTTCTTGCCCAATGGGCAAATGCAGGCAGCACACACAAGCACAGAATCATGGAGCAACCTGTAGAAGCTGCTGCTCCTTCTCCATCCTGTATTCCTCTGTGTAGCTCCTAAGGTAGACCACGTGAGTTGCTAGAGGAAACCCAGTCAGGTGCCACCTTAGGAAGATGGACATCTTGGCCATCCAGTGAGGAAGCAGAGTCTTGTCTCTGGTCCCTTCTGGGGGTTCCTCCCGCTCTGGCGCTTCTCGCTCTGCATTTCCCAAGATACTATGGATATTTGAACTGATCTGAACAGCTGAAAGTGGAAGGGCTTTATATCTTCCCCTATTCGGACAACTGGCTCCTGCAGGGCCCATCTAGGGAAGTGGTCCATTACACAGCATCTCCAACTTCTACAGTTTCAAAGGAAAAATCATCTGAGATTGTTATCCCAAGGTCTTTCTCATGTTTATTTGTCTGTAAAGTAATATTGTTCATTTTGTATGCATAACATGTTTGTTATTTTTTCCCTAGGTGCATTACCTTGCATTTTTGTCATTGAACAATAAATCGTTTTTTTTTTTTTAACCATTTTTCAAGGTGAGATAAATTATTTTGCAATTCAAGAGTGGAGCCAGAATCAGTTATAATACTGCCCAGTTTGCAGTCATCTGCAAATCTGGCTAACAAGCAAGAATTAGTTAACGGACTCATAGTTGATATTAATATGTTAAAGAGAACCAGACCCAGAACCGAGCCCTGGGGGAGCCTACTGGTAACCTGTCCCCAAGGTGAAAGATAACTTTTTATTGACACTTGCTGAGTATGATTTGATAGCCAAACTTTTATCCAGTTTATGATTATTGGATGTATTCTTAAGGACTGTAGTAGTTCGATAAGTATTTGACGTGACACTGAATCAAAAGCTTTAGAAAAATCCAGGTAAATCACATCCACAGACAAATCCTTATCCAGTGCTTTGCTAACTGGTTCCAAAAAAATTAAAAGGTTAGTCTGGCATGATCTGCCTTTAACAATCCATGTTGGTAGATATCCACATATCCTATTTCTGCCAGATGTTTAATAATTCTATCTTTTAGGATTCTTTCGATCAGTTTACAGAATACAGCAGTTAGACTTATGGGTGTATAGTTTTGTGGAAGATTTTTACTGCCTCCTTTATGAAATGTAATAATTGTAGCTTTGTTCCAAATTGGAACAGTAGAACTAGCCTTTAAAGAGGAATTAAACAAAATTGTTAAAGAACCGATCAAAACTTCAGCTAAGGTTTTTAAGAATACTGGTGGTATACCGTCTGGCCCAGGTGAACCATTTGATTTAATTAAGTTATTTCCTTCCCTAACTTCCTGTTCTGATATTAGTTCAAAGGGAATATCAACATTTGTATTTGGTAAAGAAGAAATAGATTTAGGTTTATATACAAAGGGAAGAGTTGTACAAGGTTCTACTGGAAGACATCCATAAGATGGCGACTAAATGGGAAGTGCTACTGGTAGGTGACTTCAATCTGCCAGATGTTGATTGGAGCATCCCAGACTCAGCCACGGTCAGGAGCAGGGACATACTGGACTCCTTGCAAGGGGCATGCCTCAGGCAACTGATGCTAGAGTCCACCTGTGAGGGTATGACTTTGGACCTGGTACTTACCAACGGGAACAGAATTGCAGATGTCATGGCCGGTGGACACCTGGGGTCGAGTGATCATTGCACGTTGTGATTCAATGTAAATACAGTGGCAGAGTCAAAACACACAAGAGCAAGGGTTCTGGACTTCAGGAGGGCAGACTTTGCAAAATTGGGAGAGTGTCTCAGGAAAGCCCTAGCAGGGAGGGAGGGAGGACCGGAGGTGTGTTGAGGAACAGTGGGCCTATCTAAGAAGAGCCTTAGTGGAAGCAACAAACCTTTGCATTAGGCAAATAAACAAAGGCAAGAGGAAAAGGAAACCACTATGGTTCTCAAGGGAAGTGGCCGGGAAGGTAAGAGGGAAAAAGTTGGCTTTCAGGAAGTACAAGGAAACACAGCAGGAAGAAGCGAGGGCAGTGTATCTGGATAAACAAATGGAGACAAGGAAAGCAGACAGGAGTGCAAAGGTGAAAATAGAGGAAAAAATAGCCCAAGTTGTAAAGAAAGGGGACAAGACCTTTTTATAGGTACGTTCGTGAAAGGAGAAAGACAAGGGGTGGGATTGTAAGGAGTGGTTCTAGAGGACTGGAGGAGAGCAGATGTAGTCCCTCTACATAAAAGTGGGAGTAGACTGGAAACTATAGACCAGTCAGCCTTACCTCAGCTGTGGGGAAAATAATGGAATCACTGCTAAAAGAAAGGATTGTGGAACATCTTGAATCCAACAGTGCACAGGATCTGAAGCAGCATGGATTCACAGCGGGAAGGTCATGTCAAACAAATCTGACAGATTTCTTTGACTGGGTGACCAGGGAGGTGGATCAGAGGAGTGGTGGATATGGCCTACCAGGACGTCAGCAAGGCCTTTGACACCATTCCACATTAATGGCTTGTAAACAAGCTTGGCAGCCTAGGAATGGGTCCCAAGGTGGTAAACAGGGTTAGAAACTGGTTGAGGGGACAGAACACAGAGGGTGGCGATAAATGGAGCTCAATCCGTGGAAACAAGGGTGACCAGCAGGGTGCCACAGAGATCAGTTCTGGGGCCAGTCCTATTTAATTTCTTCATAAGTGACATTGCAAAGGGCTGGAAGGAAAGGTATGCCTCTTTGCAGATGACACTAAGATCTGCAACAGGGTAGACACTCTGGGAGGGGTTGAAAAAATGAGGAGGGACCTAGGTAAACTAGAGAAATGGTAAAGAGTGTGTCAGCTAAGATTCAATGCAAAGAAATGCAAACTCATGCATTTGGGGCACAGAAACCCAAGGAAGGCTTACATGATGGGGGGAAGGAGATACTGACAGTCACCAAACAGGAAGGGGATCCAGGGGTAATCATATCAAATGACCTAAAGGTGGTCAAACAATGTGCCAAAGCTGTGGGGAGAGCCAATGGTGTACTGGGGTGCACAGGGAGAGGTATCACCAGCGGAAGAAAGGAGGTGTTGATGTCACTGCACAAATCATTGGTGAGACCCAGTCTGGAGTACTGTGGCCAGTTCTGGAGGCCGCATCTCCATAAGAACATAGACAGGGTAGAGGCAGTTCAGAGAAGGGAAACAAAATTGGTGCACGGCCTGCACCAAAAGTCATATGAGGAGAGACTGAAGGACCTCAATATGTATATCCTGGAGGAGAGGAGAGGAGAGGAGAGGGGGTGGATATGACAGAGACCATCAAGTATTGCAAGGGCATAAATAAGGTACAGGAGGGTAGCATCTTTCAGAAAAGAAGATGTTCTAGAACAAGTGGTCATGACATGAGGCTGGAAGGGGGTAGACTAAGGGGTAACATGAGGAAGTATTTCTTCACGGAAAAGGTGGCAGATGCAGCAGAGTTGGTGTGGGCCAACACGGTAAGAGAATTAAAAAATGCATGGGATACATTTATTTATTTATTCCATTTTCAGAATTACAACCTTTGAGCCAGTTGGCTCTTTTACAAAGGCTCCATGTCACGGACAACACAACTGTACTTAAACTAAAAAGACAAGCAGTGGCATTTAAACAACAGTACAAACAAAAGGCATTGCAGTGGTAATAGCAATGTGGGTAGTAAGTTGAGTACACAGTTGAGGGACAAAATGTAGCGCAAACAACATATACAGGCTTGTACGCCTGATCAGAAAAACAAGCAGCAGAAAGCATAAGCCATGTTACATGTTAAAAAATACGTGGGATATATAGGGGAACCATAGCAGTAGGAAAGAGAATAAAACTGGAGACCAAGTAGGGTCTATGCTTTTACCAACAGGTAGGGAAAATGGGCAGACTGGGTGGGCCTAGTGGGCCTTATCTGCTGTCAATTCCTATGTTTCTGTTAGTGATTCTGAAGTATACATCTCACATCGTAACATTTTGATGGAAGACAGAGTAAAAAAAGAAAGTGGGAGGCGGAATGTTTTATATTAAGAAAAATTTGGTAACCGTTGAAAGCTGCCTACTTCCTCTGAATGTTTCAAAATGTTAATGACTCACAATTCAGATTACTTTAAGAAGCACAAGAGCAAGAAAGAAATGAAAAGATAACGATACACGCTTTCACGGCCTATAAACCTCTTCTTCAGGTATGTTACAATGCATGCTGAAGTGTCCTTTAAACGAGCTTGGTTTTGATTAGCAATATAAGAAAAAAGAAAACTGCTATGGTGTGAGTAAACTTTGAAGTGTTACTTAACATCAAAGCAGTAGGAATAATGCCCCTATTTACCATCTAGCTGTTGTCACAGTGTACAAAGGAAGTTATTTTTTATGACATGCAGACAAAAAGCTAGAGATTGTAAAATATTACGGCTAAAACTAGCTTAGTAATTCTGCTTTACATCAAACAGGGGCCGAGTTGAAAGTATTAAGAAACTGTTCATATATAGCCTTTTGTTATGTAGCACTCCAGTTGCTGTTTGTTTAATAGCAAGGGAGATGTTCCTCTGTGCTAAGTTAAAGACTGTGTTAAATAGTGGGACATGAAAACTCTGTCCTTATTGAGGCCAGACTCTTGGGTGTTAAAAGTTTGCATAAATTTGAACTCTGATGCCCTTCTTTTCCTCTGGGTTCTAAAGTTGCCTTTTGGGACTGTCACTTGCATGTCACCTAAAGCATATCCCAAGATAGAGAAATACTCCCCCACTGGTGTGTTCGTGATCTGGTGTTTGATATTGTTACAGTGCAGGTTTATTCACTTCCTAATAGTCTGTCTTGTTTCCCACTCATAAAGATTTGTGTTGGAGCATTTTGAGCATATGGTTAGATATACAATGTTAGCAGAGCAGCAGCTGAATGTTCCTGTATTTTGTAGTCTGGTTTGTGTGAAGAATGGGGTTTGTATCTGTTGCAATGATGGGAGTGATGTTTGACATTTTCTTCTGTTGGCAGCAGAATGTCCCTGACACATTCTAGTCTGCTGGCATCTTGCTTCTGACAATAAGGTACCATAGATTGTGAGGTTGACTATATGCCAGAAGTAGGGATTGTTGAAAGACAGCTTGGAGTCTATCATCCTCTTGGAGAAGAGGACTGAGATCTTTAATGATATTCTGCAGGTGTTCATTGTGAGCACTGTTTGTGACAACCAGTGGTGTGTGGTCATTTTTCTGTTTTGTTTTTATTTCATTAAGTTCTTTATTTTTTGGATGCACAAAAATATGTAATGTCTGCTGTGTTTACAGTTCCCTACTGTTGGAGAGCAAGGTTTGAGAGACTTCATCAAGGGATTTCAATCTACCGGGTCCTGTGCTCCCACTGTTCACTCACTCAGCACTGAAAATAAGGGGACTGCCAGTCTGCAATAAAAAAACAACCATTCGTCAATGCCGAATGTTGATTGCGTTGGTCCATTGAGGTCACTCAATGACCCTGTGTCAGTCACTCATTCTGTTTCTCCCCGTGCTGCAGGGTGCTGTTTTGTATGGGGCTCTTGCCTGCATTGGCATGTTTTTCTGCTGAGAAAGAAATCTGCAGCTGTTGCGACAGAGCTGTGTTGAGAGGTGGGTCACCCCACACACACACACACACACTCGCTCATTCTGTTTGTACTGGCACTGCAGGCTACCCTTTTGTACTGGTCTCCGCCTGTGTTGGTGGCTTTTTCTGCCCACAAAGAAATTTGCAGCAGTCATGACACAGGTCCGTTGAGGTAGCCACTCCCCCTTTCTCATTTGCTGGGTCCGCTTCTGCTGGCACTGCAGGCTGGCCTTTTCTACAGGGCCCCTGCCTGCGTAAACATAACATAGAAACATAGAATTTGACGGCAGATAAGGACCGCTTGGCCCACCCAGTCTGCCCATTTCCCTACCTACTGGATAAGCTGCAGATCCTAGTTAACCAGCAGCCTACTTCTTCCTACCCCCAACCCCCAGAACTGCCTTATGACTATCCCATGCATGCTTGAATTCCACCACTGATTTTGACTCCACAACCTCCTCCGGAAGGCCATTCCATGCATCCACAACCCTCTCTGTGAAAAATACTTCCTTAAATTACATCTGAGCGCCCCTCTATCTTCAAATTGTGCCCTCTTGTTCTTGCACACCTCTTTTTTGAAAGATGCTACCCTCTTGGACTTTGTTGATTCCTTGAGGTTTGAAAGTTTCTATCATGTCCCCCCTCCTCCTTTCCTCGAGGCTATACATATTAAGCTCCTTAAGTCTCTCTTCATATGTCTTCGGTGCAGACCCTGCACCATTTAGTGCCCTCCTCTGGACAGCTTCCATCCTGTCTATGTCTTCTGGAGATTGGGTCTCCAGAACTGCACACAGTACTCAGATGGGTCTCACCAGCTGTCTGTACAGAGGATAATAACTTCCTGTTTTCTACTGGTGATGCCTCTCCATGCATCCCAGTGTCCCCCAGCCCTCCTTGCTGCCCTCTCACATTGCTTGCCCATCTTTAGGTCATCTGATATGACTACCCCAGGTCCCTCTCCATTTTTGTTGTTGTTAGTATCTCACCCCCCATTGTGTACTCTTCCCTGGGTTTTTTGTTTCCCAGGTGCATTACCTTGCACTTCTTAGCATTGAATCTAAGCTGCCATACATTTGACCATTCCTCTAACCTTGCCAAGTCCCTTCTCATCCTTTCCACCCCACCTTGTGCATCAACTCTGTTGCAGATCTTAGTGTCATCTGCAAAGAGACATACTTTTCTTCCAGTCCTTCTGCAATGTAACATATAAAGACATTGAAGAGGACCAGTCCTAATACTGAACCCTGCGGTACCCCACTAGTAACCTCCTTTCTTCTGAGTGGACTCCATTTACTATTACTCTCTGTGTCCTATTCTCCAGCCAATTCTTTTACCCAGGCTGTCATCTTGGGACCCACTCCCAGGCTGGCTAACTTATGTAATCTTTTATGTGGGACTGTGTCAAATGCCTTGCTAAAGTCTAGGTAGGCCATGTCCACAGCCCTCCCTGATCTACTACTTTGGTCACCCATTCAAGAAATCTATCAGATTAGTCTGGCATGACCTTCCGCTGTGAATCCATGCTGCCTAGGGTCCTGTGCCCCTCTGGCCTCTAGATACTCGACAGTTCTTTCCTTTAGAAGTGATTCCATCATTTTCCCTATCACTGAGGTTAAACTAACAGGTCTATAGTTTCCTGCTTCTGCCTTGCTCCCACTTTTGTGAAGGGGAATCACATCTGCCCTCCTCCAGTCCTCGGGTACCACCCCATCCTCCCATGATATGTTAAAAGGGTAGTCAGTGGTGTCACCAGTTCTACCCTTAGTTCTTTTAAATTCTGGGATGAATCATCAGGCCCCATTGCTTTGTCCACCTTCAGTTTTAAGAGTTCTTTCAGAACCCTTTCTTCTGTAAATGGGCCAGTATCAACTTCTGTATCCAGTGTGTTACTACTGTTTGTTTTATGTACCTCCCCTCTTCCTTTGTAAATACTGAGCAAAAATATTTGTTTAGTATCTCTGCCTTTTCACAGTCTCCTCTGCCCACCTCCCTCCCTTTATTAAGCCTCACTATCCCTCCCTTGGTCTTCCTTAAGCTCCCTGATGTACCTATAAAGGTTTATCCCCCTTTTTAACTGAGTTGGCTATCTTTTCCTCGGTTTGGGCCTTTGCTGTTCTGACTGGCGTAGCCGCCTTTTTCTGCCCACAAACAAATCCGCAGCAGTCATGATACAGCTCACTCAGTCTCCCTCTCTCACTCTCCCGTTGTGTTTCTCCTGATGGTGCAGGCTGCCCTTTTGTACTGGGCTTCTGCCTGCTTTGGCATGTTTTCCTGCCCCCAAAGAAATCTGCAGGTGTCCTGACAGAACTCCGTTGAGGTTGCTGTCTGTGCCTGTCTCACTTGCTCAGTCTGTTTCTCCTGATGCTGTAAGCTGCACTTTTATACTGGGCTTCTGCTTGTGTTGGCACATTTTGCTGGCTCCAAACAAATCTGCATGTGTCCTGACAGAGGTCTGTTAAGGTGGGTCACTCCCCCTCTCTCACTCGCTCATACTGTTTCAGCTGGCGCTGCAGACTGCCCTTTTGTACTGGGCTCCTACCTCTGTTAGCATATTTTTCTGCCCACAAAGAAATCTGCAGCAGTCTTGACACAGATGCGTTGAGGTAGCTCACTCGCTCGTTTCGTTTGTGCCAGCGGTGCAGGCTGACCTTTTGTACTGGGCTCCTGCCTGTGTTTCTGCCTTTTTATGCCCACAAAGAAATCTACAGCAGTCATGATAGAGCTCTGTTGAGGTTGCTCACTCCGTCTGTCTCACTCACTCATTCTGTTTCTACTGGCGCTGCAGGCTGCCATTCTGTAGTGGACTCTTGCCTGTGTTGGCACCTTTTTCTGCCCACAAAGAAACCTGCAGCAGTCCTGACAGAGCTCCTTTGAGGTCGCTCACTCCCTCTCTGTCACTCGCTCATTCCGTTTCTGTCAGTGCTGCAGGCTGCCCTTTTGTACTGGGCTCCTGCTTGCGTTGCTGCCTTCTGACCAGAAAGACATCTGCAGCAGTCACGATACAGCTCCATTGAGCTCGCTCACTAACTGCCCCTCTCTCAGTGGTTGGTTCTGTTTCTCCCACTGCTACAGGCCGCACATTTGTACTGGGCTCCTGCGTGCATTACTGCCTTTTTGTGGGCACAAAAATATCCACAGCAGTCACAACAAAGGTCCGTTGAGCTCATTCACTCCCCTTCCCTCTGTCGCTCATTCTATGTCTCCCGCTGCTGCAGGCTGCCCTTTTGCACTGGGTTCCTGCCTGCATTGCCAGCTTTGTCTGCCCACAAAGACATGTGCAGCAGTCCCAACAGAGCTCCGTTGAGGTCGTTCACTCCCCCTCTCTCACTCGCTCGTTCCGTTTCTGCCGGCGCTGCAAGCTGGCCTTTTGTACTGGGCTCCTGCCTGCATTGCCGCCTTTTCATGCCCAGAAAGGAATCTGCAGCAGTCATGGGCGTCATGCAGTCAGAAATTGTGGAGGGGCACAAAATCTCAACCTCTCTAGGGGGGTCCGGGGGCATGCCCCCCCCCCGGGAAAATTTTGAAAAACTGAAGTCAAATGGTGCATTTTGGTGACTTTTAGCAGTCCAGAAAGCTTTTTCCCAACAATCTAAGTGCCATAATACTGATACAGGTTAGAAAAATGATCAATTGTTTTTGTCCTTTGTTCATTCTACTTACAGTGTTACCTCATTATGCCCCTGGGCAGTCTGGAATAGCAAAATACCACCCACCCTGTCTGGTATTATTGCTAATGCACACAACTGGGGTCAGATTGACCGGTCTGTAATTTCTTGGGTCCGCTCTTGTGGAGGGACACAACATATGCCATTCTTCAGTCCTGCAGTAGCATGTCTGACTGCACTGAACTAGTGAACAGCCCTGCCAGTGTCCATGCAAGTTCCTCTCCATTTCCCCGAGTACCCTTGGATGTACTTTGTCTGGACCTGGTGATTTGATTACCTGCAATGCCAGCAGCCCCTCCTCATCTATCCTCCTCTATCACTACATCCTTGTCCCTCCACCTGCTCCTCTTCTCTCTGGAACAGAAGTATTCATTTAGTATCTCTGCTTCTCCCCCATTCTCCTCCACCCACTCCTCTCTTTTCTTAAGCCTAATAATCCCCTCCTTCTTGTCCTTTTTCTCACTTATATAGCAAAAAAGGCCTTCTCCCCCTTCTTAATTCCTTCAGCTCTCCATAGTTCCTTCTGAGCCTTAGCCTGCTGGACTTTCTTACTTGTCGCACTAACCAACCTTAGGTAATTCTCCCAATCCACCTCCCTCAGTCTCCCTGTATTTCATATAGACTAACCTCTTTTCCCTTACTACCTGGGCAACCCTAAAACTGAACCAGCAGGGTGGTTTGGCCCTCATGTTCTTCTCACTGAGCCTAACACACTCCTCTGTGACAACCATTATTTTTTCCTTAATGATGGACCACTTTTGGTCCACCCCCATATCTGCTCTGCACCAGGTGCCTCCTTAGCACACCACCCTTTTTCTGGAGTCTGCCCTCCTAAAGTCCAAGATTTTGGTCTTAGTTGGGATGCTTTCCTGCTCAAATCCACCTGGAACCACACTGTGCAATGGTCACTCCCAGCCAGGGATCTCTGACTGTTGGGTCCTGTACATGCTCCCATCCATTAGCACCAGATAAAGGATTGCCTCTTCCTGGTTGGTTCTGTGGCGCCCTGAGTCAGGAACCTAATCTGCAACCCTTCCAGGATCACCTGACTCCTGCCACATGTTATGAATGGTATGCTCCAGTCTACCTTGGGCAGATTTAAGTCCTCCACTATTACTACCTCTCCTTTTCCTGCAGCCTCCAGTATTTGCAAGCTGAGTTCCCTGTCCCTCTCCTCCTCATCCTGGCTGGATGGTCTGTAAACCACCCCCTATCCTCACCTTTCTCTATCTGTTGGACTGTAACTGACCCCAAAATGCCTCCACCTTCCCCTCCTCTGACTCCTTCCTCATGCAAGTTATTCCCTCCCTGATGTAAACTGCCACCCCTCCCAGCTTCCTGCCTGCCCTGTCACTCCTGTATAGCTTATATCCAGTGGTCACGAGGTCCCAGTCATGGTGTGGCCCAAGTCTCGGTTACTGCCACTATACCTACCATCCCATCTGCTAATAGCACCTGCAGGTCATCTATCTTGTTTCCAAGACTCTGCGCATTCAGAGACACCACTCCCCATCTAGAATCTGACCCCACCTCCCTTTCCTCTCTTTTTTTTTTTACATTTCTCCCCACTGTGTGCTCCCACCTCTCCTTGCTAACTGTTCCTTACTGTTCCACCCTTTGTTAACCTTTTCTCACCCCCTCCATCTCCTTCCTCCAGACCTATTCCACCAGTGTGTGTGTGTGTGTGTGTGGGTGTGTGGGGGGTCTGTTGACCTCATCCTTCTGGAGTCTTTGGGATTAGAGACCCGCTGCCCCCTACACCCCAGAAGTTTAAATTAGAAAATGGGCTTTTTATTTGGAGGTATCTGATTGACTGGCACCCATTCCACAGGGGAACATTAACTTTCAATAGATGCCCACCAAATAAAAAGTCCCAAACCAAACTTGCCTTATGCCAAGCCAAGTATCCTTGTGCCCAAGCTGTTTTCTCATTGGTTGCAGCACTGGGCACATAATTTCACACTGCCACCATTCTTTCACACCATTTAGCGAGTGACTAGGTCACCACCACAAATTCAAAACGGATATGTTATATATTTGTATCCTGCACATACTTGTAACATTACTGATCAATTAAATAAAAAAAGTAAAAAATCCAAAGCGAAAACCAACATTATTTCCCCTCAAGTAGGGAAGGGAACATTGTTTAACCAGGAGTAGCACACTAAGTCGAAGCTTGTCTCTAGATGCGACCTGGGAGCATGAGGAAGTTGAGTGACTTGCTCAGGACAACACAGTATGCACCTAGGCGGCTCTGGGATTCAAACCCAGGTCTCCAGTAACGAACAGCTGTGCCCCCCCCCCCCCCTGTAACTCAGCAAGCAACCCAATGCCCAATATAACTGCAAACACACACATAAAGAACAGTTCTGTTTTGTTTCAGTAATATCACAATTAATGCAGCTGCTCTGTACCTACACAGTGGCTTACAGCTCCACAGTAATGTCTAATGTCCAAGCAATGGCGCCACTTGTCTTTCTCGCTCTGTTAGCGAGGACTTGTACTGCGTCCCACCCACCCACAAACTCAGCCCACAAGTCCACTGCAGTTCTCTTTCTTTAAAACATAATGCATCATCCACAAACTACTGCCTCATTTTTGAAACCATTAGTCCATAGAAACACCACGAACATAAAAGCTGTGGTTCCCGAGTATGCTAGCATGGCTCACGCTATTCTCCCATTCGTCCACACGGTGCTCCGTGTCCATAAAGAAACCCCAAAATAAAACTGCTGAAACAAGAGACTACTTTTTAACCAATATAACTGTCCTGAGTTGCAGAGTACCACTCAATCTCAACACACAGAGCACTTTGAAACTTTTGCCACAGACTTGTGCTTCAACTGAAAATAATGAGGATAAAAATTACCTGACTGAATAAAACACAGCAGGCTGCTTTCCCATTCCAGCTCAAGCCTCATAAAAGTAAGTGTGTGTATGGGGGGTGGTGGGGACAGACAAAGCAGCAAGCAGGCTTCAGCTGGAGAAGATGCCAACAGGAAAGAAACTTCACAAAAAACACAGCAGTGCCCTGCAGAGACCACTTTACCACAAAAGTTAATTTTAAGTGTTTTTTTATTAACGTTTTATGTATTTTTTTATGGTTTACAAAAATGTCACCTATAGCCCATTTTCTAAGCGCAATAATACCCTCAAGGGTGGGCGGGATGGTCAATACCGGACCTTCCAGGGGCTATAAGGCCCTCTGCCATTACACCCCTGGGCAGTCCAGTATTGCCCAATACTGCCCACTCTGTCAGGTATTATTGCTTGCTTATGTGTAGTAGTTATCTATCTCCCCAATTTGTCCCGGAGTACCCTCAATTCTCACTGTACTGAGATGTAGCCTACCCTGTGAAAAGAGTGCACTGTTTGACCAGGTTTCCCTCCAGTTCCCAATACAGATGAACCGCTCCTCCCTGCACCATTTCCTAAGCCAGCAATTAAACTCTCTATTCTTCTCTTTCTGGCTGTGCTGGCCCTTGTTGCTGATATCACCTCTGAGAAGGCCAGCAAACTTGTTTCTTCCCTGCAGATCTTCCCTAACAACCTGAACCTACTTTTGCACTACCTCCACCTCCTTCCCAGCTAGGTCACTGGTTTACACTGCTTCTTTCTCCCTTCAAGCTCCCCACAATCACCCAGCCTGCCCTATCACCTACTTATGGTAACCCTGGGTAGATTCCTATAGATCCACCCCTCTGACTACTCAACCCCTTATTCTGTCACCCCTTTGTCTCTGCCCCACCCTCCCTTCCTGTTCATATGTAACCCCTAATTGACAGAAAGCCTGGGGTTTCTCTAAAGATGCCAAATGTAGAATGACCCAGTTTGTGGTCTTCACAGAAGCACAACTGGAAACAGAGTAGGGAACTTTCTTCTACTTCAAAAGGCCTACAGTCTGGTTTCCAGTGTTACCCCCTTCCAAGTGAGCATAGGACACCACCTGGGTTCTTATGATTGTTTATTTATTATTGTATTTATTTAGGAAATCGGAATTACAACCCTTTGAATCATAGACTCGTTTCCAAAGGCTCCACGTCAGAATGAAACATAGACATTCATGCAGTGCATACATAGAATAAATGTGGATGACCAATCATTGTTGGGCTTATCGCCTCAGTGACAGTAGTAGTCGTCATAATGGCCACTTCATGATGGCCAGGGTGTACACAAAAAAGATTCAGTGGTACTTAAGAAGCTTCTGGGTCCCAACTAGTCCCAGCATGCACAAAAACCATGGGAATGCACAAGTCTGCTGGAAGCTCAAAACAGCATTCAGGAACAGTGTCTAATTTTTGCTGCCAGAATAGTAACCTTGATTACTAGTGTATCACTCTCTGCTGGAGATCACAGACCATTCACTGTATTCCCATTTCAGATGCCACCCTTCCCAGCTGTCTCGGCCCTTTTACCACTGTTTTGCACACAGGTCATTGCATGTCTGTGCTCCAGCTGGAATTTGTTTCAGAAGGCACCAGGGTCTTGGCCGCAGGTTGATGGGTAAAAGCAATGTGCAGTCCAAGGATGAGCTCTGTCAGCATGGGAAGGATAGGGAATGCCCATCAGTCAGACAAAAAGCATATGTAAGTTTTAGCCTCCTGAGTAGAAGACTGGTAGAGTGGGATGACTGGAAGGTAGGATGGGCTGGCAGGCAGTACAAGAGTAACAAGCTGTGAATGAGCTTGGTGCATCCAGTAGACCTGGGTTTGATTCACGCCAGTTATTTAACTGCCCTGTGTTCCTAGGACATGCCTGGAAATAATCTATTAGAATCATTGCAGCTCTTAACATTTTGGAGCGATCAGACACGCTGTGCTTTTGTTTTCAAAAACCAACTGACTTAACCCTCCCACAGGTTCATAGCAGTGCTCTAACCACTGGACCAAATTGCCTTCATTCCCCCGTGGTATTGACCTTTTTTAAACTAGGAAGCAGGTTCAAGCAGCTGTTCTAGTGGTCTCAGAGGATGGGAACACTCACAGTGACCGACCCGACGAATGCACTCTCTTGGTGCCTGCGACTGTCTCATAGCGATCTGGACTCGAGCAGTCACTCAACTGAAAGAGCGGACGTCAGACGGCAACAAAATGAAAAAAAAAACAATTTGACGTGCATCCCAAACTATTTCTTCGCGCCTCCACTGTAGAAACAGTTGATTGGTGGCAACTGCCAGCCAGCAGCCAATCAACTGTCTGTTGTGACTGCCCCCCCCTCTCTCTCGCTCTCTCTTTACAGGCGCTCAACCCTAAAAGCAGTCGCCAGCCCAGTGGGAGCAAATACATTTTTTTTAAAACCGCTGTTCTCAGAGAGTCAGTCTTGATTTGGACCCGCCCAAAAGGCGTTGAAAAACACCTTTTTATTCGGCATGTGGGACCATTAAAAAAATTTAAAATGAAATACATTCTTTTTAAATAGCCTTCACAACAATATTGAGGGGGCACATGCCCCCTCGGGCCCTATGGGCATGACGCCACTGGTCATGATAGATCTCTGTTGAGCTCGCTTACTCCCTCTGTCTCACTCACGCATTCTGTTTCTGCCAGTGCTGCAGGCTGCCCTTTTGTACTGGGCTGCTGCCTGTGTTGGCAACTTTTCCTGCCCACAAAGAAATCTGCAGTTGCCCTGACAGAGCTCCGTTGAGGTTGGTCACTCCCCGTCTCACCCCCTCATTCAGTTTGTCCTGGCAATACAGGCTGCCCTTTTCTACTGGGCTTCTGCCTCTGTTGGCATGTTTTTTTGCCCACAAAGAAACGTACATCAGTCCCCATAGAGGTCCATTGGCCTCACCCACTCCCCCTGTCTCATGCGCTTTTTCTGTTTCTGCCAGCACTGCAGGCTGCCCTTCTGTATGGGGCTCCTACTTGCATTGCCACCTTTTGTGCCCACAAAGAAATCTGCAGCAGTCACGATACAGCTCCATTGAGCTTGCTCACTCACTCCCCCTCTGTCATTCGTTTGTTCTGTTTCTTCCACCGCTGCAGGCTGCCCTTTTGTACAGGGCCCCTGTGTGCATTGCTGCCTTTTTGTGCCCACAGAGAAATCTGCAGCACTCCCAACAGAGCTCCGTTGAGCTCACTCACTCCCTCCCCCCCCCCTCTCACTCACTCATTCTGTGTCTCCCGCTGCTGCAGGCTGCCCTTTTGTACTGGGTTCTTGCCTGCGTTGGGGGCTTTTTCTGCCTACAAAGACATCTGCAGCAGTCCCGACACAGCTCCATTGAGGTTGCTCACTCCCCCATTCTCACTCACTCGTTGCATTTCTGGCAGCACTGCAGGCTGGCCTTTTGAACTGGGCTTCAGCCTGCATTGCTGCCTTTTCCTGTCAACAAAGAAATCTGCAGCAGTCACGATAGACCTCCATTGACCTTGCTCACTCCCCCTCTCTTAGTCACTCGTTCTATTTCTCCTGGCGCTGCAGGCTGCTGTTTTGTACTGGGCTCCTGCCTGCATTGACACCTTTTTCCTGCCCACATAAAAATCTGCAGCTGTTCCAACAGAGCTCCATTGAGGTCGCTCACTCCCCCTGTCTCACTCACTCATTCTGTTTCTCCTGGCGCTGCGGGCTGGCCTTTTGTACTGGGCTCCTGCCTTTGTTGGCCTTTTTGTCTGCCCACAAAGAAATCTGCAGCAGTCCCGACAGAGCTCCGTTGGCCTCACTCACTTCCCCTGTCTCACTGGCTTATTCCATTTGTGCCGGCGCTGCAGACTGCCCTTCTGTACTGGGATCTTGCCTGCGTTGCTGCCCTTTTCTGCCCACAAACAAATCCGCAGCAGTCACAATGCAGCTCCATTGAGCTCGCTCACTCCCCCTCTCTCACTCGCTGTTTCTCCCACTGCTGTAGTCTGCCCTTTTTTGTACTGGGCCCTTGCATGCATTGCTGCCTTTTCCTGCCCACAAACAAATCCACAGCAGTCCCAACAGAGGTCCGTTGAGCTCACTCACTCCTCCTCCCTCCCTCAATCGCTTGTTCTGTGTCTCCCAGCGCTGCAGGCTGCCCTTTTGTACTGGGCTCCTGCCTGTGTTGTCATCTTTTCCTGCCCACAAAGACATCTGCAACAGTCCCGACAGAGCTCAATTGAGCTTGATCACTCCTCCCTCCTCGGTCGCTCGATCCTAATCTGTCCCAAACACTAATTTCCGACAGTGACTGCGGTATTCTGCACCGGATGCGCGGAAACACATTTTGGCCAGGATGTGAAAAATGACAGCTGTGCTGTTCATAAGGAGATGTGAACAAATGCCAGTGTTGAAAATCTGGCGTGAAAATATTACTAATTTGCAAACTTACAAGGGTGCGTGGCACCTGCACGACACATGCTTGCAACACAGTCATTTTATGGAGTTTCATCCCCAAATTTTAATATAGGCATTTTAGGACCTCTGCTCATGAACAGTGTTAGTGTGATTTTCTTAATATGTCCTGAACACTGATTTCCCACAGCAACTGTGCTATTGTGCGCCGGAAGAGCAAAAACACGTTTCAGACAGGATGTGGAAAATGACAGCTGCACTGTTCATAAGAAGGTGTGGCAAAATGGCAATGCTGAAAATTTGGAGTGAAAATATTGCAAAGTTGCAAAGGTATGACCGTGCGTGAAAACTGCGCAATGCACATTCATAACACACTGATTTTATGAACTTTCATCACCAAATTTTCAACATAGCATTTTAGGACCTCTGCTAATAAACAGTGTCACTGTAGTTTTCATAATGTGTCCTGAACATGGATTTCCCACAGCGACCACGCTATTCTACGCCGGAACTGTGAAAACACATTTCAGCCAGGTTGTGAAAAATGACAGCTGTACTGTTCATAAGGAGGTGCAGAAGAATGGCAATGTGGAAAATCTGGAGTGAAAATGTTATAAATTCATGAACTTACGAGCGTGTGTGCAAACTGCGCAACGCATGCTCGTAACACAGTCATTTTATGGAGTATCGTCACCAAATTTTCAACATAGGCATTTTAGGACCTCTGCTCATGAACAGTGCCACTGTCAGTTTCTTAATCTGTGTGGAACACTGATTTCCCACACCGACCGTGCTATTCTGCGCCAGAAGCATGAAAACACATTTCAGCCAGGGTGTGAAAAATGACAGCTGTACTGTTCACAAGGAGGTTTGAAAAAATGGCAATGTTAAAAATCTGGGGTGAAAATATTGCAAATTCGCAAAGTTACGAGTGTGCATAGCAACTGCACAACGCACGTTCGTAAAACAGTCATTTCTAGGGACATAGATATGTTGTTCAATCCACACTTATTGGCAGGTTCCTTGCTGCTTTAAATCTTGCCGGAAGGTCTTCAAGCTGGCTCCTCCCACCCACCCGGGTGGTATAACTCTTGGCTCCGCCCCATGACGCTAGATCTTCCTTACTGCTTGGAAGCTCAGGTTCCCTCCTTAGCGCTCTGCATTTTAGACTGGATCCTAACTCGTCAGTTCGTCTGAAACTGGTTTTGAAGTTTTCAAAACTTCAGTCTTCATCTTCCCTCGTGGCTGCGATGGACAAATCTATTCCTGACTTTCGGAGGTGCCCTTGCGGGCTGAAAATGTCCAGGACGGATCCGCACTCCACATGCGTCTACTGCCTAGGCCTAGATCACGACCCGCAGGCCTGCAAGTTGTGCCGTTCTTTCTCGGCCAACATCCTGGATGATCGTGCTGCCTGATTGCAGCTCGGGCACCTCGAGAAGCGTTTTCTGCCGTAAAATCAAAAGAGACTCGTTGGGCGGTGTCCGCGGTGGCTGGCTCGGATGAGCAGCTCGAGCAGATGATTGCCCTTGAGGAGAAGGCGGCCCAGGCCGCATCTTCCTCCTCCTCGGCCGTGGCATTTATCCTGCGCTCTCTGAGTTCCTCGTACACGGCTTCATTCAAGGAGCTTTGTCATTCCCTTTCCATGAAGGGAGAGGGGCCATCGGGACATTCTTCTTGGCCCAAGAAGAAGGAGTCGAAGGGTAAGTCCCACCATCGGCGTTCGTGGGAGCGGGAGAGGTCTCCTTCCCCTGGACAGCCGACCGTCGACTTCGGTCGAAGTTGCGGCTCAGGCCGCTGGCTTCACGGTGTCCCCATCAGGCCAGCCTGTCGAGACTCCCATCGACGCAGTCGAGATTTTTCTCAATCCGTCGGACGGGCTGTCAACTGGTGAAGCCGATAACCCACCTTCACCAGTTCCCCCGGTGGAGACTGAGGATCTGCCTGCGCCTTCGGGGCTGCAGTCCCCGGTTAAAGTGCCCGAGCTGAGGGAAGAGCGGGTGTCCCCCGTCCCTTCCCAGACCCGCTCTCGGTCCCCCCGAAGGTCTCGGTCTCAGACTTCATCTCAGTCAAGCCATTCCCGCCGACATTGGCGGTCTCGGTCTCAGTACCGAAGTAAGCGGCGACACCGTTCCTCCTCGTCCTATTCCTCGGATGGGGGAGGCTACGGCGTAAATTACATCAGTGCTACAAGGAGCTTATGTAGCAGCAGTTACTGTTGTCCAGGTCTAAACTGACTCCGGTTCAGACCCCGGCTATCTAGTGGCTGTCACACGAACGACCGAAGCAACTGCTCGCCCCAGGCGAGTTGCCCGTTCCAAGGCCAGTTGCTTGGCCAAAACCGGCTGCTCCACCGATTGTGGTGGAACCTCTGCCTCCACAACCGAAGTCTGGGGCACCGACCAAGGATTCTCGGTCGGGTCATGGCCTTTCCCACAGGTTGTCGGTCACCCTCACTCCCGACCATCCTCGGCAGGTAGAGGGTGGCTCAGGGCCGAGGCAGCTCTTCGCAGACTCTTTGGAATCTGATGACGACTCCTTCCTGTTCTCCAGGCAGGTCGACCTGGAGTCCTCTGGGGGCCAGTCATTGGACGATAGCCCATCGTCCTTCTTGGGTCTGCTTCGACTCATCTCGGAGTCCACCGGGATGCAGCTCGAGCCCTTATCCAAACGGGCCAAGTATCCCCTGACAGAGATTCTGGACTGAGGGGATTCCCCCACGGAGGCCTTTCCGTAGGGTGAGGCCATTGTCGTCCCAGCCTTGGAGCTCTGGCAGCGGCCTGCTTCCTGTCCTGCGCCCTCAGCCAGGATGGCCAGGAAGTATGTGGTCCCTACCGGCTCTTTGCCCGGTTTCTCAGAGCACCCCTCTGCCAAGGGGTTAGTCACCAACAGCATCTTCCGGCGTTCCGGTAATGCTCGGGACATGGATAAGCCCCCTGACAAAGAGTCCAAAAAGCTGGACTTTACCAGGTGCAAGGTGTACGCTGCGTCCTCCCTTGGCATCCAACAGGCCAGCTCGGCCGTGCTGATGGCACACTTCTCCCACGCCCTCTTGGGCTCCCTGGATGAGGTTGTCCTTCATCTCCCGACCGACCTGCAGACCATGGTCCGTCAGGTGCAGGACCAGGGTAGGGCAGTGGTGAAGCAGCAGCTTCAGACTGCTCTGGACATAGGTGATTCCTGTGCCAGGTCAGTAGCAGCCGCGGTGGCCATGCGCTGCAGGGCGTGGCTGAGGATATCCACCTTCACGGCGGATACCCAGCACAAGTTGGCGGACGTCCCCTTCTTGGCCCTGGAGTGGAGGGACATCTCCAGCGGATCGAAAAGTCCAGTGCCACTCTGGACTCGGTCACCTCTGCCCAGAGGGACAAAGGCCGCCGTCAGCAACAGCATAAGTCCTTCCGTCCTTCGGCCCCTGCAGCTCAACCGGCTGAACAGCACCAACAACAGGGCCAGCAGGCTCATGCTTGGCATCCCAAACCCAAGCCAGCGGCTTCCTCCAACAGGAAGCAAGGAGGTAAAGGCCCAGGAGGTCCCTCGGCTGGTTCCTCCTCCAAGCCTGCCCAGTGACGGGTTAAGGGGTGATGCCCCCAGCCTCGTCACTCCCCCCTGGGTTCCCCCATGGGGGGATGGCTCCGCCACTTCCTTTCCTGCCTGGTCCGCTATCACCACGGACCGCTGGGTGTTGGAGGTGGTAGGAAAAGGCCTGCCTCTGGAGTTCGAGCAGGCTCCACCCTTTTGAGCCGTCGCCCCTCGGGGGCCACGGGCTCCGCAGCCTCACTGTTGGCCTGCTGAGCCAATATTGCCCTGCTCCTCAGAAAAGAGGTGATCAGGAAGGTGGCGGATCCTCCTCCAGACCCGGGGTTTGTGTCCAGGTATTTCCTGGTCCCAAAACAGACGGGGGCTGGTGCCCCATTCTTGACTTGCACGACCTGAACAAGTTCCTAAGGTCTCGGACCTTCAGGATGGTCACTCTGGCTCAGATAATATCATCCTTGGAACGAGGCATGTGGTTCTGTTCCCTGGACCTCCAGGATGCATTCTTTCATGTCCCTATCCGTCCGTCTCATCAGAGATTCCTCCACTTCAGAGCGGAGGGATTCCTTTACGAGTTCTGGGCCATGCCCTTCGGCCTCTCTCTAGCTCCCAGGTTCTTCACCAAATGCATGGCCGTGGTGACAGCATTCCTGCAGCGCTGAAGGATCCAGGTGTACCCCTACCTGGACGACTGGCTGATTGCAGCCCCCTCCAGAGCAGAGGTGGAGCAGTCTAGAGATCTGGCCCTCCAGGTTTGCTCTCAGACTGGCCTCCTCATCAACGAGGCCAAGTCGGAACTCGTGCCGAAGCAGGTGATACTCTTCATCGGGGCAGAGCTCGACTCTCTTCGAGCCAGAGCTCAGCTCCCGGTGGACAGGGCTGAGGTTCTTTCCTCCTTTGCCCGATCATTTCTGGTTGGGCAATCGCGCCCTGCTCGGGACTTCCTGCACCTCCTGGGCCTCATGGCGGCCTACACCAGCGTGGTCCGCCGGGCCCATTGGTACATGCATCCCCTTCAGTGGGGACTGGCCAGCCAGTGGTCACAACGCTGCGATCCATTGGACCAGCCTGTGACAGTGACCCAGGAGATGTGGAATGCTCTCCAGTGGTGGACCATTCCGGCACATCTGCAAGAGGGCATCCCATTCGTCCGCCATGAGCCGACGGTCTCTCTATCGACCGATGCATCTCTGGTGGGTTGGGGTGCCCATCTGGGGGAGCACAGAGCGCATGGCCTCTGGTCCCCTCAGGAGTCCCGATGCCATATCAACCTGCTGGAGCTCTGAGCAGTCCACCTAGCTCTCACTGCCTTCGCTCCGTTTCTACGGGGTCAAGTAGTTCAGGTCCAGATGGACAATACCACAACCATGTACTATCTGAACCACCAGGGCAGGATGCGCTTCATGCTGTTATGCAAGGAAGCTCTCCACATATGGTCCCTCATGCGCAGCCTGGAGGTGGATCTCCTAGCCATTCACATGGCAGGAGCCTCCAACACCCTGGCCGATGCCCTAAGCCGGATAGGGGCTGTGTCTCACGAGTGGTCTCTCCTGCCGGAGGTAGTACAAGATCTGTTCTCCCACTGGGGCACGCCTCAGGTGGACCTGTTTGCCTCCAGGGAGAATGCGAAGCTGAGACTGTTCCATGCCTGCCCCCTCAGCAGGGCTCGCTGCAGGGGGATGCCTTCTCGAGGCCGTGGACCCCGGGCCTCTTCTACGCCTTTCCCCCATTTCCCTTGATCCACAAGGTGCTTCTCAAGGCGAGGAGGGACAAGGCGCAGGTGATTCTGGTAGCCCCAGACTGGCCCTGCAGTTCTGGTATCCAGATCTCTCAGCCTCAGCTCCAGGCTCGAGGCGGCTTCCAGCCTGCCTGGACCTGATCTCAGTCAACCAGGGAAGGTATTCCATCCGGACCTTCAATCCCTGCACCTGATGGCCTAGTTTCTGAGCGGCTAGAGTTCCAGGCCATGGGTCTTTCTGACGAGGTCCTCAACGTCGTTGAGGCATCCCGTAAGAAGTCGACCAAAAAATGCTATGCCTTCAAATGGAAGAGATTCTCCATTTGGTGTCAGGGTAAGGGCCTGGACCCTTCCTCCTGTTCCTTGGCAAGCATTCTGGACTACCTGTGGTCCCTTTCTCAGCAAGGGCTTCGGTTGATGACCCTTAAGGTGCACCTGGCAGCCATGTCTGCGTACCGGGTGTGGGCCGGGAAGCAGTCGGTGGTGCAGGAGAAGGTGGTTGGGCGCTTTTTCCAAGGCCTTGACCACATTTCCCCTCCGGTGCGAGAACCTCCACATCTGTGGGATCTACTGCTGGTATTGGCCAAGCTCATGGGCAAACCATTCAAACCGATGCACAGGTGCGATATTTCCCACCTGTCATGGAAGTCTGCCTTCTTGGTGGCTATCACGTCAGCCAGAAGGATGGGAGAGCTCCAGGCGCTTTCCATCCAGTCTCCTTATTTGGTCTTCCACAGGGACAAGGTTGTCCTGCGCCCCAACCCGAAATTCCTTCCGAAGGTGGTGTCGGAGTTTCACCTTAACCAGGTGTTGACTCTGCCGGTGTTCTACCCCAGTCACACCTCGGAGGCCGAATATAGGCTCCATACTTTGGACCCTAGATGAGTGCTTGCTTATTATAAGGAGCAGACGGCTGAAGTTCGAGGAGAGGTTCGCCAGCTGTTTGTCACCTACGTTGTAGCCGCACCTGGCAGACCGCAGCCCAGCAGACGATAAGCAGGTGGGTCACCTCCTGCATAGAGCTCTGCTATAGGTTGGCGGGCATGGAGCCTCCCAGAGGGATAAGGGCTCATTCTACCCGCCATACCTCTGCATCGGTAGCTGCTTCCAGGGATGTTCCTATCCAGGATATCTGCAGGGCTGCTACCTGGAAGTCGGCACATACCTTTATTACCCACTACCACATCGACCTTGAGTCATGCCAGGATGCTAGTTGGACCTCGGTTCTCCAGTCTCTATTCCCTAAGTAGGGGTATGCACCTTGCCTCCCTCCTCCCAGAGAACTGCTAGAGTCTGCCAATAAGTGTGGATTGAACAACATATCCATGTCCCTAGAAATACAGGTTACTCACCTGAAACAGGAGTTCTAGGAATGGTATATGTTGTTCATCCATAAACCCTGTTCCTCCCGACCGATGCACAACCTGGCTTCCAGTGGGCTAGATCTGGCGTCATGGGGCGGAGCCGAGAGTTTTACCACCCAGGTGGGTGGGAGGAGCCAGCTTGAAGACCTTCCGGCAAGATTTAAGCAGCAAGGAACCTGCCAATAAGTGTGGATGAACAACATATACCATTCCTAGAACTCCTGTGACAGGTGAGTAACCTGTATTTTTGGATTTTCCCCACCAAATTTGTAACATAGGCTTTTTGAGAGCCCACCTCATGAACAGTGGCACTGTTATTTCATTAATCAGTCCCAAAAGGTGATTCCATGAAGTGATCACGGAATCACCTTTCGGGGCCGATTAATGCCATCACAGTGACAGAATTCATGAGGAGGGGTCCCAAAAATTCCATGTTAAAAAGCTGGTGCCAAAATTCAAAAAAATGCCTGAGATATGCATCAAAGTTGAAAAAAAACCTTTCTATCCCATTATACAGCTTACCAGCATTTCCTCAGTTCGTGGTTGGCTTTGAAGAGTGCAGACGTGTTCCCAGTCCACTGAAGATCGTCGCAGTGGACTCCAGAGGTAAGTATGGGGTGAGGAGGGGGTGTGGGGAGGCAGGGTGCGCAGTGGGAGGGCACGGGTGGCGGGGTGGGGCAGGAGACCACCGTGGGACCGTTTCCTTTTACAGGTAAAAAAAAAAGACATAGCGGAAGTTTTTTTTTACAGAACTAATAACTTGCGATGGGGTGGCTCCCAGCGTGCCAAGGAGATCTTTTGTTGGGCGGCACTGTAGCCGAGTAGATTAACACCTCGCCGGCACACAACAAAAGGTGGGGGACACTTATGCTGACAGGGATTGGGCACCCGGTTGGCACACAACAAAAGGGATTATGCCGGCGGGGATTGGGCACCCGTCGGCAGACAAGAAAGTGGAGGCACACCTGACATATGTTGACGGGAGTGGGCTCCCCGTCAGCAACATACATCGCAGAGCACTGCAGCCGGCGAGTTGGAGCCTGCGTTGCAAATAAGCGTGGTGGGGGCACATGCTGCCAGAGTTGGGCACCTCAGCAGAGGAGGGTTAATATTGTTTGTGAACAGGCAGCAAGCTGCTGCCATGTTCATAAACAATATCAGGGATGCAAGGTCCCGCCCTGCAATGACGGATCGCTCCCTCATTGCAACGAATGACTCATGCTGCAATGACGAGGCAGCCCCTGATTGCAGTGGCTATTTTGTCACAAGTTGGTGGCACACTGGCTGAATTAGTGTCAGCAGCAGCATGCCACAGCATTGGCTGAGGCGGGCCAAGCCTTTACAGGCTGTGGGGGCATTGACCACAACAGTGCCACGCCTCCACAACCTGCTTCTCAGAAAGCTGTCGCAATATGTTTCTTGCACATGTGCACAATCAACATAAAAACTGAAATTAAGTACAGGAGCTGTGGCACCAACAAACAGGACAGTCAACAGGCATATAGTGCATTGCAGCACCATCTAGTGACCAAAACAGAGGACAATAGCCAAAGTAGTGCTGACTAATGAAAGCAACAAGAAAAGGGCACAAGAAAGAAAAACTTGTAGGGCAGCAAAGCCACAGTGCAGTAGGACCACCTGCTATAGTCTCAGTAGTACTCCCACAAGCCATACAGGCTACAGGACACAGCATAATTGTATCTGTTAGATGAGTGCTAGAATTTGAGTCGAAAGAGGACAGTACTTGGAACATTTCAAAGGCTGGCTAGTGACAAATTAAGTTGTGGATGACAAGAAAGGTGGTGTTTTTTCCTGGCTATTCTGGGACTTACAGTTTATGGCCTTCTCAGAAAATATGATGGTACCAGTTAAACTGCTCAACATGTCATACATTCAACTCACAGAGATGCTGTCGTGCTATTTCAAGCAAAAGTCAATTCTCATAGCAGAGTAATTCTTTTTTTCTTTATTTATTGAAATGTTTCACCAGGAAAGGCACATTGAACAGTAAGTTGCTTGTCTCATGGTCGTCCGGGGGGGGGGGGGAGCGAGGTTCATAGGGGAGAATCAAACATACAGTTTCTAGTACATACAGCAAGCTGCAGTAACAATTGCACAATACAAAGTGAGGTAATACAGAATTAGGCAGTTCAGAACAACAACTATACATACATACATCGAGCAGCATTAAGCAGTTGATTAACAGTGCTACAATTAAAGTACACAGATAAACAGTGAAAATTATTGTAGAACTGTGCAGTAAGTGCATTAAAGAATAAAATACAATTGTATGCATAGTAGCAATGAGAAGTGCAAATGTCATGTGGGCAGCTAGAACAACAGGGGATATGATACAATGTACCAGTTAAACCAGAGGAAAAATAGAGATGTAGCCACAGGCACAATTTACTGCAAGAAAGTTTTGTAGGGCAGAGGAGATAGAGTGGGGGGGGAGGAAGAATGGTGAATCTGAGGAGGGATGGCACTCCATAGTTTAGGGAAGTGGTGCAAGAAGGCCATCTGTCCCACTGTAGTAGATTGATGAGGAACTGCGAGTAGCCGAGAGTCATATGACCTGATGGAACAGTCCGGTGGGGGGGGGGGGATAGATACAGAGGAGGTGAGATAGGAGGGGAGCAAACCAGACCAGAATTTAGACATGAATTTAGCACAGTGGAGGTGGCGGCGATCGATTGTCTAGAGAGGAGAGGACCAAGGAGTGTTAGAGAGGACAGTGGTGGGTAAGAGGAGAGGCATCGAGGGCGATGTGACAGAAGGAATTAAAAAGGGAATGCAATCTGGTTAGGGAGGACTTGGGAGCCGGCGCTGTAGATTACATCACAGTAGTCGAAGATGGGTAGTATCATCTTCTGGACTAGTTCACGCCTGGCTGGTAGCAGTAGGCAGCTACGGTTCCTGTATGATGTGGCAAGTTTGGGGTGCAGCTTCTGCAGGTTAGCATCACTATGTCCAGAGAAGTTTAGGTGTTGGTGAAGTCAAACACCCAGATACCTGAAGGACGAGGTAGCCTCAAGAATCGGGTTGTCTGGAAGAAGCGGGTGAGGAGGGAGGGGGGTTAGCATGAGGGAGTGGAGGCAAGGAGGATAGGAGAGCAGAAGCACAGGAGGTGAAATAAGAATTATGTGGCTACACTAAGGTGATCATTAATTTGAAAGGTGTTTATTTTAAGGAAGGATGTGGGAGAAGAGGGGCAGTGGGGGAGAAAAGGGAGTGAATTACCTTCCAGAATTTGGATGGTTTATTTATGTTGGACTGGAAGGTTGTGCAGAAATAGTCAAATTTGGCTAAACGAGTGGCCTTTGTACACTTGTTGTGCAGAACCCGGTAGTTGTTGTAGGCGTGATGGAGCATAGTTGTTTTATGCATTTTTTTAGCTTGGTCCCTGGCCCTTTGTCTTGCAGGGAGTTCAGGGGTGATCCAGGGGAGGTGGTTGCCTCTCACCCTTGTACGCCGTAGTGGGGCATGTTTGTTCCAGACCTCAAGAAGTTTAGCTTGAAAATAGTCCATAGAATTTGATATCGGCTCCCAGTTTGTGTGGGCTAGTTCCTGGAGGAGGGGAGCAAGGTTCAGCGATTTGTATGAGTGGAATAGTAGCGTTTTGGGGGGGCTTTAGTTCTGTGTATTTTGCATACCATAAAGATCATGTGGTGATCGCTGATGGCATCAGGAAGGATACCAGCTTTAATTACCATATGAGAGTGGGACTTAAGGGCCCAATCAGTAAGGGAGTGATTACTGGATTTTAGGTTAAAGTGGATTGGTTCTGCAATGAGCTGGGAAAGGTTAAGGGCAGAGATATAATTTTGTGAATTAGTAAGGGGGGTGGAAAACCAATTTTGGTTGAAGTCACCCATTATGTAAGTTTCACCTGCAGGGGTGAGCAAGGTTATCATTTCTATAAATTCAGTGATGGCATTGAGGGGGAGACCAGAGTGACAGTAAGCACCCACCACATAGAGAGGTACCGAGCAGGGTAAGGAAGGATTAAGAATCAGAACCTCGTATGCTTTGGGAACAGTGGAGGTATGAATGTGGGGGAACTGAATTGATGAGATGTAAATTGCCACTCCACCACCCCTAGTGGAATGGTCCTGCTGGGATATGGAGTATCTGGGGATTACAAGGGAGGGGTCCACTATTTTGTTACTTAACCACATTGCAGACAGCATGATGATTTCTGGGGTAAGTGAGGCAGCTAGTGGTTTAAGTATGTTAATTTTAGGGAGTAGACTTCGTATGTTTTAATAGAGGATTTTTAAGCCACGGGAAAGGGTGAGGGGGTTATTTATGGGTGGGTCTGTAGTTGCAGATACGGTTGGGGGAGTACCTGAGGGGCATGGCCCAGAATTGGAGTCTTGTGTCGCCTGAGGATAGGAGTAGGAGTGCGAAGACCAAGAAGTGGATTTTTTACACTCCTATACCAGGGTGGAGATCTAATTTGGGAAGGGGTAGGTAAGGGAAGATCAGAGGGGGGAGGTTGAAATTTCAATATGTGTAGCAAGGTGAAGTATGTTGGTATAGGTAGGAGAGTAGCACACTGTCAGATGGGGTAGAATGACCAGCTAAAGAGGACTGGTGATGGGGTAGTTACCAAGTTGTAGATAGGTTGGAGGAGCAGGGTGGGAGTGATGGGGTCGGGCACCATGGATGAGTGAGCAGAGTGAGGAGAGGAAAGCAGAGTGCTAGGAAAACAGTGTATAGTACCCTACTGGGGGCAACATACATAGCACACAGAGACATGATAGCAATCTAGTAGCTGTCAGAAGCAGAGACCAGGCACTAAATGTGGGTAGTACTGTGGGGAAGGGAGTAGGTAGATCAGGGAGGAAAGTAGAGCAAGGAACAGGAGTAAGTATGGAGTAACAAGTTAGTTGTATTTGTAGGTGGTGACAGTTCTGGGGAAGGAAAATTACTCAGTTTGGCTGCAGCTTCAAGTAATTTCATGCTGCCGGGGAGTCAGTGGCAGACTAACAGCCAGGTTCAGGGAAATACTATGCTTGTAGGTCCCTTAAGTAGCTCTTAGTGCTTACAACTGGAATTATGAGTCTACTGTCAGTCAAAGCAAGGGCGGGCCTAGAGGGGCGTTGATAGCAGAAAGCAATTAGGAGGTGAGAGAGCAGTGCGGGGTTAAGCGGGTGAGGCTAGCGGATTTAAAAGTGCTGGGGAGGTGGGTGGGAGAAAAAGTCAGATAAATTACAGCAGATTACAGCAGTAGCAGGCAATAAAGATAAGCTGAGAAGCAACTCAACTGAGACTACAGTGATAGCTAGAGGCTTAGAGTAGCCTGTTTGGAGGGAGTCAATCTGTGAGCTCCTGAGAGGGAAAGCAGCCAATCATGCTGCAGCCGGGAGACAGTGCCAAGAGCCGAAAAACACTGGCTCAAACAGAGGGACTGTACCAGGCTGAAGGCTTGCTGTGGCGTTGCAGGGCCTGACTTCGTGAGGAGTGGGCAGCGGAGAAAAATGGCCACCGCTTAGGAGGAAGTGCCCAGCTGGCTGAAGGCTTGCTGTGAGGGGCTGCAGGGTTCGGCTTTCTCATAGAGCAGGCGGTGGTGGAGAAATGGCTGCACTGCTACAGGGGAAGGACCCGAGAGCACTTAGCTGGCGAAGACTTGCTGTGGCGGTTGCAGGGCTCAGCTTTATTGTAAGGCAAGCGGTGGCAGAAAATGTCTGCACTGCTACGGGGGAAGCTCCTGAGGTGCTTAGCTGTCTGAAGGCTTGCTGTGAGCGGTTGCAGGGCTCGGTTTTTTCATAAGGGCGGGCAGCGATGGAGAAAATGACCATACTGCTACGGCAGAAGTGCCCAAGGAGCGCTTAGCTGGCTGAAGGCTTGCTATGAGTGGTTGGAGGGCTTTGCTTTCTCAGAGGATCATAGGAGCGGGCGGCAGTGGAGAAAATGTCCACATCTCTATGGGGGAAGCACCCGAGGAGCGCTTAGCTGGCTGAAGGCTTGCTGCGAGCAGTCGCAGGGCTTGGCTTTCTCTTAGGAGTGGGCTGGCAGAAAACTGCCACACGCTATCGAGGCGCCAGGGGCATAGCTGGCTGAAGGCTTGCTGTGAGCAGTTGCAGGGCTCAGCTTTCTCATAGAAGCAGGCAGTGGCAGAAGATATACGCTCTGCTATAGGGGAAGCACCCGAGGAGCACTTAGCTGGCTGAAGGCTTGCTGATAGCAGTTGCAGGACTCGGCTTTCTTGTAGAAGCGGGTGGCGGCAGAGAAAATGGCCACACCACTGCAAGGGAAGCTCCCGAGGAGCACTTAGCTGGCTGAAAGCTTGCTGTGTGTGGTTGCTGGGCTCGGCTTTCTCATAGGAGCGGGTGGTGGCGCAGAAAACAGCCGGACCACTATGGGGGAAGCTCCTGAAGAACCAGAAAGGGGGGAAGCTCTCTGGCTACATTATTACCCAGCAAAGCTTTGAGAGCACCTTTGAATTTATATAGTTACTGGATGATGCCCTTCAGTATCAGTTTGTCTGTAGCCTAGGCTACAGCTGGAAGACTATCATAAATGGCTATTATCTGAAAAAGGCTTAAAATCCAAATCAGCCTGCAATGTTGCTCTTACTTTGGAGCTCACACAGGGGGCTATCGGGGCATGCTGAACCACCAAGGGTCGGCGTTCACTATGCCAGGAGGCAAGGAACATTCCAAACTGCAGGGTAGTCATACAAACAGAATTTGTTGACAGATAAGGACCTATTGGCCAACCCAGTCTACCTGTTTTTGTCTCTGCCTATACTGTTACACAGACCCTATCTGATCTCCGGCTACTCCACCCTACCACTTTCCTACCAAGATTCCTTTGTGTCTAGCCCATGCATGCTTGAAGCCCACCACTGTTTTCACTCCTCCTGTTCCAGGCATCCTGCACTCTTTCAGTGAAAAAGTATTTCCTCATATCCTACTAAATTCCCCCCTTCCAGCTTCATAGCATGCCGCCTTGTTCTTGTGACCCTTTTCTTCAGAGAGTACTCCACTCATTTCCCTTATTGGTACTTATCAGTCTTTATCATGTGCCCCCTGTCCCTCCTGTCTTCCGGGGTGTACATATTCACATCCCTCAATCTCTCCTCATTTGCCTTCTGATGCAGGCCCTGCACTTTTTTAATTGCCTTCCTCTGGACAACCTCCTCCATGTCTATGTTCTTCTTGAGATACGGTCTCCAGAACTAAACACGGTACTTCAGGTGTCATGTTACCTACAATTGAAACAGTGGTAACACCACCTCTCTCCTTCTGTTGGTGATTACCCCCCTATGCATTGCAGCATCCCGTTGGCCCTGCCCACTGCCTTGTCGCAAAGCCTCACCCCTTGAGGTCATCACATATGATAATACCATTAGTGACCATCAATACCTCTCTCCCCATTTTGTGCACTGCCCCTGGGTTTCTGTGCCCTAGGTGTATGATTTTGCATTTTTTCTCATTCAAACTCTGCTGCCATACCCTCGACCAGTCCTTGAGTTTCTTCAGGTCTCTACTCATTCTCGCCACCCCTTCTGGAGCATCTACCTTTTTGCAGATTTTGGTGTCATCTGCAAAGAGGCATACCTTTCCTTCCAGCTCTTCTGCAATGTTGTTTATAAAAACAACAAAAAGGACTGGTACCAGTACTGAGCCCTGAGGTACCGCACTTGTCGCTTTCCCCTCATTAGTGTGATTACAGTTTTTTCCTTATTTGATAGCCGAGGGAGTTTTATGTTTTAATCTTGTTTTAGTTTGTTAATTTCTTTTCTTTTATCTTATTTTATAAGTATAATTAAGTGAATTGTTTTATTTATTCTGTGGAGTTTTACTGTGGTTATTAAAATGTGCTGGAGGCCTGCCCCCACAGTTGTGCACTATTTGTCTTCTGCCCTTCATGCCCTCTGCCCCTTTATCTCTGCAATTATATATTTATAGATTATATATTTGCTATGAGCGGTTGCAGGGCTCGGCTTTCTCATAGGAGCAGGCGGTCTTCTGCCCTTCGTGCCCTCTGCCCCTTTATCTCTGCAATTATATATTTATATATGTGCAACTGCTCACAGCAAATATATAATCTATAAATATATAATTGCAGAGACCCAGGTCGTCTGAGGGCAGGTTTGGGGGTTGGACAACCATCAGGTTTATTACTTGGTGGTGTGCCACTCGCTACCTCAGACCAGGTGCATAACCCGGGCATTATTTTTGACGACCTGCAACTGCTCACAGCAAGTCTTCAGCCAGCTAAGCGCTCCTCGGGCACTTCCCACGTAACGTTTTCTCCACCACCGCCTGCTCCTATGAGAAAGCCAAGCCCTGCAACCGCTCACAGCTAATATATAATCTATATTAGCCCCCATGTTGTTTGCAGTGTATTTGCTGACATTGGAAGATATCATCAGGCGATACAGTCTGAGTTTTCACTGCTATGCAGATGATACTCAGCTGTATATGTCCTTTCTGCTCAGACAGAATGATGCAGTCTCCATGCTAAATAGTTGCCTTGCTGAGATCAGATCTTAGATGAGTTTCAGCTGGTTGAGACTGAATCCAGACAAGACTGAAGTGTTGGTTGTGGACCCAGGTCATCCGAGGGCGGGTTTGGGGGTTGGACAACCATCAGGTTTATTACTTGGTGGTGTGCCACTCACTACCTCAGACCAGGTGCGTAACCTGGGTGTTATTTTTGACGATAGCTTGACCTTAAAATCTCAGGTGTCAGCTGTCGTCAAATCCTCTTTTTATCATCTGAGGAATGTTGCCCGGGTGAAACATCTGGTTCCCTCGGATGATCTTCCAACAATGGTTCACGTCTTTGTTACGACCCATCTTGACTACTGCAATTCCCTCTACCTAGGGCTTCCAGGGGTTGATATCTGCCGCTTGCAGCTGGTGCAGAATGCGACGGCCAGGCTTTTGACTGGGACATCTAGGACCAGGCATATTATGCCTGTGCTCCGCGGGCTGCCCTGGCTGCCTCTACAGTGGCAGATCACCTTTAAGGTTGGCTTGCTAACCTTCAAAGCCCTACATGATCAGGGACCCGGCTACCTTAAAGATCTCCTGGTATCTTACAGCCCCCTCCACCCTCTCTGTTCTACCTATGAGGGATTGCTAGAGATTCCCAGGGTACGATTAAAGATGTCTGGTTCCCGTGCCCTTGCTTTTTCAGCGCCGACCCTGTGGAATTCTCTACCTAGTCGGTTGAGAGAATGCCCAACCGTCAGTAGATTTAAAGCTGAGCTTAAAGCTTATTTATTTGACCTGGCCTTCCCTAGTGATCTGATAATGTAACTTTTATGTTTTAATGTTATTTTTATTGGTTGTTTTCTTTTTATGTTAAGTGCCTTGGTTTTGAAAGGCGCTATAAAAATAAAGTTGAATTGAAAAATTGAATTGAATCTCCCCCACTCTGCAGTTTAACACCTACCAATGCTATAGAACACTGGGTATTGCTCGTCAGGGGGAGAGGAGTTGGGAGGTGTGAACAGCAGAGGGTTAATGAGCGGAGCCACCACATCAGGATCGTGAGATCTAGGAGACATCCTGGGGCAAAATGGGACCCGGATCGTGGTTTTCCATGTCTGGTTTCCATACCCAAAGGCACCACCAGTGTTGGTGGGCAGGTGGCCCGGACAGCCCTGGACGCTCATCCAACTCGCGCGGTGTTATGTAATGCCAGGTCCATTAAAAACAAGACTGCAATTATGGCAAATCTTGTTGGTACAGTGGACCTGGCATGCATCACCGAGACCTGGCTGGATGAGAACTCTGGTCCCGTATTGGAGGCGGAAATTCCGTCCGGGTACTCAGTGATTCACCACCTGAGATTGGTTTGTTGGGAGGGGTTGCAGTCTGTTTCAAGACCAAACTGGGCATCACGAGTGTACCAGTTGAAGAGACTCAGTCATCTGAATGTACTGTGGTAGCAGGTGTAGATTGTAGGATTGCCCTCATCTACCATCCACCCAGTGATGAGAAGCAGTTCCTTCAGGAAGTGGCAGACTTCCTGATCGACATGGCGTTTGAGTCCCCCGGGCTGATGGTCCTGGGTGACTTTAATGCCTGGGTCAATGATGAACTCTCACAATTTGGTCAGCACTTCCTCCAGTTAATGTCATCTCTGGGCCTTACACAGATTGTTTCCACTGCTACCAATAAACATGGTCATTCTCTTGACTTGGCTTTCCTCTGGGGGTTGAAGCCTCTGATTTGTAGGTGGAACCAGTCAGATGGTCCAACCTTTACACCATGCATTTCAGTTTTTACACCCCCCCTTCGTAGGCCTGCCCCTGTGGAGATGATCAGGCACCGCCCTTTACAAGATGTAAGCTCTGAAGGCCTGGTGGCGGTGCTTGATCTGACCAGAAGCCCTTGTTGTGGCATATAACAAGGCCGTAACTTCAGCACTGGATGTCATTGCTCCTGTCTGAGTTCATCCTCTTTCCCGTCACCCTCGGTCCACTTGGTTTGATGGATCTTTGAGGGAGATGCAGCGACTAGGACGAAGGTTAGAGCTTTGCTGGCGGAAATCTGCCCTTGATGCCGATCACCTTAGACTGATGGACCATTATCAAGCCTATCAATCTGCAGTTACCCATAAGAAGGCAGAGTTTCTGTCCGGGGAGATTGCGGCCACACGGAACTAACCAGCTCAGCTTTTTCAAACCGTGGACAGACTGTGCAATCCAGCCTGTCTACAGGTTCGAAGAGCATTTTCTCAAGTTGAGTGCATGGAGCTTGCTCGATTCTTTGCGGCTAAGGTGACCGACATCCGGGCAGAACTCCTACCAGTGCACTCTGCGTTGCTGTAGGCTGGCATTCAGTCACCTTTCCTTGGTTTTCTTGGAGTACCTTCAACCTGCCGGAGCTTGGGGATGATATACGGATTGTCCAGGGTATGCGCCCTACATGCTGTAGTTTGGACCCAGGACCAACTACCCTGATTTTGGGTTGTAGTGATATTCTTGGCCCAGTCCTTGCATGGATAGTCTGGTGCTCCTTTGAAACAGGTTAGTTTCCTAACTCCCTGAAGGAGGCGGTGGTGACACCCCTCCTGATGAAAGCTTCTTTGGATCCGACTGCCATGCGAACTACAGACCAATCTCGAACCTCCCATTTATGGGGAAGTTGATCGAGAAAGTAGTTGCCATACAACTGGAGGACCATTTGACCATCCATGATATCTATGAGCCTCTCCAGTCTGGTTTTTGAAAGAGGCATAGTAATGAGACAGCGCTGGTTCATGTGCTCAATAATCTGTTGATGGCTAGAGATCAGAAGAACAGTTCCATCTTGGTCCTTCTTGATCTCTCTTCAGCATTTGACACTGTGGATCATGGGGTCCTGCTCAATCATTTGCGGTTCATCTGTGCCTGTCAGGCATGGTCCTCCATTGGTTTTCATCTTTCCTCACCGGAAGAACTCAGAGGGTGGTGTCAGGGATTTATTCCTCTGACCCAGTTCCGTTGTCATGTGGGGTTCCTCAGAGATCGGTGTTATCCCCCATATTGTTCGCAGTGTACATGCTACCCCTCGGATACATTGTAAGAAGGTGTGGGCTGAGGTTTCATTGCTATGCTGATGATACTCAGCTCTACTTTTCTTTCACACCTAATCAGGATAGAGCTCTCACAGTATTTAATAACTGCCTCATAGAAATCCAGGAGTTGATGAATTCAAGCTGGTTGAGGTTGAACTCGGCAAAGACTGAGGTGTTGGAGGTGGACCCAGGTTGCCGGATAGAGGGGTTGGGATGGGATCACCCTCGGGACTTTTTCTTGTGGGTGTCCCACTCCCGACCTCCAAGTGGGTGAGAAACCCAGGGGTAATTTTTGATGAGGGTTTGACACTTCGTTCGCAGGTGTCGGCCATCGTCAAATCGTCTTTTTTACAATCTGAGGAATATCTCCAGAGTTAAGCACCTTGTTCCGTTCGGTGACCTTCCTACGCCTTCGTGTCTTCTCGCCAGGATTATTGCAATGCCCTTTACCTAGGGCTTCTGGGGGTCGATATTCACCACCTGCAGCTGGTGCAGAATGTGGCATCCCGGTTATTGACAGGAACCTCTCGGTCCTGCCATATTTCCACGGTGTTGCGCGAACTGCACTGGCTGCTGGTACAGTGGCAAATCACCTTCAAAGTAGGACTTCTGACTTATAAAGCCCTACATGGACAAGGTCCAGACTACCTGAAAGAGCTTCTGGTCCCTCACTGCCCTGGGTGATCGCTCTGCTCGATTGGTGAGGGGTTGCTAGAGATTCCAAAAGTTTGTTTAAAGTCTTTTGGGGCCCGTACATTTATGCACACGGCCCCCACCCTTTTGAATTCTCTACTCCATCAGTTACATGAGTGTCCGACCGTGGAGGGATTTAAATAGGCCTTCAAAACTGTTTTATGGACTCGTGTTTTGTGGGATTGATTTAATATTGTTGATTGTTTGTTGTCATGTTATACTATTTATAATATATGTAATTTTATGAAGAAGCTGTTTTAATTGTTGTAAGGTGCCTTGGTATTTGAAAGGCACCATATAAACAAAATTGGATTGGATTGGACCGTTTACCACCACCCTCTGTCACCTATCCATCAACCAGTTCCGTACCCAGTTTACCAGCTTGGGTCCCACCATAAAACTACCTAATTTTCTTATAACCCTCCCGTGAGGTATGGTATCGAAGGCCATGCTGAAGTCTCAGTATGCCACATCCACTACACCACCCTGATCTTTTTCCATGGTCATCCAGTGGAAGAAATCGATCAGGTTTATCAGACGTGACCTCCCTCCCAGAATCTGTACTACCTGCCGGATTCAAGATACTCCACTAGCCTTTCTATTAAAAAAGAGTCTCCATTAACTTCCCCACCACTGTTGTTAGCCATACCTGCCTATAGTTGCCAGCCTTCTCCATGCTGCCACTTTTATGAAGCTGGAGTACATCTGCTCTCGTCCAGTGCTCTAGAATTAGTCCTGTTTCCAGAGAATTGTTAAATAGGGTTATCAGAGGTAAAGCCAGTACCTCCCCGAGCTCCCTCAACACCATTATCCACTTTCAGGTTTGCAAGTCCTGTCAGGACTCGATCCTCTGTGAATGGTCTTGTGTCAGTCTCCCTCCTCCCAGTGTTTCTGATGCTTCTGTATGGTCTGTCCCCCTCACCCTCCATTGTGAAGACTGAGCAGAAGTATCTGTTTAGGATATCTGCTTTTTCATGAACCTCCTCTGCACAGTCTCCCCCTGCCCATCTTAAATTCACATCCAGCCCCTTGTCTTCCTCTTTTTGTTTCTGTGTCTAAAAATAGTCTTAGTCCCTTTATTTAACCCTTTGGCAATCCTTGCCTCTATCTGCACCTTTGTGACCATTGCCTCCTTCCCTGCACCCCTTTGTTTTTCATGGTACACCTCCCTCTCCTCTTCCCTCTGCATCTCCTTGTACCTCCTGAATGCCACCCTTTTAGTCCTTACCTTCTCAGCCACTTCTCTTGAGAACTGTGGTGATCTTTTTCATCCTGTTTTTGCTCACTTCTTTTGTGCAGAGATTTGCTGCCTTCACTATGCCATCTCTTACCTTGGCCTACTGTTCTTCCACCCCACTGAGGGAATTCTTCCAGCAAGGTCTTCTCTGAGGCATTTGCCCATTTGTTTTCAGTCTGCCCTCTGAAATCCAGGACCCTCGTCTTTGTGTGCTTTGTTTATGCTGCCACTCTTATGTTAAACCACACTGTATGGTGATCGCTGATCCCCGGGAGGTATCCCACCTTGATGTCTGCAATACTGTCCCTGTTTGTGAGTGCCAGGTCCAGTATTACCTCATCTCGAGAGGGCTGTCTGACTAGTTCCCTGAGAAATGTCCCCTGAAGGGTGTCTAGGACAGCTGAGGCCATGGCTGAGAGGCTCCAATCTACATACGGCAGATTGAAGTCCCGCACCAGCAGCACCTTCCCTTTTCTGCCATTGTGCTGATGGCTTTCCTTCAGTGCCTTATCCAGTTCTTTCTCCTATGTTGGAGGTCTGTGTATCACCCTAGTGCAGATAATGGCTCCAGCTCCTATCTTCTGGGTGACCCACAGCACCTGCAACACCTCCTTTCCCTCCCAGTTCCCTTGCATTTCTGTTGGTTTGATACATTCCCTCACATGCAGCACAATCCACCATCCTTCCTTCCCTCCCTATCCTTCATTAACTGAGTGTAGCCTGGTATGACCGTGTCCCAGTCATGTCTCTCTGTGCACCATGACTCAGCAATGGCCACAAGATCCCAGTCTGCCTCCTCCATGATGGCCTCTAGGTCTGGAATTTTATTTCAGACTTCTTGAAGTTGCACATATGGCACTCCACACCTTACTCTCACTCTGCCTGCAACTCCCTTCCCTCCTTATTTTATTTATTTATTACTTTTATTCTTTGGTAATCAGGTATGGCCCACTAGACACAAGTGCCTGTTTTCAGGGGCAACCTGGGAGCATGGGGTGGTTAAGTGACTCACTCAGAGTCACACAGTATACAAGTAGCGGTTGTGGGAATCAAACCTAGGTCTGCCGGATGTACCAAGCTCATTCAAAGCACACTTATCCTCACCTCATTTTCCTCTCTTTTACAACTTCTGTTCCTGCCCCCCCACACTACTCTGCTACTTTTTAACCTGCTCTCTGGACGTTTCTTCTCCTCGGTCCTCCTTGCTGCTGCTTCAGGCTGTGGGGAGCAGCATTTTATGTCTCCCTTTGACTTTCTACCATCCTCCTCAGCTAGTTTAAATGTTCATCAAAGTAACAATTAAACTGTTGACTGAGGACTGCAGTTTTTCTCCCAGATGGATACAGGCCATCACTTGTGCATAGACCTATATTCCTCCAGGTTGGTCCTCTGTCCCCATTGAAGCTGAACCCCTCCTCTCTGCACCATTCCTTCAACCAAGATTTGAAGTTTGTCATGTGGAGTACCATGTTCACTCCTTGGCCATAGACAGGTAGCACCTCGGCAAATGCCACTGTATGCGCTACTTGCCTTATGCATTTCTCCAGTTCTCTGAACTCTCCCTTCACAATCCCAGCCTGTCTCTTGCTAGGTCCTTAGTCCCCAGGTGGACAATGACATCCAGCTCCCCAATACATTGCTGTCCTGCCAATCCATTGGATCTGCTGTCCATGTCTCCGAGCTGTGGTGCCAAGCAGGCACCTAATCTCTCTCTCTCTCCACCCCTTCCTTTTCCCAAATCTACCCCTTACATTTGAATTCCACACCAGAAACTGCTTCGTCCTTTTCTGGGATCCTCTACCTCCCATCTTGGGGCCTCTCCTTTGGAGGACCCCCACATCCTCCCTTGCCACTACTTTGAGTGCCTCCTCTTGTCAGTCTAGTCCTGCCAGAATGGCAAAGGAATTCTGTAGTGGCAGAGAATAAGGAATGTGCCCCTGACCTCCCACCCCACTCCTCCCAGAGCCTATCAAGGTCCAGCCGGCCCTCCTTTTCCTTGGTAACCTCTGGGGAGTGGCAGTTGACTTAGCAGACTCAAGGTGGGGCAAGAGGTCCTCTGGATCCTAGCCAGCATGGCTTGGAGACTAGCGACCTCCTCTCTCAACCCAGAGAGGTGCGTGCAGATGCGGCAACACCTCAGTCTCCAGAATGTTTCCTGGAATACTGCAGCTCTACAACCATTGCACTGCACTGAACCACTCCCATATCTGAATTTTTATGTATTATTACCTATTGCTTTCAATCTACCTTGCTCCTGTTGTTGCTTTCCTTTCCCATCAACACCATCTGTCAAGATTTACTATATCGCCCTAGTTTAGATACAGTGTTACTTGCTTTCTCCTTTACTTGCTTGCTATCTTTGGATAAATCTCACCCTGTACCACTCTGCCTCTTTACCTTTCCCTTTTTTAACCATCCCTTTTTTTGCCCTTCATGATCTGTTACTGCACCTTTCCCTGGATAGGGTGTCCCCCATATTCCCATCTGTAGCAGCTACCTGCTTGTTCCTTTCACAGCAGATACTCCCTAGCCAATCTCCTGTGGCTCCCTATACAGGTAACAGTAAGCTAAAGGGTACCCTACCTTATCTTGACTGGCAGAGCCCTCTGCTTACCTGCAGTCATCTGCAGATGCCTGCTAGCGCCTAAGATGCCAGTAACCTGTTCCAGTTCTGTGCTGTTCCACTTATGTGGTGGGACATGAGCATGATGGGACACTCTGGGCAAGGGAGTGTTTTATAGTGCTCTTGTTAGAAGGCACTAAGCCTCTTGCAGCACTCCCCCCCCCCCCCGGACTTACATACCTGATTCACAGGGCTTTCTGAATCTACTCAGCCCCAAGGTTCATCTCCTGAGTTAGGTTCCTCACACTACCTGTTACAATTTTAAAGACAAGTTTAAAAGTGCCCCAAATGCTGCCTAAAAATCTTTTTTTCTACCCACTTACATTGCTACTTTCAGTATGGTGAGAAAAAAATATATATCTATATAGACGTATATAATATAATATATCTATTAATTAAAGCTAGATCTCCTTTCTGTCAGCAGCTTCAGCACTTCCAGCACAGGACCCCAACTAACAGCCAGTGTTCACCAATGTCTCATAATCAACAGCAAGGCAATCAGAATCTGGTGTCACAAGCCAATGTAGCAAAGTCAAAGTTGCCATGTTACCATTGTGGGCATAACCATTAGCACAGCAGCTGCAGTGTCTGGCAAGAAAAAGGCAATGACTATGGGAAGGTGGGTCACTTTGTGTGAGTGGAGAAGTACACCATGCACTGCCAGAGCACAGTGTGTCGCAGAAACAGTGCCAGAGACAGAACAAAGGAAAACCCATTTGAATGGTTCAACATCAATGAAACACAAGTCAATGAAGAGGGAATTTGCCTCCAAATTGGATTTGCAGGACAACTGGTAAGCATGCAGCTTGACTCCAGGCCATCAGTATCTCTTGTGCCAAAGCACATTTACCAGAAGAGCCTCAACAAGTGCTCCCTACAACCATTGCATATCCAGCTTTCCTCATGCCCCAGAAATCAACTCCTCATGCTGGAGGAGATTCAGTACAAATTACCTTTGAGGGAGGAACATGAACCTTGCCTCTAGTAGTGGTACAGTGTGAGAGATCCACACTATTGTGAAGGAACTTGCTGGACAAGGTTTAGTTGAACTGGGAGGTGATTTACAATGTAAGTAAGGTGACAGTTACACTGCAAGAAGCAGTATTAGACAAAGTCTACATTTTTAAGAAGGCTGTCAACATTCAGGATTCAAAAATCTTAGTACAAGTGGCTGTCATTCAAATTTTACAGAGGCCTCAACCTCAACAAAGCAGCAGAGCAGGCACTGGATTGACTGGAGAGGTATAGTATCCTGTGACAAGTGGAGAGTGACTGGACTGCCCCTTTTGTTATGGTATCAAAGCAAGACAAGGTAACGAGGGAAATGAGGAGTCACTTTTTCACAAAGATGGTTTTGGCTAAGTGGAATGAGTTGCCAGATGAGGCGGTATCTCTAAAGACAGTGGACAGCTTTAAGAGAGATTGGGACAAAGTAAAGGGAGGGTTGCATTTAAAAGCAGAAATGCAGAGGGAACTCCTAATGGAGAGAGTGGCAGACTCCTCACTAATTACTGAGGGATCTGTATTACAAGCAGACAAGATAGACCTTTTGGTCTTTTTCTGCTGGCATTTTATATATGTTCATGTGTCTGTAAGGTTGTAAGGATCTGCAGAGGACTTGTTTGCCACGCTGGTGGGTGGAAAATTATCCTGCAAACTGGATATATATTTTGCCCATGTACAGTTGAAATTAGAGCTCAGCTCTGAACCATTTCTGATCATAAACACCCACAATGGACTTTACCAGTATCATCTCTAGGCTTACTAAGTTTAAGTGGTGCCACTAATTTTCCAGCAAATAATGGACCAGACTAATAAAGGACTTCTCTGTTCACACCAGGTAGTCTGCTTCATGGATGATATCTTGACTACTGGGTCCACAGTGGGAGAGTATCTGTTGATCTTGGAACCGGTTCTAGCCAGATTGTAGAGATATGTAGTGAGAGTGAAACTTACTAAGTGTCAGTTTCTCCAGGATTCATTTGAGTGCCTAGGCTACCATATCAGTGCCTAGGGACTGACCCCAACAGAAATCAAAGGGGTGGCCATTGGCAATACACCTGCACCATCCAATGTAATACAGCTATGATCCTTCCTAGGCCTACTGAATTACTACAGATGTTTCCTGGCTAAATTGTCCGTGATGTTGCTGCCACTACATGACTTGCTTCAAAAGAATCACAAGTGGAATTGATCACTGCAGGATGAGGCTGTATTACAGTCATACCATACTAGCTCAAGAACAAATCTTAATTCCATTTTACAGGAACTCATGTAAATCCCACACTGCTGTGAGTTGTTTCACTAGACAGGAACAGAATACAACATTTAATTTAATTTATTTATTGCCTTGGATACAACCTTTGAGCTTAGAGCTTATTTATAAAGGTTCCACATCAAAAAACATAGTAGGAACAACAGACAGATAACACGAGTAGTTTACAAATGGATGTGGACAATATGGATACACATGATGAGACACAGAATATTCACAGTACATTATACAAGATTTACATAGCATTATACAAGACAGAGAATTGATATAGTCTGGTAGGTAAAAAATGTTGTTGCATATTTACATACATATGTATTTATTTATTTTTTTTTTAATATTTGTGTAGCCAGGAGGAGGCGCTTGTCAGGAGGTAGCAACAGATAATTAGGGTTGGGAAGAGTGGACAGAAAGTGTGAGGGGGGAGAGAAGTCAGATAAGGAATGAGAGAATGGTAGGATCAGGGTGTAGGAGAGGGGGTATAGTAACCCAGCCCAGATAGAGGTGAACAGGGAAGTCTTGGGGGAGATAAGGAGAGTGGGTAGGAGGAGTGGAAGAGGGATGGATAGGGGGCAGGAAGCAAAGGCAAGAAAGCCCTTTAAAGCTGGGGAGGAGAAGAAGGGCAATGGGAGGTGTGGAAAGAGGGCATAGAAGGGGAAATGAGGGTGGGGAAACAGGGTATATGACCCCATCCCAAGGAATGGAGATGGGGTAGGGTAAGGTAGGAAGGGGGGGCAAGCACTAAATTGAGATAAGAGTAGGGGAAGGGTGGGAGCAGGTTTCAGGTGGGGGGGTCCACGGCAGTGGGCAAGGGACAGGGTGCTTGGAGGAAGGAGAAGGTGAGTGAAGCTGGTCAGGACAGTTGCATTCACTCACTGTGGTCAAGTATTGCTTTAGCACTGTCTTTAAGGGGCCCAGCTTTGGGATGTTAGAGATTCCATTGGAAAGTTCATTCAGCCAATGGGGGGCCTTAAAGGAGAAGGACCTTTGGCCGAGTGCTGTGTGGCAAAAGGGGATGTGTAGCGCATTTCCAGCCTTTCCTTGAGTCTGGTACATGTTTATCGCAGGTTTGAATAGATTTTGGGTGGCTGTTGGGGTCAGACCTAGGATTGATTTTTTACCCATGAGGCAGACCTGATACTTAATCCTCCCCTGGAGGTTAAGACATTTTGTCTGCTCGTAAAGTTCACACATGTGTGTTCTACTCCTGGCCCCAAGAACTAGTTTACAGGTCTTGGTCAGAGCTACCTTTACCGTTTTCAAGGCAGTATCAGTGGCTGTGCAGTAAACAGCGAGACCGTAGTCTTTGACAGACAGAACTGAGCTATTTACAGCTTGAGAGAGTGCTTCAGTAGGCATGCAGTGTCAGTGCCTATACAGCAAGCCGATTCTAGTGTTCACCGTTCTGACCGTGTGCTCTAGAGAGCTATTGAGGGTAATACCAAGGTATTTAAAGGTGTTTACCTGTTCGAGGGGGTTGCGTCTGCTATTTAGGATTGTTAATTGGTTGAATTTGTTCTTATTTTGTGGGTTTGTGAAAATCATTGTTTTTTTTTTATAGTTAAGTAGAAACTTGTGTTTAAACCAGTCCTCAATTATTGAAAAGCTTTCCTGTAGATTATGTTAAAGCTGGTTTAGACATGGGCTGTCAAAGAAGATGACCGCATCATCTGAACAGAGGAGAATTTTAGCTGGGCAACTGCTAGGTAGAGAGTTGAGGAATAGGCTGAACAAGAGAGGTCCCAGGATGGAGCCTTGTGGAACTCCAATAGACACATCCCTGCTGTCAGATAGGGTGTTGTGTATTTTTACCTACTGGGTTCTAAGTGCAAGATAGCTCTTAACTCATTACTTCCAATAGCTCTGTATTAAGTCCAAACTATCCATTGTTTACCTGACACAAAATGGCCACCTGGGTAATAATGAGTTAAACCATCCAACAGTTTCCATGGATAGACCAAGAGTACATAACGTTCTTAGAAGAATGCTGTGGTTAACAGTGTTGAATACCTTAGTGAGGTCAGACCCCACTAAGTGACCAGTGTTCATTGCTTCATGCACGTAGTCTATGTAGTGAAGTAACACAGTAATTGTACTGTGGGCTTCCGGAATCCATGCTCCTGAGGGCACTGAATGTTGTACTTCTTTAAGTATTAAACTAGTTGGTCCGAGACTATTCTTTTTAGGGCTTTAGATAGCGAAGGCAGTATGGCTATGGGTCTATAGTTAGAGTGGACTGCTCTATCTTCACTTTTGTGTACTGGGGTGACCACCATGATTTTCCATCTTGTGAGGAATTTAGCTTGTCTGAGTGATAGTTTGAGAATAAAGGCCAGGGGCTACTGCGTCAAATGTAAGAGCAATCATTTTGAGATCAAGCAAGTCATTACTATGTCTAGTTTTGCCAAGAGTACACTGAAGGTATTTGTTGCCTTCAGTGAGGGTGATATGTTTGAAGTATAAAGGTGGGGTGTCTAACGGGATTGAACTCTGATAATCTAGGGTCTCATACAGGGTACCTTTATTATTAACAAAGAAGTCAGGTGTGAGAATGGTACTGAGGTCAGAGAAGCAGTATTGAAGGTGTCAGCAATTAACTTGGGGTCTTGAGTGATTTTTCTGTCACCAGGGAGCATAGAAGGGGAGGCTTTACTATTTTTTTCCAGTAAGGTCTTTCAGATTGTTCCAAAAATTTTTTCGGTCTCCTTGGTTGTACTGAGGCAATTTTTGTAGTGTTTCACTTTTGCAATCCTGATTTCATGGGTGCATACATTCCTCACAGCCCTGTAACTATGAAGGTTGGCTGGCTTACCAGTGGCTTTAGGTTTGTACCATAAGTGGTCTCTTGTTCTCATCTGTTCAAGCAGCAAATGCATAATCCACCCATTGTTAGGACCCTTTGGTTTCCTCTTTTTTTATTGGGGCATAAATGTCACATACCATATTGAAAGCATTAATGAAGAGGTCCAAGGCCTCGTCAATATCTTGCACAGCATCAAGAGTGGACCAGTCAAGCTGCTTATTTATTTTATTTATTAAATTTTGTTAACCGGGTAGGCCCACTGGGCCCTGAAGGTCCTCTTTTTCAGGGGTGGCCCAGGGATTGTTACATAAGGTTTGAACATACAGACAAGTATCACAGTGTCAGACAGATCATACAGGGTTACTAAGACAGTATACAATTTTCCAATGTTTGTGCAAGAGGGCAGAAGGTACATGATATTAGTTGGCACAGTCATAGTACAGTGCATTGTGTATAATACAAGATACAGCAATACAGATCAGTACGTGTAAGGTTCACTGATGCGTTCAGAGTAGTACAAATAATACGGGGTTATGAAACACCATACAGTTTCTGTCGAAGCGGGCAACAAATATATTATAGTATAGAGTACAGCAGTGACGACAGATGGGAGTGAGGTGATAAGTGCTTTTAGTGTCTACGGGAGGTTCCGTACGGGGTAGCGAACCAGCTCAAGTGGACATTCGTCATTACCCTTGTAGGGGAGCAGTTTAAAGTGTACCTTGAATTTACCTAGACCTTTTTTATGACCCAACGCATGGTTGTGTTTGGAGTGAATTTGGTGACTTTTTTCTGGACCAGTGGCATGTGACTAGGGAGTGATCACTAAGTGAGTTGGAGTGGACTGTGACCTCAGTGATTCTCTCATGTCAATTTAAATAACCAAGTCGATGAGGGAGTCAGTACCTGTCCGGTAGTTAATTCTTGTGGGAGATTGTGCCATTTGAGTCAGGCCGCTACTAGTTAAGGAGTCCTTAAATGGGATTGAATCCTGGGACAGCCAGTTGATATTGAAGTCACCAAGGATTACAAACTTCCAGCCTTCTTGGAGGTCTTTTAAGTAGTTGATAACTATGTTAAAACCACACTGTTGATCTCTAGGCGGTAGGTATACAGTTATGATGGCCAGTGATTTGTTCTGGCTACTTAACAGTATCCTGATGGGTAAAATCTGCGCCTCCATGTCTGTGTGCTACTGTTGAAGGGCGTGACTCCAAAGAGTTTTCCTAATGTAGACCAGGCAGCCACCCCCCCCCATTTACCAACTCTGTCCTGCCTGAAGTGGGTGTACCCGGGTAGGGTTATGAGCAGGGTTATGGCCAAGCTGGGGATTTTATGGGAGATCCACATCTCTGTTATAGAGAGAACATCTGGGTTGTGCAAACAAACCCAGGACAGTAGTTGGTCCAGTTTTGGGGAAGACTATGGATATTTGTAGAAGTAACTTTAAGAGCTCCATTATTGGTTACCTGGACTTGTAATGGACCACTGTGTCCAGGTTTGCAGTGAGTGTTGCGGGATAAGGAAGTGTTGAAGCGAGGTGAGGTAGAGGGGCCAGGGTTGCTTTCAATGTCCCCAGAGAGAAGGAGGCGCATGGTATGGAAGTTGGATGGGAGGATGGCAGAAGGGGATGGGGCACAAATGGAGAGGGAAGAGAGGTATTGGAATAGGCAGCACTGGTCATGGGAGCTAATAAACGTCAAAGCAGCAGATGGACAGGAGGGGCAGGGTAAAAAGTAGGTCTAGCATGCTTTTGAGTGGCTTATTCCCGGGCTAGGACTGAGGCGGCAAAATTAAAAGCAAGACAGAGACTGAGAAGTGTCCAGAGAGAGGGAAGTTGGGCAGGAAGGGAGGACAACATTAGGATGGTTGGGGGGTTGGGGAGAGAAAGATGAGAATATAGCAGAAGGTGTAAGTATAAGAGGAGGTGGTAGGGGGTAGGAGAAGGTAGAGCTTTCAGCTGTGAGAGAGGACAGTGTAACAGTAACTAACACCACCTGATGTGTGCAGTAGACAGAGATAGCTTAGAATAATTGGTGCCACCTGGCGGAGGAGCATGGTAGGATTAGAGAGGATTCAGCTAGAGAAAGGGAGGAGAAGGTAGAGCAGAATCAGTAGGAGGTACTAGGAGCAGCAGGGGTGAAAAAGATACTAGTAGGTCACAGCAGCTGAGACAAATTACTACCAGCAATATGACCTATTGGTGAGAGCAGCAGGACACGGAGGGGCTGGGTATCACCAACCCAGGGTTTAAATCCTGGGTGTGGAGGTAGGGAAAGGAAGTTGGTGGGACAGGTTATAAGGGAGATGTGGAACAGAACGGAACATAAGGTGTTATGCAGCAAGAGGTAGAGGAATTTATATTAGGAGTTATTGTAAGGTTGAGGTAGAGCAGCAGAGACCTCTAGTGGCCCAACGATATGAGCTGCTAATGGCGATTGTGGGAGATAATAAAAAACACACATAGTGGGCCATGCAACTGGTCACATGACCTCCAACAGTAATAAATGAAATGCCTGTCCAGGGTGGGCAGGTGGGGCTGGGTGGGTGGGGGCAGCCACCACGGTAGCAGCAGTGGTGATCTCCTAGAACAACCACAGAAGGCTGCCCTGCTCATCCGTACCTGCTCTGGTGTAGCAGGCTGTTCCGGTCTGCAGATGGGAAGGGCTATATCATTTCATACTATATCATTTAATGGAAAAGAACATTCAATTTTTACAAAAAAGCACTATTCAAGTCCCACAGTCATGCATGATTATAATGACCTATCCCTGCCAAAACCAAAATGTAATCAACTACTCACCCCTTACTCAGATTCATGTATGGCTACTAAATAACTAGCAAGTTTCTAAAAGAGAATTTCAGTCTGAAAGGCTTTAGGCTTTAGCATGTCTACATCAAGAATGCTGAGTCACTTGACTGACAGGCCTGTGCATATGATGCTACAAGTAATAAGCACATGAGTGCCTGCTCCTATGAGCAGGAAAGAGGCAGGCAGCACAATTAAGAACAGAGAGAGAGAGAAGGTCCAGTACTCTCCTTGTTTTTCAAGACAGGGAGAGGCACTGATCCCTTAAAATAAGGAGATATAAGCTGAAGACAGAAACAGGAAGTTGTGAAAAGAGGTATGAGAGAAAGCAATGGTGATAGAGTTGGAGAGAGAGCGAGAGAGAGAGAAAGCAATGCTGAGAGAGATGGAGAGGGAGAAGGGACCATTATGGTCATACACAGCAGCTGAAGATGAGGAGACTGAAGTTGTCTGGGGTTCCCCTCAAGAAAATGGCCCAAGTCCCATGCAGGTCTACTGCAAGTTCCATGGTGGAGGAGGAGGCATCTTACGGAACATAAGACCAAGCAGAGGGGGAGTCCAGGATAAATCCTCCCCACAAATGCTAATGCCTTGCTGTATGCACTAGTGGGAGGTCATATATGTGGGCCAAGCTCTTCCGGTCAGGTAGGATTCTGTTGCCCAGGGATGTGCAAGAAGGTTTGCCTTACCACAAGCTGAGATTCGGGGTAGAATACAAAGTGAGCCTGGTTTAGATAGTCTGTGTAACATGGAGAGTGAGTCATGTAACACTATAGCCCAATGCCTCCTGTTCTACAGCTGCAGCAGTTGACATGGTCAGATGAAATGGGTGGAACTGCATGGCTGCAGTTACCAGTAGTTCGGCACCTCCAGTTTTCAATATAGCAGAAGCTTCAAAGTAGTTTATACCACTATTTTCATTTTATTCAATAGACATTGGCATACCACATGTAGAATACAGGAATGGATGCTAAAACACGTATTTCATTGCAGTAGATAAAGATGTGTTTATAACAGCCTCTGTGTATAGACTCTGGCTTACATGCTTTCAAGGAACCTGCATAATGTGCTGTCAGTCAAAACTGCTCAATTTAATGTCCCTCTGGAGTGCTAGTGTGGCTTAAGTTGCAAGAGCCCTGTAGTGTCTTTGGTTGTTAGCAATGCATTTGGCATACTACACGAGGACTCATACCTCTCAACTGCTATGAATTTCGCATAGTGCTATGATTTTTACACTGAAATTTACCCTTGTTCCGCAAAGGTGTACTAATGTTAATAATACTGAAGCTGTTTGTGGATACACAAACTATTAATTCATTGAACTAACTTGATAGAAACATTGCTTTACACTAAATATATGAGGCTCACTATTTGTAGACATATTATTATTTAAAATTAGAAAGTGCTACCTGTACACATTCTGGCCATTTGCATTGAATTTTGATGGCCAGCACTATGAATTTTAATGCTGAGAGATTGAGAGGTACACAAGGACTTCCATGCTGCATGTGTACAAGAAGCTTTGCCCTGTCACGTACTGATGTTTCGAAAAGCTGAGTGTGGATAAGTAATCTTTATTTGTTGATCTAATTATTTATTTAAAATTTGGTGACCGGGACAGGCACACTGAGCCAGGGTTCATTTTCAGGTTTGACCCAGGAGAGGGGATGCAACAGGGGGAAAAACAGCAATAACAAAGTGACAACAACAGGTGCATGAATATGTACAGTTAAACTGAAGTACAATGTATGTTTATAGAAATGTAATTTGACGTGTAGTGCCCTTTGAATCTCTCAACCTGTCACCCTAATGCCTGGACACTTTAAGGAATCATCACTGGCTCTCCTTCCATGTGGAGGCCCCATAGTACCCTGCATCTAAGGGAACGGTTACATGCATGCTATACCTTAGAATGGTGATGGTCACTGAAGTGTGTACATTGTTTAAACAAAACTGATAAGGCTGTAGGAGGGATGGATTACTGCCAAAATTACAAAAAATTGCTGCATCTGTTATTGCCGGGCCATTAACCACTATCATGAATCTGCCCTTTACTACAGCTGCCTGGCAGCAGGTATTTGCAGTTCTAAGGATGTGGATATGGTGCACTATCCACACCTCTGGCAGTACCTCCTTTCCCCTTTAAATTCTGTCAGAAAGTCTTCAAGGTAGCTCCTCCCACCCACCCGGGTGGCATCCCCCCTCAGCGCTGCCCCGTGACATCAGATCTTCTTTTCCGCTGGAACCATCAGGTTCCCTCCATCGCAGCTCTGCACTAGGTGTGTGCCTCAAAACCTCTTTTCAGTCTTTGAGCCATTAGAATTTGCCCTTTTCTTGATCCAAATTTCAGCATGGAATGTGTGGAACCCAAACTGGGTCCTGGCTTCAAATGGTGCATGACATGTTCTCAAAATATGTCACACACCGATCCGTACTCCGTGTGTATTTTCTGTTTAGGGGCCCAGCATGATCTGCAGGCTTGTAACCTTTGATGGACTGTTACACCCATCTTGGGTCACTTGGACCAACAGCATCCCCCTATTTGGGCCAAGGACACCCACAAGGTGATTTCTGTGGCAGTTCATTCCTGCTGCACAGCTTGCCACCTTCGAAGAAGCCATGGCCCAGGCTGCTTCGCATGCTGCTTCATCCGTCTTAGTTCCACCGGGCTTGGGCACCTTGTTTACTGGGGCATTCAGGGACCTATGTCAGTCCCTACCTACTCTTGGGGAGGGCCTTTCCTGAGGGTCCAAATCTTCACAGAACTCCAAATCCAGGAAGTCCCACTGCAGGTCGTGGGATCGGGAGCAGGCTCACTCCTCCCTTTTCTGCACTACTTTTTCTGGCTCAATGGCTGTTGAGGCGTCATCTTTGGTGGACATGTCTGATCAGGTCCAGGCTGCTGTCCCAGTCGGGCTTGCTGGCCAAGATGCAAGTTGACCAGCTGGTCTAGACCTTTCTTGACCCAGTCAACCAATTGTCAGAGGATGGTGGGGAGAATTCCCTTTCTAGGACTCGGGTCCTTACAGCCCTCTCACAAGAGGGGCTGGTTCAGCAGGCTGATCTGGTTAGCTCCCCTTGAGAGATCAACCATTTGGGGGTTCCTCAGCATCCCACGCCTTCCCTGCATCCCCTCCCCAGTGGCCGGTGCGTCATCAGTTGAGGTCCCACTCAGGCTCTCGCACAAGGTCATGGGACTCCAGATGTTCTCGATGGTCCCACTCTTGACCGTTGGCCAAAAGACACCATCAGTGTTTCTTATCCTCCTCTTCCTTGTCTTCCAGTGAGTAACAGCTCCATTGTACATTGCGGCACTGAAACGAGGAACTTGTCTGGTAACAGTGGATTCTTGGCCATGGCCATGCTCCCCAGCAGGCTCCGGCACTCCAGTGGCCAGTGGTGCTGCAGCCTATGCCAGTTCTCCCGGCTGAGCCGACACCAGCTTCCCTACCCATTTGGGTGGAACCGCCACTTTTGCAGCTCTTGCACGGGGCCACACCCAAGGCTGCACACCCTGCTTCCAGGCTTCCCAGCAAGCTGTTAGTTTAGATTTCACAATCTGATGAGCCACAGATTGTAAGCAGGGAGCCAGGGCTGCAGGCTGTGTTTGAGGAGTTCTTGGACTCAGAGGACTCCTCTATGTACTCCCTTTGGACTCCGGGCTTTGACTGGGAGTCCTTTGAGGAGCTCTTTTTTGGAGCAAGGGCCCGCTTCCTTTGGGACCCTGCTCCACTTGATCTTAGAGTCCATGGGGATCCCACTAGATCTGGTACAGAAGCAGGCTAAATACCCCCAACCAAGATCTTGGACAGGGATGACTCCCATGGGGTCACCTTCCCTGTAGCAAAGGCCATTCTTGGCCCTGCTCTGGAGCTGTGGCAACAACCAGACCCCTGACCAGTGCAATAGGCCTGTATGGACCACAAGTCTGTGGTGCTTATTGGGTCTTTGTCTGGGTTCACTGACCATCTTTCAGCTGAATGTTTGGTCACTGACTCAGTGTTCCAGTGCACAGGCAATGTCAGAGATGTTGATAAGCCCCTGGACAAGGGGTCAAAGAAGTTAGACCATGCAGCAAAGAAGGTATACGCCGTGTCGTCCCTGGGCCTTGGACAGGCCAGTTGGGCCATCATGATGGCCAACATTTCCCATGCTCTTTTGGGAATGCAGGACGAGGTTATTCCCCATCTTCCTGCTGATCTGCAGCTGGTGGTTAAGCTGGTCCAGCACTAGGGACATGCCATGGTGAAGCAGCAGCTCTGAAGAGCCATGGACATCGGTGACTCCTGTGCCTTGTCCATGGCCACAGCAGTGGTCATGTGGCACTGAGCATGGCTGAGTATCTAGAATTTTATGGGTGATATCCAGCACAAATTGGCGGACATCCCTTTATTGGGTACCAACCTGTTCGGGCCTGGTGTCGATGGACATCTCACCCGCATTGAGAAGTCTAGCGCCACCTGAACTCTGTTATGTCCTCCCAGAAGGATGTTAAGGGCCAGAAACAATAGAAGAAGTACTTTCAGTTTTAGCCCTACTCAGCGCCTCCATCCAGTCCATTGCAGCCCCAAGCGGGACAACCGCAGGCCTGGTGTTCCAAACCTTGGCTAGCCTACTGTTACACGAGGTCCCTGCACCCAATTTGGTACCCCACAGAGGTACATCATAGACAGCTAGTGCTTAGGTATATGTTATACTAACATATAGGACTAAGGGCATCTACTGTATAAGAGTAGATGTCAGGATATGTACGGATATTATTATTATACACTTTGCTTCCTAATACATATATATTTTCTATGTATTTTCTGTGTATTTCTTACTCATAAGATGTTAGGACAGCTGTGTCCTTGGAATAATTATGATATATAAGTCGGCATTGCCACCTTTTGGTGATTTGTACTACTACACTGATTTGTGTAATACTCTGTAGACTGTACTCTTTTGTTTTACAAACTGATGACTACTACAAAATTGTATAATGTTATCTTGGACCGTGGAACCACCTCTAATTTAGCCAGTAGGGCTCATCTCTGTAACTAGAAATGTTTCTATCTTACAGTAACCATAGTAATTATCATAGGTATATAATGTGAGACACTGAGTCTTATACCTTGGAGACCCCAAGAGACACGGAGAAACCTCGAGGTATAGGGAACGCTTAGCATTGGCTCCCGGTTTATATTGGTAAGAACTGCTTAGGGCAACTGTGATTTTTCCTTTGGTAGTAATAAACAAGCTTATTACTCTTATGCAACATGTTTGTGATTCCTTGCATTCCCAATACTGCCAAAAACCTGAGAGTGAGGTTTAGACCTCCTGACACTACTCTGGCCCTAAGAAATTCAGAGGCCGGGGGTTGGGGCTTCCTTGGCAACCAGCTCTGGAGCCGTCTGCAAGCCTGCCCAGTGACAGGCGCAGGATCAGGTCATTCAAATCCAGATGGGCAACTTTGACGACCATCTACTACCTCAACAAGCAAGGTGGCAGCAGCAGGCCTCTATGGTGATTGCCTCTCAGCCTGGACCTGCTCACTTGCTCTTAGGGGAGGGTCCTCCACCCAGACCTTCAATCCCTGCACCTGACAGCCTGGTTCCTGAGCAGCTAGAGTTCCAGGTTTTGGATCTCTTCAACAAGGTCTTCCATGTCATTGAGAACACTCAGAAAGAGTCAACTTGCCAGTGTTACACCTTCAAATGGAAGAGATTTTCCATTTGGTGTCAGGGTAAGGAGCTAGACCACTTGTCCTGCCCAATGGCAGGCATCTTGGACTATTTCTTGTCCCTCTCTCAGTCGAGCCCGAGGTCTACAAACCTCAAGGTGCACCTGGCAGCCGTCTCTGCATACTGGATGTGGGCTCGTATGCCAATGGTGGTGCAGGAAAAGGTGGTTGAGTGCTTTTTCAAGGGCCTTGGTCACTTGTCCCCACCAGTGCATGAACCACCAACACCTTGGGACTTGTGGCTAGCCTTGGCAATGTTCTTGGGCAAGTCTTTTGAACCCATGCACAGTTGTCACATCTCCCACCTCTCGTGGAAGACCGCCTACTTGGTGCCTATCGCCTCCACCAGAGGGATCCGTGAGCTCCGGGCACTCTCAGTAGAGTCTCCTTATTTGGTTTTCCACAAAGACAAAATTTATTTATTGTACTTCTTCCTGTTCACAGCTAACTGCATTCCTGTAAACTTATCCTTTTTGTTAAAGGGGAATCTTCACAGCTGGCCCAGTGGCTTGGAGGGCTGAGGCATTAAAACCTTACCTCCTGACACACTAGCGACCCGAGTTAGAGAACAGAATTGGGTCATTCCTGTGCTGGCTGGGGGAGGGAGGATTGAACGTCCCATCTGACTGCTCTCCTTCCTCAGGGAGGGGAATGTGTGACCTGCTGCTGGCCTGCCACCTAGAGGTGTCTAGCTGGTAGCGCAGCTTCAGGCACACACACATACCCAGCTAACACAGGTGTTTGAGGATGTATTCACAGAGGCAGAGCTCACTCATTACGCCATTGCACATGGACGGATGCCAGGGCAATAGGGGAAGAAAATGGAGGAAAAACCCCTCTAGCCACAGGATGATGACAGGACTCTTGATCCCACACTGACAACTGAGAACACCCTGCCATGAAGATGAAAGGGTAAATCCCGGAATGGGTGGTGTGATGCCTGGGGGCCCGTTCAAATGGGGGCTGGCCAGGGGCGTAGGAGCATAAAGTACTGATAGGGGAAAAAAAGGGGGAATCCTCACCTCACCTGCAGTAATGCTGTGGTACCTTTAGGTCATGATTAAGGAAAACTCAGTAGAAGGACATTTTTTTAAGTACTTAGTATCACGTAATTAAATTTTTTATCTGGTTGATCCTGCGACCTTCTGCCCACCATGTTTACATACTTCCTGTCTCAGTGTTCCCTGCAGCCAGCCCACTGATGACATGACTGATGGACTGAGCCACGGGGATGTCTATGTGCCAACAAGTCATTTAGCTTGTATTAGTGTAAATGAGTGCACAATCGCGCTTATTCTACTGGTACCAATTGTGTTAAACTTAGTTTTATGTGCTTCATATTAGTATTATAGTGAACTACATACTAAGGACCTTACTCACAAAAGAATTTCTCCCATTCAGCAGCTGTGGCAAAAGTTTATGAACAGAGCTCTAGGGTAGGATGTTGTGCTTGTGCGTGTGCACACACATTCACTCTGATACACAGATAAACCTTCTGGCTGCTGGTCTGGCCATCTTCTGCCCACAGTAGAACTCCCCACTTTTTTTAGCACCAAAAAGCCTCACAGCAGCCCTTCTCCTCCAATGCCAAATAATTGACAGATGGTTTAGAAAATCATTAAATATTTATTGAGAAAAGCAACTGCCTGAACTGCTGAGTATAGATAAGAAAAATACTAGCAAACAAAAGAAGTCGTGGCAATCACCATCCGAAGTCCAAAAAAGGGAGTCCACAACAGACTGTATATTAAACTTCCATTTTATTATCCAGGAGTGAAAAAACATGCATACAAACAGTCCACAGTAGCAAGGAGCAGAACATGTAGGAATGTTCTGCTTCCTGCTGCTGTGGACTGTTTGTAGGCATGTTTTGGTTTATTTGAATCTAGGATTACAAGTACCTTTGAGCCAAGGCTCTTTTACAAAGGTTCCATGTCGATAGTACAGGCAATCTTCAACAGGCAGGTTACAGAGTGACAGATCAAGAACATATTAATGTTAACACTATACATGGTATAAGACAATAACATTTGGTTGACAAATTAAATGTATTGTGACAAATTTCTACAAGAGAGATGCAATGCACAGGGAACAGTAGGATGGAAGTGGTAAGAGGGGAAAAAAGGGCTGGGACTGGGGGTGGTTGTGGCGGTGGAGGGGCAGTGTGGTGCAGCCAAGTGGCCTTGTCAGGACAGACACAGCACAAGTGCTTGAGTGGTTGTAATGGAGAAGTAAGTGCTAGAAGAGTGGGAGAAAGACAGCCAGACATCTGTGGAGTCTGAAACAGAGTAGGGGACAGAGATGATTAAGTGTTGCAAACACAGGTGTTTTTGCCGATTAAGGAGAGGCAGACCTTTGTTTTGAAGGCTCCAAGAGATCCAGTGGAGGAGATGTCACTTGGAAGTTTTTTCAGCCAGCTCGGCGCCCCTATAAGCAAAAGACTGTTGCCCATGGGACGTGCGACAGCGTGGGATTTGAAGGATAAGGGGCTTAGAACTCCTGGTGATGCGATTATTGATTTTGAGATGTAGGAGGGCGCTGACTCCTGGCGGGGTTTCTCCCATCATGATTTTCTTGGCTGTTGTGCAAGTTTGGTATTTGATTTGGTTGTTCACTTGCAGCCACCCTGATTTGGAGTAGAGGTCACAGGTGTGGGTGAGGCAGTGTAAGCCAGTGACCAGGCTTGGTTGAGGGAGGTCGATACCCGCCTGAGGGAGGAGGTTGTGGCAGATCCATAGATGATGAGACCGTAGTCAATGATACTGATAACCGAGCTCTGGACAGTGATGGACAATGCTTCGGGGGTTAGGTGTTTCCTATACCGAAAGAGGAGGCCCATCCTGGAATTGGCCACTTTTGCCACATTGTTGATGTGTGGGACATAGGAGAGATTACTGTCAAGGGTGAGGCCAAGGTACCTGAAGGTATGAACTTGTTCGAAGGTGAAACCTAGCTTTATTCTAATAAGGAGCTGATGGTGTTTGAATTTGCTGCGTGAGCTACAGAAGAGTAGGGTCTTTGTTTTTCGCACCAGTTTTCAATTGTGGAGAAGGCCTCCTGGAATTTGCTTTGTAGATGCACTGGATCAGGGTGTGAGGCTAGGATGACTGCATCGTCAGCGTATAGAAGGATCTGTGCAGGGCAGGATTCAGGTAGTGAGTTCAAGAAAAGACTGAATAGGAGGGGGCCTAGGATTGAGCCCTGCGGGACACCGGACCTGACTGGTCTTGGATCTGAGAGCATGCCATCGATTTTCACTCTTTGGGAGCGGTTTTCTAGGTAGCTTTTAAACCAGTTAACAGAGTTTGGTGAGAGCCTTGATAGTCGAAGCTGGGCAAGTAGGAGATGGTGGTTGACGGTATCAAAGGCTTTGGTTAAGTCAATGAAGGTGGCTCCAATGAGATGGCTATTATCAAGTGAGTTATGGTTTGCACCAGTGAATTCAAGTAGTGCCATAGTGGTGCTATGGCCCTTTCTAAATCCATGCTGCTCCATGTACAGTTTGTTGTGTTTGTCTAGGAAGTCAGTGAGTTGGTCAGACACAATCCGTTCTAGGGCTTTGGAGAGTGGAGGCAGGATGGAAATAGGTCGGTAATTCTCAGCAGCTGTTTTGTCACCACTTTTATGGATTGGGGTTACCACGGCAGATTTCCAAATGTTGCGGAATTGGCTGTGGCTGAGGGAGAGGTTAAAGACCTTGGTAAGAGGCAGGAGAACCTCTTCAAGGGTTAGTGATAACAGTTTGAGATCGATGGAATCGCTGCTCTGTCTGGAGTTGCGAATGGCTTTGGTAACATAGCTACAGACTTGGTGCAATTTTACTGCTTTAAAGTAGAAGGGAGGGTGGCTGTAGGTGGTTGGGGTGGCCGGGGTGTCAGTGTCGTTGAAAAAACCTTGAGGGAGAACAGCACTGAGGTCTGAGAAAGTTTAATTGAATGTGTCGGTAATGATCATCTGGTCAAGGGTGATTACTCCATTAATGCTGAGTACTGACAGGGGTGATTTAGCCTGCTTCCCAGTGACTTCTTTGATGTTATTCCAGAAGTCTCTACCGTTATCCCAAGAGGTAGTAAGTGCATTGTGGAAATAGGTGGACTTCGTATCCCAGATATATTTGGTACAGTCGTTTTGTGCCCATTTATAGTTAGCAATATCAGCTTGTTTCCCTGTGATTCTGGCAATCTCACAAAGGTGGTCATGAGATTTTAGGTGCCATAGTAGGTCACCTGTGAGCCATGGGTTACAAAGGGTTTTGGCCTTGCGCTTCTTGATTGGAGCAAATATGTTGCATGCTTGGTTGAAAATCCGGATGAAGTGCTCCAGTGCAGTGTTCACATTGGTTGCAGTGAGGACTGGGGACCAGTCCAGATGACGAAGGTGGGTTTTGAGATGAGATAGTTTGCCTCTAGGTAGAATTCGCTAGTAATGGTTTTGGGGGCTTAATGATTTTGTTGGACCAGGAGCAGCTTACGGGGGAGTGGTCACTAAGAGCATCTGGGAGGACAGTGGAGTTTGTGATCCTCATGGGGTGGCTTGTGAGGATCCAATCCAGAAGGGTGCTGGCACCTGTTTTATAATTTGTTCTGGTAGGGGAGCTGACCATTTGGGTGAGGTTTGCTGCCGCTATCAAGTTCTTGTAGGCCCCTGCCTCTGTTGCATTCCAGTTTATGTTAAAGTCACTGAGGAGGATGCATTCAGTGTCAGGTGTAAGTGATTCAGTAAAGTTGAGGACTGCATTAAGCCCATTTTCTTGCTCTTGAGGTGGGATGTAGATTGTAATGACTGTGATGGGTTTGGTATGCGCCCCAAGGAGGATCTTGACAGGAAGAATCTGTGCTGTGGAGGATTGGGGCATAAAGCTGATGAGGTGCCCACGGATCATGTCTTTAAGTTACAGGGCACAGCCTCCACCCCTTTTTGATGTACAATCAAGCCAATAGACATTATATCCAGGGAGGGTGATGGCATGGTCAGGGATTGAAGGTGATAGCCAGGTTTCCATGACTGCTAGTATGTCAGGGAGATGCTGGCAGGCGAAGGCCTGAAGAGCATCAAATTTGTGTAGGAGACTATATACATTTAGGGCAGTTATTGAGAGTGATTCAGGTTGGGCGGTCTGGGTTGATCCTGTAGAGGGGGCTAGTCCAGGATTTGGGTGAATTTTTCCTGATAAAAGCAGTAGAAGAAGTAAATGTTTGAGGGAACTGGTGTGAGATACCCCTGACTGGCACTTGTTCCTTAGGGCCAGGGAACTGCGAGATTCACCAGGGCACGTAAACGGACAGAGGCATGGGTATAGCGTGGCAGTAGTGGTGACTGTCAGGGGGTACCAGTCGGCCATTATGGGAAAAGGGCCATTCCGTAATGATAGTCTCAGCCCAGGGTGGGTACATGAGATCAAGCAGGAGGGTACCATGGAGGGGGTGGTGGTGTGTAAGTTGGTAGTTGTTCGGGACAGTGGAAAAGCATGCACAGACGGGATGTAGGAGAGGCAAGAGGGGAATGAGGAAGGGAAATAAGAGGGACAGGGTACCGGGGGGAACATGATTCAAGGGGGGGGGAAAAGAGATGAAGCAAGAGGTTCCAGGAGAACAAGCAGGGAGCAGGGGTAGTGAGTAGTCACGGGGGAGTGGCGGATAGGGAGTTGAGAGGGTGCAAGATATGTGTCAGGAGACAGAGCACAAGGGGGTAGCAGTTCAGGCTAGGAACACAGGAGTGAAGGGATGCATGAGTGCTAGGGAACGACAAGGGATGGGCAGAGACGGAGACCAATAGCAAATGAGTAGAGGGGCGGGTCACTAAAAGGGGCGTGGAGACAGTCTATTTAATTAAGGACGGAGGTGGGGGAAGGGGCACGGGCGTAAAAATTCAGCCAATGCCACTTGATTTCTATAGGCACAGCAGCCCCAAGATCATGGAAAATGGCAGGCCAATCCATGCAAGGGAGAGGAGAGTAGGAGTCCAATTAGAGCCTGCTGTAATGAGCAACAGCCAATGGCAGCAGCTCACAGCAGCCCCGGAGAGACAGGCAAGCCTTACCCAGCTCCTTGGTTCCTTGGGCGGCTGATAAATCTGCATCGTGGTGGCTGGAAGAGCTGTGCCGCAAGCAGGCGAGAATAGCCGTAGTATGGGCCCTCAGTACAGCAGCAGAGACCTGGGGAGAGCAGAGAAAGATTAAGGGGTTAGCTGTGGGGGGGGGGTCACAGTTAAAACAAAGGTGACTAAATCGGGGCAGGAGGTACTAGGCGCACTGGAGGCGGAGAAATCAGAAAAATGGAGTGAAGAGAGTGTGGGTGATTCAGGCCTGAGAGTACGGAGGGGGAGGTTGTGAGGCCTGAGAGTACGGAGGGGGAGGTTGTGAGGCCTGAGAGTACGGAGGGGGAGGTTGTGTGAGAGATATAGAGAGAGTGAGAGCAAGGGAGGTGGGATAGGAACAGATTTTACAGAAGAGCTGAAAATCACAAAATCTAAACAGAGTCAAAGTGGAGCTAGTAATCACAGTCAAAAAATACTTTTACACAATATCCTCGGATTCGGCAGGTCAACAAAAAAGAACTGTTTCTAGTTAAGATAAGTTAAACAGGGGCCAAGTGGCGGTAGAGTAAAAATTTGGCTGATGCCACTTGATTTCTATGGGCGCAGCAGCCCCAAGACCATGGAAAATGGCAGGAAAATCCGTACAAGGGAGAGGAGAGTAGGAGTCCAATCAGAGCCTGCTGCAGCGAGCAACAGCCAATGGTGGCAGCTCACAGCAGCCCCGGAGAGACAGGCAAGCCTTTCCCAGCTCCTTGGTTCCTTGAGCGGCTGGTGGATGTCCGGCGAGGCAGCTGGAAGAGCTGTGCTGCAAGCGGGTGAGAACAGCTGTAGCATGGGCCCTCAGTACAGGGGCAGAGACCCAGCTCCTTGGTTCCTTGGGCGGCTGGTGGATGAGTGGCGAGGCGGCTGGAAGAGCCGTGCCGCAAGTGGGCAAGAACAGCCATAGTGTGGACCCTCAGTACAGCGGCAGAGACCCAGCTCCTTGGTTCCTTGGGCAGCTGGTGGATGTGCAGCGAGGCGGCTGGAAGAGCAGTACCACAAGTGGGCGAGAACAGCCATAGCTGTTGGATAATAAAAGAGAATTTTTACATACAGTCAGGAATTTTCTGCTTCCTGCTGCTGTGGACTGTTTGTATGCACATTTTTTCACTGCTGGATAATAAAAGGGAAGTTTAATACACAGTCTGGCCTCCCTTCTTTGGACTTTGGATGGTGAGTGCTGTGACTTGTTTGCCTGATTCGATGTTTGTCACTAGGCACCTAGTCCCCTGTGCAACACTTTCCATCTTGGTAAGAAAAATACTATTTTACTTTGCAAGTAGGCACTGCCACACAAAAGCTGACAAAATAGCTTAAAAACATAACTGTGCCTCATAAACCCACCAAGCACACTAACTATTTTAATGCATTGTTTCCATTTTCTCCTTTTGTTCCCCTTGTCCCCATCCTGAAAATTGAGTCAGCTGGGGCTAAACATGTCCCCTAGCTGGGCAAGCAAGCTAGAGGTTACGTGGAAACATAGACTATGATGGCATAAAAGGACCATTGGCCCATCCAGTCCGCTATGCTGCCACCTGAGTGACTGCAGTTTGGAAGGGAGGGCCTCATAGTGTGCGTGTGTAATCATCTATATCTTTTTTTTTTTTTCCGCTTTCTGGGTTGTATAACGTAAGCTGTGATCTAAAAGAATGACCACCAGGTGGCAGTCAAAATAATAAAATCATTCTTCTGTTTGCCAGGTTAGCAGACTACAGCACTCCTCAGTCCCACATTACAAGGAATGTCCCTCAATTTATTGCACACTGAATTGCTCCATCGCACATGGAAAAAAGTGCTGTCCCACAAAGAGGAGGTGCTGTCTCACTTTTTAAGCTCAGACTTTAATGCAGATACTCATAATTAGCTCTAAAGCCAAATCAACATTAAACTTTTCACAAAAAAAAGAACTAGTCTCTAGTGTTCTAGGCCTGTATAGCTACATGTTTGGTGATGTATCTCATGCTTTGAAGGCCCATGTTTCACATTTTCCCACATTTTGACTGTTAGCGTGCCACATTTCAATGGCATAAGGTTGAGAGGCATGCTGATTGCATTACAGAAGTGATCCATTTACCTTTCTCCTTAGTGATAACTTTTTTCTGGCTCTCTTTCTTAAGTGCAGTAGAATTATTACAGAATATATTCAAAAGCTAGAAAGAGGACAGAAAAATGTTTTATTAATTTTTGAAATTAGCCAGTTTTAACTTATTTCAGAATTATGTTTTACCTTACTTGCCATTTGGAAGACGTACCTGATAATGCAAGGCATGATATGTATAGCTCTTTACCTGGAAGCTGACATATCAAGTACAGTTCCCTTCATACCTCATCAGCACTGTGACTTTACTCACTGTGACATCACTAGTGACCAACCTGGCTTAAAATAATTAGCTCATCTTGGTCAAGCACGATGTCACAGTCAGTGAGCTAACACTGTTGATGAAGCATGAAGTACATAAACAATAATACCCAACAGGGTGGGTGATATTGGGCTATACCGAACCGCCCAGGTACATAATGAGGCATGGATGCTGCAAGCGGAGGACCTTATAGCCCCTGGAAGGTCCGGTATAGCCCATACCACCCATCCTGGAGGGAATTATTGCACTTAGAAAATGGATATTTGTTTAAATGTTTAATATAATGAAAAACATTGAAAAAATGAATACAAATGAATATAAAAGTTATAAACTAGTCCCCCTACATATAGAATTACCAGTAGAGGGTGCTGCTGTTTGAGAGCCTTCTGTATTTTTATTTTGTGCTTTGTTCTCCAACAAACCTCCCCCTCCCCACACCGTAGATGTGTGATGTGTAGAACCATTTGTTTGTTTTGGAGTAACTCTGACAGATCGTGACTGATACATAACAGTACGTGTGTTCTGGAGGAACTGTAGCAAGTGCAATCAAAATGGCAGAGCAGCCTGTAAGAGATGTGACTGGAGCACAGTCGAGATGGCAGAGTGACTGTGATGTATGACCAGAAGTGAAACCTGAAGGATTTCTCACAAAAGTGAACAGGAACCAAAGGCTGTGTGCGGAGAAGTGCTGACCGCAGCATGGACTGTCGGAAGTGTGGATGGCTGGAAGCATGGCAGTTGGGCAGAAGTGCTGCAGAGCAAAAAATTAACTGGTAGGTGTTTTTGGTGGGTGGGGCAGATTACTGCTGTTTTTTTTTTAAAGAACTGCTTATGGAGTAACAGGGGGAAGCATTTCTGTAGTTCATGTATGTCAGATGGTGGGGGGCCCGCATCACTAAATGTTGGGTCAGAAGCGCAGCTCTCGCTTAGCAAGAGAAAAATATGGTGCCTATTTAAACTTCAGCATTTTGTCTGCTCAGTGATTTTTTTTTTTCCCAATTGTTTAACCAGGTGAGACACACTAAGCTGAAAGCTTTTTTTACAGGTGCAACCTGGGAGCACAGGGAAGTTAAGTGACTTGCTCAGGGTCACACAGTATATGCAAGTGGGGGCAGTGGGATTCAAACCCAGGTCTCCAGATTTGCAGCTCAGAGCCTTAAACCACTGTGCTATACTGCCTGATACTGGGACTCATTATTTCCAGGTCTCTGTTGCCTGATATCGGACTAGCAGGTTACTGGCCTTATCCAGTCTGGATAAACAACTCTACCTACCCATTTTCTAAGAAGAGAAATACTGCAGTACTAGATATCTCAGTTTTCATATAAGGGCCCGATCCACAAAGAGCTCCTAGCCAGTCCACGTGTGCATAAGGCCAAGAAATGCAATGGGTGCCCCACTTACACAGGATGCACATCCACAGAGCACTCCATAGCAACCACAAAGACTGATGCGCACCCAGTCTGTATCCACTCCCAAGCAATCTGCACATCTACGCGGGCAGCCATGTCAGGGCATGCAGGTGGTACATAAGCGTGATTCACACTGCAGTGGAGGTAGTTTGTGGGTACACAGAGGAACAAAGAAAAAAGAAAATGTTGGCAGAAAAAGACCATCAGTCCATCCAGTCTGCCCTATTTTACCCTATCCTATCCTATCCTATCCCAGAACATGATGTCTAGTCGGGGTTATTGCCCTCTCCCCCCTTTCCCCCTTCCCAATTCCTTTCCCCCTGTATAACTATTAAGTCTTTCACTTGGTCCCTGTCATGTAAAAAAACATTATTGTTTCTTATACCCACCACCTCTGCTGGTAGACTGTTTCAGGGCTTAACCACTTCTGTAATCCTTTCCCCCTTTTTCTTTCCTACTGAGGGGAGTTGCATGAATGCAAGATTGTTGTCCCTCCTAGACTTCGTCTGCTCTTGCAGCCTGTCTACACCCGACATTAAAATCCCTTGTTCATGACACCACAGTTATCTCCACAACAACAGATTTTGTGATATCATAAACTGAACTGGGATGTGAGATGTAGACATACAGTCAGCTAAGGCAGGGCAAAGATCCTGTTTCCATAAAAATGTCCATGATAATAAAAAATAGGAAAGAAAATTATGGAAAAATGGAATGTAGACTGAACTGAGTCTAAGTAGTATATTTTTTCCATAATTGCACCAGTTGCATCAGAGGCTCTTTAACCATTTTCTGGAACTGTCTGATCATTTGCTATCTGCTAACTGGGCTGCCTATCACAGCCTGCGCATCACCTGAAAATGCGAAATCCATTCAGCAAAAAGTAAGTACTTCAGAAATCTTCTTGCAACTACAGCCCATGACCCCAAGAAGTTCTGGTCCCACATAAATGGCCTTCTAGGGTAAAAACTGAAGTTAAACCCCTCGAGAACTGCTGATTGAGAACATAAACTGTAATGACCCCTCCACTATTGCCAATGCCTTCAACTCCTTCTCCTTGAAAATATCCTCCTATAAATCTTCTGTGCCACACCTCAACCCTCCCCCCAACCCTCCCTTAGATGCTCTTCTGCACCTTCACCCAGATACAAGATGTGAAGTTCTCCGTCCCCTCAATGCTATCTCTCCCTGCGGTAGGGCCAGCCCTGATGGAAAAGAGTCCAAAATACTAAAACTGACTGCCCCTCTTCTTGTCACCCTGTTCATGTGACTATTTAACCTATCTCTTCAATCCTCCACAGTGCCTACTATTTGGAAGACTGTCAGGGTTGTTTTGGTGTTTAAAAAAGGTGATTCCAACACCATCTAAAAATACCGCCCCATCGTTATCCTATCATCCCTCAGCAAACTCCTTTAAAAGCTAGTCCACTTCCAAGTCCCTGACTACATGCTTAACTCTAATTTACTATCCCTGGCCCAGCTTAGTTTTAGGCCCACCCATAGTACCTCTAGTGCCCTAACTCTATTCACTAGTGACATAAAATCCAATATGGATAGAGGCCTGCTCACTGTCGCTGTTTTCATTGATTTAACTAAAGCCTTCAATTTAGTTAACCACTCCCTCCTACTCCATAAGCTGTAGTCCCTCTGGGTTTCTAGCTTGGCCCTGTCCTGGTTCTTGAGCTACCTTTGCAACAGCAATCAGCTCGTATCCTCCAACAAGGCCCTCTCCTGCCCCCCTAAAACTAGGTGTTTCCTCAAGGCTCCATTTTAGGTCCACTACTGTTTTCAGTCTTCATCAATGACATTCTCAACTCCCCTTCCCATTGCAAGACTCTTCTGTACACCAGCAACCTTGTACTTTGTACTGGGCCTAACTCACTAAATGAAATCATCTCCAAGCTCACCTCTGACCTGCACGCTATCCAAACCTGGATCTCCCAAAACTGACTTGTCCTCAACATTCCCAAGACCCAGACAATGCTCCTCGGGCCCCTACATAAGACCCGCACCTTGGCCTCCAAGCTCTCCATTCAATGTCTGGATAGGTCCCCTGTCTCTTCAGCCATCGACTTTAGATATCTCAGGGTCACTCTGGACTCTGCCCTTGACTTCTCCCTGTACATTAATGATATTTGTAGATCCATCAATATCAAACTTAGTCTTGCCTACCGTTTCCACCATGCCCTTACCCCAGCTGCCCACATGGCTATAGCCCAGGGAGTTCTACTCCCTACACTCTGTTACACACTCCCATCTTTCTTCCAGGCCAATGCCAGCTGCTTTCACAAATGGGATGTTGCCTACAACACTGTATGTAGGTTCACCTCTTCTTCCCCTTGGCTCACCCACCACTGCCAGCTTTATTCATCCTTAAACTGGCTGTCTCCTCCCTCCAGGCATTCCTACATTCTTAGTTGCTTCATTGACAACATTATTAGATATTCCCAACCTGTATCATTGGCCTCCTTATTCTCTCCTGTAAACCATGTATACTCTCTGTGGTCTTCTTTGCAGGGTCTTATGACCATTCCCAAATGTTCCACTAAGATGGATGGACAGGCATTCGTCCATTACACCCCTAATCTCAGGAATGCCCTACCTCCACACGTCTGGGTCTTCAGCTTCCATAGTATGTTCAAAAAAGATCTCCTCCAACACCTCTGCACTGTGGACATACACTTGTGCTTCTGATCTCTTCATCCCTAGCTGCCCAGTCCTGCTATTTTCTGCTTCAGTGTCTGTCCTCCTGCCTTACTGAACCACAGCTATTCTCTGGGTTGTAACCTGTTTTTTGTACCCACCTCTAGTTTGTAAACTAAGGCACTTCTGATATTTGTCCTCAATAACTTGTACTCGCCACTAGTCTGTAATACCAGGCACTTCCGTTATGTTACTTAAACACTTGTTTCTCTTGACCAATGATTATATGCCTGTTCAGCCTATTATGTACTGTCCGGGGTCGTGCCTGAAAATAAGCAGGTTTCTTGCCTAGTGCACATACCTGGTAAACAAAAGCTAAATAAATAAATAACTTTGTATTTAGGAACTATAAAAGGAATTACTGCTTTGATTGTACTGCACACCACATGAAGAGGCTTTAGGGGTCTCACTAGATCACACAGCTAAAGTGTTTTTAGCCCAATTAATGTAGCAAGTCTACAGAATAAAGACTATTTTGTTGGTTCTGTATTTTAACCATTGTGACCATAATGTGCACCCCCCTCCCCCCCCCCGAGGCTGTCAGGGTTATGCTAGTTAGGGGCTGCCATATTTACAAACTGACCTTGCATGCAATCCCTCCACAGCAATCTTCCTCTTACAGTGAGCCACAGTCGACCTTGTCACTGGCAGCCCCCAGCCCTCCCAGCTAGCAATGATAGCTAGGCACACTCACTCTGCTGTTGCAGTGTGCAATAACTATTGTGTAATGGTCTACAAGGGTGCAGCAGACCTTGGAAAACTGCAACAGTCCACAATCCCCTGCTACGTACAGAGCAAGAATTCCACCAGTGGGCTGACCTGAGCATCTGATCTAATTTATAGTGTCTGGCACAGCTCTGCCTCCACCCACCTATTGAACACTGCCCCCTTGCAGAGCTGTATACTCACAGAAAACAGAAAACAGTTGCTGTTGATGTGTTTGGAGCAGTCAAGCATCAGGGTGTGGGGCTCTGCAGCTGGGATATGCATGAGGAAGCACATTTCCCAGCCTTTTTGTGAATCAAGCCTTGAGTTGTGTTCCCCATGTCATAGAACTGTTTGGTAGAAGATCTTCTAAATGGCAAAAGAGAAGAAAAGAACCTCGGGTAACAGTTGACTGTGTTTAAAAGTTAATAATAATAGTAGGTGGTGTATGAGCTCCTTAAATTAAATCTCATAATATATGCTCATATATACCAGTACTGTGTCTCTTATGGTTATAAGAGTGCATTCTCAAGTTCTTTGAGTGACAGAACTGCGAAGCAAATCTGAGCAGTTCTGGCACACAAAGGACTTGAGAAGGAACTCTTATAACCAAAAGACTCACAGGCACTGTACATATTAACATAGTATACTATACGACTACGGTCAATAATTTACACAGAGGAAGCACTTTCCAAACCTGATAATTCATGGTATCTGATTGACAGATAAGGACTAGCACTCAACATATGTTCTGTACATCACAATGCACCCAAGGCATCCATATATCAGAGCACACCCAGACACCTCAAATGATGCTATTCCAGTTATATAACAGGTTGTAAATTGATAACTTCTATGTTTCTATGTTGTGAAATGTGAACAGCTGTTCAGATACGAACTGTCCAGACGTGTCCTGATAACTGGACAGATAATGCTCTCAGTCAATCAGATCACTAGGATTTCATCACTTTTTTTATAAATTGCAATAATCCATGGTTAACCGTGGATTATCAGAATGTGAATGACATGTTGTGATAATCCAGATTTATGGACTGAAATATTAAATACACCTACAGCTAAGGTTAAGACTAGTAAGCTCCAACAAAGACAGTATAATACCCTACATAGCACTTACTATAGTTCTTCAAGATTACATAAAATGAATAACACAATAACTACGACTTGTCCAAGATGCACTAATACGTTGGGTACATTCACTCATCTTTTATACACTTGTCCATATTTGACAAATGTTTGGTCAAAAATTATATAATTAATAGAAAAAGTTGTTGAGACAACTATAACACTGACATCCCTATTAACACTTTTGGCAATACCTGTACCCTACCAACAGTTGGATATGTACCAACTAAAATTCATAACAATCGCAGTAATAATAGCAAAATAGTGCATCTTAATTAACTGGAAAGATGCAGCCCACCATTTACAAAACATGGGTAAACTTTATGCTAGACATCATGAAACTTAAAAAAATATGTAAGCAGTAATCCCCGACAGGATGGGCGATATTGGGGTATACTGGACTTCCAGGGGTGTAATCAGGCCTGACGCCATAGGTAGAGGGCCTTATATCCCCTGGAAGGTCCGGTATTCCCCAATACCACCCGCCCTGGAGGGTATTACTGCTCTTAGAAAATGGTACTGTTAAAAAAAAAAAAGTTCAGTTAAAATTTATTAATAAAAAAATTATTCAATGTAACTTTTGTAATAGCCAGCCCAGTGGTGCTGAGGGTTGAGGCGCTGGCCGCCACACCTTGCACCACATCAGTGAGCCGAGTTCGGGAATGAGCCCGGGTCACCGGTGGTCAGCAGGGGAAGGGAAGGATTCAGCACCCGACAGCTGCTCTCCTTCCCTGGGGAGGGGTGACCTGCAGGCCTCAGTGCGATACCGCCACCTGGGGAACTCGGGTGGTAGATGCAGGAGGGTAGCAGCATTGGGAGGGGGGTGGATATCTGCTGAGAGCTGGAGCAGGGGACATCTCAGTATGCCCTGAACTCGTTGGCCTTCCTTGTATGCTGACATTCAGGGGGCCGGGAGATAAAGGAGGAAAAAACTCCCCATGTTGACACCAGTAGACGGGCTTCGGAGGGCAGTGTTCAGAAGTCCAGGAGCTCCTGAAGCAAGGTGCATGCTCTATCTGTATCTGGGGGAGTCAGGGGGGACTCCTCCACCCCGGCTGGGGGGGGGCAATGTGGAGGATCTAGGGTCTTGAGTGGGGCACCCATGTGCGCAGGCAGTGCTCGGAGAGCTCTGACATGAGCCATCATTGAGGCCCCAAAAAGTGGGGTCGACGGGGGATAAGGTAGGAGGATAAATAGAAAGTCAAAAAAAATATATAACTTTCGTAATAAAATAGTTTATCCGCATTGATTAGAATGATGTGCTTTTTTTTTTTGAAATGTGGACTTTTTGTCCTGTTGGAGGCTCATTATTTAAGAAAAAAAAAACCTGGTAGAATGCTGTTACCATTCCCCCCCTCATTACCAAGAAACAGAGATAGAGCGTGAGTGGGGTTGGCAGTAGAGTGTAATTTATGACAGAAGTGAGATTCTTTATGAAAGTGATATTTTTTTCCATCTCCATTTGTTTTAACAGTGTTTCCTACCTGGGAGAAAAAAGTGCGGTCTTATAATGATGCATGCGGTTGGGAGACTGAGCGTGGTGGGGGAGACCAGGAAAAAACAGGATGTACCTTGATTTTGTGCCAGGATATCCGAGAAAATTCTGTTACTTACTGTTGTTTTGGTGATTTCCCTGTGTACAAAGAAGGTACAGCAAAAAGATCAGCATTGCTGCTGGTATGAGAGGAGCATGGACAGAGGTGCAGAGGCGTCAGTTTGTTAATTGTAGCTGCTGAGACATGTACACTCATTGCCGGCTTCCTGCAACTACTGTACTAGTATGGCCGGCTTTTATGGAGCGGGAGCACAAGTAATTGTGTCAGTGAATGACACTGTATTGTGTTATAAAAACATGTATTTTTATTTTACTAACTTTTCTTTTTTAATTTGAGTATTTGGCATTAGGAGGTTATGAGGGAGGTGACTTCTGTCTCTCGGGGGGGGGGGGAGTTCTTTGATCACTTGTCCGCTTATCAAGTGACAAAGCAATGGTGGCTACTTCTTGAAATTTTCTGTGGCACAAGGATACGAGTTTGCCCTTGTGCCATGCTGGTGGAACTTCTTATTCAGAGGACTCCATTGAAAAATACCCACCTGCTAATCTTACTGTCCTAGCGAATCAAAATGCTAGGATTTACTTAGCCATTTTCAAAAATTTATTAAAAATGATGAGAAAGAAATCTTTGAAAACATCTGGGCCTCATTCCATGTTGCGATACAAGAAAGACTGATACATTAGAATAAGAAAACATAGGGAACAGAATAAAATTGAATTACACATTATTTGCAAGATTTAACTTTAATGGGTGAATATTGAAATAAAATACTTTTTAAGGTGATCAAAATGGGAAAACTAGCTATAGATCAGTGTAGATAGCTATAGTTCTTAGACCCTTAGGCAGGGAGGGGTTATAATGATGAAGCGGGCTAGCCATACTGGCATTTACAATCTGTTGATGTGTGTGCCTTGTTATTCATCTGAACCAAAAAAAAAAGATAAAAAGGAAAAAAAGGCTTGTTGTGATAATCCACAACTAGCCATGGATTATAGCCAACTGCCAATCAAATTCTGTGAAATTATCTCACGCAGTCAAATTTCTGAAGTTTTTAAATGTCACACAGCCCTTTTTCCTCATGCCTTCTGTTTGTCTTACTGACCTCATGAGCCGGAATTTCAAAACACAGATGCAAGCTTCAACAATGGCAGCTTGCACCGAATGCTGGTGCATCCAGGACCCTGTGTCTGCTTTTACAAGGGGCATGGTCCTGGTGCCTAAATCCTGCTGCTTGTGGCAACTGAATGAGTGTGCCAAATGGATGGCACACACAGAAGGAATGCCGCAAGTGCTGTGGGATGGTGTGTGAAGCTGCGCCCTTGCTTGGGCCATGCTGGTGCCTCCCTCCCAATGCCATGGCCGATTTGCCCATCAGTGGCACTACAGTGACCCAACATCCCCCCTCCCCACCCCGACTGTGACTGTAACTAGCCTCCCTGGTGCTCTAGTGGCCCCCCCACCTGGCACGTAGTGCCCACAACTCCGCACCCCCCCAATCCATACTCGAGCACTGAAAGTTCATTCGGCGTCTGGCTGTGGTGGTGGTGTGTGGAGGGCTGTGCCGGTTGCCGAATCTTGGGTGTGGATTGGGGGGGTGCAGGGTTATTTACAGTCACAGTCAGGGCGGGGAGGGGGGACCACTAGATCACCAGGGAGCACCCATTGGGGATGGATCGGGGCAGGCCACACAGTGGCACATACTGGACGACCCTCCCAGGAAATGTCTATGTACTGTTAGACCATTTGAAAATTGCTCTTGGTACTGCCCTTGGTACAAGGTGCCTCTTGTGTCAGACTTGTTTGCGTCATACTACGGCCTTTGAAAATCCGGCCCCATGTCTCTAACAGTTTCTTCTGACTGAGCCACAAAAATGGCATCACATTTTCTGTTTATTACTGCATAGTTGTATTAGCCCTACAATAGGCTATGGCTGGGACAGAGAGGTGAAGGAACTTAGGGTCTAATCTAGCAAGACACTTACCTTTTTGGGGATTGAGAGCCAGGAGAATTTTTAGAGTTATATCTGGGGTGACTGGTGAGAAGGAGAAAGGGAGAGCAGGAGTGACGAGTGGGGGTGGGGTGGGAAGTGATGGGGGGAGGGAGGAGAGGAGGGAGGATGCACAGGTGGTACAGTAGAAGCTGAAAGTAGAGGCTACAGAGTGGTGGGTCAGAGATGAAGGAGTTTTCCACCTTGAGGACAGGAGGGGTGGACTGGGTAGGGGAGGAGAAGAGGGCATGGATCACTTTCCAGAACTTGAAGGGGTGGTTAAGATATTTCTGGAAAGAGGAGGAAAAGAATTCAACCTTTGCTAGCCTGGTGGATCGAGTGCAAGTATTCCTCAAGGCACAGTACTTGTTAAGGTCTGTGGGCGAGCCAGTGCATTTGTACGTTTTCCGTGCCAGGTCACGTGCCCAGAGGCAGGCCAGAAGTTCAGTTGAGATGCAGGGGAAGTGAGAATGTCTGACCTTAGTTTTCCATAGAGGAGCATGCTGATCCCAGATTAATAAAAATTTGGAGTGGAAATAGTCTAGGGCTTGGTTTATGTTGGTGGTTGTAGAGATAGGGGACCAGTCCGTGGTAAGCTGATCAGCATGTAGGGAAGGTAGATCAGTTAACCAGAAGGACCTGATTTGAATAATTTTTGGGGGGGACTCTATGATTATTTGATGAGATTTATGTTGCATCCCACACCTCAGATGTATATAAAATTTTCATTATGCACACCTCCCCATGTATTATTCTATATAAATTGCAAAAAACATCATCAATGCCCTAGTTCGGGTTAAAGCCACAAAAGTAGGGAAATGTGGCATTAGAGTTTCAACCCTTACACCCCTTAGACACACCAACAGGGGTGCCTTTGGGGTCATCACCTAATACTCACCCCATTCCATAAGAAAATAAGCTGAGATGGGTATAGTATAGGAGAAAGGGATAAGCATTAGGGATGATGACCCCAAGGCACACCCCCAGCGCCTGTTGGTGTGTCCAGGGCAGGGTTGGGATATTAGGGTTGGAAACCCTAATGCCACATTTCCATACTTTTGTGGCTTTAACCCTAACTAGACCATTAACAAATTTTTTTGCAATTTATTTAATTAGTTTTTGAGATAGTATAATCGCATCCTTATTTGCCTGTGGGAGCACAGGGCTCTCCAGGCCCTGCACTCCCATCCATCTGTAGATGCGTATATGTATCTAGCTTCCATTTATAGGACAACAGTGACCAAATTGTCAGTATAACCATCTTATTACCCCACCTCATGTACCCCATACAGAAAAGTTTCGAATCCCTGCCAAAACGTAATTCTGCGTAGTTGCAACACCATTCTTCACCACAGGTGCGAAAACACATTTTGGCCTGGATTTGAAAAATGACAGCTGTCACATACATGAGGTGGGGTAATAAGAAGATTATGCTGAAATTCTGGAGTCAAAATATTTAAAATTTCCAATGTTACTAGCATGCGTAGCAAAATCACACCAAAAGATCATAACTGCCATTTATACATATTTTGACCCTACATTTTCAACATAGCCTTCTTATGACCCCACCTCATCAACAAGGGGAGAAACAATTTCAAATCCAATCTGAAAGGTGAATTCACCAAGCAACCATGAAATCACCTTTCGGGTGGGAGGTGTGTAATGGCAGTCCTACTGTTTATGAGGTGGGGTTCCCAAAAGGCCATGTTGAAAATTTTGGGTCAAAATGTTAAAAATGGCAAAGTTATGCATAGCAATTGAAACTCCCAATGAAATAAACTGAACCACATTTATCTTAGTTTCTCATGTTGCAGTCACCGGTTCTGGCCGTAAGACTTGTCTTTGATCGGAGAGTGGATCTTGAACTTGGGACTTGTCCAAGTGAGTGAGGGTGTGTGGGTACTGAGTGGGAGGTGGGGTGGGGGGGGCTAATCAGTAAGGGACCGTTTTCTTTTTTTACAGGTTCTGAGAAAAAAATTGAGGGACCATTTTCTTTATTTCAAGTTAAAAGGGTTGTGCCTTAAATGGGAAGGTGGGGAGTGCCATGAGACACCAGGGAATATATGTTTGAAGAACGGGGATGGCGGTTGACAGGTGGGGGAGTGCCACAAGACACCAGGGAATTTATTATTTATTGGTAGCTGAATGTTTACTGTATTTCTGGTTTTTTATGAATGATTTATATTCCCAGATACATTACAGTTTCAGTGTCCACCTTCTTAACATCTGCACTGTGGTTTGAGTTTGTGGAACCTGTGCACAGATTACTGGCACCTGTTAAGATGGAGCTCCATTTCTGTGTATCCGATTTAGATGCAGTTCAGTAATTCCTCAAACTTCATTCACAGCAGTGGCCAGCTACGGCCATAATTTCATGACTGTTCAGCCCTGCTTCTGATAGTAAGTGCACTGCTGTGCTTTGGAGGTAATGAGTTGTATGCATTGCGCCTGTACCAGCTTCTCTGGAGATGGATGACATTAGGTTTTCTAAGTAGCGCACTCTATCGGTTCTTCACCGTACCAAATGCTTCGATCATGAAGGGTGCATTGTGGCAAATTTGGGGGGTGTAGGTACAGAGAAACAGCATCTGGTGGATATTTTGGTAGCCTTTTGTGTAATTTGATGGGACAGTTGTCACTGCTGGGGTCACTATACAGAAATCCCCTAAGGCTTTCTTTATTCACTTCGAGCATATTTGAATTTTTTTTGTCTGCTTGTTGTAGCAGACTGCAAGGTACCCCATACTATTGTCACCACATTTAATGATAAAAAAGGTTTGGTTTACCTCTCTTATTAGAATAATTTTTAAGTCACTCTCAGTCAGTCATTCAAGGGTGGTGCGAAGCTGTTTTTAACCTCTCTCCAAAATTGTTTGCTCAAGGAAATAAGTTGGTAGTGGAATTGAATATTGTGTTACTAATAATGTGAACTCTGCCAGCCTCAAAGCTGTTTATATGACCATTTATTCTGGTTCTTAAAAGTATGAAACTGCTACTAGTGGGGTTCTCTTTTTTTGCAGTTTTAAACAGCGGCATAAAATTTTCTTAACGAGATGATTACTTTCTGAAGTTCAACTGTTATAAAACATATCACTTCTTTTGTGCGGGTGAGCCAATCTCTGAATATGTTCAGTACTCAGTGAGTGCTCTTCTGTGTGTTTGTCTTTTTTTCTATTTGTCTACTTCTTTAGTCTTTAGCTCAATGGGTCTGGTACCCTGCTCTCACGCACTCAACTACCCACACATATTGTGTTTGCAGACAATGCTTTATCTGATCTTTTTCTTAAAGATATTCTATCCTGCTGCACCAATTAAGAAATTATGTTCTCCCATCAAAATGTGGGAACAAAATTGATAAACTTTGATGAAACTGGTGTGACTGTGGTTCCATGCTCTGATGAGTGGACAGTGTCAGCCACAGGATCCAAGCAAGTGCCAGTGATCACTCTTGGAGACAAGTGTAAGGTCTCTGCTGTTTTAACCTACACTTTATGTGCCAATTTCCTCACACCAAAGATGATTTATAAGGGTGAAACCTCAGTCTGCCTTCCTCTACACCATTTTCCCTGAACTGGGCAATAACCCACTTGGCCAATGAGGATACAAAGCTGCAATTCATCAACATAATGGATGGGAAAGGGGGGTGTGTGCCACTAGACACCAGGGGAACAGTGGCCCATGGCTCTTACTGCAGCTGGCAACACGACTTCAGCTGCGGCTGCAGAAGTTAAGAAATTCCCAGTGTTCTCATACAGAGAACACTGGGGTGGGGAGGAGTGCTCCTCTCACTAAGCCAGGATTTTGGGTGCCCAGAAAACCTATTTGTGCCCATTATTCTAAGAAACAAACATCAGAATCTAGCTAAATAGCTCCCAGGTTGCACCTGTGAACAAGCTTTCACCTTAGTTTGCTACTCCTGGTTAAACAGTTGAAAAAAAAATGGCTCCCATTTAATTAGATTCTGATGTTTGTTTTTAAAAATTCCAACACTTTTATGTATTTTCCACATTTGTCAGTTCATGGAAAAAATGAACAAAATGGCGGTTAGCATGGCACCAAAAATGTTTGGTGCCCTGTCAATTCAGTGGTGTGAAAACAAAAATGAGTATTTATTGCATCAGATTTTTACTTTCACTGCAAAACATTATCTGAAAACCCCCACTGCGCACGTGCAGGTTGGAAAACACTAAATTTAAAAGCCTTATAACTCCGGAACCCTGAAATATGTTTTCACCAGACATATCAAAGGCACTGCCTTGGGACATGACACATGTCCCCTGCAAGTTTGGGGCAAAAACTCCTTTCCATGTAGGCTGTAGGTGAGAGCAAACAAAACACATGTTAAGTATAGGAAAAAAGTTAGACATTTACAAAAAATTACATATGCAGATCTCAGAACCCGCACAAGCTGCCATCACAAAAATTTCCACAGATCAAGACCTTGCCTCCTAGACAACACATACAAACTTTCAGTTCATTTTGTCAAAAAGAGCCAATGATATTAATGTGCAAAGTTATGGGTTTAACACTGAACAGGCTACTCAACCCTAACTATAGGGGCACTACCGTGCCCCTATAATATAATACATGGTCAGACCCTGTAATTCCTAGGTAGCCCATACACTTTTTGTAGTAATTCACAGGTGTGAATTCTGAAATCCTGTAATTTTCAGTTGTGCCATCAAAAGTGATTTTTTTTTTACATCTGTGTTACTCAAATTGTCTAAGATGTTCCACTTATTGTAGAACATTCTGAGGAAAACAATGCCTGCTTGAATCACAGTCTACTGACAAGGAAACAGCTAAACTTTTACAGTATGTGACAGTTCTTTTTTTTTTAGTTATTACTTTCTGGAGCAGACTGTCATCGGGAGGGAGCTCCCAGCCCCATCCTCTGATGTCCACCATCCGGCACTAACTCATACTCCTAGGGCTTGCCCTCCCAGCAGGGCCAGCAGGGTTCTGCAACCCCCCAACGGAGACTGGATTCAGTATGGCCAGCGCTATGGCTGGCCAGGAGTGGAGCCTGCAAGGCACCCTCCACCATTGTACTGCAGTATCTCTTTTTTCTGGTTTCTCCCCAGGAGTTGAGGCATGCAATGGCACCCACGGAGAGGAGTGCGCATGTGTCCACATGCACTCCCTCCAAGTGTCTGCCCCAACTCCTCCCCCTTCTGCAGCATGGCACCCTGTCCCCAGCCTCCGCTAGGGAGCAGGCAAGCGCCGATCACTGAGGACCCCCTCCCCAGAGAAGGAGAGCAGTCCATTGGATGCTCAATCCTTCTCACCCCTGCTGACCCCCAGTGGCCCATGCTCATTCCTGAACAAGGGTTACCGGTGTTGCGCAAGGTAAAGCATCCAGCGCCTCAGTCCTCAGTGTCACCGAGCCAGTCCAGTATGTGACAGTTCTAAACTGAATTAACAGAGTTTGACCTTATATTATGCATTATAGATTGAGGGAGCGCTCCCAACCAATCAGGATGTTCCTTTCCCTTGCATGTGAGACACACTTATTCTGTGAAGAGTGTCTCATGTGCAGATGCCCTGGAAATGGGCATGTTCTGGGAACAGTTTTTTTTTAAATATATTATTGATCACTCTCGATTAACAATATATACATCCCCCATCGCCACTCGTTGCTGTATTAGTGTGGTTTCCACCTGCCTTCAGCTTGAGCCAGAACAGCTCAGCTTCACTTTGTTGTTTTCACTCAAGCTGTGAAACCACTGTTATACAACAACAAGTGGCTCTGGGGGACATATTAATGTATAAAATAAAAAGTAGTACAACTGTATATTTCAACAAGGCTTGCAATTCTATCTGAGTTCTGCTGACATTTACAAGCTGTCCAAGCTTCACTCTTGTAATTTATGATGTCACCAGAACCTCTTGATGGAATTACAGCCTTATAATGTATGTACAGTGTCTATTAACCCCTGTTTTTAATCAGTTTATAACCTGATAATCCCATCGTTATGGCATCAGTATGCTGTAAACCTTGCTTAACTATGTCATAATGATGGGATTACAGGCTAGAATGTCGCCACCTGTCAACATTCTTGGAAAGGAAAGGTGAACTGCTGCATGGACATTCATTCAAAACACACACATTCCATTCAGACAGTTATAGATCCACTGCAGTATAGATCGCAGTGGCTAATTTCAACATTTCAGTTACTCAACATTCAAACCAGGAGACATTCATAGCCAAGCAGGAGAACAAACGCATATCAAAAAAAAATTCATGGGGCCTTGAGGGAGTTGCGGCGACTTGGACGCAGGTTAGAACGTTGTTGGTGGAAATCTGGCCTGGATGCCAACCACCTTAGACTGTTAGAACATTATCAATTCTGTCAGTCAGAAATCTCTCGTAAGAAGGCAGAGTTCCTGTCCGGGGAAATTTCTGCCACTCAGAACCGACTAGCTCAGCTGTTCAGAACTGTGGACAGATTGTGCAACCCAACCTGTCTACAGCTCAGTAGAGCATTTTCACAATTACGGTGTGATGAGCTTGCTCGGTTCTTTGCTGATAAGGTGGCTGACATTAGGTCAGAGATCCGTTTGACACATTCTATGCGGGTTGCTATTGGTCAGGACCTGGTCACCACCTCTTCGTTTTCCTGGAGTATCTTCAACCGCCCGGAAAGGAAATCATGGATGTTATGCGGATTGTCCAAGGGTTGTGCCCTACCTGCTGTAGTTTAGATCCAGGCCCTACTTCCCTAATTTTGGGGTGTGGGGAGTCCATTTTCCTGGTTCTAGCACAGATAGTCTGGTGTTCCCTTGACTCGGGTGAATATCCCTGTTCCTTGAAAGAGGCAGTGGTGAAACCCTTGTTGAAGAGAGCATCATTGGACCCAGACTGTCTTGCCAACTACAGGCCTATCTCGAACCTCCCCTTTGTGTGGAAGGTGATCGAGAAAGTAGTGGCGGCCCAGTTGGAGAACCATTTGACCATCCATAGCATCTACGAACCTCTCCAATCAGGTTTTCGAAAGAGGCACAGTACCGAGACTGCTCTGGTTCGGGTGCTCAATGAACTCCTGATGGCGAGAGACCAGAGAAAATGGTCCATTTTGGTACTATTAGATCTGTCATCGACTTTTGACACCATTGACCATGGGGTCCTACTTGAATGCCTGAGATGTATTTGTGGGCTTTCTGGGATTGTTCTCAGATGGTTCACTTCATACCTCACCGGAAGAACCCAGAGGGTGGTGTCAGGGTGTTTTTCCTCTGATCCAATCTCTCTATTTTGTGGGGTTCCTCAGGGCTCTGTATTGTCCCCCATGTTGTTTGCAGTGTACATGCTTCCCCTCAGAGACATTGTGAGATGGTATGGACTGAGGTTTCATTGTTATGCGGATGATACCCAGCTATACCTGTCCTTTGCACCTGACCAGGAAGGAGCTATCTTGGTATTTAACAGCTGCCTAAATGAAATCCAGGACTGGATGAGGTCCAGCTGGCTGAAGTTGAACTCTGGAAAGACGGAGGTGTTGGTATTGGATCCGGATCGGCGGATAGGGGGATCTGGATTGTTTTTTGGGGATGTCGAGCTACAGGTCTCTGAATGGGTGCGAGACCTGGGGGTGATATTAGATGCGGGGCTGACTCTTCGGTCCCAGGTGTCAGCAGTGGTTAAGTCATCCTTCTACCATCTAAGAAACATCACTAGGATCAAGCACCTTGTTCCATCCGGTGATCTGCCAACTTTGGTCCATGCCTTTGTGACCTCACGCCTAGACTATTGCAACTCGTTTACTTTGGGCTTCTGGGGGTTGATATCCGCCGCTTGCAGCTGGTGCAGAATTCCGCAGCTCGGGTGTTGATCATACCCCTAGATCTTCCCATATTACACCAGTGCTGCAGGAACTGCACTGGCTGCCAGTTCAGTGGCGGATCACCTTCAAAGTCGGATTACTGACTTTTAAAGCCCTGCTCGATCTGGGCCCTGATTACCTGAAAGAACTCCTTATTCCTTATCAACCTATGAGATCGCTCTGCTCAGCTGACGAGGGGTTGCTAGAGGTTCCAAGGGTGATGTTAAAATCTGCTGGGGCCTGTGCTTTTATGTTTGCGGCCCCTTCCCTTTGGAATTCTCTACCCCATCGGACCAGGGAGTGCACGACTATGGGGAGTTTTAAACAGGCTTTGAAATCCTTCCTGTGGGAAAAGGCTTATGGTTTTACTGTTCGTTGATTTGTTTTGTCTGTTTTTATAATATTTGATTTCTGTATTTTTATCTTATTTATCTTATTGGAATGCGCCTTGATATTTGAAAGGCGCAAAATAAATAAAAGTATTATTATTATTTTTTTTATTCCTACGGTGGCTAGTTTTTCCATACACTATAAAATACAATGCCTGAGTGATGGTGGTCAACCACGAACGTAATCACCTCCCCCAGTTGCCATGACAACTGTAAACTTCTCGACCTGTACTCTCATGGTTTACTTGGTTGTCCTGGCAGCTGCTTGAGGTGATTACATCGTGGTTAACCTCTGTTATTCAGGCATTATCCATACACATAGAGAATATACAATGGCCTGTGTTCAAATATGCCATTTATTTCCATGAGTGAGGAGGCAGGGCTATAACTCATGAGTAGCAAAGCCACGTGTAAGTTATGAAAGTCCTGCCCCCTCAAAAAAGAAAATTAATGGCATATTTGAACACAGGCCTTTGTATGTTCTGTGTATAGAATGTCTATGTTCTGTGTGACAATTAAGGGTAGATTCATTGTGGGATTGGCAGAATGGTCTATCAATCAAGTTGATTGTGATGTACAGTAGGCAAGTGAAAAATAAACTGTTATTTACCCATTGGGTAACCCATTTAGGGAGGGGAGTTTAGCACAGTGGTTTAAGGCTCTGAGCTGCAAAACTGGAGACCTGGGTTTGAATCCCAGTAGCCGCCACTTGCATATACTATGTGACCCTGAGCAAGTCACTTAACTTCTCTGTGCTCCCAGGTCGCACCTGTAAACAAGCTTTCAGCTTAGTGTGCCACTCCTGGTTAAACAATTGGGGAGAATAACATCATTTATGTTTCACTTGGGTCAGAGTCTTGGGAAAATAATGCATTTATTTAGTAGTGGAATTCTTACATACATTGTGTATGTATGTGTGTGTGTGTGTGTGTATATATATTCATTGCAAAAAACTTCATTTAATGCATCACAGGGTTTTAAATAAGGATTTTAAATTGATTAGCACTTCTATGCGGAAAAGTGATGCTCAGTGTTGCAAATGTGTAGCAGTTGGATCGAACTGATTAGCAAAATGAAAAAATTGTCATATTTACTAGACAAAATACGATTGGTGTTATTTCTCACCTGATAAACACTTTTTTGATTTCCTTTTATGTGTGGAGCAAAAGGGAAAAAAAAAAAGACTCCGGTACAGGAGTGTGTGCAGTCACTGAGTCACTTTATTAATTTTTTTTTCATCAGTGTCTGAGTGAAATTCAAACAGAATTGTTCAAGTTCATAATAACTCTGACATGAGTTACTAGTATTAAAAACAGAATTGATTCTTCAAATAATGTAGTTTCTACTTGCCAACCTTCCCAAGCCTGACTACAAGTGAACAGTCAGCTACAAGTTTCAGAATAAGCAGCTGCAGCCACTGCACCATAAAAGTAATAACAGACACAAGTTACAACTGACTAGTATTCCCAACCTCCCATCCATTTGTACTGAGCCTCTAACTTAAACAGTCAGGTTTAAATGGATGGGATGGTTGGGAACAGTACTCAGTTGTCGGCAGTCTAGTGTCTGAAACAAAATTTAAAGAGTTCAGTATGTACCGAACATTTTCTGACCAGTCTTGTTAAATGTAGTTTCCACTTGCCAACCTTCCTAAGTGTGACTACTTATGTGACCCAAAAGTGAACAGCAGTAGAATAAGCAGCTGCAGCTGCACCTCACCCTAAACTAAATAATTTATTACACAGACATTAGTACATCTGACTAGTGTTCCTAGAGCCTCCAATCCATTTGCACTTAGCCTCTAACTTAAACAGTCTTAATTTAACTTAATGTTAAATGGGTGGGTGGTTAGGAACAGTACTCAGTTGTCGGGAGTCTACTGTGTCTGAAACAAAATTTAAAGTTTAGTTAGTATGCAGTACCGAACATTTTCTGACTTTAAATAACAGTTTCCACTTGCCAACCTTTCCAAGCATGACTACTTTTGTGATGGACCCAAAAGTGAACAGCAGTAGGGTAACTGAGAATAAGCAGCTGCAGCTGCATCCAAGTAATTTAACAACAGACTTAAGTACAACTAACTAGTGTTCCCAACCTCCCATCCATTTTGCATTGAGCCTCTAACTTAAACGGTCAATTTTAAATGGATGGGTGGTTAGGAACAGTAGTCGGGAGTGTAGCATCTCAAACAAAATTTAAAGTTATGTTCAGTACCGAACATTATCTGACCTTAAGCCTAAAGCCTGTGGTGCAGTCATGACTTGTGCTGGCACGGAAATTCAATTGCGGTGGCTGGGAAGCAATCTTTAGGGTAACTGAGAATAAGCAGCTGCAGCACCCAAACTGATTTACAAACATGAGCTGCTATTATTCTTGGACTGCTGCAGTTCCCAACCACCACAGAAACACAGAAACATAGAAGTTGATGGCAGATAAGGACCGCAAGGCCCATCCAGTCTGCCCATTTCTTTTTCTAACTTATGAATGTGCCATAGGCCTTTGCTCTGTCAATGGCCTATCTATTCATACTCATCTGTATTGCTCCCTTATGCCTATCGCATGCCTGTTTGAAGCCCTGCACTGTATTCATATCCACCACTTCCTGAGGTAGGCCATTCAATGCATTCACCACCCTTTCTGTGAAAAAGAACTTCCTCACTTTACCCCCTAATCGGCCTCCCTCTAATCTCATGCTGTGTCCTCTTGTCCTGCTATTTTTCTTATTTTTGAAACATGTCAGACTCTTTCACCTTGTTAATGCCCTCAAGGTGTTTAAATGTTTCAATCATATCACCTCTCTCCCTCCTTTGCTCTAGGGTATACATATTGAGCTCAGTTAATCTGTCCTCATATGTTTTCTGATGCAGTCTCTACACCATTTTGGTTGTCCTTCTCTGGACTGCCTCAATTTGGTTAATGTCCTTGTGAAGGTGTGGTCTCCAGTACTGCACACAGTACTCTAGATGGGGCCTAACCAGTGTCTTGTAAAGAGGGATTATTACCTCCCTCTTCTGACTTGTGATACTGTTACTAATACACCCCAACATCCTTCTAGCCTTACCTACTGCTTTAGAGGTCTGCTTGGATGATTTCAGGTCATTGGTGATAATGACACCCAAGTCTTTTTCTTCCCTTGTGACTACCAGCAACTCCCCTCCCAGCTTTTAGGTGGCTTCAGGGTTTCTCTTCCCTGTGTGCATGATCTTGCACTTCTTTGCGTTAAACCCCAGTTGCCACTCTTCCAACCACTTTGCTAGTTTATCCAGATCTCTTCTCATTCTGCCCACCCCATCTGGATCATCTACTCTGTTGCAGATCTTGGTGTCATCTGCAAACAGACAAACCTTACTCTCCAGTCCATCTGCAATGTCACTGATGAAGATATTGAAGAGGACTGGCCCCAGGACTGATCCCTGAGGTACACCACTTGTGACTTGCATCTCTTCTGACTGTATACCGTTTACCACCACTCTCTGTTTTCTGCCCATCAACCAGTTTGCCACCCAGTTGACCAATGTCTGACCCACCCTGAGCCTACCCAGTTTATTAATCAATCTTCTATGAGGAACAGTATCAAAAGCTTTGCTGAAGTCAAGGTAGACAACATGAACTGCTGCCCCTTGGTCCACCACTCTGGTTACCCAGTCAAAGAAATCTATGAGATTAGTTTGACAGGACTTTCCTTTTGTAAACCCATGCTGTCTTGGATCCTATGCTCCTATGGATTCCAGATGTTGCACTACCCTTTCCTTAAGGAGTGTCTCCATAATCTTGCCCACTACTGAGGTAAGGCTGACTGGTCTGTAGTTCCCTGCCTCCTCCCTGCTACCACTCTTGTGGAGCGGGATCACATGAGCCCTTCTCCAGTCTTCTGGGACCTCTCCCGTGCTCAAAGACTCACTAAACAGTTCTGATAATGGCTCGGCTAGTTCCACCCTTAGCTCCTTTAGTACCTGGGATGTATGCCATCAGGTCCCATTGCCTTGTCCACCCTGAGCTTATCGAGCTCTTGTAGGACCCTTTCTTTTGCGAAGGGACTAGTGCACACCTCCCTCCCCCTGTGTCCATGGTGCTGAGCTGTGGACCTTGCCCTACCTTCTGTTCAGTAAATACTGAGCAGAAGTATCTATTTAGGATAGATGCTTTTACATGGTCCTCCTCCTCACATGCCCCCTTGTCCCCTTTGATCTTAGCAATACCCCCTCTGGACTTTCTCCTTTCACTAATGTATCTATAGAAAGTCTTGTCATCTTCTTTTACTGTTTGTGCTAGTGTTTCCTCAGTTTGGGCCATTGCCTGCCTTACTGCCTTCCCTGCTTCCCTTAGGGAAGTTTGGTATGCCTCCCTATTTTCATCCTGCTGTATTCCCTTATATTTCCTGAAGGCCAGCCTTTTGGCTCTGACCTTTTCTGCTACTGTGTTTGAGAACCAAAGTGGTTTCCTTCTTCTTTTGCACTTTCTTTTCTCACTAACACAATGGGATGTTGCTTCAAGTAATGCATCTTTAATGGTTGCCCACTTTGCCTGTACCCCCTCACCTGTATTTCTTTTTGCCAGGGCTAGCTTAACTCTGTTGGCCATCTTATCAAAGCCAGCTCCTCTGAAGTCCCATATTTTTGCCTTGGAATGGGATAATTTAGATGTAGTGGCCAAATTGAACCATACCATATGATGGTCACTTACACCCAGGTGACCTTCTACCTGGAGATCTGTGATCCTTTCCTTGTTAGTCAGTACTAGATCTAGGATAGCCCTGTCTCTTGTGGATTGTTATACCAGTTGTTTGAGGCCCTCTCCCTGCAGGGAATCCATCATGTGTCTAGTTCTGGCAGATGTCCCTGCTGGTATTGACCAATCTGTATCTGGCACGTTGAAGTCTCCCATTATCAGAACCTCTCCTTTAGCTGTCATGTTTTGTATATCTTCTAACAGTAACGTGTCTATGTCCTCCCCCTGGTTTGGAGGCCTGTACACAACCCCAGTTTGTATGGGTGTCCCATTTCCTGTTTCCAGCGTGACCCACAGTTCTTCCGGCTCATTATGTGTATTCTGAATTTCTGTAGCTTTGATATTTTCATTGACATAAAGGGCCACTCCACCCTCCATTTTTGTACCTCGGTCTCTTCTGAACAGTACATAGCCAGGTACTGAAGTCTCCCAAGTGTGGTTACTGGTAAACCATGTCTCTCTAATGGCTACTATGTCCAGTTTAGCCTCTCTCATTCTTGCCTGCAAGTCTGGGATCTTGTTTCCCAGACTGTGAGCATTTGTGTACATGATTTTCCATTGGTCAGATTTCTGTGTGTTAGTTGTTGGGCGAGGTCCGGTGTTTCCCCTGTGCATCGTAAGGGGAGCAGGACCTTTTTCTTTACCTGGTGACGCAAATGAACTACAAACATGCTGAACTCCTGTTTGACCGCTAGCTGAGGGGGGAGGGGTGTTCTTCCCATTCGATGTATTGGGTACTGTACCCCTCTCCCCATTTGCTAGTTTAAATATTCTGCAAAGACATCAAACTTCTGCTGCAATGCACTGACTCCCTCCTTAGTCAGGTGCACTCCATCAAATTTAAAGAACTTTCGCTCCCAAAACTGTTGCCAGTTCCCTACAAATTTGTGTCCTTTTTCCTGGCACTAGCCCTTGAGCCACATGTTTAGCTCCCCTATCTCCCCTTCTCTGACCTTCCGTCCATCTGTCCCCCTCTCCCAGACCGACCGGCAGGATCTCAGAGAAGGAGATTTGGATTGAGCCTCTAACTTAAACAGTCAATTTTAAATGGATGGGTGGTTTGGAACAGTCAGTAGTTGTCTACTCATGCCTGTAGATCTGGTTCCTGGTGGCCAGATCCCACTAATTTTTCTGTAAGTGCAGATTTACAATTTAGAGCAGAAAGTGCCAGTTTAAGGCTGCAAGCATACACTGTGTCAGACTCACTGTGGCATTTAACTTCTCTTTTGACTTATTTCCAGGACCAGCCAGAGAGCACAAAAGATGATGATGGCTTTTTTGTACCCACTTGAGAAACCTGCTCATACAGTCTCCCTCCACCAACCCCACAGTCGAGCGAGAGGGATTTTTGATTTGTTTAGTCACAGCGCAAGTTATTATAAACACTTCTAGCCACTAATATCATTTTCACCAAACAATGAAGAAATTTAACAGCTGTGGTCTTCAACTTGAGCCACTGAAAAAAAATACATGTGGCAGTGAGTGTCTCCACCAGGCAATGCACCTGAGGACTTAATGCCCTATAAAAAGCTTAACTAGATGGAAAACTAATTCCTTAACTACTTGCTTTTACCATAAGCAGCACTTTAGTCAGTGCTAAACTTAATATAAACGTGAGACTTAGTGGTGTCCCAAATACCACACAGGCTTCTGAGAGCTCGGTACAATTAGTAAACTTGTGAAGTCAGCACAAGAAAAAAATGTAATTTTAAACAATATCTACTCATCTCATGGCATGGTTGGTGCCCTGGCATGTACAGGTGCACATTGCTGAACTCAAAACAAGTGCAGCCCATTTGCTGAAGTGAGCAAAGTCCTGTCCTGTGTGGATTGGTAAATGAAGTTCTGAAGAGCTGAGTTCCCATGGCCAGCTGGGATTCCGAGTGTCCACTTCCACATCTGCCTGCCTGTGCCAATCCCCATAATCACTGAGATCTAGATTGCTAAGTAGGGAGAGTGCAGAGCACCCCCCATAATGGCCAGTGCACTCCCCCTGCTTGGAGATCTATCTGGACGTCTAAGCACGGGGAAGGGCTGGCAGGCAGACGTGAAGAAAGGTGCTCGAATGACTGGCGTGGATTCTCAAGTGACCCACTTCCCTCCAGTGACCAACTACCGACACTGAGGACCTGATTGTTCCCCACAGCACTTACTGCCACTTAGGCTAAAACATAAGCCAAAAGTGTACTTCCCTCAGTTTACAGAGGCTCGCTACTGATCAGTGATCATGTCGTCACTGTCTGACTTGGAAGTACTGTAAGACATAATGCTACTACTTGTTGCATCTTATGAACTACAGTAGTTACATTTGTGGTATGAGATGAATCTGACCTTTTTGCTTCTGACTGCCTTTGTTTCACACAAACTTTTCTTGGAGTGCTGAAGAATCTATCTACAACTGGAAAAGGATCAAATGTCTCTGGACTGTCACCCTCAACTGCAATTCTAACCAGGTGTTCCAACATTACTTCCCTCAGTCTGTTTCTCCAGTCAGTTTTGACACGCTGCATTATTGAAAAATGACCTTTCCGGCTTTGCATTGGACACTGGAATGAGCTTACAAATAATGACAACGTGGTACAAGTTTGAGAACTGTTCTCTGTAGGACTTCAGAATACAGTTCCAAAAGTCTTTCCTGTTTATGTGACTTAAAAACTTATTGTATAAAGTTTTAAGTTTAGACCATTCTCCCGGCAAAGCAGCAAAGTCAACATTATGTTTTGTGAGTATCTGTACACAGTAATTAACAAATCTGTCCAAGTCTATGTTCCCAAACATTTCTAGCTCATCAGCACTCCTAGGCCACTGTTTCACATCTAACAGTTTTAAAGTCCTAAAAATTGGGTGTTGGTCCTGAGAGTCACAGTCAGTGATATCTGAAAATCTATCAGAAATGCACTGCTGTACACTACTGACGTAATTAGGTACCTGTGTTATAAGGTGCCTGATGCTGCTGTTAGCATTTGAGACCATAACATCTGAACATCATAACATGACCGGTTCAGAATCATCAGACTCATCATTGTCACTAATGTCATGATCATGTTGCTGTAAGAGTGTCTTAAGTTCAGAGTTGCATGTTCCGAGAAAATTATCTGTGAGATGCTGTAGTTGCTGTAAGATTGCGTCAACACAAGCCAAAGCTAAGATCAAGTCAGCAGAAGAACCCTGTAAACTGACAGAGAGTCGTGACAGTGGCCTTAGAAGGTCAATATAGAAGAGTAAATGAGTGACAAATTTGGCAGTTTTCAGTTTGGTCAAAATGCCCTTAACTCTGTTTTTCTCTGTTGGTGGCGTAGTGGCAGTTTCTGCGAGATTTTCAAGATGATGAATCGTAACTGTGTAGGATTTTACCAGTGTCTGAGTGGCACAAAGTTTGTGATCTACCCACATTGTTCCAAATGCTCTTTCTGGTTTGCTGACTTCACCACCCACTATTTTAGCTAATTCTCTGAGCTCGCAGAGTTTCTTTAGACTTTTTTCATAAAGGTAGTACAATGTCATGAGATTATCGTTCACTTGATCAAAAAATGTTCCTTTCAGTGCATCTCCAATTGCCAATTCAAATATATGGTTAAGACAGTGAATGGACAGCAACCATGGCATTCCCACTTTTAGCAGAGCTGATAGCCCTTTTCTTTTCTCCAGATTTACTGCAGCACCATCTACACATATAGCAAGCATGCGACTGTTCAGGTCTAAAATGCCAGACTCTAAAAAGGCTTCTTGAAGTGTTTGTAGCAAACCTTCTGCAGTGGCGTGCTGAACGTCTTTTAATCTGAAAAAGGTAATGTCCGTTAAACAAGAACTTTCGTTAAAATACATAATATACAGTAATTCTTTTTCAATACAACTTTCATCTGTTGCTCCATCTAGAAGAACCAAAAATTATAGACTTTTCTGAAGGGCCTTGAGTAGATTTTCCCATAACAATTCACCAATAACTGACATGAACATACGACAACCATTAATATTTGCATAAGCACTTCCAAGATCAACATCATGCCTTTTTTCAAGTTTAACAAATGATTCAAATTTAGTAAATGAAAGTTCTTCTTTAGTGAGCAGATAAGCGATTTCAATCAGACGGTGAACTACAGCTTTGTCTTTTACTTCTGCTCCTAATAGTGCACGTCCTATTGGTGTAGTTTTGTATATGGAGGCAATTGATTCTGGTTTTCGGTTGAGTGTAACAGCTCATTTATGAGCATCACATTGACTGTGTTTCGTAACATCGTCCTTTTTCAAAGCTGTACCTCGGATGCCAACAATGAAACTTTCACTAAACTTTCTGCAGTACTTTAACTGGTCTACCCATCTTTCACACAGGGAACATTTTACCTGGTCTACAAACTCACCACCATTGTCTGTTTCATACACTAACCATTCATTGCGGTGATCATTTTCCTTTTTCCATTTTTCTACAGTGTGCCTACTTACTTTTTTGGTGCTGGTTGCCATGGTTGCTGTCTGTTCTCTAGGTTCACGTAGCTGTGTGTGACACTGACTGACTCACTGAGTATGTAACAATAATAAAATAACTTGAACAAGAATATGTGTGCTTCTTTCCAGTGTGTATAATTTGTCGAAAGACATTTGACAGTAAACATCAGGCTTCTAAATTCTGTCTTGTGTCACTTCTTTCCTACAGACAACACCACCCAGTGATTACTTGCAGCTGAATAATTGTCAGGAGGTGGGGGGCCCCGGGAGACTGACTTACTCTCTAACTTAAATGGGAGTTGGGGACAAATTTGTAGTTACCCTAGTAACGCCGGGTCTGAGCCCTCTAACTTAAATGATCTCAGAACCTGCCCATTCCTACACAACACTGCAGAGCTGTGCAGGGCAGAAGATGACCATCTGGGGTGGGGGCTTGATTGACTGAGCCCTCTAACTTAAATGAACCAGTCAGTCAGTACCCACACAGTACTAGTAACAGGTCAGAGCCTCTAACTTAAATGGTCACTGACAATCGCTATCTGCTGTCTGCACAGCTCTGCAGTGCTGATGACCAAATCTTGGTTTTATGGGGGGTGCTCAGACAACAAAATACTAATAGACTGGACTTAAACACCAGTCATCAATATGGCAGCCCTAGAGACTAATTGTCTCACTCTGTCACAGCTGCTGGCTTTGAACATTGCGGCAGCCAGACACAAAATGGGCACCCCGAGCACAGCAAACAGAGTGACTATTTACCATCATGAGTTTCAAATGCCAAAAGTGTAAAAGTCCGGTTGCCATTTGCCACACTGACCAAACCCCCCTCCAAAATGTTTTCAGACTGAGTTTGATTGCTAGCCCTAGGCTCACCAAACAACACCCCTCATCATTCCACTTCGAATATAATGATAATGTACAGCTGGCTTTAGAGTTTCACACAATATTGGTTTTTTTAGTCCATAAGTGTGTCAGCCTGCTTTTCCTGGCTTCTTCCTCCCTCAGAGCTTCTACTCCTGGCACTTTTCTGAATCCTGTCACTCTTTTTCCTCCCGACCCTCCTCCTCCTCCTCTTCCTGAGTCCCAGTCTACCACCCAGTGGCTCCTTTTGGCTGCGCAACTTCAGTCTGCATGCAGCTAACTGCAGCTCAGTACAAACACAATAACAATTTGTCAGTGTTTGTATACTCACCTAATCTGATTGACTTCCAATACAATCCCCAAGCTAGCTTGCCAAATGCCCCAAATATAAGTTACCCTACCTTTTCTCTGGAAAACTGGATGCAACCGCTGGCTGGCCAGACTGGTCAGGTAATCAATGAACCACTGCGGCAGCGAGCCCCTGCAAAACAACAGGACATTACACTCAGAGACTTGTTTGCTATTCTAATAATTCATTTTCACTGAGAACAGTAACATAACAGTAACTTACTGCAGGGCCACCAGTTGGGGCAGGCTCCTCTTTTCACTCTCTTGTGCCACCGGGACAAAGTTCTCACACAGTTGGGTCTGGTCACCAACCTGTTAAAAAAGGTTAAACCAAGATCAGACTCTGACATCAGAAGCTCAACTAAATTTGACCACCCTCCCCCCATAATAACATTCACCAGCAACACAAAAATCCTCAAAACACCAGACAATCACTAGACTGCGCTCCACAACACAGTAGCTCACTGGCGAGCTTGGTGGGCAGCTGCACAAACCACCTGATTCAAAATACCACCTAACCATTTGTGGGGGGGAGTGGGAGTACCAGCAGCTGTGACCGGCACAAATCAAAAGTGTGCATGGGCCACACTGATCATGCATGGCTGGGCCTCAATCATTGAATGCAGGGCCGTCCATAGTGAGAAGAAGGACCCAGTTGGGTGGTCTCTGACACCTCACAATGACTCACTCTGAGCTCTTATATCCCAGGAAAAAAACTTGAGGGCCACCACAGGGGTGATGAACTGCTGGCTTGCCCTCCGAGCACTACAGCCCACTGACAGCCCAGCCTGCCAGGCAATGAACCATTTGGTGGTGATGAAGTGGCACCCCCTGAGAAGGCCCATGGCATATTTAACAACTGCTGCAACTTTAATTTTGCCCTTGTTTACACTGGCATATTCTGGTGGGCAATCTATCTGGGTAGTTCCTGCCACTAATGTCTGTCTGCCACGTCAGCACAGTACTCCCCCACCCCCAGGTCATCTGGAGCTCCAACCATGTGTGGGGTCAGGCACAGAAATGTACAATTCATTGGCAGGACACAGAGACAGACTGCGGCCAAGGCTCACTGAATTAACCCACCCCCAACCCCCAGGCCAGAGGGCCACAGAACTAACTTCCCAGGAACAGAAGACTCGGCCAAAAAATCCCCACAGTAGCCTAAGCCTAAGCACACTCACCTGAGCTTGTGTGCCCATACCGGTAGCCCCCTCAGTCTGGTCAGTGGTATCAAGGGAAAGTCCCCGGCATCTCCCCCCCCCCGCAAGGACCAGCCTACAGACTTCTTGCCTGGCTTGCACCACTTCTTGTCTGCGTGTGGTATGATGGAGCAGTGAATTGTGCCCCCCCCCAGGTGGCTGGCATGTGGGCTCGACATGTAGACAAATCTGCACATTGGCAGGCACAGAGATAGAATGCAGCCTCCCACCCCTCACCCCCAGGCAAAGGCCAGAGAAACTTCCCAAGAGGGATTTGAGCCACAAAGAACTTAGCCTAGCCTGTGTCTGAGCACACTTAGATTCATTAATTTGTGTGCCCAGTGAGACTAAGTTACTTTTTAAGTTATCCCTGGTACTAGGGAATAGACCTCCATGCCCCCCCCCAAATCTGAGGCCCAGCCTAGTAGACTCCAAGATAGGCAGAGTACACTGACTTTTGTGGCCTCAGAGCTGGCCTGACCACCTCCCCACTTCCAGGCTTCCGACTCCCGAGACCTGCTGCACAGACACCCAGTGGTGGTCGGTGTGCCAGTCACAAATGAATTACAGCATATCTCAATTTGTGGGTGTCAAAGCTGCAGCTAGCTAGGCCACACAGTCTCTCTGTCACCCCCACCCAGCACTCAGGATCATCGTCAGAGCAAGAGCAAGTTAGATCACCTTCACGGGCTGCCCACTGCACTCATGAAGGAAGGGTGAGGCCACGTGGGCAGACAAAGGATGGCAAGCCAAGGGTAGGCTGCAACTGAGTGGTCTCGCTAATGGAGGGTAAGGGCTGTGGTCTGAATCAATGTCACTTGCATAGTGCTATGAGTCTGGGAGATCCTGGGCAGCATGAGAGGGGAGACACCGCTTCAGGAATGGACATGCGGACTTCACTTGGGCACCCAAATACAGAGGCCTACCTAAAGCAAGCACCCCACCCCCCCAATTCCTGAGCTGTTCTCAGACCTACCAGCCTCACTTCCGTTAGCCCAAACCACCCCTCGGATCTGTAGCAGCAGCGGCTAAGCCATACAAGCCATACAAGATGGGGTAACTTTTACTGCACAATTTGGGGAACCTGCAGCAGAGACTCTTTGGCCACCCAACACAAAACAGGCCACTTGATCCCCCCCACTTCTACAGCTACTCACAAAGCAGGGGAGGTGCATTTTCCTACTAGCCGCCATCAAGTTCTCCACTTTCTGCCACACCCAGAATAATTAAACCAGCGCTGCCACAAACATCTCTCCACATGAACAACTGTTTTCTCAGAAAACCCACCTTTTTATTCGATTTCCCTCTCTCCGGACCTCGGTGTTCAGCTGCAACTCTGCCAATCTCAGCAACTGCCCCACACTGCTGGAGTCATGTTTTTGCATCTTTCTCTCTTTGGAAGCGCGGTATTAGGCAGCCAATAACAGCTACAGGTGGGCAGAGCTAAGGACACAGTGATGCCCATTTTAGCATGATACATGTGTACAGGAGGCAAAATCATCCCTAAAATGACATTTGATGGTGAAAAAACATGGAAAAAATGGATCGCACTTTTTATGCGATCCATTCCACATGTTGAGTCGCATAACCCACTGGATTACGCCATAAAATTAGTCGATACCCGACTGTTAAAACCCTGCGTCAGTCAGGGTTAGGAAAAGGGGGAAATGAGATGTTAGGGTTGAGCCCCTAACCCCCCCGCCACCACCCCACCCCCCATCCTCCACAGACCGACAGATGCCGGGATGACCCGCGAGGCCCAAGTCTCATCCCATTCCATGTGTAAACTAGTTGACATGCTACAGTAAAGGAGAATGGGGTGAGAGTTAGGCCTCATGACCCCATGGCACAACCCGGCGTCTGACGATCTGTGGAGGATGGGGTGGTGGGGTGGTGGGAGGTTAGGGGCTCAACCTTAGCATCTAATTTCCCCACTTTTGTTGCTTTAACCCTAACTGATGCATTAAATGAAGTTTTTTGCAATGAATTTCTTTACTTTTTGAAAGAGTGTAATATAAGTAAATAGCATGTGTTGGTAGGCCCTGCGCTCCCACCATGCTACCCATTTCTGCATAACTATATCGTCTGTGAGAGCACGGGCCCTCTGGGCTCTGCACTCCCACTTACACATAAGTATGGAGTCATGCAGCAGCCCTATAGGGTAAGGAACCCTTTATGTAACACTAATTTGCCAATATCTCAGGAACCGTAGCAGCTAGGAAAAAAATTCAAGTGTCGTTGTAATCATGACAGTGAAACCTCCTTGTGAGATAGATTGATGAAATCCATATCTCGCATTGTTTATGAGCTATGGGCACCAAAAAGTGCTGAAAAGGCACCCTTGGAACCCTTGGAACACGTTTTTGCCAATATCTCCGTAACCATAGCAAGTAGGCAAACAATTCCACTGCTGGTATAATCTATGATTTCCAAACTTGTTTCTGCAGGTTAGATCACCTTAGGTGATCTAACCTGTAGATAGCCAAAAATCTGTATCTCATTTCGTTTTCAAGATATGGGCACTGAAAGTCGCTATAGGCAACCCAATTTTATCCTATGGGAAAAATAAACATTTTATGATACCATATCTATGGAACCAATTACCTTTTCAACACCTAAATAGCATAATTGACATCTCTGAGGCATCCCCTTAATACCCAACAAATGTCAAGTCAAAAGGCCAAACCATTTATTTACAGTGCAGTGGCAACGTTTTTAAAATCCTTGTTCATGAGGTAGCAAAATCCCTGACCATGAAATCAATCCCCTTTCACAAGCTGTCAAAATCCCCATCCGTGAGAAATCCTTGACCATCAGATTTTGGCCATCTGGTCACAAAGTGATGGTCAAGGATTTTGCTACCTCACGAAAGGGGATTGCTCGCAGACTGGGATTTTGTCAGCTCGCAGACTAGGATTTTGTCAGCTCACGAAAGGGGATTCAAAAACCCAATCCCTTTTGTGAGCTGACAAAATCCCAGTTCATGACCCAATCCTCTTTCGTGAGGCTGCAAAATTCTTGACCGTGAGTCAATCCTCATCCGCAAGAAGGGCCATCTGTTCACAAAGTGATGGTCAAGGATTTTGCTGCCTTGTGAAAAGGGATCGGCTCGCGGACTGGAATTTTGTCAGCTTGCGAAAGAGGATCGGAAACGAGTCACGAAAGAAGAATTTCAAAATTTTAAATGGCTGTTATTTTTGGCCAAAACTAAGCAAACTAAAGGTATAGGTTTGTGGAGAGCATCACCCTGAATAAAACCCATGCCTTATTGCAACAAGAAATCACCCATGGAGGAAGCTATGGCATTTTGTTTGTGGGGGGAAATGAAAGCAAGATGGCAGCTCACAGACAAGGAATTTTTCCTCGCAGACTAGGATTTTTTAAATCCCCTTTCACGAACTGACAAAATCCTTGACCGTGAGCCCAATCCTCTTTCGCAAAACATACATGTAAATCTTGGAATGAACTGAGCATGCTCAGAACACCAACATTAAAAATGAAATAACTTTTGAATGGATTAATATTTTTTCACCAGATCAATGCTGGATTGTTCTTCGACCCAAACTCTTTCTATGTTCCAAATTCCAGACCAAAATACCAAACGGTGTGGTCACAGCACGATGAGCAACAAAAAAGTCAGAAGTTGCGAAAAATGCATTTTTCAGTGCTTTGCTGCACAGAAACTGTAAGTCTGACCAAAACACAGCTTTGCAGAGTAAGAAAATTACCATACCAGACCACACATTCCAAATTTCGTGCAAATCCGTTGAACAGCTGCAAAGTTATTAATGTGCAAAAATTGGGGTTTAATATTAAAGTGCCTACTCAACCCTAACTATAGGGCACGATCGCACCCCTGTGATCTATATATATATATATATACACTACCAGACAAAAGTTTTAGAACACTCCCATTTTTCCAGTTTTTATTGAAATTTACGCAGTTTAATGTCTCAATGTACTCTGAAATTAAAGCATAGAACAAATAAACAATTGGAGATAAAAAAGAAATCATAGAATCATTTTGTTTAACAAAATTTAATCTAAATTTTTGACTCATCAAAGTAGCCACCTTTTGCAGATATAACCGGCCGAACACACTCGTGGCATTCTTCCTACAATGGACATCAAATATTGTTCAGGAAGTTCTTCCCAACACTGTTGCAGAAGTTCCCACAAATGTGTTGCACTTGTAGGTTGCTTTGCTTTCACCCTTCTGTCCAGTTCATCCCAAACCAGCTCGATGGGGTTTAAGTCTGGAGACTGTGCTGGCCATTCCATGATTTGAAGCCTACCGTCTTGTTCTTTTCCTTGAAGGTAGTTCTGACATGACCTGGAGGTATGTTTTGGGTCATTATCTTGCTGTAGGATGAACCCCTGACCAACTAGACGTAGACCAGAGGGTATTGCATGGTGCTGCAAAATGCTGTGATAGCCCTTTTGGTTCAGGGTGCCAGTCACTCTGTGCAAGTCGACGACTCTGGATCCAGCAAAAGAGCCCCAGACCATCACGCTTCCTCCTCCATGTTTGACAGTTGGTGTCACACACTGAGGAACCATCCTTTCGCCTACTCGACGTGCAAAAAACCCTGCGTGATGAACCGAAGATTTCAAATTTTGATTCATCGGTCCAGTCTTCAGTAGTCCACTACGGTGCTTCATGGCCCAGGCAAGCCTTCTTTTTTCTTATTTTGCCATCTTAGCAATGGCTTTCTTACTGCCACTCGACCTGTCAAACCTGCAGCTCAAGTCTCTCTTCACAGTTGAAACTGAGACTTGCTTACTTCGACCAGTGTTAAGCTGTGCTTGAAGCTGTTGTCCTGTGAGCCACCTATCACGCAAGCTGTTGACTCTCAGAAACTTGTCTTCTGATTCTGTTGTGGCTTTGGGTCTGCCAGACCTCTTCCTGTCAGAGTTTCCTCCAGTTTCCAAGTGCCTTTTGATGGTGTAGGAAACTGTACTCACTGACACCTTGGCTTTCTTTGCAATTTCTGTAAAGGAAAGACCTACACTTTTAAGGGTTATAATGGTCTGTCTGTCTTCCTTTGTTAATTGCCTTTTTCTCGTCATTATGATAGCAATATACTACTTCCTGCAGTGCAATATTGTCCAAATAATGCTTCAGAGGGTGTAATAACAGTCTGTTCCAACACTGCTTTTATACATACAGGGGGTTTGTAATCAAGTAATCAACAAAAGTTGGGACACCTGTAGGAATTGTTTGCATCAACTTTCAAGGCTTAATTTACTTCCATTGCTGCAGAACAGCTGTAAGTTATTAACCCATTACTTGTTCCCTGAAGAAGGCCTTTTTTTATAACTCTGAAATTTACATTATTTTTCAGTTTTTGCTAACCTAAACTTTTTTTTTAACCTCTAACAGTTTACCGTTGTACCATTTCAGGTTATTCACTGGACTTGAATTGCTTAAATTTCAATAAAAACTGGAAAAATGGGGGTGTTCTAAAACTTTTGTCCGGTAGTGTATATATAAATAAATATATTGCAAAAAACTCTTTCATGCTCCAGTTAGGGTCAAAGTAACTAAAGTTGGGAAATGAGGCTTTAGGATTTCCCTAACACTACACCTTCCCAAACCAGGCAGGAGAGCAGGTGTGCCTTGGGCTTCTCAAGCCTAACGCTCACCCCATTCCATCTGTAAATAAGGTCAGATGTGTAGACTTTATGAGACTAGGGTGAGCGTTAGGCTTGAGAAGCCCATGGCACACCCCACACCTGCTCTTCTGCCTGGTTTGGGAGAGTGGGGCATTAGGGAAACTGCAACACCTCATTTCCCAACTTTTGTCACTTTGATCCTAACTGAAGCATTAACAAAGTTTTTAGCAACTTACTTCCTTACTTTTTGAGACAGTGCAATAGTATCCTTATTTTACTGTGGGAGCACATGGTCCAAATCCTTCCATAGGTGCTTATATGTATGTAGTTGTGGAGGGCCCTGTGCTTCCATTTTTAGGACAACAGTGACCAAATTGTCAACATAGCCATCTTATTACCCCACCTCATGTACCCAGTACAGAACATTTTTGAATCCCCGCCAAAATGTAATTCTGTGCAACTGCAACGCCATTTCATGCCACAGGTGCCAAAACACATTTTGACAAGGATTTGAAAAATAACAGCTGTGACTTACATAAGGTGGGGTAATAAGAAGGCTATGTTGAAAATTTGGGGTAAAAATGTTTAACATTTCCGAAGTTACGAACGGGCGTAGTCAAATTGCAATGAATGGTCATAACTTTGACATTTTTTCATATTTTGATCCCAAATTTTCAACTTAGTCTTCGTATGGCCCCACCTCATAAAACCCATAGGTGAAAATGTTCAAATCCATGCCAAAATGCCATTCCGTGCCACAGCTGTGAAAACATGTTTTAGACAGGATGTGGAAAATGACAGCTGTACTGTTCATGAGGTGGTGTGAAATAATGGCAATGTTGAAAATTTGGACTCAAAATATTGAAAATTACCAAAAGTTATGTGTAAGCATAGAAAATTTTATATGAACACCCATAACTCGGCCATTTTTAGGAATTATTTCACCAAATTTTCAACATGGCCTTTTTGGGACCTCACCTCATGAACACTGTTGGTAAAATTTCGTGATTGGATCTTGAAAGGTGATTTCACGCAGTGACCAAAAAAATCAACTTCCAGGACTGATTAATGAAATTACAGTGCCAGTCTTCATGAGGTGGGTCCCAAAAAGGCCATGTTGAAAATTTGGTGAAAAAATTCCAAAAAATGGCAAAGTTATGAATATAAGTTCAAAACGCCATTGAAATACATTATACTGTAGTTACCTTGATTCCTCAGTTCATGGTTCAGGTTTGAATAGTGTAGATGGGTCTCAGTCCACAGAAGATGACAGCCTATGATCTCCAGTGGTAAGTAAAGGGTAAGGTGTGTGTGTGTGTGGGGTGGAGGGTGCTCAGTGGGAGGGACAGGATGGGGAGGGGCAAGGCAGGGATGACGAGGGACCATTTTCTTGTTTTCAGGTTAAAAACAGAAATAAACATTGGAGGCTGTTTTCTTTTTGCAGCAGTAAACTAAAGAAATATTTCGGGACACTGGAGGTGGGCTCCCCAGTGTCTCACACTGCTGGGGGGGCTCTGCTGATCTCTTTTACATGCTGCATTGTATTTGCTTTTCCCTGTACTATTGTTTGTAGTTTGTCTTGATTTGTAATCTCCCGGATCATGTCTGAAAATAGGCAATCCTGTCTAGTGCACTTACCCTGTTACGAAAAGCAAATAAATAAATGTGACATGAGGATTGGGCCCCCTGATGTTAGCTAATGAACAAAACAACATTCTGAGGGGGGCATCTGACACAGGGGGTTGGGGAACCTGGTGTCGGATTATATACTGTAAATAAACAAACAAGGGCCTAGGGGACGATGATCGGAGGGTGGGGGGGTGCCACTAGACACCAGGGAATATATGGTGACAGTGATCAGGGAGTGAGGGGTGCCACTAAACACCAGGGAAAATGGGGGCTCACAACACACACTGCAGCTGGTACAGGAGTTCAGCTGCAGCTGCGCAACATAATAAAATCTGCTGTTCTCATATGGAGAATACAGCGGAAGGCTTCTCTCGCTAGCTGGGCACCCAGGATTTCAGGTGCCCAGAAAAAGTATTTCTGGCACTAATTGTGAAAAACAAACACCAGGATCTAGCTAAATGGGCTTATTTAGCTAGGTTCTGGTGTTTGATTTGTGAAATGACAACATTCTTATCTATTTTCCACTCTTTTTAGTTCGTGGCAACAAAAAACAACAAGATGGCAGCTGGCGAAAAAGGAATTTCCCTCACAAAAAAGTATTTTTTCCTCATAAAAAAGGAATGGATCCCATGAAAAAGAATCCTTTTTCATAAGGTCAATCCTTTGTCGAACTTTGTCCCTCTATTCTGGACAGTGAACATCCCATTGAAAACCGTGGGAATTTAAAAATGGAATAACTTTGCAACAGATTAATATTGTTTCACCAAACAAACACATGGCAGTTCTAATGTTCACCCCATTTCAATATTTAATAACCTGACATGGGTACAGAATAAAACAATGGGGTGATTATTAGGGTTTGTAACCCCAAGGCACACCCCTCACACCTGTTCCTGCATGCAGGGTGAAGGTGGGCCTTAGGGTTGGAAGCCGAGGGTGAGGGTGAGGTGTTCTGGTTGGAAGTCAAGAGTGGGGGCAGGGTCTTATGCTTGGGAACCCTAAGATCATATTTTCCTACTTTTTACGCTTCAACAGTAATGGTGCATTAACAAAGTTTTTTGCCATGAATATATATATTCATGGCAAAATTCATTAATGCATCAGTTAGGGTTATCCCACAGTGACAAAATGAGGAAATTCAATATTGAGTTCCCACCCCTTGCACCCACCCCACCCCTTACCAACAGGCATCGGGTGTGCGTTGGGATCATCGGTCCTAACTCTCACCCCATCCCATGTGTAAACAAGCTGAGGTGGTGCAGTATAGGAGAATGGGATGAGAGTTAGGACTGATGATCCCAACGTACACCCCGATGCCTGTTGGTGGGGGTGAGGTGGGGTGGGTTGCAAGGGGTGTGGAAACCCTAACATCGAATTTCCTCACTTTTGTTGCTGTGGAACAACCCCAATTGATGCATTAAATGGAGTTTTTTGGCATGAATTTCCCTTATTTTTGAGAATGTGCACTATAAATAGTGACGTAATGGTAACGTAAACCCAAGCGCAAATGGTAATGCACATGGTGACGCAAACATAAATGATAATGCAAACGGAAATAGAAATGCAAGTGCAAACATTAATGAAAACAGAAATGCAAATCGTATTGCGCACGGTCATGGTAATGCAATTGGAAACGGAAACACGGTAACAGCAACGATGACACCAAAGGAAACAGAAACACAAACGGAAATGCAAATGAAGCATGTACAGAAATGGAAATGCACACGGTGATGCAAAAGGAAATGCAAACAAAAACAGTAATGGAAATGCAAATGTTAACAGTAACGCAAACTCAAGCACAAATGAAAATGCAAAGAGTAATGCACACGGTGGAGTAGATGGGAACGCTAACGCAAATGGTAACGGAAATGTAAGTGGAAATGCTAACTGTAACAGTAACGAAAACGCACACCCTTTTTTCCCCTCAAAAGCTGCATTGAGAAACACAGTGAAAACAAAGAATGTATGCATAATGATGGGCCTCGGAGCAGAAAATGAACACTTGGAATACTAAATTGCTTATATCTCAGGAACCGTACGTCATAGAAAAAAATTAAAAATTTCATATAATTTATTACTTTCCTGGCTAGTTTTAAGTTTCCTGATGAAAAGTCCGTATCTCGAAGCGTTTCTGAGATACAGGCCCTGAAAGGCGTGGTGGATGCCGTAATGTTAGCCTATGGGAAAAACAGTCAACTTTGGAGTCCTGTAACTTTGTAGCCATCTATTATTTTGTCACCAAATCACAAAAAGGCACATCAGCGGGATCTTGGCTTTCTTCCCTCCAAATTTCAGCCCAAAAGACTAAACCGTTGTTTTGCAGCAGGGTGGCAAAGATTACCTATTCTTTTGGGCATAGTGTTGCAAAGCAGTGATGCAAATCATGACACTTTCGAAAAAAAATTATGAAAATGTCGAATGTTCGACACTACTTTGCAACACTACATTTTACAAAAATTTTAAAAACATATTTCTGGGGTGTTTAACCCCCCCCAAAAAAAAAGACATGACTAGCATCCTCAGGGCTCGACAGGGTGAACACAAAAAGAATTGTGTCCCTATAGGGTCCCAAATTTAAATGCCAAGCATTTCTGTGACCAGTAACTGAAAAAAAAATGGCTGGCTCACAACACTACAGGGGTCATTTGGGACGCTAAAAACTGCATTTGCGACACTGTTGAATATTTTGTTAACTTTTCCCATTGACTATAATGGGAAACTTGTTTTGTGAATAACTTTTAAACTGTTTAATATTTTTTCATGAAATCTTCAAAAGGCACATCGGGAACCCCGGCCGCATGTACCCTGAAGTTTTCAGACCAGTCGCATAAACCGTGCGACCTGTAGATGCGAGCAAAGAATGCACACAAAAGCGTAAATGCGACTTTCTATTTCGCTTTACAACTCCACAACCGTATATCCGATGATTACAAAACAAGGCAGATTCAGAGACCTGTGGTACTGCTCCATGCCTGCTAAATTTTATACAAATCCGTAATACTGTGGCAAAGTTATTAAGCTGCAAATTTTCACACTTTAACCTTAAATGGAGTACTCGACCCTAACTATAGTGGCACTTCCGTGCCACTATAATATATACACACACACACAATGCAAAAGTATACCCAAAGTAGTTGTGAAACAAGCTGGTTATGGGGGGAGGGATCATTTAATGGCCAAAAAGTATGTATGTTGAATAAATGAAATCTATACTACAAAATGAGAAACATTACAAAAAATTACAAAACACCTTACAGAGGAAATAAAAAATAGGCCATAACTCTCATTAAATCAGTGAGAGAGAGAAAGCTTGGATAACTGATGTATAAAAAAGATTTCTAACTGTGAATACTCCCATAAAATTTGCAATTTATCTTTTACCTAAAATACTCAAAAATGACAGCCAGCCACTAGGATACCCCATCGTAAGTGGCAATTGGGTCAATTACTGAACCAATGCTAAACTTTTATTTTCTTATGCCCTCACGTTAAAAGTCTCGTATGTGTGGGAAACACTAGTGATGTGCTTAACACATTGAAAGCAATTAAAGTGACAGCGGACATAATATTGACAACATGTGACGTGGAAAGTCTTTATAACAACATTCCCTATGAATGAAGATTGGAGGCTGTTGACAAAGTACTAGCACAAAGAACTGACAATGTGGTCCCACCTAATGTGCTTATTAAGGAACTTGCAAATTTTATATTGGAATCAAACTATTTCATGTTTGAGAATGAATATTTTAAAAAATTAATTGGACAGTGATTGGCATGACATTTGCCCCATCCCTGGCAAATATCTACACTGTAGATTGGGAAAAAGAACATATTTGGAATACAGAGAAAAACAAATGGAGGAAATGCATGATAAAGTGGGTAAGGTAAATTGATGATGTGCTCCTCCTAATGGAGGGACCTGAGAATGCACTATTAGAATTTATTGGATATATTAATTCTTATGACAGGAATTTGAAATTTACAGCAGAAAATAATAAGGAGTCAGTCAATGTTTTGGATATTACAATTTACAAAGCTGGAACATGCTTACACACAAAACTGTTCAGGAAACAAACTGATAGAAATGTTACATTGCACTTTGAAAGTGAACATCCGCAGCAGACAAGGGAGAATATACCCTATGAACAATTAATTTGGGTGAACTGGAATTGACAGACTTTACTAGTGACTGTTTCCCTGCTATTCAGGCACTAAGGATGGTATCTAAGAGGCATTTTTGAATTATCTGGGTGAGCAGAACAAACCATAAATTAAAGTCAATAAGATGTTCTCAGTCTTAACACCTTCCTCACCACTACTGTCCCTAATGTAGCTGCATGATTCCACTCTGAAACCCCAAGGTGAATTTATATTTTGCACAATGTATTCCATTTGCAACCAAAATCTACAGTATATTATTGAATCAACAATAGGTGGTTTCTGGGCCTTCCAACAATATGCTGTAGTTGTTAGTCATTACACACACGCGTGTATGTGCGCAAGTGCACGCGCGCGCACACACACGCACACACACACATACACACACACTTTTTGTCAAATATTCGGTTAATCATGCCTAAGCCCTATACAAACAACAAAACATTCGTTTTTTTTCATTTAATAAGCTTTATTCATTTCAGATATGTAACAACATTCAATACAAACAACCTGGCAATGCTGGAAGAAGTGTTCCTGGTGTTAACCATCACATGAATTTACAGCATTAAAAGACAAGTACCGAACAGAAAAAAACCTTTAGTATGATATAGTTGTCTGTATCCCACCCCCCCTTATACCCTCCCTCCCATCCTATCCCTGTCTGCTACGTCCTTTTATTAAGAAGTTTTATAAAAAAAATGTAATGTTGAGATACTGGCTTCAGGGTAGCCCCTTATGGAGTGTAACCCTCATGGAAAATATAGCAAAAGGTAGATACAATGAGGGTCTATTGTATCGATTTAAGAGTATGCAGTGATTCCCATCTTTGTTTGTATCTGCCCAATCTATTTGTGGTTCCTGCAATTATGAACTCAGCTTGTAGGGCAAACATGATTTCCTTGAACCATTCTATATAGAGGGGAGTAGACGAATCCAACCAATGCCTTAAAATTACTTTTTTAGCACAGGCTAAGATTAAAGCCATATAGGCTCTCCGTTGGCAACCTTGTAACTGCCTATAATCACCCAGGATGCATATTTCATGACTGAATTTGTCAGTTAGACTTAGTAAAGGGTCTAGATGATTTCGAATGTCCAGCCAGAAAGAAGTGATTTTATCACAGGACCATAGCATATGGAATAGATCAGCAGGTGCTTGTTGACATTTTGGACATTGATTGGAAGGTGATACCCCCATTTGATGAAGTTTAAATGGTGTGTAATATAAATTGTGGTTAATATGATATTGCATGAGTCTATGCCTATCCCACTTGATGTACTTATATAGGTGTTTCCAAATGATGGACCAAGTTCTAGGAGGGGAATTTGGTGATAAGTTATTGTCCCACCAATAGAACCTCTGACCTTCTAGGGTGGCAATTTTTTTAATAGGAATTTATATGAATATGATATTATATGAGATGTAGGGATAGATCAGATATATGGGAGTAAAGTAGACATTAGGGGACTATTCCAAACCCCTGAGCTAAAGTGACCCATCAAATGGTGGGAAATTTGAAGGAATTTGAACACTTGATTCGGGAGCCATTTAAAAATGAATCGGGCCTTCTTAAAGGAGAGCAACTTTTGGTCTCAGACCAATTGATCCACAATTTTCACTCCCATATCTGGCCAAAAAAGGTGGGGTTTAATTACCCTACCAGAAATTAAAAAGTTGGGATTAGAGAATAGGGGTTGGGCAATGTCTCTGTATGCATCCATTCTAAGAAAGTTATTTAGTTGGTGTTGAGTGTGAAATAGGGCATTCAATGGTGTGTCCTGTAAGAGTTTAGGGAGATTCTTTCTGGTAGTAAAAGGAAGTGCCTTAGGGTCAAAGCTGTTTTCCAGGCATAGAGACTGCTTGATTGTAATCCAGGAGGGACAGTAGGCTGATTCTAGGATATCCTCTGGGGGTAGTAACCAGTATCTGATTCTGGCCAGATGGATGGCAAGATAATATATATAAAAGTTAGGGGCTTGCAAACCTCCATCTGTTTTCTAACGTGTAAGTTTGAGGTAGCTTCGCCTAGCTTTTTTCCCTTGCCATATGAAGGCACTAATGATTCTATGCATCTGTGAAAACCATGATAGTGGGAGGGCCCCATTGAACATTTGTAAAGGATATAAGACCTGAGGTAATACATTCATTTTTGTTATACTCATACGACCCCATAGAGAAATAGGTAATTTTGACCATCGTTTAAAATCATCTGTTAGGGTCTTAATTAAAACATCTAAGTTGAGTTTTTTCATAATATGAGGGGAGGGGTGGAGGATAATCCCTAGATACTTGAATTTTTCAGTATTCCAGTGTAGTCCCAAATGTTCAATGTCCCTCTTCAATGTAAATTTGTTAAGGGGGAAAACTTCCTTTTTTCCCGTGTTTAGCTTGTAGTTCGAGAAGGCCTTGAACTGTGATATAATTTGAAGGCTGCAGGAACAGATTGGGTGAGATTGGTGATATGAAGGAGTAAATCATCTGCATAAGCCGATATTTTATATTCCGTGGGAACAATTGGTATCCCTGATACCAATGCCGAGTTTTTAATTTTCCTAATAAGTGGTTCCAGATACAAATTGAAAAAAAAAAAGGAGAAAGGGGACATCCTTATTGGGTACCCTGGAATAGAGAAAAGGGTTTAGAGAGAACACCATTACAGTGTATTTGAGCTGTTGGAGATGTAGACAAGATTTTGACCCATTGTATAAATTCTTGTGGGATATGGTATCTGGACAGTAACAAGAAAAGATAGTCCCAAGAGACCCTGTCGGAGGCCTTTTCTGCATCCAGGGAGACAAGAGCAGCAGATGTTAAAAGATCCCTGGACGTAGAAGAAAGGTAGGCTACTTTTCTGAAGTGATCGGATGATAGTCTCCCTTTAACAAACCCAACCTGTTCTATACTAATAAGGGATTCCCAGACCTGGCCTAGTCTAGATGAGAGTATTTTGGCAAGGATCTTGAGATCCATATTAATTAGAGAAACTGGTCTATAGATGGGAATAAGGAGAGGGTTTTTGTCTGGTTTGGGAAGAACAATTATGATGGTCTGAGTCAGAGAGGTATCAGATATACCTTTTTTAAAGATATATTGAAAAGTTTCTAGGAGAATGGGAGCAATCGTCTCTTTAAATGTTTGATAGAAATTTGTAGTGATTCCGTCTGGGCCAGGCGATTTATCCCAGGATAGGGAGTCTATAGCCTCACAAACTTCTGGTAGGGTAATGGGAACTTTCAGGATATTGATCTGGGATTCTGATAGCACTGGGAGGTCAATGCCCTGGAGAAAGTTATCAAATTGTTGAGGGAGGAGAGAGGAATATATAGAGGCTGAATATAGTTGCCTGTAGTAATCTTGGAATGCATTCACTATATCCGGAGGAGAGGTAAGAAGATCCCCTGAAATCGAGCAGATAGAGGTAACTATCTTGTCAGTCATTTGGGTACAAAGACGGAGGGCCAAATGCTTCCCTGCTCTTTCCCCCTGATCAAAATAGGATATTTTAGATTGGAGCATGAGGAATTCAGCCTTTTCAGATAGTATTTGATTGTATTGGGCACGGAGGGATTCTACTTTTTCCCATTCCTCTATTGGGGCAAGGGGTAGAAGATGACGTTCTTGATCTTCTATCTGGGTCATAATTGTGGCGAGGGCTGTGGCTGTCTGCTTTTTTACGCTTAGTCGCCAGGTGGATCAGTTCTCCCTTCAATGCACATTTCAGGGAGTCCCATAGAAAATCTTTTTTAGGCATTGATGAGGCATTGAATTCCATAAGGTTGTTAATGAAATTTTTAAGGAGTTGTATTTGTTCATCAGATTTCAGAATTTGGTTGTTTAATTTCCAGAGTTTGTCTCTTTGTATATTAGGAGAGACATCTAGGAGGAGATGTACAATATGATGGTCGGAAATTACCTTAACAGAATAATATGCCAGAGAGACACCCAGTAGATGGTATATTGAGATAAGGAAATAATCTATACGTGAGAAGGTGTGATGAGAAAGGGAATGAAAGGAGAACTCCTTACTGTCTGGGTGCATAAGCCTCCAAGGATCTGTGAGACCAAGGGAGTGCATTAGCTCATATAATGCATTTTGAACTGGTGAAGATTTTTGCCTTGTCTGACCAGATCTGTCTAATTGGTTAGACAAGACCAGGTTCCAATATCCACCTAAAATTATTGGAAATGTAGTCCAGGGGGCAAGGATGGTCATTAGGCTAGCAAAAAATTCTGGGTCATCGTTCTTTGTCCCATAAATGGATCCTAGTATTAATTCTGAATGTCCCAAAAGGACCCTGAGAATCACATATTGGCCTCCTGGGTCGGCAATTTGGTGTATAAGCTGGAATGGGATTCTTTGGGATATAAGGATAGCTGTCCCTCTTTTACAGGAGTAAAGACCAGATCCAAATACCTGATCTATCCAGTTTCTCCAAAAGTAATTTATTTGTTTGGGTGACAGGTGTGTCTCCTGTAGAAAGGCTACATCTATTTGCAGTTTTTTAAGCTGGAGAAAAATTTTGGTTCTCTTGGCTGGGGTCTGTGCTCCTTTTATGTTCCAAGAACAGTATTTAAGACCTGCCATAAGTAACATTTTGACCAAGAAGAGTGAAAGTTAATCTGACAGAAAAAAGCTAGTTCAAGTCTACTAAATTAACGACTAGTCCCAACTCCGGGGCAGACATCCCCTGTATAATTATCCTGCCTCCCCATCCCAATATAATCATATACATACCTCCAATTCTCATGAAGTATATCCCTGATCTCTCCAATCTACATTTAACTCTTAAGGTAAGAAAAAAACCCTTCTGGGAAACTGGAATGGGAAGATCAAACCCCAATGTTTGATTCAAAACTGATTCCAAAAGTTAAACAGTCCTGTCCTTCCTCCCACCCACCCCAAGCCCATAATTAAGGTATGAATTATAAAAACATGTAAGAACATTCGAGGAACAGATGCAATAACTATATGTAGATCCTACCTAACAGCTTGGAACTGGGAGTATACTATACATGTAACCCTAAGTGGTTACTATCCCCTTAACCATTAATTATACTCCACTTAGTGATATACCTTCAGCTAAGTTACACATTAACAATATATAGTAATATTGTAGTAATAAGCCCCTAGGAATAATTATATTCGGGAACATACCCTGGCCAACATTATATATTAGGCAATTAAAAAAACAGGGAAAAAAGTAAAAGTTGTCCTAATTTCCAATTTGCCAGGGTCCAAATAAAAAGGCACCATAGATACATAGACAGTGTCGGCAGATAAGGGCCTATGGCCCACCCAGTCTGCCCATTTGAGCTTGTAAGTTCAGTTTATGTTTTCCTAGAAGTCTGTTGCCCCTTACCCCTGACCTCCAGAATTCCTTTATGTCTATCCCATGCATTCTTAAATCCCGTGATTGTTTCAGCCCCCCACCACTTCCTCTGGCAGGGTGTTCCACTTGTCTACCACCCGTTCTGTGAAGAAATTCTTCCTCATGTTTCCTCGGAATTGTCCTCCCTCCAACTTCATCCCATGCCCTCTAGTCCTGGAACATCTTTTTTGCTTAAAAATAGTGTATTCCTGCACCCTGTTGCTCCCTGTGAGATACTTGTATGTCTCTATCATATCCCCTCTCTCCCTCCTCTCCTCCAGGGAGTACATGTTCAGTTCCTTCAACCTGTCTTCATAGGACTTGTGATGCAATCCATTCACCATCTTTGTTGCCCTCCTCTGAACCTTCTCTACCCTGTCTATGTCCTTATGTAGGTATGGTCTCCAGAACTGTACACTGTACTCCAGGCGGGGCCTCACTAGTGTCTTGAATAGCAGAATTATGACCTCCCTTTTCCTGCTGGTGATGCCCCTGCCTATACATCCCAGCATCCTATTTGCTTTACCTGCTGCCTTGTCACACTGTTTCCCTACCTTGAGGTCATCAGAGATGATAACCCCAAGATCCCTTTCCTGCTTGGTGCATGTATATCCTCACCCCAACTGATATATTGTGCCAGGTTTTGTGCCCCATATGCATTATCTTGCACTTCTTTGCATTGAATTTCAACTGCCAAACCCCTGACCATTCTTCAAGTTTCTGCAGGTCCCTTCTCATTCTGTCTATACCCTCTGGTGTGTCTACTCTGTTACAGAGCTTTGTGTCATCAGCGAACAGTGAAATTCTGCCTTCTAGATCCTGCTAATGTCACTGATGAAGATGTTGAAAAGGACCGGTCCCAGCACTGATCCCTGTGGTACCCCACTGGTCACTCTTCCTCTGTGGAGTGACAGCCATTTACCAGCACCCTCTGTGTCCTGCCACCCAGCCAGTTACCTACCCACCACACTACTGTCCTGCCCACACCCATATTCCCCAGTTTGTGTAATAGTCTTCTATGTGGCACAGTGTCAAAGGCCTTGCTGAAGTCCAGATAGGCCATGTCCACTGCCCTCCCTGATCCACCTCCTAGTCACCCAGTCAAAATTCAATGAGGTTGGTCTGACATGACATCCCCTGGTGAAACCATGCCTTGGGTCCTGTAGTCCATTGACAACCAGATGTTCCACCAATCTCTCCTTCAGTAGTGCTTCCATGATCTTCCCCACTACCGAGGTGAGGCTGACTGGTCTGTAGTTCCTGCTTCCTCTTTGTTCCTGCTTTTGTATAAGGGGACTACATCTGCTGTCCTCCAGTCTTTGGGTACCTCCCTGTTTCCAGTGATCGCGGCAACAGGATAGCCAGAGGTTCAGCCACCACCTCTCTTAGTTCTTTAAGGACCCTGGGGTGCACCCCATCTGGCCCCATTGCTTTATCAACTCTTATTACTTCCAGTTCCTTCAGGACCCTTTCTCGTGTAAAGGGACTTGTGTCCATTTCTGCACCATTCTCACCCCTTGTACTCCCTTCAGGTCCATTACCCTCCTCTTCCTCAGTAAAGACTGAGCAGAAATACCTGTTCAATATGTCAGCTTTACTGTTGTCATCGTCCACGTGGCCCCCATCCTCCCCCTTCAGTCTCACTATCCCTCCCTTTGTCTTTCTTTTTTCCCTTATGTACCTGTAAAAGGTTTTGTCCCCTCTACCCACTGATTTTGCAATGTGTTCTTCTGTCTGAGCTTTGGCTTCCCTTACTGACCTCCCTGCCTCCCTTTGCTTCTCCTGGTACTTCTCCCGATCCCCTTCTGCCTGTGTCTTTTTGTATTGCCTGAATGCAATCTTTTTGGCTTTCACTTTCTTTGCTATCTCTTTGGAAAACCATAATGGTCTCCTCTTCCTTTTCCTTTTGCTAACCTGCTTAATGCATAATTCTGTTGTTCTTGTAATCCCCATTTTAAATACTGCCCACTGTTCCTCAATCCCTGATTCCTGTCCCATTCCCCTTAATGCCTCTTTCAAGTATCTCCCCATTTTCCCAAAGTCTGCCCCCCTAAAATCCAGGATAGGTGTTTTTGTGTGGTTTGGTTTTGCTCTTTCTGTGATTTCAAACCACAATGACTGGTGGTCACTGTTCCCCAGGTGCTCCGCCACTGTTACCCCCATCACACTGTCCCTGTTTGTGAGCACAAGGTCCAGTATTGCCTTCTGCCGAGTTGGTTCCATGACCAGTTGCTTGAGGAAGGCACCCTGAAGGAAGTCAGGATAAATCTGCTCCTAGTTGATGCTGCTGCTGGGATGCTCCAGTCCACGTCTGGAATATTGAAGTCTCCAACCAGTACTACCTCACCCTTGTCTGCCATCCTTTGGATGGCTAGCATCAGCTCCCTATCTGTTTCTTCCTCCTGGGCTGGTGATCTATAGACCACACCTGTGCGGATGGCTGTCCCCATTTTCCTTTCCAGCTTAACCCACAGTATCTCTCCCCCATTTTGTTCCTCCTGGATCTCTGTGACCCTTATGTCATTTTTCACATACAGTGCCACTCCTCCTCCTCCCTTCCTGCCTGCTCTGTCTCTTCTGAATATGTTGTAGCCAGGTATGGCCATCTCCCAGTCATGGTTATCATTACACCAGGTTTCAGTGATGGCCACAATGTCCAGGTCTGACTGTACCATGCCAGCCTCCAGATCTTCCATCTTGTTGCTAAGGCTCCTGGCATTTGCACACATGGCTTTCCATGATTTGACCTTCCTAGACTGTTTCGTTTTTCCACTCCAGCCCCTTCCTTGGTTGTTCTTTATCCCTGGTTCTCCTTGCTGTCTGCCCTTCTGCTGAATTCTGCCCCTTTTCTGCCTATCCACCTCTTGGGCACTAATCTCCATCTTTTGCACACTGCTTTGCAGAGATAGCCACTCCTCTGGTTCACTGGTTCCACTGCTAGCTGTGGGGGGTGAGCAAGTAGGTACCCTCCTTGCTGGCCTGCCACCCCCCTTTGCTAGTTTAAATGCTTGTCAATGTAGCATTTAAACTTATCATTGAGTGCTTGGATTCCCCTCCAGGATGGATGCAGACCATCTCCATCCCTCCAGGTGGGTCCCCAGTCACCAATGAATCCAAACCCTTCCTCACAGCACCAGTTCTTCAACCATGAGTTAAAGTTCCTGGTGCATGTACTCCTATGCTCTCCCTTGCCTCTCGCAGGTAGTACTTCTGAGAAAGTGACAGAAGTAGCTACTTGCTTGAGACCCCTTCCCAATTTTCTAAACTCTTCCTGAACTTCCTTTGGCTCCCCATTTGCCAGGTCATTAGTACCTAGGTGGATAATGACATCCAGCTCACCCTCCCATCTTGTCTTCCCAGTGATCCCCAGTATCTTCCTTCCATCCCTCCATGCCGTGGCACCTGGTAGGCACCTCACCTCACCTCCCTGTCCCCCCCTCCTGTGTTCCTCACTGGATCCCTCTTATGATGGAGTCCCCCACCAGGATTTGCTTCCTCCTCCTCTGGGGTCCACTGCTTTCCCCGCTGAGGTAACCTCCTTGGCTAATCTCCACATCCTTTCCTTCCACTTCTCTGGGTACCTCTATTTGGTTGTCCTTGTTTGCCAGTGTGGCATATGAGTTCTTGAGTGGAATAGGATCTGAGATGTGCCTCTGCCTGACCGCTCTAACCCTCCCTGAGCCCACTGTCATCCAAGTGCTCCTCGTTCTCGGCATCCTTTGAGGCAGTTGCATTGGACTGAGTGGTCTCTGGATAGGGGTGATGGTACTCCTGACCCAGTTTACTTCCGCTCTGAGCCTGGCTACCTCATCCTGCAGTCCAGAGAGATGCATGCAGATAGGGCAGCACCTCAGTGTCCAGAAGGTCTGCCTGAATATGGCTGCCCCACAGCCACTGCATTGTACCACTCCCCACATTATACTGCAGTTCCACTACTTGTCTGCTACTGAAGCTCTCCTAGTTCCCTTTTTATTAATTTACTGTCCTAAAATCCTGCCACTGATCCTCAGATAATTTTCTTTAAAAAAAAAAAAAAAACCAATAAATAAATGAGTCAAAACACTTGTCGTGCTGAGGGTGGGCTTCTTTCCCTTTATGCCCCTCCTACTTCACACCCCTTACTATACCCTGTGTTTAGCTCCTGTCAATCAGATTTAACAGGGCATATAATTAAGAGTTGGGGAAAGGGGAGGGGGGGCGAAAATTTGCAGCAATTAAAGACAGCACAGAATTACACCACCACTACGTTTTAAATTTTCAACAGCCCAAAAACAATTATAAGTAAAGACAACAAAGAAAGTACAGTGTCACTAAAAGCCCACAATCTAAGTTTAAAAGGAAAATAGCAATTACCAGTTACTCTAAAGCACTGAATTGAATATGTTTCCTTCCTTCACCTTCTGGCTTCTTCTGAGAAAATAATCTGTTCATACTGTTAACAATTAATTCAAGTTAATAAAGAGAAGGAGAGAGAGTGAGAAGGAGAGAGAAAAAAACTGGTATTGAAAATATGGCATTCAGAGTCCCCAGTGCTTATCAAGTATACATATGAATCAGGACACAGCATGACTGATTTACGTAGCCTTAGTATAGAAATCCCCTCATAACTAATTAAGATCCAAACGAAGGAGAGGTGAAAATAAGGGCCACAGAGCTTGCTGGTGATTAAGTGGAAGACCAGGATAGCTAATTTTTTTCACTGTCACTCGCTGTGTGTGTTAACAAAAGTTTGCACATTCATGCAGCAGAATTGTGAACATGCGGACCATCGAGCAGCTCCTCTAATTGCACATTCGCGATGGCACAAGATGGAGTTCGAGAGGATAGCTGCCGCTGAAGCTTCAGGAAAACACCCTGGGGGTAAGTGGCTTACTAGACTCTCAAAATTCAGCCCAGGATCGGGAAAGTGGGAACAAAATGAGCATTCTCCAGGACCCTTCCACAAGGGAGGACTGTGGGCTTCCGGTTGGAGCAGTGCTAAAAATGGCAGCTCCGGTGTCTTCAAATAGAGGAGTGAGCCCAAGGGGAAAATGCTCACTGCATTGCAGTCCTGGTGGGCTGTGTCTCAAAATCTTCACTTGATATCCCAAACAGTCTCCCTAGTGAGTGCAATTAAAGACTGCCACTAGGCCACTTTAAATTTCAAACCTCCAACCAGTTAGGTGAAGAAAGTCAGCACTGAGTGAATAAGTCTGGAAACAGGATTGCGAGGTCCCTGGCAGCCTGATCAGCATTGTCAAAAGATTTCCAGGTACCTTGGTGCAGAACAGACAGCCTGGCTGGGTATAACATCCAGAATTTAATGCTGGCAGCTATAAGCTTGGTCATTCTAGAGTGATACTTGGCTCATTTTTGACAAGTGGCTACTGGGAGGTCCTATGAAATTCTAAGGTCAGCATTCTCCCACTTGATCGCTTGCAACTCCTTGATTGTGGCCAGTACATGCTGGCAGTCCAAGTAACTGAGTAGGCGTAGAATAAAGGGCCTAGGTTTGGAACCAGGAGGTAGCCTAGGCCTAAGGGATCTATGGGCCCTTTTCACTATGTAGGAGGCAGAGTGAGGTGGGGGGCCCGCGATCTTTAGGAGTAGCTTCTGGGTGAAATTCACTGGTGAGTGACCTTCAACTTCTTCTGGAAGGCCAAAACAGGTGTAATAACCTGGCAATATTTGGCCTTCCAGAAGAAGTTGAAGGTCACTCACCATTGAATTTCACCCAGAAGCTACTCCTAAAGATCTCCTTAAGATCCTCCAGTTTAAGTTCCAGTTTGCTGAGTTTTTGCCGCATTAAAGACAAGTCAGGTTCCATCCTGGATTGCCATTTTTCAAGAGAGGATGTACGAGCTGATACATCTGCGACTGCCCGGTTTGTGTCTTTTAATTCCTCTTTGTTGGTTTTTAAATCTGTGGCAAACTCCTTAAACGCCGTCTTTAACGGAGCCAGTTCTGCTAGAAATTTTTCTTCATAGAGCAGTGTAGCCGTGGTCGGAGCCTGCGAGGATTTGCCTGAAGCCACGTTCTGGGTCTTGGGGCACTTGGACTGCTTGTCCGGGGTTGTAGGTGGCATGCATGCAGGGAGGGCCTGTTTCTTCTCAGCCTCCATTCGTCCGGTCTGTTCTCCTCTTCTCAGCTGAATGGAACTCCAGAGAAGTCCTGAGGTTTTCAGTGAACATCAGTGACCGGACTAGCTGAAAAATGATTTCTAAAAGTTAGGTTTTCTGTATATTTGATGGCCTTGAGGTGGGAGCGGGTTATGGAGGTGCCTGTCTACCTGGAGAGCATCCCATGATTCAGAACAAAACATTCTACCTTTCTGCAAATCTCTATCATCAAGCACCTCTCCACATGTATCTTGTATCTGGTTGATCCTTTGCCCCCCCCCCCAACTCCCTCACATTAAAGTGTACTGTGTCAGACTAGTTTGGGTTCACCAGGTACTTTTAAGTTAAATCTTGTATTTATTTTTAATATTTGACCAGGAAAAGCACAGTAAGCTGTGAGAGTATGATTATTGTCTGCTTATAACTCAACCATCTTTAACCCTAGAGATGCAGAATTTGGCATGCGCACACTTTGGGTCAGGATAGGAAAATTCTGTAAGTTTGGTAAACATTGCTTGAGTAGTTTTAAGGATGGGGGGGTTAAGCAGTAAAACAATAAAACTTGCAGAGGCAGTTGTGAGCTAGGGTTTAATTAGAGCAGAGCTTGGAAATGTGGAGAGGTTTCTGGATGTGGTGTGGCTTCTGACTCAGAATGACACCAGTTGTAACTAAACCAGATACCACTATCACCAAATATTTTGGAGGCCTATAGGTCAGGAAGCATGAGAAGTCCAGGAGATGTTGTAGAAAAACCATAAGTGGTGATTTAATGTACACAAAACAAAAACAAACAAACTAATTGGAAAACATCAGCATCTCTCATCTAGTCTTCTCCAAATCAATCTCTCCAGCAGGAAATAAAGTAGCCTGTCCTCTGCTGAAAATCTCTCTCCTTCTCCTCACTGGCTGCAGGTGAGTCTCCACACAGACACACAAACTCAGACTGACTAATTTAGTTTAGGACAGATTACACAGACAGCATGATGTCACAATTAGTATGACATCACAACCAGCATTATTACAGACACAGCTGCTGATTGCCAGGCGTATGATTGTGACCCATCTTGTTGCTAGGCCTAACACAGTGATGCATCTTGTAAGTGGCTAGATCATTGCGGCCGATTATATCTGTCTGATGTCACACTCTGTCATAGCTGCCTGTCTCAGCCATCATTTCAGTATCTCTATATAATGTATGTTAGAACGCTGTTAACCTTAGGAAATCATCATTTCCTAAGGTTGTTAACCTATCGATGTGATGTAGATATGTTGTTAACCTATCGATCCTACGTCACATCGATGAGTTAACTAACAGCAAGTGGTCTGCGCATGTGCGCTTTTTTCCAGCCGGGAACCGACTGAAGGAAACCCACGGGAAGGACTGAAGGGCCGAGCGGTGACTTTTAAAAAGCGTAAGCCATTTAATTTTTGATAGTGGGACCATACACTATAAAAAATAATGTATAATCCCTATCGGCAACGGTCAATTTTAACCGTCTGAGGTTTGCCATGGTGGCGTAAACCTCTCGAGCTTCGCTCTCGAGGTTTACATGGTCGCCCTGGCAACCTCTCAACTGTTAACTGACCGGTTAACGATAGAGGACCATACATTATCCTCTATGTTATGTATCAGGGAACCCAGCAAGTAAGAAATTAGAAAATTAGGAATTAGTACAGTAGCGGTAATGACTGCGCAGTCTAATAGAGAGTTAGCAAAGATAGAGATAGTAATAGGATCCTCGCTTCTGGTTTCCTCCTATATAACACACATGGGACAGGGCCTAATATGAGCCCTGTCACAGGGAACCAAAAAAATTACAAGTGCAAACCCCACTTGAGTCAAATGCTCACTGTGTGAACTGGGGCAAGTTGCTTGACCTCACGGTGCTTCAGTTCTCCTAGCTGTGGAAATGGGTTGAAAAAGGACCCAGCTGGAAACTAAATGTCGTATCTCAGCTGGGCTGTCCTGGGTAAATAAATTGTAATATAAAAAAATCAGTTTTAAAAACACTTTCATGGGAAGTGATTTCTTAAAAACAGTGAAGATCTGAAATCAGATCCCTTTCTTACCCAAAGTAGAATGTTTTTGTTGTTTTTGGAAACAAAAAAGTAAAAATAAATCAAAGTACCAAAGATACTAAAAGGCATCAAATGGGAGCCCAGGAGCCATCCTGCTGCTCTGGTGGCTGTCTTCAATGTGTCCCTTTTCAGTGAGAGGAACCAGGAGCTGTTCTGCTGCTCTGGCAGCTGTCTGTAAAAGTGTCCTCTCCTAAGAAGGGCATAGAACCATCCTGCCTCTCTGGCGGCTGTTTAAAATATTCCCTGATGCCTTTGGGAAAACTTTGGAAAACAATATTTAGAAACAAGTCAGCCTATATTTCATTTATCTTCTATAGATTTCTCCTCTCCATTATTTATTGCTGAAGAAATTCCCACACAAACAAGATCTTTAACTCTTAGAGTTCATCTGCCTCTATAGCTGATTCTCTACTTGAAATAATAATGCTCTGTTGTGACATCACAATCTGTTGCCATGGGAATAACTGTGATGTCACAAACAGAGTATTATGATATCAGGATGGGAAGAAGCAATAGGCACTGATGAACCCTCAAGGAACAACTATCCTGTTTTCAAGTATATGACCTCAATAATAAATTATAGGGATAAGAAATACGGAGCTAATTAGAAAAATAAGCAGCTCTGTGTCCAAATAAATGTTCTTCTTGAGGTGTCAGTGGCTCTTTAATGAAAGGGACTGGGAGCCATCCCACCACTCTGGTGGCTTTTGAAATTCCCCCCATCTGATGAGAAGACTGGGAGATCTCCCATTGCTCCAGCAGTTGTTCAGTGTGTTCCTCTCTGACTGGGGAGACCAGGCACCATTTTACCACACCAACAGCTTGTGAAAGGGTCACATTCTGATGTGGGGGAGCAGAAACCATTCTGCTGTGCTGGTGACTTGTGAACATGTTCCCCTCTGATGAGGGGGATTGGAAGCCATTCCACAACTCCATTGGCTGCTGAAAGTATCCCTATCAATGAGGGGAGCCAGGAGCCATCCCATCACTCCAGAGGCTGTCTGCCAAGCGCCCCCCTCCCTCCCTCCGATGAGGAGTACTGGGAGTAGTCCGTCTGCTCCAGCAACTGTTTAAAGTGTCCCCATCTGATCAGGAGTGCAGGGAGCAGTTCATCTGCTCCAGTAGCTATTTAAAGTATCCGCCTTTGATCAGAGACCTGGTAGCCATTCCTCTGCTCCAGTGACTGTTGCAAGTGTTCCTCTCTGATGAGGTTGATCGGGACTTGTCATGCTGTTTCAGCAACTGTTCAAATTGGAGACAGGGAGTAGTCTCATCACACCAGCAGTTACATACATATATACATACATACATAACAGTGTCAGCAGATAAGGACCTACAAGGCCCATTTAGTCTGCCCAGTATTCCCCCTTTACTGAACCCCCCTTCCCCCTCAGACCTTACCCATGCCCCCTTCCCTCACAGTATGCCCATGTACTTATCCCATGCGTACTTGAAACCCGAGACAATCTCTGCCACAATTATCTCTTCCAGCAAGTCATTCCAAGCATCTACCACCCTCTCTGTGAAACAGTACTTCCTCATGTTACCCTTAAACTGGCCCTTCTCCAACTTTATACTGTTGCCCCTGGTTGTTGAACATCCTTTGTTTCAAAATAGTTTCCCCCTTGGCATCCTGTTTATACCTTTAATATATCTGAACATCTTGATCATATCCTCCCTGTCTGTCCTATTCTCCAGTGTATACATATCCAGCTCCCTCAGCCATTCCTCATATGCCTTCCCCTGCATCCCCTGTATCATCTGAGTAGCCCTTCTCTGGACCACCTCCACTCTCTCTGAATCCTTCTTCAGGTGCTGTCTCCAGAACTGTGCACAGAACTCCAGATGAGGTCTGACCAGGGCCATATACAATGGCATGATGACTTCCCTCCTTCTACTAGCTATGCCTCGACTTATACATTCCAACATTATACTTGCCCTCCCTACCGCTGCCTGGCTCTGATTTGCCACCTTCAGGTCAGTTGAGATGATGACTCCCAAGTCCCTCTCTTATTCCACAACTGTTATTTCCATCCCGTTAATCTTAAACATTTGCTCTTGGATTTCCATGCCCCATATGCATAACCTTGCATTTACCCATGTTGAAGTCAAGCTTCCATGCCTTGGACCACCTCTCTAGTTTTTCAAGGTCCTCCCTCATTCTCTCAACCCCCTCTGGCGTATCCACTCTATTACATAACTTGGTATCATTGGTGAACAAACACACCCTGCCCTCTAGTCTGTCAGCAATGTCTCCAGTGAAAATGCTGAAAAGTACTGGTCCCAGAACTGTCCCCTGTGGCACCTTACCCATTACTCTCCCCTCCTCAGACAGCTCGCTGTTTACTGTCAACCTTTGGGTTTCATCTGAGAGCCAGTTCCCCACCCACTGTGTTATGGCTGATCCACACCTATGCCACCCATCTTGTTTAGCAGTCTTTTGTGAGGAACAGTGTCACAAGCCTTCCTGAAGTCCAGATAGATCACATCCACTGCTCCTCCCCTGTCCACCAATTGTGTCACCTAGTCGAAGAAACCCACCAAGTTCGTCTGACAAGATCTCCCTCTGACAAACCAGTTAAACCAGTTGTTTAAAGTGTCTTAATCTGATAAGACCAGGAGCCAGTCTGCCATGCCAGCACTTATGAAAGTGTTCCCCTCTGATGAAGGGGATTGGGATCTGTCGCAACTGTCCAGTGTCTGCTCAGATTGCCTCTGCTGATGAGGGGGCTGGGAGCCATCTCTTTATTCTGGTGACTGTCTGCATAGTGTCCATCTCTGATTAGGGGGACAGTGAGTCATTCTGCCTTCCAGACATATCACTTTATCAATGCAAGTCAATAGCTCAAACCTGGTAAAATCACAGAGCCAAGCTACAAAGTGAGAGTCAACAGAGATAGTTTACTACTCACTCCACTTCACATGCAAACTATACAAAATAGTCATGTGACTCACACTGATGACAGTAAGGCCCAAATGTTGTTCAGTGTCTAACAAAAGGGGAACTCTGTGAAGTCCCACCCACAAGCATATCCAACTCTATTACACTCTCTGATTAACTAGAAGGCAACCAATCTACAGTGGCCACATATCCTGGAGCTTTACTTGCTTCAGAGGAATTCTTTCTTTAATTTTCCAAAGCAAGAAATCCCAGGTGGATCATCTAATTCCATCATAAATCATAATAGCAAAGAAAATAATTTTATAGCATAGAGTGGTGATTTGGTGTTGGTCTGCCCCTTATATTTTTACTTCTCTTCAGGTCTGCCATGCCCATCTCTTGCTGCTCCGATGGATGCCGTCTTGTTGGACTGTTAGAATAACTGAGTCAGACACAAAAAATAAAAATAGAAAAAGTCTTTATTCAGCACAGGAGACACCTGTAATAAGTACCATAGAAGTGTTTGCTGTGATGATGCACTTTGTCAGCTGGAAAGACATGAGGTGACAGATAAAGAGCTCTGTTGTTCAGAATGTTAGGGTTGATGACTAAGATGTCTGCTGCAGTGTCAATCAAGGCATACGTGGATCAGTTTCCAATGGTTTCTGAGATGTAATTTGCTAGACTTGGCGATTTGATGATGGGTACAGCTGCTGCTAGAAGTCAGATGGTGCCAGAATTGGCTCTTGGGAGTTGGAGGATGCTGCTGGTGTGAGTTGAAAGAGTCAGAGGAGTGATCAGTTGAATTGTTTCTCTGCAGAACAAAAGCCCCCAGTTTGTTGTGTAGCACTCATTTCCCCGCTCCTGTGAGTACTTGTGTTCATCTTGCTGATGATGCTGCAGTGCATGTCTTTGGTCCCAGTTATTCCTGTTGTCATACTTTAGCTTTCTGCAAACCACAGCAGTGTGTCCTCTGAATCTGGACCACTGGCAGGTAACAGGCCCTCGAGAAGGTGGTGGTTCAGTAGGTGGCTGTAAAAGTGGTTGCAGAGGAAATGGAGGAAGAAATTGAGCTCATCTGTAAATTATTGATGGATATGATGAGCTTCTCTATCATTGCTTGTTGCTGCTGGACCCGTGTTGTGAGTGCAGTCAGTTGTGATGATTGAGGTCCTTGCACTCTGGTTGCCTGAAACATGTATGTGGATTCCTACTCAAGTCATGCAGCTAGGATATTGTCCATCTAAGTTGTCGACTTCTGTTGGACCACATAAGGACACATTTGTGGGAACAGCCCTTGGATGTAGGCTGCGATTTGATCCTTCTCCGTTTTCTGAAGATGTTTGCAGCATGACTCAATATCCATTATAAATGCTTCCAGAGACTTAGAGGGCTGCATGGTGCATTCCTATAGTTGTTCTTCCAGTAAACAGGGCAGATGTGCTTGGACAAAGTGATCTCCAAACATTGCATACAGGAATGCAGTATTTCCTTTAACTTGTTCTGGAAGTGCTTCGAACCTGGAAATGGCAGACCCTCTCAGAAGCAAGCATAAGGCATTGAAGATACACAGGGGATCAGTCCAACCATTGAAGGCAATCCAGACTTGGAATTGCTCAAGCCAGTTGACAGTGTCTTCATGAGGCAAGGCTGAAAAGGATGGAGGCTGTAGGCTGGTATGTCCTGTGGAGTGTGGTGAGATAGTATTAATGTATGCAAGGTCATCCTAAATGGATTGCATAGTTGGCATTCCCTGTGATCAGATGGAGGACTGGATGTCCTCCAGGACAATTTCTATTTTTTAGCCCCACGCCGTTAAGGTTACCACCTACCTGATTTTCACAGGACAGTTTTAATTTGGGCATTTGTGTCCAGCAAAAAAACATGAAAAATACTACAGTACATGTCCTGACCTTGTAGTAGAAAAAATATTTTCTAACTCTCCTCTAAATGTTGCAGAAAACTGTAATGCCTTAACTAAAATAACTTAAAATGATAAACAATAGAAGCAATTAAGAAGAAACGACAACACTTAGCCTTAATTCTGATTATTTAGAGAAAACAAGTCTGTTGCATTGGCCTAGGTTACATATTGTCCTGAAAAAAATCATGATTCAGTAAGAAATGTTCCTCTTTGGGCTTCTTAAAGCATGCTACCCCTACTCACCAACACCATTGAGGTGGTTGAAGGTAGGTCTCTGGATGCTCTTGCACCCTATTTTTTTCTTTGTTGGACATGGTCTTAATGGGAGATCTTCGCTTGACAGAATGGAGGTTGTAAGGATAAGAATGCGCTGCCATCAAGCAGAGGATGGGATGTTGTGGATTATATGGAGGGGCCGCTGAGAAAATGTTGATGTAAACAAAGTACAAATATTTGTAAGTAAAGTCCATCAAGTGATGTCTTTCATAAACAAGTCCAACCCTAATCCTTGTCTATCTAAATAAATATTTATTTTCAAAATTCAGCCTTTTGTGTCAGTGTCCATTCATTTCAATAGAGTCTGCCATTTTTAAAGATGACTGCCATTAATTCCTATAGAGTGAAGCCATTTTGAAGCAAGTTGGAGCCCTTAAGAAAGATGGCTGCCATCAGGGGTTAGAGGGTCACTTCTGCCTGTAGTGTGTGTGTGCCCTAACAAAGATGGCTGCTACTACCATGAGGTAGCCTGAAGCTGTTCTCCACCTACAAAATGGCGATTCCCACTTGGTTGTCCTTCTCCCCAGGCTGAAAGGGGAAACTAGCAGGCACCGTTTTTGGTGAGTGGCACTGTTAGGTGAAGTAAATGTAATTTGATCAGCTTCCTCTGCTGTATTATTTGCTTTTTCTTTGTGTGTTCCTTTGCTCAGGTGCTTTGAGGCTGTCCTTCGTTTATTTATTTATTTATTTATTTATTTTTGTTTTCTGTTTCCTGCTTTTGCATGCTGCCTCATTTTAGTTATTGCCTTGCTTATTGTTCCTGTGAATCCTTTTATTTATTTTGCATTGGAAGGCCTTTTGTAGCTTGACTGAGTGGGGAGCAGAGGCTGTCTGCAGTAACAGTAGTTTGGGTGGAGCTGAGTAGGTAGCGTAAAAGGCAGGAGGGCTGAGAACTTAACAAATCCATGGCTCTGCAAGGTCTGCGGTCAGACACAGTTAGCATGACAGAGTTGGGAGCACTGCAGACTACTCCATGTGAGTTGCTCTGTGGTTGAGGGATTTTCTATGTGGCAGCTTAGGTTGTGTTAGAAAAGAACAAAGTGACTGTTGCAAAGTGGAGCCACAGTTGGGGCCTGGCCAGTGGCCAAGTTTGAGCAGCAGCTGCAAGGTTGACTGGAGGGTCAGCTGAATGGCTGCAGCCAGCTGTCCATGCATGAGGCAGCAGTGCAGACTGGCAAGGAGCTTGTGGTCCTATGATGCAGCTGTTAGGCTGTCTGCCTGTACTTGTCATAGAGGCTGTTTGTGAACTGCGGTGCAGGGGAACAATGATGGATGGAGTGGCTGCTGGTGCAGCTGCATGGCTGTTTACAGGTGAGCTCTGGAGCCTAAGCACTGATTTGGCAAGCTGTGGTTTATAAGAGGCAATGTTTTGGGTTGAAGGGGCCTTGATGCAGCCGGGTGTTGGCGGGATGAGTGGCATTGAGGGAAGCATTGCAAAGCAGCATGCAGAGCACTGGAGAGGTTTTCTTCACTTTTTTCTTTCTTTTCTTCTAGCCCACAGTTTTCAGAGAGTGGCTGGGCACCAGAACAAGTCAGAGTTTTGGTGTGTGGCTGCAAGCAGCCGGTGGGAGCACTGAGGAAACATGTGGTGAGTGCTGCAGCATCGGGGCTGAGTGCATTTGTTCATGGAGTTCCAGTGGCTTCTAGGACTGAGTAAAGGAATTATTTGCATTGCATTTATGATCAGGTTTAACAATGTCCCACATGTTTTTTTCCATCGGTCTCGGTATTGTAGGAGGGCACCATGTGATAACAGGATGCATTTCTTATTTTCTGCTTTCTGCAGCCATGGTTGTGGTGCAGGTGCCAGGGGGTTCAGATCTTGAAACTACTGGACTAAGGATGGTGACTGCATACCCAGCAATGCACTTAATGGTAGTTAGCCAGCACTGGCAGTTGAGATAGGACCTGGGCAGGAGAAGCGTCGCATCACCACCATGTGTGGTGTTTTTGTGTTGGTCTGCTACTTGGACCCATACCATCTCTTCAGGTCTACCATGCCCATTTCTCGCTACTCGGTGGACACCATCTTGCTAGATTGTGTGAATGACTGAGTTGGACAGATAAAATAAAAGTAGAAAAAGTCTTTATTCAACATAGGAGACTTCTGCACACTGTGAGGCTATGCCTCAGAATGAGGGGTTTCCTAGACTGTCCCTGGAATAACATGGTACTGCCAGGCAGTGCAATATCTGTAACAACAACCAGTGTTCTGAGTGCTCTTAAAGGGGCAGCAGCTAAACATTATGCCCTGTGCTTAATTGTGTACTTCACAATAGATTGAAACACATATTTTTAACAAAGGCAAAGAATTCCCATTCCAGAAAATGTAATCACTAATGGCCCATTCCTAAATTCAATTATAAAGTTCAGTATTCTTGTAAATGTAGAACGTTGTAAACAGCTTATTTTTTTATGAACAGAACATTTGTGTAAATGTTCTTCTCTACTAGATGTTAAATATAGCATTTGACTTCGGCTCATTGCCATTACATAGGCCTTTTGTAAATGATGGTTCCGATTTGGCTACATTCCCATAGAGGAAGGAATCATAAAGTAACTATGTTTTAAGACCGAGTTCAAAGCTCTGCAGCATGAACCTTGCAATGATCTTTGCAATATTTGTGACCATCAGAATGTTTAAGGGGTCAAAATACTATTACTTTATCAGGATAGCATTAAGTACATAGTCTACATGATGGAGGTCAACCAGTCCGTCTCTGCAGTACAGTCAAATTCTTAATAGTAATTGTATACATCGTTCCAAAATTACTAGACACAGATATAGGGGAGTGTGACCATTTTTGCTATAGTTTAAAACTACAAAGTATACAATGTAGGAAGGCAAGAACCATGAAATAACGTGCTTTGTACCATGGCAATAATCAGAAGGCTGGAATGGGCACCAGCGATTGGTGAAACGGCATCACGGGGTCCAAAGTGGAGTGGGTATTAATCCACGATAGATGCCATCCTCAAAATGGTAGTACCAAAGTTAGCCAGACCCCTAGGTTAGCAGCACTGGGCACAGGTGGGGAGCGAGTGTTACAGGGGCAAGACTGGCACAGCGACAGGGAGACCAGCTACACACCGACAGAAACGGGGAGGGGGGACAAGAACCAGGGGCGCACAGAATGCTGAGATAGCACAGTGTGAGAAAGATAGAGGATGCAGGCAAGTGGGGACTCAGCGAGAGGGAAAGGGAAGTGACCGGGGGCTCCATGCAAATTTCGATGCGATCGCACGCCGCGGTGAGTGAGCAGTGCACCGGAGACCTCCAGCGCCAGGAATGAAGCTAATACCAGCGCAGAACGGCAGAATTTCGGGACTGTGATGTGAACCATACTATCTTGTTTACTTACACCTACTCATTATGTTGACTGCATCAGTATGTAAATGCTGTTTTGTTCGAAGATTTGAAAGTGCAGTAAAACTCTTTCCTCACAGCCCTGACTCCCTGTCTTATGTTGTTCAGCGCACACTAGGCAGCCTCCTGGTGATGCCACCGTCACGCGGCCCATGTTACAAGTGCATTAAGCCACTCCAGTGGTGGCATCTAATGCGATTGAGGCATGGTTGGGCGGTTGTTCGCCCTCGGCCTCCGGCCTCGGCCCACAACCCTCCCAACCATGCATCAATCCAGCATTAGATGCCACCTTCATCGTAGCTTAATGCTTACATAAACTAAATGGTGCTGTTGCATCATCCATTAATATGAATGTTGCAGGGTCAGCTCTCAATGTTTTAGAACAAGGGCGAGTTAGATGTTTCAATACCCTATAAAGTAATGTGTTATAATAAACAGCTAAGAGTGGGTGGAATTGTGTTACGAAATCATTGCCCTAAACAAGGAAGAAATTACCTGTTGCAACAGGTCCAAAAAACTTTATTAGTCATTATATTCATTTACATAGAATGAACTTCTAGTTGGGTAAGAGTAAAATTGTTGGCCAGCTGTAGTACTGTTTTCCCAGATTTTTCTCCAGGCATCCCTTTCAAGAGGTTGAAAATACAACGCGTGACAGTTATGTACAAGTAAAACTCGACATAACGCAATTTTTCTCTAAATAGAATGGTTATCAGCAGCCCCAGTGGGTTTGCACAGATTTGGAAATGTTTACTTACCCACTCAGTTAACTGGCAATTTGCACTATAGAGTGTGGACCAATTCTTGCCGATCTTTGGTATATAAAACTCAATTAGTTTTTACCTAAATACTGAAAATTGTTTTACAGACACAGTCATACCATATGATAAAGCACCTTTATACATTTTCCTCTGAAGTACACAGAAACTGTAACCTCAGTACCATAGTATAAGGTGAACATGGAAACCATAGCACAAATCTATATTGCTTTAACAAGCATGCTGTCAAGAAATTTGAGAGGTGGTATCCCCACCCCTGGGGGTAAAGGGGGCCCCCCAGGTGTGTTTTGGGTTAGTAACTAAAGAGCTGCTTACTGAAGAATTTTTTGGCATGTCATAATAATGAGACTTGCTTACCAGATCCTTTTGGTTACTTCATGCAGCCCTGATTCCGATGTGGAGCCTTTGCAAAAGAGTCTGTGACTCAAAGGATTGTAATTCCGATTGTATCCAATAAATAAAAATAAATAAAATTCCACACCACATACAAAAGAAGGTAAGCACCATACACTCATTCAACTCATATGCACAGCCTGCAACAGCAGATTTAAAAACTATGTACTCTTCCACTAGGAGCAACTTTAATCAATCAAATAAACACTGATTAAAGTTGCAGACAGCAAGGAGAACCAGGGATAAATGACAACCAAGGAAGGGGCTGGAGTAGAACAGTGAAGCAGTCTAGGGAGGTCAAATCATGGAAAGCCATGTGTGCAAATGCCAGGAGCCTTAGCAACAAGATGGAAGATCTGGAGGCTGTCATGGTACAGTCAGACCTGGACATTGTAGCCATCACTGAAACCTGGTGTAATGATAACCATGACTGGGAGATGGCCATACCTAGCTACAACATATTCAGAAGAGACAGAGCAGGCAGGAAGGGAGGAAGAGTGGCACTGTATGTGAAAAATGACATAAGGGCCACAGAGATCCAGGAGGAACAAAATGGGGGAGAGATACTGTGGGTTAAGCTGGAAAGGAAAATGGGGACAGCCATCCGCACAGGTGTGGTCTATAGACCACCAGCAGGAGGAAGAAACAGATAGGGAGCTGATGCTAGCCATCAAGGATGGCAGACAAGGGAGTGTAGTACTGTTTGGAGACTTCAATATTCAGGCGTGGACTGGAGCATCCCAGCAGCAGCATCAACTAGGAGCAAATTTATCCTGGACTCCTTCAGGGTGCCTTCCTCAAGCAACTGGTCATGGAACCAACTCGGCAGAAGGCAATACTGGACCTTGTGCTCACAAACAGGGACAGTGTGATGGGGGTAACAGTGGGGGAGCACCTGGGTAACAGTGACCACCAGTCATTGTGGTTTGAAATCACAGAAAGAGCAGAACCAAACCACACAAAAACACCTATCCTGAATTTTAGGGGGGCAGACTTTGGGAAAAAGGGGAGATACTTAAAAGAGGCATTAAGGGGAATGGGACAGGAATCAGGGGTTGAGGAACAGTGGGCAGTATTTAAAATGGGGATTACAAGAACAACGGAATTATGCATTAAGCAGGTTAGCAAGAGGAAAAGGAAGGTACTGAAGGAGACCATTATGGTTTTCAAAAGTAGCAAAGAAAGTGAAAGCCAAAAGATTGCATTCAGGCAATACAAAAGACACAGGCAGAAGGGGATAGGAGAAGTACAGGAGAAGCAAAGGGGCAGGGAGGGTCAGTAAGGAAGCCAAGCTCAGACAGAAGAACACATTGCAAAATCAGTGGGTAGAGGACAAAACCTTTTACAGGTACATAAGTGAAAAAGAAAGACAAAGGGAGGGATAGTGAGACTGAAGGGGAGGATGGACCAGCGTGGAGGATGACAACAGTAAAGCTGACATATTGAACAGGTATTTCTGCTCAGTCTTTACTGAGGAAGAGGGGGCAATGGGTCTGAAGGGAGTACAAAGAGGTGAGAATGGTGCAGAAATGGACACAAGTCCTTTACGAGAAAGGGTCCTGAAGGAACTGGAAGTAATAAGAGTTGATAAAGCAATGGGGCCAGGCAGGTGCACCCCAGGGTCCTTAAAGAACTAAGAGAGGTGGTGGCTGAACCTCTGGCTATCCTGTTTAGCCGATCACTGGAAACAGGGGAGATACCCAAAGACTGGAGGACAGCAGATGTAGTCCCCTTATACAAAAGTGGGAACAAAGAGGAAGCAGGAACTACAGACCAGTCAGCCTCACCTCGGTAGTGGGGAAGATCATGGAAGCACTACTGAAGGAGAGATTGGTGGAACATCTGGTTGTCAATGGACTACAGGACCCAAGGCAGCATGGTTTCACCAGGGGGAGGTCATGTCAGACCAACCTCGTTGAATTTTTTGACTGGGTGACTAGGGAGGTGGATCAGGGGAGGGCAGTGGACATGGCCTATCTGGACTTCAGCAAGGCCTCTGACACTGTGCCACATAGAAGACTATTACACAAACTGGGGAATATGGGTGTGGGCAGGACAGTAGTGTGGTGGGTAGGTAACTGGCTGGGTGGCAGGACACAGAGGGTGCTGGTAAATGGCTGTCACTCCACAGAGGGAAGAGTGACCAGTGGGGTACCACAGGGATCAGTGCTGGGACCGGTCCTATTCAGCATTTTCATCAGTGACATTGCGCAGGATCTAGAAGGCAGAATTTCACTGTTCGCTGATGACACAAAGCTCTGTAACAGAGTAGACACACCAGAGGGTGTAGACAGAATGAGAAGCGACCTGCAGAAACTTGAAGAATGGTCAAGGGTTTGGCAGTTGAAATTCAATCCAAGAAGTGCAAGATAATGCATATGGGGCACAAAAACCTGGCACAATATATCAGTTGGGGGTGAGGATATAGCATGCACCAAGCAGGAAAGGGATCTTGGGGTTGTCATCTCTGATGACCTCAAGGTAGAAACAGTGTGACAAGGCAGCAGGTAAAGCAAATAGGATGCTGGGATGTATAGGCAGGGGCATCACCAGCAGGAAAAGGACGTCATAATTCCGCTATACAAGACACTAGTGAGGCCCCACCTGGAGTACAGTGTACAGTTCTGGAGACCATACCTACGTAAGGACATAGACAGGGTAGAGAAGGTTCAGAGGAGGGCAACAAAGATGGTGCATGGATTGCATCACAAGTCCTATGAAGACAGGTTGAAGGAACTGAACATGTACTCCCTGGAGGAGAGGAGGGAGAGGGATATGATAGAGACATACAAGTATCTTACAGGGAGGAACAGGGTGCAGGAAAACACTATTTTAAGTGAAAAGATGTTCCAGGACTAGAGGGCATGGGATGAAGTTGGGGAGGACGATTCAGAGGAAACATGAGAAAGAATTTCTTCACAGAACGGGTGGTGGACAAGTGGAACACCCTGCCAGGAAGTGGTGGGGGCTGAAACAATCACGGGATTTAAGAATTCATGGGATAGACATAAAGGAATTCTAGAGGTCAGGAGTAAGGGGCAACAGACTTCTAGGAAAACAAACTGAACTTACAAGCTCAAATGGGCAGACTGGGTGGGCCATAGGCCCTTATCTGCCGACACTGTCTATGTATCTATGTAAGTTATTTGGAAGGGAATTTCATTTAAATACCAACTTTGTACCTCTCCCCGGTGAGGTGTGCTCCTGAGCATGCTACATCTGCTGATGTTTAGGCAAACATAGCCCTGCTATCCTCAGAGCATGATCCGAAATGTTATGTGAACTCTGATTGAAAGATGGCAGATATAGCCATGTGAAGTGATCATTATGCTCAGTTATTTTCAGTTTACCTTTTTGAGAAACCAGTATTGTTAATACTCAGCTTCAGGTCATTGACATGAAACTGATGTTATACCATAGATAATCAAGACATATACATACGATAATATATTTTTATCATTTAATTCCAAACATGCAAAAAATACAAAACATTTTTACAAAAAAGAGTATATTTTTTTTCACAAACACCACTAAAAGCATGTTTTAACAGTACAGTCCCTCTCCTATGTTCACTTAAAACAAGATCTCTTTTAAATCACAATGTGATGCACGGTATGTGACAGATAACCATGTACCCGTTTCACAATCAGTATATTTTTCAGTGAATAAAAGTATTTTCAAAATACATGTATCAAAAGTCCTGAAGGGCAGTTATATGTGATAGCATCCCATTTTAAAACCGATGGAATTTTTGGGGGAGTCTCGAATAAATTTTGTTAAACAGCACATACGGATAACTGCCTTTGTGATCATCATCATTTACAAAAATAAAGACGTTTCTAACTGACCCAAGAGCCTGTTGCCTGTATGCTTCCAGAACATGTGTGATACCGTCATGGCTGTCATGTAGTTATAACACATCAGTGCAGACCTTCTTTACCCGGCACTGTAACTGCAGAAGTGCATAGCATAGCAGTCCTTCACAGTAGTACATATTGTAGTGGTTTTTCTTTACACATGGTTAGAATTAAAAAATAGGGCATCACAATCCTTCCTTAGGTGGTGCTGTAATTCCAGTAGTACATCGTGGTACCAGCATCTGAGAGCACAGAAGTGCATGGAAGAGATAAGACCTCCTTTGGTAGCTTTGGGTCTGCTGAATGCCAGTCCCTGTCAACCGGATTTTGGTAGAGCCAAGATACTGTTCAAATTCATTGTGATCCATGTCTGTAGGAGAGCTGCATAATGCCGATGGTTCAGGCCAAATAGGTTGTGCCTCGGGTAGTGGAGAGGTAGTAGTGCTGCTGGTTGAGATTTATGTCACCGATGACCACCACCAGTCAGGGGTCTGGCTGCTTGCCGACCACGCTTGGCATTATAAGCCTCCATCCAGACACCTGGTTCTCCTGACCTGCTTTCCGTGGCATGAGCTTTATTTGTAACTGGGGTTATCTTGCATTTGTTGCACCCTGCATGCTCAGTCTCCTTCATGAAGGGACATTTCTCATCCAGAAAAGGGATTTCCACAATTCTTACCTGCAGAAGAAGGGGTACTGACTCAGTGAACATGGTAAAAAAGTAACAAGAAGAGGGAGCGATCCAAGTGATTGCAACTTTTGAGTTTAGTAAAAGTATATGACTTATGATCATAACCCCCCCCCCCCGATTTTGCACCTGCAGTAGTATTATAGGCACCTTCATCACTTACTAGCCAAACTAATTTTAAGTTGGCAGCATTAGAATTGCATTTCTATTACTTCAGCAGCTGTGTGGGTCACTGTATTCAAATAGAGGCCCTCTCTCACTTGCTCATCTCGGTGATGTGGCTGGGCAGGGGATCCTCTCATCCTGTATGTGGCAGTGCAGAGGTCAGACTGATTCATCTTACACACCTGACTTGCCAGCGGTTGCTAATAGTTATAAAATAGGAAGATAAAATCCTGCATCCTGACTGGCCATTAGCCATGCATTAGAAATGTCTAACACACAGCTAAAAACAAGTGCTGGCCAGATGGATGCAGGACTGGGAAGAAATCTGTGAACCACTACAATTTTGAAAAACTTACAGACATCACTTTTTCCCCTCACTTAGCCCACAGTTTCCCATCCCCTGCACTGGACAAATGTTATCTGTCTTGTTTGTGCAAAGGTTTCAGAAAAATCAAATGCGTATGAACTCTGAGAGCAGCTCAGTTAACTTTTTTATTCATTTTAAACATCTGTAGCTGCAGTAATCTCACCCTGCCCACCTGCCAGCTGACTGGCAGCCACTCACTCATTTGCTCCCAACCACTGATCTTAATTAAATTTAAACTAGCTCTGAAAGCAAACTTTTTTTTTAATTTTCTTTATTTTATAACAGCTGCCTTTTATCTATAGCATGCCTTATAACTTTCCCCTGGGCTGGCAGACTGATCAGTCCACCCCCTCCCCCCCCGCCACTGCTCACTTCTTCAGTTATCTCTTAAATGTATAAAACCCACTTAGCTTAACAAATCATGCTGAGCCTTATTTAGAAAGCATTTCTTATTGGTGTGAAAGATCGTACTTGCACTCATGTTTCAACTCCTGATACTGATACATGCGTCCGTGACCACCTCCCATCACTCACTCACTCACTCACTCACTCACTCACTCACTCACTCTCACCCCCACTATGCCTGAATATGCTCCTTATCAAGAAAACCACAAAATAGCATACTAGAATTATCTTGATTTAAAAAAAAAACAGCAGCATTTCAGTCTGAAAACATGCACTAATGCTCAAACTCCCCCTCCCCCATACTCAATGTCAGTATCCCGTCATATGGGCAACTCAGATATGAGCGGCTCAATTTGTGCACCCAGTGGAACAGCTACTGTGAGAGTTTACTGAGGGGAGGGAATTGTGAATGTAGAGCGACAGAATAGTGAGGGCGAATGATGAGGGAGGGTATAGTCATGTGGGTTAAATATGGAAATGAGTCCTGCTGCTGCCAAGACAGTCACCTGGAGTGGTAGATACGGCCACCGCTTGGAATGCCAATAGTCCCAGGTTTGGGACTGCCTGCAGGTATATGTTTTTGTGACTTGTGATGGCTGTTAGGTTCTTTTTTTTTTGTTTTCTGTCCCCTGGTTTCCCCCAACTGTGGTGTCCCAGCCTTGGTAGTCCTCCCCCCGTGTATTCCCTTTTCCCCCTGTGTCTGGCCCCCCCAGAGTTGATTATATTAAATTTTGGGGGTGCGGGGGTGTAGCCTTAGTGTATTGTGTACTGTCATCGCAGTAATGGGGCTTGCTGTGGTGGTTGTGTAGCGTATTTTGGATTCGGTGAAATGTACTCACTGTTATGCGAGTCACCATTCTGTTTTCACCATTATGACATGGAACCCTCAATGCCATCCTATAAGGCCCTACACAGGCAGGGCCGTGGTTATCTGTTGGACCTTCTGGTACCTGCTCTCTCTACCTACTCTCTCTATCCGCCCTCTCCGCTCCTCTAGTGGGGGACTCCTGGCCATTCCTAGAACAAGGCTAAAATCTGCTGGTGACAGAGCTTTCAGTGTTGCATCTCCTGTTCTCTGGAATTCTTTGTCAGCTGAGGTCAGGGGAGCTCCCACTATACATATATTTAAGGCTCGCCTGAAGGCCTTCCTATTTTCCCAAGCTTTTATGGGATAAAATCATGAACTGTAGTAAGAACCTGATATTATTTGCTGAGTTATTTATTTTATTCTTTATTTTGTTTAAAAATTTGTCATGTTTTATTTTGATGCTGTCTTATTTATTTTGTATGGCACCCAGAGCCTCCAGGATTGGGCGTCTTTTAAATAAATTTTGCCTGCCTTTGCCTTGCCATCCTCCACACACAGAATGCTGCAATATTATTAAAGGGGAACTGTCATCTTCAGGATTTCTTAGTGCCCGAAAGCCCATAAAAAGCTAATTTGAGTGAACCATTGTGCATACATGTGAGTCTTAGCAATCCAGAATTATTCATATGTAAATCAGCCTGTTATTAAGTGCTGGGAGCAGCCATGTGTTTTAGGCTATTGATAGGCTATGATGTCACCAAGGGTCTTAGCCCTGCTGTGGCTGTAGATAATCCAACAGGTTAAATAGGAAATCATCTGTTTTATTAAGTATGTTTTAAGGTGTTATTACAACACTTTCTACGTTTATAATAATTGTTTTGTATGTGCATCAAAACTAGTGAGTTATCACCTTTACATTTCAAATTGTTAGTAAAAATAATCCAATAGAATTCTGGCATTGTTAGGGTAGAAAATCCCATTCCATCCAAAGTATTTTTAGTAAGAAACTGTTATATTTTAACTTCATCAAAAGAAGTAAAATACTCTTTTAATAATGCATTTCAGGTTATGCATATTTTAGCAATGTTGTTCATCTATGTGTTTTTGCAATTAATAAAGTAATTGTGTCCTATTTTTTTCTTTTCAAGTCAAATCTGGATAGAAAGAGCATAATATTTTCAGAAGCATAACACATAACACTGTGCTCCCAGGTCGCTCCTGTAAAAAAGCTTTCAGCTTAGTGTGCTATACCTGGTTAAACAACTAAATAAAAAATAATAAATAACATGCTCAGATTGTTTTTACTGTCTTTGTCCAGGAAAGGCACACTGAGCTACAGCTGGTTCCTGGGTGTGTTTTGGGAGCACAAAGAGGTTAAGTGACTTGCTCTGGTCACGCAATATATAAATAGAGCATGTTGGAATCAAAACCCATTCTGCTGGATGAACGAAGCTTGTTCACAGCTCTTTGCTTTAAAGGGGACAGGAAATTTGTGCTAATTGGTAGCTGTTTATAAAGTTTTTATTCTCAGAAACTATATTTATGCAATAGGTGTGATACCAAAAGCCATTGAATAAATCCATTTATTTCCACATATGTGGAATAAATCTAACCACCCCAGATTTATCCCACATATGTGGGATAAATGCAAACTGTCAATCAAAGCTTTTTTGTTCACTTTTTTGACAAACAAATGTGAATAACTTTAAAATGAAAAATGATAGCATAGTACTGTGAACACGAAAAATGTTCTGGACAAAAATATCTACAAAATGAGTGGTGTTTCATTTATAGATACCTTTTAGTTTTTTTTATAATTAGCAAAAAACAGCAAAAAATCCTATTTTCTTTTCACTTTTCAGACAAACAAATATAAATAACTTTAAAATGAAAAATGATAACATGGTACTGTGAGCACGAAAAATGTTCATCATAAAAATATCTACAAAATGAGTGGTGTTTCATTCAGAGATACCTTTTAGTTTTTTCATAATTAGCAAAAAACAGCATAAAATTCAATTTTCTTTTCACTTTTCGACAAACAAATGTGAATCACTTTAAAACTAAAAATGATAGCATGGTACTATGAGCACAAAAAATGTTCAGCATGAAAATATCTACAAAATGAGTGGCGTTTCATTAATAAATACCTTTTAGTTTTTTTTATAATTAGCAAAAAACAGCATAAAATTAAATATTTGTTTCACTTTTTCATCAAACAAATGCGAATAACTTTAAAACCAAAAAGGTAGCATGATACTGTCACCATGACATTTGTTCAGCAAGAAGTTCTCTACAAAATGAGTGGTGTTTCATTTAATAGCAACCACCCCGCTAGGCGGACATACACCAGGAATGTTAACCAAAAGTCCCAGAAAGTCCCAGAAATTATCATTTAAAAAAAGATGATAAACAGTCAAAACCAAATGTTCCCGCACTGATAAGAAGCATCCCTATTGCATAAATGAAATATACAATGGTGAGCTGTCAGATAAATGATTTATCTACACTTGTACTGTTTGACCTCGGACACCTCACTCGTGGCTTACGCCACTCGTGAAGTTACCCGAGGTCAAACAGCACTTGTGTAGATAAATCATTTATCTGACAGCTCACCATTGTATATCCCATATGTATTCTCCTAGAGAATACATATTTAACTGTACCTGAATAAAAAAGTGATAGGTACAACTGTAGTTTCCATTGCTGTGTTTTTATGGGCAGCATTCTGTAACAGTCCACTTCATATAGTCACTTATAAAATGGGCATGGAAAATCATGCATCTTGATTGGCTGTTACCTGTGCATTAGATCTGAATAAAAGAGACAATTTCCTATTTAACCTGTTAGATTATCTACAGTTAAAGCAGGGCAAAGACCATCGGTGACATCATTGCCTGTCAGGAGACTAAAATATATGGCTGCCCCCAGCCCTTAATTACAGGCTGATTTATATATGACTAAATCTGGGCTGCAAAGATTCACAGATAAACACAATGCCTCACTCAAATGAGCTTTTTATGGCTTTTCAGACATTAAGAAATCCTGTAAATGAGCCAGCCCGGTGGTGCTGAGGGTTGAGGTGCTGGACACCTTACCTCATGGCACGCCGGTGACCCGGGTTCGGGAATGAGCTTAGGTTGTCGGAGGTTGGCAGCGGCGGGGGGGAGAGGGCGGAGCTGGATTGAGATGCCGGCAGGCAGGCAGGCTCTCCTCTCTGCGGAGGGGATGTGGCACCCCTCGGCCGATGATGACCCCTAGTGGAAGCTAGGAGTGGCACGGGCTTAGAAGGGGCCAGGCGTTAGGCCATGGGGTTGGGGAAAGGAGCCATAACCGGGGCTGTAGGGGGCATGTGCACCTCCACGTGCATACATTCCTACTCCTGGGGATCCTGGGTGATGAGGTAGAAAACGCCAGCGGCAGCAGGATGATGACCGACTCCCCGCAGGCTCCACTCCCCGGCTGGGCATAAGGTAGGCGCCGGCTATTCCGGGGGACGGAGCTGGGGGGGGGGCGATCAGAATGAGGCTGCCAACTGGAGGAGCAGAAATAGAAATAATTAAAAAAAAAAAAGAAATCTTGTACATGACAGTTCCCCTTAAAAAAAAAGGATCAGTTAGATCAATTAGGAGTATTACAGATCCAGTACTTCAAATCATTAGACTTGCTTACACTACTCCGGGCTTCCTCTGTTGATACTGTTTTAGCCTGTCCCACTAGCATTTCTTTGCTGTTCTTCAGCTGTAAAAAAGGGCTTGAGCCATTTGATTCTCTTACCATAGACTACAAAAAGCAGTAAAAAGGACTTGGGTCACATACACAAACAACAATAATCTCAGTTCTATGGCACTGTATTTCTTTACTGCAGCCAACAGTTTCAGTGCACTACTCAGTACAAACTATACATATGAACTACAACTACGGAAGCCTAATTAGGATAAAAGTTCTAAAGCAAAAAAGGAAAAATACAGTACAAACAGGTGGAGGAACTATTTTAAGGAAAACTAAGCCAAATATTGAACTGCTTAAATATTTTAACCTCTAGATTTAATTTTTTCTTCCATGTAAAATGCAGGGACCCATTGTGTAAGCGCAATAAGAAATTCCGGGGATGTGCGTTAGACAGTTCCAACGCATGACCAGGAGCTGATGGTTACTATACCCCTGGCCATGTATTAGAACTTTCTAATACACACACCATTGTGTCTTATTGCTTACATAAAGGATGTTTAGCTGTGACTACAGCAAATCACCAGAACTGGACTGGGAGGCTCAAAGGAGGGGATCAGGCACTATCCTGCCCCTCCAGCAGCTGTTCAAAATTTCCCTCTCCAGTGAGGTAGTCCAGGAGTATATCTGTCCTTCAGATATATCACATCATTGATGAAAGTTAATGGCTGAAACCTGGCAAATCATGCAACTGATTTTCTGCTATGGTGTCATTGGGTAATAGTTCCCTATGCACCTCTCTCAGCAGGCACACAAAATAATCACACTGATGACACTAGGCTCCAAACTTTGGTGCCTAAAAAGTTATAACCATTTTAAAAATATCATTTTGCACATAGGTTACAACTTTTACAGTAGGGGGGTAGTTATGAGACTGTAATCACACTGCGCAGGACCACTGGACTATGTCATTGTTATGGATGTGAGCTGTAATATCACAAAATACCTATAATTATATTTTGTGCACTTATTAGGCACATAAAGCTGCCCAGAAAGCTATTTTTCAAACAGAAACTCCACTCCCTTCCTTCTCATCCCAGTCTCTCCCTGCTCTACCTTCCTGAACTGGACACTCTTTAAAATTATTTTCTCCCCTCCACAAACTGCTGTGTCCCTGATCACTCCTTGCTCCACCTCATGTCCTAGATCCCGTAAAATAAATGTTTTTCTTTCCCATCCTGTTGTATCTACAGTTCATTCCATCCCCACTTCCCACTTTGATACCCTTTATAAAATATATTTGCCTACCCCTTTTCCACTGTTTCCCTGCTTCATCCCCCTTCCCCCTTCCATCCCTGGACCCCAAATATGGTAATTTTTTCCCATCACCAGTTCTTGTTTCTGATCCTTTCCTTCTTCCCTCTCTACCCTGGTGCCATTTAAAAAAACAGTTTCTCCTGTCATGAGCCTTTTATAAAAATTAAAACTGCTGCACTAGGATATTCTTACTAGAGAAGACTGACCGTTGGACAAGACGAGGGCTGTGGCGGTCACTGTCAGAGAGTCTGTGTGTATACATGTGCACGTGTGTGTGTGTGTGCATGTGGTGCAATATGGTTGGGATGGGGTGCTAAAAGAACACTTTGAAGGAGCTGAATTGAGTGATGGGGGTTCATGAACCATCAGGGACTGCCTGGAGCAGGATAGGGACAGGAAGAGCAGTCCACTGGATACTAGGAGGTGTTTGGAACATGATGGAGAGAGGGATGGTGGGTGCCACTGCACACCAGAAAAGGTTTGGAATGAAATAGAATGAATATGGCTGTCACTGGACACCAGAGAGCATTTGGAATTGGATCAAGATAGGGAGGGGTTTCCTTGGAAACCAGGGACTTATAGGACAGTTAAGAGGGTGCCAATGGACACCAGAAAGTATGTGGAATGGACTTGGGAGATGGAAGGGATGCCACTGGACAGGACATGTTTTGCATGGAATGGGTACTCTAGATGTAGGGGCTGCAACTAGGCAGAGTAGAAACACAGACTATTGATGGAAAAGACCACTTGTTCCATCTGGTCTGCCCAGATGGTCCCTGCCTAGTCGGTCTCAGCAGACTCTAACTGGTCTCCGGTATGCATCCTTCCTCTCTACCAATTTCCTAATATTCCCTTATGGCTATCCTGTGCATGCTTGAAGCCCCCTACTGTTTTTTGTCACCACCACTTTTGCTGATGGTCTGTTCCAGGCATCCAAGTAGTACTTTCTTACATCCCTCTGAAACCTCCACCCCTTCATCTACACTACATGCCCTCTGGTTCTGGTGCTGTTTCTCATTTGAAAGAGACTCCTCTCATGCACCCTGTTCACCCCTGTTTGCAGTGTTTAAAATGGACAATGGGTGGTGTCACAGGTTACCAGAGAGTGCTGCACAGAGTATTAATAACGCCACTGAAGGCTGACATTGTTAAAGGGGAAGAGTCAGCACAAAGTGCCCCCACACTCAAATGCAGTGCTAGTCCCAATGTACTCTTTGTGTGCAAAAGCACTTTGGTTTGCTTAATGTTTACTATGGTATAGTAGATTGTATCAGGCTAATTTTGCTTAGTTCTGGGCTGACATCTTTTGTGTAACTCCAGGCTGGTATGCCGTTTGCGTCTGACAACAATACCAGGTGGGCTGGGTTTGGAGAGGAATAGGTCACTCAGCACAAAGGCTAGGTTTGGCTACTCTGCACAGGGGCACCCAAGTAACTCGAACACAGGAAGCAATAACTGTAATGTCCAATACTAGAAGTGGGATTCTAAAGTGTGGCTTTTATTCACATCCAAACAGAATAAATAAAGCATAGATCGACCCACAGGGCTACACTCCTGGTAATGCAGATTAAGAGACCAGAACACATCCTCATCACTTTAGCCCCTCAGGCTGTACCACACACTGGCCACACAGCCCGGACTTGTAGGCTGCTTTGGGTTACACAGCCCGAACTTGTACACTGTTCTGGTTTTCCCTTGCTCGGCTCCCTTGCCAGCCACTTGGACACCTTTCATACTTCATGGAAACATTTTCTGGTGGCTCCCTAAACCACTTAAGAGCACCATGGCTCCATCAGGAATCTTCCTTTCAATCCCACATCTGGGTGCTCTCCTCAGGCACTGGCCAAGTACCTGAGAGAAAGCCAAAGGTGTCTCAGAGCAAATCCGAGAGGAATTTGGTTTACTACTGATGGGGGGTTTCAATCTCTCGCTCCCACAATTCATACCCAGCCATTTCTCTGGACAGTACACACCTCATCCTTTAGCACTTTGCTGTGTAGATTCTTGCTAAATGTATTTCGCATTCCATCTACTTGCATTGTTTCCCATTTGTGCTGGACTTGAATATATTTATACGTGGCTTTGTCCATTACTCTAGACCCCCCCACAAAGTTAAGCAGTCCAATCCCCACTTTCTTTCTTTCCATTTTGTGCTGGCCTTGAACATACTTATAAGTGGCATTGTCCATTACTCTAGACCCCCCACTGAGTTAAGCAGTCCAATCCCCACATCTTCCAACTGTAATTGGCTGTCTTTTCCTGACCCCACAATAACAGTCCCTTTAGTTTCCTTCTGTTGGGGATGGAGTGCCCTAAAAGTCCCATCTAGTGACCACAGTACCCAAAGGCAAGTCCATTAAAGAGTCTCTCCTGGGCTGGAGCCCGGTGAAGCACAGTTCTAGCAGGTCAAAGTCCCAAAAGGGAGAGTCTTTGAGGACAGTTCAAACATCTGGAGTCTGCTAGTGTAAGGGTGTGTACTGCAATGTCATAAGAATAGAAAAGTCTGGACTTACCAGTCCCTTGTAGAAGGACAATGGCACCAACCTGGTCCTTAGCCAAAGACTCTCCCTGGCAGCATTCTTCCGATACAGCTGGGTGGACATCTTCCGGGAATGACAGGAGGCACATTTGGAAACTGCTGGGATGATGTCATCTCTGGAGATGGAACCTGGAACAGGAATAAAAAGGAAAACAGCTGGTCTGAAGTCATTCAATTAGCAGGCGCTGAATCAGGATACAGCTGAGCTGGTGTCATCTCTGGATCTGAAGTCATCTGGTGAGTCAGTCGATGGATTCTGGGAAGCCAGTACACTGTAGAACTGATGAATGTGGGGTACCTGAGTCCTGGACGTCCATACTGGCAGAACAACATAGGCACTGCAATGGCTGGAGTGGCAGCACTGGCTACCACTGCTCTGCTTTCCATTTGGTAGGCATGGGCACATTCGCAGGGAGGTCTTTGCATTGTGGCCAAGAGCACAACGGGTCAGCTGCTTGAATTATTAACCCGTCTTGGCGCTCATAATTCACACTGTGAAAGGCTTCACATCCCTCTCCATCCACAGTTCAAACAGTGTCCATTAACAGTGTCCTGCCTCTTTTCCACTGGCTGTATTTTTTTGTGAAACATTCTGTTCCTGACATGCTTGTTTGCACCAGGATGCACATATTTCATTGCTTCTGCCCAAATCCAGGACTTCCTGCTGTTCTCAATCTCTTCCCAGACTCTCTGAGGAAAGGTAGGAAAGGACATCCCAAAGATTTAATTTGCCTTCCTACAAACCAGTCTTTCCTCTTTACTAGCTTTGGTCAACCTGAGACCTCTGGCCTGGCTTGGGGGCAGCCAGTCCTGGTTCTGCCAGCTACACATTCTCAAAGACACAAAAAAATGGATCCCTAACTTCTTCTTGCACAGCCAGGGCAGTGGCATCACCACTCTCTTCCATGCATTCCTCTGAGGCAAGAGCTTGAGGCTGTGTACCAGTTCCTTTTTCACAAGGACACATAGATTCTCCCTCTTCTTCTTCCTCACTGAGAATCTGTGCCCAGGAGTGAGCAGTCGTCCTCACTCCTGAGACTATCCACTCTTTGCTGGGCACGGAGGTCGAAACCTCCCATTCAAAGGCCCCCCTCTTCTTGTCTTCTCCTATGAGACTTGGGCTAGGCCCTGATCTCCACGAGTCTACTGATGCTCTTCCTGAGATGTCTCTCTGTGACTCAGAATCCGAAACATCAGCACATTGTTCTGTCTGTAAATCTGAACCCTCTAGCTTTGTCCCACACTTCCCTAAGGGGCCTTCTCCAACAGGCTCTGCCTGGTGCTGTGTGCTGCCAACTACAGGTTCTTGAACTTTTGTCCATGTGGGAGCCAAATGAATCTTGGGTGCTTTAAATAAACCATATTTCTCTAAGCACCCAGAACAGTGAGGTACCATGAAGGCGTCCCTTCCAGCATTTAAGCACATCAAACGTACTTGCACTGGATATCCAGGAATTGCCACATGAGAAGGCAGTCGTCCTCCGTAGTAACATCTCTCAATGTCCCTTAACTTGTTTACTTCTACTGCTGCCACAGCCCGGGCATGATCCGGGTAGCGGGCTGGTCCTGAAGCCATGACTGCAGAGAAAAACAAACAAACGCTCACTGTTATTTCAGGTTCAATTTCACTGAAAACTTTCTCTCTCTTTCAAAATGGCTCCTCTACTGCTGTGTTTACATTACTACCCCACCCTGTAATGGTGGCGGTAGCACTCCCTACGCATCAACATTCTGTAATTGGGTCAAGCCACTGTGCATCCGATTTACACACTCTACTGATAACTTTGCTCAAACTGCACAAACTTGCACTGTTCTTTATCCTAGCACATTTATATGATTTACCATGGACTTTTCACTTGCTGAAGACATTGCTCTAGCTCACAGTCCTTAAAGCCTCAGTATTTCAAACACAGGATTGTCTGTAACTCTTGTTGCATATCGGATACAACTCACAGTCTCTCTCATGGCTTTGAAACTTATACTGGCTGAACCTATAATTATGCTCACAGTCAATGGCTTAAAATGCTTGCTTTTGCTGGTAAAACTTAACACAGTCCATTTTTGCAAAGCAATTACACTGCTACACTCAGATTCAGCTGGCTTTTGGCAAAATCACTTAGTTTGAGCAATTATTTCTGTTGGTACTCACTGTTATCAATAGCTGTTTGCTGCAATAGAAAACAGCCTGCAGCCAGTCTTGGAGGCCTCTGGAAAGAAGCATGTTGGCAGTCCTGCTGATCGTCCCTCTGAACACCACACTCACAGTCCAGTCTATTGAGATGTGGGTTGAGCCCGAATTTAAACAGAAAAGTCCATTTCTTTAACTTTTTACAGCGCTTCCAGTCACCGTGATGCTCCTCCTGATAAGCCAGTACACACGCTCCACTCACTCTCCCTCTCCCTCTCGAATGCTGGGCAGTCGCTGTAGAGCTGGCTTGGGGGCGGGACTGATTGCAGTCTCACCAATCACTCGACACCATGCAAATGAGCCTCTTTCCTCTCGAGTGCTCTTCTCCTCACAGCGATCGTCGAGCAGGCAAATTTAAACTGCAAAACCACACTTTTTTTTTCTCAACTGACTCCACGGCGGGAGCCCATTTCAACCATTTTTCATGGCTTTTAAGCACAACCAGTCTCTCAGTTCACAAGAAAGCATTTCCAGCATCCAGGGCACAATGTTCCTTTTGCTGCTCCTAGTTTTCCACACTTTTCTTTGTCACAACAGTTTTAAAAGCTGGCAAACGCTTTAATTTGATGCAGGACAAGGGCATACACTCTCAGGCTTTACTGCTCCTTGGTAAACAGTTGGCATTTTAACAGCAGCACATGGACAACAGCACACAGCGGCACATTAGTTAACCTTGCTTCAGCTTTTGGACTACCCACTGCCAGATAGCCAAAATGCTAGCCTTCCTGCTCAGCACCTTTCTTGCATTCCTCCCTAGATTCCAAACCCAAATCCTCAGCGGTGCCTCCATTGTTGTAATCCCAGGCCAGTATGCCGTTTGTATCTGACAGCAATACCAGGTGGGCTGGGTTCGGGGAGGAATAGGTCACTCAGTACAAAGGCTGGGTTTGGCTACTCGGCACAGGGGCACCCAAGTAACTCCGAACACAGGAAGCAATAACTGTAATGTCCAATACCAGAAGTGGGATTCTAAAGTGTGGCTTTTATTCATATCCAAACAGAATAAACAAAGCATAGATGGACCCCCACGGGGCTACACTCTTGGTAATGCAGATTAAAAGAGACCAGAACACATCCTCATCACTTTAGCCCTCCGGCTGTACCACACACTGGGCACACAGCCCGGACTTGTACGCTGCTTTGGGTTACACAGTCCGAACTTGTACACTGTTCTGGGTTTTCCCTGGCTCGTCTCCCTTGCCAGCCACTTGGACACCTTCCATACTTCATGGAAGCATTTTCTGGTGGCTCCCTAAACCACCTAAGAGCACCACGGCTCCATCAGGGAATCTTCCTTTCAATCCCACATTTGGGTGCTTTCCTCAGGCACTGGCCAAGTACCTGAGAGAAAGCCAAAGGTGTCTCAGAGCAAATACGTAGAGGTGAATTTGGTTACTACTGATGGTGGGGGGGGTCTCCCACCTCTTGCTCCTATAATTCATACCTAGCCATTTCTCTGGACAGTAAACACCACATCCTTTAGCACTTTGCTGTGTAGATTCTTGCTAAATGTATTTCACATTCCATCTGGTTGCATTGCATCCCATTTGTACTGGACTTGAACATACTTATACGTAGCATTGTCCATTACTCTAGACCCCCCACGGAGTTAAGCAGTCCAATCCCCACATCTTCCAACTGTACTTGGCTGTCTTTTCCTGACCCCACAGCAACAGTCCCTTTAGTTTCCTTCTGTTAAGGTGAAAATACTTGGCCCTTTTTCAGAGTGAGCTCACCCTTTGGTTGCAGGTGCCCCACAGGCATTTCCTCCACAAGGAATCTTCCTCTCAGAGCTTCTGGTGCCTCAGCACAACTTGAACAGGCAGTTTGTTTCCCTTAGCTGGACCCAGGGCGGTTGCCCCTTGAAAATGGGCAAACACCTTCCCCCTATCCCCTCAGGGATGGGGCTACTGAACCATTGAAAGCAGTCTCCACCACTTCAATTCCCAGTTCCTATGTTCCTCTTCAGGTGGAAACACACACCTTACCAAAAGTAGCTCTTAAACAGAGCTTAAAGCTCTGAGAGCCTGCACACACACTGCTGCACTACAGTCTCTCTCTAAGACTGCACACAGACTTGGCTTCAAATTCCCCAATGTTCTACTCTAACCTCCAACTGCAACATTCCAGTGTGGCTTATGCAGCTGCGACAGTTCTAAAATGATGTCATCCCTCAGTCTCAGCTGAGACTGAGAACAGAGTGAGACAGTATGAAATCCATTTAACTGGAGTTTCACAAGCTGCCTTCCCTGCCTACCACTAGGTCTTACTGGAATTCTAGTAACCCTGGGTAACAGGGGGGTTACATTTGCTACTACGAATCCCAGAATCTCCTGCAGCTGACATCAGAGCAGTAGGCAGCAATGGGAGATTCAATAGCCTGCAGTGCATGTTAGTGTTTATATAAGTTCTGGTCTTTTGTTTGCTGGTACCACTGTCCTTCCTGGGCTAAGTACAGTCATAGAGGACTGTACACTCCTTCAGTTACCTTAACTACAGCCATACAAGCTGCATTTTCATTATTTGTTCACATGCAGATATTGGTGACAGGGTGCCCTTGCAGCCTAGAGAGAGACCTGGCACTGGCAGTTTGGCAAGACCTGTTACAATAGGGCAGGCTTCCTGGAACTACATGTCCCAGGCTGGCTTGAGCCCCCAAAGACCAGCACATGGCAGCAGAGCTTTTGGAGAAGTGACCTGACCCAGGAGGACCCATCCACAGGCTCCTTTCCAGACCCCCCCCCGGCCCACACACAGTCACAACCAGAACTTACTACCCGGACTTGCCACTCTTCCCAGCTCCTCCATCTCTAAACAAAACTCCTCTCAACTCCTGGGTTCCCCCTTTTTACGCCCTTGTAAGGAGCATACCACTCCTACATGCCACATCCTCATCCAGGGGAGCACTGGACACACCTAACCAAAGGCCCTAAAAAGGGAAGCTGGGTTTCAAAACATCAACATTGTAAGCCATGGTTTGGGTTGCAAGACAAAGCCAGAAAAGGAGGGGAAAACAAGTGTTGCTGTATGGTAGAAATACTTCTGAAACTAGGTGATTGTGTGGTGTGCTGTTCATAGGTTTCATAGGTCTATTACAAATCAATAGCTTGCACCAAGGTGACTCACCATTTTTCAATGGATTGTAGTACCTCGAATGTATTTGTCTAAAATGGTTTGAGTGATTGCTCAAAGCAATGTTGATGTAACAAACAGTCCATGGCTCCCTACCTCTAGACCTCCATCCTCCACCCCTTCCCACTCATATTGCCAGCCCATTTTGTTTTTCTCCTCCCGCCACTATGCCTGTATAACTAATTTCCTTTACCTATTAAAGTTCAATTTTATCTACTGCAAGAACCTGTTTGTATTGATTTACCATACAATGTTTGTGATTATGGCTTTGATATGCAGTATTATTTTATATAATTACTATTACTTTTTCTCCTCTTATACTACCTTCTACACCTTTCTGAGGTTGTGAAGTTATGCAACACCAGAGGAAGGGAATGTGAATTTGAAAGGAAGACCTGGACTGCCCCTGCAGCTGTGTGAACCATAGCTCAGAGGTAGAGTTACTGGCATGGAATGCTAGAGGTCCTAAGTTCAATTCCTAGTGGTTCACCTTTTCCCTTCTTCATTGTAATTCATAATCTAAATTTGCCTGGCAGTGGCTTCTTTAAACTGCACTGAGAAAGAGTTGATTGGCTGTTGTTCTGATGTATTTCTGAGGCTGCAAAGTTATGCAACACCAGAGGAAGTAAATGTGAATTTGAAGGAAGACCTGAACAGCCCCTGCAGCCATGTGAACCATAGCTCAGAGGTAGAGTTACTGGCACAGAATGCTAGAGGTCCTAGGTTCAATTCCTAGTTGTACACCTTTTCCCTTCTTCATTGTAGTTCATTTATCTTAAAAGACCATGCCAAAGCTAAGGTGACAGCAACACTACTTCAGGCAATCATTCAAACATTAAAACCCTCACACCATACAATCATCAAGATTATGGAATATTTCAACTGCATTTCCCTTACTTTGTGGTGTTGTCTTGCAAACCAAACTTACACAAAATGTATTTTGTTGCAGTAATATTAACAAACATCTTGCTGATCCTGCTGCCCAAGTTTAAATGCTCTTACCTCCCCTTTTCTCAACCTCTGTATCACTCTACCCATAGGTATCTTATATCTGGTAGTTCCTGTTACACCAATTAAATTAACTGAGCATGTAACAGCTGCAAGGGTCCTTGGGAGCAAATCAGGCAAACCAAGTTGTTTGGGAAAGATGTGCCAGGCAATACAAGAGCCTTTATCAATCAGTTAATGGATCCCATATTCTGGAAGCAAACACACGGCAGCTGGCTTGAGAGCTAAGTGGAGTTTTTTGTTTGCTGGCTGCCGAATGGGTGAGGGACTGTAGAGTGCTATAGCACTGGAGAAAGGGGAGTAAACTCCAGCTAATTTTTAATATACACTGACTCAAATGGGTGGAGGGGCAGAATCAATTGGATTTGATACACATAGAAAGGGGTTGGTGGGAGGTACAGGGTACTACGGAGGTTGGGGGAAGTAAGTAAAAATTCAGTTAGGGCAGCAGGACCTTACTGGGGCATCTGCATCATCCAGGTATAAGTTGCATATGGAAAGGGGGTGTGGCAGATAGTGGGCGCTACAGGGATTGAGGAAGGGGTGGAATGTTTGGGTTGTTTGGGTGAGGAGTGAGCAGGACCAACCAAATAAAAAAGACATCAGGGGGACCATTTGACTATCAACAATTATTGTGTAAAAAGGACAAGATAACTGCCTGTTGCCAGTGCTTTCAATAATATAGTTATTAGTCATAAACCTCATGAAAGCAAGTTAATCACTATTATATGGAAGGTATCTATTATAAACCAATCAGAATTGAAGAAACCATCATTTAATATCCCACAAACTACTATAGCTTCTTTCTTGGTCTATTATCATTGTTTTAGACATGCCCATAGTAGTTTTTCTGCATTTCAGACCATGCCCATGATAGTTACGCCATATCTAGTTCGATGTAAAAAGGTACCATCTACCTCAACTATCACAGAGCATTTTAGAGCCTGGTTTCAAATCTCCTAGTTGTATCATAATTATAGCATTCAGTTAGCTAGAGTATACTCAGAATGACAGGCTTGTATAGTTGATTAAATGCCTAGCCTTTGGCCTCTGGTGTTTAATCACCCACATCAGTCAGTTATTCCTTCACATACTTTAGGTAACTGAACAACAAAACTGACCTCAAAGAGCTGTTCTGCATTGTACACTAATGTCAGCACTCAACTTCTGATATTTTATCAGCAGTGCTCCAGATTAGCTGAGTATTGGCCTATTTTACTCACCAAATCGTAAGAAATGTGCTTGGAAATTTCTTTTTATAAGTATTGATACTCATCCCAACCTTTGGAAATGCTCCATAGATACTTCAAAAGGCACTATTTTTCCAAGTTTAAACAATTTTTACTGATCAAAATTATATTTTTACTCATCTAATGTCAAAAATGGTGAGTACATTACTCTTGAAAGCCAACATTTTCTGGAGCATTGTTAATAAGTAATCAGATACCACTAAAATCTGGCCTAATATACATGACTTAAAAATGGTTAGTCAGTAACAAAAGCTCCTACTGTGTTAGTTTATTGCCTGTGTAAAGTAGCAGATACATAAACTCAGACTGAAGAATGAACCTCACTCAGGCCAGTACTAATTAGAGATCAGTTTAGAGGACCTACGAGTAGCACACATGAAGTGTTGGTTCTGAGGCACAAAACAGCAGTATTTCACAAAAAGAAACAATCAAATTTTCATGATGCACAGTTACAAAGACATAAACCTAATTGCCACCTCCCATGCCTGTGTCATATCTATGGCTACTGTATTTATATTGAATGCAACAGACTGCCACTGGAATCACTTATTGGGCCTCAGCTGGTTCCAGGGTTACTTTATCGAAACCATTCACTAAAGTAGAAGCTTACACAGCCTCTGCAAGCTGTAACAGAACATCTGACTCTTATATTTTCAGGCTACACAGAAATAAAGTATCTATCCTTTGAAATAGTCAGAAGCACAGCAATACCCCCAACCTAAATTATCTCACTGTCTGAATAATTTTTGTTATAATCTATTTATCCAGGATAGCTCAGCTGAGCTACAACATGTCATTCTTAGAGGGGGTTCTCTGCTTCTATCCAGTTGTGCACCTGGGTACTGTAAGGCAGATGGAGCTTACGTGACTTGCTAAAGTTCACACATCAAGTCGTTAAATGGCTATGGTGGGATTCAAAACTGGGTCTCCAAGTAGGCAGTTCATTGCTTTTACCACTAGGCACAGACTACCATCATTAATTTCTTAGAGATAGTAGACCTTAGCCAGCATAGCTCCTCATCACTTTTGGATCATTCCTTGCTTTGTAGCAGTCTTCCTTTTATAGTGCCTTCTAGACACTTTACCCTAATTCTGAAAAAGGCACAGGCACAGTATTGGTACCACAGAACCTCTGTAAACTCTAAAGAGCTCCTACCTGTCTGTTCTGCATGTGTCTGTCTGTCTGTCTGTGTTGTCTGTCTCCCTGTTGGACAGGCCATCTGTTGGGAGTATCCTTTATACAGTATCTGTATTTTGCTGAGTTTTTTCTTCCCTGCCCCCAGCAGCAGCAGCAGAAAAAATAAATAAAATTGTCATGATCTGCATGCTACCCAGTTTTAGCTAGGCTTCAACACTCAAAATGATGGTCCTGTAATTAAGAGCCCAACTCCATCAGGGCTAGAAATATTTTTAAAGATGCCTGTCCAAGGGACAGGTGACGTGTAAATGTTGCCTGTGCCACAGAAGTTTTACCTGTCCACATTATTTTGCCATGAATATTGAAGTATGTAATATAACACTGACTGTAAACAAAAAAGGAAAAAAATTGTTGCTTTTGGGGGGTTACTTTGCTAGAGTGGAGGGCTGTTTCTTACAAAAAAGAGTATAGTCAGTGCCTTGTGAGTGTCTGTGTTCAGCAGTTCCTTCCCCCTTCACTTGCTGAAACCTCATAAGCAGTCCACAAGGCAGCCCTGCCTTATCTACACCCCCCCCGGAGCACTGAAAAGGGCTGTTTTTATTTCCTTGGCTTTCTGCCCCAAATAAACACTGAACTGGGGGGCTGTTTCTTGCAAAAGAGCACATTCAGTGCCAGTGGTGCAAGTGGTAGACAAGAAGTACAGGAACTCAGGCACTGGCAAATATGAAATGCAGAATAAAGATCTTCAATCTGAAGGATAGCTTTGTGAAGGCACGTCTATTTGTTTTGACACTAGTAGATTCAGAGTAGAGTTATTGAAGTATTTCTACCAAAACAGCACTGTTATACAAGTCAGATGTTGTTATGGAAACCCTGATTTCAGGTCACAAGGCCATAAACTGCCATTTTGTTGCTAGTTTAATAACTTCAGTTCCAGTGTCAGTGGGAAGAAGTACAGGAACTCCGTTCCTGCTACAAAAAAGGTACAGGAACTGAGTTCCTGTGCGTTCCTGTTCACTTTCATCACTGTTCAGTGCCTTGTGTGAATCAAGCTGTTCAGCAGTCCCCATCCACTTGCTGAGAGCTCACAATTCAGACCTCAAGGCACCCCTACCTTATATGATCCCCTCCCCCAGCCCTGAAAGGGCTGATTTTATTCATAGTTTTCTGCCCCAAAGAGCTGTTTGGCAGAGATCCACACTGCCTTGTGTGTCTCTATTAAGTCCCCCAAGGCAGCCCTTCCTTATTAGACCCCCATAGCCCTAGAAATGACTGTTTTGTTCTTTAAATAATTGAGTTTCTTTTTTTTGTACAAGAGAAATGCACAGTCCCCATCTTCCTCACAGTAAGTTTCACTCTCCACTAGCACTTATGATTTCACAGTGCAAAAGCAAGCAACGAAATGAGGAAAAACAAAACCACATCATCCATGTATGTGTAATGATGTTGTGCACATTCACAGTTGACATGTTTATCCATTTCACAGATGCCTTTTCCCACCTGTAGCCACTTCAGGATTGCATTGGACTTGGAGACAGGTGACACAGTCAGTCTGCGGTCACCAGACTCGCAGTGGCAGCGACAGGTAGGGTGGGCAGCGGGACACTGCTTCCTGATTCAGAGACTGTGATGTCATGACATCTTATGGCTCAACATCCAACGTCAGGATCACCTCCTCCATGCCTGCAAGTATTCTGCTGGGTCCTCGTGCTCACAGAGATATGATCAACATGGAAATGAAACTGCCTATCCAAAGGACAGGCACACTTTGTAAAATGGCTGTCCTCATTAAAAATGGCGGTCTGAGACAGGCGGACAGGCAGTTATTTTGAGCTCTGACCCCCACAAGGACTGAACAATTAACATGGTCTCCCTGCTGAACAGAAACATAGAACTTAGCAGCAGAAAAAGGACCAGCTGCCCAGACAGACTACCCACCTTTGCAGCTCTCCATATCTGCATGATGAGTACGACGCTACAAACACATCACTGTACTTCACATCTTTGGGGTTGATATATCCTCCCTACTTTCTGGACTTGCACATGACAGTTACACAGCTGCCTAAGCCCTACTTGCTAAGAGAGAGAGAGAGAGAGAAAGAGAGAGAGAGAAGGGGGAGAGAGAGACAGAGAAAGAGTAAGAGTGGCCATCCTGCTGCAGCTCACCCATTGGCTTCTCCTGTACTGTCTTTGGGACAGTGAAGCTTGCTGCTGTATTCACCAGAGTCCTGCCCACCAGCCTTCTTCACTGATGATTCCAGTCACTTCCTAGACAAGGAGCTTAATGCTCCAGGTTCTTTTCTCCACCTCCCCACACCAGAGAGATGGAAGGGATGGACCAAGCAGCTCCAGGGACAAAGGGAAAAACAATCACAAAAGGAATGCAATCTGGATCGAAAATGTCAGGTGCCACCATAGGAAGAAACAGCTCCAAACCTGATCAAACACAGAAATGGTGCACACGGGTAAAAATACTGCTGAAAAATAAATCTATTTATTGAGATAAAGTAGACAGAGGACTAAGTTGGAGAGCTCCAAGTACTACACTGGTGCTTCTTCCACCTATAAAAACACCTGGATACTTCTTCATGCTCTTGGACTTTGTTCTCTGATCATGTTATCTCAATAAATTTATTCATGTTGAGTTGTATTTTTACCTGAGTGCAGTGTTTTGTGTTTTTCAACTGGTCTAAAGGGAGCTCCCATGAAGACAACTCAGACACAGTATAGAGTGTCTCCACTATTAATATATGAAAAATCTGCTGTGCGTGTGATTGCAGCATTGCTGATGGATGTATAGTATGTTGACTTACAACCTTTGATGTAGAGCAACACAAAATTCACCCATGAAATAAAAATTACTGTAATAAACACAAATCACCAAACATTTATATTATCTATTGTTTACAGATGATTACTTTATATTGTTTTATTTTTATTTTTTTTGAGGCTACTATGGGAATTCTATAGTAGATGGTAGAAAAACAGCTTATTCCCAATATGTTTGGTGGAGATGGTACATTCATTAAGCTATGGAATAGTTAAGATATATTGTATAAGCTGGTAGGCGTTCCAATGTTTTTTCCACAGGTATGTTGACATGTACTACATGTCTCTGAAGAACAGACTGTAAAAGTCTCAAAAAGCATCTACAGTCAGTATCATTGGCTCAGTTGGTTGCATGTTCACATCTGGGGATGAAAGATCAGAAGGGTGTGGGTTCTAGCCCATGCCAGGTAATTGAGGTAATACCCATAACTGGCACTGTAGTGTGGAGTGTGGGGGCGGCACTGCTGAGGAGTTGCCCTTCAGATGAGATGCTAATCTCAGGCCCCTCTTTCCCATCACTGGTCACTGTCCAGGTGGAAGTTAAAGATCCCATGGCACTTATCGAAGAAAAGTAGAGGACTTTGCTGAGTAACAGTACATATGCACATATCATTCTATCCAGACATGCATAATCTATACAGAATATGCAGTAATATATACACAGTACATGAAACATAGTCGGATTATTTATGAATAAAACACAATTAACAGAAATGCAGATTCCCAAATCAGTACAACAAGCTTTTATTTAATTTGCCTGTATCATGGAGAGGTAGAAGAACTTGTACATCTGTTTTGTTGTATTTTGGGTCACCCCATCCATAACCCATAGACATGCTTCCCAACAACATTTAAACAAATGCTTAGGTAATGTGTGCAGTTCCATTCTGCATATCTTTTGTAAAGTTTTAGACACCAATGTGATGACCTCTATAGTAGGTAGATACTTTTTTTGACATGAAAGAGGGCATCGTGCTTGTCACAGGTGATATTTGTACACTTAGAATACAATTCCCAATGTGCTGGGATGAAAACCTCACCATCTTTGTCAAAAGATACCTAATACTACATTTTCTGTATCTACAGTCAGAAAACAGGTTCTTTCCACACATCTGCTAGAGTATTACAGAAGTGCTTAGTGTAGGCATATTTGACTAAAAAATGATCCTTTCCAACTCTGTATTACAACTAGGCTGTATGCACGTTCTTTCTTCTAAGGTTTTATGCATTAAAGGGCCTTTTACTCCCCATCTACCATGTAATGTCCCACATGAGAGCTTGTATACGAGTTCTCGTAATAGGTTTAATACATCCATAGTGCTATTATTTGGACACTCTGTAAATACTTTTGGAGTAGTACATGTAGTGCTAACTGTGGTTTTATACAATTCTTTATACACTAGGGAGGATACCTTAGTTGGTGGTGACAAATGCCAAGTGTGAAGTTTCATTAGACTACATCTAAGATATTCAGATAAACAGTATGTGGTTCTCATACTACTCCAGGAAGCCTAACAATGCCTTTTTCCCATTTTTCACAGTAAACTTATCCAGGGATTTAGTGAGTTTGTTAATATGGGGAGATATTCTGAGAAATAATAAATGCTGAAGAAAAATGCAGTTGGGTGCTGCTTATCTACCCCACCCTCTGACACAACTCTGTTAGTGGTCTCCTGCAATCAGGCTTAATCTACTACCCCACTGCTTGAAAACATAAACTACAGTTAAATTGCTGATATATGCACATGCTTGGACATTCCATTTTTGTGACTACATCCAAAATTGTATACAACCAAAACTGAACTGAAATCAGTATAGTCACTCAGTGACATGCCCTTTCTAACTTGCTACTCACTTTTACCATTACTAAATGTCAGACTCATATAAACATACTAATTTTCTGGCCCACCATACCAGAAGCAGACTGGGCCAAATCTTAGGTAGAGGATGGAAGGTTACCACCTCTCCAGGGTGGAGGGAATATCTGTGGACAATTTTGGTCAGATTCTTTCATATTCCCACAGTTACAGCCCACTTCAGCTGTAACAACACACAGATATTGAAGAGGCTATCAGGATAAAGGAACACATTTTTGCATATTCTGGAGTTGCTCTATGATCTAGAGCTACTGAACTTGCAGTCATGCTGAGTTAGAGAATATGAAGAGGCGTTCTCATCCTTTCCAATAAAAACACTGATTTGGGAACTGGTGTCTTCTGGACTAAAACAACAGCAATGAATGAAGGTATTTCATATTCTCAGCTTAATGGCTGTCAATACCCTCACTTGCCACTGGCTATCAGCATCAGTGCCGACACTTGTTGAGTGGCAAAATAGGGTCCAGCACATGGCAGATATGGAAAGGATCACAGGAAAGCTTAGACCCACCACAGACAAATACTTAGGAAAGTGGGAAAAGTGAAAGAATTATAGTATGCCTATTCAAATGTAATACCAGCTGTAATGGCTATATCTACAACAGGGTAAAATGATCGGGAGATCATTATGTTTGTAGTGAAGTGCATGACAGACAATGTTATCTTTATTTTATTCTTGTTCATAATGTTGATTGGTTGAATTTACTGAACATCAGATTGCAGACAAGCAGATTTTACTTCCTCTCCAGGAGTTATGACAAAGAGAAGCTATGGTCCGCAACCATCTACGTGGATGAACTACATTACATACACAGACTCCATGGACTCTGAAACACAGCAGGTTAAATAGCCAGAGTATTGTACAGTGTATACCTAACCAAACTGCATCCACTAAGGTAGAATGTGTTACTGTTTCACTGACATACATACTGTTGTAATGAACATTCTGCTTCTCAACAAACTTGATTGTTACAAAAAATACCAATTCATTAAATGCTGCACACTCCAGACTATTTAAGCTATTTGTTTTCTCTCTGGCTGCTGGCTCTGACAGTCTGAAACTGATTAAAATGTACATGTGTTTAACTGCTGGCAGTACAGTTATCACTTATGTAACACGTGTGATTGACAGTATTAATGTTTGTGGAGCCCTTGTCTGAAGAAATAACCAACATTTTGTATGCATACAAGCACATTTTTATGATGAAGTACACTGGATTAGGACTGGGATATGCCATTTTGATGCATATAACCAGAATGTGCATACATTTGATACGCACCAGTGGACTGCACTGTATGTATTTTTGCTTCCCTTGAGATGGGGGCAGGATAAACCTGACTAAGGTGCAAGAATTGTGAGAATAGTAAGGTTTTTATCAAATATATTCTCTTTATCTTTACTAAAAATGATTTTCCATAATCAGTTTTTCAGAGTTAGATTACTTTGTTTTCCGTTTTCTGTTGCATTATTCCTTGGTCCATTAAAATATCAACTATCTTTACTGCATTTACTACTTAAATCCTGCTATCTCTTGGGTTAGTGAAACTCTTCTCTGTGGTCCTATACTAATTGCTTTGCTCTTTTTCCAGGTTAATATGTGCCCCTGATAGTGCTGGAAATTATTTTCGGTAGTTTGAAAGCTGTTCCAGTTGTATGTAAGCTAGTCATTATGCAAAGGTCATCTGCATAGGCCATGGTTTTAATGGGGGGGAAGGCTGTTTCTAATATTATTCTTGGTATGCTATGCTGAGATTGCAGCATACAGTGGAACCAACCAGGATGCAATATAGAAATGCTGCAGGATACTACATGGAACAGTGTAATTCAATGGCAATTAAACTTTTGTTATGCAATATTTTGTGACATGTCATTTACTACAAGTTATTGCACTGTGCCAGCCCACTGGTGCAGCAGTAGCACTACCCCCTACGGTGCTGATGACCCGTGTTCAGAAGTGAGCACTGGGCATCAGAGGGTCAGCCAGAGTAGGTTGGAGGAGCATCCCATGGACAGCTCTCCACCTCCAGGGGGGAGGGTTGTGGTTTCCCAGGATACTAGTGACACCCAGTGGAGACCAGGTGTCCAGCAGCCAGGACTGCTTGGCACTGCGGAGGTGTTGGTGGATGTCTATGGGATGAGTGAGGGAGCATGCACATCCGGCACTGATGTCATTGCACGTCTGCATCTTCTGGGGAACCACACAAGGAAAACCCTTGGTTATGGTGCTCCATGATGCCCCCTGGACTGCATCCCGAATGACGCCCCAGGCATGAGCCTTGGCTGGGGCCCCTGGTGGATTTTGGTTTCTCCCCCAGACCCCCCACCATAAGGGGCATGCTACAGGCCACCCAGTCTGATGGCCTGAAGGGGGGGATGCCGGGTTGGTGATTTGGCACTGAATAGGGGGTATATCCCCCACCCATAGTCCACGAGACAAAATTGAAAAAAAAAGTTACTGCATTGCATCATGGCTGGCTCTGCTGTGTGCAGTAATGGGTCTAAAAAAATGTGTACAACAAGGGTCTCAAAGGGCAACTCTGTCGAACTCCTCGTATGACTTTAATACTTCTGCCTGTACATCCAATAACATGTCAGAATATTACCACCTGTTTATATAGAGTGTCAATACATGATATAAATACATCTGGAATGCCATACTTTTGTAGTACATTGAACAGATAGCTATGGCGTACCCTGTCGAAGGCTTTCTCCTGATCTAAAGTCAGGAAGAAGCCCTTGACTTGTCCATTGGTACCTACAACATTTCTGTTATTTCTCTTACAGCTGTAAGATTATCAAAAATAGACCTGTTTGGTGTGCCACAAGACTGAGTCTGGTTAATCATAACTTCAACTTCTTTAGCTAATCTTTTTGTTAATATTTTAGACAGAATTTTTAGATCATTATTCAATAAACACAGACGTCTCCAGTTTAACAAATTAGTTATATCTCCTTTTTTAAAATGTATATTAATAGTACCTCTTTCGTGGAACTGGGTACCTTTCTTGTAGTCAAATGTTATTAAAAGTTAACATCAGTATTGGGGATATCCATTCAATACAGGTTTGTAAAATTCTGGGAGCAACCTATCTGCACCTGGTGCCATTTTATTACTTAATGATTTGACAACATCTGTAACTTCAGCTTGGGTAATTTGTGTGACCATAGTGTTTATAATACTGTCTGGAATAATACAAATGCTCAAGTTTGGAAATTTAGTCTGGCTCCAACCATCCTCCAAAGTTGTGCCAAATGCCTCTGTAGCTGTTTCATACACTATTTCCAGAATATGTTTTTGTTCTGTGCATGGCATACTGTCTGGGGTAGGTTTTAAAGCAGGAATTATTCTGTGCGCTAACCTTTCCTCACAACATTTAAATATCCAAACACGTATTGTCCAAATTAATCTCCAGGGAAGCAGTGTGTCAGACTGATGCCTGTTGATATGGCAAATACAAGACGGGGCCATATGATCCAACGATTCAATAGCTATTTGAGCTTGTGTACAGTTAACAGTGGTGACAGAAACATATAATCAATCCTGGTTGATAGTTGACCCTTGAAATAAGTTCTTTCACCATATGCATTTATGGTTTTTTAACCATCTACTGCAGTGGAGATCATACCATTCAAAAAGTTGATATCATTATAAAGCTTTTTAGTAGAGCCGTCTTTATCCACTTTGGCCAATCCACAATTAAAGTCACCTCCTGAAATTATAATGCGATTAATGTGAAGAAATGAGTGGATAGATTTGAATAAGAGCACCAGTTTAGTAGGAGTTTGTGGGCATGTATTTATAAGTTGTAAATTAGAATTTAAATAGCCTCTAGTAACAGTGCCCTTCCTGGGACAATTTCTATTACTTTATGTATTTTACAGTATTTGCCTCATAGCAAAATCCCACCCCATCACATACCTCTTCACCATATGACCAATAAGAACAACTGAATGTCCAAATCTTTTTGACTTGCGACTGCTCATACAAGTGTAACAGCCCTTTGACTCACCTAGGCTGCACCAGGGCCCTCGGGGCAACTCAGAACTCACCTCTGATGGTTCTGTAGTGGTAGCAAATGTGGCGCAGTTCCTCCACCTGGGGGAAATGGCAGGGAATACTTGTGGATAAAGAACAGGATACCACCCCCCAGGAAAAATAAGTAAGCTGCCTCCCTTAAGACTTTTCCCCACACAGTAGCCCCACCCCCAGAAGCACTCTTGCAATAACACAGTGACAGTGGATAAAATGCAAAAAGTTAACTTATTTTTTTGGGGAAGGGTGCAAGGAGGAGAAAACATCACCACACTTTAGTTAGAAAAAAACTTTCCCCATAGCAACCCCTCCTCCAACCACTGGGTGCACCCATAATGTCTCTGTATGGTGGGTACCTCAACGTATGGTGATGCAGGCCTGGGATCTTTCGTCGGGGCCCAAATGAACACACTTTTGAACTTGAAATCTTGATTTTACCAAACTTTGAGGATACACAAAAACCCTGTTCAGAAATCATGCCCTGAATTCTAACTGGCTAACTAACTAATAGACTCCCCCAGAGCCACAACTCGGGGTACTCACAGTTTCCGCAGTTCACACAGGGGCCTTTTAGCTGGCTGAGTTGCATGGTACTATGGAGGGTCTCTGTTGGTGATGCAACACAGCTTCAAGGCCTTGAAACTGGATGAGATTCGTGGCATGATCATCTTCACCTGCCCAGCCTTGCCAAGTTCACCGATGAGTCTTTGTAGACAGATTTCACTCAGGCAACTCAGGCAGGCCTGTTCATGTCCTTCCACACCAGTCAGAGTTTTTCTTCTTCACTTCCCTGGCTGAATGTTCCCTTCACCAAAACGTTTCTCTGCTGGGGGGGGGGGGCGGCACAGTAGCCCAATCAGTATTTGCAGTTCAACTATTTTCCCAGCTCAGAGATAGTGTCCAATGCTGGAGCTGATAGAGAGAAATTTCCCACTTCCATTAACTGACACAGCAAGCTATTCCTCCTGCACACACTTGGTAATCTTTCTTTTGAGTCAAGGTCCTGAAGCAGCAAGGCAAACTACCAAAGGTTTGGCTCAGGAGCCAACACAGTCTCTCTCTTCACAGCCACACTGCAGCTCCCCAGGAAGACTCCTTTATCCTTGCGCCAAACAGTTTAATTTATAACCTTCCAAACAGACTCCCTGTGATTGGCTGCCATCTCCCTGGTGATCTCAGTGCGGGCTCTTTACTTTACCCGGCAGCCTCCGTTCTGTAGTTTTCTATGGGGCTGCCATTTTGATTCCCTAGGGCTCCTACAGTCCAGCCCTGATTTATTTAATTGAGTCCTTTAACCAGGGCTAAAACTATGTACCCCCTTTACCAGAGGCCTTCTGGTCACTATTTTGTTAGATCCCTGGCTTTTCTGCTTTTTCTAGTGCCGGGGATTAACTTTTTTTATTAATGGATGCATGGCTGAACTGGAATTGGAGTGCAGCTCCTTTAAATCTTAGTTCTGGTGGCCACGCATGCTCAGTAGGGGTGCGGCTACCATTTTGCATATTTACTTTTGTGGTCCCACTTTTCTGGCCACACCTGGACCACTTCAAGAGTCAAGATGCACCCAGAGGCACAGAAACATGGATTGGACCACAGCCCAATTCTGTTTCTGGGCCGAGGTCCTAAAATTTTGGCAGCTGCTGCTGCAGAGATACTGCAGGGCCAATATGACTTGAGCCCCACCTCAGCCACTTGGAGGACATGCCGGGAGGATGGAGGGTTGTAGCCCTCATTTGGGGGGCTTATACACTCCCCCTGCCAAATGCTTGGCGTACCGACAAGCCATTTAAATGCAATAAACATCTCAACATGCACTTTTCTCTCTAGACACCTGAGTTCTGGCCAGCATCACCCATAGTCACCTTTTAATTACATTAACCATCCCACAGATAGTATCTATCTAGACATTGAATGGTAACTATGCACAGACAAGTACTGGTATACACATACACCTTCCCACCTTATCCAATGGGCAACACATTGAGGGATAGACCACTGGAACCACAGGCTTGTGAATAACATGGAGGGGAAGTTTGGAGGAGGCACCCAGGGTATTGTACGTGAGCATAACAATTGGTGTGGGCTGTCTGGCTGACCTCCTAGGCAAGGCCGTGTCGGGGATGGGAATCTCCCAAGGAATAAAGGGCAACTCAGCTTGGCTATGCTGTACAGTCAACCCAGAGGCATGGTCAGGTAAAACTACACTGCCCTGAATCTGCTCTGGGACTGGAACAAGTGCAGGGCAAGGAGGGGCTGGTGCAACAGCAGTTTCATTTGGGCCAGATTCATTCCCATCGTTCACTTCAATGTCCAATTCAGGTTTAGAAACAGGGATAGAGGGTTTTTTCTCAGGAATAAAAGGCACTGCATTGAGGTTCAATGAAAGCACAGGGTCTGGAGTGTTGGTACTGGTGGATGGCAGAGAGTTTCGACAGTACCATTGCCATTGAGACTGGGTTAGCTCTGGGTTGGGCTCACAAGGACAAATTTCAAAATCTTCAGCCTCACTTTCATCAGAAGAACTGCTGGCAGGCCACTCAGGAGGCTCTGTTGGACCAGTGTTTATGTGTAATGTGGTCATTTCAGGAGGCGTGGACGAGCTGGTGCTTTGTGGTCTCTTCTGAGCAGCCTGGCTACATGTTTTTGGCCTTCTTGCAACTGGAATTTCAGGACCAGGGGCTGGGTGAGGCATGATCTTGCCAATGGGAAGTAAGTAGTTTCGGTGAACAGTCTTTCCTAGACCCCGGCCTTGTTCTTGTTTGATTCTGTACATGGGTAATTCCAGCAATTTTTCAACCATGGTGTAACTTTCAGGGGACCATTGATCTTAAAGCTTGTGTTTGCCTTGTAACCCCAAGTTTTGGAGCAGAACATGATCCCCTACTTGCAACTCCTGATGGTGGACTCAGTTATCATACCTCTGCTTGTTACTCTGGTTACTTTTGGTTGCCTCCTCAGATGCCAGCTTGTATGCCCTTTGAAGCTGCTCTCTCAACTGATGGGTGTACTTGAGATAGGTTCTGTGGTATGTGCCATCAGAGGACACACTGAAACAAAGATCAACTGGCAGCTGGGCTTCATGACCAACCATGAGGTAGCAAGGGAAGTGCTGGGTGGCATCATTCTTGGTGCAATTGTACACATGCACTAGATAGCTTACTTTCTGATTCCAGTTCTCTTTGTTGGCTGGGTCCAGGGTACCCAACATGTTCAGCAGAGTTTGGTTGATGCGCTCAGGTTGAGGGTCTCCCTGGGGGTGGTACAGTGTGGTGTGAGATTTCTTTATACTGTGCATGGCCAAAAATTCTTTTACCAGTCAACTTTCAAAATCATATTCCTGGTCAGAATGGACTCTCTTGAGAATGCTGTAGTGTTGTACAAACTGTTGCAATACTTTGATCACAGTGCTGGACTTTTGATCTTTGGTGGGGCATGCCTGGGCATATTTGGTATAGTGGTCAGTGATAACCAGAAAATTGGCTGTGTTCTTTTGGTCGGGCTTGAGGGACAAAAAATCCATGCAGACTAAGTCAAGGGGCCCACTTGTACTAATGTTGACTAGGGGGGTAGCTCACTTTGATAAGGTTTTTCTCTGTATACCCCACAGGCAGCTTTTGCAATGCTTTTCCACATCAGTTTTCATCCTGGGCCAGTAAAACCTTGCTCTATACAGATCGAGGATGTGTTCATAACCCAGGTGAACCATGTCATCATGTAGGGACTTGAGGACTGCCTCGCGGTTCCCCTGAGGCAGTACCAGCTGGAGCATGAGATGTTCGTGGTTGTCCTTGTCATGCACTTTTTGCAGTAGTAGTCCACCTATTCGAACTAGCTGTCCCAATTCTCTCAGCATGCATTTGGTGTCAGGGTGACAGCTACACACTTGATCTGCTGACTGCCTCTTCTCAGGGGCCCAAATTAGGTCTTGAATGGCAGGGGTCCTCTACCTGTGCCCACTGTAATTCTGGCTTACTGGGTTGTGGCAGTGAAGAAATGTCCTGTAAAATTCAGACTTGCAGATGGGATGGATTCGGGGGAGGACCTTAGCATATCTATTGCTCTGGTAGGGTTTACAACTGGATCGTCAGTGGGCAGTGCAAACTTGGAACACAACACTTGAATAAGGGCATTCTCTATATGAATTGGGAGGTTAGAGTGTCACCATGCAGGCATCTTGACAAAGCATCTGCATCTACATTAATTCACCCACTTCAATATTCAAAACTGAAATTGAAGGCGGAAAGGGCAGATAACCACCGGTGCCCTGCGGCATCTAATTTAGCAGTGATGGTTGCATAAATCAGTGGGTTATTGTTTGTTCTGACTGTGAAAGGGACCCCATATAGGTATTCATGGAACTTGTCTGTTACTGCCCACTTTAATGCCAAAAATTCCAGTTCATGCACAGGATAGTTTTTCTCAGAGGAGGTCAGGCTGTGGCTAGTGAATGCCACAGGCCTATTCCCCTGGGGATACTCCTGGTACAGCATGGCTCCTGAACCATTTAAACTGGCATCAATGTGGAGGACATAGGTCTTATTGGGGTCAGCAAAATCCAGGACTGGGGCTTTACTTAGTCTTTGGATAATCTCCCGGAAAGCAACCTCACACTCAGGGGTCCACTGGTCTCCAAAAGGTTCTCCAACTCACAAATATTCTTTGGTCGAGTTGGTCCTGACAAGCTGGACTCCTTTTTCTTATTTGTTGGAGGATAGCCTTTCATTAAGTCATTAAGTGGGTGTACCACTATTGAGTAGTCCTTCACAAATGACAGTAGTAGCTGTAGAACCTGAAAAGGATTGCAGAGCTCTTAAGTTGGTGGGTCAGGACCAGATGGCGAGGGCCTCCACTTTAGCTGGGTTAGTTTGAATGCCTTTCGCTGAGATGATGTGCCCCACATACTTTACAGTAGGCTGGCAGAACTGGCACTTGTCAATAAAAACCTTGAGGCCAAACTCCTCCAGTCGATCCAGGACCTTCATCAACTGGGTCTCATGTTTTTCCAGGGTGTGCCAAATATGATCAAGTCATCAAGGTAGATGATAACTTCAAGCAAATTCATATCCCCCACAGCCTTTTCCATCAAGTGCTGGAAGGTGGCTGGTGCCCCAGATATTCCTTGTGGCATGCACTCAAACTGGTAGAAACCCACTGGGCAAATAAAGGCGGTCTTTTCTTTGTCCCCCTCCGGCATTGGGATTTTGGTAATAGCTGCTCTGGGGATCCAATACGGAGAACCACTGGCTCCTGGACAGGTTGGCCTGAGCGTCTTCTGCCTGGGGCATGGTGTACTGATCCGGAACCATCTTCTTATTTAATGTGAGATAGTCTATGCACATTCTTACAGCTCTGCTCTTTTTCCGGGCCACTAAAATAGGGAGACATAAGGGTTCAGAGACTTGGTAATAATACCTGTGTCCAATAACTCCTGCAGGTGGTGCTGGACATCTTCAGTGTCACCAGAGGCAAACCACCGAGACCTCTCTCAGAATGGGTGCTCATCCTTCAGATGGATCCTATGCTCTTTGCCTTCCACACACCCCATGTCCCACTCATGGAGTGAAAAGACCTTTCAGCACTTGGCCAACTTTTGACTTAAGCTCCACTGATAACTGGTGGGTATATGGGAATCCCCAAACTCAAATAAAATTGGATCTGTCTCTTCCTCTGTGGCCACCATCAGGTTCACTGCAATAGCACTGTCACATCTATAGATGCTTGCCAACACTCAACCCTTTCAGATGACTATGGGTTTCTTGGATTCATTTTGGACCCTCACTGTAACCTGTTTGGCCCAGGGTGTATCTGGGGGTGGCAGCACTCCTCTCTGTACCAGTAGCCATTCTGGTAAACTGTCAGGTGGTGGAGCATCGATGATGAAGGTTGGTGCCTTGGGTGGCTTGGTATACTGGGCAACTCCCACAATTTGGCACTCTGAGGCAGGATCAGCTCCTTGACATCCACCCTGCACACTACTCCAACACTCTCCTCCAGCAACTCGGGTTCAGCATTTTTCACAATTAGGCCAACTCTCTTCACCGCCACTTTTACCAGGGGGTTCACCAGCTCACCTGCCCCGCCTCTTTCTAGACCCCGGAGCCATCGTCTGCTGTCAGAATCATCAGCTGCAATTCAATGCAGTTGCAATTAGTTGCAATTGCTTTGAATTGCAGTCATATTATGTTGGAGTCACAATTTGGTAGAGTCGGCAAGTCCATAAAAAGAGACATGCTGCGTGCGGCAGTGAATGTGTTTTGTTGTTTTTTTCTGAAGGGGGTTCTTTGGACAATTTGGCACCGTTTGACAAGAATAGCAACAATGTTTTTTTTTCCGTAAGCTCCCAACTGCTGTCCATGTCCATCTGCCGAGCACCATCCAAAATGGGCCAATAATGCTCCTTCTAACTCCTGTGGCGCCAAGTATGCACCAATGATGACTGTAGGAGGAGGAGGAGTCGGGAGCTGCTTGTGGTAACTGGGATGCATGAGTTGGTGGGGAGAATGTGCTTAACAGTCCATCGCTGAGGAGGAAAGGAAGTTGTGCAGCACAGAGCGAGGTCATTGATCGTCGGTCATCACATCGGTGTCCCTATATTGAACTGACCGTATTCTAAAAAGAATTGTTTTATCAGACACAATCTGTCTGTGTAGTGTGTTGACCAGTCTAGTGCAGGAGTGGCCCCGTGCCGTGTCATCATCCGCGTAGTGAAAGTGAGTGAGCGGCGGCCCCGGCCCACGGGCATTCTCTGAAGCCACAGAGGGTGGTTCTTCATTCGCTGCTGCCTGTCAGTGGGTTGCAACTCACACTGGATCCAATCCAATTTAATTTGGGATGGTCTGTTATCTCCAGACTGAGTCCCAGACAAGTGTTTGAGAGTCAACAGTCAACCAAGTACAAGTGAGCACTGCGACTGCATTGCATGGTGGAAAAGGAGGTAAGCAAGCTGGACGACTGACCGACACAGTGCTAAGCCACCCGAGGGGGGTACTGGGACAGGTGGGAACAGCAGATTGAGTAGTGTGGTGGAGACAAAAACATAGTTGAGGCCTAGCCTGCCTATCTTGGAGCCACAAGGTGCCTGTGAGTGGAGGACTGACCTGCCATCACAGCAGCAGTCAGTCTGAGTTCTGAGTGAGTGAGTGAGTGACTGAGAGGTGGGTGCTGAAAATTTAAAAGCTTTAACCCAGTCCCCTCACTGTGGTTTGGGCGTTGGGCTGGGGGAGCGCTACATGATGTATACAGCTTATTAAAAACCAAAGTAAAGGATGACCTCTGTACAGTGCATTCCATCTGTATTATGTTTGATGGATGGACCAACAAATACAAATGTTGCCCTTACCTTGGTATCCGCCTAGCCTATATTAACACGGGTTGGGACTTTCGCATTGTTACATTATTTTGTAAAGTGCTGCCTAACCACACCGGGGAAGCTGTGGCACAGCATGTCCGCAGAGAACTTGAGGATTTTGCCATTGACAGAACAGCTAAACTTTTCTCGACACATGATGGAGCACAGAACATGAAGAAGGCTAGTCACATGCTGCGGGTGAAACAGTGTAATCACTGTGTTGCGAATGCATTGCATCTGTTGCTGATGACTGATTCCATGAATTGTGTCAATGATGTACAAGACTTGATTGAGAAATGCAAATCCATAGTGACTACATTACATTTCAAAAGGGTACCTAATTGAGGAGGAAATAGCCAACAGTAATGACCGGCAAGTGATGGACAGCCTCCTGGAGAAGATTGCAAATGCACAAAACATTCTGTCATTGGATTCCGAGTACCCCATTGAAGACAGTGGAAGTGGAACAGATGATGAGGATATGCATTCAGATTTTGGACTCTATCTCAGTGATGATGACGTCACCAGAACCCATTCTCTGTAACATCAGAGGCAGTGGCACTCAGGAAAGACACAGTCGTAAGAGTGACCAGTTAAAGGAGCAACATACTCCAGAATTGTGCAACACAAAAAGGCATCACATAACTTTAAAACACCAGGTCATGACTAGGTGGAATTCAGTACTTGTTATGTTTGAAAGCATTGTATATCTTCACCGGAGGCTGAGCAAGCTTTGAAACATACTGGACACAGTGAGCTGAGCCTCACAACTGAAGAGTTTGATATTGTTGAAGAACTCAGACATTTTCTTCTACCATTTAAGGAGCTGACTGATCTGGTCAGTAAGTAATCAACCATCTGGCACTAATACCACTCATAAAAATGAGACTGTGGAAAAATCATAGATAAGTAAAAAAGATCATCCCACTGTACAGCAGGTGAAACGGCTAGTGCTGAAAATTGTCGAGAGGTGCTTTCCAGAAAATGATACTGTCAAACTGGCATGCTTACTGGATCCAGCCACCAAAGATGCTTTGCAGCTGTCTAGGGAGGAGCAAATAGCAGTACTGAAACATGCAGTGGACGAAATGAGGGAATTTGAAACTATGAAAACAGCTTTTTCAACAAGTACTCCAAGTACACATTACAGAGCCAGCAGCACACCATCAGTGACAATACCACTTTCAAGTGTCTCCTTCAGTGATGAAGAGGCAGAGGATGAAGATCCAAACTTTCATGCCGATGAGGATAAATGCATTCCTATGAGTAAGAAGAGGAAAATGCTTCAGAAGCTCAAAGTAAGCTTGCATCTCAGTGACAATAACTCAGCTGTGGAAGACGAAATAAACAGATATTTGATGGTGAAACCTACAAATGAGGAGGAAGATTTCCCACTGACATTTTGGAAGAATAATGAACGTAGAAACCCTACTCTGGCTCAGCTTGCAAAAACTTACCTTGGCGTTATGGCATCCAGTGTGCCAGTGGAATGCATGTTCTCAGTGACCGGGTTATTGCTGAATGGTAAACGGTTGAGCATTGCCCCATATTGTCTGAACTATATGTCATTTATTCATGATAACTATCCACTCTTTTTTCCCCATTACCAAAAAAAAAAAGCCCAACCCCAACAAGCCTGTGAATGTGTGTATGTGGGTGTGTGTCTTTCTGTGTGTGTGTGTGGTGGGGGGATATAAGACATCTGGTGCAGTACAACTCTACAAAGGTTCTTGTTGCTGCAGACTGCTGTCAATACTGTCTCCCATCAACTAACTACTTGTCTTGCAGTTGCTCACAATAGACACCACCCATACACCCACCATTCCACTTGCATAGAACCACTATACCTGTTACTGATCGTATGCTGCAAGGTATATATGCCAACAATATAAATATTGGCCATGTAAAGATACAACAGCAACTTGAGTCTTTCCTTTGTCTACCCTGAGTTCCTGTTACCACTTGACTTAAACAGCACCTTTCATGACTGACCACAATGTTTTACATCACATGTGCTGGGCTGCTTTCTCCACAATTGGATACATCACCCTAGGGCACAGTACTGAGTAACAATGTTCAGCATACTGCACTCTGTGTCACAGCTGTTTTGTGAGGGGAAACTACCAGTAGTCAAACTCCGTGTTCCCCTTCCCCAACACACCCACCTGCTGCTGTCAGTGGTGCATTGTGCCTGCCAAATCATCCGTATGTCTTGTCACTCAGTTTACTTGTAAAGCTTTCCACTGCCTCTGCATGACTGTGAATAGAATTTACCCTAATAATTTGACAGCATAATGCCTCCTTCGTACCCATACCACAGCAGAGTCTTACTTGTCTTTCTGTTGTAAAATGTGAGTCACCACAATGGAATGTGGATGTGAGGCACTAGTAAAATGGCATGATTCAGAAGGCATTATTGTTTTCAAATTATCAAAGTACAGACATTAATCACAACAATGGATAAACTGACAGCTGGGTAGACTGACATTGACAGCAACATTTGATGAATTATCATCTTCAGGGGGATCTCAGACCTCATGTACCACTGCTGTTCTCTGCAGCGCTGCACGTGGAGGTTTGGGTTGCACCGCTTCTGCATGGACCAATGCCAGCTCAGTATCAAGGCTTTCTGTTTTAAGTTTATGAAAGTCAACGAGTGCACAGAGGTTGTTATACATCATCACATCTCCTTCTTAAGTTCATAGAGATCACGCCTCACAGCCTCCCACTTATTTGTTGTACATGCTTGGGACTCATTCCTACATGTTACCTGATGTCTAACATCCCTCAAGGATCTATCTTTTTTCAGACCCTGCTATTTTTATGTTCCTTGGTCTTCTGAGGCATCTCTCAGAGAGCCTGCTCGACTCAGATCTGCTACTCCCCACCGAGACTCCCCCAAGTGACTCCCTCCAACAGACATATCAGCCTACTGGATCACTCCACCCACCCCCGGGAGGGCCTGCCTCACCTACTTTTAGTGGCATCTATCTGAAATTAGAGGGTTCGTCTCTGTGGGTGGTGCCTGTGGATCACTGGTGCAGCAGTCAGTTGTTGGGGATGTGCGGTCTGGTCCCTGAGGCCCTTGTCTTCTCCTCAGTCCTCTGGGGATTTTTCCTCATGTGTTGTCCATGGAGCATGGATCTGCAATGACATCCAGTGCAATGTGGGCAAGCTCTCTAACCCATTTTCAGGACATCCACCATTGCTCCCGTATCACCAATGTGTGCTCTGCATCTTGCTGCAGTCTACCAGCTTCCGCCAGGAGCTGCTAGAGCAGCGAAGAGCACCGACAACCCACTCCAGGAGAGAAGAGCAGTCTTACAGATGCTCAATCCTCTCCTCCACCTGCTGACCGCTGGCGCTCTAGTCCGTTCCTGAACCCAGGTCAATGGCACAGCATAAGGCAAGGCATTTGGCCTGAAGATCTACTGTTAATGATAACATGCTGTGTAACTGTTCTTCCTAGGGATGTGGATATGTTGTTCTTATCCACTCTTGTTGGCATGTCCCTTTCCCTTTAAATCTTGCCAGAAGGTCTAAAAGCTGGCTCCTCTCACCCACCTGTGTGATACAGGGTGGCCTCGGCCACATTTCCACTCTACTGCATGAATCACCACCTCCTTGGGATTTACTGCTGGTCTGGGCAAATCTCGTGGACAAACCATTTGAACCAATGTACAGGTGTGAGATGTCACATCTGCCAATCTCCGCAAAGACATAGACAGGATGGAAGCTGTCCAGAGGAGGGCAACTAAAATGGTGCAGGGTCTGCACTGGAAGACATATGAAGAGAGACTTAAGGAGCTTAATATGTATAGCCTCGAGGAAAGGAGGGAGAGGGGGGACATGATAGAAACTTTCAAGTACCTCAAGGGAATCAACAAAGTCCAAGAGGGTAGCATCTTTGAAAAAAATTGTGCAAGAACAAGGGGCACAATTTGAAGATAGAAGGGGCGGCTCAGAGGCCAATTTTAAGGAGTATTTTCTAGAGGGTTGTGGATGTATGGAACAGCCTTTCAGAGGAGGTTGTGGAGTCAAAAACAGTGGTGGAATTCAAGCATGCATGGGACAGTCATAAGGCAATTCTAGGGGGTTGGGGTAGGAAGATGTAGGCTGCTGGTTAACTAGGATCTGCAGCTTATCCATCAGGTAGGGAAATGGGCAGACTGGGTGGGCCAAGTGGTCCTTATCTGCCGTCAAATTCTATGTTTCTATGTCATGGAAGATCACCTTCTTGGTGGTTATCACATCAGCCAGAAGGACTGGGGAACTACAGGTGCTCTCTGAGTCTCTCTTTCTGATCTTCCACAGGGACATGGTTGTCCTGTGCCTCCACCCAAAACTCCTTCCGAAGGTGGTGTCGGAGTCCCACTTGAACTAGGTGTTGACTTTGCTGGTGTACTACCACAATTGCATCTCAGAGGCAGAGTACAGGCTCCATACTTTGGACCTGAGAAGAGTGCTCTCTTAATATAAGGAGTGAACTGCTGAAGTTCGGGGAGAGGTTCACCAGCTGTTTGTCCCATATGCTGAAGCTACACTTGGCAGACCTGCAGCAAAGCAGATGATTGGCAGATGGATAACATCATGCATTGCTTTCTGCTACCGGTTGGCGGGCAAGGAGCCTCCCATAGGGATAAGAGCTCATTCTACCTGACATACTGCTGCGTCGGTGGCTGCTATTAGGGGCATCCCACCCTATCCAGGATATTTGCAGGGCTGCTACCTGGAAGTCAGCAAACACCTTCATTACTCATTTCCACATCAACCTAGAGTCACACCGGGATGCTGGTTTTGGGGCTTCAGTTCTACAATCTCTGTTCCACTCGACCTCCACAGCTTCAGTGCACAACCTCTGCTTCCAGTGGGCAAGAATAAGATCTGCCATCACAGGGCAAAGCAGAGACCTACACTAACCCGGTGGGTGGGTAGGAGGAGCCAGCTTTTCGATCTTCTGGCAAAATTTAATGAGATTCACCAAGACAAAGCATTGCACCACATGGTGTGGTGCCTTACCTAGTGGCATCCTGTCTGGCTATATTTAGCCAAAACATAATCCATATTAAACAGTGGAAGGGATCGTAAATTTGTGAACTGCCGATCACTTCAACTTCCTGGTGCTGGAAGCTGATTAAAGATGTGCCCTCATGCTCAGGCACATGATTAAAGATAGTTCTACGCCTCAGGCACATAATGGCATGTGCCCAGGGAGAGCGCGGGGGCTCACTCCATTATTCTGTATGGGGGCTAAGTTTTTAAAACATTTTTTAATAGATTTGCAGTCATTCTGTCTTTAATCATAGGCACCGGTCATCTAACAAGGTCCTTGTTAGTCACCCAGTGCTCATGGTTAATGACAGCGAATATCTTGAAAAATGTTTTAAAAGTCAGTCCCCATAAAGAATAATGGAGCACACCCCTGCACTCTCCCTGGGCACACATCAATACGTGCCTGAGCGTGGGGGTGGTGGGTTTTTAGTCCGCTCCCAGCACCAGGAACTTGAAGGGATCATCTGATCACAAATTTACAATCCTTTCCACTCTTTAATATGGATTATGTTTTGAGCTAAATACAGCCAGATGGGGTGCTGCTCAGATAAGGCACCATACCATGTGATGCACATGATAGTCTACATGCCCAGGACCCACCATTCCTTGGGCAGCCACGGTCTCTGACATCCCCCCCACTACTGCTCCCCCTGGAGCCCCCTTTAATTTATATTTGTAGCCTGACCCCAGGGTAGCCCTTCGGGGTGTGGTAGGCTGGCTGCCGTCATCCAGTCAGTCCTGAGCAGTTTGCCACTTTCTTGGCACATCCCTCTGTTGTGATGCTCATGCAGTGCTCCTGGTCTCCACCAGGGGCTGTTGCAGAGCGATGCAATCCCGCTCCTACCCTAGAAGAGGAGAGCAGTGCAATGGATGGCTTGGACGCTCAATCCTCTGCTCCCTTGCCGACCCCAGTTCCCCGAGTCACTTTCTGAACCTGGATCACTGGCATGGTTCAAGGTAAGACACCAGCGCCTCAGCCCTCTGCACCACTGGGCCAGCCCACACATGGTATTTTAATTAACTTGTTGAACCTCTTTAAAGGGGAAGAGTAAAGGGACATGCCAACAAGTGTGCAAGAACAACTTATACCACTCCTAGAACTACTGTTACAGGTGAGTAACCTGTGTTTCATTCCCCATGCTGCTTTGCTACAGAAGCAGAAAACAGTTTAAAAACAAATAAATAAACATTTTGAGGCATTTTGGATTTTGGCATAATGCATTTGCTAACAGGGGGAGTCTTGGGAAGGGGCACATGATCCGTAGGTTGACTACTGTTACTTTACCCTTGCAAAACCAAGCCTTCCACTGCACTGTGCTGCACAGTGACAGTGAGTCACTCCTCTGCCTAGTAGCTACAGTGATGTCAGCACTGCAGCCATGGCTACATCCACAGCCACAGCCCACACCAGGCTGCTTGCTATACAATCTATGGCACACACAATAGTTTTGCAGCTCAGAATGCTAAAATTAACTTCAGATGACACTACTGTTTGAAATACAGTGGCAAATTGGTTAAATAATGGTTTATTTGTGCATAAAAGTAAAAGGCTGGAACGGTGCTCTTTAATCATTCACTACTAAAATGTAATGCAATGACGGTGATTAATTTGCCGTTTCAGCCATATACATCAGTTCAAGAATTTGTAACAAAGAGTTTAAAACCCTCAGCTGGGCATTTCTCTAATCTTGCAATGTGATTTATTCTTGTATGTCAGTGTGATTGGTATTAATAGCAGATTTAGAAAGCTGTGGTTACATTACACATGACAGAAAAATTCAATATCAATACCGAGTTCATCATTTGCTTAGTAGGCCACTGTGTATTCTGGCTAGCCAGCTGCTGCAGCTGAATTTCGTATCGCACAGTGTGATGATCTTTTGTACTTATCTGTGACTGTACTGCTGTATGAATGTAGTCATACAGAATTCATCATTGGTCACTTACTGACTTATTTTTGGTGTTGGGGATGGTGTAGTTAGGCACATCATCATGCAATACAGTTAAGATCACTTAATGAGAAAATGAAATTCCTTCTGTTAAACCTCTGAAAATAACTGTACCAAAAGTTATTTTTTGGCCTACATGCCATTCAGGGAGTCAGACATAATAGCAAACTACCAAATGTCGCTCAATTACATTCATTCATGTAGTGGTTGTAGTGTACTTTATTATCACTATTATTGAATTATTCACATAATAAAACTTTCTCATTGACAGTGATCTGACTCGGACTCTGTGCTGGGCACAAGTTGGACCTTTAATGTGCACTCCATTTAAAATCAGGATGGCTCAGATCTGAGCCACTGCCTGTTACTGTTTTTTGGCCCGGCACGCTACATTGCACAATATGCCAGCCTGAGGGACTGGGAACATAAATGGGTGCAAAGGATGTGCACCAGTCAACTCACTGTTGATGGTGAACAGATACCATAGGACCTCTCACCATGTTGATCCCCCCTGGTGAGACAGTGGGGGGAGTGGTGCTTGGGGTTGAGGCATCAACACCCAAAGCCTTGCTAGACTTCTCCTATACCACTATCAAGTCAAGCCAGGAGTCAAGTATACTGCAGCTGCCCTGAATTCAACAAAACACATGTAATCGGGCCTCATTTCTGAAGACTTATACCAAAATATTTCATTATCATTCAAGCAAACAATGTTTTAACTGAACACACTCTGACATGGTACAGTTGCCCTTGATTGTGCTTTATGTATCTTTCAGTGACTCTCGATGGAATGGATCACTAAAGAGTTGTCAACATTTTTTGCCCGCTCCATTGCACAATATGCCAGCCTGAGGGACTGGGAACATAAATGGGTGGAAGGGATGTGCACCAGTCAACTCACTGTTGATGGTGAACAGATGCCGTAGGACCTCTCACCATGTTGATCCCCACTGGTGACACAATGGGGTGGTGGCTTGGGGTAGAGGCATCAATGCCCGAAGGCTGGACCCTTTCTGACTACCATCTATCAGAACATCAGAAGTTAAGAGAGCCTCTAGACTCAGTGATATACAGCATCTGCCCCAAATTCACCACTGTCATAGACATATTTCGGTACAAATCTTCGTAGGACACAGATTCAACAATTCAATAAACGACTGTTTTACCTTTATTTCACTGAACAAATCAGACATGAAACAGGTTTATCTTGATTGTGCTTCTTGTATTTCTTTTGGACCAAATCATGCTGGTTCACAGCTGTCAGCATTTCTATATCTGGACCACTCTATTGCACATATGACAGCCTGAGGGACTGGGCAAATAAATGGGTGGAAAGGATGTGCACCAGTCAACTTAGTTGATGGTGAACAGGTGCCATAGGACCTCTCACCATGTTGATCCCCACTGGTGCCACAGTGGGGGGAGTGGTACTTAGGGTTGAGGCATCAGGATACCCAAAGGCTGGACATGGTGATGATGGGACAGTCAGGCATAAGTTGTTCATAACCAACAGATATATGCTAAACTGTTACTTATAATCATTGTCCAGTGAGACTGACAGCTGTGATCAAACACAATTTTGTTAAAACAAAACATATGATGCAATCATAAATTAAAAACTGTTCAAAAAGAAAATTCATAATGCTAAAACATTGTCACTTGACAGACAGACATAGTTTTCAGAAACAGGTAGTGCAGATTGGTTCCCTGATTCATGAATGGGAGCTTCTCATCATCATCATCAGGATTTGTGTGGATAGGGTGCATGTCCTTTCAGCTTGGCATCCAGCAGAACACAATAGAAATCAAGAGACAAGTTATTTCTTGCCATGAAAAAGGCTTAATTAAGTCCAAACAGAATTAGGACCTAGTGGTTAAACTTATTACAATACAACTCTTCTACATTACATAAAGCCTCCTTGATTGGCAGGTATGTGCCCTCTCTCAAATCTTCACTCATTGTTACCAAAAGTTAACATCAGTCTCCACAACCTTGCCAGAATCATTAACTGTGTCTGGCCAATGGCCACTTTTTTGTCTTTTGTTGCTCTCTGGACTTGACAAACATTCTCCGGACATGCTGCGCCACTGCTTCCCTTCACACTGGTGTGGTTTGCCTCAACATAACAAATAAATTAGGACAGTTCACCAATCCATGGCATTCTGTGTCCATCCATGTTCTCAGTGTTCTCAATGATCATAATTTATGTACTGTCACTGTAAATTTCAACGCAGCTTGTTACTGTAAGTAGTAATGACAATGTGAACTTGGATGCAATGTCCAGCATAGACAAGAACAGCCAAAGAAACCAGAATTTATTTTGGGGTACTAGGACTACACACACTTGTGTTATGTTGCGACATGCATAAGTAATAGTAATCTGGTTTATATTATGGTAATGTGGTTTATATTATAGAAGATGTTGCTGTATCCCCATTGAATAAACCAAGATAAGTAGACCTGTACAGTCATGGAGTTAGATTGAAAATGGAACATATAATTAGTCTGCTTATTTACACTACAACATGAGATTCCTGCAGCTACGGTATACTTCTTGTTTGCACCAATGGAAAAGGAAAATGGCTTCTTGTAAACTACCTAGGTCTGATTATGCAGCACATAATTACAGAACTATTTAAAACTGTGGGTTTGGGGTGGGGTGGGGACAGAAGACATCTGCCTATGCTAAGCTTTTATTAAGCTTTTTCTTAAATACTTTCTGGTTCTGGATAAGATTCTGGTTATATCTGGTTCTGGATACCTTTCTGGTTACATGTTAATGAATATTATAGTTCCAACTTAAATGATACACAGCTGGCATTATACAAGTCAAGAGGATTGGACTTTTCTTTACTGGCCTGGTGGAACATGTGAAACCACTCTACCTTAATGCAGGTAGGATAGATTAAAGGGGAGCAGTCAGCAAAGCCTCACACCCAAGTGTGAGGCTGATCACATTTTCACTTGGTGTACAAAAAGATTTCATTTTAATTACTGTTACTGCACAACAGAATGCACTAGACTAATTTAACTGGCACTGATTTGTAAGATACAATTTTATGTAACCATAAATCCCAGAATCCATGATGCTCCCATCAGAGGAGAACTGCTCAGATAGGATTTGCATTCTTCAGTAGCCTGCACCCTGTAGCATACATGTTCATTATCTTGTAAGCTAAAATCAGATTTTGCTGTCCTCATGGTGCTTTCTACAGTCCTCTGACTTCACTGTACCTAGCCCGAGTCACCACACACAAACAGCTGTCCAACAAATTGAAGATTAAAGCTTACAAAACACTCTGACATTCACTGCAGGCTGTCTGTTAAAGGCAATCGAATCTACCAGCTCTGCAGTTCTCCTCTGAAGTCAGCATTATGGCATTCTGGAATGTCTGGTTATATGAAATTACATCGAACAAGTTAATAACATTACTTAGCCTGAGTCATGTATTACACTGCAGTAATCAGTAAGTAAAACAGTGTCACTGCACACAAATGCTTAATTACGATTAGCCTCACACTTGGGTGATGTCACAGGCTGTCAGATTATTTGGATAGTTACTTACCCATGCATAATCTTTAAAGAATGTAAATCTATTTTCTTGCATGTTTATTATCTTGTCATCGTATGTACATCCTGTTGCTCATCTGGTGGGAGTGGACTTCACTGCATTCTTCACGGGACACTGGGTTTGGATAGAACCTCTGATTAGTATGTCTGTACTGTATATATTTTTTCTGTATTGCTGGTGAGGGTGATTGCTGTCTATATTGCCAATCCAAAAAGTCTGTCTTTTATGTAAATTATACCTATGTATTATAACATATGCGGCATATGCCAAATAAGTGTAATCATGTATTCATTTAACAAACAGAAGATACGAAGTTAACGTATACAAACATACAACATAATAAAATTCAACGATGGTGAAAGTTGAAAAAATTGGTTGCATTTTCTTTACTTAGTTGAAGTCAGAAATTTCAAACTAGTTGGAAAAATCAGTCATAATGTGTGGTAAGTCAGTCAGAATTTGTTTTTCAACTGACTCCACGGTCTACCTCTTTCTGTACACATCTTCGCCAGTTGCCCGAACATATCAGCATTTGTACCAGTCTGTACTGGTGTCAGTCATCCATTTTTACTCAGGGCAGATCAAAGCCAGTGTCTCAATGGTGGGTGTACATCTGGACCCTTCAAGATGAAAGTTATAGCCGCCCAGTGGTGCTGAGGGTTGAGGAGCTGGACGCCACACCTGCGCCATGCCGCAACCCGGTTCGGGAACCAGCTCCAGTCAGCGGGTTGGCAGGAGGGAGAAGATTGAGCATTCAACAGACAGCTCTCCTCTCCCAGGGGCAGACTGGGGTTTGTCTGGTGCACCAACGGCTCCTGGTGGAGATCGGGGTGCTGCAGTGCACAGACAGCACAAATCAGCTGGCTGACGCCGGTAGGGTTGCTTGCACTTGACGCCAGGGGTGGCCATGCAAGGGGAGCAGGGAGAAAATGGAAAACCCAGTTCCAGGGGTTGGTGACAGCACCAATCCCCCAAGCCCGCAACCGGGTCCAACTTTGCCAGCCTTCGCAGATCCTCCACCCGGGGCCCACATCTGCAGCTGGAGTCTATGTGTGAGAGTGCCCAAGGTAAGAGGGGTGGCCCCACTCTGGAGGGGTTAAGCTGGGGGAGCCAGCTGCGAGGTGGGGCGGGGAGAAGAAGGTATGGTTGGAGGGGACTTCAGGCAGGGCAGGAGCAAGGTTGGACGCCTGAGAGATGCTCCTGGGACCATGACCAGAGGAAAAAAGAGTTGAAAAAAAAGATGAAAGCTATTTGTACTAGGCAATAACCATCATAGGGGTAGTCTGAACTACCTATCCCCCACAGTGACAAACTGGACAAGGGTAGAAGGGGCAAATGCTGCAGATGCCTGTCATAGAAAGTCCAGTGTATGATAGTGACTTGCGACACGCTATCCAGTAGGGTAAAACAAGGCAATCCCTCTAGCAGAATGTCAACATCAGCTTGGGGACTAATTAGGTCAGGTGACACCTGGATGTTGGGAGGGATCTGGGGGTCGGGCCACTTGGTGGAGCAACGCAATTTCTGGGGCCCAGGTAGCTCCTTTACTGGTCCCCATTGGCATTTCCCTGGTCCATCCATCTTTGTTTCTCTGCAACGAGCTGGGGATTTTTGGCACTGATGCACCCTCACCTCGTATGACCATCTTGTTCTCATTTAAAACAAAACCAACCTTCTTGAGGCTCGAGGGGTACTTGGGGCCTAGGCCTGGGTGCAGCATACTGAGCTGGCAGCTGCCTAGGCTCAGACAGAACAACACTCTGAAAGGCCGAGACTCCAAAGGCACCAGCAGAGCCTTCACACAGTCTTTTATTTCTTGGAACTTGGCCATAGTAGGGACAGGGACATTTCTCTCACTCTCTTGAAGTCCTGCAAACACTCTCTCAGCTCCTTCAGCACTTTTCCCAACTCCAAGAATGAAGGTGGTTCTGTAGGGTGTGTGGCTTGGGGTGCAAGGCGGCAATGGTGGCTTCAGGCATCTGCAACGAGTCACCGACATCTTCATGAGCCTTTTCTTCCTTTACCTCATCCAACAACTACTTAAAGGATTTGGGGGCAATTGTTTGGTCTCACAGCCTGAGGGAGATTAAAGTCAATCGAGTGCACAGCCCCTCAAGGATTTGGTCAAGCCTCATTTTGGCAATTTACTCCAGAGTATCTCCACCAGTCTCGGCAATCTTGTGCATCACTGCCTCCACCCAGGTAAAATACTGAGACAGTCTCTCTCCAGGCTGCTGTATGGTGCCCCACAACTGAAACAAGATGGCCTCCCTTTTCTTGACAGCCCCAAAGGTGCTTTTTAGAACTGCCACGTGGTCATCTGTGGTACAGGTAGGCTGGCTGGCCCGTAGGGACTGAATCACATCCAGAGCCATGCCCCTTAATGTTTCAACAATCCACTTGAATTTTTCCTTACCAGAGCACCTCCAGACTTGGACCATTTGGGTGGCCTGACTTATCCAGGATTCAAAATCATCTTCCCCAGTTGGCGTGGGAATTGTCCCTGAGAAAGTGTGCAGCCATTTGTACAGTTCATATGGTGCCATCACATAGGTGGTCACCCCACCTGGCAGCACTATAGGAGCAGGACCCCCTCCCGGAAACATAGTCTGAATGTCTTTTATGGACCTCCCTTCACTAGCAAGCAGGGACTCCAGTTTAGCCTCAAAATTCCCTTTGTCACAAGGCAGGGGGTCTCTTGGGGTGGATTAACAGATTGTGGACTGGTCTGGCTCCCTCTCTTTAGCACCACCCGGTCTCTTGGAACCCTTCTAGCGTCACAGCAGGGCACATCTACAGGTCCTAAGTCCTTGTCAGTCTCTATGATCAAATCCCTAGGCCCTGTGCCAGGAGCCCTGGGCACTCTTTGAATTTTTATCCTTCCATAGTCTTTCATTGGCCCCATCTAATATTCCCAAAACAAAATATTTTGTCCTTCCAGCCACTTTTTTATCAGGAGCACTTTCTGGGATAAAGGCCCTCAGACACACCAGTCCTCTACTTCTTGAAATGCCATTATTGTTTATCTCAACCATGGAAGGAGGGTGTTACTAAAATTTAAACTGCAGTTTGGGATAGCAAATCCCAACAGTGCCTCCACTTGTAACAGCCCTTTGACTCACCTAGGTCTGTACTGGTGTAAAGCATATGCCCATTTTTGTAACATGGATATACATATGTCTCTCACGGGTTCAGGGAAGGATGAGGTTACCAGGCACAAGAGACCTAGGTTTGACTACTCTGCACAGGGGCACCTAAGTAAATCCAAATACAGGAAGCAAGAACTGTAATGTCCAGAACCAGAATTGGGATTTTTCAGTGTGGCTTTATTTATTAACTCACTGAACATAAACAAAGCTCTGTATGGTCTCCCACAGGGCTACGTAACTGTAATGCAGATTAGAGGTTAAACACAGCAGTCCATTTTAGGAATGAACACAATACAAACGTTGTCTGGCTTTGGACCCACCAGGCACTCAGCCCGGACTTTGCATGCACATTGGATACACAGCCCGACTGGCCCGGCTCCCCTGCCGGCCACTCGACTGATGGTGCATTTGGCGAATGAACCCAAACTCTACTTGGAAAGACATCCCATCAAACAAGGAGGCTTCCAAACTGTGGCTCCCCACACCACTTGAAGTCTGCGACTCCTAGAGAGATTTTGTTTTCGTACTTCCAATTCGAAACTCCCATCAAACAGGGAGACTCCCATCCAACAAGGAGTAATGTTCCCATCCTGTGGCTCCCCACACCACTTAGAGTCTGCGACTCCTAGAGAGATTTTCAAGTTGCACCACGCCTGGGTACCCACCCCATCACTGGCCAAGCGCATGAGGCAAGTAGCAAAAACACAGAAGAAATCCGTAGAGGTGGACCTGGTTACTAAAGATGGGTTTTTTTCCCACCTCCAGCTCCCACTGCCCATACCAGGCCATTTCTCTGGACACACAGAACTTTAGACTTTAAAATGTAGATTAACGGTGGATGACCTGAAGCACCCACTCTACAATGAACTTTAACACTTTAAACAGATGACTGATCTATTTGTTTGTTCTAGTTGACATAGTCCTCCCAAATAGCAGTCCCCAATACTTGAAATCCAACTGAAGAAAATAAGTTGTTTGCCCCTTCCAATGAGGCCAAACACTCACCCATTCGTTGCAGGTGCCCCACAGGCGAAGAACTGTAACCTTTGCTGTTATACATGAACAGACTGAACTTAAATTAAAACAGGCAGCTTTCTTCCCAAGGTGGGAGAAGGGCATTGCCCCTGGAACCCACAAAGAACTTTTCCTCACCCCCCCCGAGGGAGGGGGTAAACAGACAACTACTGTTGTCCTTCTTGTTTGCTTAAGGACAAACTGAAGACTGACTTTTGAATTCCCAAGATTCTAAGAACTCTCTGAGCTGAAGATTCCAAATGTGGCTCATGCAGCTGTGACAATTCTATTATGATGTCATCCCTCTAGTCTCAGCTGTGATTGAGGACAGAGTGAGACAGTGTGAAACCCATTTAACTGGAGTTTCACAAGCTGCCTTCCCTGACTACCACTAGGTCTTACTGGGATTCTAGTAACCCCGGGTAACAAAGGGGTTACACTGGGACCCTCGGGGAACCTCTGAGGAGGCCAACCTGGGTTCCACAGTGGTAGCAAATGTGGCGCAGTGCATCCTCCCTGGAGAAATGACAGGTAATACCTGTGGAAAAGAACAGGATACCACCCACCAGGAAAATAAGTAAGCTGCTCCTTTAACACTTTTCCTCACACAGTCAGATTTCCCGCTGATAGCAACCCCATCCCCAGCAGCATGCTTGCAACAACACAGTGACAGTGGATAAAATGCAAACAATGAACTTATTTATTTGGGGAGGGAGCAAGGAGTAGAACGTTAAACACCACCACACTTTAGTTAGAAAATAACTTTCCCCATAGCTACACCTCCTTCCCCCACTGGATGCACCCAGAATGTCCCTATACGGTGGGTATCTCACCGGACGGTGATGCAGGCATGGGGTCTTTTATCGGGTTCCAAATGAACATTGAACACACTTTCAAACTTGAAATCTTGATCTTGCCAAACTTTGAGGTTACACAAAAACCCTGTTCAGAAATCACCCCCTGAATCCTAACTGGCTAACTAACAAATAGACTCCACAGAGCCGCAGTTCAAGGTACTCGCAGTTTCTGCAGTTCACACAGGGGGCTTTTAGCTGGCTGAGTTGCACGGTGCCATGGAGGGTCTCCATTGGTGGTACACCACAGGTTGAAGGCCGTAAAACGGGACGGGATTCGAGGCATGATGATCTTCACCTGCTCGGCCTTGCCAACTTCACCAGTGGGATTCATGGACAGACTTCACTCAGGCAGGCCTGTTCACATTCTTCCACACCGGTCAGAGTCTTTTTTCTTCACTCCCCTGGCCAAAACATTCCATTCACCAAACAGTTTCTCCACCGGGGGGGGGGCACAGTAGCTTAATCAGTATCTGCAGGTCAACTATTTTCCCAACTCAGAGATAGTGTTCAATGCTGGGGCTGATAGGGAGCAATTTCCCACTTCCATTAACTGACACAGCCAGCTATTCTTCTTGCACACACACTTAATAATCTTTCATTTCAGTCGAGGTTCAGAAGCAGCAAGGCAAACTACTAAAAATGTGGTTCAGGATCCAACACAGTCTCTCTCTTCACAGCCACACTGCAGCTCCCCAGGACGACTCCTTTGTCCTCGCACCAAACAATTTAATTTATAACCGTCCAACAGCCTCCCTGTGATTGGCTGCCATCTTCAAGGTGATCTCTGTGTTGACTCTTTATTTAACACAGCAGCCTCTGTTCTGTAGTTTTCTATGGGGGCTGCCATTTTGTTTCCCTTAGGGCTCCCTACAGTCTGGCCCTGATTTATTTAATTGAGCCCTTTAACCAGGGCTCAAACTATGTCCCTCATTTACCAGAGGCCTTCTGGTTTCTATTTTGTTAGATTCCTGGCTCCTCTGCTCTTTCTAGAGCTGGGAATTATCTTTTTTAATGGCTGCATGGACGAACTGGAATCGGAACGCAGCTATGTTAAATCTTAGTTCTGGTAGCCGCACATGCTCAGTAGGGGCGTGGTCACCATTTTGCTTATGTACTTTTGCGGTCCTAGCTTTTATGGCCACACTAGGACCATTTCAGGAATCAAGATGCACCTGGAGGTGCAGAAACGTGGATCAGACATCAGCCCCATTCTGTTTCTGGGCCAAGGTCCTGAAATTTCAGCAGCTGTCACTGTGTAGCAATTGTAGGGCCAATATGGCTTGAGCCTCACCACAGCCACTTGGTGGGTACACCGGGAAGACAGAGGGCCATAGCCCTCACCAGGTAAGCCCATTTGGGGATCTTACAAAAGGTTTTGAGTTGAGTGTCTTGTATGTACAAGCTATAACCAGGTAAGGACTGTAGAATGGAAAATATTTTCTGCTTTTTAGAACTTTTTATGCTATTAACATTGAGGATCACAGGGTGAAGAGTTGAGCTCAAACACATATTTACTTATGGTGGGGAAAGGTCAGGTCAGGTGCAAGCTGCTTCATCTTCCACTCTTGTGTCTTTTTTGCACTGAGACTTCAGACAGGGTGTGTTCCTGATCTGAAGACACATTTGATGGAGGAGGAAATTGAGATCCCTCTGATTCAGTTTCCTCCTCCTCAGTCTTCCCATTGCCTAGGAAGAAGGATAAACCTGTTTCTAGTTGTGACAGGAGGAGCAGTGGCTTTTTGGTAGCTGCTTAGCTGTTTGGGGTAAATCTCCTTGCTCTGCTTCTTTTCTTTTTAACAACTGGCTGCGTGTCTGTATCTGTTGGGGTAGGTGGCATCGATTCTGGAGTTGATGTGTTCTGTGACATTTGTGGAATTACTGTTTCAGGGGACACTTATCTTAGCTACTGTTCAATGAGATGCATTGCTGAACTAGTATGTTGCAGACTCGAGTGGTGTGCAACATTAGATTCCCTTTGCTCTACACTCACTTCAGTTGGATCAGGTTGTGGTAGAGAAGGGTCAGGGGAGAGGGGGCAGGCATAGGGATGGTTTGCAAGGGGTCTGTAGTTGCTGGTTGTCCTTCTGTGGGGTTGGCTGTGCAGTATTTTCAGAGCTCACCTTTTTCATTGATGGATCAAAGAGGAGACCAAGCCTCTTTTGCCTGCCCAGTGTAGATAATGCCTTATTGATCCAAATTGTCTATACAGTTATGGGCTGGCCATGGGCAGTGCCTGTATGATTGGCCATTTTCTTCACAAAGATTGCATGTTAGGGAATTTGGGCATTGAAGGTTAACATGGCTGTACTCAAAACATAAATTGCACCAGGGTCTGTCACATACCGAACTGAGGTTAGTCTGGGAGTTATGTCTGTGACAGACCCTGGGCTGTCCTGGGTAGAAGTGTGAAGTCCTCTCTGTCAAAATGCAGAAGCTCTCCAAAAGGTGAGTAATCCCAGTATTTGTCTTGTGGAGCTTTACTTAAATTTTCCACCCTCCCATCTGCACCAGTTCTGTATCAATGATAGGGGATGGATGGTCCAGAGCTTCGCACCTCTGTCAAAGCCAATACAGGATGGCCAAGATGCTAGCCTCTTCGTTCCAGAACAAAACTGTGATTACCTTAACAGTGGGCTTCATTAGGTGGATTGCCACAAGCAGGCTCCACAGTGGGGTATCTTTCCAGGTGGTATATTCCCACGAGAATTTCTCAAGTGCCATGACAGTCTTAAAGCCTACATCAAATATTTGTTCTCCCAAAACATGAATCATTGATTAAAAATCTGCCAGTACAAACCCTATAGTGTTCTTAAGCAGATTCCTAATGATATATACTCTATCAGATATAACCTTTAGCCTCCTCCTTTATACTTTAAGCCAACCACATTTCATCAGCTCTCCATATGAAGCAAATACGTCTACCATTTGGGGCCAGTACCCTTGATCAGTATTTCTCTGTGTCTTCTGTACCTGCATTAGGTACTGAGTCATAAAAGTTTGCATCATTCCTGGGTTGAGAGCCCCTTCCATCTGCCCCTAATGACCTATCCTCCTCTTTGAGAAAGGTAGCATTCAGAGCGCCTTTGGAAGTTGTAGACTTTGTTGTGTCTATATTTTATTTACCTCTTAGCTTGGTCTTTGCCTCAATGTTGCTGTGCTTGTTTTTCAAGAAAATCTGGGTTAGAGACTTCAGGTTGTGGTGCATTAGTGATGGGGGGCAGGAGTATTCTGAGTGTCTGGTTCTTGAGTGGCACTTGTACTTGCCTTTATCCCATCATTCTCCTGATAGAGCTTCTCAGCCATTTGGCTTGCTGCCTGGTGTGGGAGAGAGTGAATGTTTTGTGCAGCAGGATTTTCCAAGGGTGTGAGGTCTTGCGGGAAACAGAAGGCCCAGCTAGAGGGCTTTCTCCTTTTCTGGAAGTTTTAATCTTGCCAATTTTATCATCCTTCTCTGCTAGGAGCGCAAGCACGTGAGTCCTCTTCATGTTGATTACATCCAGCAACTAAAACTCAGCATCCTGGGCTGCAGAGACCATCTCAGTGTGTCCATATCAGCCTTTCTGGGATTAGGTCAGCTACAGGTAGTCCTCTGTAAACATCCACAGGTGTAATTTCAACTTCCATTCTTTCTTCAGCATTACCTATTGCATTGTCAGTTTCCATCATTTTCAATCCAGCATTAGTAACAGAAGAAGCATTTGTAGCTATAATAATACCAAGTCCATCAGGTTCCCCCTCCTTCCTCCTCATCTCGAGTCGGTCATCTTGCTGGATAGCAAGACGACCAGCAACACTCCTACCAAAGAGTAGGGATTTTTATTAAAACACAAGATATAGAAATGTCCATAAATAATTACAGAAATCAGTATATCATCATTCACAATAATCCAGTTATATATACATTACAGAATGAAGAAATTGAAGAAATGAAATAAAACAACATAAAAAAACTAATGTACCCAAGTGCTTATGAATAGGTAAAGCAAAGCAAAAACAATTAAGGAAAGCTATAAACAGATGTCAGTCAGGAATGGGGATAAAAAGGAAGGGATGGGAGGGACGGAGGCAGGAGGAGGGAGGGAGGAAGCCAAAAAACAGCCTGCGGTCCTATCAGAGCTCACCCCCAACATTCAGAAAAATTCCATGTAGGACCAACTCATTGCATATTTTTCCAAAGGGTTTTCCAAACCTCCTTCGACAAGGACCCCCATTTCTTATTGTATACTACATCCCTTGCATAGAGCTTCAGATCATGCATTCCAGTTTCATCACAGAGATAGACTGTTGTTGAAGAACCAACTGGCAATAAACTTGCCAAACAAAAAACTTTGTCATTGAAAACCATAAAAAGCAGTACTTTTGTGATATTTCTCCTACTGCTGCCTCAAAGCCCCTAATACTAATTCCTCATTTGTCAGAGAGGAAAATAAAGTTTGCACCCAACCAGTACTAGCATGTAACCAAACTGTTGAATACAAGGGCACTCCAAGTACAAGTGTTTCTGTGTTTCTGGGGTGGTTCTGCACCCAAGCCTAGAGCAGTAGTGCTCCTAAATGCCCTTATATTTGCTGTTATTGTGCACTTCCAATTTCCCATGGCAACTAAGAGATAGACCATCCCTCACCGGGGAGGGGGGGTTTGGAATCCTGCCATCAAACAACATATCCAAGGTACATTGTGAAGTCCCAGACAATTCACAACTGGGGGGAGCACAAAATGGACAACTAATGATATTGTTATACAAATTTCTGAGTCTGTACTTCCCTTTTGGACGGTTTCCACTACCTAATCTTTTGCACAGTGTTTGCAACGTACAATAGTCAGGAAGTTGAGAAAGACTAATCCATAAGGGCCATCTAAACTGCCCCCACTCCCACTGAGTAAAAAAGGGTCCAAATCAGACTTTGAACCAGGTACCCCAGACACTACCCTTGCCATTCCAGAAAGGTTATAGAATAAAGCCACCGGGTTCAAAATACTCAAACTCCTACCCTTAATGGGCAAGTATACTACATTACATTTAATAGGACTAGCCTACTACACCAAATCAAAGAAAACAAAAGATGATATATGCCAGACTCCAGTGACCTGGGGCAGATAGTTACTGAGAGAAATATGGGAACAATAAATGATTTGATCATATAAACCCTTTCCTTTGGGAATTGTCAGGACTTCCAAGCTCCACTTTCTGCCTTCCTAAGCTAAGTTTCAGGTCCCAGTTCAGCCTTGCATCATTTTCACTACCCAAGAGTAAACTCAGACATTTTATAGGCTCAGCTGAAATCTTAATCCCTTCCACTGCTGAGGGCTTTGAGCTCATGCCATATCCTAACCTATATCCCACGCATTTATGGGTTTTAATACAGGATCATGATACCAATGTCAAAGTATCAATGTCTGGAATAATCCAACATATACCTGCACTGTCTTTGACCAGTATGCTGAGGTTGTCTGAATACATGTCTGACCAGTATGCAAAGGTTGTCTGAATACACCAAAACAGTGCCCCTCCTTCCATTCAGTACCCTTCATAGCTAGGTTCTGAGACACTTTCCAAATCAAGGAAGCTATGCCTGAGATATACAACACAGGGCTTAGGGGACACCCATGCTGGACCACCCATAAGACCTATATACTAGTCCTCATCTAGCCATTAACATTTGCAGACACCTGGACCCCCTTATAACAGTTCTGTATCCAGTGGATGAAGGTATCAATGAATCCATAGCTTTCCATGACTTTAAACAGATATTTGTGTGACTATCTGTCAAAGGCTTTCTCTTAGTTCAAGGAAAGCACAATGGCAGATAAGTCCTTTTCATTTTTATGGGAAAAAATATTCCGTAATAAAATCAGATGCTGTTGGATAGTCCTGCCTGGGACCACACAGGTTTGTGCAGGGTCAATGATTGATTCAAGAATCAAACCCAGCCTTTTCCCCAGTATTTTCATAAAAATTTTAAAATCCACATTCATGAGGATAGTCTGCCCTCGAGTTCTGGATATCACATCTGCCCCCCCTTTTTATAAAGATATATTAGTATGGATTCCTTCACACCTGCCAGGAACATACCAAGATTATTTATTTATTTATTTAGATTTTGTTTACCGGGTAAACCCACTGAGACCAATGGTCCCTTTTTCAGGGGCGACTGGAGTTAGTTACAGAGAGGACACTAGAAACAATAATTACATTAATTAAGTTAGTTAAATTTGTTTACATCACAGTATAATGATATCATTTATACAAGGGTAGCAGGAGGGTTCCATACAGATTCATATTAAAACAATATGTTAAGACCTCACACATTATATACAGTATGTACATAAGTTCCGCCAGAAATCAGTGTCCACATTAGCATTTCATGTACAGTCAAAAGAGAGTTCAGGCAGTGAAAGGGCCCAGGGACTGGTCTAGGAGCTAGCGGTTACAGCCACAGAGACTAAGATTTAGAAGATATAGTTTGAGTCCATTTTTAAACTGGGTGAGAGTGGTTGAGTTTGTCAGGCCAGGTGGTAGGGAGTTCCATAGGTAAAGGGCAGCAAATTTGAAGGAATGTTTGCCATGGTTTGAGCGCGTTCTAGGGGTGACAAGAGGGCGACTTGAAGTTGATTGCAGGGTTCTGGTATGTTTTCTGGGGGGAAAGAAGTCCTCTGAGATGGGGAGGAGGACCTAGGTAAGTAAACTTGAAAGCTAGGCAGGCAACAGGATAGGCTAGCTTATGACAGAGAGAGGGCCAGTTTAGCTCCTTTAGGGCCTCGCAATGATGTTTCCTAGGGAGGAGTTAGTGGCAAAATGGGCCACACGGTTATAGAGTACGGAGAGCTTATTATATTCCATCTCACGGAGGAACTGCAGAAGAGGAGCACCATATAGAATGGATGGAAGGAGATTGCAGCAGCGATTGCACGATGTGCAGTAGAGAACAGAGAGTCTGTGTGTATACATGTGCACGTGTGTGTGTGTGCATGTGGTGCAATATGGTTGGGATGGGTGCTAAAAGAACACTTTGAAGGAGCTGAATTGAGTGATGGGGGTTCATGAACCATCAGGGACTGCCTGGAGCAGGATAGGGACAGGAAGAGCAGTCCACTGGATACTAGGAGGTGTTTGGAACATGATGGAGAGAGGGATGGTGTGGTGCCACTGCACACCAGAAAAGGTTTGGAATGAAATAGAATGAATATGGCTGTCACTGGACACCAGAGAGCATTTGGAATTGGATCAAGATAGGGAGGGGTTTTCTTGGAAACCAGGGACTTATAGGACAGTTAAGAGGGTGCCAATGGACACCAGAAAGTATGTGGAATGGACTTGGGAGATGGAAGGGATGCCACTGGACAGGACATGTTTTGCATGGAATGGGTACTCTAGATGTAGGGGCTGCAACTAGGCAGAGTAGAAACACAGACTATTGATGGAAAAGACCACTTGTTCCATCTGGTCTGCCCAGATGGTCCCTGCCTAGTCGGTCTCAGCAGACTCTAACTGGTCTCCGGTATGCATCCTTCCTCTACCAATTTCCTAATATTCCTTATGGCTATCCTGTGCATGCTTGAAGCCCCTACTGTTTTTGTCACCACCACTTTTGCTGATGGTCTGTTCCAGGCATCCAAGTAGTACTTTCTTACATCCTCTGAAACCTCCACCCCTTCATCTACACTACATGCCCTCTGGTTCTGGTGCTGTTTCTCATTTGAAAGAGACTCCTCTCATGCACCCTGTTCACCCCTGTTTGCAGTGTTTAAAATGGACAATGGGTGGTGTCACAGGTTACCAGAGAGTGCTGCACAGAGTATTAATAACGCCACTGAAGGCTGACATTGTTAAGGGAAGAGTCAGCACAAAGTGCCCCACACTCAAATGCAGTGCTAGTCCCAATGTACTCTTTGTGTGCAAAAGCACTTTGGTTTGCTTAATGTTTACTATGGTATAGTAGATTGTATCAGGCTAATTTTGCTTAGTTCTGGGCTGACATCTTTTGTGTAACTCCAGGCTGGTATGCCGTTTGCGTCTGACAACAATACCAGGTGGGCTGGGTTTGGAGAGGAATAGGTCACTCAGCACAAAGGCTAGGTTTGGCTACTCTGCACAGGGGCACCCAAGTAACTCCGAACACAGGAAGCAATAACTGTAATGTCCAATACTAGAAGTGGGATTCTAAAGTGTGGCTTTTATTCACATCCAAACAGAATAAATAAAGCATAGATCGACCCCCACAGGGCTACACTCCTGGTAATGCAGATTAAGAGACCAGAACACATCCTCATCACTTTAGCCCTCAGGCTGTACCACACACTGGCCACACAGCCCGGACTTGTAGGCTGCTTTGGGTTACACAGCCCGAACTTGTACACTGTTCTGGGTTTTCCCTTGCTCGGCTCCCTTGCCAGCCACTTGGACACCTTTCATACTTCATGGAAACATTTTCTGGTGGCTCCCTAAACCACTTAAGAGCACCATGGCTCCATCAGGGAATCTTCCTTTCAATCCCACATCTGGGTGCTCTCCTCAGGCACTGGCCAAGTACCTGAGAGAAAGCCAAAGGTGTCTCAGAGCAAATCTGTAGAGGTGAATTTGGTTACTACTGATGGGGGGGTTTCCCACCTCTCGCTCCCACAATTCATACCCAGCCATTTCTCTGGACAGTACACACCTCATCCTTTAGCACTTTGCTGTGTAGATTCTTGCTAAATGTATTTCGCATTCCATCTACTTGCATTGTTTCCCATTTGTGCTGGACTTGAATATATTTATACGTGGCTTTGTCCATTACTCTAGACCCCCCACAAAGTTAAGCAGTCCAATCCCCACTTTCTTTCTTTCCATTTTGTGCTGGCCTTGAACATACTTATAAGTGGCATTGTCCATTACTCTAGACCCCCACTGAGTTAAGCAGTCCAATCCCACATCTTCCAACTGTAATTGGCTGTCTTTTCCTGACCCCACAATAACAGTCCCTTTAGTTTCCTTCTGTTGGGATGGAGTGCCCAAAGTCCCATCTAGTGACCACAGTACCCAAAGGCAAGTCCATTAAAGAGTCTCTCCTGGCTGGAGCCCGTGAAGCACAGTTCTAGCAGGTCAAAGTCCCAAAAGGAGAGTCTTTGAGGACAGTTCAAACATCTGGAGTCTGCTAGTGTAGGGTGTGTACTGCAATGTCATAAGAATAGAAAAGTCTGGACTTACCAGTCCCTTGTAGAAGGACAATGGCACCAACCTGGTCCTTAGCCAAAGACTCTCCCTGGCAGCATTCTTCCGATACAGCTGGGTGGACATCTTCCGGGAATGACAGGAGGGCACATTTGGAAACTGCTGGGATGATGTCATCTCTGGAGATGGAACCTTGGAACAGGAATAAAAAGGAAAACAGCTGGTCTGAAGTCATTCAATTAGCAGGCGCTGAATCAGGATACAGCTGAGCTGGTGTCATCTCTGGATCTGAAGTCATCTGGTGAGTCAGTCGATGGATTCTGGGAAGCCAGTACACTGTAGAACTGATGAATGTGGGGTACCTGAGTCCTGGACGTCCATACTGGCAGAACAACATAGGCACTGCAATGGCTGGAGTGGCAGCACTGGCTACCACTGCTCTGCTTTCCATTTGGTAGGCATGGGCACATTCGAGGGAGTGTCTTTGCATTGTGGCCAAGAGCACAACGGGTCAGCTGCTTGAATTATTAACCCGCCTTGGCGCTCATAATTCACACTGTGAAAGGCTTCACATCCCTCTCCATCCACAGTTCAAACAGTGTCCATTAACAGTGTCCTGCCTCTTTCCACTGGCTGTATTTTTGTGAAACATTCTGTTCCTGACATGCTTGTTTGCACCAGGATGCACATATTTCATTGCTTCTGCCCAAATCCAGGACTTCCTGCTGTTCTCAATCTCTTCCAGACTCTCTGAGGAAAGGTAGGAAAGGACATCCCAAAGATTTAATTGCCTTCCTACAAACCAGTCTTTCCTCTTTACTAGCTTTGGTCAACCTGAGACCTCTGGCCTGGCTTGGGGCAGCCAGTCCTGGTTCTGCCAGCTACACATTCTCAAAGACACAAAAATGGATCCCTAACTTCTTCTTGCACAGCCAGGGCAGTGGCATCACCACTCTCTTCCATGCATTCCTCTGAGGCAAGAGCTTGAGGCTGTGTACCAGTTCCTTTTCACAAGGACACATAGATTCTCCTCTTCTTCCTCACTGAGAATCTGTGCCCAGGAGTGAGCAGTCGTCCTCACTCCTGAGACTATCCACTTTGCTGGGCAACGGAGGTCAAAACCTCCCCATTCAAAGGCCCCTTCTTGTCTTCTCCTATGAGACTTGGGCTAGGCCCTGATCTCCACGAGTCTACTGATGCTCTTCCTGAGATGTCTCTGTGACTCAGAATCCAAACATCAGCACATTGTTCTGTCTGTAAATCTGAACCCTCTAGCTTTGTCCCACACTTCCCTAAGGCCTTCTCCAACAGGCTCTGCCTGGTGCTGTGGCCAACTACAGGTTCTTGAACTTTTGTCCATGTGGAGCAATGAATCTTGGGTGCTTTAAATAAACCATATTTCTAAGCACCCAGAACAGTGAGGTACCATGAAGGCGCCCCTTCCAGCATTTAAGCACATCAAACGTACTTGCACTGGATATCCAGGAATTGCCACATGAGAAGGCAGTCGTCCTCCGTAGTAACATCTCTCAATGTCCCTTAACTTGTTTACTTCTACTGCTGCCACAGCCCGGGCATGATCCGGGTAGCGGGCTGGTCCTGAAGCCATGACTGCAGAGAAAAACAAACAAACGCTCACTGTTATTTCAGGTTCAATTTCACTGAAAACTTTCTCTCTCTTTCAAAATGGCTCCTCTACTGCTGTGTTTACATTACTACCCCACCCTGTAATGGTGGCGGTAGCACTCCTACGCATCAACATTCTGTAATTGGGTCAAGCCACTGTGCATCCGATTTACACACTCTACTGATAACTTTGCTCAAACTGCACAAACTTGCACTGTTCTTTATCCTAGCACATTTATATGATTTACCATGGACTTTTCACTTGCTGAAGACATTGCTCTAGCTCACAGTCCCTTAAAGCCTCAGTATTTCAAACACAGGATTGTCTGTAACTCTTGTTGCATATCGGATACAACTCACAGTCTCTCTCATGGCTTTGAAACTTATACTGACGCTGAACCTATAATTATGCTCACAGTCAATGGCTTAAAATGCTTGCTTTTGCTGGTAAAACTTAACACAGTCCATTTTTGCAAAGCAATTACACTGCTACACTCAGATTCAGCTGGCTTTTGGCAAAATCACTTAGTTTGAGCAATTATTTCTGTTGGTACTCACTGTTATCAATAGCTGTTTGCTGCAATAGAAAACAGCCTGCAGCCAGTCTTGGAGGCCTCTGGAAAGAAGCATGTTGGCAGTCCTGCTGATCGTCCCTCTGAACACCACACTCACAGTCCAGTCTATTGAGATGTGGGTTGAGCCCGAATTTAAACAGAAAAGTCCATTTCTTTAACTTTTACAGCGCTCCAGTCACCGTGATGCTCCTCCTGATAAGCCAGTACACACGCTCCACTCACTCTCCTCTCCTCTCGAATGCTGGGCAGTCGCCGTCAGAGCTGGCTTGGGGGGGGACTGATTGCAGTCTCACCAATCACTCGACACCATGCAAATGAGCCTCTTTCCTCTCCGAGTGCTCTTCTCTCGCACAGCCATCGCTTGAGCAGGCAAATTTAAACTGCAAAACCACACTTTTTTTCTCAACTGACTCCACGGTCGGGAGCCCATTTCAACCATTTTTCATGGCTTTTAAGCACAACCAGTCTCTCAGTTCACAAGAAAGCATTTCCAGCATCCAGGGCACAATGTTCCTTTGTTGCTCCTAGTTTTCCACACTTTTCTTTGTCACAACAGTTTTAAAAGCTGGCAAACGCTTTAATTTGATGCAGGACAAGGGCATACACTCTCAGGCTTTACTGCTCCTTGGTAAACAGTTGGCATTTTAACAGCAGCACATGGACAACAGCACACAGCGGCACATTAGTTAACCTTGCTTCAGCTTTTTGGACTACCCACTGCCAGATAGCCAAAATGCTAGCCCTTTGCTCAAGCACCTTTCTTGCATTCCTCCCTAGATTCCAAACCCAAATCCTCAGCGGTGCCTCCATTGTTGTAATCCCAGGCCAGTATGCCGTTTGTATCTGACAGCAATACCAGGTGGGCTGGGTTCGGGGAGGAATAGGTCACTCAGTACAAAGGCTGGGTTTGGCTACTCGGCACAGGGGCACCCAAGTAACTCCGAACACAGGAAGCAATAACTGTAATGTCCAATACCAGAAGTGGGATTCTAAAGTGTGGCTTTTATTCATATCCAAACAGAATAAACAAAGCATAGATGGACCCCCACGGGGCTACACTCTTGGTAATGCAGATTAAAAGAGACCAGAACACATCCTCATCACTTTAGCCCTCCGGCTGTACCACACTACGGGCACACAGCCCGACTTGTACGCTTGCTTTGGGTTACACAGTCCGAACTTGTACACTGTTCTGGGTTTTCCTGGCTCGCCTCCCTTGCCAGCCACTTGACACCTTCCATACTATGGAAGCATTTTCTGGTGGCTCCTAAACCACCTAAGAGCACCACGGCTCCATCAGGGAATCTTCCTTCAATCCCACATTTGGTGCTTTCCTCAGGCACTGGCAAGTACCTGAGAGAAAGCCAAAGGTGTCTCAGAGCAAATACGTGAGGTGAATTTGGTTACTACTGATGGTGGGGGGGGTCTCCCACCTCTTGCTCCTATAATTCATACCTAGCCATTTCTCTGGACAGTAAACACCACATCCTTTAGCACTTTGCTGTGTAGATTCTTGCTAAATGTATTTCACATTCCATCTGGTTGCATTGCATCCCATTTGTACTGGACTTGAACATACTTATACGTAGCATTGTCCATTACTCTAGACCCCCCACGGAGTTAAGCAGTCCAATCCCCACATCTTCCAACTGTACTTGGCTGTCTTTTCCTGACCCCACAGCAACAGTCCCTTTAGTTTCCTTCTGTTAAGGTGAAAATATTTCCTCTTTTCAGAGTGAGCTCACCTTTGGTTGCAGGCAGCCACAGGCATTTCCCTCCACAAGGAATCTTCCTCTCAGAGCTTCTGGTGCTTCAGCACAACTTGAACAGGCAGTTTGTTTCCTTAGCTGGACCCAGGCGGTTGCCCTGAAAATGGGCAACACCTTCCCTCATCCCTCAGGGATGGGGCTACTGAACCATTGAAAGCAGTCTCCACCACTTCAATTCCCAGTTCCTATGTTCTCTTCAGGTGGAAACACACACCTTACCAGTAGCTCTTAAACAGAGCTTAAAGCTCTGAGAGCCTGCACACACACTGCTGCACTACAGTCTCTCTAAGACTGCACACAGACTTGGCTTCAAATTCCCAATGTTCTACTCTAACCTCCAACTGCAACATTCCAGTGTGGCTTATGCAGCTGCGACAGTTCTAAAATGATGTCATCCCTCAGTCTCAGCTGAGACTGAGAACAGAGTGAGACAGTATGAAATCCATTTAACTGGAGTTTCACAAGCTGCCTTCCCTGCCTACCACTAGGTCTTACTGGAATTCTAGTAACCCTGGGTAACAGGGGGGTTACATTTGCTACTACGAATCCCAGAATCTCCTGCAGCTGACATCAGAGCAGTAGGCAGCAATGGGAGATTCAATAGCCTGCAGTGCATGTTAGTGTTTATATAAGTTCTGGTCTTTTGTTTGCTGGTACCACTGTCCTTCCTGGGCTAAGTACAGTCATAGAGGACTGTACACTCCTTCAGTTACCTTAACTACAGCCATACAAGCTGCATTTTCATTATTTGTTCACATGCAGATATTGGTGACAGGGTGCCCTTGCAGCCTAGAGACCTGGCACTGGCAGTTTGGCAAGACCTGTTACAATAGGGCAGGCTTCCTGAACTACATGTCCCAGGCTGGCTTGAGCCCCAAAGACCAGCACATGGCAGCAGAGCTTTTGGAGAAGTGACCTGACCCAGGAGGACCCATCCACAGGCTCCTTTCCAGACCCCCGGCCCACACACAGTCACAACCAGAACTTACTACCCGGACTTGCCACTCTTCCCAGCTCCTCCATCTCTAAACAAAACTCAACTCCTGGGTTCCCTTTAGCCCTTGTAAGGAGCATACCACCCTACATGCCACATCCTCATCCAGGGAGCACTGGACACACCTAACCAAAGGCCCTAAAAGGGAAGCTGGGTTTCAAAACATCAACATTGTAAGCCATGGTTTGGGTTGCAAGACAAAGCCAGAAAAGGAGGAAAACAAGTGTTGCTGTATGGTAGAAATACTTTGAAACTAGGTGATTGTGGTGTGCTGTTCATAGGTTTCATAGGTCTATTACAAATCAATAGCTTGCACCAAGGTGACTCACCATTTTTCAATGGATTGTAGTACCTCGAATGTATTTGTCTAAAATGGTTTGAGTGATTGCTCAAAGCAATGTTGATGTAACAAACAGTCCATGGCTCCCTACCTCTAGACCTCCATCCTCCACCCCTCCCCACTCATATTGCCAGCCCATTTTGTTTTTCTCCTCCCGCCACTATGCCTGTATAACTAATTTCCCTTTACCTATTAAAGTTCAATTTTATCTACTGCAAGAACCTGTTTGTATTGATTTACCATACAATGTTTGTGATTATGCGCTTTGATATGCAGTATTATTTTATATAATTACTATTACTTTTTTTCTCCTCTTATACTACCTTCTACACCTTTCTGAGGTTGTGAAGTTATGCAACACCAGAGGAAGGGAATGTGAATTTGAAAGGAAGACCTGGACTGCCCCTGCAGCTGTGTGAACCATAGCTCAGAGGTAGAGTTACTGGCATGGAATGCTAGAGGTCCTAAGTTCAATTCCTAGTGGTTCACCTTTTCCCTTCTTCATTGTAATTCATAATCTAAATTTGCCTGGCAGTGGCTTCTTTAAACTGCACTGAGAAAGAGTTGATTGGCTGTTGTTCTGATGTATTTCTGAGGCTGCAAAGTTATGCAACACCAGAGGAAGTAAATGTGAATTTGAAGGAAGACCTGAACAGCCCCTGCAGCCATGTGAACCATAGCTCAGAGGTAGAGTTACTGGCACAGAATGCTAGAGGTCCTAGGTTCAATTCCTAGTTGTACACCTTTTCCCTTCTTCATTGTAGTTCATTTATCTTAAAAGACCATGCCAAAGCTAAGGTGACAGCAACACTACTTCAGGCAATCATTCAAACATTAAAACCCTCACACCATACAATCATCAAGATTATGGAATATTTCAACTGCATTTCCCTTACTTTGTGGTGTTGTCTTGCAAACCAAACTTACACAAAATGTATTTTGTTGCAGTAATATTAACAAACATCTTGCTGATCCTGCTGCCTAAGTTTAAATGCTCTTACCTCCCCTTTTCTCAACCTCTGTATCACTCTACCCATAGGTATCTTATATCTGGTAGTTCCTGTTACACCAATTAAATTAACTGAGCATGTAACAGCTGCAAGGGTCCTTGGGAGCAAATCAGGCAAACCAAGTTGTTTGGGAAAGATGTGCCAGGCAATACAAGAGCCTTTATCAATCAGTTAATGGATCCCATATTCTGGAAGCAAACACACGGCAGCTGGCTTGAGAGCTAAGTGGAGTTTTTTGTTTGCTGGCTGCCGAATGGGTGAGGGACTGTAGAGTGCTATAGCACTGGAGAAAGGGGAGTAAACTCCAGCTAATTTTAATATACACTGACTCAAATGGGTGGAGGCAGAATCAATTGGATTTGATACATAGAAAGGGGTTGGTGGGAGGTACAGGGTACTACGGAGGTTGGGGGAAGTAAGTAAAAATTCAGTTAGGGCAGCAGGACCTTACTGGGGCATCTGCATCATCCAGGTATAAGTTGCATATGGAAAGGGGGTGTGGCAGATAGTGGGCGCTACAGGGATTGAGGAAGGGGTGGAATGTTTGGGTTGTTTGGGTGAGGAGTGAGCAGGACCAACCAAATAAAAAAGACATCAGGGGGACCATTTGACTATCAACAATTATTGTGTAAAAAGGACAAGATAACTGCCTGTTGCCAGTGCTTTCAATAATATAGTTATTAGTCATAAACCTCATGAAAGCAAGTTAATCACTATTATATGGAAGGTATCTATTATAAACCAATCAGAATTGAAGAAACCATCATTTAATATCCCACAAACTACTATAGCTTCTTTCTTGGTCTATTATCATTGTTTTAGACATGCCCATAGTAGTTTTTCTGCATTTCAGACCATGCCCATGATAGTTAGCCATATCTAGTTAACTGTAAAAGGTACCATCTACCTCAACTATCACAGAGCATTTTAGAGCCTGGTTTCAAATCTCCTAGTTGTATCATAATTATAGCATTCAGTTAGCTAGAGTATACTCAGAATGACAGGCTTGTATAGTTGATTAAATGCCTAGCCTTTGGCCTCTGGTGTTTAATCACCCACATCAGTCAGTTATTCCTTCACATACTTTAGGTAACTGAACAACAAAACTGACCTCAAAGAGCTGTTCTGCATTGTACACTAATGTCAGCACTCAACTTCTGATATTTTATCAGCAGTGCTCCAGATTAGCTGAGTATTGGCCTATTTTACTCACCAAATCGTAAGAAATGTGCTTGGAAATTTCTTTTTATAAGTATTGATACTCATCCCAACCTTTGGAAATGCTCCATAGATACTTCAAAAGGCACTATTTTTCCAAGTTTAAACAATTTTTACTGATCAAAATTATATTTTTACTCATCTAATGTCAAAAATGGTGAGTACATTACTCTTGAAAGCCAACATTTTCTGGAGCATTGTTAATAAGTAATCAGATACCACTAAAATCTGGCCTAATATACATGACTTAAAAATGGTTAGTCAGTAACAAAAGCTCCTACTGTGTTAGTTTATTGCCTGTGTAAAGTAGCAGATACATAAACTCAGACTGAAGAATGAACCTCACTCAGGCCAGTACTAATTAGAGATCAGTTTAGAGGACCTACGAGTAGCACACATGAAGTGTTGGTTCTGAGGCACAAAACAGCAGTATTTCACAAAAAGAAACAATCAAATTTTCATGATGCACAGTTACAAAGACATAAACCTAATTGCCACCTCCCATGCCTGTGTCATATCTATGGCTACTGTATTTATATTGAATGCAACAGACTGCCACTGAATCACTTATTGGGCCTCAGCTGGTTCCAGGGTTACTTTATCGAAACCATTCACTAAAGTAGCTTACACAGCCTCTGCAAGCTGTAACAGAACATCTGACTTTATATTTTCAGGCTACACAGAAATAAAGTATCTATCCTTTGAAATAGTCAGAAGCACAGCAATCCTAACCTAAATTATCTCACTGTCTGAATAATTTTTGTTATAATCTATTTATCCAGGATAGCTCAGCTGAGCTACAACATGTCATTCTTAGAGGGGTTCTCTGCTTCTATCCAGTTGTGCACCTGGGTACTGTAAGGCAGATGGAGCTTACGTGACTTGCTAAAGTTCACACATCAAGTCGTTAAATGGCTATGGTGGGATTCAAAACTGGGTCTCCAAGTAGGCAGTTCATTGCTTTTACCACTAGGCACAGACTACCATCATTAATTTCTTAGAGATAGTAGACCCTAGCCAGCATAGCTCCTCATCACTTTTGGATCATTCCTTGCTTTGTAGCAGTCTTCCTTTATAGTGCCTTCTAGACACTTTACCCTAATTCTGAAAAAGGCACAGGCACAGTATTGGTACCACAGAACCTCTGTAAACTCTAAAGAGCTCCTACCTGTCTGTTCTGCATGTGTCTGTCTGTCTGTCTGTGTTGTCTGTCTCCTGTTGGACAGGCCATCTGTTGGGAGTATCCTTTATACAGTATCTGTATTTTGCTGAGTTTTTCTTCCTGCCCCAGCAGCAGCAGCAGAAAAATAAATAAAATTGTCATGATCTGCATGCTACCCAGTTTTAGCTAGGCTTCAACACTCAAAATGATGGTCCTGTAATTAAGAGCCCAACTCCATCAGGGCTAGAAATATTTTTAAAGATGCCTGTCCAAGGGACAGGTGACGTGTAAATGTTGCCTGTGCCACAGAAGTTTTACCTGTCCACATTATTTTGCCATGAATATTGAAGTATGTAATATAACACTGACTGTAAACAAAAAAGAAAAAAAATTGTTGCTTTTGGGGGGTTACTTTGCTAGAGTGGAGGGCTGTTTCTTACAAAAAAAAGAGTATAGTCAGTGCCTTGTGTGAGTGTCTGTGTTCAGCAGTTCCCTTCTTCCCCTTCACTTGCTGAAACCTCATAAGCAGTCCACAAGGCAGCCCTGCCTTATCTACACCCCCCCCGGAGCACTGAAAAGGGCTGTTTTTATTTCCTTGGCTTTCTGCCCCAAATAAACACTGAACTGGGGGGCTGTTTCTTGCAAAAGAGCACATTCAGTGCCAGTGGTGCAAGTGGTAGACAAGAAGTACAGGAACTCAGGCATGGCAAATATGAAATGCAGAATAAAGATCTTCAATCTGAAGGATAGCTTTGTGAAGGCACGTCTATTTGTTTTGACACTAGTAGATTCAGAGTAGAGTTATTGAAGTATTTCTACCAAAACAGCACTGTTATACAAGTCAGATGTTGTTATGGAAACCCTGATTTCAGGTCACAAGGCCATAAACTGCCATTTTGTTGCTAGTTTAATAACTTCAGTTCCAGTGTCAGTGGGAGAAGTACAGGAACTCCGTTCCTGCTACAAAAAAGGTACAGGAACTGAGTTCCTGTGCGTTCCTGTTCACTTTCATCACTGTTCAGTGCCTTGTGTGAATCAAGCTGTTCAGCAGTCCCCATCCACTTGCTGAGAGCTCACAATTCAGACCTCAAGGCACCCCTACCTTATATGATCCCCCTCCCCCCAGCCCTGAAAAGGGCTGATTTTATTTCCTTAGTTTTCTGCCCCAAAGAGCTGTTTGGCAGAGATCACACTGCCTTGTGTGTCTCTATTAAGTCCCCCCCAAGGCAGCCCTTCCTTATTAGACCCCCCCATAGCCCTGAAAATGACTGTTTTGTTCTTTAAATAATTGAGTTTCTTTTTTTTTGTACAAGAGAAATGCACAGTCCCCATCTTCCTCACAGTAAGTTTCACTCTCCCACTAGCACTTATGATTTCACAGTGCAAAAGCAAGCAACGAAATGAGGAAAACAAGCAAAACCACATCATCCATGTATGTGTAATGATGTTGTGCACATTCACAGTTGACATGTTTATCCATTTCACAGATGCCTTTTCCCACCTGTAGCCACTTCAGGATTGCATTGGACTTGGAGACAGGTGACACAGTCAGTCTGCGGTCACCAGACTCGCAGTGGCAGCGACAGGTAGGGTGGGCAGCGGACACTGCTTCCTGATTCAGAGACTGTGATGTCATGACATCTTATGGCTCAACATCCAACGTCAGGATCACCTCCTCCATGCCTGCAAGTATTCTGCTGGGTCCTCGTGCTCACAGAGATATGATCAACATGGAAATGAAACTGCCTATCCAAAGGACAGGCACACTTTGTAAAATGGCTGTCCTCATTAAAAAATGGCGGTCTGAGACGGGCGGACAGGCAGTTATTTTGAGCTCTGACCCCCCCCCACAAGGACTGAACAATTAACATGGTCTCCCTGCTGAACAGAAACATAGAACTTAGCAGCAGAAAAAGGACCAGCTGCCCAGACAGACTACCCACCTTTGCAGCTCTCCATATCTGCATGATGAGTACGACGCTACAAACACATCACTGTACTTCACATCTTTGGGGTTGATATATCCTCCCTACTTTCTGGACTTGCACATGACAGTTACACAGCTGCCTAAGCCCTACTTGCTAAAGAGAGAGAGAGAGAGAGAGAGAGAGAGAGAGAAAGACAGTGCGAGAAGGGGGGGGGAGAGAGAGACAGAGAAAGAGTAAGAGTGGCCATCCCTGCTGCAGCTCACCCATTGGCTTCTCCTGTACTGAGTCTTTGGGACAGTGAAGCTTGCTGCTGTATTCACCAGAGTCCTGCCCACCAGCCTTCTTCACTGATGATTCCAGTCACTTCCTAGACAAGGAGCTTAATGCTCCAGGTTCTTTCTCCACCTCCCCACACCAGAGAGATGGAAGGATGGACCAAGCAGCCTCAGGGACAAAGGGAAAACAATCACAAAAGGAATGCAATCTGGATCGAAATGTCAGGTGCCACCATAGGAAGAAACAGCTCCAAACCTGATCAAACACAGAATAACACAGGGTAAAAATACTGCTGAAAAATAAATCTATTTATTGAGATAAAGTAGACAGAGGACTAAGTTGGAGAGCTCCAAGTACTACACTGGTGCTTCTTCCACCTATAAAAACACCTGGATACTTCTTCATGCTCTTGACTTGTTCTCTGATCATGTTATCTCAATAAATTTATTCATGTTGAGTTGTATTTTTACCTGAGTGCAGTGTTTTGTGTTTTTCAACTGGTCTAAAGGGAGCTCCCATGAAGACAACTCAGACACAGTATAGAGTGTCTCCACTATTAATATATGAAAAATCTGCTGTGCGTGTGATTGCAGCATTGCTGATGGATGTATAGTATGTTGACTTACAACCTTTGATGTAGAGCAACACAAAATTCACCCATGAAATAAAAATTACTGTAATAAACACAAATCACCAAACATTTATATTATCTATTGTTTACAGATGATTACTTTATATTGTTTTATTTTTAATTTTTTTGAGGCTACTATGGGAATTCTATAGTAGATGGTAGAAAACAGCTTATTCCCAATATGTTTGGTGGAGATGGTACATTCATTAAGCTATGGAATAGTTAAGATATATTGTATAAGCTGGTAGGCGTTCCAATGTTTTTTCCACAGGTGTTGACATGTACTACATGTCTCTGAAGAACAGACTGTAAAAGTCTCAAAAAGCATCTACAGTCAGTATCATTGGCTCAGTTGGTTGCATGTTCACATCTGGGGATGAAAGATCAGAAGGGTGTGGGTTCTAGCCCCATGCCAGGTAATTGAGGTAATACCCATAACTGGCACTGTAGTGTAGAGTGTGGGGAGCGGCACTGCTGAGGAGTTGCCCTTCAGATGAGATGCTAATCTCAGGCCCCTCTTTCCCATCACTGGTCACTGTCCAGGTGGAAGTTAAAGATCCCATGGCACTTATCGAAGAAAAGTAGAGGACTTTTGCTGAGTAACAGTACATATGCACATATCGTACTTATCCAGACATGCATAATCTATACAGAATATGCAGTAATATATACACAGTACATGAAACATAGTCGGATTATTTATGAATAAAACACAATTAACAAGGAAATGCAGATTCCCAAATCAGTACAACAAGCTTTTATTTAATTTGCCTGGTATCATGGAGAGGTAGAAGAACTTGTACATCTGTTTTGTTGTATTTTGGGTCACCCCATCCATAACCCATAGACATGCTTCCCAACAACATTTAAACAAATGCTTAGGTAATGTGTGCAGTTCCATTCTGCATATCTTTTGTAAAGTTTTAGACACCAATGTGATGACCTCTATAGTAGGTAGATACTTTTTTTGACATGAAAGAGGGCATCGTGCTTGTCACAGGTGATATTTGTACACTTAGAATACAATTCCCAATGTGCTGGGATGAAAACCTCACCATCTTTGTCAAAAGATACCTAATACTACATTTTCTGTATCTACAGTCAGAAAACAGGTTCTTTCCACACATCTGCTAGAGTATTACAGAAGTGCTTAGTGTAGGCATATTTGACTAAAAAATGATCCTTTCCAACTCTGTGTACAACTAGGCTGTATTACACGTTCTTTCTTCTAAGGTTTTATGCATTAAAGGGCCTTTACTCCCATCTACCATGTAATGTCCCACATGAGAGCTTGTATACGAGTTTCGTAATAGGTTTAATACATCCATAGTGCTATTATTTGGACACTCTGTAAATACTTTTGGAGTAGTACATGTAGTGCTAACTGTGGTTTTATACAATTCTTTATACACTAGGGAGGATACCTTAGTTGGTGGTGACAAATGCCAAGTGTGAAGTTTCATTAGACTACATCTAAGATATTCAGATAAACAGTATGTGGTTCTCATACTACTCCAGGAAGCCTAACAATGCCTTTTTCCCATTTTTCACAGTAAACTTATCCAGGGATTTAGTGAGTTTGTTAATATGGGGGAGATATTCTGAGAAATAATAAATGCTGAAGAAAAATGCAGTTGGGTGCTGCTTATCTACCCCACCCTCTGACACAACTCTGTTAGTGGTCTCCCTGCAATCAGGCTTAATCTACTACCCCACTGCTTGAAAACATAAACTACAGTTAAATTGCTGATATATGCACATGCTTGGACATTCCATTTTTGTGACTACATCCAAAATTGTATACAACCAAAACTGAACTGAAATCAGTATAGTCACTCAGTGACATGCCCTTTCTAACTTGCTACTCACTTTTACCATTACTAAATGTCAGACTCATATAAACATACTAATTTTCTGGCCCACCATACCAGAAGCAGACTGGCCAAATCTTAGGTAGAGGATGGAAGGTTACCACCTCTCCAGGGTGGAGGGAATATCTGTGGACAATTTTGGTCAGATTCTTTCATATTCCCACAGTTACAGCCCACTTCAGCTGTAACAACACACAGATATTGAAGAGGCTATCAGGATAAAGGAACACATTTTTGCATATTCTGGAGTTGCTCTATGATCTAGAGCTACTGAACTTGCAGTCATGCTGAGTTAGAGAATATGAAGGACGTTCTCATCCCTTTCCAATAAAAACACTGATTTGGGAACTGGTGTCTTCTGGACTAAAACAACAGCAATGAATGAAGGTATTTCATATTCTCAGCTTAATGGCTGTCAATACCCTCACTTGCCACTGGCTATCAGCATCAGTGCCGACACTTGTTGAGTGGCAAAATAGGGTCCAGCACATGGCAGATATGGAAAGGATCACAGAAAGCTTAGACCCACCACAGACAAATACTTAGGAAAGTGGGAAAGTGAAAGAATTATAGTATGCCTATTCAAATGTAATACCAGCTGTAATGGCTATATCTACAACAGGGTAAAATGATCGAGATCATTATGTTTGTAGTGAAGTGCATGACAGACAATGTTATCTTTATTTTATTCTTGTTCATAATGTTGATTGGTTGAATTTACTGAACATCAGATTGCAGACAAGCAGATTTTACTTCCTCTCCAGGAGTTATGACAAAGAGAAGCTATGGTCCGCAACCATCTACGTGGATGAACTACATTACATACACAGACTCCATGGACTCTGAAACACAGCAGGTTAAATAGCCAGAGTATTGTACAGTGTATACCTAACCAAACTGCATCCACTAAGGTGAATGTGTTACTGTTTCACTGACATACATACTGTTGTAATGAACATTCTGCTTCTCAACAAACTTGATTGTTACAAAAAAATACCAATTCATTAAATGCTGCACACTCCAGACTATTTAAGCTATTTGTTTTCTCTCTGGCTGCTGGCTCTGACAGTCTGAAACTGATTAAAATGTACATGTGTTTAACTGCTGGCAGTACAGTTATCACTTGTGTAACACGTGTGATTGACAGTATTAATGTTTGTGGAGCCCTTGTCTGAAGAAATAACCAACATTTTGTATGCATACAAGCACATTTTTTTATGATGAAGTACACTGGATTAGGACTGGGATATGCCATTTTGATGCATATAACCAGAATGTGCATACATTTGATACGCACACACGTGGACTGCACTGTATATGTATTTTGCTTCCCTTGAGATGGGGGCAGGATAAACCTGACTAAGGTGCAAGAATTGTGAGAATAGTAAGGTTTTTATCAAATATATTCTCTTTATCTTTACTAAAAAATGATTTTCCATAATCAGTTTTTCAGAGTTAGATTACTTTGTTTTTCCCGTTTTTCTGTTGCATTATTCCTTGGTCCATTAAAAATATCAACTATCTTTACTGCATTTACTACTTAAATCCCTGCTATCTCTTGGGTTAGTGAAACTCTTCTCTGTGGTCCTATACTAATTGCTTTGCTCTTTTTTCCAGGTTAATATGTGCCCCTGATAGTGCTGGAAATTATTTTCTGGTAGTTTGAAAAGCTGTTCCAGTTGTATGTAAGCTAGTCATTATGCAAAGGTCATCTGCATAGGCCATGGTTTTAATGGGGGGGAGGGCTGTTTCTAATATTATTCTTGGTATGCTATGCTGAGATTGCAGCATACAGTGGAACCAACCAGGATGCAATATAGAAATGCTGCAGGATACTACATGGAACAGTGTAATTCAATGGCAATTAAACTTTTGTTATGCAATATTTTGTGACATGTCATTTACTACAAGTTATTGCACTGTGCCAGCCCACTGGTGCAGCAGTAGCACTACCCCCTACGGTGCTGATGACCCGTGTTCAGAAGTGAGCACTGGGCATCAGAGGGTCAGCCAGAGTAGGTTGGAGGAGCATCCCATGGACAGCTCTCCACCTCCAGGGGGGAGGGTTGTGGTTTCCCAGGATACTAGTGACACCCAGTGGAGACCAGGTGTCCAGCAGCCAGGACTGCTTGGCACTGCGGAGGTGTTGGTGGATGTCTATGGGATGAGTGAGGGAGCATGCACATCCGGCACTGATGTCATTGCACGTCTGCATCTTCTGGGAACCACACAAGGAAAACCCTTGGTTATGGTGTCCATGATGCCCCCTGGACTGCATCCCGAATGACGCCCCAGGCATGAGCCTTGGCTGGGGCCCCTGGTGGATTTTGGTTTCTCCCCCAGACCCCCCACCATAAGGGGCATGCTACAGGCCACCCAGTCTGATGGCCTGAAGGGGGGGATGCCGGGTTGGTGATTTGGCACTGAATAGGGGGTATATCCCCCACCCATAGTCCACGAGACAAAATTGAAAAAAAAAGTTACTGCATTGCATCATGGCTGGCTCTGCTGTGTGCAGTAATGGGTCTAAAAAAATGTGTACAACAAGGGTCTCAAAGGGCAACCTGTCAACTCCTCGTATGACTTTAATACTTCTGCCTGTACATCCAATAACATGTCAGAATATTACCACCTGTTTATATAGAGTGTCAATACATGATATAAATACATCTGGAATGCCATACTTTTGTAGTACATTGAACAGATAGCTATGGCGTATTCTGTCGAAGGCTTTCTCCTGATCTAAAGTCAGGAAGAAGCCCTTGACTTGTCCATTGGTACCTACAACATTTCTGTTATTTCTCTTACAGCTGTAAGATTATCAAAATAGACCTGTTTGTGTGCCACAAGACTGAGTCTGGTTAATCATAACTTCAACTTCTTTAGCTAATCTTTTGTTAATATTTTAGACAGAATTTTTAGATCATTATTCAATAAACACAGACGCTCCAGTTTAACAAATTAGTTATATCTCCTTTTAAAATGTATATTAATAGTACCTCTTTCGTGGAACTGGGTACCTTTCTTGTAGTCAAATGTTATTAAAAGTTAACATCAGTATTGGGATATCCATTCAATACAGGTTTGTAAAATTCTGGGAGCAACCTATCTGCACCTGGTGCCATTTTATTACTTAATGATTTGACAACATCTGTAACTTCAGCTTGGGTAATTTGTGTGACCATAGTGTTTATAATACTGTCTGGAATAATACAAATGCTCAAGTTTGGAAATTTAGTCTGGCTCCAACCATCCTCCAAAGTTGTGCCAAATGCCTCTGTAGCTGTTTCATACACTATTTCCAGAATATGTTTTTGTTCTGTGCATGGCATACTGTCTGGGGTAGGTTTTAAAGCAGGAATTATTCTGTGCGCTAACCTTTCCTCACAACATTTAAATATATCCAAACACGTATTGTCCAAATTAATCTCCAGGGAAGCAGTGTGTCAGACTGATGCCTGTTGATATGGCAAATACAAGACGGGGCCATATGATCCAACGATTCAATAGCTATTTGAGCTTGTGTACAGTTAACAGTGGTGACAGAAACATATAATCAATCCTGGTTGATAGTTGACCCTTGAAATAAGTTCTTTCACCATATGCATTTATGGTTTTTTAACCATCTACTGCAGTGGAGATCATACCATTCAAAAAGTTGATATCATTATAAAGCTTTTTAGTAGAGCCGTCTTTATCCACTTTGGCCAATCCACAATTAAAGTCACCTCCTGAAATTATAATGCGATTAATGTGAAGAAATGAGTGGATAGATTTGAATAAGAGCACCAGTTTAGTAGGAGTTTGTGGGGCATATGTATTTATAAGTTGTAAATTAGAATTTAAATAGCCTCTAGTAACAGTGCCCTTCCTGGGACAATTTCTATTACTTTATGTATTTTACAGTATTTGCCTCATAGCAAAATCCCCACCCCATCACATACCTCTTCACCATATGACCAATAAGAACAACTGAATGTCCAAATCTTTTTGACTTGCGACTGCTCATACAAGTGTAACAGCCCTTTGACTCACCTAGGCTGCACCAGGGCCCTCGGGGCAACTCAGAACTCACCTCTGATGGTTCTGTAGTGGTAGCAAATGTGGCGCAGTTCCTCCACCTGGGGAAATGGCAGGAATACTTGTGGATAAAGAACAGGATACCACCCCCCAGGAAAAATAAGTAAGCTGCCTCCCTTAAGACTTTTCCCCACACAGTAGCCCCACCCCCAGAAGCACTCTTGCAATAACACAGTGACAGTGGATAAAATGCAAAAAGTTAACTTATTTTTTTGGGGAAGGGTGCAAGGAGGAGAAAACATCACCACACTTTAGTTAGAAAAAAACTTTCCCCATAGCAACCCCTCCTCCAACCACTGGGTGCACCCATAATGTCTCTGTATGGTGGGTACCTCAACGTATGGTGATGCAGGCCTGGGATCTTTCGTCGGAGCCCAAATGAACACACTTTTGAACTTGAAATCTTGATTTTACCAAACTTTGAGGATACACAAAAACCCTGTTCAGAAATCATGCCCTGAATTCTAACTGGCTAACTAACTAATAGACTCCCCAGAGCCACAACTGGGGTACTCACAGTTTCAGAGTTCACAGGGCCTTTTAGCTGGCTGAGTTGCATGGTACTATGGAGGGTCTCTGTTGGTGATGCAACACAGCTTCAAGGCCTTGAAACTGGATGAGATTCGTGGCATGATCATCTTCACCTGCCCAGCCTTGCCAAGTTCACCCGATGAGTCTTTGTAGACAGATTTCACTCAGGCAACTCAGGCAGGCCTGTTCATGTCCTTCCACACCAGTCAGAGTTTTCTTCTTCACTTCCTGGCTGAATGTCTCCTTCACCAAAACGTTTCTCTGCTGGGGGCGGCACAGTAGCCCAATCAGTATTTGCAGTTCAACTATTTTCCCAGCTCAGAGATAGTGTCCAATGCTGGAGCTGATAGAGAGAAATTTCCACTTCCATTAACTGACACAGCAAGCTATTCCTCCTGCACACACTTGGTAATCTTTCTTTTGAGTCAAGGTCCTGAAGCAGCAAGGCAAACTACCAAAGGTTTGGCTCAGGAGCCAACACAGTCTCTCTCTTCACAGCCACACTGCAGCTCCCCAGGAAGACTCCTTTATCCTTGCGCCAAACAGTTTAATTTATAACCTTCCAAACAGACTCCCTGTGATTGGCTGCCATCTCCCTGGTGATCTCAGTTCGGGCTCTTTACTTTACCCGGCAGCCTCCGTTCTGTAGTTTTCTATGGGGCTGCCATTTTGATTCCCCTAGGGCTCCCTACAGTCCAGCCCTGATTTATTTAATTGAGTCCTTTAACCAGGGCTAAAACTATGTACCCCCTTTACCAGAGGCCTTCTGGTCACTATTTTGTTAGATCCCTGGCTTTTCTGCTTTTTCTAGTGCCGGGGATTAACTTTTTTTATTAATGGATGCATGGCTGAACTGGAATTGGAGTGCAGCTCCTTTAAATCTTAGTTCTGGTGGCCACGCATGCTCAGTAGGGGTGCGGCTACCATTTTGCATATTTACTTTTGTGGTCCCACTTTTCTGGCCACACCTGGACCACTTCAAGAGTCAAGATGCACCCAGAGGCACAGAAACATGGATTGGACCACAGCCCAATTCTGTTTCTGGGCCGAGGTCCTAAAATTTTGGCAGCTGCTGCTGCAGAGATACTGCAGGGCCAATATGACTTGAGCCCCACCTCAGCCACTTGGAGGACATGCCGGGAGGATGGAGGGTTGTAGCCCTCATTTGGGGGCTTATACACTCCCCTGCCAAATGCTTGGCTGCACGACAAGCCATTTAAATGCAATAAACATCTCAACATGCACTTTTTCTCTAGACACCTGAGTTCTGGCCAGCATCACCCATAGTCACCTTTTAATTACATTAACCATCCCACAGATAGTATCTATCTAGACATTGAATGGTAACTATGCACAGACAAGTACTGGTATACACATACACCTTCCCACCTTATCCAATGGGCAACACATTGAGGGATAGACCACTGGAACCACAGGCTTGTGAATAACATGGAGGGGAAGTTTGGAGGAGGCACCCAGGGTATTGTACGTGAGCATAACAATTGGTGTGGGCTGTCTGGCTGACCTCCTAGGCAAGGCCGTGTCGGGATGGGAATCTCCCAAGGAATAAAGGCAACTCAGCTTGGCTATGCTGTACAGTCAACCCAGAGGCATGGTCAGGTAAACTACACTGCCCTGAATCTGCTCTGGGACTGGAACAAGTGCAGGGCAAGGAGGGGCTGGTGCAACAGCAGTTTCATTTGGGCCAGATTCATTCCCATCGTTCACTTCAATGTCCAATTCAGGTTTAGAAACAGGGATAGAGGGTTTTTTCTCAGGAATAAAAGGCACTGCATTGAGGTTCAATGAAAGCACAGGGTCTGGAGTGTTGGTACTGGTGGATGGCAGAGAGTTTCGACAGTACCATTGCCATTGAGACTGGGTTAGCTCTGGGTTGGGCTCACAAGGACAAATTTCAAAATCTTCAGCCTCACTTTCATCAGAAGAACTGCTGGCAGGCCACTCAGGAGGCTCTGTTGGACCAGTGTTTATGTGTAATGTGGTCATTTCAGGAGGGTGGACGAGCTGGTGCTTTGTGGTCTCTTCTGAGCAGCCTGGCTACATGTTTTGGCCTTCTTGCAACTGGAATTTCAGGACCAGGGGCTGGGTGAGGCATGATCTTGCCAATGGGAAGTAAGTAGTTTCGGTGAACAGTCTTTCCTAGACCCCGGCCTTGTTCTTGTTTGATTCTGTACATGGGTAATTCCAGCAATTTTTCAACCATGGTGTAACTTTCAGGGGACCATTGATCTTAAAGCTTGTGTTTGCCTTGTAACCCCAAGTTTTGGAGCAGAACATGATCCCCTACTTGCAACTCCTGATGGTGGACTCAGTTATCATACCTCTGCTTGTTACTCTGGTTACTTTTGGTTGCCTCCTCAGATGCCAGCTTGTATGCTCCTTTGAAGCTGCTCTCTCAACTGATGGGTGTACTTGAGATAGGTTCTGTGGTATGTGCCATCAGAGGACACACTGAAACAAAGATCAACTGGCAGCTGGGCTTCATGACCAACCATGAGGTAGCAAGGGAAGTGCTGGTGCATCATTCTTGGTGCAATTGTACACATGCACTAGATAGCTTACTTTCTGATTCCAGTTCTCTTTGTTGGCTGGGTCCAGGGTACCCAACATGTTCAGCAGAGTTTGTTGATGCGCCAGGTTGAGGGTCTCCTGGGGGTGGTACAGTGGTGTGAGATTTCTTTATACTGTGCATGGCCAAAAATTCTTTACCAGTCAACTTTCAAAATCATATTCCTGGTCAGAATGGACTCTCTTGAGAATGCTGTAGTGTTGTACAAACTGTTGCAATACTTTGATCACAGTGCTGGACTTTTGATCTTTGGTGGGCATGTGGGCATATTTGGTATAGTGGTCAGTGATAACCAGAAAATTGGCTGTGTTCTTTTGGTCGGGCTTGAGGGACAAAAATCCATGCAGACTAAGTCAAGGGCCCACTTGTACTAATGTTGACTAGGGGGTAGCTCACTTTGATAAGGTTTTCTCTGTATACCCCACAGGCAGCTTTTGCAATGCTTTTCCACATCAGTTTTCATCCTGGGCCAGTAAACCTTGCTCTATACAGATCGAGGATGTGTTCATAACCCAGGTGAACCATGTCATCATGTAGGATTGAGGACTGCCTCACGGTTCCCCTGAGGCAGTACCAGCTGGAGCATGAGATGTTCGTGGTTGTCCTTGTCATGCACTTTTTGCAGTAGTAGTCCACCTATTCGAACTAGCTGTCCCAATTCTCTCAGCATGCATTTGGTGTCAGGGTGACAGCTACACACTTGATCTGCTGACTGCCTCTTCTCAGGGGCCCAAATTAGGTCTTGAATGGCAGGGGTCCTCTACCTGTGCCCACTGTAATTCTGGCTTACTGGGTTGTGGCAGTGAAGAAATGTCCTGTAAAATTCAGACTTGCAGATGGGATGGATTCGGGAGGACCTTAGCATATCTATTGCTCTGGTAGGGTTTACAACTGGATGCGTCAGTGGGCAGTGCAAACTTGGAACACAACACTTGAATAAGGGCATTCTCTATATGAATTGGGAGGTTAGAGTGTCACCATGCAGGCATCTTGACAAAGCATCTGCATCTACATTATTCACCCACTTCAATATTCAAAACTGAAATTGAAGGCGGAAAGGGCAGATAACCACCGGTGCCCTCGTGCATCTAATTTAGCAGTGATGGTTGCATAAATCAGTGGGTTATTGTTTGTTCTGACTGTGAAAGGGACCCCATATAGGTATTCATGGAACTTGTCTGTTACTGCCCACTTTAATGCCAAAATTCCAGTTCATGCACAGGATAGTTTTTCTCAGAGGAGGTCAGGCTGTGGCTAGTGAATGCCACAGGCCTATTCCCCTGGGGATACTCCTGGTACAGCATGGCTCCTGAACCATTTAAACTGGCATCAATGTGGAGGACATAGGTCTTATTGGGGTCAGCAAAATCCAGGACTGGGGCTTTACTTAGTCTTTGGATAATCTCCCGGAAAGCAACCTCACACTCAGGGGTCCACTGGTCTCCAAAAGGTTCTCCAACTCACAAATATTCTTTGGTCGAGTTGGTCCCTGACAGCTGGACTCCTTTTTTCTTATTTGTTGGAGGATAGCCTTTCATTAAGTCATTAAGTGGGTGTACCACTATTGAGTAGTCCTTCACAAATGACAGTAGTAGCTGTAGAACCTGAAAAAGGATTGCAGAGCTCTTAAGTTGGTGGGTCAGGACCAGATGGCGAGGGCCTCCACTTTAGCTGGGTTAGTTTGAATGCCTTTCGCTGAGATGATGTGCCCCACATACTTTACAGTAGGCTGGCAGAACTGGCACTTGTCAATAAAAACCTTGAGGCCAAACCTCCAGTCGATCCAGGACCTTCATCAACTGGGTCTCATGTTTTTCCAGGGTGTGCCAAATATGATCAAGTCATCAAGGTAGATGATAACTTCAAGCAAATTCATATCCCCCACAGCCTTTTCCATCAAGTGCTGGAAGGTGGCTGGTGCCCCAGATATTCCTTGTGGCATGCACTCAAACTGGTAGAAACCCACTGGGCAAATAAAGGCGGTCTTTTCTTTGTCCCTCCGGCATTGGGATTTTGGTAATAGCTGCCTGGGGATCCAATACGGAGAACCACTGGCTCCTGGACAGGTTGGCTTGAGCGCCTTCTGCCTGGGGCATGGTGTACTGATCCGAACCATCTTCTTATTTAATGTGAGATAGTCTATGCACATTCTTACAGCTCTGCTCTTTTTCCGGGCCACTAAAATAGGGAGACATAAGGTTCAGAGACTTGGTAATAATACCTGTGTCCAATAACTCCTGCAGGTGGTGCTGGACATCTTCAGTGTCACCAGAGGCAAACCACCGAGACCTCTCTCAGAATGGGTGCTCATCCTTCAGATGGATCCTATGCTCTTGCCTTCCACACACCCCATGTCCCACTCATGGAGTGAAAAGACCTTTCAGCACTTGGCCAACTTTGACTTAAGCTCCACTGATAACTGGTGGGTATATGGAATCCCCAAACTCAAATAAAATTGGATCTGTCTCTTCCTCTGTGGCCACCATCAGGTTCACTGCAATAGCACTGTCACATCTATAGATGCTTGCCAACACCTCAACCCTTTCAGATGACTATGGGTTTCTTGGATTCATTTTGGACCCTCACTGTAACCTGTTTGGCCCAGGGTGTATCTGGGGGTGGCAGCACTCCTCTCTGTACCAGTAGCCATTCTGGTAAACTGTCAGGTGGTGGAGCATCGATGATGAAGGTTGGTGCCTTGGGTGGCTTGGTATACTGGGCAACTCCCACAATTTGGCACTCTGAGGCAGGATCAGCTCCTTGACATCCACCCTGCACACTACTCCAACACTCTCCTCCAGCAACTCGGGTTCAGCATTTTTCACAATTAGGCCAACTCTCTTCACGCCACTTTTACCAGGGGTTCACCAGCTCACCTGCCCCGCCTCTTTCTAGACCCGGAGCCATCGTCTGCTGTCAGAATCATCAGCTGCAATTCAATGCAGTTGCAATTAGTTGCAATTGCTTTGAATTGCAGTCATATTATGTTGGAGTCACAATTTGGTAGAGTCGGCAAGTCCATAAAAAAAGAGACATGCTGCGTGCGGCAGTGAATGTGTTTTTGTTGTTTTTTTTCTGAAGGGGGGGTTCTTTGGACAATTTGGCACCGTTTGACAAGAATAGCAACAATGTTTTTTTTTTCCGTAAGCTCCCAACTGCTGTCCATGTCCATCTGCCGAGCACCATCCAAAATGGGCCAATAATGCTCCTTCTAACTCCTGTGGCGCAAGTATGCACCAATGATGACTGTAGGAGGAGGAGTGGAGCTGCTTGTGGTAACTGGGATGCATGAGTTGGTGGGGAGAATGTGCTAACAGTCCATCGCTGAGGAGGAAAGGAAGTTGTGCAGCACAGAGCGAGGTCATTGATCGTCGGTCATCACATCGGTGTCCCTATATTGAACTGACCGTATTCTAAAAGAATTGTTTTATCAGACACAATCTGTCTGTGTAGTGTGTTGACCAGTCTAGTGCAGGAGTGGCCCGTGCGTGTCATCATCCAGCGTAGTGAAAGTGTAGCGGTGTGCCCCGCCCACGGGCATTCTCTGAAGCCACAGAGGTGGTTCTTCATTCGCTGCTGCCTGTCAGTGGTCGCAACTCACACTGGATCCAATCCAATTTAATTTGGGATGGTCTGTTATCTCCAGACTGAGTCCCAGACAAGTGTTTGAGAGTCAACAGTCAACCAGCACAAGTGAGCACTGCGACTGCATTGCATGGTGGAAAAGGAGGTAGTGCTGGACGACTGACCGACACAGTGCTAAGCCACCCGAGGGGGTACTGGGACAGGTGGGAACAGCAGATTGAGTAGTGTGGTGGAGACAAAAACATAGTTGAGGCCTAGCCTGCCTATCTTGGAGCCACAAGGTGCCTGTGAGTGGAGGACTGACCTGCCATCACAGCAGCAGTCAGTCTGAGTTCTGAGTGAGTGAGTGAGTGACTGAGAGGTGGGTGGAAAATTTAAAAGCTTTAACCCAGTCCCTCACTGTGGTTTGAGTGCATGGGGAGCGCTACATGATGTATACAGCTTATTAAAAACAAAGTAAAGGATGACCTCTGTACAGTGCATTCCATCTGTATTATGTTTGATGGATGGACCAACAAATACAAATGTTGCCCTTACCTTGGTATCCGCTAGCCTATATTACGGTTGGGACTTTCGCATTGTTACATTATTTTGTAAAGTGCCGCCTAACCACACGGGAAGCTGTGGCACAGCATGTCCGCAGAGAACTTGAGGATTTTGCCATTGACAGAACAGCTAAACTTTTCTCGACACATGATGGAGCACAGAACATGAAGAAGGCTAGTCACATGCTATGGTGAAACAGTGTAATCACTGTGTTGCGAATGCATTGCATCTGTTGCTGATGACTGATTCCATGAATTGTGTCAATGATGTACAAGACTTGATTGAGAAATGCAAATCCATAGTGACTACATTACATTTCAAAAGGGTACCTAATTGAGGAGGAAATAGCCAACAGTAATGACCGGCAAGTGATGGACAGCCTCCTGGAGAAGATTGCAAATGCACAAAACATTCTGTCATTGGATTCCGAGTACCCCATTGAAGACAGTGGAAGTGGAACAGATGATGAGGATATGCATTCAGATTTTGGACTCTATCTCAGTGATGATGACGTCACCAGAACCCATTCTCTGTAACATCAGAGGCAGTGGCACACAGGAAAGACACAGTCGCAAGAGTGACCCGGTTAAAGGAGCAACATACTCCAGAATTGTGCAACACAAAAAAAGGCATCACATAACTTTAAAACACCAGGTCATGACTAGGTGGAATTCAGTACTTGTTATGTTTGAAAGCATTGTATATCTTCACCGGGAGGCTGAGCAAGCTTTGAAACATACTGGACACAGTGAGCTGAGCCTCACAACTGAAGAGTTTGATATTGTTGAAGAACTCAGACATTTTCTTCTACCATTTAAGGAGCTGACTGATCTGGTCAGTAGTAATCAACCACATCTGGCACTAATACCACTCATAAAAAATGAGACTGTGGAAAAATCATAGATAAGTAAAAAAGATCATCCCACTGTACAGCAGGTGAAACGGCTAGTGCTGAAAATTGTCGAGAGGTGCTTTCCAGAAAATGATACTGTCAAACTGGCATGCTTACTGGATCCAGCCACCAAAGATGCTTTGCAGCTGTCTAGGGAGGAGCAAATAGCAGTACTGAAACATGCAGTGGACGAAATGAGGGAATTTGAAACTATGAAAACAGCTTTTCAACAAGTACTCAAGTACACATTACAGAGCCAGCAGCACACCATCAGTGACAATACCACTTTCAAGTGTCTCCTTCAGTGATGAAGAGGCAGAGGATGAAGATCCAAACTTTCATGCCGATGAGGATAAATGCATTCCTATGAGTAAGAAGAGGAAAATGCTTCAGAAGCTCAAAGTAAGCTTGCATCTCAGTGACAATAACTCAGCTGTGGAAGACGAAATAAACAGATATTTGATGGTGAAACCTACAATGAGGAGGAAGATTTCCACTGACATTTTGGAAGAATAATGAACGTAGAAACCCTACTCTGGCTCAGCTTGCAAAAACTTACCTTGGCGTTATGGCATCCAGTGTGCCAGTGGAATGCATGTTCTCAGTGACCGGTTATTGCTGAATGGTAAACGGTTGAGCATTGCCCCATATTGTCTGAACTATATGTCATTTATTCATGATAACTATCCACTCTTTTTCCCCATTACCAAAAAAAAGCCCAACCCCAACAAGCCTGTGAATGTGTGTATGTGGGTGTGTGTCTTTCTGTGTGTGTGTGTGGTGGGGGGATATAAGACATCTGGTGCAGTACAACTCTACAAAGGTTCTTGTTGCTGCAGACTGCTGTCAATACTGTCTCCCATCAACTAACTACTTGTCTTGCAGTTGCTCACAATAGACACCACCCATACACCCACCATTCCACGACACGTAGAACCACTATACCTGTTACTGATCGTATGCTGCAAGGTATATATATGCCAACAATATAAATATTGGCCATGTAAAGATGACAACAGCAACTTGAGTCTTTCCTTTGTCTACCCTGAGTTCCTGTTACCACTTGACTTAAACAGCACCTTTCATGACTGACCACAATGTTTTACATCACATGTGCTGGGCTGCTTTCTCCACAATTGGATACATCACCCTAGGGCACAGTACTGAGTAACAATGTTCAGCATACTGCACTCTGTGTCACAGCTGTTTTGTGAGGGGAAACTACCAGTAGTCAAACTCCGTGTTCCCCTTCCCCAACACACCCACCTGCTGCTGTCAGTGGTGCATTGTGCCTGCCAAATCATCCGTATGTCTTGTCACTCAGTTTACTTGTAAAGCTTTCCACTGCCTCTGCATGACTGTGAATAGAATTTACCCTAATAATTTGACAGCATAATGCCTCCTTCGTACCCATACCACAGCAGAGTCTTACTTGTCTTTCTGTTGTAAAATGTGAGTCACCACAATGGAATGTGGATGTGAGGCACTAGTAAAATGGCATGATTCAGAAGGCATTATTGTTTTCAAATTATCAAAGTACAGACATTAATCACAACAATGGATAAACTGACAGCTGGGTAGACTGACATTGACAGCAACATTTGATGAATTATCATCTTCAGGGGGATCTCAGACCTCATGTACCACTGCTGCTATTCTCTGCAGCTGCCACGTGGAGGGTTTGGGTTGCACCGCTTCTGCATGGACCAATGCCAGCTCAGTATCAAGGCTTTCTGTTTTAAGTTTATGAAAGTCAACGAGTGCACAGAGGTTGTTATACATCATCACATCTCCTTCTTAAGTTCATAGAGATCACGCCTCACAGCCTCCCCACTTATTTGTTGTACATGCTTGGGACTCATTCCTACATGTTACCTGATGTCTAACATCCCCTCAAGGATCTATCTTTTTTTTTTCCAGACCCTGCTATTTTTATGTTCCTTCGGTCTTCTGAGGCATCTCTCAGAGGAGCCTGCTCGACTCAGATCTGCTACTCCCCACCGAGACTCCCCCCCCAAGTGACTCCCTCCAACAGACATATCAGCCTACTGGATCACTCCACCCACCCCCGGGAGGGCCTGCCTCACCTACTTTTAGTGGCATCTATCTGAAATTAGAGGGTTCGTCTCTGTGGGTGGTGCCTGTGGATCACTGGTGCAGCAGTCAGTTGTTGGGGATGTGCGGTCTGGTCCCTGAGGCCCTTGTCTTCTCCTCAGTCCTCTGGGGATTTTTCCTCATGTGTTGTCCATGGGAGCATGGATCTGCAATGACATCCAGTGCAATGCGGGCAAGCTCTCTAACCCATTTTCAGGACATCCACCATTGCTCCCGTATCACCAATGTGTGCTCTGCATCTTGCTGCAGTCTACCAGCTTCCGCCAGGAGCTGCTAGAGCAGCGAAGAGCACCGACAACCCACTCCAGGAGAGAAGAGCAGTCTTACAGATGCTCAATCCTCTCCTCCACCTGCTGACCGCTGGCGCTCTAGTCCGTTCCTGAACCCAGGTCAATGGCACAGCATAAGGCAAGGCATTTGGCCTGAAGATCTACTGTTAATGATAACATGCTGTGTAACTGTTCTTCCTAGGGATGTGGATATGTTGTTCTTATCCACTCTTGTTGGCATGTCCCTTTCCCTTTAAATCTTGCCAGAAGGTCTAAAAGCTGGCTCCTCTCACCCACCTGTGTGATACAGGGTGGCCTCGGCCACATTTCCACTCTACTGCATGAATCACCACCTCCTTGGGATTTACTGCTGGTCTGGGCAAATCTCGTGGACAAACCATTTGAACCAATGTACAGGTGTGAGATGTCACATCTGCCAATCTCCGCAAAGACATAGACAGGATGGAAGCTGTCCAGAGGAGGGCAACTAAAATGGTGCAGGGTCTGCACTGGAAGACATATGAAGAGAGACTTAAGGAGCTTAATATGTATAGCCTCGAGGAAAGGAGGGAGAGGGGGGAAATGATAGAAACTTTCAAGTACCTCAAGGGAATCAACAAAGTCCAAGAGGGTAGCATCTTTGAAAAAAAGAGGTGTGCAAGAACAAGGGGGCACAATTTGAAGATAGAAGGGGCGGCTCAGAGGTAATTTTAAGGAGTATTTTCTCAGAGAGGGTTGTGGATGTATGGAACAGCCTTTCAGAGGAGGTTGTGGAGTCAAAACAGTGGTGGAATTCAAGCATGCATGGGACAGTCATAAGGCAATTCTAGGGGTGGGGTAGGAAGATGTAGGCTGCTGGTTAACTAGGATCTGCAGCTTATCCATCAGGTAGGAAATGGGCAGACTGGGTGGGCCAAGTGGTCCTTATCTGCCGTCAAATTCTATGTTTCTATGTCATGGAAGATCACCTTCTTGGTGGTTATCACATCAGCCAGAAGGACTGGGGAACTACAGGTGCTCTCTGAGTCTCTTTCTGATCTTCCACAGGGACATGGTTGTCCTGTGCCTCCACCCAAAACTCCTTCCGAAGGTGGTGTCGGAGTCCCACTTGAACTAGGTGTTGACTTTGCTGGTGTACTACCACAATTGCATCTCAGAGGCAGAGTACAGGCTCCATACTTTGGACCTGAGAAGAGTGCTCTCTTAATATAAGGAGTGAACTGCTGAAGTTCGGGGAGAGGTTCACCAGCTGTTTGTCCCATATGCTGAAGCTACACTTGGCAGACCTGCAGCAAAGCAGATGATTGGCAGATGGATAACATCATGCATTGCTTTCTGCTACCGTTGGCGGGCAAGGAGCCTCCCATGGGATAAGAGCTCATTCTACCTGACATACTGCTGCGCCGGTGGCTGCTATTAGGCATCCCACCTATCCAGGATATTTGCAGGGCTGCTACCTGAAGTCAGCAAACACCTTCATTACTCATTTCCACATCAACCTAGAGTCACACCGGGATGCTGGTTTTGGGGCTTCAGTTCTACAATCTCTGTTCCACTCGACCTCCACAGCTTCAGTGCACAACCTCTGCTTCCAGTGGGCAAGAATAAGATCTGCCATCACAGGGCAAAGCAGAGACCTACACAACCCGGGTGGGTGGGTAGGAGGAGCCAGCTTTTCGATCTTCTGGCAAAATTTAATGAGATTCACCAAGACAAAGCATTGCACCACATGGTGTGGTGCCTTACCTGAGTGGCATCCTGTCTGGCTATATTTAGCCAAAAACATAATCCATATTAAACAGTGGAAGGGATCGTAAATTTGTGAACTGCCGATCACTTCAACTTCCTGGTGCTGGAAGCTGATTAAAGATGTGCCCCTATGCTCAGGCACATGATTAAAGATGTGCCCCTACGCTCAGGCACATAATGGCATGTGCCCAGGGAGAGCGCGGGGGCTCACTCCATTATTCTGTATGAAGCTAAGTTTTAAAACATTTTTTAATAGATTTGCAGTCATTCTGTCTTTAATCATAGGCACCGGTCATCTAACAAGGTCCTTGTTAGTCACCCAGTGCTCATGGTTAATGACAGCGAATATCTTGAAAAATGTTTTAAAAGTCAGTCCCCATAAAGAATAATGGAGCACACCCCTGCACTCTCCCTGGGCACACATCAATACGTGCCTGAGCGTGGGGGTGGTGGGTTTTTAGTCCGCTCCCAGCACCAGGAACTTGAAGGGATCATCTGATCACAAATTTACAATCCTTTCCACTCTTTAATATGGATTATGTTTTGAGCTAAATACAGCCAGATGGGGTGCTGCTCAGATAAGGCACCATACCATGTGATGCACATGATAGTCTACATGCCCAGGACCCACCATTCCTTGGGCAGCCACGGTCTCTGACATCCCCCCCACTACTGCTCCCCCTGGAGCCCCCTTTAATTTATATTTGTAGCCTGACCCCAGGGTAGCCCTTCGGGGTGTGGTAGGCTGGCTGCCATCCAGTCAGTCCTGAGCAGTTTGCCACTTTCTTGGCACATCCTCTGTTGTGATGCTCATGCAGTGCTCCTGGTCTCCACCAGGGCTGTTGCAGAGCGATGCAATCCCGCTCCTACCCTAGAAGAGGAGAGCAGTGCAATGGATGGCTTGGACGCCAATCCTCTGCTCCCTTGCCGACCCCAGTTCCCCGAGTCACTTTCTGAACCTGGATCACTGGCATGGTTCAAGGTAAGACACCAGCGCCTCAGCCCTCTGCACCACTGGGCCAGCCCACACATGGTATTTTAATTAACTTGTTGAACCTCTTTAAAGGGGAAGAGTAAAGGGACATGCCAACAAGTGTGCAAGAACAACTTATACCACTCCTAGAACTACTGTTACAGGTGAGTAACCTGTGTTTCATTCCCCATGCTGCTTTGCTACAGAAGCAGAAAACAGTTTAAAAAAACAAATAAATAAACATTTTGAGGCATTTTGGATTTTGGCATAATGCATTGCTAACAGGTGGGAGTCTTGGGGAAGGGGGGCACATGATCCGTAGGTTGACTACTGTTACTTTACCCTTGCAAAACCAAGCCTTCCACTGCACTGTGCTGCACAGTGACAGTGAGTCACTCCTCTGCCCTAGTAGCTACAGTGATGTCAGCACTGCAGCCATGGCTACATCCACAGCCACAGCCCACACCAGGCTGCTTGCTATACAATCTATGGCACACACAATAGTTTTTTGCAGCTCAGAATGCTAAAATTAACTTCAGATGACACTACTGTTTGAAATACAGTGGCAAAATTGGTTAAATAATGGTTTATTTGTGCATAAAAGTAAAAAGGCTGTGAACGGTGCTCTTTAATCATTCACGTACTAAAATGTAATGCAATGACGGTGATTAATTTGCCGTTTCAGCCATATACATCAGTTCAAGAATTTGTAACAAGAGTTTAAAACCCTCAGCTGGGCATTTCTCTAATCTTGCAATGTGATTTATTCTTGTATGTCAGTGTGATTGGTATTAATAGCAGATTTAGAAAGCTGTGGTTACATTACACATGACAGAAAAATTCAATATCCAATACCGAGTTCATCATTTGCTTAGTAGGCCACTGTGTATTCTGGCTAGCCAGCTGCTGCAGCTGAATTTCGTATCGCACAGTGTGATGATCTTTTGTACTTATCTGTGACTGTACTGCTGTATGAATGTAGTCATACAGAATTCATCATTGGTCACTTACTGACTTATTTTTGGTGTTGGGGATGGTGTAGTTAGGCACATCATCATGCAATACAGTTAAGATCACTTAATGAGAAAATGAAATTCCTTCTGTTAAACCTCTGAAAATAACTGTACCAAAAGTTATTTTTTGGCCTACATGCCATTCAGGGAGTCAGACATAATAGCAAACTACCAAATGTCGCTCAATTACATTCATTCATGTAGTGGTTGTAGTGTACTTTTATTATCACTATTATTGAATTATTCACATAATAAAACTTTCTCATTGACAGTGATCTGACTCGGACTCTGTGCTGGGCACCAAGTTGGACCTTTAATGTGCACTCCCATTTAAAAATCAGGATGGCTCAGATCTGAGCCACTGCCTGTTACTGTTTTTTGGCCCGGCACGCTACATTGCACAATATGCCAGCCTGAGGGACTGGGAACATAAATGGGTGCAAAGGATGTGCACCAGTCAACTCACTGTTGATGGTGAACAGATACCATAGGACCTCTCACCATGTTGATCCCCCCTGGTGAGACAGTGGGGGGAGTGGTGCTTGGGGTTGAGGCATCAACACCCAAAGCCTTGCTAGACTTCTCCTATACCACTATCAAGTCAAGCCAGGAGTCAAGTAATATACTGCAGCTGCCCTGAATTCAACAAAACACATGTAATCGGGCCTCATTTCTGAAGACTTATACCAAAATATTTCATTATCATTCAAGCAAACAATGTTTTAACTGAACACACTCTGACATGGTACAGTTGCCCTTGATTGTGCTTTATGTATCTTTCAGTGACTCTCGATGGAATGGATCACTAAAGAGTTGTCAACATTTTTTGCCCGCTCCATTGCACAATATGCCAGCCTGAGGGACTGGGAACATAAATGGGTGGAAGGGATGTGCACCAGTCAACTCACTGTTGATGGTGAACAGATGCCGTAGGACCTCTCACCATGTTGATCCCCACTGGTGACACAATGGGGGGAGTGGTGCTTGGGGTAGAGGCATCAATGCCCGAAGGCTGGACCCCTTTCTGACTACCATCTATCAGAACATCAGAAGTTAAGGAGCCTCTAGACTCAGTGATATACAGCATCTGCCCCAAATTCACCACTGTCATAGACATATTTCGGTACAAATCTTCGTAGGACACAGATTCAACAATTCAATAAACGACTGTTTTACCTTTATTTCACTGAACAAATCAGACATGAAACAGGTTTATCTTGATTGTGCTTCTTGTATTTCTTTTGGACCAAATCATGCTGGTTCACAGCTGTCAGCATTTCTATATCTGGACCACTCTATTGCACATATGACAGCCTGAGGGACTGGGCAAATAAATGGGTGGAAAGGATGTGCACCAGTCAACTTAGTTGATGGTGAACAGGTGCCATAGGACCTCTCACCATGTTGATCCCCACTGGTGCCACAGTGGGGGGGTTGTGGGAGTTGAGGCATCAGGATACCCAAAGGCTGGACATGGTGATGATGGGACAGTCAGGCATAAGTTGTTCATAACCAACAGATATATGCTAAACTGTTACTTATAATCATTGTCCAGTGAGACTGACAGCTGTGATCAAACACAATTTTGTTAAAACAAAACATATGATGCAATCATAAATTAAAAACTGTTCAAAAAGAAAATTCATAATGCTAAAACATTGTCACTTGACAGACAGACATAGTTTTTCAGAAACAGGTAGTGCAGATTGGTTTCCCTGATTCATGAATGGGAGCTTCTCATCATCATCATCAGGATTTGTGTGGATAGGGTGCATGTCCTTTCAGCTTGGCATCCAGCAGAACACAATAGAAATCAAGAGACAAGTTATTTCTTGCCATGAAAAAGGCTTAATTAAGTCCAAACAGAATTAGGACCTAGTGGTTAAACTTATTACAATACAACTCTTCTACATTACATAAAGCCTCCTTGATTGGCAGGTATGTGCCCTCTCTCAAATCTTCACTCATTGTTACCAAAAGTTAACATCAGTCTCCACAACCTTGCCAGAATCATTAACTGTGTCTGGCCAATGGCCACTTTTTTGTCTTTTGTTGCTCTCTGGACTTGACAAACATTCTCCGGACATGCTGCGCCACTGCTTCCCTTCACACTGGTGTGGTTTGCCTCAACATAACAAATAAATTAGGACAGTTCACCAATCCATGGCATTCTGTGTCCATCCATGTTCTCAGTGTTCTCAATGATCATAATTTATGTACTGTCACTGTAAATTTCAACGCAGCTTGTTACTGTAAGTAGTAATGACAATGTGAACTTGGATGCAATGTCCAGCATAGACAAGAACAGCCAAAGAAACCAGAATTTATTTTGGGGTACTAGGACTACACACACTTGTGTTATGTTCGACATGCATAAGTAATAGTAATCTGGTTTATATTATGGTAATGTGGTTTATATTATAGAAGATGTTGCTGTATCCCCATTGAATAAACCAAGATAAGTAGACCTGTACAGTCATGGAGTTAGATTGAAAATGGAACATATAATTAGTCTGCTTATTTACACTACAACATGAGATTCCTGCAGCTACGGTATACTTCTTGTTTGCACCAATGGAAAAGGAAATGGCTTTGTAAACTACCTAGGTCTGATTATGCAGCACATAATTACAGAACTATTTAAAACTGTGGGTTTGGGGTGGGGTGGGGACAGAAGACATCTGCCTATGCTAAGCTTTTATTAAGCTTTTTCTTAAATACTTTCTGGTTCTGGATAAGATTCTGGTTATATCTGGTTCTGGATACCTTTCTGGTTACATGTTAATGAATATTATAGTTCCAACTTAAATGATACACAGCTGGCATTATACAAGTCAAGAGGATTGGACTTTTCTTTACTGGCCTGGTGGAACATGTGAAACCACTCTACCTTAATGCAGGTAGGATAGATTAAGGGAAGCAGTCAGCAAAGCCTCACACCCAAGTGTGAGGCTGATCACATTTTCACTTGGTGTACAAAAGATTTCATTTTAATTACTGTTACTGCACAACAGAATGCACTAGACTAATTTAACTGGCACTGATTTGTAAGATACAATTTTATGTAACCATAAATCCCAGAATCCATGATGCTCCCATCAGAGGAGAACTGCTCAGATAGGATTTGCATTCTTCAGTAGCCTGCACCCTGTAGCATACATGTTCATTATCTTGTAAGCTAAAATCAGATTTTGCTGTCCTCATGGTGCTTTCTACAGTCCTCTGACTTCACTGTACCTAGCCCGAGTCACCACACACAAACAGCTGTCCAACAAATTGAAGATTAAAGCTTACAAAACACTCTGACATTCACTGCAGGCTGTCTGTTAAAGGCAATCGAATCTACCAGCTCTGCAGTTCTCTCTGAAGTCAGCATTATGGCATTCTGGAATGTCTGGTTACATGAAATTACATCGAACAAGTTAATAACATTACTTAGCCTGAGTCATGTATTACACTGCAGTAATCAGTAAGTAAAACAGTGTCACTGCACACAAATGCTTAATTACGATTAGCCTCACACTTGGGTGATGTCACAGGCTGTCAGATTATTTGGATAGTTACTTACCCATGCATAATCTTTAAAGAATGTAAATCTATTTTCTTGCATGTTTATTATCTTGTCATCGTATGTACATCCTGTTGCTCATCTGGTGGGAGTGGACTTCACTGCATTCTTCACGGGACACTGGGTTTGGATAGAACCTCTGATTAGTATGTCTGTACTGTATATATTTTTTCTGTATTGCTGGTGAGGGTGATTGCTGTCTATATTGCCAATCCAAAAAGTCTGTCTTTTATGTAAATTATACCTATGTATTATAACATATGCGGCATATGCCAAATAAGTGTAATCATGTATTCATTTAACAAACAGAAGATACGTAGTTAACGTATACAAACATACAACATAATAAAATTCAACGATGGTGAAAGTTGAAAAAATTGGTTGCATTTTCTTTACTTAGTTGAAGTCAGAAATTTCAAACTAGTTGGAAAAATCAGTCATAATGTGTGGTAAGTCAGTCAGAATTTGTTTTTCAACTGACTCCACGGTCTACCTCTTTCTGTACACATCTTCGCCAGTTGCCCGAACATATCAGCATTTGTACCAGTCTGTACTGGTGTGTCAGTCATCCATTTTTACTCAGGGCAGATCAAAGCCAGTGTCTCAATGGTGGGGTGTACATCTGGACCCTTCAAGATGAAAGTTATTAGCCGGCCCAGTGGTGCTGAGGGTTGAGGAGCTGGACGCCACACCTTGCGCCATGCCGGCAACCCGGGTTCGGGAACGAGCCCAGGTCAGCGGGGGTTGGCAGGGGAGGGAGAAGATTGAGCATTCAACAGACAGCTCTCCTCTCCCAGGGGGCAGACTGGGGTTTGTCTGGTGCACCAACGGCTCCTGGTGGAGATCGGGGGTGCTGCAGTGCACAGACAGCACAAATCAGCGTGGCTGACGTCGGTAGGGTTGCCTTGCACTTGACGTCAGGGGTGGCCATGCAAGGGGGGGAGCAGGGAGAAAAATGGAAAAACCCAGTTCCAGGGGTAGGTGACAGCACCAATCCCCCAAGCCCGCAACCGGGTCCAACTTTGCCAGCCTTCGCAGATCCTCCACCCGGGGCCCACATCTGCAGCTGGAGTCTAGTGTGAGAGTGCCTAAGGTAGAGGGTGGCCCCACTCTGGAGGGTTAAGCTGGGGAGCCAAGGTGGGGCGGGAGAAGAAGGTATGGTTGAGGGGACTTCAGGCAGGGCAGGAGCAAGGTTGACGCCTTGAGAGATGCTCCTGGGACCATGACCAGAGGAAAAAGAGTTGAAAAAAAGATGAAAGCTATTTGTACTAGGCAATAACCATCATAGGGTAGTCTGAACTACCTATCCCCCCAGATGACAAACTGGACAAGGGTAGAAGGGCAAATGCTGCAGATGCCTGTCATAGAAAGTCCAGTGTATGATAGTGACTTGATACACGCTATCCAGTAGGGTAAAACAAGGCAACCTCTAGCAGAATGTCAACATCAGCTTGGGGACTAATTAGGTCAGGTGACACCTGGATGTTGGGAGGGATCTGGGGTCGGCCACTTGGTGGAGCAACGCAATTTCTGAGCCCAGGTAGCTCCTTTACTGGTCCCCATTGGCATTTCCCTGGTCCATCCATCTTTGTTTCTCTGCAACGAGCTGGGGATTTTTGGCACTGATGCACCCTCACCTCGTATGACCATCTTGTTCTCATTTAAAACAAAACCAACCTTCTTGAGGCTCGAGGGGTACTTGGGGCCTAGGCCTGGGTGCAGCATACTGAGCTGGCAGCTGCCTAGGCTCAGACAGAACAACACTCTGAAAAGGCCGAGACTCCAAAGGCACCAGCAGAGCCTTCACACAGTCTTTTATTTCTTGGAACTTGGCCATAGTAGGGACAGGGGACATTTCTCTCACTCTCTTGAAGTCCTGCAAACACTCTCTCAGCTCCTTCAGCACTTTTCCCAACTCCAAGAATGAAGGTGGTTCTGTAGGGTGTGTGGCTTGGGGTCGCAAGGCGGCAATGGTGGCTTCAGGCATCTGCAACGAGTCACCGACATCTTCATGAGCCTTTTCTTCCTTTACCTCATCCAACAACTACTTAAAGGATTTGGGGGGGCAATTGTTTGGTCTCACAGCCTGAGGGAGATTAAAGTCAATCGGGAGTGCACAGCCCCTCGAAGGATTTGGTCAAGCCTCATTTTGGCAATTTACTCCAGAGTATCTCCACCAGTCTCGGCAATCTTGTGCATCACTGCCTCCACCCAGGTAAAATACTGAGACAGTCTCTCTCCAGGCTGCTGTATGGTGCCCCACAACTGAAACAAGATGGCCTCCCTTTTCTTGACAGCCCCAAAGGTGCTTTTTAGAACTGCCACGTGGTCATCTGTGTACAGGTAGGCTGGCTGGCCCTGAGGGACTGAATCACATCCAGAGCCATGCCCTTAATGTTTCAACAATCCACTTGAATTTTTCCTTACCAGAGCACCTCCAGACTTGGACCATTTGGGTGGCCTGACTTATCCAGGATTCAAAATCATCTTCCCAGTTGGCGTGGGAATTGTCCCTGAGAAAGTGTGCAGCCATTTGTACAGTTCATATGGTGCCATCACATAGGTGGTCACCCCACCTGGCAGCACTATAGGAGCAGGACCCTCCCGAAACATAGTCTGAATGTCTTTTATGGACCTCCTTCACTAGCAAGCAGGGACTCCAGTTTAGCCTCAAAATTCCCTTTGTCACAAGGCAGGGGGTCTCTTGGGGTGGATTAACAGATTGTGGACTGGTCTGGCTCCCTCTCTTTAGCACCACCCCGGTCTCTTGGAACCCTTCTAGCGTCACAGCAGGGGGCACATCTACAGGTCCTAAGTCCTTGTCAGTCTCTATGATCAAATCCCTAGGCCCTGTGCCAGGAGCCCTGGGCACTCTTTGAATTTTTATCCTTCCATAGTCTTTCATTGGCCCCATCTAATATTCCCAAAACAAAATATTTTGTCCGCCCCCAGCCACTTTTTTTTATCAGGAGCACTTTCTGGGGATAAAGGCCCTCGAACACACACCAGTCCTCTACTTCTTGAAATGCCATTATTGTTTATCTCAACCATGGAAGGAGGGTGTTACTAAAATTTAAACTGCAGTTGCGGGGATAGCAAATCCCAACAGTGCCTCCACTTGTAACAGCCCTTTGACTCACCTAGGCTGTACTGGTGTAAAGCATATGCCCATTTTTGTAACATGGATATACATATGTCTCTACGGGTTCAGGGAAGGATGAGGTTACCAGGCACAAGAGACCTAGGTTTGACTACTCTGCACAGGGGCACCTAAGTAAATCCAAATACAGGAAGCAAGAACTGTAATGTCCAGAACCAGAATTGGGATTTTTCAGTGTGGCTTTATTTATTAACTCACTGAACATAAACAAAGCTCTGTATGGTCTCCCACAGGGCTACGTAACTGTAATGCAGATTAGAGGTTAAACACAGCAGTCCATTTTAGGAATGAACACAATACAAACGTTGTCTGGCTTTGGACCCACCAGGCACTCAGCCCGGACTTTGCATGCACATTGGATACACAGCCCGACTGGCCCTCCCCTGCCGCCACTGACTGATGGTGCATTTGGCGAATGAACCCAAACTCTACTTGGAAAGACATCCCATCAAACAAGGAGGCTTCCAAACTGTGGCTCCTCACACCACTTGAAGTCTGCGACTCTAGAGAGATTTTGTTTTCGTGATTTCCACTTCAAACTCCCATCAAACAGGGAGACTCCCATCCAACAAGGAGTAATGTTCCCATCCTGTGGCTCCTCACACCACTTAGAGTCTGCGACTCTAGAGAGATTTCAGTTGCACCTACGCCTGGGTACCCACCCCATCACTGGCCAAGCGATGAGGCAAGTAGCAAAACACAGAAGAAATCCAGAGGTGGACCGTATACTAAAGATGGGTTTTTTCCCACCTCCAGCTCCCACTGCCCATACCAGGCCATTTCTCTGGACACACAGAACTTTAGACTTTAAATGTAGATTAACGGTGGATGACCTGAAGCACCCACTCTACAATGAACTTTAACACTTTAAACAGATGACTGATCTATTTGTTTGTTCTAGTTGACATAGTCCTCCCAAATAGCAGTCCCCAATACTTGAAATCCAACTGAAGAAAATAAGTTGTTTGCCCCTTCCAATGAGGCCAAACACTCACCCATTCGTTGCAGGTGCCCCACAGGCGAAGAACTGTAACCTTTGCTGTTATACATGAACAGACTGAACTTAAATTAAAACAGGCAGCTTTCTTCCCAAGGTGGGAGAAGGGCATTGCCCCTGGAACCCACAAAGAACTTTTCCTCACCCCCCCCGAGGGAGGGGGTAAACAGACAACTACTGTTGTCCTTCTTGTTTGCTTAAGGACAAACTGAAGACTGACTTTTGAATTCCCAAGATTCTAAGAACTCTGAGCTGAAGATTCCAAATGTGGCTCATGCAGCTGTGACAATTCTATTATGATGTCATCCCTCTAGTCTCAGCTGTGATTGAGGACAGAGTGAGACAGTGTGAAACCCATTTAACTGGAGTTTCACAAGCTGCCTTCCCTGACTACCACTAGGTCTTACTGGGATTCTAGTAACCCCGGGTAACAAAGGGGTTACACTGGGACCCTCGGGGAACCTCTGAGGAGGCCAACCTGGGTTCCACAGTGGTAGCAAATGTGGCGCAGTGCATCCTCCCTGGAGAAATGACAGGTAATACCTGTGGAAAAAGAACAGGATACCACCCACCAGGAAAATAAGTAAGCTGCTCCTTTAACACTTTTCCTCACACAGTCGCAGTTTCCCGCACAATAGCAACCCCATCCCCAGCAGCATGCTTGCAATAACACAGTGACAGTGGATAAAATGCAAACAATGAACTTATTTATTTGGGGAGGGGAGCAAGGAGTAGAACGTTAAACACCACCACACTTTAGTTAGAAAATAACTTTCCCCATAGCTACACCTCCTTCCCCCACTGGATGCACCCAGAATGTCCCTATACGGTGGGTATCTCACCGGACGGTGATGCAGGCATGGGGTCTTTTATCGGGTTCCAAATGAACATTGAACACACTTTCAAACTTGAAATCTTGATCTTGCCAACTTTGAGGTTACACAAAACCCTGTTCGAAATCACCCCTGAATCCTAACTGGCTAACTAACAAATAGACTCCACAGAGTCAGCAGTTCAATGCGTACTCGCAGTTTCTGCAGTTCACACAGGGGCTTTTAGCTGGCTGAGTTGCACGGTGCCATGGAGGGTCTCCATTGGTGGTACACCACAGGTTGAAGGTCGAAACGGGACGGGATTCGAGGCATGATGATCTTCACCTGCTCGGCCTTGCCAACTTCACCAGTGGGATTCATGGACAGACTTCACTCAGGCAGGCCTGTTCACATTCTTCCACACCGGTCAGAGTCTTTTTTCTTCACTCCCCTGGCCAAAACATTCCATTCACCAAACAGTTTCTCCACCGGGGGGGGGGCACAGTAGCTTAATCAGTATCTGCAGGTCAACTATTTTCCCAACTCAGAGATAGTGTTCAATGCTGGGGCTGATAGGGAGCAATTTCCCACTTCCATTAACTGACACAGCCAGCTATTCTTCTTGCACACACACTTAATAATCTTTCATTTCAGTCGAGGTTCAGAAGCAGCAAGGCAACTACTAAAATGTGGTTCAGGATCCAACACAGTCTCTCTCTTCACAGCCACACTGTAGCTCCCTCAGGACGACTCCTTTGTCCTCGCACAAACAATTTAATTTATAACCGTCCAACAGCCTCCTGTGATTGGCTGCCATCTTCAAGGTGATCTCTGTGTTGACTCTTTATTTACACAGCAGCCTCTGTTCTGTAGTTTTCTATGGGGCTGCCATTTTGTTTCCTTAGGGCTCCCTACAGTCTGGCCCTGATTTATTTAATTGAGCCCTTTAACCAGGGCTCAAACTATGTCCCTCATTTACCAGAGGCCTTCTGGTTTCTATTTTGTTAGATTCCTGGCTCCTCTGCTCTTTCTAGAGCTGGGAATTATCTTTTTTAATGGCTGCATGGACGAACTGGAATCGGAACGCAGCTATGTTAAATCTTAGTTCTGGTAGCCGCACATGCTCAGTAGGGGCGTGGTCACCATTTTGCTTATGTACTTTTGCAGTCCTAGCTTTTATGGCCACACTAGGACCATTTCAGGAATCAAGATGCACCTGGAGGTGCAGAAACGTGGATCAGACATCAGCCCCATTCTGTTTCTGGGCCAAGGTCCTGAAATTTCAGCAGCTGTCACTGTGTAGCAATTAGGGCTAATATGGCTTGAGCCTCACCACAGCCACTTGGTGGGTACACCGGAAGACAGAGGGCCATAGCCCTCACCAGGTAAGCCCATTTGGGGATCTTACAAAAGGTTTTGAGTTGAGTGTCTTGTATGTACAAGCTATAACCAGGTAAGGACTGTAGAATGGAAAATATTTTCTGCTTTTAGAACTTTTTATGCTATTAACATTGAGGATCACAGGGTGAAGAGTTGAGCTCAAACACATATTTACTTATGGTGGGGAAAGGTCAGGTCAGGTGCAAGCTGCTTCATCTTCCACTCTTGTGTCTTTTTTGCACTGAGACTTCAGACAGGGTGTGTTCCTGATCTGAAGACACATTTGATGGAGGAGGAAATTGAGATCCCTCTGATTCAGTTTCCTCCTCCTCAGTGTTTCCCCATTGCCTAGGAAGAAGGATAAACCTGTTTCTAGTTGTGACAGGAGGAGCAGTGGCTTTTTTGGTAGCTGCTTAGCTGTTTGGGGGTAAATCTCCTTGCTCTGCTTCTTTTCTTTTTAACAACTGGCTGCGTGTCTGTATCTGTTGGGGGTAGGTGGCATCGATTCTGGAGTTGATGTGTTCTGTGACATTTGCGGAATTACTGTTTCAGGGGACACTTATCTTAGCTACTGTTCAATGAGATGCATTGCTGAACTAGTATGTTGCAGACTCGAGTGGTGTGCAACATTAGATTCCCTTTGCTCTACACTCACTTCAGTTGGATCAGGTTGTGGTAGAGAAGGGTCAGGGGAGAGGGGGCAGGCATAGGGATGGTTTGCAAGGGGTCTGTAGTTGCTGGTTGTCCTTCTGTGGGGTTGGCTGTGCAGTATTTTCAGAGCTCACCTTTTTCATTGATGGATCAAAGAGGAGACCAAGCCTCTTTTGCCTGCCCAGTGTAGATAATGCCTTATTGATCCAAATTGTCTATACAGTTATGGGCTGGCCATGGGCAGTGCCTGTATGATTGGCCATTTTCTTCCAAAGATTGCATGTTAGGGAATTTGGGCATTGAAGGTTAACATGGCTGTACTCAAACATAAATTGCACCAGGGTCTGTCACATACCGAACTGAGGTTAGTCTGGGAGTTATGTCTGTGACAGACCCTGGGCTGTCCTGTAGAAGTGTGAAGTCCTCTGTCAAAATGCAGAAGCTTCCAAAAGGTGAGTAATCCTGTATTTGTCTTGTGGAGCTTTACTTAAATTTTCCACCCTCCCATCTGCACCAGTTCTGTATCAATGATAGGGGATGGATGGTCCAGAGCTTCGCACCTCTGTCAAAGCCAATACAGGATGGCCAAGATGCTAGCCTCTTCGCTCCAGAACAAAACTGTGATTACCTTAACAGTGGGCTTCATTAGGTGGATTGCCACAAGCAGGCTCCACAGTGGGGTATCTTTCCAGGTGGTATATTCCCACGAGAATTTCTCAAGTGCCATGACAGTCTTAAAGCCTACATCAAATATTTGTTCTCCCAAAACATGAATCATTGATTAAAAATCTGCCAGTACAAACCCTATAGTGTTCTTAAGCAGATTCCTAATGATATATACTCTATCAGATATAACCTTTAGCCTCCTCCTTTATACTTTAAGCCAACCACATTTCATCAGCTCTCCATATGAAGCAAATACGTCTACCATTTGGGGCCAGTACCCTTGATCAGTATTTCTCTGTGTCTTCTGTACCTGCATTAGGTACTGAGTCATAAAGTTTGCATCATTCCTGGTTGAGAGCCCTTCCATCTGCCCCTAATGACCTATCCTCCTCTTTGAGAAAGGTAGCATTCAGAGCGCCTTGGAAGTTGTAGACTTTGTTGTGTCTATATTTTATTTACCTCTTAGCTTGGTCTTTGCCTCAATGTTGCTGTGCTTGTTTTTCAAGAAAATCTGCTAGAGACTTCAGGTTGTGGTGCATTAGTGATGGGGGGGGCAGGAGTATTCTGAGTGTCTGGTTCTTGAGTGGCACTTGTACTTGCCTTTATCCCATCATTCTCCTGATAGAGCTTCTCAGCCATTTGGCTTGCTGCCTGGTGTGGGAGAGAGTGAATGTTTTGTGCAGCAGGATTTTCCAAGGGTGTGAGGTCTTGCGGGAAACAGAAGGCCCAGCTAGAGGGCTTTCTCCTTTTCTGGAAGTTTTAATCTTGCCAATTTTATCATCCTTCTCTGCTAGGAGCGCAAGCACGTGAGTCCTCTTCATGTTGATTACATCCAGCAACTAAAACTCAGCATCCTGGGCTGCAGAGACCATCTCAGTGTGTCCATATCAGCCTTTCTGGGATTAGGTCAGCTACAGGTAGTCCTCTGTAAACATCCACAGGTGTAATTTCAACTTCCATTCTTTCTTCAGCATTACCTATTGCATTGTCAGTTTCCATCATTTTCAATCCAGCATTAGTAACAGAAGAAGCATTTGTAGCTATAATAATACCAAGTCCATCAGGTTCCCCCCTCCTTCCTCCTCATCTCCGGAGTCGGTCATCTTGCTGGATAGCAAGACGACCAGCAGCACTCCCTACCAAAGAGTAGGGGATTTTTTATTAAAAACACAAGATATAGAAATGTCCATAAATAATTACAGAAATCAGTATATCATCATTCACAATAATCCAGTTATATATACATTACAGAATGAAGAAATTGAAGAAATGAAATAAAACAACATAAAAAAAAACTAATGTACCCAAGTGCTTATGAATAGGTAAAGCAAAGCAAAAACAATTAAGGAAAGCTATAAACAGATGTCAGTCAGGAATGGGGATAAAAAAGGAAGGGATGGGAGGGACTGGAGGCAGGAGGGAGGAGGAGGAAGCTAAAACAGCTCATGGTCCTATCAGAGCTCACCCCCAACATTCAGAAAAATTCCATGTAGGACCAACTCATTGCATATTTTTCCAAAGGGTTTTCCAAACCTCCTTCGACAAGGACCCCATTTCTTATTGTATACTACATCCCTTGCATAGAGCTTCAGATCATGCATTCCAGTTTCATCACAGAGATAGACTGTTGTTGAAGAACCAACTGGCAATAAACTTGCCAAACAAAAACTTTGTCATTGAAAACCATAAAAGCAGTACTTTTGTGATATTTCTCCTACTGCTGCCTCAAAGCCCCTAATACTAATTCCTCATTTGTCAGAGAGGAAAATAAAGTTTGCACCCAACCAGTACTAGCATGTAACCAAACTGTTGAATACAAGGGCACTCCAAGCACAAGTGTTTCTGTGTTTCTGGGGTGGTTCTGCACCCAAGCCTAGAGCAGTAGTGCCCTAAATGCCCTTATATTTGCTGTTATTGTGCACTTCCAATTTCCCATGGCAACTAAGAGATAGACCATCCTCACCGGGAGGGGGTTTGGAATCCTGCCATCAAACAACATATCCAAGGTACATTGTGAAGTCCCAGACAACCACAACTGGGGAGCACAAATGGACAACTAATGATATTGTTATACAAATTTCTGAGTCTGTACTTCCCTTTTGGACGGTTTCCACTACCTAATCTTTTGCACAGTGTTTGCAACGTACAATAGTCAGGAAGTTGAGAAAGACTAATCCATAAGGGCCATCTAAACTGCCCCCACTCCCACTGAGTAAAAAAGGGTCCAAATCAGACTTTGAACCAGGTACCCCCCAGACACTACCCTTGCCATTCAGAAAGGTTATAGAATAAAGCCACCGGGTTCAAAATACTCAAACTCCTACCCTTAATGGGCAAGTATACTACATTACATTTAATAGGACTAAGCCTACTACACCAAATCAAAGAAAACAAAAGATGATATATGCCAGACTCCAGTGACTCGGGGGGGGGGGGGCAGATGTTACTGAGAGAAATATGGGAACAATAAATGATTTGATCATATAAACCCTTTCCTTTTTGGGAATTGTCAGGACTTCCAAGCCTCCACTTTCTGCCTTCCTAAGCTAAGTTTCAGGTCCCAGTTCAGCCTTGCATCATTTTCACTACCCAAGAGTAAACTCAGACATTTTATAGGCTCAGCTGAAATCTTAATCCCTTCCACTGCTGAGGGCTTTGAGCTCATGCCATATCCTAACCTATATCCCACGATTTATGGGTTTTAATACAGGATCATGATACCAATGTCAAAGTATCAATGTCTGAATAATCCAACATATACCTGCACTGTCTTTGACCAGTATGCTGAGGTTGTCTGAATACATGTCTGACCAGTATGCAAAGGTTGTCTGAATACACCAAAACAGTGCCCTCCTTCCATTCAGTACCCTTCATAGCTAGGTTCTGAGACACTTCCAAATCAAGGAAGCTATGCCTGAGATATACAACACAGGGCTTAGGGGACACCCATGCTGGACCACCCATAAGACCTATATACTAGTCCTCATCTAGCCATTAACATTTGCAGACACCTGGACCCCCTTATAACAGTTCTGTATCCAGTGGATGAAGGTATCAATGAATCCATAGCTTTCCATGACTTTAAACAGATATTTGTGTGACTATCTGTCAAAGGCTTTCTTAGTTCAAGGAAAGCACAATGGCAGATAAGTCCTTTTCATTTTTATGGGAAAAATATTCGTAATAAAATCAGATGCTGTTGGATAGTCCTGCCTGGGACCACACAGGTTTGTGCAGGGTCAATGATTGATTCAAGAATCAAACCCAGCCTTTTCCCCAGTATTTTCATAAAATTTTAAAATCCACATTCATGAGGATAGTCTGCCCCGAGTTCTGGATATCACATCTGCCCCCCTTTTATAAAGATATATTAGTATGGATTCCTTCACACCTGCCAGGAACATACCAAGATTATTTATTTATTTATTTAGATTTTGTTTACCGGGTAAACCCACTGAGACCAATGGTCCCTTTTTCAGGGGCGACTGGAGTTAGTTACAGAGAGGACACTAGAAACAATAATTACATTAATTAAGTTAGTTAAATTTGTTACATCACAGTATAATGATATCATTTATACAAGGGTAGCAGGAGGGTTCCCATACAGATTCATATTAAAAACAATATGTTAAGACCTCACACATTATATACAGTATGTACATAAGTTCCGCCAGAAATCAGTGTCCACATTAGCATTTCATGTACAGTCAAAAAGAGAGTTCAGGCAGTGAAAGGGCCCAGGGACTGGTCTAGGGAGCTAGCGGTTACAGCCACAGAGACTAAGATTTAGAAGATATAGTTTGAGTCCATTTTTAAACTGGGTGAGAGTGGTTGAGTTTGTCAGGCCAGGTGGTAGGGAGTTCCATAGGTAAAGGGCAGCAAATTTGAAGGAATGTTTGCCATGGTTTGAGCGCGTTCTAGGGGTGACAAGAGGGCGACTTGAAGTTGATTGCAGGGTTCTGGTATGTTTCTGGGGAAAGAAGTCCTCTGAGATGGGGAGGAGGACCTAGGTAAGTAAACTTGAAAGCTAGGCAGGCACAGGATAGGCTAGCTTATGACAGAGAGAGGGCCAGTTTAGCCTTTAGGGCCTCGTAATGATGCCTTTAGGAGGAGTTAGTGGCAAAATGGGCCACACGGTTATAGAGTACGGAGAGCTTATTATATTCCATCTCACGGAGGAACTGCAGAAGAGGAGCACCATATAGAATGGATGGAAGGAGATTGCAGCAGGCGATTGCACGATGTGCAGTAGAGAATAAGGAGTTCCCCAGTCGGAAAAGGAGGCCAAGCTTTTGATGGGTGGACCTGGTTATTGAGTCGATATGGAATTGGTAGGTCATTTCTTGGTCTAGATGGACCCCGAGATATTTGAAACTAGGCATGACCTCGACTCTTTTTCCTTGGCTGGTACCGATCTGGAGGAACTGGCTTCTGTCAGAGCCCAGTCATCTCAATCCAAACAGTACAGCTTTGGTTTTTGCATCATTGAGTTTAAGTGAGTTTGCGGAGAACCAGGCCTCAAGGGTGGAGAGACTATTCTGCAGATTAGTTGAGATGACACTAGGTTGTGGGTCACTGCAGTAAATGACAGTGTCATTAGCATACAGAATGAGATTGCTGCAGAGGCTGTTTCCCTCAATATTATTGAGGAAGAGTGAGAAGTGCAGAGGGCCCAGGATTGAGCCCTGAGGTACCCCAGCAGTGACCGATCTAGGTCCAGACTGTGCACCCTTCCAGCGGACCTTTTGGGAATGGTCCCTCAGGTAGCGCTCGAACCAGGAGTGAGAGTGGTGATCTAGTCCCAAGGTCTGGAGTTTAGAGAGCAGGAGGTTATGGTTAACAAAGTCAAAGGCCCTGGATAGGTCAATGAAGACAAGAGTTAAATAATTCAACCAAGTCTGAGCTAAAATAATCTTGTAGGGGTTTATACAGTTGTACAGTGAGACCATTACAGGCTGGAGCTGCACCCAAGTTCAGACCTTTGATGGCCATTGGCACCTCAGCAGCATAAATTGATTGTATGAGCTATTCTTTGTGAGAAGAATCCATCTGTGGCACTAGAAGAGCCCTCAAAACCCATCAGCTTCTAGGAATACTTTGACATCCTCCTGTAAGACATTTGACAATTATGTACAATGTTTAAAATATCCATTTTATTTTAACTCAAAGAACAAGCGGAGTCATATAGATGTGTCATGACCCTGTTCCTGGACATGCAGCTATCAAAGGGGGAACTAGAGGGTTGTTTACCCTGTGAGCCATACATCCTTTCAGATAAAAGAGAACCAGCCTTTTGTATTGATATCTATTCATGTCTTCCTTGGACTGACTTATCTTGGAGGACAAGCTTAGGTCTCATGGGCATAAATGTGCAATCTGTGTAGATGGTTCCGTAGGTCAAGATATCTATGGTAACTGTCTCTTGCTACCTCTTTCTCTAGGTTTTAAAGAAAGACCCTGTAGTCCTGCTTCATATTTTCCCACCATGCCATGACAGAGTTGTGCACTGAACTGCTGTTTTCTTGGTCAGATTCATGCTTCATCTCCTTGATCACAATGTGCTGTAATAACTCATTATTTACCTTCCAGAGGACTGTACCTCCAATGACCCTGTCATCACTGTCGATAGAACAGCCAGCCAAGGCACTGTCAGAGGTCTCCAATGGTAAAGAGGAAGCCTATCCTACTGAGAGGGTCTTGGACAGAAAAAGAAAATTTATACGGGAAGCACTGGGACCTTTAAAAAAAAGTATAGCCCCCTGACTTATGGAGTGCTTAATACATATCGTCCAAGACCATAGAGTGGAGCATACCAGAGAGAAACAGTTTTTCTTCCCTACAACCCCTAGTGTCTAAGAAGAAGAATCAGTATTTATATAGCACTTTTCATACACAGTGTATCCCAAAGTGCTTTACAAGCAATGCTAGACTGGTAGTGAAGTGACTGAATGTGTAGTGGTGGCCATAGTGCACATCAATACCCACACACAGCCTGGGCAATTGCATGAACCAGTTTATGGGAAGGGAAATGTTGGTCAGGACACTGGGAATGTCCCCTACTCTTTGCAAAGAATGCCCTGGGTTCTTTTACTTCCACCTGGACACCCACCAGGACAACACTAGGATGGGTAGAAGGGACCTCAGTTTACCATCTCATCTGAAGGACGGCACTCCCCAGCATTACAGGACCCCCCCAATGCTGCACTTAGATCCCAGCATTTTAGGTGTAAATTCAATCCCAGTGTGGGACGAGAACCCACAACCTTCTGGTTCAGAGGCGGATGTGCTACCAACTGAGCCATGCTGACACCTGGGACAGTTAAAATACCCCCCTCCCAAAAAAAAAATCTGTTTCCCGTAAATGCATAGAAAAGGTTGCAACACCTTAAAAATCAATTCTTTTTAATTTAAATTGGACCAGGGCATAAACACTGATAAACCAAAATGGTGGTCTGAAAGAGTCACATCCAAAATTAGCATACTACCTGGAATATCTATCATTTTAGTAACTTTTCCCTCAAAATCCTTAAAACAGATACCCACTCCAGAACATAGTTCCTCCCCAAGAACCCCAAAAGGAACTATCCCCACCACCATAGATTCTGAGAATGTTGGACATCTGATATGGTTCTTAATCGGGTGTCTTGTAGGAGAAAAAAACAGAACATGGCAGAGCCTGTAAGAAAGAAAAGGTGGTACAGTCCATGCCAGTTAAGTAAGAGGCACTTATGTGGGGCCACCACTTAAATGGGACGACTCTCCAGGAACTAAATTTTTTTCAGTGAAGCTAATAGCATTTGTTAATGTTTAATCAGGACAAGCATTTGTCAGTGTTTAATCAGGACACCCTTTACTGTCCCTGTCACTTTAGTCAGATAAATTCTCCCTGACAAACATGCCCTGACTTGCCATCCTGCTAATCCCTTGCTAATCACTCACTCACTCACTCATCATCATCCTTTATCCTTTTTTCACCTGAATAGGTGTGAACTGCACTTTCTGCCTCATAGACTTGAGTCATACTTGAGATATATATTCCCCCCATTGCTGACTCTATGAGCTGCACAGCTTACTGGGATCATCATCATGGGGCTGCAAGAAACCCGGAGTGAACAAGCAAACTGATGGGGCACTAGATAGGTAGGTGAGGGAGGGAAGAAGTACACTTAAGTGTTGAGCATGGGGGCACTGAGAAAAAACAGACAGAACCTGTAATATGCTGCTGCTGCCTTCAACCTCCTTTGCTCCCATATCTGCCTGAATTCTGTCACTCCCACTTACACTTATGCCACGCTGTGTCTGCTGCCTGCTGCCCAAATTGCCTCTTCCACTCCATGACGTTTTCAGCATGTCTCAGGATGGGAGACTGTGTGTGTGCACAGATGCAAAGTAAATTACAACAGTGCCCTTTTTAAAATAAAAATAAAATGTAATGTGTCTATATTCTTGGACTTTTACTTTCTGGACTTCCTGGTTTGGCGTGCCCATGCCCCTGTGTCACTGACAACTCCAGCGGATTATGAACTTGTGCATTATGTACTCTGTTCTCAGTAGATACAGATTATTACTGACTATTTTTTAACTTTTTTTTTACAGATTCTGCTTGTATTAAACTGGCTCTTGACCTGATAAAGGGAATTAGTGAAAAACCAGTGATCATTAAGTATCAAGCATCTTGGGCGCTCACAGACAAAAAAGGCACACGAGGTAAAGCAAATGAATATCATGTTTGATTATCGAGATGGCCACTTAATCAGAATGAAACGGTCTTCACTGAGGTGTCCCAATTAAGCAGCTTGTACTATAATACATCTGTTAATGTTTTGAATACTGTTCGTGTGCAAGGAAGAACAGGCTAATGGTACGGTATCTCAGCCATAAGAAGTATGGAAAGGAGAAGTAACATCCAAGCTCTAAGGAGGTCCATCATATACAGTTTTTTCTGTAACGAGTATGGTTCTAGGAATCTGTTCTGCCCTTCCTTTTTTTTTTTTTTTTTGAGGTAGCTGTATCCAGGCCACCCTTCCCATTTCCAAGGATAAGATTTTCTGGAAAGAGGCAATGGAGGAGGCATCGTAGTCAACCACATCTTCCAAATCACCCAATTACTTTTCACAGAAAGCAGTTCATACTTGCTGATCAATTTGACTGGCTCCTTTTTTGGCAGTTTTGACTTTGGCTGTTGGCTCTCAGACCTCTGTTTGCATTGATTTTGAGTCATGCCCTTCTACACAGGCTGAGGGGGGAAGGGGCATGTCTGAAACCATAGAGGCAGTGGATGTCCATAAGCACCAGCAGGGAGCACTTTCATTTCCTTTGGGTTAACTCCAGTAGCATCCTGGTCAACAGAGGGAGGCTCTTTGAGCAGGGTCTCAGCAGAGGGTCCCACAGGGCCATCAGTAGGTACTGGAGGGTCCTCATCAACCAGGGTGTCTGGCACAGGTCTCCTCAGTTCAGAGGTGGTCTGGGATGTACTAGGTGTGCTTCTCTCCAAGGGCTGAGTGACCAAAGGTGAGCTTCCAGAGTGGAGGGCCTACAGGTCCCAGTTTTCTGAGCCTGGGCTAAGGTGCTGTCCTGATATACCTGTTTCCTGCATTTATAGCTGCATGAGGATAGGAACAGTAAGCATGGCTCCTTTCATCACACAGGTTGCACTGAAAGATGTTGCCACATGCCAGACTAATGAGGCCAAAAGCTGAACACAACCCCCAGTGCAGTTCAAGTGTGATGAGGAACCACACTTGTAGTAGGCCTTGGACTGACCTGCATAGAAAATAATATCATGGTCCTGACCTGTAAACCTAGTCCAGATTTGTTTGGAGTCAGATATAGGCTCATGTCTGTTCTGTACCTCACACTTCTGTTGGAGCCAATAGAGGATGTCCGAAACATTGACCCAATCATTCCTAAAGAACACTATGATATTCTTGAATGTGGGTTTTGTCAGAGAAATAACAGTGAATGGGTACCATAAGGAGGAATTTTTAACCTCTGAGTACTTTCTCCAAAATCTATCCAGCAGCTTCGGCTTTTGAAACTGTTATCAAGTCTGGACTCACCAGATATGTGTATGAGAGCATTTATTTCTGACGCAAACAATTTTAGGGAGTTCTTAAGTAAGTTATGAGCCACATGTGCATGGTCTGGGACTGTATCTGGGCTCCTGCTGTATCACAGCCTGACTGTGTCACACCATTTGGCAGGCTCAGAACGATTTTAAAAAGGTCAGCCATTGTGAACCTGGGCCACGGCTACTCAGGTTCCTTAGCTGTATTTATTACATCAGTGTCTCTAGGTGGAGCCCCATCATTCTGGAGACCAAATACAGGAAGATCAGACTGGAGTTCTGGCAGTCCTACATCGGACTGCCCCCTCCCATCCCGGAGGTGGTGGAGGACTGACCATGTCAGTATGCACATTTCCCTGCCTGTCTTCCTTGGAATCATATCCTCCATTCTCACCAAGTCTGCAATATCCATACTGGCCCTATTGGGAACCATGGGGGCCATTGTTCTCAGTAGAACCCCCCCCCCCCCAGGCCTGATTAGGTATTTTTCTAGTCCTAGTTACTTTCATAGAAGTGTACTTTGGCAAAGTCTGTGCATCTGTTTGTGTAATGGAACTAGTTCTGATGTGGTGAGCTAGTAGAACCAAGAGGAATGATACCATAATTCCCCTTTTGCCCACTACCACGCTGCTGGTTGACATCAAACAGATCAGTCTTGTTAGACGGGAAAGGCACCAGATCAGAAGCCACAAGGGAAGAAACATCATATACAGTATTTCAGTCTGAAACACGTATCCCTGTAGCAGACTGAAAGTGGGGAGCAGCATATGCACTGCACCCACCCCTACTCCGAGGGTGGTGATGTGGCAAGAGTCCCACACAGTTCAATTCTCGAATGAGGCTTAGAAGAGATAGAGGTAGAATGTGTACTCACTCATTTCTGCTTAGGTTTTTGTTTCAATGCAACAGCCCCAGCTTCCCATCTAGAGCCATCCTTTGGTCTGCACCGTCCCATTGCTAATAGATCATGCTTTTGAGACAGTTCACTGCTGCCAGGTACTGGCAGCATTGGCATGGGTCATCCTCTCCTAAGCTGCTGTGCAACACAGTCCATAGGATCGCTCTGTCTCTGGATATCTGAGGTGGATGACGCTGTCACAGGGAGAAACTGACAGCACATCTTTATCAGCTGGGCCACTCCTCCTCTGCCTTGAAGACTGGTTTGATCTTCCAGTGACTGCAGCCAGAGTCGCATCCTCATCAGCCAGCAGCTGTAACAACAGGGCTCTTCTCTCCTGGATACCAGCTACCAAGACATTATCCTCTAGCATGCTGTCCCTCACCATCTGGTCAGGAATATGGCCACAATTTCCAGGTTCAGAAACAGGTACTTCCATGGATATCAGGGATTCTTTCAGGAGTGTGTTCAGCAGGAACCACAGATTCACTTCTTTCCACCTCCAACTCCATACCAGCAGGAACATCCCCTTAGCTGTTAGGGATTTCCATCGTGCTAACAAAAGTAATACAAAAAGCAGAATCAGCAGCAGCATGTCCTCCTCCACCTCTACCTCCAGGGTCCACCATCTTATCAGAAAGCAAGACAGACAGGGGTTCCCTCTACTGGAGAGTAGGGGGAGTTTCCTTGGTGCCATGGCCAATATTTCCAGTCAATAAAACAGACGCATGTAACTCACCTTGCAGGATATGCCAGGAAAAAGCTGTCACAGACTAGTGGGCCTTTCCTGGTCAAAAATTACAAATAAATAAATAACGTACAGTACATATAAACCATGTATTAGCCTAATATTTACCTAAGACATAATCCTTCTAAAATTATCAGAAAATAATGAAAAATGAATCTCTGTGATAGCTATAACAATTGCTTGGTTAATAACAGTGCAATTGCTTAGTTAATAATAGTGACTGCTCAGACTGATGCAAGATGAGTTTTTTTAAAGTAAACAGTTTTTAGGGAGGTTAATGAATACTTTTGATAATGATAAAAAATATTATCCCCCATTTAAAATGAAAAATGTAAGGTATGTAATGATACACAACATGCAGCTTTTTTAGTTAATGAACAGACTCATTCAAATATAGCATATCACCATTGTCAAATAACGCTAACAATGTACCAGCTGTAAATCACATTGTAACATGGCATTATTGAGAGCTGTATCAGGACGGCACACGATAGGCGAGACGGCATCACATGGTAGAGGAGCAACACGGCATTATGGCACGATAATGCTGTGTTGCTATTAAAGTACCTCGGACAACTGCAGAGCAGAGAGGATCAGTGTGGAGAATTAGACACAGGGCAGAAGAGGGACTGGAAGACGGCGAAATGTAGAGCGGTAGCCAGCAGTGACGCAGACGAGGACACAGGAGCAGCCGGGGGAAATTTCCGGAGCAGAACGCACCCCGAGAGGCATGGGGGGGGGGGAATGTAGTGCAGTGGAGATGAGGAGGCTATATAGTGTAGGAGACAGAGAAGGGAAATCGTGGGTCCGGTAAACGCATGTAGGGCAGTCAGAAGATCTGGAATTGAGTGAGGAAAGCTGAGGAAAAGTCAGAAAATGTCAGGGACCAAAACGGGAAATGTAGAGAGATTGGAGCCATGGGGAGACACACACACAGGAGGCCAGATAATATGTAAAACAAAGAGATGGGTAGATAACGAAACGGACAAAGCAAGACATAATAGACCTCCCAAAGTCGCAAACAAAATAACAGCCAGTCAGTTCGGAAAATGTCCTGAAATGTATGTTCAGAGATCCTGTCCTGATAGTTATCCTTGGTGTAGTTTTCACAACATCAGCAAAAAAATAGGTGTCTCTTCAGTGTTCACAAAGTGCAAGATACAAATGTAAATGGTGCAAAATGTGGCTGACTTCTCTTATTCATAGGATCAAAATAACAGTGACAGTACACAGTTTGTCCTAGAAGCCATGTTACAAGTGCATTAATCCCCTATGAAGGTGGCATCTAATGGGGAATTAATGCATGGTTGGACCGTTGTACGCACTCGGCCTCCGGCCTCGGGCCACAACGGTCCCAACCATGCATTAACTCCCCATTAGATGCCACCTTCAGAGGGGATTAATGCTTACTTGTTATAGAGAATACCATGTGTAATATATAAGAATCCCAACTTAAAGATGGTCTTAAAGATGTAGCTTTTCTTATATAGACACCTTCCCACCAAAACATAAATCACGCCCCCTGCGTCTCGCTGCCCTGTAGCCTGCTCTATATCCCCTTGTTAGCTACCAAATTAGCAGACTTCCTTTCTGCTCGCTCATGCTGCCCACACTGTTGAACCGAAGCTTGACCATTGTTTGCCCTTAAACATCACAGTGAGAAATACATACAGTAGGCACCCCCTATTGTGTTTTTCTATCCTTCTCCCTCTAATTTATATTCCCTTTTTTTTAAACTCTACTCACCGGACAGTAGCTGAATAAGTCATTTATATTAGCAATCTACTGAGGGCACCGCAAAAGACATTTGATATAGTACCTTCTGCATACCAGTTATACTTTTCATAATGGGGGGATTTCTCTGGATTCTGCTAGCTCTATTACTGTATCCTGAGTGCAGTGAAAAAGGATATCTCTCAGAGGATGCCACACAGAGAGATGTATTACATTACTCGACTTACTGCATTACTGCAACAGTCACAAGGGACTGGGTATGTATATATGACCTCCCAATGCTATAGCATAACCCATGGAGCAGTTGCCATGGAGGGACTCAGGCGGATTTACTATCTTATGGGACCTTGCTTCAACTCTGTACAGAAAATTATTCAATGCACTTGTCTGCAAGACTACTAATCAGCGCTCTAACAAGAGGCCAAAGCTCTATATCCGGATGGCAAACAAAGTGGTATCAGAATAAAAAAAAATGGGCAACGGCAAGAATCTTTAACCTATCTCTTGCAGCAACTATGAAACTATTGATACTATTATTTATATGCTCAGGAAATGTAGAACTTAACCCAGGACCCCCAGAGGTCATCACTGCACCAACAGACTTGGCCAAGATCAAAGGGCTAAGCTTTCTCTGTATTAATGTATGCAGTCTGTTAAAGAAGATCATAATGATCCAAGCCCGGGTTAACCATACTCTACCAGATATACTAGTAGTGTCTGAGACATGGCTCAGGCCTGTCACAGCCAACAAAGACATAAACTTACCTAATTATCAAGTATTCAGAGCTGACCGTCAAACTAGGGGTGGGGGCGTCGCGATATATGTGAAGGACAGCCTATCTGTAACCTGTCTCAACTCATTATCCATGGTAAAGGAATTTGAATGCCTGTCCCTCAAAGTGGCCCTCTCCCACACCACATCGCTGCAGCTAATCGGCTGCTATAGGCCCCCCTCAGCTGACCTCAAGCTATTATCCCACCTGGGTGACCTAATCAAAAAGGGAACAGAAGAAACGATAATCATAGGAGACCTAAACCTAAACTGGTTCTCAAAGGCAGCTGCACCCTTAATATCATTCTGCGATACACATGGGTTTACACAGCTCATAAATGAACCCACCAGAATCAACAAAAGAATACAAGCAACAGCACACTATTAGATGTTATACTAGTGAATAAACCTCACCTTTTCTCGCATGTTGGAGTACTATTCAATGACATCAGTGACCACTGCCTTATTGCAGGAATAAGATCAGCATGCAAGCCGTCATCCCCCACCAAGTTCACAATGAGGAGATCAAAGCAAAAATTCAACATTGAGGCATATCTGGAAGAGATAAACCACTCCACACGATGGCATGAGTTTTACTTAGCAAACACAGTGGAGATAGCGTACGAGGTGCTAAATGACATTATTACAGGTGCCCTTAATATCCATGCTCCAATTTCTAAGGTACGCATCAAAAATAAAACCTACCATTGGTTCACTCCTGACCTTAAAGTCACCCTCCTTGACAGAGACAAGTTATGGAAAAAGGCACGAAAAACTAAGATATCAACTGATTGGGAGCTATTCAAAAAAGCCAGGAATATCTGTACCAGGAAAGTATAAGATGCTAAGGCTGCTTATTATATGTCTGAACTAGACTCCTCCTGCCACAGCCCTGCCAAGTTCTGGAACACCATAAAAGACATAACAGGATATGATCCAAGTAACACACTCCCAGCCAAAATACACAATGGCAAGGGAACCATCTCTGATAGACTGGAAGTCCTGGAATCATTCAACAATCACTTTACAACCGCTGGTCTAGCATTCAACACCTCTCTGGCTAACCAAATGCGTTCCCAGTTAGGTATCAAGAACACTGAAGCACGGGTAACGGAGTCCACCTTCTCCTTCATACCAGCCACCCTGAAGCAGGTGGAAGAATTAATATCACAGCTGGACACCAAAAAAAGTGCAGGTGCAGACTCCCTTGATCCCTATTTTTTTAAAATTGTCATACAAGTATTAGCAGTAACAATAACACACCTATTTAACCTCTCACTACAACTAGGATCTATTCCATCGATCTGGAAAACAGCCCAAGTTATCCCGCTACTGAAAGAAGGGGACCCCGTGGACCTCAACAACTACAGGCCAATCTCTATCCTCCCTGTGCTATCCAAGCTGCTAGAAAAAATCATAAGCACCCAACTAAGAGGATATCTTGAAGAGGCTAATCTTTTAAATCCAGCACAATCTGGGTTTAGAACCAACCACAGCACCATCACAGCCCTTGCTAAAGTAACCAATGATTGGCAACTCGAACTGGACAAAAAAAATTGTGTCTGTGCTGTATTTTTAGACCTGAGTAAGGCATTCTATACGGTCGACCATGAACTGCTCCTCTCCTCCCTGAAATCCATAGGCCTCGACTCAACCTACATTAGATGGTTTAATAACTATCTCATGGGAAGGACCCAGCAGGTGAAGGCTGAAGGAGACCTATCACCACTCAAATCTCTCCAAAGAGGAGTTCCCCAAGGATCCATCCTTGGCCCAATCCGATTTGCCATCTATATCAATAGCATCAACAATAACTTCACCAAAGCCACTGTACACCTGTTTGCAGATGATACAGTATTGTATGTCAGTCACCCCTCTCCCGTAATAGCACGCATAGAGCTACAAGTAGAATTCAACCTATTACAACACCAACTACTGGAAAAAAACTCCTGCTAAATGCAAAAAAAACAAAGGCAATGTTTTTCTCCCCCCAAACACAAGCCGGACACTCCTTCCCAAACAATCTCCTCCACATATCCACTGTCCTTGGTGAAAATCTTGAATATGTTACAAAATTCAAATATCTGGGGGTCTGGGTAGACAATAGACTTGACTACTTAGATCATCTGGAAGATCTGCTAAAAAAACTCCATTAGAGAATTTGGCACTATTACAGAATAAAGCACTTTCTCACAAGTGATTCTAAAAAGAAGCTGGTCCAGGCCACATTTCTATCAGTATTAGATTATGCAGATTTCCTATATGGTCATTGCCCCAACTCATATCTGAGCAAACTGGACACACTTTACCATAGAGCCTTGAGGTTTATTACAGATCTCCCTCTTAGCACTCACCACTGCTCGCTTTATGCTGCAGTTGGATGGACCTCACTCCAATTTAGAAGAGACAGGAATGCCACACTATGGACTTATAGAGCGATATCAAAGATGCTACCAAAGTACGTCTCAGACTGCTTCACACAAATCACACCAAGTAAATATGCCTTAAGAAGTCTAAACTTCATCATGCTTAAAGTGCCCAAATTCAGTTCTCGATATGGTAGATCTGTTATCAGCTAGAAACATAGAAACATAGACTTTGATGGCAGATAAGGACCGCTTGGCCCATCTAGTCTGCCCATTTCCCTACCTACAGGATAGGCCGCAGATCCAAGTTAACTAACAGCCTATTTCTTCCTACCCCCCACAAGAATTGCCTTATGTCTGTCCCATGCATTCTTGAAATTCTCCCACAGTTTTAGACCCCACAGCCTCCTCAGGAAGGCTGTTCCATGCATCCACTACCCTCTCTGTGAAATAACTTCCTACATTGCCCTGAACCACCCCTTCTGTCTTTAAATTGTGTCCCCTTGTTCTTGCACATCTCTTTTTCTGAAAAATGCTACCCTCTTGGACTTTGTTGATTACACTGAGGTACTTAAACGTTTCTATCATGTCCCCCCTCTCCCTTCTTTCCTCAAGGGTATACAGTACATATTAAGCTCCTTTAGTCTCTCCTCATACGACTTCTCTTGCAGACCCTGCACCATTTTAGTTGCCCTCCTCTGGACTGCCTCTATCCTGTCTATGTCCTTGCAGAGATGGGGTCTCCAGAACTGGACACAGTACTCCAGATGGGGTCTCACCAACTGTCTGTACAGAGGGATAACAACTTCCTGTTTTCTGCTGCTGATGCCTCTCTATGCATCCCAGTATACCCCAGCCCTCCCTACTGCCTTCTCACATTGCTTGCTAACCTTAAGGTCATCTGATATGATTACCCCAGGTCCCTTTCCTTTTTGTTGTTGTTACTACCTCCCCCATTGTGTATTCTTCCCTGGGTTCTTGTTTCCCAGGTGCATTATTTTGCACTTCTTTGCATTGAATCCTAGCTGCCATACTTTTGACCATTCCTCCAACCTTGCCAAGTCCCTTCTCATCCTTTCCACCCTCCTGTGTATCAACCCTGTTGCAGATCTTTGTGTCATCTGCAAAAGGCATATTTTCCTTCCAGTCCCTCTGCAATGTCACTAGTGAAGACATTAAAAAGGACTGGACCCAATACTGAACCCTGCGTACCCCTACTAGTAACCCTCTTTCTTCAGAGTGGACTCCATTTACAATTATCTTCTGTGTCCTGTTGTGTAGCCAATGTTTTACCAGGCTACCACCCTGGGACCCACTCCCAGGCTGGTCAATTTGACTATTAATCTTTTGTGTGGGACTGTGTCAAATGCCTTGCTAAAGTCTAGGTAGGCCATGTCCACAGCCCCTCCCTGGTCTACTACTTTGGTCACCCAGTCAAAGAAATCTATTAGATTCGTCTGACATGACCTTCCCGCTGTGAACCCATGCTGCCTTGGGTCCTGTTCCCCACTGGCCTCTAGGTACTCAACTATTCTTTCCTTCAGAAGTGACTCCATCACTTTCCCTACCACAACTGTCAGACTGACAGGTCTGTAGTTTCCTGCCTCTGTCTTGGTCGCACTTTTGTGAAGGGGAATCACATCCGCCTTCCTCCAGTCCTCGGGTACCACACCATCCTCCCATCATTTATTAAAAAGAGTAGCCAGTGGTTTCACTAGTTCCTCCCTTAATTCTTTTAGAATTCTGGGGTGAATTCCATCAGGACCCATTGCTTTGTCCACCTTCAGTTTTAGGAGTTCTTGCAGAACCCTTTCTTCTGTGAAAGGAATGGGATCGACCCCCCTATCAAGAGTGCTTCTGTTAATTGGATTAGGCACTTCCTGCTCTTTTGTGAATACTGAGCAGAAATATTCGTTCAGTATCCCTGCTTTTTCACTGTCCCCCTCTGCCCACCCACCGTTCATTCTATTCAGCCTCACTATCCCTCCCGTTGTCTTTCTACGCTTGCTGATGTGCCTATAAAAGGTTTTATCCCCCTTCTTAACTGAGTTGGCTATCTTTTCCTCAGTTTGGGCCTTTGCTATTCTGACTTCCCTCCCTGCTTCCTTCTGCCTTAACTGGTACCACTGTCTGTCCTACTCCTTCTGTGTTTCCTTATACTTCCGGAATGCTATCTTTTTCTTCCTGACTTTCACAGCCACCTCTTCTGAGAACCATAGTGGCTTTTTCTTTCATTTTGATTTGTTTATTTGCTTCACACAAAGGCTTGTTGCCTCTGTGATGGCAGTTTTGATGATTCCCCATTGTTGCTCCACACCTCCTTCTAGCCTGTTTGCTAGTGCTTTTCTGAAGCACTCTCCCACCTTGCCAAAGTCAGCCCTCCTGAAGTCCAGTACCCTCACTTTTGTATGGCTTGACTCTGTAGCTGAGTTTAACGTGAACCACATTGTTTGATGGTCACTTGTTCCCAGATGGCAACCCATTTCTACATCTGAGATCCTCTCACTGCCCCCTGTTTGAGAGTATGAGGTCTAAGATTGCTCCCTCACGAGTGGGTTCCGAAACTAGCTGTCTGAGGCCTGCCACCTGTAGGACATCAAGAATGGCCCTGCTCTTGGATGTGGCTGCAGCAAATGTGCTCCAGTTAACATCTGGCATATTCAGATCTCCCATCAACAGTACCTCCCCTTTCTCTGACATTCTAAGAATACCTTCTATCATATCCTTTTCCATTCCCTCCCCCTGACATGGGAGTCTGTACACAACCCCTGTGCGGTTTTTGGTACCCTTTCCAGTCTTCAAGGTGACCCACAGTGCCTCCTCATCCCTGTTTACTCTTTTGTTCAGTTGCCTTTATCCCTTCCTTTACATAGAGAGCTACTCCTCCCCCTCTTCTCCCCTGCCTGTCTCTCCTATAGGTTATGTACCCTGGTATGTTAACATCCCAGTCATTCTCTGTGTAACATGTTTCTGTGACTGCTACGATATCCAGGCATCCCTCTTCCATCAAGGCCACCAGCTCAGGGAGCTTGTTGCCCAGACTACGGGCATTGGTACTCATTACCTTCCATTTCCTGATGGCCTTACTCCTTTTGCCCCATCCTGTCCTTCTTGCCTTTGTCACTTTCTCCATTTACCCCTGCCCTTCTCCCTATCGACCGTCTATGTTGGTGTTTGCCACTTACTACCATGATTTTTGGGGGACCAGGTTTCCTGCTTCTTTCCAGTGCCTCCCCTTGGCTAGTTTAAATGCTTGCCAATGAAGCATTTAAACCTATCACCTAGGATCCTGGTTCCCCTCCTGGACAGATGCAGACCATCATGCCAGTATAGGCTTACATCACTCCAGTTGGACCCCCAGTACCCAATGAAGCCAAATCCCTGAGCTCCACACCAGTTTTTCAACCACTGATTGAATCCCATGGTGCAGAACACCCTAGCATCTCCTATGCCATAGATGGGCAGCACCTCCAAGAAGGTTACTGTGCGTGCTACTTGTCTAAGGCCCCTCCCCAATTTCACAAACTCTTCCTGCACTTCTCTAATCCCTTTCTTAGCCAGGTCATTTGTCCCTATGTGGACAATGACATCCAGCTCCCTCCCCTGTGCAGCTGCTCCGGCAATCCTGAGGATTCGCTCCCTTCCTCCCCCAGTTCTACCTTCCTAACAATGGAGTCCCCCACCAGGAGTTGTTTCCTTTCCCTGCGGGGTCCCCTGCCACCCTCCTGTGGGTCTCCTTTGTGGAGGTTCCCAGCATCCTCCTTGGTCTCCACTGCAGGTGCCTCCATAGAAGAACCACACTTTGCCAGAATGGCATAGGAATTGTGGAGAGGTACAACTGGAGGTATGTGCCTCTGTTCCACCACCCTCACCCTCCCTGAGCTCACTGTGGTCCAACCTCTCCTCTTTCTTGGCAACCTCTGAGGCAACAGCAGTGGCACTGGCGGTCCCTGGATGGAAGAAGAGGTCCCACAAATCCTGGCCAACTCAGCCTGGAGATGAGCAACCTCCTCCCTCAGCCCAGAGAGGTGCCTGCAGATGGGACAACACTGCATCCTCCAGAATGTCTCCCTGAAGACTGCTGCTCCATGGCCACTGCACTGCACCACTCCAATCATGTCTTATTTCTGTCCCCTTAACTGTTTGCAATCCTTACTCTTTCCTCTATTTTTTTTCCTCTCTTTCCTTACTTTCTGCCTGTGTGCCCTTTAAGCTCCTGATTGTCCTGTTCTGAGACAAGAATATCCTATATTTCTCAGTAGACCCCTTACTTGCTCAGAGGCAGACCTCCAGCAGTTATAGGAGTTCGGAAAGCTACTCTTGCCCTTCTAGGATGGTGGGTTTTTGGTGGCTCTGTGATCACTCACTTCCTGCTCCCAAACAGGAAGTTCCTGTTGTCAGTCAAATCCTGTGCCTATAAAAGTAGAACTAGCTTTGGGTGGGAGGGTGGAGGGGAGCTATGTCTTATCTGCCTTATGGAATACGATGCAGAAGACCCTGAAAGTGAACAGATACATCTCATTTACATCCGTTAAATATCTGTATTCGAGGCTTATCAAAGAAAAATGTATTTGTTTCCACAAATAGTAGAGTATTCCTTATCTTATCCATCTCCCTTCCCTGATAGCCAACTCACGGAAGGTATCCACCTTTACTAAGAGTCACCACCCCTCACACTCCATGCACCCCTCCTTTCCATCCACCTCCCCTTAATCCCTTGTCATATATCACAGCCCTATACCCCTGTTATACAAACCCCCCAATGCCGCCCTCCTGCCCTCTTCATAAGGCCCACAGTTTATCCGTTCCATAGTATAGGCCCCCACCATCTTCTTCCTCCCCCACTGGCCAGGCACACCACTTCCCGCTCCCCTTCCCTCACCCCTTATTACCACTACACCTGAATTTAATGTATAGTCTGATTAGAATGTATCCTTAGACTGTGTGTATACTGAATATTCTATGTAGTATCCTAGAGAGTGTGTATATTGAATATTTTTTATGTATCTATGTAAATTGAACCTTGACCTTACCAGTTCCATCTTGCAAATGAGCTGTGCTCAACAATGTTCGCCTGGATAAATAAAGATTTGATTGATTGATTTGATTGATTGGTCCTTCATACTCAGGCAAATTTAAAATTTCTGATAGTGAAGTCCCAATCTTGTGTCTGTGACATTGTGCTTATTTCCATGGCAATAGACTGTGGTGCCACAAATGCTGGATTGTGATTTCACTGCATGCTTAAAGTGTCCATCATACTGTAGCCTGAAAACACACAAACAGCTCTTTTAAATGAGGTATAGGGGTTTACCTGACATCAGTCCAGAAATATTGATTCCTAAGTCTGCCTGATATTGACATTCGTTTGCCACCATTTTAGATCCTTGTGTTGTCATGTAGAATTAAGCTGTGGCTATCTAAATTGTGGTCAGACCATTTGGAGAAAGTAGGCTACAGGATGACTATGACAGATTTTTCCCCTAACCACTGACCTACGGGCAGTTGGATCCAGGGGTAGTTGACAAGCAGTTAAACAAAATAAAGTACACTTGTTCCCGTGAGAACACTTGGCACAGAAGAAGCTTGGTAGCTTACCTCACTTTTGTTCAGTCATCCTTTTTTGTGCATTTACAAGTGCTCTGTGCTGATGTACCGACCGAACAATGAAACTGCAACAATGAAGACCATTACAGCGACAGAAATCAACAGGTCACTGTAATGGTCCCCGCTGAACACCGGCACTGCATCTCCAGGTGTTTCGCCCCCCTCCCCAAAACAACTCAGACTCAGAGTTGTTTAATTAAATACTGGGGGGTTGGGGGCAGATCCCCCTGAAGAAAACACAATGGAATACTGACAGCACAATGCCAACAATTGGCAATCTGTCTGTTGATGTGGAGGATGTCGGTAACTTTGGTGTTGCTGCGGTATGGTAGATCCCTCTGTGCTTCTAGGCTTCTGCCTCTGACCTGCTCCCACTTCTCACCCCAGCACAGAAATAACTGGCAAATTTTGCAGTCAGATCATACTTTAGCAGGAACACTAAGTACTACCTCATGAATAACATACACCGGGGATACTAAATTAAGGGACAGCTTGGTCCACAATTAACTGCAGCAGGAAACAATAAAAGCACCATCATGGCTGCCAGTCAAATCCCAGGGTTTCCACAAATGTGAAAATTGTGTTGTGTGCAAATGGAGTGTACAAGAAAGCAATTCTTACATCCTAGTCAGGATGTCTGTATGGAAATCAGGGAATTTATCTCATGCACCAGTACAGTTGTGGTGTCATTTCTGTGGTGTAGGTGCAGCCTGATTTATGTAGGGAGAACCATCAGGCTGCTAAAAAAACATATACAAGAACATGTGTACTCCATAACAAGCAATAGATCCGATACCTGAGTAGGAACACACTTTAGGAAATGCCATGATGGTAGCCCTACCAGTCTATCAATCATGGGTATAGAATGGGAGAAACCCCCAAGAGGGGTGGGGATCACCTAAAAAACCCTAAGTGCTCCCTATGGACACACCTAAAGTCTGCCTCAGCCTGTAACTATCCCTAGGCTGCCTGGTTTCTTCTACCCCATCTTGATGTGCTCTGTCCATTACCATGGTCACAAGGCCCCTACCCCTCTGAGCTAATAAAGGTGCCCATTGACCCTTATTCGCCCTTGCACCTAAGCACTTACTGTTCTTAAAAATGGGGAAATCGCACCATGTCCCACCTTAATGCTCTTGCATTCTTCCATAAAATGTATATTACCCTTTACTGTTTGATTGTCTTTACCTTTATGCATATGCTTATCTGTTCATTATGCACATGTTTATTGTGCACACTGTTCACTGCCTGTATAGCTAACATGTTTTGTTTACTCTCTCACAGAGCAAATGCCTCTCACACTTCTATCTTTTGCACTGAGTAACATGCTGCAGATCTCCAGTAGCTATGGTTTTCTATCTTTCCCTGTCATTACAGTGGTCACATTCAAGTTTGACATTACTTAGAATGATAGTGATGTCATACTGTGTTATCCAGTTCCAACTACTACATATTCTACTTATTATAGTATAGTTTGATTTGCTACTGGTTGTCCGAGGTCTACACACCACTGTATTTTCTATAATTTATTTAATTATTTACCTTTGGATCAGCGTTTTAATTTTCGTTCATTACCGTTCTTACACAAAATTCAACTTGAGTTCCTTCCATATAGCATAAATACTTTCTTTGTTAGAAATGATCACTCAGTAAATACTAGAATGCATGCTAGATTTTTGTTTAAGGTTCCTCTCTATCATACAAAATTTGCACAGAATGCCGTAACTTTCCAACCCATTATTATTTGTAATACATTACCTAGCACTTTAATAGGCTTATCCACAATATTCAGTTTTAAGGTGCAGCTTAGGGGCCATTTGATGACACTTTCTGTATGTAAGTGCAATAATTGACTGATGTCTTTCATATTTATGTGTTTATTATATTTGTCTAATGTATGTATTTATAATACTGGACATCTGTGAAAATGGGTTAATAACCCACAGACCTTTCAGTATAAAAATAAAAATGAAATGAAATATTATAATCTAAAGAATATAGAGGATAATGGTTGGGCAACAGTGAACAACGCTGTGTTCACTTCTAGAGGTTGTCATGACAACCAAGTAGACCTCGAGGGTGAAGCTAAAGAGGTCTACGTTGTCATGACAACCTCGAGAAGTAAACTCAGAATTGTTGTTTACTGTTGCCCATCCATTGTCTTTTATAGTGTATGGGCAACAGTTAAACAAGAACAGAGCATTTCTTGAGTGTTGCGCAGCTGTCCTTCCCCACACTACCTTAAACAAGCCATACTCCCCCACCCCCAACACACACATATACTCTATTTTTTATAATAAAAGAAATTTGAAGGGCCATACTGTTTTATGCAGGAGTCCACAGCATCTCTTCACATCTTCCTTGCAATGGCTCACACAGTACCGTGCCCACAAGCCAGTTTTGTCAGTGATCAGAAGACATAATCATAATTTTAACAGATGTTTGAACACTGTGCTATGATTGGAGGCAGAAGCAGCAGTGTACGATGATGTTCTATGTTGTACCATCGTAGTGATGTACTCAGAGGGTACAATAACCTCTTGACATCACAACAATGGTACAATAACACTGGGATTCTGCTGATTTCCATTTGAAACAGCAATCTCCCATACACTATATAGAGGACTGTGTATGGTCACCCATACATAACAAGCCTGTGTGACTTAAGAGGTTGCCGTATAGGGAGAGGCATCAGCAGCAGAAAACAGGAAGTTGTTATCCCTCTGTACAGACAGTTGGTGAGACCCCATCTGGAGTACTGTGTCCAGTTCTGGAGACCCCATCTCCGCAAGGACATAGACAGGATAGAGGCAGTCCAGAGGAGGGCAACTAAAATGGTGCAGGGTCTGCAAGAGAAGCCGTATGAGGAGAGACTAAAGGAGCTTAATATGTATACCCTTGAGGAAAGAAGGGAGAGGGGGGACATGATAGAAACTTTTAAGTACCTCAGTGGAATCAACAAAGTCCAAGAGGGTAGCATTTTTCAGAAAAAGAGACTTGCAAGAACAAGGGGACACAGTTTAAAGATAGAATGGGGCAGTTCAGTGGCAATGTGAGGAAGTATTATTTCTCAGAGAGGGTAGTGGATGCATGGAACAGCCTTTCTGAGGAGGTTGTGGGGTCTAAAACTGTGGGAGAATTCAAGAATGCATGGGACAGACATAAGGCAATTCTTGTGGGGGGTAGGAAGAAATAGGCTGTTGGTTAACTAGGATCTGCGGCCTATCCTGTAGGTAGGGAAATGGGCAGACTAGATGGGCCTAGCGGTCCTTATCTGCTGTCAAAGTCTATGTTTCTATGTTTCTATGCCGTGGCAACCAGAGACCTTGACAGCACAGCTTGAGAGGTCCACTGATTGCCAAGGCAACCTTGAGAGTCAGACACAAGCTTTTCTGTGTATGGGTGACGATACACAATCTTTGATAGTGTATGGGCATCCACCTGGATGTGTCACTCTCAACGCGACAGCCTGTGGTTGCACCACTGCCAAAAACTGCAGCTTTCTTGATTGCCAGTGCTGTTTTGCATCAGCGGTCAAAGCCGCAGTTTGAACAAGGCGGCCACGCAATGACATTCAATGTTGTTGTGCTGCAGTGGTGATGTCCTCAGTGCAGCACAACAGCATCATGACATCACTACTGCAGCACAACAAGGCTGTTCCAGGCATGGATTTCCATGCAGAGCAGAGTTTGAACATACACTATAAAGGTATTACTGTAATAGAAAATGTAGTAAAGAAATGGTATCAGCCCTTATGCTATTGAACAATGAATTTGTGTTGATTTGAAAACTTTATGAGATGATCACCATAGAATGTTGTCCAGGACAGGAATTTGCAGAGTGTTGAAGTTGAATATATATATTTGCTTTAACTTTAATGGCATAATATGCTTTTGAACATCAAATTAGCCGTGTATGTAGATTTTGTACTTTTTTGTATACCTTTTGTACTTCTAGGAAACTATAGTATAAGAGAACTGCATCTTCTTTCCACATTTTTGTAATGCACTGTAACTTACTCTGATGTCATTATGATGTCATATGTTCATCGGTTTAAAAGGCTGGCCTTCCACTGCTGTAACCACACTCCCTGATGAATGTTGCATCCAAAGTGTTGGGGCAAGCAGTAAGAGCAAGTCAGAGGCAGATGCTTGGAAACACAGAACACTGATAAATGCACACAAAAGGATAAGTGAATAAAACTGAAATAAGCCACCAAGCTTCTTGTGTGCCGAGTGTTTTTTGGTAACCCCCTTCCCCAGAAATAAGTGCACTTTATTTTGTTTAACTGTGTCTTTATTAGCAACCTGGAAGCCACCACAGCTCCCACCATGAACACTAGTAAGTTTGTTCTTGTTACCACTGCCGCTGTCTAACTACTCTGCTCTGGGAGTAATTTTGGCATTAAAGGACTGGCTTCCTGGTTTTGAATTAGCCAGTTTGAACACCAAATTTTTTTAAATTGTGGACTTTTGCAAACCCAACCAATATGGTTTTTGATATGAGTGGCAAGGGAAGCTTTGCAGACAACAATTCAGAGCCAGAAGGACATTTCATTTTCAAAAATGCAAGCTCTCTGCAATCTCAGAGGGTGAAAGCCAAAAACCAAATTGGCAGTGATGTAGCTGTGGTGAGTGAATCTGCAGATTTAAAATGTGCTTTCATAAAGTTAGAACTGATGGAGAAAGAGCTTAACATTATCTATTATATAACAACACTCGAAAATTGGGGGGGGGGTCAAAACTTTTAGAAATTGGAAAAAGTGAGTGCAAACAGCTCATAAATGCACCTTGACCTTTGTAAAAGTGGTAGTGAAAGAGGACACAGAAAAGTATAATGTAATTGTAGAAGAGGTCAGAACAGCAAAAAAGGAGCTAAGAAAATATGTTAACCACCCTAAGTACAGCAAGTTGGACAAAAAATGAAAGATAATATTGACAAGTATGAGAAAGATCTGGTATTAAAAAAGGAAAACAAGCTGCAGAGAGATGAAAATAATTACACTTTCTGTACACTGATAAAATGGAAAAAGCATGAGAGAACACAAAGTAGAAGTAGGAGCAGGTGGAGAAATAAATCTAAATCATGGCTACAAAAAAAATAGCACACGGAGTAGAAACATAACAGAAAGTAAATCAAGAAGCAGCACTGAACTCATCAAATGAGAAGAGCAGAGGTGAAGGAAGATCTGTGGCTTTTTTAGAGATAGATAGGACCCAGAAGAAAGCAATGAAAAAAACAGAGTTGAGGCAGAAATAAGGGGTACCAGAAGTGGGCAAAGGGACAGAGGGAAGAAACTTCCAGCATCACAAGTGCAGCCATGGCAAACACAGTGGGAGAAGACAATGAAGGCAAAGAGATAATAAACCTTTCAAGGGTAACACTATCAGTGGCACAAGAATGGTAAGGCAAATTAACTTGAAATATCATTTTGCCAAAAGTGCTACAGTGTATATGGGGGGGGGGGGCAGCATTTCATCCTTGTTGATCAAGGACACTGAGACTGATAATACCGGTCTACTAGTGTGCAAAAAAGGTGTGATGCAGATGGTATGGATTGGACTGCATACGATATTCAAAACTGGGATTTACTGTAATAGAGTAAATTTAATGAAAATCAAGTGTGTGCAAGATTGTGGTATTCATTGTAAAGTTGTGGTGGGTAATGACTTAAACAAAAAGCACGACTTTGAAGTTAGCCCTAGTCCCTTAGCAATAGCAAGCAATACTGAGGGACCTGATGGGACATGAACCACATAAGCAAAGTGAATTGCTTAATTCAGTTGACAATTTGATCTCTCTCTTGAAACAAATAATGAGTTTGTAAAAAGAAGGAGAAAATGTTTAAGCTGAGGTCTATCATTTGCCCCCTAACAAATGCACTGCTATCAGTGTATGTGAAAAGCAGTGAATCAGGAAGTTAAGTCTCTGATAGAAAGAAACAGCAATGTACAAAGGCAAAATATGTCACCCGAGGAGGCCATGGCTCTTAAAGAATCTGAAAATAACAAATATGTAATACATAAACTGGCTGATAGGCAGGAAATAATGTGCTTGTGAACAAAGAAAAATACATTACTATGGCACAAAATTTGATTGGGGATAAGATGAAATACAGAAAGTTACAAGGTGATCCCACATATGTATTCAAAAAAATAACTGCTGGCAGTTTTGGAGGCAGCAATCCACAAAGGTGATATCACTTGGGAAAAATTTCAATTTACGTGGAAAAACCATCCACTAGTACCCACAAGCTATGCTTCACCTAAAATTCACAACAATTGTGTAGATCCCAGGCTCCCCTACAGTTTTGGGGCTGGGGTCTCTTTCAGAAAATGTGGGCAACTGTATCAACTTTTTCTTAAAAGAGGAGGTACAGAAATTGAGCTCATATGACAGAGATACTAGGATATTCTAAATAAAATGCTGGAAGTTGACAGGATTGATGGGTACTACTGGATGGCTATTGATGTAGAAAGTCTGTATATGAATGTTTGACATCAGGATGGTCTTAGAGCCTTTGATAGTGTACTGAAAAGACTACATAATTCTGAAAGTATACCAACTAGTTTTTTATTAGAGGCATTAGAACTCTTCCTTCACCTTAACTGTTTTGTATTTGAGGGCAGCCATTACTTGCAAACCTGTAGGACATTGATGGGTGCCGTTATGGTACCATCATACTCTAGTTGGATGGGAAAGGAATGTGATCTTTGAACCTAGCACTAACTCACACACAAACCATTTTATCAAGTGGTACTGCTTTATTGATGACATTGTCTATGTGTGGAGGGGCACATATAACAGTGCTGTGGAATTTACTGAGTGGCTGAATAACAATAAACTGGGGCTCAAATTCACATATAACATTTATCCAGTTTAGATCAATTTTTTAGATGTCAACCTCACAGTCAAAAATGTAGGTGTCACAAGTGAGTGCTTCAGGAAAGACATAACCCCAAACAGTATTTAAGAGCTTAAAGTGCCCATCTGAAATCCTTGATTTGGTCAGTCTCCTATGGACAGTTCATTAGACTATGTAGGAACTGCTCTGACACAAATGAGTACAGTAAACAAGCTGATGAACTAGAAATGAGACTACTAGCAAGGGGTTATGAAAAAGAAAATATTAGGAATGCTAAGGATAGGGCAGGGGTCATGAAGAGAAAAACACTTGCTGGTGCCAAAATTCAGAATGGAGGAAAGTGATTGTGTCACATTTGTGACACAGTACAACAGTATAGCAGACAAAGTGTGCCACATAATCAGAAATAATGGACACATTTTGCAATCAGATCCTACTTTAGCAGAAGCATTGAGTTTTACCCCAAGAATAACATACACCAGAGGTATTACCTTAAGGGACAGATTGGTCCAAAGTTATCTGCAGCAGGAACCAGTATGAACACCATCATGGCTTCCAGTCAAACCCCAGGGTTTCCACAAATGAGGAAATTGTGTCATTTGCAAATGGGGTGTACAATGGAAGCAATTCTTACATCCTAGTCAGGATGTCAGTGTCACAAACCCATTCAGCAGGTCAGGGCTTCTACTCCAAAAGTGCCAACCTCTGAGCACAGTCTTGTGAACAATTTAACAGAATAAGGTAACCCTCTTGTTTGTTTTGTGAGTTCGGATCAACCTTTGGTCTCAAGTCTTGGAGGGATTCAAACTGTGAACCTCTTGCTAGTGTACTCAATGCACAGGCTCAGATATTTCTGTCTTCGGGAGGCCAGATATCTTTGCCTATGGGCACCTAACTGGGTATACAGAGATGGACCCTTAAAAACTTTAATAGAGACCTCAGATTTAAAACGCTTCTCTCTTCAGTTTGGTACCACCATTCAAGCTATGCCTCATGTCTGCTATAACCATATATACTTTTCTTACCAATAAAAGAAATTCAAAGACAGTCCAAATATGCTCTAAAAAGAATTTTACTAAAATAGATAAAAATATGTAAAACACAAAATACAGAACTGTTATATCACAAGTCATACACATCTTTTAAAAGAACAAGGTTTAAACAGTGCAAATTCCTACTTACAGTACTTATATTTGACTCCCTTTCTAAATACCTGTTTTAAAGTGCTCACATATGTGTCCTTGTCAGAGTCTAGATAAAAGTGTCCAAGTAAAACGTAATGTTCCTTAAAGCAAACTGTATTTGCCAACCTCTTCTGTGTGAGGTCATCTAGCTCCTCCTCTGTCAGATTATATAAAAAAATATATATCTTATACAAAAACAGGATGTCTTTTCAAAGTATTATATTCTGCTATCTTCAGCATGACTCATGTCCTTCAAATGACACTTTATTTGATCTCATAATAAGCGTCCCCCTTCCAGGACATGAAAGCATCTTTATGATTTCGTGCTCCTGTGTAATAATCTGGATTTTCCCCTCCAACGTCATAAAATGGATACGATCTTCCATCTTAGCAACTACAGCTGTAATTAACTCAGAAAAACAGGAGATCCTTGATTAAGGCCTTCCATGTAACACATTGTCTCTAAAACCTGGGTGTGTGTGATCTCACATGCTGGTTCAGCAATTTCTCATGGCTTTCATCTTTCAGCTGAAAACTGGGGGGTGAGGTCACTCCTAGAGCACCAGATTTTCAGCAGAGACAGTCAGTAATACATTTTATATTAAAAAAAATGTTACAGCACTCAGAACTGGCTGTCCACATCACAGTCAGTATGGAAATCAGGGAATTTATCTCACACAACAGTACATTTTTTGTATATGTTCTGTGGTGTGGGTGCGGCCTGATCTAGGTAGGCAGAACCATCGGGCTGCTCAAAAAACACATACAAGAGCATGTTTACTCCATAAGGAGCCATAGGTCTGATACACGAGTAGGCTTGCACTTTAAGAAATGTCATGATGGTAGTCCTACCAGCCTATCTTTCATGGGTATAGAATGGGTAAGCCCCCAGAGGGGTAGGGATGACCTAAAAAAACCCTTATCCGATAGGAAAGTCATTGGATTTTTCAGTTGAGAGCTCTTAAACCCATAGGACTAAATGAAACTTTTGAGCTCAAACCTTTTCTTCAGATGTATGTGAAATGATATAATATATTGTATAGTTAACATGTTGTTTTGTCTACTCATAAATGCCACTCATACTTCTGTCTTTTGCACTGAGAAGCATGCTGCTGATCTCCTACAGCTATGCTTGTCTATATATCCCTGTTGTTACAGTGGTCACAGACAGGTTTGATACTATTTAGAATGAGAGTGATGACACACTGTGTTACTTACTTCTAACAACTACCTATTATAATCTAAAGAATGAAGATAGAAATACAGTATATATATGGCATTGATTAAGCAATAAGCCATGACGGGGGGGTGTTATTGTGGGATCATGGCCCACCTCGGGGTGGGTTGAAGCACGAGGCGTAGCCGAGGGCTTCCACCACCTGAGAAGGGCCGTTAGCCCACCATAACACACCCCCTGGAGTGCCTTATTGCAGTTATGAAATGGGTAATTTTTAGTAAATTTTATGCATTTTTAAACATAATACTTTCAGCTGAGCTGTTGTGCTGGGATAATGGCCCAGCTGAAAGCAGCCCTCGGCCAATCAGAATACATCATTCTTTCTACCATTTCATATGTGTTAGTGAAGAAATGGTACCAGCCCCTATACTGTTGAGTAATGAATCTGTGTTGATTTGAAAACATTTTAGGATGATCACCATAGACTTCTGTTCAGGATAGGAATTTGCAGAGCATTGAAGCTGACTATATATATTTTCTTTAACTTTATGGATTAATATGATTTTGAATGTCACAATGACAGTGTATATAGCTTTTGTACTTTTTGTATTTCTAGGAAACTATAGTATAAGAGAACTGCACCTTCTTTTCACATTTTTTGTGTGCTCTGTAACTTATTCTGATGTCATCATGATGCAATATGTCCATCAATTTAAAAGGCTGGCTGTCCACTGTTCTAACCATGCTGCCTGACAAAGGTTCTGACTGAAGTGCTGGGGTGAGCAGTAGGAGCAGGTCAGAGGCAGATGCCTGGAAACAGAGCAGCTGTAAATGCACACAAAAGGATGACTTGAATAAATTTAAATAAGTCACCAGGCTACTTGTGTGCTGAGTGTTTTTTGCTCACCCTTTTCCTCTGGAACTAGTGTGCTTTATTCTATGCAACTGTATCTTTGGCTAGCAACCTGGAAGCACACTGGATCACTCACCATGAACAAGAGTAAGTTTTTTCTTGTAGTTGATAAGCAGCACTGACCTTGGGACAGTGCTTTTGTTTCAACATGTCTCCAATGGCATCCCCCAGTGGCTCGGTCTGGGATTAATAAGGGGAAAGGGGAAGAATGAGGGGAAAAGCATTATAAACGTAGTTCAGCAGCTCTGCATTTAAATATGCAGAAACTAATAAAGGACCAAATACAGGGGGACATCTTTTCCAATAGGGAACATTTTAATTAATTAAAAGTGACAAACTGTACCATGGTTTGAAAAGCAAACCATGGCACATTCTTTTCCAGCTGGCCTTCCCCAGACAACTGATAAAAAAACAATAGTACAATTGCTGAACAGTTATTTACTTGTAATTTATTTTCTGAGGCTTTACTTTTGACTATTATTCATGATGTTTTGTTTATTGTATTTGTGCCTTCTAGATGTGTTACTGTTGAATTGTACATCTTGAATAAAATGTACAGTGCTCAGTAAATAGGAAGGGAATTTACTAAGAAAATAAACCTAACATAATGTAACCTTTGGCCCACTGCAACATGCATGCCCATATCCAGCCCTTATTTTTTTCTGATGGAAATAATGGCTTCTGGTTAACATTCTGCCAGAACAGTAAGATGATGTATCATTCCACTACAGTGCCAAACCTGCCAATGACTGGCATTGTTCCATCCATTAATTTGCTAGGAAATATTGTCCAAATTCTTATTATAGAAACAGAAATACGATGGCAGAAAAGGGTCCACTGATCCATCTAGTCCACCTGGCCCTACCTATAGTATACAAATGCACTAGTGATCACTCGCTTCCATTAGGGTTGAGCTTGACATACATAATATCTGACATGTGAGTGAACAGCCCATATATCATGACCACAGAGCAGAGAATGTATTTGTATATTACCAGTCATTCATAAAGTATCTCTAAGTTCTTTACTATCACTAACGATGAATACTAGTACTGCTGGTAGTGCAGGGACTGTAAGCAGGCAAACAAGGCAACCGTCATGCACCAGTGATTTCCCACAAACAGCTGTGAGTCATTGCAGAACCTGTTTTACAAAAATGTTGGCTAGGATACCAGTGTTATCCTGTAGTTTTTTCACATAGTGCCATGGGTTATAAATGTTAAATTATTTATTTAGTTTAATTTTTGTTGAACAGCTAAGTACACTAGACAGGAATTGTCTATTTTCAGGCACAACCTATTAGGTTACAGTGAGTTTAAAAGTACGGGATGGATGACAGAATAAACAAAGAGGGTAAATCGGATACTGTATATCTTTGAATATAGGCTGTCCTCGGTTAATACTTCACCACAAAACAAAAAGCTTTTAATAGAAGCCATTCTCAAATAAAGATCACATCTAGTATTAGACGGCTACCTTCATTTCGAAGAACCAGGCAGTCAGTACAGTTTTACAGAATCAGACGCTACCTGTTGAATTCAGTGAGATGGCACCACAACCCTCTCACACCCAAAATACACAGCTCGTCTGGCAAAAGGTAGAGAGACAAGGTTCAGAGTGTGTTATTTTATTTTAGAAGTCATAAGTTGTATATTGCCAAATAAAAGAGGTTTTTTCAAATAGGTAGGTAGGCAATGTGACAAGGTGGCAGGAAAGACAAACAGGATGCTGGGATGCATAGGCAGAGGAATCACCAGCAGAAAAAGGGAGGCAATAATTCCACTATACAGGACATTAGTGAGGCCGTACCTCAAGTACTGTGTCCACTTCTGGAGGCCTCCTCTACATAAGGGCATAGATAGGGTGGAGGCAGTTCAGAGGAGGGCAACCAAAATGTTGCAGGGACTACATCACAAACCCTACAAGGATAGACTGAAGGAATTAAATATGTACTCCCTGGAGGAGAGGAAAGAGAGGGGGGATATGATTGAGACATTTAAGTACCTCACAGGGAAGAATAAGGTACAGGAGAATGCTATATTTCAAAGAAAAAGATGCTCAAGGACGAGGGGGCACAAGATGAAACTGGAGGGAGGTTTAAAGGAAACGTGAGGAAGTACTTCTTCACAGAGAGGTTGGTGAACAAGTGGAACAGTCTGCCAGCAGAGGTGGTGGGGCAGAAATGATTACAGGTTTTAAACATGCTTGGGATAGGCATAGAGATTTGTTGGTAGTAAGAGGAGGGATACAACATAATTCTAGCAGTGCATTGTGTAGCACAGTTGTTAGTGGTAATGGGACAGACTAGGTGGGTTGAAGGCCCTTATCTGCTGACAATTTCTATGTTTCTATATAAATACAGTCAGCATAACTGGGTGGTAGCTGTATTGTGGCAAGATGCAAGAAATGGGTTTTCTGATAGTACCGTAAGTGCTCTGGGACAGGGTTCCTGCAAGTTCTGGGTTCTCTGCTAGTACCGTACATTCTGCCACTGTCTTAGCAAATTGCTGTACTTACTGAGAGTGAGGATGATCAGGCAGATGGTTGGACAATCAGGCAGGTAGACAGGTGGATGATTGGGTGGCACTTAATTGTTAACATGCTGAGTGAGGGGGGTGAAGACAAGTTGGGGAGATGCCAGTATTGAGCACTCAAGACACTCTGAGTTTTTTTTTTTGAAACATGCAGTGTTTGATATTTGCTGTACTGGGCTAAGTAAGGAGATGGGTAGGGGGATGGGACACCAGCATCAAGCCCCTCCACACCATGCTATGCCAAATTCAGTAAACATGCCAAGCGATTGTTACTGTTACAAGCTGGTATCATGCCACAACTAATGCACACAACAACAGGGTGTTCACTGCTGCTCCTACAGCAGTCTTATTTGTATGGTAGGCAATGCAGAGAATAAAAAAAACAAAAAAACAATTTTTTTGATCATTTGGGTGGCTTTTAAATAAAAGCTGCCCTCAAATAGAAGCCGTCCATGATTAGATGCCACAGACCAAAGTCATAAAGCATAATAGAAGCTGCGGTTTCTAACTGAAGATATACAGTGTATGGTGCAGCATGACAATTACAAAATGAATACACAAAAACAATAGTTACACACTGATATGTACATAAATACAAGTTAAGCAACACAAAAATGATAAATTACACCCAGACTGCAAAGCTTTAGACACCATTCAAACAAGTTAACTATTCTAGAGTCAGGTGTAACAACCAGATATTGAAATGAGTCAATCAACTCAAGGAAAGAGCCATCAAGGCAAGAAATTGGTAATTTATTAAAATCACCACAGAGCTTTGGAACTGATCCAGACAACATGGCCTGAGTTTTTGCCATTTCAGACCAGTTTATTTTCTATAAGCCAGCATTGACGTGAGCTGAAATCTAGATTAATCTATTTAGATCATTGAACTCTCTACTCTCTAGGAACAAACTACCTATTTATCTCACACCATAGGGCTGCTCTCATGGCTGTCTCTGCCTGCAAATGCCCCTCCCCTTAATACAGAGATTTAGGTACCTGTGGGTGTGAATTAAACATTCATGCTGGTTCTTTCTTTTTTCTTGTTTCTGTGGAATTGCAGTGCTTTTTGCATATTCTATAAAGTGTGTATATTGTCTTTATTGCTTGGATTTCACTCTCATAACCATGGTACATCAATTGCATCTTGACCTGTAACTTTAGTATTTATTGTCCAGCAACCTTTGTATTCCTTGCACAAGTCAATTGATTGTATTGTATTGTATTATCTAATGGCCAGTTGCCCTGTCTGTGCTTTTTGTTGTTACCCATTATATGCCATCTTTATGGCCTGAGCCATGCCTGAAGACAGTCCATGGGACCACTGCACCCACTGGTTAACAAATAAATAATTAAAATAAATAAACCAGTACCATATGAGTTATACAAGAGGATTACATCATCTACATACAAAGGGACATGTAGGAGAAAATGTTAAAGGGTAGACTGCTTTTGTAGAGTGAGAATAGCAAGGACCCAGTATGGATCCTTGTGATCCCCATAGGGTAAAACAACATCTAGGGACTCTTGCCCAAAAATAGTATCATGAGTTGCTTTCTGTGATCATGGTATATACTGATTCAGAGTAGTGCAGTGGAGGAGATTCCTAGATCATTATACTAGGCACATACCAGCAGGTGGTCCACAAGGCCAAATGCCTTAGTCATATCCAGGAACACAGCCTCAGTCAATTTTCACTCTCCATGACCAAGGAATGTCATTTGTGTGCTTAACCATGGCAGTTGTAGTACTATGCCCCTGTCTGAAACCATGCAGTTGTGCAGATAGGAGTTAGTGCTTATATAAGAAATTGGTAAGCTGGGTAGATACCACCTTCTCCAGATGTTTATTTAACACTGGTGGTGTGGCAACAGTATGGTAATTATTAATGTCTTTGGGATTGCCTTTTCTTGTAAACAGGCACCAAGTGAGCTAACTTCCATAATTCAAGGACTATGCCAGTTGTGAGTGGTAAAATGGAAAATCTGGCTACAGGGACTAGTAGGCAATATGCTGCTAGCTTTAAGAGCATTGGTTAAAAGCCAAGAGAGCTTGCACTTTTCTTTGCAGATGCATATTGTAGCAGCTTACAACCCTCCATGGGACTGACCACCCTTGGGTAAAATAGGGGAACTCCAGGATTGCCAGGACCACTAAATTAGGTAGGTCCAGTAGGATAAGGACTTAAAGGAATTGTTCATAGAGAGGAAGTTGGGGAGCTGATAAAGTCTGGCAGGTCTGAAAAGTGGGTATTAAAGACATTAGGAATGGTGACAGATGTACTTCTCTTTTTACTATGTAATTCAATATCTTGCTAAGAACAGCTTTGGTTCATACCGATGAATTCTTTTTCATTTTCAAAAGTCCAGTGAATCCCCAGCAGAGATAGGTAAACTCTTTTTTCCTATAGTTTATACATAGTACTGTTTTCATAAGTAAATTGTTAATTCATATAATATTTGAGATTAGAGATTACTTATTTGTCAGTGAATAAGTGCTTACTACAAAAATTGAAAGTAGCAAACATTTCATCCAAATGTGAGAGACAATACCACAAGTACAGAAAGACTAGATAGACTCCCTTTATACTAATGTGTTTTTAACTACAATAATAAAAATGGATTTGTATGACATTATTAAAACCTTTTAAACAGATCAGGTGGTCCACAGGAATGATCAAATCTCGGATGCCTTTGTTACTTACTACCAATCCCTCTATAGCCCACACAAGGAAACCTCTCAGCAGGCCAAACGAGATTTTCTCCAAGCCTTAAACTTACCCCAGCTAACACCCACACAAGGCAGCAAATTGACTGCCCTGATATCTCAGGTAGAAATCACAGTGACAAAAAACTTAAAATGGGTAAATGCCTGGGGCCAGACAGCTTCAGTGGAGGATTCTATAAAACTCTGCAGAAAGACATTACTCCATTACTCCACAGAGAATTTAATGAGGTGTAGGGGGAAGAGTGAGCCCTGCAATCCACCTGGAATTACACCACTATAACTGTCATCACAAAAGCACACAAGGATCCATCTTTATGTAGTTCTTATCAATCCATCTCTCTCTCTCTCTTTAACATGGATTACAAAATGCTTAAATTCATCATAGTGAAACAACTTAACCCTTTACTTTCTAGCATTATTGCCCTCAATCAAACAAGCTTCATCACAGGCAGACAGGCTCCAGACAACGTCAGATGAACATTGAATGTCATAGAGGCCATCAAACGTAACCATATACCTGCATGCATCATGAGCATTGACACAAAAAAAAAACCTTTGATAAGTTAGTGTGGAGCTTCTTACTCCATGCCCTGGAATTCTTTGGTTTTCCCAGGGAGTTTATTGAAGGCATACAAACCATTTATGCCTCTCCCCAGGCTTTTATTCACACTAATATAAGTATCTCTTCCAGATTCCACCTGTGTAGAGGTACACAGCAGGACTGCCCCTTCTCACCCCTCCTGTTTGCTCTATACATTGAGCTCCTTGTGAAAGTATTAGGGATAATGACAAAATAGAGGGAACAGAGGTGGGAGGTTTACAGCATAAAATTTCCTTATACATGAGTGACGTATTGCTATACCTGGACCATTCCAAAAAGTCTATATCAGAGGTTTGGTTGGCCATCGAGATGTTTGGTCAACATGCAGGGTACTCACTAAACAAGACCAAAACAGAAGTCCTTACATTCCACTATAAACCATAGGCCCACATAACCCAACTGTTACCTCTCAATTGGTTCACAAAGCAGATTAAGTATTGAGAAATACAGCTACCCAAAAACCTGAATAAATTCTTCAAGGCAAATTTTGTGCCCCTTCTCAAAAATGTTCAAGAGGACATTAACCACTGGACCCTCCTTGACTTCCCTATGTACTCCCAAATTTACTCAATCATCATGAGGATACTTCCCAAGTACTTGTACCTTTTACAGTGCCTCCCAATAACAATTAATAATATTTAGTTTCGGAAAGGGCAGCAGATCCTTTCAAAATATATATGGGCAGCAAAGCACCCCAGACTAAAATTTAAACTACTGCAATCTCTTAGGTTCACCAGGAGGAGAGCAGTACCAGACCTGGAAGACTACTATCTTGCCATTCATCTTAAAACTACATTGCTGTGGACCATCCCTACATATACAGCCAACTGGAAGTTAATAGAACACAGTTAAGAAGGAGCCCCCCCCCCTTTACGCTCGAGGACTATGGACCTGACCTTCAAATGACATAAGGGAGATTTAACCTTACACACAGTCTGCTCTACCTTGAGTGCAGTATAAAGACTATGGAATAAACATAAAATTTAACCTAGTCTCTGGCCTTTTATTGTAAATGGTTCACCTGAGATGATACCTTTCCACCATCCCGGGTAGATATAACCTTCCGGTGGTGGTCCCGACAGGGTCTTTGTTTCCGAAACAACTGATGCAAGGGGACTCCATTTTATATTTTCAGTCCCTAAAACGATAATTTAATCTATCTAATTTAGACTTCTTATAGTATATCCAAATTAGAAATCATGTACAGGAACTTATTAACATAACACCAGAAAATCCATTAGCTAAACCTTTACTGGACACCATAGTGGTGATTTTGAAACAAAAAATTACAAGAGGGCATATCTTAGTCCTCTATAAAGCTCTACAGTCCATGCATGGTGACCACACCATACAAATTAAGCAGAAATGGTCACAAGAAAATGTATTAGATCTTGAAGATAAGGATTGGACCAAGATTTTTAAATCCAGTTGAAAATCCACCAGCTTGCATTGTGGCAGACACTCACTTGGAAGGTAGGCACCTGGTTCTTCTCTACACTGATTATTCAAGTGAAATGGAATGCAAGTTCCTCATGTGCATGCTACAGGAAGTGCAATGAAACATGGACACATCACTTACATATATTCTGGTCCTGCCCAATACTGGCAGACATCTGGCAACGGATCACTGGTGTGTTTCAAAACCTTTTTTTCATTGCTGTCAAGCTTACTCTTCATACTCTTCTGCACATAGTCTTCCCCCCCTCCGAATGGAAGGACCTGATCAGATCTATTTATGGAATGTATTTGTGACTGTGGCGCACAAGGCCATCACTTGGAAATAGCTATATGGAGGAACTTTTATCACCAACCTAAGAACCTCCACATTTACTAGGAGATGGGTGAGTTGGATCTTATATAGAGACTCTGTGCAACCCTCTCCCCCTCACTTATAGTAGGTTTATTTTGCAACCTTTGTTGCATGTCTGAACACTGCTAGGTTGTTTGACCATGGATAACTTGAGAATGACTAATAAATTAATTAAAAGATCTTGTACTATATACACTGCTGATTTTGTGAAGGCTGTACAGTGATGTATGCTATGTACCCAAGTTGACTAGAAACATGAATTTAAAAATAAAACCTTTTAAAACATGGTACTTAATATTACCAGCTGTAAAATAGATAGGGAACTATGTACTGTATTACAGGGCTGTTTATAGCATTAAGAGGTTCTAGCGACATAATACCCACAAGAGCAAAGCTCGAGTGGTTCCTTATGTTTACCAGAATCTCATTATGTATTTATAGCTGTTACTTAGTTTCTATTTCTTGTAATATATGAATCAGAGTTGTTCTCTAAAAGGGCTTTTTCATACACCAAAGTAAAAGTTTGTTTGTACAATGCATAAGGCAGCTTTCACTGTAGTGTACCTGATGCATACACACAAGTTAGGAGCAATGGGGGCCCATGGTTAACCTGTCTTTAAAGTAAGCTCCCCCTCCAATTGTTAAAAAGAAACAGCAGTATTTCATAATCTACTGTGGATAATTTCAAAGCTGTGTCACCCAAGCCCCTACGGACCCAAAAGTCCCAACACTGTAAATTATATATCTGCAAATGTCATCTAACTCTGGGCATGTTGTGGTGCTGGCATCTGAGTTAAACTTATGATGAGAAGACAGCACAGTGAGTGTGAGATACTGGGTTTATCAGAAAATGAAGAGAAATGGCATGATCAACCAGATATGGTTTACATTACATTTAAATTAACAACACTAAAGGTCTGTGACTGACAGGTTTATCAGTTGGGTGGAGGGATTTTAATGTAAGCTGTACATGGATATTCAGAACAAATTCTAGCCAGAACCAATAGGGATGTGAAGAGCTACCAAATTACCAATGTTGTTTTCTTGTTGGTTCCATATAGTGCTGTTCAGTCACAATCATCAAAAACTGGCATGCTGCTAATTCAGTTCTCCTAAATTTATTTAGTCAGAGTACATAGTGGTGTGTGTGTGCGTGTGTGTGCATGTGCCCACAGGGACACTGGAAGATTGTAAAAGGTGAGGGTGCCCAAGATTAAAAGGGCACTTGTTGCTTTGTAAAGGGCACTTTTTCCAAATCAGGTTTTTATATACAGCAAATGCACATTTATGATGACAATAGTCATTTTAAAAATGCCTTTATACCAAATCAGAATATTTAATATGTAATATTAAGGGTTCAGCTCATGTATAGCAGTTCCAACTTGTTTTTCAAAGTTAAAAAAGTGAGCCACAAAGTTACATTATCCTATCAGACAGCAATATAGAGGATAATGAATGGGCATCGATGAACAACAAAGCTATGCTGCCATCGAGTGGCTTCCTTGGCAACCCGTGTAAACCTCGAGAGCAAAGCTTGAGAGGTTTTCAGAGGTTGCCAAGGAAGCCACAAGATGGCAGTGCAGCTTTGTTGTTCAGCGATGCCCATTCATTGTCTTTTATAGTGTATGGGCATCGCTGTCAACTTACACCAGTGTACAGAACTTTAACATATTGTGTCATGCTTTCTTACCTTGCATGATGAACTTGTAACAGGACGGATTCAAAGGAGGCATGTATCGAAACAAACTGTTTATTTTTAAAATATGCAAGAGCCCACTGGCAAAACAAAACAAAAGACATGCATTTTAATTCATTGTACACCAACTGCCAAATGAAGTAAATATTATGTTAGGCTGCAAATTTTGTTATGTCAGGTGACTTGGGCATCCAACTGAATTTGCCATAAAGCAGTGTACGCTCCTGGGATCCTACAAGAGGGATTTTCATTCAATCACCTGGAAGAATCACAGTCAAGAGCCACAAGGAAACAAAATAGAGGTACAATTAACATTACAATCGAATATTTGAGACCAAGCATGATGAAGGGGGAAGGGACATCGGAGTCTGTCTTCTTTAATGTATGCTTGTTCTGCTGCTGTTGGATGAATGATTTGCAGTCCAGGGTGTCAAAGCTACATAGTGGGAGTGCTGCCATTGTTGTTTGTTACTGGGTTACTGTCACGGCTGGCTTGACTTGAATTTCAATTCCCGGTTGCCGTTATGATCGATCAGCTTTGAATTCTGCCAGCTTGATCATTCAAGGTGCTCACTGGGTTGACGCATGGACATATTCCATCTTGTTGTACCATCAATGTGATGCCTCATTGATGGTATAACAACATCTGTCGTCACATCGATGGTACAACAACACTGGTAAATGCTGGATTTATACTGATTACAGCATTCTACCATGCACTATAAAATTGTATGATGATTATGTCTCCATGAACCTAAGAATTCTAAATTAGAACACAGATGCATTATATCAATAATGTAAGTTCTTGACAAGATCATACTGTTCTAAAATGGTCAATGCCAGTAGTGTGTGAATCAGAAACACTCACTGAATTTACCAAAAGGCCAGTTAAGATTAAGCAGTAACAAAAAAAGAACTGGTATTTTAAAAAACAACATCTACTTCTACAAAAATGCATGTTTGCTGATTCAAGGCAGTTCTTCTTTGAGATATTAACAACCCGGTCTAAATTGTTCACTGTTTATCGGACTGGCAGTATAACCTAGCAGTTAAAGTAATGAGTTGTAAATGAGCTTTGTACATCCAGCATTCAGACATGGGTTTGATTCCCACAACCTCCATTTCCATATTGTATGGCTCTGATTAAGTCGCTTAATGTCCCCAGTGTTCCTGGGATGTCTCTAGAAACAAGCACCTGTGCCTAGTTGGCCATACCTGGTTGCCAAAGGAAAAAATGTGTATGTTTATTAAATTACATTTATAAACTATAAACAAACATTAAAGTCTAGTACACAGATTCCAGATCCATGCAATAACCAAGGAATACACCAGCCAAGTCTGGGGCTGTCAATATAGCCTTAGAGGTAAGAGTAAAGAGCTTGGTACATCTAGCACAGAGACCTGAGTTTGATTCCCACAACCTCCACTTGCATACTGTGTGACTCTGAGCAAGTCACTTAACCTCCTCAGTGCTCCCGGGTAGCCCCAGAAAACAGGCACCTGTGCCTAGTGGGCCATATCTGGTTACCAAAGAATAATACAAAAAGTAATTAAATGCTTATATTCTTTTATCTTTAAAAACACACAGTTTAAACATTAGAGGCTGGTGTACACTGCTTACAGCCTCAAATCAGGAACAGGCATAAATACTGCTACTTTAAGCAACAAACCCCAAAAAAGAAACACACCCTGAGAAATGAAGGACTTTTAGAAGGGACTCCATTACAAATGAGCTTGAGTCAGTGGTTACGTTCCCTAAAACTGAAGTCTGTGATTATAGACAGTGACAATCCGCTCCACCATCAGCGCAAAAAAGACAGGATATTTTTTTCCCCAAATTGTTTAACCAGGAGTGGTACACAAAGTTGAAAGCTTGTTTATAGGTTGCTACCTGGGAGCACAAGGAAGTTAAGTGATTTGCTCAGGGTCACACAATATGCAAGTGGGGGCTGTAGGATTCAAACCTAAGTCTCCAGATTTTCAGCTCAGAGCCTTAAACCACTGTGCTATACTGCCTTTGTTGCTGGATCATGGGACAGAACACCAAAACAACATGGTGCAATGAGATACTGTCTCCTGTTCCCCTACCCCTCTCTGTCACAAACAAAGCACCAGTTTCAGCAGTAAGACTCAAAGTATATACTCTGTCCCAGCTGTTTGATTTGTTTGCTGCTGGATCGGGGCAGGTGTAGGTAATATTCATTTATTAATTTTTTATTTTCAAAAGTTTCACCAGGAAAGACATACTGAGCTGGGTAGCAGCTTGTTTCCAGATGTGTCCTGGGGGGAAGGGTGTAAAGGGATGCAAAGCATAACAAATCAAAACAATATTTACAAAGCAGGAAGTGAAACAAAATTTACATAGAAGACAAGCAAGAATGATTGGCAACTTTAATACATGTAAGTTAGGCCTGGATATAGCAGAGGAGACAATTTTAAGTGCATCATGGAACTATTCCTGTGGAAGCTATACAGATTTATGGGTAGGGGTGAGTGGGGAGGCTGGGGCAGAGTTATGGGGGGAGGAGACAAGGTGGGACGGTGGTGGGGAGTAGTTGAGTAGAGGAGCGGAGGTGGAGATCAGGTGCATTTGCAGGAGGGAAAGATGAAGTCTTAGAGAAGAGAGGAGAAAGAGATGGGAAGAGGCAGAGTGGATGGGAGTGGGAGAGAATTCCATAGTTTAGGGAAGTCGTAGGAGACAGCAGCCTAGGCAGCTGAGGATGACCTTCAAGGGAGTGCTATGGTGCCAAAGCCAGAGCTGTGAAGGGTGTGGAGGGGGAGAGAAAAATATAACAACATGTACTCATCATGTTGTACCACAGTAGAAGTCTTGTAGTATAAATAATATTATTTAATATAGTAAAAACAATCAGCTGTAGCATGACGGAATTTTTCGGGGTTACCTACCTGTATCCAGATTTACTGGACTTAAAACGTTGCTAAATCAAGCTGTTTTAATTTCATCCTAAAGTAGACAATGGAAAACAGTTTGTAGAACACAGAGCTCAAAGTTAGCCTGTAAGAACCAGAAGAGTGGCTCAAAATATACTTGCAATTAGGAGGAGTTTTGCAGTTGTGAAAAGTACCAGAGAAGTTCTGAATTGGGGGGATAGAGAGAGAGAAAAAAGTGTGGTGGGAAAGACAAAGATTTTATTATAGCAACTCCTGTCTGTTTCTTTCAGGCTTCAGCACTTTTCTGATAAATATTTGGCTGTGGCTGGTTACCCAAATGCATAGCTAGGAATCAGGACAGCTCTTGGGTGGAGAGAAATCAAGAAAACACTAATTCATGCTTACTCAAATATGTGCTTGAACTCCACTCTCCGCGGAGCATTTGTGATGCATTTGGTAGCCAGTCACCCCACTTTCAGAGCCCCTTTTCTCTCCTCTACATCAGCAATACATCAACATAGCTCTCACTGTGCAGCCATAAAAACAGGGCTGGAGCCGGGTATCCTGATTTGGCTAATGCCCTTACAGTAAATATGGTACATCACTATCCAAACAGAAGTTTCCCTGCACTCAATAATAGAGACTGTGGCTAGAGAACTTTGTATTTTATCTCTGTTAGCTGCACTAGTTGATAACAGATGACATAGATATACAAATACTTCTGCTTTCAAAATTTATTCTGAAAAAAATAGCATATGTTTAAAATAGAAGCAAGAGATAACAGCTACATACATCAATTATTTCTTCTGCTGTGCAAATGTCATAGTAGATTACAGCTGTGGCTATTCTACTACAAAATAAATAAATGATGCTGTCACAGCTTAAGAGAAGTAAAGTGTCAACAGTGCTGTGCATGAAGAAAAGTGCAAAATATGGTGTCGTGTGCAAAAACTCAATTTAAAGTGCAAAAAGAGTTCTTATGATCTCCCGACCATAGCTTGAGCCAAAATCCACAGCCTCTCCCTTCCCTGGTGCTTAGCCAGTCCTGAGGTCTGTCAGGGGCGTGACCATCATACATTACCTGGCTGTTTAAATACTAGCTTGGTAACTATAGGTTACTAAGGTGTCTTAAAGGAGAGAATGCATCCCATGTGAAAAGTATTTGTCAATGCCGAATGTTCGCCATTTGCATTGCTGTTGTACTGGTCTTGCTTGTACACATTTTTAGTATATATATTCCCAGGACAGAGTAGATGAGATGCAGTATCTCTTTTTTAGTGGTGTCCTGCTTTTACACATTGTTAGATTGTAATTACCCAGGATAGGGCAGCTGAGACTAGACAATATCTAATTTTAGTGGACTCCCACATTTTGACCCCCAAATTTCCAACAGTCTTTTTATGACCTGCCGTTATACAAACACAGGGAAATTGCCAGCAGAAACAGGCCTCATGGTCTGTTGGGTCTGCTCGAGTGTGCAGCTAGCCCCCATCAAGACAGGTGGAATTTTTATTTTTGAAACTCGAGAAGACTGGGCGACTGTGAAAACAAGTTTCACAGGGGACTTGAAAAATGACACCTGCCATGTTCAGCAGGTTGGGTAACACAAGGGACATGTTGAGCATTAGGGGCCAAAATCTATAAAAAAATAAAGTTATGTGTAAACGCTGGAACAATTCAATGTTTCCTTATAATGTAGTTGCTTTTTCATATTTTTATCCCACATTTTTAATATACTGTGGTCTTTTTAGGACCACTCCTTCTGAACATAACAGGTGTCATTTATAAAACAGTGGGCAAAATGTCATTTTGTGCCGCCACAAGAGTAAGAACACAGTTTGGCTACGGTTTGAGAAATAGCAGCTGTCAAATTAATAAGATGGTGTGAAAAAATTACTGCTGAAAATCTGGGGTCAAAATACTGAAAATTGCCAAAATGATTAGCCTGCGTTGAAAAATGTCAATGTACACTCATAACTTTGTTTTTGTTAATATTTGTACCCTAATTTTTCAACATAGCCTTCTTATGACCCCCACCTTATGAACAAGGGTGGAGAACATTTTCAAATTCTGCCTGAAATGTGAGTTCTCACCACAAGTGTGAAAATATGTTTTGGCCAGCATTTGAAAAATGACAGCTGTCACATTCATGAGGTGGTATGAAAAAATAGCTATGTTGAAACTTTGGGATCAGATATTAAAAATGACCAAAGTTGAGAGTGTATGTTCATAAATTTCAACATAGCCTCATAACTTTATTGTTTCTTAACATTTTTAACCCAGATTTTCAACCTAGCCTTCTTACAACCCCGCCTTATGGACAAGAATGGAGACATTTTTCAAATTCTGTCCAAAAGGTGATTTCATGCGGCAACTGCAAAATCACCTTTTGGGACATATATGCATACTTGTACTGCCATTGTTCATGAGGTGATGTCTCTCCCCAAAAAACATGTTGAAAATGTAGTGAAAAAATATTCAAAAATTACCAAGTTATGATGACAAGTTCAAAACCCTTTGAAATACATCAAACAGCATACCTGATTTCCCCAGTTCAAGGGCTACCTTTGAAGAGTAAGGACATGTCTCTGATCCTGAGAGGATTACGGCGTTGGACCCCAGTAGGTCAATAAGGAGTTGGAGTTTTGAGTTGGTGAGTGCTGACTGGGAAGGTCTTGTGGGGGGAGAGTAACGGTGGCAGCAACAAACCTCAATAGATGTTTTTGTTTTTTACAGGGTATATTAAAAAAAAGACTATGAGGGACAATTTTCTTTATCAGCGCTGGGGATTGGGCACCCCAGTGTCTGTGTTATGTTTGGTAGCATGGGGGGTGAACCCCCTTCTCAATGTAATTGCACTACATCAGCATAGCTCTCGCCATGCAGCCGTAAAAGGCCAAAGGTCCATCCTGTTGATCCTGTACTTTTCAGGACAACATGGCACTATGTAAAATAGTTGTAGCCATTCTTCAATAAGACATTCTAAATTTTATGGATGGCACTAAGAATAGGAAAACTACCGGTCCTAATGGTGCCCTGGCTAACATTATTGGAAAGTAACAGGTGCTTAAATATTACAAGGTAGTGAACCACAAACCTTGGTGTGTCCCAGCCATGCTTTTGAGTTTGTTGTATCTGCTGATTGTGACATTAAAACAACTGTTTTACTTGCTTTGTTCAACTATTGGTTTATTTCTGATCCCCATGGATGGATTGCCTTCTGTATTTCCTTTCTAACATGTGTCATTCTGCAGTCACACAAGTACTGTTTCATAGTACAGTCTGACTAAATTATTATAAAAACCTTGTCTGAATACTCTGCAGTAACAAATAGTATATTGACAATGTTTGTTGTGTACTGATTTCCATACAGACACAAACACTGTTGCATTATAGTAGTAATTTAACTACTGTGGTGCAGCAATGTGTAGAACCATAGCAGCTAAATCCCAGAGTAAAGCACAAACAGAACAATATAATAGTCGCAGGACAGTAAAATGGTATAGCCACAGGGCATAGCATGAATTCAAGCAGCATGTAATTTTACAGATACATGTCAATGGACAGGCAGAATATCTGGGTGGCAGTGATAAGTAACCAGCGGTACCTAGTTTTGGTGTTGGCTGCAACAAAAACAACACAAACTTTTTAAAAACAATTTTATGTAACTGCACATGTCGATGTCTATCGAAGTAACTCTAAGCAGTGGAAAAACTGCACAGCCACAGCTTATTGTTACAGGTATACATGGTACAGTACAGTACAGCTTTTCTTTACTGAAGATCATATACTGTATAAAATAATATAGCATATGGTCAACCATACAAACTCAGCACATGTTTCCATCTCAGGGCTTGTGATAACATCAAGGACTTCTCAAGCTTAACTCTTGCTGTTTGTATATATGGGATGCAGTATAGTGCAGTGGATTAAGGCTCTGAGCTGCAGATCTGAAGAGCTGGGTTTGAATCTCACAGCCACCTAGGTGCAAACTGTGTGATTCTGAGCAAGTCACTTAACTTTCTTTTGCTCCCAGGTTGCATCTGGAAACAAGCCTCAGCTTAGTGTGCTACTCCTGGTTAAACAATGTTCCCTGTGTCATCACAGCTCTTTGAGGGGAAACACCAGCCTGTTACGCATAGTTTCCAATACATTTTTATATTAGTTGGGCACATAGTAGCTGCTTGTCTTCTTACAGTCATTCATGAAAGCATATACAAAAATAGACCAGCACAGGCTGTTTAGCAGAATTTGTGGTAGCAGAACGGAGGCAAGAGTTCAAGCCAAGGGGTGGGGGAAGTGCAAAAACATTTTTTTAACCAAGAAAGTGACAGATTAATAGATGAGTTTATAAGGGCAGACAGTGGTCAAAGATTCAAGACTAAGCTTGAAAACTACCTGAAGATAATCTGTTCTATCATATTTGGTTTACTCCTTCAATAAACCATTCGTGATGCTCTTATATTGAGCTGCATATTTGTTTGTATCACAGAATGATAACAAAATGTGTGTCCATTAATTATCCACCAGTTAGTTATTTCTAGCTTTTTCAAAGTGCTGCTGGCTAGCAATGTGGTACCATTTTACTGCAAGCATGTTTACTTCAGACAAGTATTACAGAGTGACAGCAGTTACTCCCTGTTAGATGTGAATTGGTATTTCAAATACAAAACATAGAAACATAGAATGTGTCGACAGATGGGGTCCATATGGGCCATCTAGTCTGCCCATGTTTACAACCCCCCCCAAGACTGCTGTATGAAGTTTCCCACACTGTCTGTCCCATGCCAGCTTGAATTCCCTGACAGTTTTTGACTACACCACCCCAATGCGAGGCCATTCCAAGGCTCTACAACACTTTCTGTAAAGAAAAACTTCCTATGATTGCTCCTGAACCTACCCCCCTTCAAGCGCATGTTGTGACCCTTAGTCTGTGTGCAATTGTTTACCTGAAGGGTATCCTGTGCCTGTACCTTGTTTATACCCTTCAGGTGTTTGAAAGTCTCTAACATGCCCTCCCCCCATCTCTTCTTTGCTCCAGTGAGTATATGTTTAGCTGTTTAAGCCTTATGTCATATGTCTCGTGATGCAGACCATGCACCATTTTTTGTTGCCCTTTGCTGTATAGACTCTAGTCTATCTATGTCCTTCTTTAGGTGAGGCCTCCAGAATTGGACACAGTACTCCAGGTGAGGCCTTACCAGGGACCTTTGTGTGGCATAATCACCTCCCTGTTTCTACTGGTTATGCCCCTCCCTATGCAGCCCAATATGTTACTGGCCTTTTGTGTAGCCTTTTCACATTGCTTGCCTGCCCTTAAGTTGTTGGTGATAATAACTCCAGGATCGCACTCGTGTTCTGTTACTGCCAGCTGTTCCCCATTTAGATAGTATTTCCTCCCTGGGTTACATCTCCCCAGGTGCATAACCTTACATTTCTTGGTGTTGAAGTTTAACTGCCAATAACCTGACCATTCCTACAATTTCCTATTGTCTCACTCCATCATTTGAGCCCTATCAACTGTGTTCTCCCTACTGCAGAGCTTAGAGTTATCTGCAAATAGGCACACCTTCCCATTTAGGTGAACAGCTATACCTCCCAATGAATAGATTGAAAAGGATTGGACGCAGTACTGAGCCCTGAGAAACTCCACTCATGACTTTACTCTCCTCTGACAGAATGCCATTTACCAGTACTCTCTGGGTCCTACTGTCTAACAAGTTCTGGACCCAGTTTACAATTTGTGGCCCTACGCCCATGTTTTCCAGTTTGTTTATTAGTCTCCTGTATGGGACGGAATCGAAGGCCTTGCGGAAATCCGGGTATACTATGTCCACTGCACCTCCTTGGTCTGTCGTTTTAGTTACCCAGTCGAAGAATTTGATTAGGTTAGTCTGGTAGGATCTCCATACTGTGAAGCCATGTTGCTTTGGATCCTGCTTTCTACTCTCCTCCAAGAATGGTATTATTTTCTCTTTTAGTAGGGATTCCATTAGTTTTCCTACTACTGAGATGAGACTGACTGGGAGATAGTTTCCTACCCCTTCTCTACAAGAGCCAATTTGGGGGAACTTTCTCACATAAAATACTACAGTACTGCCATACTTCATATGGAGTTTCACATGCTGTGTCTAGTCCCCAAGTTGAAATGGTTTGTGATGTCTTATGTTCATAATAACATTTCAGCTTCTACTGTCTGTGTATGTGTGCATGCATGTGTCTGTGTGTTTCTTCCTTTTTTTTGAGGGGTTGAAAAATGAGACAATGTTAGCATTGGAGAGCTGAGCCTTTTTCAGATGAGAGAGGTGGAGTCCCCAGTGTACATCAGTGTGCAATTACTGAATTTCCTTAAAATGTTTTATCAGGATAGTTTCACTTAGGTGCATTACCTAGTTTTTAAGAGGGTATTGGGGCACACAGCAGAGATCTTGTATACAATCTGTAATGGGCATATAGTAGCCAGCAACAAGTATTACAATGTTGCAGACATTGTAACTAAAGTATGCTAAAGACATACTAGTTGAACATTCTAAGAGATGATAAAAACAACAAACATAAAATAAAGACAAAAAAGAAGCATGCAGGTCTACATAGTAGGGAAGGAATGGTAGACTTGAGGAATTGCTCAGTTTGTTCACAAAGTCATAACAAAGCAGACTTAAAAGGACTGAGGTCATGAAGCCTTCTGATATTACACAGTAGTCCATTCTGGCTAATGTAAATCATTCTCACACCCTCCGTCATTTCTCTCACTCTCCCCTCGTCCCACACCTCCTCCCTTCCCCTCCCTTCCCCCCAATCCCACACTTGTGCATCCAAATCTGTCTCTGCCCCTCCTCGAGAGAGAGCAATCTTAGATCTGGTCCTCTCAAATAGAGATGGAGAGAGGATCACAGATGGAGAAATGGGTAGCCATCTGGGAACTAGCAACCATCGAACAGTATGGTTCACAATAAACACAGCAATAGAGTCAAGCCATACAAAGGCAAAAGTACTGGACTTCAGGAGGGCTGACTTTGCCAAAATAGGTGAGTGCCTAAGGAATGCACTAGCAAATGGGCAGGAAGGAGGGGTGGAAGGACAATGGAGAATAATAAAAACTGCCATCACAGAGGTAACAAGCCTTTGTGTGAAGCAAATAAAACAAAATGATGTAAGAAACCACTAGGGTTCTCAAAGGAGGTGGCAGTGAAGGTTCAAGAGAAAAAGAAGGCATTCAGAAAGCACAAGGAATCACAGAAGGAGCAGGACAGGGAATTGTATCAGTTAAAGCAAAAGGAAGCTGGGAAGGCAGTCAGAACAGCAAAGGCCTGAACTGAGGAAAAGATAACCAACTCAGTTAAGAAGGGGGATTAAACCTTTTTTAGGTACGTCAGGGAGCGAAGGAAGACTAGGGGAGGGATAGTGAGGCTTAATAAAGGGAGGGGTGGGCAGAGGTGACTGTGAAAGGCAGAGATACTAAACAAATATTTTGCTCAGTATTTACAAACAAAGAGGGGAGGTACCTAAAACAAGCATAGAAACACTCTGGATACAGAAGTTGATACCAGCCATTTACAGAAGAAAGGGTTCTGAAAGAACTCTCAAAACTGAAGGTGGACAAAGCAATGGGGCCTGATGGAATTCATCCCAGAATTCTAAAAGAACTAAGGGTAGAACTAGTGACACCACTGACTACCCTCTTTAACAAATTATGCGAGGATGGGGTGGTACCTGATGACTGGAAGAGGGCAGATGTGATTCCCCTTCACAAAAGTGGGAGCAGAGCAGAAGCAGGAAACTACAGACCTGTTAGTTTAACCTCAGTGATAGGGAAAATGATGGAATCACATCTGAAGGAAAGAATTGTCAAGTACCTAGAGGCCAGAGGGGCACAAGACACAAGGTGGCATGGATTCACAGCGGGAAGGTCATGCCAGACGAGTCTAATAGATTTCTTTGACTGGGTGACCAAAGTAGTAGATCAGGGAGGGTCTGTGGACATGGACAACCTAGACTTTAGCAAGGCATTTGACTCAGTCCCACACAAAAGATTAATATACAAGTTAGCCAGCCTGAGAGTGGGTCCCAAGATCATAGCCTGGGTAAAGAATTGGCTGGAGAATAGGACACAGAGAGTAATAGTAAATGGAGTCCACTCTGAAGAAAGGGGGGTTACTGGTGGGGTGCCGCAGGGTTCAGTATTAGGACCGGTCCTCTTCAATGTCTTTGTAAGTGACATTGCAGAGGGACTGGAAGGAAAAGTATGTCTCTTTGAAGATGACACATGATCTGCAATAGAGTTGATGCACAAGGTGGGGTGGAAAGGATGAGAAGGGACTTGGCAAGGTTAGAGGAATGGTCAGATGTATGGCAGCTTAGATTTAATGCTAAGAAGTGCAAGGTAATGCACCTGGAAACAAAAACCCAGGGGAAGAGTACACAATGGGGGGTGAGATACTAACAACAACAAAAATGGAAAGGGACCTGGGGGTAGTCATATCAGATGACTTAAAGGTGAGCAAGCAATGTGAGAGGGCAGTAAGGAGGGCTGGAGGGATACTGGGATACTCAGGGAGAGGCATCACTAGTAGAAAACAGGAAGTTGTTATCCCTCTGTACAGACAGCAGGTGAGACCCCATCTGGAGTACTGTGTGCAGTTCTAGAGACCCAATCTCCGCAAGGACATAGACAAGATGGAAGCTGTCCAGAGGAGGGCAACTAAAATGGTGCAGGGTCTGCACCGGAAGACATATGAAGAGAGACTAAAGGAGCTTAATATGTATATCCTCAAGGAAAGGAGGGAGATGGGGGACATGATAGAAACTTTCAAGTACCTCAAGGGAATCAGCAAAGTCTAAGAGGGTAGCATCTTTCAAAAAAAGAGGTGTGCAAGAACAAGGGGGCACAATTTGAAGATGGGGGGGCGGCTCAGAGGTAATGTAAGGAAGTATTTTTTACAGAGAGGGTTGTGGATACATGGAACGGTCTTCCGGAGGAGGTTGTGGAGTCAAAAACAGTGGTGGAATTCAAGCATGCATGGGACAGCCATAAGGCAATTCTAGGGGGTGGGGGTAGAAAGAAGTAGGCTGCTGGTTAACTAGGATATGCAGCTTATCCATTAGGTAGAAAAATGGGCAGACTGGGTGGGCCAAGCGGTCCTTATCTGCCGTCAAATTCTATATTTCTATGTTTCATGTGAGCCCCTTCATCAGCCTTTTCCTGTTCCATTAGTTCTTTCCTTCCTACTACAGCCATATCCTTTTCACCCACCACTACACCAGGCTGCACTCCAGCAATGTCTTTGCTTGTGAACTGCAGGCACTTCATGCTCCTCCTACTACTACTCCTTATCTCAGGCTGCATTCACCCCAACCCTAGCCCCACACCCTCTACCAATTTTACCCCTTCCTCCTCCCCCAAACCTACTAAACAGTTTACTTTTGCTCATCTTAATGTGCAAAGCCTTTTGCCAAAAAAAACTTTAATCAAGTCCTGGGTGATGGCTAATGCCTTTGATGTCATTGCCCTCACTGAAACCTGGCTGACGGAGGACATCTCCCCCAATGAAATCCTCTTTGGAGGTTACTCAGCCTTTAGAAAAGACAGGGTGGGGAAGCGGTGGGGAAGGCTGCCTCATCTGGATTGCTGATAACAACCTCCTCCCTCAAGACCATCTTGATTAACCTCCTCCTTGGAGCAGATAAAATGGTCACAGTCAGCATGGTGTACTTGCCACCCTCATCCTCACCCCATGATCCAACCTCTTCCTCGATATCAAGACCTCCCTTCCCCAAGGGAGGGATTGGATCATCCTTGGGGATTTCATCCTAAACTGGTTGTCCCCTCACTGTGACTCCACCAAGGAATCCATACTTGGTCTGGCCTACACCAGCTCATCACTGAACCTACCAGAACCAACTACAAAACTGGTTCTCAGTCCCTCATTGCTTGGGTCCTGGTCTCACACTCCTCCCATGTCATCACCTCTGGAGTTCTTCCTGGCTCAGTCAGTGACCACTGTGCTGCATTCTGCTGATGGTCCACACAAACATCCCCCTGCCCACATAAATCCATCCAAACCAGGTAATTGAAGAAGCTGGATGCCTCTGAGTGTTTCAAAGCTGCTCTAACCCAAGACTGGTCCGTCACTGAAAACATTTCTGCAATTTGCAAAGTGCTTGAAGCCTTTAGCAATAAGTTCCTTGCCCTCTGCGACCATTTTATTCCACTTAAAAAAGTTTGGGTTAAGGGTTCTAGCCAAGAAAGGGTCACCCCTGAGCTTCACAAGCTAATGAGGAATAAGGACTGAGCCTGGAGTTATACAGAAAACACAAAAAACCCCAACTCCTCCAAGATTTTAAAACCCTCAGAAACAGGTGCAAATCTTCCACAAGATCTGTTAAAAACTCCTTCACCCTGGAAAATCAACGCACTGCCCAGGAGAACCCTAGGAGGACCTGAGCATTCTTAACAACCTTATTGGTAGGGGAATTTCTGAAGATTATATTTGTCTTACCTCCAAAGGGACAACCACCACCAAGCCAAGTGAAATAGCCTCCCTTTTCAATAATTACTTTGGTGACCTCACCCAGTACAAGCCCAACTCCACTCCTACCTCATTTACCCCCGCATCCCTTCCAGTCTCCCACCCTAAGTTCCATTTCAGGTACCTAATCCCTGGTGAAGTGGTCAAGTTAATCAAAACAAATGACCCAAGATCATCCAAGGGCACCGACAACATTGACTTCAGAGTACTCTGACTTGTCTGTGACTCCCTGACCATCCTTCTTACTAACATCCTCAACCACTCCCTCTGTACAGGGTCCTTCCCAAAAATTTGGAAGTGCGCCATTATTAAACCTCTTCACAAATCTGGTTCCAAGGATTTAGTATCCAACTATCATCCCATCTCCCTCCTTGCCTCTCTCTCCAAAATTTTAGAGAAAGTGGTCCACAGGCAAACCTCGGAATTCCTCTCCAAATACAACCTGCCCAGAGAAGCCCAGCATGGTTCCATGTTCGACACAATACTGAAACTGCCCTCATCAAGTTCACCCACTCCACAGACAAAGCTAACAATGAAGGCCTTTACCCCAGTGATGTATTCGTAGACCTCACCAAAGTCTTCGACCTCGATGATCGTGAAGTCCTGCTCCATACCCTGGCTGGCCTCCATTTCTCACCTGAGGTCTGCCTCTGGTTCAAGGATTATCTAACGGGCAGATCCCATCTCACCATTATTGGCGGTGTCCTCTCTGAATCCTGCCCCATCAAATACAGTATCCCCCAAGGGTCCATCCTGGGCCCTCTTCTCTTCTATCTGGTCATTAACTCCCTGCCTGACATTAGCACCATCTCAGAACTCATTCTCTGTGCTGATGATGCAGCCCTTCTCCGTCAGGACAAAACCCCCAATGCTTTCATTAACAAACCCCAATTTGATTTCAGCAGACATCATACCTGGTTCATGTCCAAAGGTCTTGCACTCATCTCCAAGAAACTAAGTTCATGGTTTTCTCCAGCCCCCCGCAAACCCCTTGGCTTTGACCTCTCCCTCTATGACAACCTTGGCAACACCATTGAAAGAGTCAGTGAATTCAAATAACTCGGCTTACTCCTGGATAGCCACCTTAATTTCAATTGCTCACATTAGCCTCATGATAAAAAAAGCCCACCAATGACTCGGTATCCTACACAGACCAAGTATTTCCTTAACAGGGAATCCAAATCCCTCTTAGTCTCCAGCTTCCTCCTTCCCATCTTTGACTATGGTTCACTTATCTCCCTCCCCCCGCCTCTCCATCAAACATTTCTCCAGACTTCAAAGCTCCTACCACAATGTTATCCGCTTTGCCTCTGGTCTCCCTAAACTCACACACCACTGTGACCTTTATAAACTCACCTCTCATCCCTCCCTTGAGGCCTGCCTCAAGTGCAAGATTTATTTATTTTTATTTAGTTTTTGTTGACCGGGTAAGTGCACTAGACAAATCCTGCCTATTTTCAGGCACAACCCGGGGGGTTGGGATACAGATGAATGCCAACTGACCTTGAACCAGATTAGCTGTTGGTAGTATTTTTTATTGAATGAGGGAAATTTGGCCAGGACACTGGGGAAATTCCCCTACTCTTTTTGATAAGTGCCATGGGATCTTTAACATCCACCTGAACTACCACCAATCCAGGCAGATGGGACCTCGGTTTAACGTCTCATCCGAAAGACTGCACCTCAGAAGTGCAGCACCTCTCTCATGCTGCACTACAGTGTCAGTACAGGAATATTAACCCAAGTGCCAGATGTGGAACTGAACCCACAGCCCTCTGATCTCCCAGCCTCAGAGATGAGTGTGCTATCTATTGAGCCACTGACACTGTAAGATGGCCACCTTCTTCTTCAAACTCTCCCGTGGACTGCTCCCTGATTGCCTCACTTCTCTCTTCCAGACAGCCACCACCACCAAGACCACTAGACTATCCTCCACTCTCTCTTTTGCTGTTCCTTTCTGCCTGACCACTCAAGGCCAGAACACACTTTATTTTATGGAACCCAAGCTCTTCAACTCTCTCCCTCAGAACTAAAATTCTGTCCCTCCACAAATGCCTTCAAACACAATATTAGGAGACATTTCTTTCCCACCTTCACCTGCTCGCAGCCCTAATCTGGTTCCCATTCTGTACTTTTTTCCCCTCATTCTCTGGTTATCCACCTCAGGCACTTACCCTCTCTTTCTAGCACTTGTAGTACTGTTAATCCACCTAGGCTAGTTTTTAGATTGCATTTAAATTTTTTTGTTTCCCACTGTTATATTATATTCACTGAATGCTTAATGTCACCTTGTATTTGTTAATTCACCAAGGCTAGTTCATGGTTTGCCCTTTAGTCTATATTATCCTAAATTTATGTACCATTTTATTATCTCTCACTGTTAGTTAAATGTTTAAGCCTATGTCATGTGTCATGATTGTTGTATGTAACTGGACGCTTGTGTAAATGGGCAGCAATGCTCACGTGCCTTTCCAGTATAACCAATTAAAATGAAATAAAATGAAATAATTGGAAAATACATTTTTTCATTGGATGTTGTAGTCTTTTGGATATGGAGTAATTCCACATATCTGTGATCTGAGGTGATGGATGTAAAAAGACCAGTTAACAGGTAAGACAAGGCAAGGCAGAGCACATTTTATTTGCAGCAGTGCCCCTTTCATAGGTTTCAAAGCATTTTGCAAATGGAGGACCAGATGCACAATTAGAAACACATTGACAGACATAAGAGACATCATATCAGATGAACCTGATAGATTTCTTTGACTGGATGGCCAGAGAAATAGATCAGGGTGGGCCATTGGATATGGCCTACTTAGACTTCAGCAAGTCCTTTGACACTGTACCACAGAGAAGGCTCATTAGGAGACTGGGCAGTTGGGGGTGAGACCTAAGGTGTGAACTAGGTACAAAATTGGTTGATGGATAGGCGACAGAGGGTGGTAGTAAATGGAATTCACTCAAGGGAGAGACAAGTGACCAGCAGGGTACCTCAGGGTTCAGTAATGGATCAGTCCTTTTTAATTTCTTCATAAGTGACATTGCAGAAGAGCTGGAAGGGAAGGTATGCCTTTTTGCAGATGACACCAAAATCTGCAATAAGATGGACACTCCAGAGGAGGTAGAGAAACTGTGCAAAGACCTGGGAAAACTAGAGGATTGGTCAAGGATATGGCAGCTGGGTTTCAATATGAAAAGTACAAAATCATTCACCTGGGGCACAGAAACCCAGAGGCAGAGTATAATATGGGAAGATAGATACTGATGATTGTGGCAAGCTACCCAACTGCCAGTCCTTATTTGTAGATATAATTCTGTTTATATATATATATATATATATATATATATATATATATATATATAGATATAGATATATAGATATATCTATATATCTATATATATATATATATATATATATATATATATATATATTATATAAATGTAATTATGTGCATGTTTACATGCAACAAGAAGGCCAGTGTTAATTCAAGGGGAAATAGAGAGACTGGATTTTTAAAATCATAACCCCCTGGTGTGGCTAACTCAGATGGGTTAAATGAATGGTCATCTCTTAAGTTGGAGTATTGCCCTACAGGCCTACGATATGACCGTTAACCACAGGACTGGATCGGCCAATGCCAATGCAGATGGGCTATCTTGCCAGTTAGAACAGTAGCTGAATTTGTGAAAACCTTACCATGCATTAGGGGGCGTGTTCATAGGATTCATAGGAATGATACTGAGCCAATGGACTTGCATCCTATATGCTCACCAACTAATTCTAAGCTCTAATTTTATTTATGTATGCATCCCATCTAAGTTTGAAAATTGCGGTTGTTGGACTAGCCGCAATCTCTAATGGTAACCTATTCCAGTCATGTACAACTTTCTGATTGAACCACCATGTAATACACACTTTCTGTCTGTGTGGTGCTGTTAACTACATGGGGTGGGACCTAGTGTTGTATGTACTTGTATTAATTTCAAGACTGGTAATATCCCAGAGCTCCTCATTGTTCCATGCCCTGTGTGCCAAGCGTATATCGCCCCTTTTTCTTCTTGCCTCCAAGGAATACATATTCAACTCAGACAGACAAGTCTCGTAGTTTTTACCAACCATATGCTGTATCGCCCTGGTGGCTCTCTTTTGTACTCTCTCCAACAATACAATATCTTGCTTTTTATATGGTGTCCAAACCTGGGCACCATATTCCATGATTGGTCTAACCAGGGATGTATATAATGGCTACATGACAGCCCTACTTCTTGCCGCTATGTGTCTTAATATACAGTTTAGAATTCTATTTCCTTTCTGAGCTATTTTTTGGAAGTGTGGTGTAAAAGACATATCACTGGACACTATGATACCTAGATCCCTTTCCTTATCAGTTGTTTTCAAAACAGTATTTCCTAGTTTATAAGATATTCTAGGATTTCTTTTTCCCAGATGCATGATAAAGCATTTGTTTTGGTTTAATGTTAGTTTGGATTGTTTAGTCCATGTTTCTATGTTATCAATTGTTACTTGTAGGTCAGATAAATTTTGACTAATAGTTACTTCTGCACCTATCCTGCAGTCATCTGCAAATTTATGTAGCCAAACAGTATTATGGTTTATTTGAAGAAATGATACATATAAGTTAAATAGACAGGGGCCCAGCACTGAACCCTGGGGAGCCCCACTAGTCACTTCTGACTGTTCAGAAAACTCCCCTGTAATACACACTAGTTGGTTCCTATTTTTCAGCCAATTTTGGACCTAATTTATTATGATTTGATTGATAGTTAATTTACTCATTTGTTGTATGAGTTCTGGATGGGGAAGCTTGTCAAAAGCCTTAGAGAAGTCAAGAAATAGTACATCCACAGGAGTTCCTATATCTAGTCTGTCTATCACACTGTTAAAGAATGCCAACATATTTGTCTGGCAAGACCTTCCTTTTACAAACCCATGTTGAGAGTGATCTGTAAGATGTTTTAAATTTAGATATTGACTGATCTCATCCTTAATATTCCCTCCATATTTTTGAGGGGATAGAAATGAGACTAATGAGACGGTAATTTGTGGGGTCAGACTGGTTACCTTTTTTAAAAATTGGAATTACTATTGCTGATTTCCAGCAATCAATTACTTCCCCTGTGACCAAAGATTTTTGAAAGATATAAGTTAGGGGAAGGGCTATTATATTTGCCTATTCTTTGAGTATTCTTGGGTGTAGTCCATCGGGACCTGGGAATTTGTTAGGGTCTAATTTGGCTAGCCTTGTTTCGACATCAGTGGTTTTTAATACTATTCTATCTTTTAACTGAATATCTTGTATTAAAATTGGATGCAAGTCCTTTTTTTTGTTATATACTGTTGAAAAATAATCATTTGCTAGGTCTGCCATTTCTTTATTGTCAGATGTTGTAGCCCCATTAGTTTTTTCTATAGGTCCTATACTGTTAGAGTGTTCCCTTTCATATTGTTGATGTAGGCACAAAAGGCTTTATAATTTCCATTTACTCTGTTAGCTAAATTTATTTCATGATTAGTTTTAGCCCTCTTAATTTGCCTTTTTACATTGTTGGATCGTTGTATATATTTAGTCCTGATTTTATATGACTTAGTTGTTTTCCATTTCTTAAACAGCCTGTGTTTCCTGTTTATTAGTTTTTTGATTGTTGGTGCCCATCATTGTTTTTTTTTATTCTTCTATGGGTACTTTTGTTTGACAGGGATATTGTTGGTTACTTGCTGTTTGATCTCAGTAGAGAAGATTGCCCATATGTGACTTAGTGATTTGTTGCCAAAATCTTTTTCCCACTGACAAGCTGTAAGATTTGCTTTCATCTTAGCAAAGTTAGCTTTGCCAAAGTCAAGGTTGACAGTGTTTCCCTTTTGTTCATTTAGTGGTTCGGCTAATTTAAACTCTACTTTGGAGTGGTTGCTAGTTCCTAGTGGTGCAGTTGTTTTTCATTCACTTAGTGTATCTCCCATATTAGTTAAGACTAAGTCCAATATGTTCTGTCCCCTTGTTTGGTCTTCGACTCTCTGTATTAGTCCTATTTGGTCACATGCATTCAGAAACTCTCTCTCTCTCCAAGGGTGTTACTGGAAGTGATGCATCCCATTTAATACCAGGTAGATTTAAATCTCCTAAGATTAATATTCTATCAACTGGATTTAATGTAAAGAGTTTATCTATCAGGATCTTGCTAGCTTGTGGGGTTGATGCTGAGGGTCTGTAAATGAGGCCCAGTATTATTTTTGGATTATTTGCTGGTGTTATTTTGACCCATAGTTGGTCAGGCAGGTCTGTAATCATAGACATTTCTTCAGATTTTATGCTATTGAATATGTACAGGGCCACCCACCCCACCCCGCCCCACCCCTTCCTGTACACTCTAGACTGCTTATAAAGGTGAACCCAGCTATGCCCTGATCCTAGTCATCATTTGCGTCCCACCATGTTTCTGTTACTGCTGTTATGTGCATGTTTTTGGCAGACATAATATTTCTAAATTTGTCCATTTTATTATTTAAGCTCCTTGCATTTAAGAGCATACAATTCCAAGTGTCAGATTTACTTAGTTTGTGAAAATTGCTTCCTGGTTTGATGTTATGTCTTACATTCTCCCCAACCCCCTCTAATTTAGTTTAAATAAAGCCTGGTTGCTTCCTTAAATCTCTTGGCTAGGTATCTTGTACCTGCCCTTTCTAGATGGAGTCCATCTTGTTTAAATAGGTATGGGTCCCTAAATGCTGCTGAGTTATCTATGAACTCGGCTCTCTCCTTCCTACATAGTTCTCTCAACCATCTGTTTAATGTGTTTATTTTTGAAATTTTAACTGAGTGGTGACCAGACACTGGTAGTATACTTGATACTATAGTACTTCCCCCCTTTTTGTTTTATTATAGCTAGAGTGTTCTGGAAGTATAAAAAGATGTTCTGTAGCTTCCTGTATTGGATATAATTTGTCCCTACATGTACCAAAACTACTGGGTTTTTGTGGTGTTTTCCATTAATCCCCCTGGAAGTGAACATACATTTTCTATTTTGACCCCTGGTAACATGCTCACTGTGATATGTTCATTTCTTCCTCTGCATAGCATGGTGTCCATCCCTCTAATTAGGGAGTCACCTATAACCACTAAGTCCCTGTTTTGGTCCATGCAATTATTTTCTCTGGAATCCTGTGTTAATAGTAGAGGGCTTGGTTTAAGTATAGCCTCAGTTATAGTTTCCCTAAGATCCTCATTTGGCAGAGGTGCAATTCTATTCTGCAATGATATGGGTGCACTGTTATGGATTTGTCCTCCTCTCTTTCTGGTTTTGGTTTTGGCTACCTTTGCCCACTCTTCTACTTCTTGTTCTGAGCTTATGTTTGTGTTCTGTATTGTCTCTGCCTTACAGCTGTTACTACCCTGTTCATTGCTTTCTATTTGGGAGATCATTGAATCAATGAATTCTTCTAGACTTTCAATCTCCTCAGTCCCCATTTTCCTTCCTAGGAGCTGTGCAATTTATTCTTGCAACATGTCCACTAAATTACATTTGTCACAAACAAAGGAGTCATCCTGCTGTCCTTTCATAAACATTTAGCACTTGATGCAAACTTTTAAAGGACCCTCCATTCTAAATAACTTTGTTGTTGCTACTTGCAGTGGGTTTGCATGCTGCCCAGCTCCTAGCTTCCTCAGCTGACACAGCAGACACGCACAGAATGTGCGTGTCTCTGTGCGGCCCTATGCACGCTCACCCCACTCGCTACAGCAGGTGTTTTAAAGGTGTGCCGAACCTGGAAGTAGGTGATGTGCCTCTCAGTTTGTACTCACTAAGAATGTGCTTAATTTAAAAAATGTTCAGAGCATGCACTCAGAAGCCCCACTCATGCATGAGGCCTTGTGATGACAGACACCCCAGTCCAATATAACACCAGGACAAATAAAGGCTTTATATGTTTTGTTTAAAACATACAGATAGCTCTCACAGCAGTGGTAACCTGCAACAAGACTCTACCCCTTCTCTCCAGAGGCTGCTACTCCTACTGCTGGCAATCCCACAAATTTAGTCTAGGAGGGAGGGAGGGAGGGATGTTGTGTGCTACCCAACTGCCAGTCCTTATTTACAGATATAATTCTGTTATATATATATATTTTAAATGTTATTCTGTGTATATTTGCATGCCACAAGAAGGCCAGTGTTAATTTAAGCAGACATAGAGAGACTGGATTTTTAAAAAATGTGTGACCTTTCATTGGCCTGAAGGCCAGCTTGCACACCAGGAAACTGACAAGTACTTGTCAAAAAGCTTCTGAATAGCTGATCAAATGATTTTTCCCATAGTTAACTAACCAAGTGAAACAGAGGTAAATAAAATGTTCAGGAGATAGCCCTCTTTCACTTCAAAAGCAGGATGCTGTAATCCAAGAACACTGTCTTGGTATTGCCTTTGATGAGATGAAAGAAAAAACAGGAACATCCTTCCTAGCAGACCTATGTGAGATCCTAATCATAGGTGTCATAAATGTAAGGCTGGGTGATATCACCTGGCAGCTAGAAAATTGTGTTGGCATTTTGGAAACAGTGGAACAGTGACATCTTCTGGACAGACAGAGTAGTTGCTCTGGGTAAATAAACCATTTTTTTTTAGAATTTGGATAATTGATGACACTACAAGTTACAGAAGGTATTTAAAGCCCCAGATCAGAGCATTTACACACATTTTTCATTTGGACTTCACCTGACACACAAGAAACAAAACTGCTGCCAAGACCACAGAAACTGAATTTGCATTTATTGTTCTGGACTTCAAGTTTCTACAAATTTCAGGTAGGCTTCAGCTATCAGTCATAGTGCATTTTCATGTATATTTTCCCATTTTTATGTTGTCTTGTGCTTGCACAAGCCTCATCTTGTGGTAGTGGGAGAAATACAGTGGTATGTCAGTGTTGGCGAATGCAAGGCATGCTTTAGTAGGTGTGTCCCTCATTCCCCAATTAGCCAGCATGCTAGCACTGACATAAGAACTATGTAAAGTGTACACAACTTGTCAGATGTGCAGTTGCAATCAGAGACAAGCTCAACATGCAGTGGCACAGATGACTCACCTCCCGTACGTGCCTTTCCCGGTGAAGCATTTCAATAAACATGGCTTGTAAGAAATGTGCCACTGCAATCAAAGACAAGGTCGTCATGCAGTGGCTCAGATGACACGCATCCCGTATGCGCCTTTCCTGGTGAAACATTTCAATAAATATGGCTGCAGCTCCAAAGAAGGCCAACATCAGGGATGCAATCCTCATGTTGGCATGTCTGCAACCCCCCCACATTGTGTGGCACACTGGGAGCTCACCCCAGTGTGCCTGCACTCACAGAAAGCCACTGCATTGGCATGCTCCTCCCAATGCTCCACCCCCATTGTGTGGCACATTGGGAGCCCTCTCCAGTGTGGCCAACATTACCCCCCAAAAGTCATGGGGCTCACTGGGAGCCCACCCCAGTGTGTCCAACATTTGTTTTATTTCACCTGTAAAGAAAGAAAACCTTCCCACGGTGCAGGGTCCATTTTTTTTTGTACCTGAAAAAAAGGAAATGGTCCATTGTCCACGGCACCCTCCCCAACCCGCACCCACCCTCTGCGCACTCCTACCTCCCCACGCCCCCACCCTATACTTCCTCTGGAGGTCCAGCATACAGTCTTCAGTGGAGTGGGAACACATCTGGACTCTTCAAAGCTGAACTGCAAAATGAAGGAATGCCGGTAAGTTGTATAATGGCATCAATGGGGGGGTCAGCTTAGGCGGATATCTCAGCCATTTTTTTGAAGTTTGGCTCCAAATTTTCAACATGGGGATCTTGGGATGCCACCTCAGGAACACATGCACTGTCATGTCGTTATTCGGTCCTGAAAGGTGATTTCACGGTCACTGAACGGAATTACCTTATGGGATTGAGTAATGAAATGACAATGCCACTGTTCATGAGGTGGTGTCCCAAAAAGCCTATGTTGTAAATTTGGTGGAAAAAATTCCCAAAAATGACTACGTTACCAGTGCTCATTGTGCAGTGTACACGCACACTGTTAACCTCAACAATTTTTAATATTTTCACTCCAGATTTTCAACATTGCCGGTTTTTCACATCTTCCTATGAATAGTACAGTTGTCGTTTTTCACATCCTGCCTGAAATGTGTTTTTACACATCTGGCGCACAATGGCGCGGTTGCTGTGTGAAATCAACTTTCGGGACAATTAGCAAAATCACAGTGCCACTGTTCATGAGCAGAGGTCCCAAAATTTCCTATGTTGGAAATTTGATTAAAAAAAATTCCCAAAATAATTGTGTTATAGACGTGCATAGATTACTTTTCTACACTATATTCGTGACTTAATAATTTTTCAGATTTTCAAGCGTTTATTTTTTACACCTTCTCATGTACAATACAGTTGTAATTTTTCACATCCTGCCTGAAATGTATTTTTGCATCTATAGCACTAAATGGCGCAGTTGCTGTGCAAAATCACCTTTCAGCTAAGAAACTGATAGTGCCACTGTTCATGAGGTGGGGTCACAAAAAGCCCATGTTGAAAATTTGGAGTGAAAATACCAACAAACACCTGGGGTGTTAGAGTTTCCAACTATAACACACCACCCTGTGGAGACTGACAAGCATCAGGGGTGTGACTTGGGATTGTTGGCAGTAATGCTCATGCCATGCCACCCCCAACCCCACCATGCAACCAGTGACAGACATCGAGGTGTGCCTTGGACTCTTTGGCTCCAAAGTTAACTCCATTCTACTATACTGCACCCATCATAGCACATTTCCTTATGGAATGGCATGAGCATAAGGCTGAAAGACTCCAAGGCACACCTCGACACTTGTTGGTGTCTGCAGGGTAGGGTTAGGTGAAATGGTGTGAGCGTTATGGCTGATGATCCAAAGGCACACCCCAATGCCTGTCAGTCTCTGCAGGGTGGGGAAGGGCTGGTATCAGTTCAATACTTCACTACCATTCCTATAATGCATCTCTCTGACTCCTGCACTACCAATGCCAATGCCAGCAAGACAACATTCGGCATTAACAAATGTTTGTTTTTTCTGTATTCTGTGACCAAATTAGTGGGGTTTTTTTTGTTAGTTGTAACTGTATGATTATTACTTAAGTATTTTAGTAAAAACATTTGTTTTTCTAAAGAAAATCTACCTGAGTGAGATTTCTATAATTGTGTGTGAATTGGGGGACAGTATTAATAATCTGTGGCAAACTGTTATTGCTAAGGGGTTGTCACCATCAGCAATCAAATTGAGAAATGGGTCTGTAAGGAATCTGGAAGGATAGGGAGAATACCAGAGTCTGCAGGGATTTTGAACCAGGCTGTTGCATGTCCTGTAGGAAGATGGCCAAATCTGGCTTTACACTGCTACCCCCAAAGAGAGTGTGAAGCCTGGGTTTTCCCTCCTTTGTGTAATAGCCAAGGACGGGTTCATATCTGGCTACAAGACTTGAGATTGGTATTGTGCCCTTATCTAGAGTTTAGAGGGATGCCCTCAGTCCTCATGGTAGAGGTGCAATCATGACCTCAGTGAGCAGTCTAAAAGACATGAGGAGGGTAGCCCTGCCCCCCCACTACCATGGATTGCACTTAGGGGTGGGCACTTTGAGCTCAGTGGACCTGACCCCCAGGAGTGGATTCATGACAATGGTCACTAAACAGGAAAAAGACCTGGGAGTAATCATATCTGATTACCTCAAGCTGGCAAGGATGTGTGACAGACCAGCAATGTGACAAGGCAGTATGTATGACCAGTTGGATGCTGGGGTGCATAGGGAGGGGTATCACCCAGAGAAGGAGGGAGTTGATGTCACCACAGTATAGGTCATTGGTGAGACCCCACTTGGAGTACTCTGTCCAGTTCTGAAACCACGGCCCAAGAAGGACATAGACAGGGTGGAGGCTGTCCATAAGAGGGCAACTAAAATGGTGCAGGGATTGCATCAGAAGCCTTATGAGGAGAGACTAAGGGATCTCAGTATGTAAACTCTGGAACAGTGGGGGGGGGGATATGATAGAGACCTATAAATTCCTCATGCGGTTGAACAACGTATAGTAGGGGAGTATTTTTCAGAAGATCAAGGGAACATGCAATGAAGCTGGAAGAGGGAAAATTAGGAGGGATGTGAGGAAGTAGTGCTTCACTGAAAGATTGGTGTTGCCTGGAATAGTCTTCCAGCAGAGGCAGTGGAGGTGAAAACAGTGGTCATCTTCAAGCATGCATGTGATAGGCACAAGAGAATCTTAGTTGGGAAACAATGGTGGGGGAGGTAGCTGGAGATCAGGTAGGGTCTGTGGTGAAAGTATAGGCAGGGAAAAAAGGGGCAGACTGTGTGACCCAAGCAGTCCCTATCTGCGGCAAATTTTATGTTTCTGTAAGTGAACATTTATAAATACAGCTAAAACAGAACTTTGCATTTAAAATTCCAGGAAAGTGAACTTAAAATACATGAGCTTTAAAGTACTTATAAATTGCTTTACAGCAGAACATGGCAGCATGTTCCATAGTACAGTACATGTGCTGCAACAGCAAATGCTCTGTCTCCAAGGACTTTACAGGGGGCCATAAGAAGCAGCAGGAGATCCACCTGAACATAATGGAGGGTATTAACTGGGGCACACGGCATGCAGAGGTCTCACAGGTAGCAAGGGCCTAGTCCCTTCAGGACCCTAAAGGTTAACCAACACACCTTGTACATGTTGGGCCATGTAACATGCAGCCTGACTTAGCCACCTAACATACAGCTATTGCAGGTAGCCTCACTCAGACATGCTATGCTCTCTAAGGCTTGTAGAGGTCAGGCTGGCTACAGTATTCTGAACCTGCTACAGGTGGAACTTCAACCTCCAGGAAGGCTGAGGTAGAGGGAATATGCAGTGATCCAAGCAGGAAGTCACAAATGTGTGTGCCGACATAGTCAGGTCCTTCCACACAAGATATAGCTTCACTCTAACAGTATTCTTCAGATGAAAAAATTCATAATTTACTGCAGCTGCCACCTACAGTGGTGTCCACAGAAAAGTTCCATATTGCTGTAGAATACTGAAGCACATGTGGCACCACATGATTCAACAACTTATTGTTTTCAATGGGAAGTTGTGTTTTTTTGTTTGATATATATTTTTTCTCTCCTCCTAGACATGGTTGGCATGTCATCTTGACCTACCCCCCTGGCTCCTGAACCCGACATCAGGCCACCTCCTCATATCTCCCATGGATTACCCTCCATGGTGGGGTAGAAAGGAGCTTCCCACAGCTCAACTCACTCGGAATGGATCCAGCTGGGGAGGCACCATTCGGGTCAGGCCATGGAGGTTGGACGATCATGCTGCCTGACCTGTGCCAGTTTTTCCTCTGGTTTGGCTCCCTACAGAGTGCAGATGTGCAATGATGTCCAGGCACTGCGTGCTGACGTCTACCGCGCTCTGCCCCCCCTTGCGGCACCGCTCTAGTAGTGCCCCCGGTCATCACCAGGGGCTGCTACAGAGCGGTGGCTCCCTGGATCCCTCCCCAGGATAGGAAGGCAGTCCTCTAGATGCTCAATCCTATCCCTCCACAGCCAACCCTTGGTGGCCCAGGCTCACATCCGAAGCTAGGTCACCAGCGTAGTGTGAGGTGCGGTGTCCAGCACCTCAACCCTCAGTGCCACTGGGAAGTTAATTCAATTAGCCCAAAGTAGCTAAAGGCATGGAGGCAGTATACCTTAGAGGGTTAAAGCACCAAGTTGTGAACCTGGAGACCCAGTACACTTGGGTTTGAAACCCACAACTGCCACTTGCATACAGTGTTACCCAGATCAAATCACTTAACCTTCCCATGCTCCGAGGACATACCTGGATATAATCTTTGGCTCAGTGTGCCATTTCCGATCAAAACATTCTAAAAATAAAAAAAATGCTGTGGTAAGAGTGAACATTTCTATGGCCAGCACTGTATAACAAGGAACAGAACATGGTAAGTTGCGCACATCCTTCCTGCCCCTACTATGAATTCTGCTCAGTGGTGTGGACTCCTGTCCCATGTCCGCTGGTATTTCCCCATAGAACCTTTTTTATTTTCTATATAGCTTTTTCGCTCATGGAGGGCTGGCTGGCAGGCAAGGCTCTGACTTTCTCTCTGAGGGCTCCAATCTGCCCAAATCAGGGCATCATGTAGCCTGCCAGTGTCCCCCATTTTCTCCCATTTCCCCAACACTGGGGTGCACACATCAGTGTACGCACATGGAGGTGCACATGCTGCAGAAGTTCTGCAGCACCCTCCCTTCATTGGTACCCTCAGTCCCGCACCACCCTCGGGCCTCCACCCGGGGCAGTCATTTGACGGGAATGCCAAACCTCCCTTCCCATGAGAGGAGAGAACTTCTCCGGATACTTGATCCTCTCCCTCTCTGGCTGACCCCCAGTGACCTGCGTTTTCCACTGAACACAGGCTGCTGGCATGGGAGGAGGTAAGGCATGGATGTTCAGCTGTACGTGTCTTGTACCAGGGACAATACCATTGAAGTGCTGCATAAATGCCTCGCTGAGATTCAGGACTGGATGAACTCATACTGGCTGAGACTTAACCCAGACAAGACGGAAGTCCTGGTGACTGAGCCTGGTCACAGGTGTGATGGGGATGCTTCCAGGATGGCAACAGATTTGGTTCTGGGGCTGACCACATTGATGGCGTCCTCTAGGGTGAGAAATCTGGGCATTGTCCTCGACAAGCTGACATTTGAAGCTCAGGTGTCAGCTGTCAGCAAAAGTGTTTTTTATCATCTGAGGAACATCACCTGGATTAAACCCCTAATTCTGCCCAAAGACATGCCATTACTGGTGCATGCCTTTGTAACATCTATACTCGACTACAGTAATGCTCTTTACCTTGGGGTCAGTGGAGGGAACCTCCGCCGACTGCAGCTGGTGCAGAATGCAGTAGCCAGGCTGCTGATGGGGCTGTCAAGGTCCTGTCATGTGACCTTGGTCCTGTGGGGTCTGCACTGGCTGCTCATCAGGTGGAGGATTATCTTCAAGGTGGGCTTGCTCACTTACAAGGCCCTATATGGATCAGGCCCTGGCTACCTGTCAGACCTCCTTACTCCTGCTATTCCAGCCCGCTCCCTTCATTTCTCCACCGAGGGTCTCCTGGCAGTTCCGATGACCAGGCTAAAAACTTCAGGTGATCATTCATTCAGCATGGCCAGAACAATCCTCTGGAACTCACTGCAAAGACCCTTGAGGGAGCCCCTACAGTGGAGGTGTTTAGGTGGGGCCTAAATACTCAACTTTTTAGTCTGGCCTTTCTTACTGATGCCTTTTAAGATGAAAAATAAACATTCTAATATCTTAATCTATGATTGATTATTTATATAATTTGAATGTTTTACTACTCTGTCAAATCTTTTTACTGTACAGCGCCCAGAGCCTCTGAGATTGGGTGCCAAATAAACAAAAAATGATTTACTTACTCAGCCCTCTACACCACTGGGCCAGCCCCATGTATCTTTCAGTCAATATGGATGCCTGCAGCTAGTCCTTCATTTGGCTTTCATGCTTTTTTTATTCATTTGCAAACTTCTGAGTGTGTGTTACTTGCCTCCCAACAGTTTCCATTTCTTTCCATCACATGTTGTTTACACTGCAGTATTTTTATTGGGTGGGGTTAAATTGAATGCTTGTATGATTCCAGTAGAATTACATTCTATATTTAAAGAAGTGTAGTATGTTACTTTCACCCCACCGTTTATTTGTATTATTCTATATACAGTACTTACAGTACAGTATAACACATAACGATGGCTAAATGCTGCAGTAGTCCCATTTAGTCCTGAAACCACAATCCCCTTTAAAAAATATTAATTTTGCTGAAAAGCGAATTATAGACTTAATCAAGCATGCCATAACATAGCTGGATCATTTTCTACATCCCTGCATTAAGCATTAGTGTTTTTCTGGGGTTTCCAATTGTCATGAATCCTTAGCTAATTGATCGCTGAAATTATTATTATTATTTTTAATTTCTATGGATATGAGGCTTGCAGTCTGTTGCTGGAGTGCAAAAATGAGTGGTCAGACTCATCGGCACAACTGACAGCAGATGCACTGACAGCTGACACATGTTCCCACTTCTGCAAGACAAAGAATGATTCAACCTGTCACTCACTCACAGCCGCCTTTATGCAGAGATTCTTGAATGAATTCAGACCCATCCAATATTTTGTCTCTCAAGATATGAAAGAGCAACAGGAATGTTTCCCAGTGTAGTCTGAGGTTCCACGTTTTGTTCTGGAGATTACATGCCTAGTGTGCCACTCTGGGGTTATGACCTGTTGGCCTATGTAGTCCTGTGCACCATCCCCCAATTACAGAGGCTGACTGAAGAGATTTGGACCACTCAATTATGACTGTTAGTTTCTTTTCAGATTCTTTCAGCTTCCCTGATTAGACAGATGCCTCCACTCTATTCAGAAGGCAATGCTTTGAGGTGCATTGCATATGCATCTGTATTTGAAAGTAAGCACTGATCGCTGCCAACGAACTAGTTCATATAAAAGAAACAGAGCCACATCCAAATTTCTTTAATAGAAGTGCACTTCAGAAGGGTAATCCTGATATGCAAAGCCTTTGCTGATCTTGCTAGATATTTGTCTTGCATAGATTTATGATGAACAAGACATTTTTTATATGGTAAAAAATACATTTTTATATAGTTTGCAGTTTTAATATGATAAATAGGAAATTCTGGTAACAGTACATGCAATGACTGTAAGATAAATCACTCACTATGCTTTAAAGGCCATACTCAGTAAACCTACACACATAAGTGGTGTACACTGGTGTGTGTGTGTGTGTGTGGTGGGAAGATGGGACCCTGGTGGATCCTCTGTTGTAACATTCCTTGTTGTGTTTGTGTTTTTTTTCCAATGAGGACAGAGGAATACTGCTTCCTGTCATCTCAGCCAAGGCAAGATCAGAGAAGCAAATGGGGAGGGGGGATGAGGAAAAGAGCACTGGAGCTTACCCTTGCTAAGTCTTCTATCTTCTACCCAGAAACTGCTCCTGAACCCTGTAGTCAAGATATAAAATAAATTTAATTAATCGTGGGATGTGGGGCAGGTGTAAAGAGACATACCCTTCTCCAGAAAATTGTTTTATTTTTTTAAATAAACTGGTTCCCTGGAGGAGTTACAGTTCCCTTCTGTGCCTCTGTACGATGTTTCATGGTCTGTTTTTACTTTATTATAAATAGTAAACTAATAAGATGTTAAAAGGATATAGCATCTTCCCCTTTAATAGAATGTGCCTTTCCCAGAAAGTTCCCTTTTGCAGCACTGTAGAACTATGCAAGGTATTTTCTGGGTTGTCAAAGGAATTCTGTAAGGTAGAGCAGGGGATTCCTATTTAAGCTCCCTTCTGGGTTCCAGGATATTGACTGGGTACAAATTCAAGGGACTCAAAGAAAAATGAGATATTGCACACATGGGGCCATCCTGTCACCTGCGTGCTGCAAACTTCAAATAATTAAAGCAAAGATGATGTATTGAGTGTCAGGATCTGTATACTGGCCTCCTTTACTCCACAGGGCCATAAATAGTCCTTGACCTTGGAATTTTATTTCCACTTCCATGAAATCAGTAACAAAGATCCATGAGTTGGAAAAGATGGCACACCAATGGAAGTATTGCAAGGTTTGTAACTCTGTTGGATATTGCATTTTGGTCTTGGGATCAAATAGATTAGTCCCCTGCGAAGCCACTCATAATTGTAAAACTTTTCTTGTGTGAGTGATTTATTAGTTAGTTTTGTACATTTACATTTTTTTATCCCTCCTACCTCAGTCCAGTTTATTGCTTTTGTAGGTTGCTCCTGCCCCTGCTGCACCCACCGGTCATTGGTCCACCCATCGCTATTCCAAGACAGACCCCCCAGAGTCCTAGTTGAAGCCCTGTGAGCTTTTCCTGGTGTGACGAGATCCAAGCTGTTTGTGCACCAGCTCTGGGTATACTGTTTGTCCCACATGTTGTGCTGTGCCCCAAGGAGATCTGGGCATGATCTAGGATATTGACTTGGGGCGGTGGGGTGGCCTTCATTGATCCCATGAAGTGGCAGTGCTTTTGTCTTTTTTCCCCTCCCATCACACTGATGCATTTGCATGACATGCCCTGTTATGCACCTATCCTGAAGGGAAGGGGCTGATATCTGATGGTCACCCACAACATGAAGCTGATAAAGAGGCAGTGTCTAGCCTCGAAAAGCCAAGGATTCCTGTTCCTGTTCTCCATGTGTGATGTCTGCTATAGAAGTTATTTCCAACAAGAATGAAGTGAATGAGTAAAGATGTATAAGGAGACATCTACTGGCTTCAACTTTGACCTTGGTCTGTTGTTTGATGAACATTTATTTAGAGGCAGCACTGGAATTTGCTGTTGGTAAGCCACCCACCAACTTGGAAAACCCATCCCACTGGTAACAGGAGGCATTCATGCAGTGGGCGATGTCTTCCTTCCCGCTTGAGAGTTGACAGTGCTATGGAGTCCACAATGCTTCCTCAGGTCTGCATCGCACTGCCCTGAGTCATGGTGTGATGGGGGCCATGACTGGCACATGGCCATTCCAGGTTACACACAGGTTGGAAAGGATGGGGAAGGGAGGAGTGGTGGTGTTGTTGTGCTGTATGTTAGAGAGGGCATCAGAATGATAGAAATACAAGGGGATATGGGGTAAAGGAGAAGTTGGAGTGCTGTGGGTTACCCTGGAGACAGGAGCTGGAGCCACTATTTGCACTGAGTGATATACAGACCTCCATCACTAGGAAGAGCTGGATAAGACACTGTTGGAAGCCATCAGCATGATGGCAAAAAAGGGAGAATTGTTGCTAGTCGGGACTTCAGTCTACTGGATATAGATTGGAGCCTCAGTATTGGCAAGAAGTAGGGCCATTCTAGACTCCCTGCAGGGGGGCATTTCTTAGGCAACAAGTCAAAGAGCCCACTTGAGATGAGGCAATACTGAACCTGATACTAACAAACAAGGACAGTATTGCAGACGTCAAGGTAGGATGGCACCAGGGTACCAGGGATCACTGTGTAAGGATCACTGTATAATGTGGCTCAACATAAGAATAGTGGCAGAGACAAACCACACAAGGACAAGGGTCCTGGACTTCAGGAGAGTTAAAAAATGAGTGAATTCCTCAGAGATGATCTATCAGGGAGTGAGTGCCATGGTGGGGTGGAGGAACAGTGGGACAATGAAGTGATGGCATAGTAAAGGCAACAGACCTCTGCATGAAGGAAGTGAGCAAAAACAGTAGGAAAAAGAGACCACTGTGGTTCTTGAGGGAAGTGGCTGTGAAGGTAAAGGCTAAAGGGGTGTCATTCAGGAGGTATAAGGGGATGCAGACAGAAGATGATTGGGAGGTGTACCACAAAAAGTAGGGAAAAGCAGGGAAGGTGGTAAGGGGTGCAAAGGTGCAAACAGAAGAAAGGGTAGCCAAAGGGATAGCTAAAGGGGACAAGACCTTTTTCAGATACATAAGCAAAAAGAGGAACACAAGAGGTGGGATTGTGAGGATAAGAAGGGCAGGGGGAGACTGTGCAGAGCAGAATCAAGAAAAAGCCGATATCCTGAACAGATACTTCTTCTCAGTCTTCACAGTGGAGGGAGAGGGGGACAGACCACATAGAAGCAGCAGGAACACAGGGGGAGGGAAGTGGACTCAAGTCCATTCACAGAGGAAAGAGTCCTAAGAGGACTTGCAAATCTGAAAGAGGATACGGCTATAGATCCAGATGGGGTACATCCCAGGGTGCTGAGGGAGTTCAGGGAGGTACTGGTTGCACCTCTGACAGTACAATTCAACAACTCACTTGAAACAGGAATGGATCCAGAGGACTGGAGGAAGACAGATGTATTCCAACTTCATAAAAGCAGCAGCAGGGAGGAGGCTAGCAACTATAGGCCAGTCAGTCTAACATCAGTGGTGGGAAAATTAATGGAGACATAATTAAAAGAAAGGCTAGTTGAGTATCTTGAATCCAGTGGGTTACAATACCCAAGGCAGCACAGATTTATTGGGGGTCATGGCAGATGAACCTGATCAATTTCTTTGAATGGGTGACCATGGAAATAGAATAGGGGGAGGTGGTGGACATGTCCTACTTAGACTTCATCAAGGTCTTTGACACTGCACCACATAGGAGGCTTACAAGTTGTATATATGTGTTTCAATATAAGGAAAATAGCAGGACAAGAGGACACAGCATAAGATTAGAGGGAGGCTGATTAAGGGGTAATGTGAGGAAGTTCTTTTTCCCAGAAAGTGTGATGGATGCATGGAACAGCCTACCTCAGGAAGTGGTGGATATGAATACAGTGCAGAGCTTCAAACAGGCATGGGATAGGCATAAGGGAGCAATACAGATGAGTATGAATAGATAGGCCATTGACAGAGCAAAGACCGATGGCACATTCATAAGGTAGAAAAAGAAATGGGCAGACTGGATGGGCCTTGCGCTCCTTATCTGCCGTCAACTTCTGTGTTTCTATAAGGAAACTGGGCAGTTTGGGGGTGGGACCCAAGGTGGTAAACTGGGTATGGAACTGGTTAATGGATAGATTACAGAGGGTGGTGATAAACAACATGCATTCTAATGAGGAGAGAGTGAGCAGTGGGATACCTCCGGTCTCAGTGTTGGGAATCAGTCCTCTTCATGTCTTCCACCACAGAAGAGCTGGAGTGGAAGGTATGCCTCCTTGAATGACACCAACATCTGCAATAGGGTAGATACTCTGGAGGGGGTGGAAAGAACAAGTAGAGACTTGAGAAAGCTCGAGGAGTGGTCAAAGGTATGCCAGCTGGGTTTTAATCCCAAAAAGTGCAAAATCATGCACCTAGAGCACAGAAACTCAGGGGCAGTGTATAAAATGGAGGAGAGGTATTGACAGTCACCAAGCAAGGTGGAGACCCTGTGGTTATCATATCTGATGACTTCATGGTGGCAGAGCAGTGTCTAAAGGCAGTAGGCAGGTCCAGCAGGACACAAGGGTGCATAGGGAGGGGAATCCTAGCAGAAGAAGAGGTGGGTGTTACCACTGTATCGATCATTGGTGAGACCCACCTGGAGTACTGTGTCCCGTTCTGGAGACCGCATCTCATAAAGGGCACTGACAAGGCAGAGGCTGCCCAGAGGAGGGAAACTAAAATGATGCAGAGGTTGCATCATAAACCCTATAAGAAGAGACTGAGGGATCACAGTATGTACACCCTGGAAGAGAGAAGTGATATGGGAACATGATAGAGACCTATAAGTACCTCATAAGGGTGAATAATGTAAAGGAGGGGAGTATTTTTCAGATCAGAAGGTATACAAGGACTGGGGGCATGCATTAAAGCTGGAAGGGGAGAAATTTAGGAAGACTGTGAGGAACTACTTCTTCATTGAAAGAGTGGTAGATGCCTGGAACAGACTACCTGCAGAGGTGGTGAGGGCGAAACCAATAGTGGGCTTTAGGCAAGCATGGGATAGGCACAAAGTAATGAGGGGGAAAGTTGGGGGAAGTAAACGGAGATCAGGTACTGTAGGGTCTGCAGTGGCAGTCTAGCAGAGACAGACTGGGAAAACTGGGTGGGCAAAGTGGTCCTTGTCTGCTGACATATTCTATGTTTTTAGGTCCACTGGAAAAACTAAGAGACCCTCGCTCCCCTTTGAGATGTAATAAGTGAGTAGCCATTTGAGGCAGAAAGCATATGGTAACAATTTATTGACTTGCCAAATTTTGGGGATGGGGAGGGTGTGACTGGATCTTTTGTTTTAACTTATTTATGCCATAACCAGTCCAGTAGCACCTCAATGAGAAAAGCAATTTAAAGTTTGTGAAAGTGATTCGGTTGAGCTGCCAATTTAGATTTGTTTGTGTAAGTGAAGTCTGCAAATGGTACCACACTGTACTGAATTAGATGTGCTGGCTATGATATGTGGGCTGTTTTTCTTTGGAAGCTGAGCAAATAGTACTGGTCTTCTCTCAGCTGTAACCAGAACTGAAATGCCGTACCAGGGCTGCAGGGGGTAAAGATAAAAATATCTTATCAAACTTATCAGTCTGCCCCGCCATCACCTAAACTGACATCAGCTGTTTACAAATTATATAAAATGAAGCTATAGTGCCCCTGAATGTGTTTCAAAAAAATATTTCATATTTCAAATTTTCTTGAGATATTTTACAAGATTAAGTAATGTGACATCCATAGCAGTCTAGGTATTTGGTATTTAGCATTTGGTAAACTGGTTCATAGGCAAAGCAATATTTAGGTTTCAAAATAATCCAGAGTAATTATTGATTTTAATTCCTCTTGTGGTATTATAATAACCAGAAGCTGAGAATGACGGCATATATTTTGAAATGCATGTAGATACAAAATAATAGGGCTAAGACTTGTCATACAAGCTTTTTGCATGTTAAAAAATTCCTAATCCAAACTTGTTACATTTAACAGTCATCAGTGAGAGAAATAACAGCTGATCAGTCCTTTACTAACAGCTGAACCATTGCAAAATCTGGTATAGAACTCATTTCTGTCCATTGTGGGACCATTGTGCCACAGTTCTATAGACAGCAGATGCTGCATTAGAACAGTTACCACAAGGGATGATTTTTTTCCTACATTCTTTATTCCTCAGCTGGGGGGGGTTGTACCTTTGGGTCCCCCCTCCCCACATCCAGTCAGCCTTTGCATCTGCTGCCCTGGACACAGCCAGAGCTCAGACCTTCCCGCCACAGGCCTGCCAGGCTGCATCACAGTGGGTACTTACACCACCACTGCAGAGACCTGGAGGGCTGGCCCGGGAAGGAGCTATCTTGGGCAAGTCCGTGGTGGTGCTGCTGGGCAGCCTTCATGCTGCTGAGGGAATTTTCTGCATGGTTTCCCCTGCGGGGAAGGGCGTGCAGTGACGCCAATGGAGGGAGCACACATGTGTCTGCACGCGCTCCCCCCAAGCATCTGCCCCGTCTTCACCCCCTTGTCTGCAGCCTTGGCACACTGCCCCCCAGTCTTCACCATGGGCCAATAGAGCACTGACCACTGACGTCCCCCTTCCCAAAGAAGAAGAGCAGTCCCATGAATGCTCAATCCTTCTCCAACCCTGCCAACCCCCGGTGGCCCATGCTCGTTCCTGAACATGGGTCTCTGGCGCAGCGCAAGGAAAGGTATCCAGCACCTCAGCCCTCAGCGTCACTGGGCCGGCTACAAGGAGTGATTTATAAGCCTTCATATCCCTTTGTACAGAGCATCCATTGTAAGCATTGGAACACTGGAAATGCTAAGCATAAAAAGATCAAGACTAGTTATGATGGCAGCTCTTGTTCCTTCTCTAGACTAAAGAAGGTATGTTCACTATACACAAGTGATGGGGGAATGCTACTAATGAACTTCATGATTATCTTTGTTTTGTGATTTATGATATACTTTATCAGGTGAGCAGACTCACTGATAGTTGGATAGTCATGGGTCCCACATGAGGCACTTGGGCTAATACTCATTATAAAATGGGTTGAAAACATTCTGTGCTGTTATTGGTGGACTCTGATCGTATGACTGCACATTTTTCTAGCACAAAAGCACAGGAAGAAATGTTTAGCATTCTGAACCTTATTACACAGTTCTAAAATTACAAATAAGGGAAGTCATTTTATAATTTCAATAAGGCACTCCAGGATGTGCATAACTGTGGGATAATGGCATGCCTTGAGTGCATAAGTCACTCTGTATTGCCTTTTGCCTCATGTCCTGAGGTGTGCTGTTATCCCAAAATAATTGCACACTTTGTTACACCTTATTGCTTAAACAGTGACACTGCAGTGCTGCACTATGGGGTGTTGCACATTTTGAGGTACAGTCCCGCAGATGAGACATCATAATGAAGTCCATTCAATCCATATCTGGTGGCAGACCAGATCAAGGTTAAAGATCCCAAGTCACTTTTTAAAGAGACAGAGAGTTATCACCAGTGTCATGGTGAGTGTCCCATAGATTGTAATGCACTGCGGCCATGCACTTGATTTATTATCAATATGCTTAGTGGCTGCTGCGTATATATTGCATACAGTCCCTGCATTACCAGTATCTAACTCACTGTGTTGTAAAGACCATATCAGTCATTTATAGAACATGTCACCTCAATATACAAAGCAGTCAATCAAAAACATGAGGTACTGTTTAGACTCAAAAACTACCTTATCCGCGAGGTAAGGCTCGGACTCTCTAATGGAGCCCTGCTCTCTTCCTTGAATTATGGGTTGCTAATCTTTTAGAGTGTGTCTATCTCCTGACTGAGAAAGCAACATAAAATAGTGTATGTCAATTTACTCTATGAGTAAAAATGGATTCCATTACTGTGATCTCTACACTGAATTATCCTGGTTTTCCATGGAAATACATAAGGTTTTTAACTTAGGCTGCTTCATTGACAAGCTCCTAAAATCTTATAGCCTGGTCTGCCTTCCTGGGTTACTGCTACTGAAATGTAACCCCAGGACTCTGAGATCCTTGAAACCAAGCCTTCAGCTTTTCCCCCACATCTCCATGACCACGGGTCTCAGAGTATTCTCATACTATGTTCCCAACTTTTGGAACAGTCAACCACCTTACTTACACATGTCACCAAACCATTTCCACTTTAAAAATAAGTTTTAAAACTTCATAATGGAAAAAGTGCTAATGTGTATCATTTTGTTCTTTTTATTTAAAGTTCAGTCAAGTTTGCCAGTCAAATGTGAACAGACAGGATACATCAGTTATATAAAATACAGGAATACACCAACCAACCCCCCCACCTCTACCTACCCCCATCACCCATCCTTCCACCCTACGACACCCTCCTGACTGCAATACAAATTCAGTACCATTGTGGGTATATTCTTCAGGAAGATACATAGGGTCACATTGTGTACAAAGTATACAATTTATCCCACACAGCTCTGTGGTTCACAGTATGGTGAAATAAACTAGAGACCATTCTCTCAGTGTTAACGCTGAAGAGTAGCTCAAGCAACCATTCTGTGCATGAGAGAGGTTCCTCATCCCTCCAGTGACTAAGAACCAATTTTTTGGCCGAGAGGGCCATGAGTGCCATATAGTATTTCCTTTCCTTGGCAGGAATACTGCTATAGTCCCCCACCAGATAAATTTCAGGAGTAAATAAGTTATCAAGACCTAACAAGGGGTCAGCTCTTTGCTGTATGAGCTTCCAAAGGGGTTCAACCTGGAGACAGTCCCAAAAAATGTGTTGCATGGAGCCCTCTCCAGTCTTACATCTGACATACTGAGGCGAATAGGAGGCACCCATTTTGAAGAGTCTCACTCAGGAAATGTAGTTGCAAAAGGTATAATCTGTCCTGAGTAATGTAGTTATGGGAATCCCTCCAGACTGACTGCAATTGCATAGCTGTTCTAGGATAAACAGATGACCAGTATGGGGGGATCCCATCTACTTTAGGGAACACTGAAATATATCTGAGCATATATGTTGGAGACCGACTGGGGTGCAGAAGCCAAACAGTGAAGTGACTGGAAAAACTCAAGTTCAGAGGGACTTGACAGCAAGGCAGTACACGACTGAACTAACATATGCCTGAGCTGGTAACTCTTACAGATCACCCTATTATTAAGACAGTATTTACCTATAATTTGTGGAGAGGTAAGTCATAGGTCCTCCTCCCTGCAGAGTTGACCAATATCTGCTCCTATCAGTTGGGGTAGCCAAAGAGGTGAAATCATTTGCCCTCCTATTTTAAAATGTGGATTATTGACTAGAGGCTTCCGAGGGTCCTGATATTGTTTATATTTCATTAGGGAGCAAAGTTGAGACTGTATATGGATGGAGGTTTCTAAGACCGAGTTATGGAGAACTGGGGGAAGATCCTTGGGTCTCGGGTGTATTAGGACTAAGTGAGAAAGTCCTGCAGATTCTGTTTGAATCTGCTCTATAGTGAGCCACTGGGGAACACAGGGAGTCAAGTTCTACTTTCAGGGTGAGCCAATGGAGATATTTACTGGCATGGCTGGCCCAATAGTATAGGCCAAAGCATGGGAGGCGAAGGCCTCCCCGATTCTTAGGAGCAGCTAGCTTTTGGTAAGCCCTCCTGGGTCATTTACCCAGCCAAATGAAATCAGATATCAAAGAGTGTAACTTCCTGAACCAACCTTGTGGAAGCCGGTGATTCAGTAAGTTGATTGAGTAAAACACTCAGGGAAGGATGTTCATCTTGACTAAACTTATACATCCCCAGAGGGTAAAAGGCAAAGATTTTCATCTGGCCAAATCTTGACGGACTCTATTGAGGATGGAATCTAGGTTTAGTTTTTTGAGTTGGGGAGTACTCCTTGCCAGATCAATACCCAGGTATTTGAGGGATTTCGAGGCCCATTGAAGTCCTAGGGGCTGTACATCACTTTTGAGTGCCCTAGAATTTAAGGGGAAGACTGCTGTCTTCTCCATATTGAGTTTGTAATTTGATAGTGGGGCAATATTCCTAAATGACCCTAAGTGCTGCTGAAATAGAGGCTGAAGGATAAGCCAGGTGTAAAAGGATGTCATCCGCATAAGTGTGAAGTTTGACTTTGTGAGGACCTAGCTGTATCCCTTGAACCTCCGGGGACATTTTGAGTTTAAGTAAAAGAGGCTCAAGATATAAATTGAACAAGAGAGGAGATGGGGGCATCCCTGCCTTATGCCTGAGTAGAGAGGAAAGTTGGGGAAAATACTCCCTTACAGTATATACAAGCACTGGGACAGACATATAGGGCTTGAAGCCAGATAATACACCTGGATGGGAAACCAAAACAATACAGGGTGAGGAACATGAACTGCCAGTCAACCCAGTCGACGGTCTTCTCTGCATCCATGGAGACCAGCACCAATGGAGATGCAGCATCCCTGGACACAGAGAACACATGTGCCAACTTCCGGAGATAATCCACAGATTATCTGCCTTTCATGAAACCCACCTGTTTGGCTCCAATAAGGGATGGGAGAATTTTAGCTATCCAGTCCACCAAGTTTGGCCAATATCTTAACATCACAGTTAAGCAAGGAGATTGGCCTATAACCTGTGACGGAACATGGATCCTTTCCTGGTTTGTGAAGCACTATAATAAAAGCTTCAAAGAGGTGATAGTCGGAGCTCTCTGAGGTGAGAATATGCTGGAACAGCCTGTGGAGCCATGGCACTAGCTTAGTCACCAATGACTTATAAAAGTTAGGGGAAAACCTATCCGGGCCTAGTGCCTTGTCAGGGGAGAGAGATCGGATGGCCCCCAGTATCTCGGCCTCCGTAAAGGATGCCATTAGCCCAGTGTACTGTGCATCAGTGAGTGTAAGTAGCAGAATGTGGGCTAGATAATCATCGACCAGTTGTTGAGAGGGTCTACCTGACATTGGGTTGTATAAGCTATGATAGTACACCGCAAATTCCTGAGCAATAACCCTGGAGTCCATCTTCAGGGCTTCAGATGTGGAAGAACGAATTGCCATGACAATTCTAGATTCCTTCTGCTGGCGTACCCAAAGAGCCAGCAGTCGGCCAGCCTTCTCACTCTACATAAGTGTCCCTTGTCTTTAGGATAGCCAACTCTGCCCTCTCCCGCAGGAGCTCACTGTATTGTGCTTTGATTTTAATTAAATGTTGGTGTGCCTGGTCACTCGTGGCCTTCGAGAGGTGAGATTCTGCTTCCCTAATTTGGGAAAGAAGGGATTGAGCCTGTTTTTCTGTCTCTTTCTTTCTAGTGGAGGTTGCTTTAATTAATTCCCCTCTGATAAAGCATTTGCGTGTACCCCATTCTATGTCAGGTGTCACAGAGCCTTGGTTGTCATGCTCAAATTGATACAGACATTCCTGTAGGTGCTTAACCAGATGAGTGTCTTTTAAGAGCCAATTGTTAAGCTTCCATATGGATTCTTTGGGAGGGTCCGGAAGCAATTGTATATAGCAGGTGACTGCCTGATGATCAGAAATAACCCCAGGTTCCACTCCACAATCCAGAACACCACTAAGTAGGATTCTACTGATGAAGAAGTAGTCTATGCATGAAGCCATGCCATGGGCTGCGGAGTGGAACGTGTACTCTTGGGCAGTGGGGTGGAGAACCCTCCAGGAGTCACAAAGGCCAAGTAGATCTGAGAGTTCACATAGCACCCTCTGAACCAGCATCAAACTGGAATGGGACCTGTCTGATCTATCCAAGTCTGAATTATATGGGAGGTTCCGGTCTTCTCCCAAAATTAAGGGGGTTGGAGTTAAAGGTGACAATAGTGAGACCAGGTCAGCAAAGAATGAAGGAGAGTCAACATTAGGTCTGTATATGCTACCCAAAACAATATCTGCCTTATCTAAAGTGCCCTTAACCAATACATATTTTCCGTGGGGGTAACGGACACATTGAGTACAGAGGAACAGAAGGCTATGTGGTATGAGAATTGCTACTCCCCTGCTTTGTGTACTAGCACCCACTGCAAACACCTGCCCAATGTATTGCCTACAGAACTGTTTCCCCTGATATTCTTTTAAATCGGTCTCCTGAAGTAAGGCCATGTCCCCCTTCAGATTCCATAAATGTTTTAGGATTTGGCAATGTTCCCTTTCTAATGTGCCCCTTTCACATTCCAGGAAATGACCTTTAATGTACTAGCCATTACTAACTGAGTTCAGAGCATGATGGGAACATAAGAAACACCAAGGATTGTGAAAGCCATACAAGAACTGGTGTAACCCTTGACTCCAAGTAGACCTATGGTAATGGTGTCGCAAAATTCCCTCCCTTCCCACCCCTCATCCTTCAAACATTCCCCATAAACAACTGTGGTTGCCTTTAATCCTTTATTCGAATAGCCCACCCACCCCTTCCAACCAAATTAAACTTATTATTGCCCATGATAAACAGGTTACCACTCGTTACCTCTCTCTCCCTTCTCCCCATCCCTGAACATAGAGAAATGAAGGAGATAAAACATTAAACTGGGAATGTGACAGGATTGTAACAGCTAGTCTTTAAGTTAAACTTAACTGGCACAGCAACCAGCTGCCCCATAAGATAACCAGTATCCTGCCTAAAGAAAAAGGGGGGGGGGGAAAAAAACCATAACAGGAATACATGCAATTACCAACAAACTGGATATCCCTGAGCAGGTTTGCCTGTAGTGAAGGGGATTACCCTACCACAGGCCAGCACCCCAGACCAGACAAAACCCAAAATTGAAGAACATGGTGTAGTCCCCCTAATACAATAATGAACCCACTGTCCCAGACCTTAACAAGTTCAAAGTCCCTGTAATAATAAATCATGATGAAGTCCAGGCCCCCATCTCCGGGGGTAGTCTGTATCATGTCCCAGGAAAAAAAGAAAAGGGGAAAGAAGAAAAAAGGTGAAAATTCAATTTCTCCTCAGTGGAAAGTCAGGAAACTAAGATGATGGCAAATAGCCACTGAATGACCCAGGACTTCTATTTGAAATGTGGTCATAGCAAGCCCAAAATGGACAATGCCTGGATTACCATTAAAGCAAAAACATTTACATGAACATCAGTGAAACTGATATTGGGGGCAATATTTCATGCCCCCAATCCCACTGTGTAGTCTAAAGAAGGCATCAAGGTTCCTGGGGGGTCCATGAACTCCTGCTCAGGGCACTCCATCAAGTACTTATCCAGACTCCAATAGAATGCAAAAGGCAGTGACTATACTCCAAGGGGCCTATATTAGGCCAGATCAATGGGATGGAAACAAATTAGGAAAGACTTCCTTTAAGGCTCCATGTGCTGTCTCAACATCTTCGAAAGTGGACCAGGATCTAGCTATTGAAACTTGCAGATGAGATGGGTAACCCATCCGGAATTTGTTGCCCGCAGCTATTAATTTGGTTACCATCGGGTGAAACTGGGTGTGGTGCTGGTGTACTGAGGCTGGCAGATCTTGTGTCACCTGTAATTTTGTGGCCTCCCATAATATTTTTTGGAGGTCCCTCATCTTGTCTAGAAGGTGATATTTTTCCTGAAAATTCAGGAACTTGAAAGTGAATGGCCGTAGGGGAGCCCCAGGCAGTGGCATGGGCTTAATGGCTTAGTGGGCTCACTCGATGGTGTAGGTGGGGCCGTAAGGAGATGGGCCTGCCAGTTTCTCCAGCAATTTTTGGGTAAACATGAGGGTATTAGTCCCTTCAGCTTTTTCAGGCAACCCAGTTAGGACTGCATTATTCCTCTGACTCCTTCTCTCGAGGTCCTCTATTTTTGCTTCCAGCTTCCTTATATGATGCCTCCCCACTGCCGTTTCCTTGTCCAGATTGTCAGTCCTCCTCTCCAGGGATATAAGTCATGACTTGTTATCTGCAGTGTGCATGAAGATTTGCTCTATTGCCCCTGCCATGGATTTTAATTCTGTAGTAATCATCTGCATTTCTTCCCTGAAAGGCTGAAATTCTGTGAGGAACTGCTCCAGCATAAGAGGTGAGGCCTCCGGGGCTGCAGTGCTAGTAGAAGTAGCAACACGCCTGCTGAGAGTTAACTGTGCCATGGCTTTCTTAAAGCTTTTTTCAGGGGTCACCGGCAGGGTATGTTTTGGGGGCGCCGAGTGCATTTCTGCCTCCATTCACGCTGTTATATTGAGCACCAGGATGTCAGTAAGTACTGGTGGTTGATAAAAGTTGGTAAATCAGGAGTTAGATATACAAATTCAAGCCCAATTGGGACAGGGGAGAAGGAGCGCTCACTGAGAGCTGCTATGTGGTGCTCTGTATCACCGGAAGTTGTGTATAAATATTTAATCAATCAATCAAAGTCTTTATTTAAACAGGCGATCACCGTTGAGCAAGCTAATTTTCGAGATGGACCTGGGTTTGTTAACAAGGAACAAGGGACAATATACATAGGATGCAACACACAAGAAAATAGTAATAATACAAATAAAGTGAGATACAATAATACAGTATATACAAAGTATAGGCAGGTAGCATTGACAGTAGTATATGTCTGGAACAGAAGATACAGCTAGTTTTGGGTAGGACACAATTTTTCATAAAAGTAAAGAAATATACATATCAGGTGCACTGAACACAAATAAAACCTAATATAAAAAGATATATAGTGATATGGTATGGAGAATTTAGAGCTGGCACCAGGGTCAAAGGAATGTGGAAGGGACAGATATGGGAGTAGAAAAAGGGGAGAGGGAAGAGTCGATTATAGATGTGATCAGTCTTTTAACAGTAGTAATTATAGTGTGCTTGGACTTGCAGGCGTCACTATTTAGGGTAGACAAGCACAGGACTCCTTATTATGATGTAGATATAGAGATTTAAAAGCTGCTAGGCTGATGGGGTGAGTACATTTCAAAGTTTTTTTGCAGCTTGTTCCACAGTTGAGGGAGCACAAAGCTGATGGCTGCTGTGCCAATGCAAGATTTTGCTTTGTAAACATAAAGGTAGATATATAAGGTGCTTCTCAGGGCATACTTCCCTAGAGTGCACAAAGGTAAACAGACAGAGATATACTGGGGCAGTTTATTTGAGATAGCTTTGCATGTCCAAACCGCAGCATTTTTTTGGCGTCTGTAGGCAAGGGATGACCATCCCAATGCCGTGTACAATGCACAGTGGTGGGCTGAGTATGGAAGACCCATGATAAACCTTATGGCACTGTGATAAAGTGTATCAAGTTTGGCTAGGGTACCTGCAGGTCCCTGACTATATAGAAAGTCTGCGTAATCCAATAGGGAAAGAAAGATAGTTTGAACCAGCTACAGTTTAGCGTCTCTTGTGAGGAGATTATTAATCCTAAAGAAAAGACCAAGTCTTTGTCTTAGTTTCTTTGCCAGTTCTTCTAAGTGATCTGTGAAAGTAAGTCTATGGTCTAACCAGACCCCCCGGTACTTAAACTTTGGTACGTAGTCCAGCTGCTCACCTAGAATGGTAGTGATCTGCAGGAGTGTCCCAGCAATTGCAGCAGAATTTATTGCATTTTGAAGGGGTGAGAGGAACATTGCGTTGGGTTTTTTCTGCATTTAAGAGCAGTTTCTGGTTTGTAAACTGACATTGCAGCAGATTCATTTTGAAATTCATTTTGAAGGGCTTTACAGGCTGCTTCAGGTGTGGGGCTACTAGCATAGAGTACCGTATAATCTGCGAATAGGTGTATTTGTGCTTCTTTGATGGGGGCATCTACGTTGTTAATATAAATGGTGAAGAGCAAGGGAACAAGAATGGAACCTTATGGTACACCGTTCAGCAGGGGTTTTGGTGGAGAAACTTCCCCTTCTGCCTTTACTTGAAGTCGTCCTGAGAGGTACTTGGAGAACCATTTAAGGGAGAGGGAATCCAAACTAATGTTCCAGAGGGACGACAGAAGCAGTTTGTGATCAACGGTATTGAACATCTTGCTTAGGTCCAAGAACACTGCGCAGACAAAGTTTTTTTGTCTAATTCAAGCTGCCAGTCATTTGTCTCCTTGGCTAGAGCACAGATTGTACTATGCTGTGCTCTAAAACCAGATTGTAATGGGTTGAGCTATTTTTCTGATTCTAGGTACTTCTGAAGCTGTGCATTCACTATCTTCTCCAGCATTTTTGACAGGATTGGAAGTAGGGAGATTGGCCTATAGTTATTGAGGTCACTAGGATCTCCTGACTTAAACAAAGGGACCACAAGTGTATTTTTTCTAAATGGGTGCTAGGTCACCCTGGGACAAGGATAAGTTGAAGAGATGAGTAATTGGGACTGTGAGGACTCAGTAGCCGACCTTTAAGAAGTACGGGTCAATGAGGTCAGCCCCAGCACTTTTCCTAGTGTTCAGCTGAAGGAGAAGATCTTCAACTTCTTTCAGGGAAGTAGGCAGCAGAAAGAAGGATGGACTGGGGATGGGTTTTTCTTGTGTATCCAATCTACGTTGTTGGTGGAAGATATTCGTAGGAGAGGAGTCAAAGGCTAGCCCTCCATTGGCAAAATGATTATTGAGAGCATCGAGGATAGATGGTCTGTTGGAGATGACAGTAGTGTCAATCAATAATTTAGTAGGTAGGGAATTTACGGTGGTGTGACCTTCAATGTCTTTGATAGTCCTCCAGAATTTGGAGGCATTTCTTGAGCAGATTTCCAGCTGAGAGCAGTAGAAATTAGCTTTGGCTTCTCTGACCATTTTGGTGTAGAGGTTCCTCGCCCTCCAGAAAGAATTCCAGTCATTTATTAAATTAGTTTTCCTAGCAGTTCTCCAGAGTACAACCTTACTCTGCAGAGCATCTTTCAGGTCTTCTGTAAACCACCAACAGGATTTGTTTCTAGCATGAACTTTTACTATGGGAGCATACTTGTTGAGAGCCCCTAGCACAATTTCTGAGAAAATATCATTAGCCGTAGTTAGGGACTTGGCTAGATAGAAGTCCTACCATCAAATGGAGTTTCTTAGGTCTGATATATACCCATGGAGATCAAAGTTGCATCTGCACCTTTTAAAGGAGAATTTTGATGCAGTTGTGGATTTAAGAGTGGATCTTACACACATGATGAAGCAATAGTCGCTAATATCAGAGAAAAAGATGCCAGCATGGGAGAATAAATGGGGTTTGTTAACTAAAATGATATCCAAGAGAGTACTGTTATTAGAGTTGCGCTTGTTAGGATGAGTAGATTCGTTTATTAGCTGTAACAACACAAGGGAATCACAGAACATTTTAAGCGAGGTGGATGCACTGGAGAGCCAGTCTAAGTTGAAGTCCCCTAGTATGCTACACTCGGAAGATGCTGAACCCAGGATGTTTCCGAGATGTTTTAACAACTCTAGTCCAGCTGATGGCAGTCTGTAGCATCCTATTATACAAAATGAGACACCAGTGGCAATTTCAATCTTTAATGACAAGCTTTCAAATTCTTTTGGGACAGAGGTTGAGTCAATTATGGAGGTGGGGAATTTATCCTTGATGTAAATACCTACCCCACCACCTCTGGTTTGCCTGTTGGCTCTGAACAAAGAGTAGGAGGGGATGTTAACTTCATTGTTACTGGTCCCTGGTCAGAGCCAGAACTCCGTAATCACCAGAACATCTGGAGCAGTATGACATACCCAGGTCTGAACAGAAGTAATTTTTTTAAAATAGGTTACATATATTAACATGCAAGAATGTAAGCCCCTTGAGGCTTTGTAGCTCTGCTGGGGATTCCATGGGTGCCAGAGGGCCTGGATTAAGCTCAACATTTCCTGAGCATAGTAAAATCAGGAACAAGAGTTTCCTGCAGAGTTCTAGGAGAAGTGTGGGTGGCTGAATCTTCTTTCGGTTACGTGATTTGTCTGTGGCAGTATAGGAAGTTCTGAGGTTAGTTCCCAGTTTTCCTGATGTTGCATACAATAATACCCTGACCGAGAGAGTCAATGGGAGTAGGGTGGAATATGCAGAAAGTGGTGTAGCCCTGTGGGCAGGCTCTAGGAGAATTCCTGTATGCCAGTGCAGGTGAAGGACCAGCAGCGGGCTAGGGGAAGTTAGAGCACATACAAGTTCTTCTACTTGATAGGAAAAGTTCCAGTCAGACAATGTAAAAAGAGAGCCATTCTCCACTCTAGGAGTTATTTTTTGATTCATGTTTGGGTCCAATGCATGTAAGATGAGCAGAGACAAGCATAGAAGCAGGTAATATGTCCTTATTATGAGACTACCACCTAATGGGCACTACAAGTGCAGACAAGAGAAGGGATTCTCAATGGAGGAGAATTCCTTAATCCCTGCAGAATACTACTATAGGCATTGGAGCCTGAAGCAGTAATCCTTAAGTACAGCTCCTAGTCAGTCTAATAAGAAAAGAGTTCACCTGACTATAGAGTAGTACTAGGGGCAGAGAGGCTTTGAAGCAAATTTCTTAGCTACTACTCTGGAGCAGACTAAGTACTAGAGAGATCACCTGACCTAAATCAACTGCCTTAGCAAGACACGATATGCTAGTGACCAATAAGCAAACCTAAAGTACCAAAATGGTATGCCTCAGCAAGACAGAATGAGATAAAGCTGCTAGAAGGCTTAGTTGCAAAAAGGGGAAGGGAGGAATTGCAGTTGTTGACAGTGAGTAACCAATAAATTGAAACATCAGATAGGAGTGGGCGGAGACTCTGTGCATTTAAAGGAGGCCTGGGAGGGGCAGGGGAGGGTGGGATGAAAAATCAAGGGGAAGTTTGCAGAGCTAGCACTGAATCAGTGCACATACAGTTGGAGAGAAACTGCAGCAGGGGGAGAATGGTAAATTACTTTACACAGGCCAAGCAGAACAGGCTAAATTAAAAAATATATAAATTAGGGGTCGAGTACAGGGATGCAAGCTTACATTAAGCCACACATCTCGGGTGCTCCTGTCTCAGGTGAGTGAGACCAGCCAATCAGGGAGCTCTACACAGGCATGGAGCCCATAGCATTACCCTGAAAAGGTGCCAAAATTGAAAACAGCAAATTGCAAGTTATGATCCGGTTCAGTGTTCACACAGCCCAGAGAAATTGTGGCAATTTTTCAAGCGTCACATCTTATCTATCTCTTTGGGGAGTGGGGGGTTCAGGCTCCTTGCATTGTAGAGGTGCTATGGCTGGATCATGACCGCTGCCCATGGGGTCAAGTGGCACCTGTAAGGAAGGAGACAGCAGATTAAATAGGAGCAGAATGGGGGGGGGGTCTAAACAGAGACACACAAAGACAGCTGAACACCAACTTGAAAGACAAAGTCTGGGGGCAGTCTCGGACAGAGACAAGGTGCTGGCTAACTTGGGAATCCAAAACAAGCACAAAAGAACAGACTGATGGGGGAGGGCAGGAGGGACAGAACAGAGACAGAGGAGGACAGGGGGGACAAAGGAAGATGATTAATAATGAAAGTCAAGGGCTGGAGCCTTAGGCTCAAGACATGGGCTACACAGATTTTACAATTCACTGAATTTTCTAACTAGGTCCATAGCAGTAAGCATGTAAACTCAGTACAGTCTTAAATAGGATTAAAAAAACTATATATTAACAAAGCCAGTAAAACTTTTTTACAAACTCAGTTCAAGGCAGTGTACAGAGTGAAAGCTTAATTGGGGAAAAATCAAGGGGAAGTTTGCAGAGCTAGCACTGAATCAGTGCACATACAGTTGGAGAGAAACTGCAGCGGGGGGGGATGGTAAGTTTCTTTACACATGCCAAGCTGAACAGGCTAAATTAAAATATATAAATGAGGAGCCGAGTACAGGAAAGCAGGCTTACATTAAGCCACATGTCTCGGGTGCTTCTGTCTCAGGTGAGTGAGACCAGCCAATCAGGGAGCTCTACACAGGCATGGAGCCAATAGCGCTACCCTGAGAAGGTGCCAAAATTGAAAACAGCAAATTGCAAGTGATGATCCGGTTCAGCATTCACACAGCCCAGAGAAATTGTGGCAATTTTTCAAGCATCTTACCTTATCTATATCTTTGGGGGGTGGGTGGATCAGGCTCCTTGCACCGTAGAGGTGCTATAGCTGGATCGTGACTGCTGCCCGTCATAACCTACCCCCAGTTAACTGAATGTACAAACCCACATTGCTTTCATGTATAATTAATATGGTAAATTTCCTCATGTAATTATCTCATCTTGTTATTATCTTGTATTTATGGCACAATCCATGCTTCATTGTATTTAAAACAATAATTATTGTTTACTTTTGTACCACTGCTTAGTGCCTTGGGTAATTTGTGAAGATGGGCCCTTTGGATCCAGTGAATCTACTTGGTAATCAAATAAATTAAATGCAATAAAAGCGCTATGTGATACAGTATGTATGAAATGTACTATATAAATACAGAAAGCCAAATTCTATTCTGTTATATTCTAACCCCAAGTATAACTCAATTAATGTTTACATTTTATGCAGTCATCTTGGCTGAGAGTGACACTTCAAAGATAAAATGTATGCATATTTTTGAATTTGGAATGTAGGTTCAAACTCTGCATCTGCTCTCCACTCTGGCCATTGCTCAGATTTGTTTCTCTGCTGAAGAGAGCAATCACCGCATAGTGAATGGCTGGTTCTCCAGTCAGGTTTTTAATTTGACGTTATATCAAAAATGTGCATTATAGTTAGTTTTCTTGATTATGTTATGTTTAGCTAGGGTTTTCTGTAAATTTAAGTTTCTCTGGTTCCTGTTTGATTCCTAGGAACTGGAGAATATCCTACTTGATTACTGTGACGATTTTTGACTATTTTGGCTACTAAACCATGTACTTTTTTGCAAATTTTAGTGGTTTATTTTTTTTAGCTCTCTAATTTACAGAGAACAGAGCATTTTCACTTTTCATTTCTGTTGTGCCCTTTCACCTTAATTAATCAGTTCCTCTTACAGGAGCTGCAATTTAACTTCTGGCACAGTTTGTTCAGTAAAATAGTAATTTTGTACTATTAGGCTCTTGAACTGCATCATTTTTTGTGAATCCTTTTGATTACTTCAAAGGTCTTTCTAATTGGAATGTGGAAGAGACCTTGTGGACCATTAAAAATTGTACAGATTTTCGGCTCCTGGCAGGGCAAACTGCCACAAACTTTGTTTGAAGTGTTTAGATCCACAACAGAACAACATAACTCATAAGTCCTGTAATATTGTTTGCTCAAAAACCTCATTTAAAAGAGTAAAACATTTTAAAGAGAAGCATGCCTTTTCATTCTACCTCTGTGTCACCTAAAAAAAATAACAAAAGGCTCTGAGGGTGATTCCCATTGATGGCGGAAAGCACACATCTGAACTGTCCATCTCCTCATGTAGAGCACCCAAAAAATGTAAAAAGGTGACAAGAAAAAAGAAAAATAAAGCTGCTCAGCCATTAGAAAAGCTTGCTAAAGATGGTTCAGTATCAGGGAGTCCAAAAGGCAGAACCCTGAATCCAGTGATAGGAAAAATAAAAGAGCCTTAAATCAGGCACTGGAAATAGTGTCTACCAAAAAAAACAGAAAAAAAATAATGTCACCACCACTCCTCCTGCACTGAGAAAGGGGCAGGCAGATGGCACAGAAAAAAATGTCCTCCTATGAGGACATATCAGAATGTATTAATTTTTCTAGGTGATCCAGGTGAAAGAAAATTTGAATAACATACCTGCCACCTCCCCTTTCTGGGCTCCAATGTATCTCTGCAGAGGAGGAAGAATAGTATATGCATGTGGAGGAGCGTGACCCAGTATAGTTAGAGGGCACACCTGAGCAACATTTTGAATCTCCTCAAAAGCAAACATGAGGACTGCTCGTATTTTTCCTCATTTGTCAGACGATCAGCTGATATCCTCAACACCCCTCCTACTAGAAACAGAGGAAGATGAAAAGGATGTTGATTTTGTGGACATGCTGAGAGTAGCTCCACCAAGAAGGATGTTTCTTCCCATACATAAACCACTTACAAAGGCCTTAGCAAAAATCATTGTTGCGCTCACTTCAGTTGCAGACGATAAAACAATTGAGAGAAAAGAAGAGTCCATTTGATACATGCTCATGCTGTGAGACAGAGTATTCTGTGAGAAAATACAGATGCAATCACTCAGTCTGGAGCTTTGCTGAACATTAAAATCATTTTATTTTTAGTTTGCAGTTTCTGCTGTGAAGGGAAAAAAAGACCTTTTGATTGACAGCCCCTGCTGCCAACAGGGAACTGTAGTGGGCTGAAACTAGGAAGTGTGCAGGAAATGGAGGGACTAGTTGTTCCGACAGTGCTCTGGACTACTAAATGTCTCCATAACGTATTTTAAATATATTGGGGGAGATTTTAAACACTGTGTTGGAGTGTAGTTAGATTTTTAAGAACAAGTGCCGTGTCATTTTTGTGCCCTTGAGTTCGGGAGCTAGCCAACCTCAGACCGCATTTCCAGTCATGGGAGTTAAATCTGATGCCCCAGTGTGAGTGGGGCGAGCATGAGCAGGGTATGCATGCATCTACGTGTGCTGAGATGAGCATGTCAGCACGTGTCAGCAGGTGTCTGCATGAGACTACAGGAACCACAAGCAAAAAAGTTACCTTTTACTAACCCAGGGTTCACAATACAATTGTCTATGTTTCAAAAGAGAGAATGGACAACACAATAATAGCTAAAAGATGGTACTCTATGGGTCAAATGCACTAGTTGTGGCAACTACACACTAGAATCCTGCAATGATATAGCGACCTACACATGCCAGCAATGTGTGGAAGTGAAGGATTTAAAAATCACAAATATTTGGCCCTGAACTTCAGATTAAAAGCCTTAAACAATTTGTAGATATTAACATAAGGGCTGATAAGGAACTGCCACAACAGAAATATTGAATTATTAACCAAATAAATGAATGAGAGAATCACAGTATACAGATGAGCGGTGCTATGTAAAGGAAAATACATCTTATAAGAAAAAAAGAAAAGAAAGGAAGGAGGTAGAAATTTCAGTGGAACTAAATAACAGATATTCTCTGCTTATGCACCTAATGGACAGTGTAGAGAAGCAAGCTAGTGACCTGTTCAATATAACGACCGAGCAGAATCAATCTGAATGTAATGCCCCAGTAAACAAGCCTATAATCCAAAGTGTAGAAGCCAAACAAGATAGGCAGGAGCACAGTGGACAAAACCAAGTAGGTCTCAATCAAAATGCTGTAACAGAGAAGCATGCTAATGACCTGTTAAATATAGAGATAGAACTGGATCAACCAGAAAGCAATGGGCCAGTCAATAAGCCTATATCTAGAAAAACAGAGCCTATATAGGTCACATATGTGCAGAGTAGACAGAGCTGAGAAGGTCTAAAACAAAATGTTTTTATGGAACATGACAAAATGAGAGAGGACACAGATAGTCAGAGGCAGATTTTTATTCTAGGTGACTCCATGGTTAAATATATAGACGAGTACACTACAACGAGGAATACGGAAATAATGGCAAATTGCAGTTTCTCTGGTGCAAAAATTAAAGTCATTGGGCAGATGCTTACCAATGTCTTGAAACCTGCAGGAGAGAAATATTTGGTCATATTACATGCAGGTACTAATAACATGAAAGATCAATCTATGGAAGAAAGTATAGTGAAATATAAGGAATTTAAAAAACTAGCAGATGGAAGACAGCTGAATTAATAGTTTCAAAAATATTACCAATCCCAAAAGCAGGCTATAGGTGGACCAAAAAGATAAGATCAATAAATAATAGATTGGGAGAATGGTGTTTAAAGGAGAATATTGGTTGTATAAAAACTTGGGAAAAATTGATCGCCGCTATGATCTATTTGCATATGATGGTCTCCATTTGAATAAAAAGGTCCATGCTCACCTGGAAAACATCATTAGAGAATTTATTAGGTGCAACACAGGTACAGGGTAAACACAGTTGTCAGCAATGTTTCAGTACAATAAAATGTAAAAATTAGAAGAGGAAAATAAGGTTTATATACAGTACAGAAGAGACAGAGCAGGCAGGAAGGGAGGAGGAGTGGCACTGTATGTGAAAAATGACATAAGGGCCACAGAGATCCAGGAGGAACAAAATGGGGAGAGATACTGTGGGTTAAGCTGGAAAGGAAAATGGGGACAGCCATCCGCATAGGTTTGGTCTATAGACCACCAGCCCAGGAGGAAGAAACAGATAGGGAGCTGATGCTAGCCATCCAAAGGATGGCAGACAAGGGTGAGGTAGTACTGGTTGGAGACTCTAATATCCAGACGTGGACTGGAGCATCCCAGCAGCAGCATCAACTAGGAGCAGATTTATCCTGGACTCCTTCAGGGTGCCTTCCTCAAGCAACTGGTCATGGAACCAACTCGTGAAGGCATTACTGGACCTTGTGCTCACAAACAGGGACAGTGTGATGGGGGTAACAGTGGGGAGCACCTGGGTAACAGTGACCACCAGTCATTGTGGTTTGAAATCACAGAAAGAGCAGAACCAAACCACACAAAACACGTATCCTGGATTTTAGGGGGCAGACTTTGGGAAAATGGGAGATACTTGAAAGAGGCATTAAGGGAATGGGACAGGAATCAGGGTTGAGGAACAGTGGGCAGTATTTAAAATGGGGATTACAAGAACAGAATTATGCATTAAGCAGGTTAGCAAGAGGAAAAGGAAGAGGAGACCATTATGGTTTTCCAAAGAGGTAGCAAAGAAAGTGAAAGCCAAAAGATTACATTCAGGCAATACAAAGACACAGGCAGAAGGGGATAGGGAGAAGTACCAGGAGAAGCAAAGGGAGGCAGGGAGGTCAGTAAGGGAAGCCAAAGCTCAGACAGAAGAACACATTGCAAAATCAGTGGGTAGAGGGGACAAAACCTTTTACAGGTACATAAGTGAAAAAAGAAAGACAAAGGGAGGGATAGTGAGACTGAAGGGGGAGGATGGGAGCCGCATGGAGGATGACAACAGTAAAGCTGACATATTGAACAGGTATTTCTGCTCAGTCTTTACTGAGGAGGAGGGGTAATGGGTCTGAAGGAGTACAAGGGGTGAGAATGGTGCAGAAATGGACACAAGTCCTTTACACGAGAAAGGGTCCTGAAAGAACTGGAAGTAATAAGAGTTGATAAAGCAATGGGGCCAGATGGGGTACCCCAGGGTCCTTAAAGAACTAAGAGAGGTGGTGGCTGAACCTCTGGCTATCCTGTTTAGCCGATCACTGGAAACAGGGAGGTACCCAAAGACTGGAGGACAGCAGATGTAGTCCCCTTATACAAAAGTGGGGAACAAGAGGAAGAGGAACTACAGACCAGTCAGCCTCACCTCGGTAGTGGGGAAGATCTATGGAAGCACCACTGAAGGAGAGAGATTGGTGGAACATCTGTTATCAATGGACTACAGGACCCAAGGCAGCATGGCTTCACCAGTGAGAGGTCATGTCAGACCAACCTCATTGAATTTTTGACTGGGTGACTAGGGAGGTGGATCAGGGGGCAGTGGATGGCCTATCTGGACTTCAGCAAGGCCTTTGACACTGTGCCACATAGAAGACTATTACACACAAACTGAAATATGAAGTGGGCAGGACAGTAGTGTGGTGGGTAGGTAACTGGCTGGGTGGCAGGACACAGAGGGTGGTGGTAATGGCTGTCCTCCACAGAGGAAGAGTAACCAGTGGGGTACCACAGGGATCATTGCTGGGACCGGTCCTATTCAACATCTTCATTAGTGACATTGCACAGGATCTAGAAGGCAGAATTTCACTGTTCACTGATGACACAAAGCTCTGTAACAGAGTAGACACACCAGAGGGTGTAGACAGAATGAGAAGCGACCTGCAGAAACTTGAAGAATGGTCAGGGGTTTGGCAGTTGAAATTCAATGCCAAGAAGTGCAAGATAATGCATATGGGGCACAAAAACCCTGGCACAATATATCAGTTGGGGGGTGAGGATATAGGATGCACCAAGTAGGAAAGGGATCTTGGGGTTGTCATCTCTGATGACCTCAAGGTAGGGAAACAGTGTGACAAGGCAGCAGGTAAAGCAAATAGGATGCTGGGATGTATAGGCGGGGCATCACCTGCAGGAAAAGGAGGTCATAATTCCGCTATACAAGACACTAGTGAGGCCCCACCTGGGGTACAGTGTACAGTTCTGGAGACCTTACCTACGTAAGGACATAGACAGGGTAGAGAAGGTTCAGAGGGAGGGCAACAAAGATGGTGCATGGATTGCATCACAAGTCCTATGAAGACAGGTTGAAGGAACTGAACATGTACTCCTGGAGGAGAGGAGGAGAGAGGGATATGATAGAGACATACAAGTATCTTACAGGGAGGAACAGGGTGCAGGAAAACACTATTTTTAAATGAAAAGATGTTCCAGGACTAGAGAGCATGGGATGAAGTTGGAGGGAGGACGATTCAGATGAAACATGAGAAAGAATTTCTTCACAGAACGGGTGGTGGACAAGTGGAACACCTGCCAGAGGAAGTGGTGGGGTTGAAACAATCACGGGATTTAAGAATGCATGGGATAGACATAAAGGAATTTTAGAGGTCAGGGGTAAGGGGCAACAGACTTCTAGGAAAACAAACTGAACTTACAAGCTCAAATGGGCAGACTGGGTGGGCCATAGGCCCTTATCTGCCGACACTGTCTATGTATCTATGTATCTATGTATATAGAATGTTTATGTACAGAATGTATAAGGTATAACACTAAATATAAGGCAGGATACAATGCATGACCAGCCAAAAATATTGTGACAAGAAGGCAGTGGTTTAGCTTGAGGTCAGGAGGGTAGTCGACTCAGATTGACAAGACCTATGGACACAGAGCCAGAAGCTTGTGTAGGAAAACACTAAGGAGATGGTAGGGGGTATAAAAGTGGAGGCAGGGGTTAGGAGCATTGAGGGCACAGAGGGGAAGGAAGGAGTCTGAAGAATCTTTTGAAGGATGAGAGAGGCGAGACAAGGTGAAGGTCAGAGGATAGGTTATTCCAGAGTAGAGGGAGCCTGTACGTGAAGGAAGACTTGCCAGTAGTAGAGTGGGGACAGGGAATAGAGATGGTCTGTGAGTCCCTGTGGCAGAGAGAGTAGGTTGTGGACTTGGCTGGTGAGAGGCAGGATGAGAGAAAGGAGGGAAGGAGCCAAACCAATATTTAGCAATAAGAGAGGTGCAGTAGATCAGTCTCCTGTGAGAAAGTGGTGCCAGGGAGAGTGGAGCATATAGGAGGCAGTGATGGGTAAGGGGGGAGGCAGTGGCAAAGCGGCAGAAGGAATTGAATGGCAAAGCGGCAGAAGGAATTGAGTAGGGTGTCAAGTTTGGAGAGGGAAGATGCTGGGACAGAGCCATAGACTATGTCAGCATAATCCAGTACTGGCAGAACTGTTTTGAATACAAGTTCACACTGAGTTGTGAGAGGGAGACTGGCTTTGTGGCGGTAGAGGATTGTGAGTTTGAGACAGAGTCTGGTGCAGATGGTGTCGACGTGAGTAGAGAAATTGAGGTGACTGTCCAGCCAGACACCCAGGTACTTGAAGGCAGGGACTTGCTGAAGGGGAGCACAGTCCAGGGTGGTGATCACTGGGGGGGGTGGGCAGGAAGGGAGGAAAGCGTCTGTCTGGAACCAAAAAGCATAGTAACTGTCTTTTTGGCATTGAGTTTGTGACTTGAACAGAATAAAGTATTCATAGGGGCAATTAAATGCATGGACCTCAGTGGCAGGGCAATCATCTTAGGTGATTTTAATATCCCTTGCATTACTTGGGAACTAATAGGCACAACCAAAATTGAAAATTACTTCATTGATGTGATCATCTCTAATGACTTAAAACAATATGTCTGCCAAAACACTAGGGGACAAAATATACTGGACCTAGTCCTTAGTAACATGAAATGCAACATATCAGAATGGGAAGTAAGGGAACCTCTTGATTAAAATGATCACAACTTGGTAGAATTTAAGATTTCTAACAATACATTAAATTGTAAATGGGTAAATCAAAGGCTGGAATAAGGGAGACTATAATGCAATGCATAAGGAAATGTCTGAGTGGAACTGGGAAGAAGAACTACGTGGTTTATGCGTTCATGAATTATGGGAAAAAATTAAGAGCAAGGTGGAGTATTGCACCAATAGATACAGTACATACCAGAAAACATTAAGTATAACAACTTGGGGAAAATACCTACATGGTTAAACAGGAAGGTTAAAAATCAGATATAAAAAAAGAGCTTATTATAGGCATAAAATGAACCTTACTAAAACAAATTGACTGAAATTCAAGGACACCGCAAAACAATGTAAGAATAGTATAAAAAGGGCAAAAATGCATGAAGAAGTACGAATAGCAATACTGACAACTGATAATAGGAAAACCTTTTTTAACTATATAAACAACTGAAGAAAAAGAACCTCTGGAATAGGACCATTATGTGTAAATGGGAATATCATAGCTGATGAGCTAACCATGTCGAATATATTTAATAACTACTTCCTAAGTGTATTTCAGGATTATGTATCTATTTCTAATTTAATAGAGTGCATTGATATTAATACTGTGTGTGAAAAAATTACCTTTGATAAACTGAGTAGTATTGCTAAACTTAAGAAACTTAAAACAAATAAATCACCGGGACCAGATGGTATGCATCCGTGGGTACTCAATGAACTTGCCTTGGAACTTTCAGGTCCCCTATCCCTGCTATACAGTGACTCCCTTAGAAGTGGAAACATACCTAGAGACTGGTGTACAGCATATATCACACCAATATATTACAAGTTCTGGTCAGAGCTGAAATGGACGTGGAGAGCTTTTCGGATGCTTTTACCCATTATTTCTAATGAATTTGTACACTGCAGATATGCCGAGAGGCAGTTTCAATATGGTCTTCCCTTTACACATTTTTACAATATGTTTTCCTAGAATACACCTGCTGATTGCTATATATTTAGCCTGGACAGTTCACAGAAGAAATTGTATCTCATTTTCAGTGGGGCTCTACTGCTACATAGTATTATGCTGCATTGCATAAAATCAGAACACACTGAAAACAACATTTTACATCTGGACTAGGCTACCCTGAAAAAATACGTTATAAAATTTACAAAATCATGACCCCACTTGAAAACAAGATATTGCATCTAATCTGGGACATTCTGATTAAATACAGTGCAAAAATGTGTAAATGAAGATCCCTTTGACAATGAGATATAGCATCTCCCCTTCGCTATCCAGGATACAAAATATAGGATAAGAAATATTTAAAGGAAATCTACTGTAAATTGAACTTCACTGTGTTCACTGGCATAAACAAACAGTTTCTTTATTGTTTTATAACATATTAGATTGCAGTATTTATTTCAAATGTTGTGGCCATAAGGATGGAATGTGTGTGTGTGTGTGTGTGTGTGTGTGTGTGTATGTTTGCTGTAGCTCAATATATTTTTTTCCCAAAAAGCATAGTAACAAATGCCTGCTGATTGCTATATATTTCACCTGGATAGTTCACAGAAGACCTAGCATATGTCTGAGACAGTGCTTATCAGATAGTGTCTTAAAAGGTTAAAACACTGTAAATTTTTTTAGATTTGCAGGGAAGGGGTGACATTTATGAGATATGACTCTTTCTTGAAAGACAATACCTGCCCAACTGAAGCTTGTAGCAAGAAAATGTTTAAATACTAAACATTTAAATGTGCAAGTTGTTGCATTTTGAAGGGAGTAAACAAATCTCCAGTTTAATAGGCAAACAATATTTAACATGCTGTTTCGGTTTCCTAATGGTCATCTGATAAGCAGCTTGGAGTTATGTCTCCAACATTCTTAAGAGAAAGAAGGGAATATTTTATTTCAATTGGCATAGTGATTTGTATATGTGGAAGGATACATTGAAAACTCCAAAATATGAGTTCCACGATACTCCATTTTTCCAGCCACAGACAGCAAGATAGCTGTAGGCTCCTCCCACAGCCATAAAAAGGGTGACCATTCTGACTCTCAAAACTACGCCGATAAGTCTGAACAGCATTGTTTGCAAACTAATGGAAGAATATATCAAGGACTATCCTGAATCAACAATTAAGGCAAAAGGTCTTACAGATGCTACCCAGCATAAGTTTACTGCTGGTAGATTGTGTCAAACCAATCTGTTATGCTTTTTTGATCAAGTAAGCTTAGCCTTGGAAAACAAACTCTCGGTTGATGTTCTCTACCTTGATTTCTCTATGGTGTTTGATCTAGTACCACATGTAGAAGTGACAGGGCCGGATTTACCATAACGCCAACTATGCCTGTGCTTTGGGCCCTGTGCTGTTAATGGGGCCCACTCCTCTGCTCCAAGTTCCTTTTTTTTTTGTAATCACTTTCTCATCCCCTCTAGCTCTACTCAATGGTAGAGGGTTGGGTCAAGGATGAGTCAAAAGATTGTCATGTCTGGGCTGGGTTTGTGTTTCTCAGCGGCGATGGCACCAATGAAGTCACAACTCACAACAATACACATCTAGCCAAGCCATACCGATGCCACGTCCAAGAGTATGCATTGCCCTCAAGGAAAAATGCTAATTGTCACCATAGCAGCACGCTATTTGCGTATTTGTAATGTTATGTATCTCATGATATCACAAGTATGCATGTGTGCATTGGCTGCACTCAGTTCATTGGACTCTGGAGCTTTGGTGCCACCTGTCATTTGCTTTGCAGCTTGAGACAGAGTAAAGAATTTTTGTCGACTCATCGTAGGCTTAGCTCAACTCTGCACACTTTCTTGGTTTTCTTTTAGTCTCTGCAGTCTCTCGTTTGTACTTTCCAGCAGTGGTCTGAGTCATGAGTCACAGGGAGAACCTTGAAGAAGTCGAGGAAAGAGGAAGAACTAAGTTGTTACAGATTTAGTTGTTCGGCCCAGTGCTGGTTTCTTCACAAGGACTTCAACACAGCCAATTGAACACCAAGTAAAACCCAGGCAGGCCCAGCCAGATCATCCTGAGTCGAGACAAGGGAATCCATATTTTAACCTGTGCTGCTGTTTGTTGACCGGACTCAGACTGGGACTCGTCTTGGAGTCGGAGAGTGTTGGAGCACAGCCTGGTCGTCAGTGTCTTGGGAGTCAGTCAGCCACTATCTATCCACTCTCTACACCGGCCACCAGTAAGTTCAAAAACTTCAAATGTGTAGTTAGTTCAGTTGTGTGATTGTGACATGTACCAGGGTATCCAATGGAAGACAACACTATCTTGACAAGTAAAACCCATTACAAAAGTGTATTATGCTCTGTTCACATTTTCATGTTTTTTTTATTTCTGACTCCTTTTTTTCTCCTCAGTTTTACAATCTCCCTTACCTGTCTCCCTCACTAGTCCTCTCAACTCCCATGTACTAGTGTTCAATTACTGTATAAAATGGCACAGAAGTTAAACTTTGTCTTGGTTAAAATGAAAAAGTCTCTGTTTAATTATTTTAAAGGCGGCAATGGGCTGTAGTCTGATTTCATAAAGGCAGCAGTGGGCTCTTATTGATCAGTTTAAGACTAATAGTTTGCAATTAGTAGTAAATATATACATTCAAATTTGGAGACAGTTGTCATTTTATTCCATTGTGTTTATATAGGCTAGGAACCTAGTATTCTGCTCTGCCTGTGTAATTTTGTACCAGCTACACTAATAATTTGAACTGTGGTTTGCGGACTTTGCTGTTTAATATTATATAAAATGTATCCTGGAGAGCCTTGCTACTTATTCCTCACACTTACAGTCCTGTAACATGGCGCTGAGTTTAAAATTTTATTGGAGCTGTCATGTTTTCCTTGCCTTTTCACACAAACCAGATCTGCATATATAAATAAGTCCAAAAAGAAGAATCAAGTGGCACACAGGATCAAGCGCTGAAAACGTGTACTTTAATGCTTACTGCTAATTTAAATGGTATACAAGATCCTATGCAGCAATTCTGCCCCACGCTTTGACTCGGGTATGAGTCTTCATCAGGGGGTCCACCAATGAAGACTCATACCTGAGTAGAAGCGCAGGGGCAGAATTGCTGTGCAGGCCATCTCCATCCAAGCATGCATCAACCCGATAGCTCTTTGATCGCAAACTACCCCTTTGTTGGAACTGCATATATAAATAAGTGGGAGTAGGGTGTGTTTCCTGACCTGTCCTGAGCTGAGAGAGTTGGTGCTAAATGGATGATGATTTTTTTTATTTGCAATTTTATAGTCCCTCCAACAAGAGCTTTCTTGTTGCAGTCGGATTCTAAACAAACAACCTTCTTAGATATTGCCTCCTGATATTAAGAGTGTGTGTTTTTGTGTCTGTCTGTCTGCGAGTCTGGAGCTTGCAGCAGGGATCAGGGAGGTTATAATTTAAATGAACAGAATATAATAGGGGCATCAAAACATAAGTTGGTGTGGTTGTGAGCCCAGTCCAGCAGCATTGTCATTGAAGTGGAGGTTTACTGTTTTGTCTGACCCCCCCAATCATTGCTGGTGTCTGTTATTGTGGTTGCCTGAGATTGCTGTTTTCTGCAAGTGACTTTGAGGGGGGACTGGGAGTTTGGTGGCAGGGGGGTGGACTTGAACAGTTGTTGAGGGGTAGGGGCAGGGTGTAAGGGGGGTCCTTAGACATTATTGAGCATAGGGCCCATGGCAGTGTAAATCCAGCCCTGAGAATTGATTAAAAGTCTTTTAGAGTTAGAAATAGTTGTAACCATTATAAAATGGGTGGAATCCTGGCTCAGTGGTAAGCAACAAAGAGTTAATATAAGAGGTTTTTCATCAGATTGGGGGAATGTTACCAGTGGAGTCCCCCAGGGTTCCATATTAGGACCTGTTTTTGTTCAAAATCTTTGTGTCATCTTTACAAACATCTAATAATACTTGGATCACAAAGTTTGTGGAAGACATCAAAATATACAAAATAAAGAAGACATAAAAAACCTCCAACTGGATCTCAGCAAACTATGTTGATGGGGTGATGAACGCAAAATTAGGTTTAATATTGAGAAATGTGCAGTAAGTCACTTTGGAAAAAAATGTTTACAGGCTACCTATACATTAAATGGACAAGTGTTACATAAAGTTACATGTGAAAAAGACCTTAGAATCTATGTTACTAACGAGTTAACATTTAAGTATCACACGATAGAGGTGGCTAGAAGAGCAAATAAAATGTTAAACTGCATTTTGCTGTATATAAAAAGCAGGGACAAAACAGTAATACTACCACTCTATATCTCACTGGTTAGACCACTGTTGGAATACGGAATACAATTCTGGAGTCCAAGCCACAAATGGGATATACTATTTTTGGAGAGAGTACAGAGGAAAGTGACCAAACAAAATCAAGAATCTAGGAGGTCTATCATAGCAATAAAGAATGGAAGAACTATCACTATTCAGTCTTGAATATAGACGATTGAGAGGGAACCTCTGTATAGTCTACTCTGCCTTTAAAAATCAAGACCTCTGGGAGTGTATTGGCTTACAGAGGAAAGAATCCAGAATAAACACCAACGCCCATGGGTATCAGCTCCAAGGGGAACTTTATCAAACTAATAAGCGAGGATCTTGGCTCAATCAGAGAGTTGTGAATAAATAGAATAAACTACCTGGGAATATCATAGATAGTGATACAATCAATATTTTTAAACACATACCAGATCAATACTATACTAAATAACTCCCATTCAAGCAGAACCGAATGGCAAGACTATGTTGGCAAATGCTACTGTCTTGAACTAATACTTATGAAACTTATAAATATCAGGTGGACAAGCAGGGAGAGGAATATCTGTAAACCCATCCTGATCATCGTGGGGGAGACCAGGCCGCTGCATGTGAGAGAGCAAGAGTCACTGTATCTGTGCAGCCCCCTGAAAAAGAGTCTAAACAAATTGGATGCTATGGCAAAAAATGTTTATACAACAGCTTCCCTGCTTATCAGGCAGGCAGCTTATTCAGCACATATAGCATAGTGCCAGAAAGCACTTTGGAACAGTTCTGGCACTGGCAGAAAGAGCAGATGATGGTGTGGCACAGGACTGGCTTGCCACACCAAGATTAGCCCTGTGTGCCACAAAATATGATTTCCACAGTGTGGCAGACACTAATGACACTGCTGCCAGAGTTCAGCCCATGCAGTGTCATTAAGAAGGTTTTCCTGGTCAATGGACTACCATCCTTTCCCAGGATGCCCAAAACAAGGACACGGTTTTCTCCTTTGAGGGAGATTCATTACTTGGTAATGAAACAGGTCTCCATGAAAAAAGTGGATGAATACAAAACCACTTTCAAAAGCAACAATAAGAAGAATAAGGCCTCTGTCTCCTACAGATCATACAGAAGGGGAGGCATAGCCAGGGAATACTTCCCAAGAGCCTATGTCTATGAGTCCCAATCACAAAGAGGTTACCATGGGGGAATGGGGTAAAAGGGCTTCCAGGTGTAAGGCTGCAAGGCCTAAGTCCCAACCAAAACAAAACCCCTGACAGTTTTACCAAGGTTGCCCAACCATTGCCAGTGGGAAGAAGACTGGCACACTATTTCCAGCAATTACCACAGACAAGAGGGTACTGAACATAGTGGGCCAAAGGTTGCATCTGCAGTTCAAATGCTTTCCAAACCAGTAAAAACACAGAAGTGTTCTAGCTCACTCTCCCACAGAAAAAAAGTCTGCTGGAACTGGAAGTAAAAAAAAACTGTTAATATTAAGTTATTAAAAACATCCCCGCCTCCCAGTGAGGCAGGGGCCTATTCTTAAGATACTTCCTGACCCACAAGAATAATGTGAAGTGGCAACCCATTTTAGACCACAGATTTCTGAAAGACCATTTGAAAAAAGAAAAGTTCAAGGTAGTCACACTAACAGTGATACCATCTTTGCAGAATGGTCATTGGTTGGGATCCCTGGCTATGAAAGATGCCTATTTTCATATCGCAGTCAGACAGTCTCACAGAAAATACCTCAGATTCAAGCTGGGGAACTGCCAATACCAATTCGCAACTCTCCCATTTGGTCTCACCTCAGCTCCAAGGGTTTTCACTAAGTGCCTGGCTGTGTGGTAGCATATTTGAGAAAACAATGTGTGATGGTTTTCCCCTACCTGGACAACTGGCTAGCCTTGGGAAAAACAGAACAAGAGGCAATATGCTCAGTTCAGTTCATAAAAAGTACATTGGGAACCTGGGATTCCTGGTAAACCTGCAGAAGTCCCAGCTAGACTGTATTCAAGTATTGGACTTCATAGGAGCAGAGCTAAACACCCTGCAGGGGAAAGGTTTCCTCCCAAAGGCCAGAGTTACTTGACAGCAACAGCAGAGTTTTCCACAGCAGGTCAGCCAAGACCTGCAAGAGACTTCCTACAGTTACCAGGGCACATGACCACATCCACAGCTGTGGTTCCATGGGCCAGGTTCCAGATGAGAGATGCCCAATGCCACTTAAGGGACAACTGGTCCCAAAGATGGGATCCACTTTCAAAACTAGTGCCAGTGACACAAGCACTAGTGGAACCATTACAGTAGTGGAAAGAAGAAAGCAACCTCTGACAGAGAGAGAGCATTCCCTTCCTTCAGCAATCACAAACAAGTATTCTTACTACAGATGCCTCACTCCTGGGGTTGGGTGCCCACCTGCACACCCTCACAGTGAGTGGCACATGAAGCCCACTGGAGTCACTAGAACACATAAACCTCACAATTCAGTCTTTCTTCTTCCAACTACAGGGTCAGTCTGTCCAAATCAGGACAGACAACACCACAGCAATGTACTACATAAGCAAGCAAGGAGGAACATGATTCTCAAAACTGTGTTCAGAGGCAGTGAGGATCTGTGCCCTGGAATATTCCTTAGAAACAAGCATTTGTAGTGCATTTGCCTGGCAAAGACAATGTCCTGGCAGATTTCCTAAGCAGAATCAGTCAAGGAAATCATGAAAGGGCCTTAAACCAGCAGGTTATGGCCACGGTGTTTAGAAGGTGGGGTACTCCCAATATAAACCTGTTTGCATCTTGGGAGAACTATCAGCTCTCATAGTTTTGTTGCAGACCACTAGCCAGAGGATCAATCCCAGAGGATGCTCTGGTACTGCACTAGACAGGGACATTTCTGTATGCCTTCCTCCATGTCAACTCATTCAGAAAGTACTCCTGAAACTCCAGAGGGAAAGTGCAACAATGCTCATGATAGCTCCAGACTGGGCCTGGTACTCAGTGCTCCTGGTCCTGTCCGACAAGAATCCGATTAGTCCGCCACTCAGTCACAATCTGTTGACTTTGTCCCAGGACAGAATGACATTTCTGAACCCCCAAGACCCTACGTCTCAGGGCATGGTTCTTGAGGAGTTTGAATTTTCCAAATTGGATTTCACAGAAGAAGCCCTGAAGGTGATTACGGTTTCAAGGAAACCCACTACCAGGAAAGCTTATTCTTCTGAATGGTAAAGGTTTTGTTACTGGTGTGCCCACAGAAAAATAAACCCAATAGAGGCAGGGTTGCCTATAATTCTGCAATACCTAGTACACCTACAGTCGTTAAACCTACAGCCTTTAACTTTAAAAGTGCACTTAACAGCAGTATTGACATACATATCAGCTGGCAAGGAAAAGTCTTTGGCCTCACAACCCATTTTCAAAAGTTTTTTTAAAGGCCGAAGCCACTTGTATCTACCAGTGAGGGATCCCTCCTGGGACCTCAACATATGTCTTGCCTGGCTCCTTTTGAGCCTATGGAAACTGATGACCAGAAGTATGTCACATGGAAAACCATATTCCTGGTTGCAATTACCTCTGTTAGGAGGGTAAGTAAATTGCAACCCTTCTGCATGGAGCCAAATTGCATACTCGCACACAGGGATAAAGTAGTTCTTAGAACCAAAAGAAAATTCCTTCCTAAGGTGCTATCTGAATTCCACTTGAATCAGTCAGTGACCTTCCCTGTACTCCATCCAGTGCATTCTAGTCCAGGTGAGGAAAAGTTGCACAGCCTGGATATAAAGCGAGACCTGTCTACACGAACCATACAAAACATGCCAGGTCCCACTGTACCCAGCTTTATGTTACCCATGGTGAGGTTGGCAAAGGCAAACCAGCCACAAAGAGATCTATCACTCACTGGATAATCTCTTGTATTCAGTTCTGCTATGAGAAAGACAAGGAGAAATGTCACCAACAGGCTTAAGGGTCTATTCCACAGGGGGTACCTCTGCCCCGTGGCATACTCAAGGGCATCCCATTGTTAGACATTTGCAAAGCAGTTGCCTGGAAAACAGTACACACCTTCACAAAGCACTACTGTTTGGGCATACAGTCCAGAAGGGATGCCAGCTTTGAAATTGCTGTCTTGCAGAACCTCTTTTCTAACTAGGTTCTGGACCCAGCCTCCCAAGGTACTGCTATTAAGTCTGCATAAAGTGTAAACATTAAGGAAGTGATTCCTGGGGTTAGAAAAAAAAAATGCCTTACTGTAGTAATGTTGTTTGTTCTTAAGGGGTCACTCACTGTTTTCATACTTCACAAAACAAAAAAGGCGCAGCCGGGAAATGGGTGCTAACTGGTAAACTTAAGCAATACAGTGTCAGTGGCTCAGTAGGTAGCACACTCGCCTCTGAGGCTGGGAGATCAGAGGGCTGTGGGTTCAGTTCCCACATCTGGCACTTGGGTTAATATCCCAGTACTGACACTGTAGTGCAGCATGAGAGGGGTGCTGCACTTCTGAGGTGCCGTCTTTTGGATGAGACGTTAAACCAAGGTCCCATCTGCCTGGATTGGTGGTAGTTCAGGTGGATGTTAAGGATCCCATGGCACTTATCGAAAAGAGTAGGTGGAATTTCCACAGTGTCCTGGCCAAATTTCCCTCATTCACTAAAAATACCACCAACAGCTTAATCTGGTTCAAGGTCAGTTGGAATTCATCTGTATCCCCCTTCCCCAGGTCGTGCCTGAAATAGGCAGGATTTATCTAGTGCACTTACCCGGTCAACAAAAAATAAATAAAATAAATAAATACAAAGAAAAAAACTCCTGGTGAAACTGTAAAGCAAAACATTGAGTGATTTTCTGTGCACTTTAATAAAGCACTTGACATTTATCTTCAGTATCATTGCCATTTTCTCCCAGCTGTGGTGAGTACCACATTTTTTTTCTTTATATTTACACTCCCTAACCATGCGTTACCTTCCAAGACCTGAAATAGGTTCACACAAGAATTAGTTCCTTTTTCATTGAGGTTGTTTGAGCATTACTACTCCAGTTTGTATGATTGTCAGCTTGTGGTTGTTTATATGGTAAAATTTCACAAGTCTGCTTTTGTTTTTGGTTTTTAATCTATAAAATGTTTCTCAAAATATTTTGGTAGCCTTTAAGCTAGTTTCACTAGCTGCTGCTTCACTCGGGCTTGGAAACAGATCTGAGCACATGGCCTGAGTTGAGCGCGGATGCAGAGTTTGAACCTACATTCCAAATTGTAAAATTTGCATAGAGTCTATCTCCAGGGTGTCACTCCCAGCCGAGATGACTGCAAAAACTGTAAACATAGTGCGTGATCCCTTAAGACCAACATTACTACTTTTGTCTTTTATTCTATGCTGTGCTATTCTAGTCAGATTGTACCTCTTGTACAAGAGGATCCTGTTGGCATCAGCACTCCAGTTACAATATGTAGCAGAAAAAGACAGTAGTAACTGAGGTATCTCAATGCACTCTATGAAAAATTACAAATATTCAGACATGGACAATCAAACTTGCAGAGACCTGATCAAGTCTAAAAGTCTTTATAGATAAAGTATTTGTCAGTGACAACGTTACAAAAGTATCAGATAAGTGTGTGGTTAAGGTTTTTTGTGGAACCATGTAGTGCTAGAGGGTCATTGTAGGCAAAGCATTTTTGCCACAGTTGTTTTTTTCCCCCATGGGAACTGTAACATTATCTTGGGATCAGAGCTTGTAATTGGAGGTCCAAGTATTTAACAAGGTTGTCACATATGATGAAGCTGGTTGCCCCAAAGGCCCAGTGGCAACACAATGTATTACTGTGCCCAAGATCAGGAGCAAGTTCAGGATGTTGCATCAAGAGGTAAGCCAGATCTCAGCAGCTGCCTCTCAGCATGCTGTAGTCAGGGAAGGGTGGCACTGGGCTCTGTTGCCACAGTGACCCCTACTGTAGGTCAAGGGAGCTTGCTTCCTCTGCTGGACATTGCTGCATGCAGCCAGTGCTATCAACCAGGTACACCCATGCTAGGGGAGGGAGGAAGGAACCAGGAAGAAAATGGGGAAGAAAAATCCATGACCCATGTGGCAGCCTGTGCTCCAAGAACCCCCCCCGAGTCATAATGCCAGTTGAGACTGGATCCTAGTCAACACAGTGGGCTACCTTGGAAAGGGGGCAGTGGTTATCTTCCTGTAGCCCCTGCCAAGGACAGGAGAACAGTGGGAGACACTGGTGTGGACAGAGACCTGGAAAGGAGAGAGAGGTTAAAGGCCTGAACAGGTTATATCCCTGGAAACAGGGTATATCTCTAATGACAATGAAAAAAATTGTAGGAGCTCAGACGAAATGCTGCACCCAAAAAGATAGTATACCCAAATATGGAAAAGAGTGCTCAAATTAAGCAACAAAGGCAAAAGATAATGCTGCTCAGTGTTTATTGTGCAAAAACTGGCAAATGGACAGAAAGCAAGAAAGGCCCCAGTGCTTCAAACCCATGTGGGTTCTTCGTCAGGGGGAGGGGCGACCACAAAACCAGCCATTACATTTAAAGGCTGTACTTAGACAGTAACCAAAAAAGTGAATAAAGTACACATTATATTGTTAAATAGCTATATCTGCTTATATTATCTTAATAAAAAAGTATATAAATATTCAATAATAATAACCAGGCTAGTGAATTAAATATGTAGAGAAGAAGCTTGATACTAGTAGTTCAAATACTCATATAAAAATACAGTTAATTCATTCAATGCTAAGGTAGCATGTAAAAACTCAAGTCAAGTAGATGAACCAAACTTCCAATAAGGCATCAATTTCAACAGTGAATACAGGCCACCTGACAAAGAAAAGACAAAAAAGCAAAAACAAAATTAGCCTCCAAGTAAATGGATGCCCTAAATAGCGGGAGGTCAAAAGGTCAAACAAACGCAAAAAGATATGAAAAGTCCAGTTGCTCAGAAGTACTATTTCACCATCGAGCTGAAGAAATAAATAAAATAATTTGCAAAAATGATACCTATGATACAAAAAATCCAAAACAAACCTAAACAGACGGCCAAAAGGTCAGATGAGTCAATGTGTAAGGACTGATACAAAAAAAAGCATAAAAAACATAAACGACATAAAAGATAGTACAAAGAAATGCATCTTAGAAAGTTCAGTTATAAAAATGGTAGGATATCCCATACATCATTCAGACCTTTGGGGGAGAGGGCCCCAAACAAATAAAATGTGCCTACTTTCCCTTTGTAGTATGGTGTCACATCTGTTACCCCCTCAGGGGTTGTTGGGCATATGATCAGTAGCCATGAACCTAAACAAATTCACATTTTCAGGGCTTGAACTGGGTTGCAGTGCACATGTAAATGTAGCAACTGTTTATTTAATGACTGAACAGGATGGGTTCAAGGATGGATCCTTATGGAGGACCCTCATCACAAAACATTGAATGTGATTGCCTTAAATTACAGTTTGTTACATCTGTGGTTATTGTAATGACTTACTTAAATGTGCTATTACTAAGAATCACACTAAGATCTGATAGAAGCAAAAGGCTATAAAGCCCAATAAAGCTTAATAGTTTACATATAGTATTTCAGTTGATTTTCCTGATCTCATATAGCCATCTAGTCTGTTTTTTTATTTTATGATAATTATTAATAGCAGTATTGTAACAAGGTCTTTTCACTGGGTGATATCATAAATAAGTTGCAAAAAACATCGTTAATGCTCCAGTTCAGGTCAAAGCAACAAAGGCAGGAGAGCAGGTGTAGGGTGTGCCTTGGGCTTCTCAAGCCTAACACTCACTCCATTCCATCTGTAAATAAGGTCAGATGTGTAGATTTTGTGAGAATTATAGGACTTTACTACTATGCTCAGTCACACTGAAAGCATGGCAGCCAAGCCATCACTGTATCTGACCTACAGTGACAGAATGCCATCTACATGAGTCACAATGTGATTCAGCAGGCAGGCAAGCAGACTGGGGCTATGCCACAGCTGCAGTTCACATCATCCTTACTACCACTCCCAGTAACTCCTGACCTCACCAAGTAACCAGGAATCCTACACACCAATGTTTGATCAGCCGGTTTTACTGCAGTTTCAATCCAGTCAGTAACTGAGCAAATGGGGACGAGCTGGTGACTTGGAATGGGGACCAGCCAGGTTACATTTTACTCAGCTGAGAAATGGGAGAGGCAGACATGTTATGAGTAAAACCACAGCAAGGTACACAGACATCAAACTTGTAAGACCCTTGATAATATCAAGTGAAATGTTGAGACAGATGGAGACTGATACTGGTCAGGCCTTCCACTCTGCTGTAAGCGTGGAAACAAGCAGTGAGAAGGAATACAGAGCACAGGGAGCTCTCGCTCTTTACTCCTCTTCCCCCAAATTCAATGCCACTCGCAGCTGCAATCCCCCCATCTGACCTCCCACTGTGCAGCTATCTCCTCACACCCCTACACCCTCCCACACACCCGACGTGCTCACAGTATGATGATCCACTCTCCAATCGAAGACACATCTTGCTGCTGGAACCAGTGACTGCTGTATGCCAAGTAAGGTAACTGTGATCAGGATTGAACCATAATTACCTGTCATACAGCAGTCGTTGTTTCCAGCAGCAAGATGTGTCTTCAATTGGAGATCAGATCTTCACACTGTGAGCACCTCAGGTGAGTGAGGGTGTGTGAGAGGGTGTAGGGGGATGTGGGGAGGTGGGTGCACAGTGAGAGGTCAGGTAGGAGTTGCTGCTGTGAGCAGCATTGGACTTTTTTATTACAGATTGAATAAAAAAATAAAGACATTCTAATTTACAGCTTAATATGGACATGGGAGCGTGGGGGGGTACCACTAACCACCAAGGGAGAGTAACATAAAGAGGGACATGGGAGGGTGGGGGTTACCACTGATCACCAATGAAATATTAACTATGGGAATCAGAGGGTGTGGGGTACCACTGGACACCAGTGTTTAAAGAAAAAAAAAATACAGGGATCGGAGGGTGGGAAGGCCACTAGACACCAACAGGGATTCAATCCTTTTTCGCCAGTTGATTTCCTTTTTTTGTGAGAACGAAAAAACACTCATGACAAAGGAAGTTAGCAAGTCACAAAAAAGGATTTAAATAGTTTAAAAAAACATTCTGTGGGCCATGGGAGCAATTACAAAAGAGGAGCTCATCAGCTCCCAATGAGCAATATACATGCTTGAATGTATGTAGAAGACATCCCTGGGCAGAGTTATGACAGTTTGTTGTGTGAAGAAAGAGAAAACAAGATGGTGGCTCACAAAAAAAGGATTTTCTTCTGGTGAAAAAGAATTGGTCCCTTATGAAAAAGAATCCTTTTTCGTGAGGCCAAATCCTTTTTCAAATCCATTCCTCTATCCTGGAGAGTTATCTTCCCATTGAAAATAATGGGAACTTAAAAATTGAATAACTTTGTAGCTGATTAATATTTATTCACCAAACAATTGCATGGCAGTTCCGTTACGCAAGCTGTTTCTACCATAAAAAAATTTCACACCGAAATTCCACACCATCTGGGCGCAAAGCGATAAGGAAAAAAAAAACTGCAAAAAGTGGTGACTTTTAAGGTTTTTGCACTATCCAGACTTGCCACGTCAAGAGATCTACCCCACAGGACAGCACATGTCAAATTTTGTACAAATCAATTTATTAGATGCAAAGTTATTAAAGTGCAAAATTTGAGGTTTAACATTTAACAGACTACTCAACAATAACTATAGGGGCATGGACATGTCCCTGTAATAGACTCAGACTATACTGTCTTACTTTTGCATACAATTATTTTTTTCACTACAGACAGATAAATGGCTCTGCATCATTTATTTCACATCACTGACTTCTACAAATGACAAACTAGCTGAACCAGTGCTGTACTGAGTTATTAAATTCAAATTATTTTAGCATGAATTGAAACAACGAACACGGAGGTGGCAGTGGCAAAGTGCAGTGGACAAGTGGAAGGGAGTCACATCGGTAAGTGGCAGGTACTGTGTGTTATCCCTAACTCCTTGTTTTGTGTGAAACATTCAGCACTCTTCATATTAACAGCACAAAATGATGCTGCACAGAGAGACTCTTGCCATATGTCAGTCTGTTGTCTTAAGGCTCTTACAGACATTAAGTGGAGTCATACTTAAAATACATTTGCATCCTGGGAGACATGAGGGCGAGGGACTTTCAGGGACCAGTTTGCACAAATCATCATTTTGCAACTTTTGTGTGCTTTTCTTTGACTACCACCCATTTAGCAAGGATGAGCAAACAACAGCCCCACAATGAGCTTCCACTAATCAGTGCAGTGGGAACACTGTCGGTGGAGGAGCCAGCTCATTTTAAAAAAATACTGGGACCCAACCAGTGGCATCAGCAGAGAAGTATGGTGAACAATTGGGCAGGAATCACACCAGAGTCAACCAAAGTAAGGGACAGGGAACCCTACCTGATTTAGTAGGGACATTTTATAGTTTACAACTTGTTATACATTTAGTTTAATTGTGCAAGTGAAATGGGATATTTTGGAATGCTTTTATTACTTTTGTTTGTATTATAACTGGCAATAGGGATTCTGTGTTAGGAAAAAAAATAGTGCACCTGCTCAAAATGAAGGGGGTACTGTCAAGATTGGAACACTGAACAAGGCAAATTCTTTGGCCTGGATATTCAAAAGGGTTCCGCATGGTGCAACAGTGTTGCGCCATACACAACCCACTGATGCACCCTGGCACGATATTCAAACGGGGATTGTGCCTGGCACAAATCCCGATGCACCGGACCACATCAGTAATGCATGCGGCGCAAGTGGGAAGGTCCCCATGCAGACCCCGCACATCCCGATATTCAGCCTGGGATGTGATGAGTCCATGCATGCACAACCCCTACTTGCACTGCACACAGGTGAGCCAAAAAAAAAAAGGAACAGTGGCTGGCCACCCACAGGTCAGCTGCCATATTGCAGGGCACAACACGGCAACTACCACCTGTGGGTGGCCACCCGAGCTCTGGCTGCACCACTGTGGTGGCATCCCCACATGCCCGATCACAGGTATCTGTTAAAAACAAATAACGTTCTATATCCCTGGTGGTCCAGTGGACCGCTTTCAGCCTGATCACGGGCTTAAGTATAAAAATACACACGTCCTATAAACCTGGTGGTCCAGTGGACTGCTACACACCCGATCGCGGGCTTAGGTATAAAAAATGTCAAGTTCTATATCCCTGGTGGTCCAGTGGACTGTTCGCAGCCTGATCATGGGCTTAGGTATAAAAATGTCACGTCCTGTATCCCTGGTGGTCCAGCGGTGCCCGTTTCCACCACCCATTGGTCACCGCTGCTCCCCACCCCAGTCAGCGGTGGGCGGAAGCACCCGACCGCCTGCCGCCCAGCTGCTCGCCAGCTGACACCATAGGTAGGGCTGTACACCCTGTTGATCCACAGCATGAGCCAATGGGCGATATAGCCATACTACATACATTCAGATATGTGAATGGATCCATTCACATATCTGAATGTGAATGGACGGATGCACGCCCATTGGCTCACGCTCAGGACCAATGCGACAGCCCTACTCTATGGTGCTGGCCAGGGGCAGGGGCAGCAGGCGGGTGGTGATGCCACCCGCCATTGATGGGGAGTGGGGCAGTGGGGCCAGTGGGTGGTGGGGCACCACTGGACCACCAGGATATTGGACCTAATTATTTTAATACACATGCCCGCGATCGGGCTGCGAGCGATCCACTGGACCACCAGGGATATAGGACATGACATTTTTTATACCTAAGCCCGCGATCGGGCATGTAGCAGTCCACTGGACCACCAGGGATATAGGATGTGACATTTTTATATCTAAGCCCGCGATCGGGTGTGTAGTGGTCCACAGGACCACCAGGGATATAGGATATGACATTTTTTATACCTAAGCCCGCGATCGGGCGTGTAGCGGTCCACTGGATCACCAGGGATAAGGGCCATTATTTAACTCTACATATGCCTGTGATCAGGAAGAGGGGTGCATTGCCCCGCTGTGCAGGGGGCATCGGTCCCTGTTGGCTGCTGCCTGGCAGGGTACCAGGTGCAAGTAGCCAGGGATTGGCGCACCTGTATGCAAATGGGGCCATAATGACATGCAAATGGCCCCATTTGCACCTTGCATACATTATGGCTCCATTTGCATGTGCATTTTTGAATATCGCAGTTGTTGCGCATAGCGCAAGGGAACTTACGCTAGCGCATCCCCCTGCTCCACTCTGGTCACTTGCGCTGTCACAGTGCCACTGCGTCATGCACACTGCGGGTGGCCAGAGTGCAATATTCAACAATGTTGTGCCATGGCGCAGCTCTGTTGAATATCACCCAGTCAATGCCCCTGCGCAGCCAAGTTGTGCTGCGCCCAGGCTTGCACCATAGCCTGGCACAGTCTGAATATCCGGGCCTCTGTGTATAATGTTGGGAACAAGTCCAATAAACTGTTTAATGATATTTAATAATTAGAAACTTTTTTTTAACTACTGAGTGTCACGATCTACAACTTAAACAGGAGGAGGCATATCAACTGTTGATTGCAAGAACTGAAATAAAGCAGTGCTTATGTAAGAGGTCATTAAGAGTTTTCTTTACAGGAAGCAAGATTTAAAACATGTGCAGTAATAAACCTGCTCCTACTTATGTCTGGAAATGACCATGTTAACCCAGGTCCAAGTATACTGAAAGATTATGGTAACAGTGTTATTTTAAACGTGGCCTGCATATTGTTCATTTGAATTTAGGTAGTTTGCTACCAAAGTTTAATGAATTTTGTGTATAGGTTACACAGCTACAATCAGATCTGGTAGTTTTTAATATGATTTAGCTCTCGCCATTGCTCAATATTTGCTATGTCAACAGGACAGAATAGGCAAAAAAAGGTGAGGGTTGTGCTATTTATGTTAAGCACCATACAGCAGCAGAGAGGGCTGAAATAGAAGGATGCTCCAAAGAATGTGATTTTATGGTCCTTAAATTAATGCTAGGTGGAGCAAAACAATTACTTGCAGGTACAACACATGTCCTGTTGGAATTTTGGTGATTATATTGCACAATTAAATCAGAATCATAAAAACTTATTTTAGGGGACTTCAATAGTGATTGGCTATATGAAACACATTATATAATTAAGGATAACATATTAGCTTTAAATCAGACACAAGTAGTTAACAAGCATTAGTCAATTCGGAATGTTTGCTTGCTGGTATTGGCATTGGTAGTGCAGGAATTAAAGAGATGTATAATAGGAATGTCAGTGAAGTATTAAAGAAACACCAACCCCCACCCCAACCTGCAGAGACAGATAGGTGTTGGGAATGTGCCTTTGGGTAATCGGCCATAATGCTCATGACATTCCACCTCACCCCAGCCTGCAGACACTGACAGGTGTCGCGGTGTGCCTTTGGGTCTTTGGCCCTCACGCTCACCCCATTCCATAAGGAAAGAAGCTGACATGGGTGCAGTATAGGAGAATGGGGTGAACTTTAGGGCCAAAGACCCCAACACACACCTTGATGGCCTGTCACTGGCTGCAGGGTGGGGGTGGAATGGAGTGAGCATTACAACCAATGACCCCAAGTCACACACCCCGATGCCTGTCAGTCTGTATAGGGTGGGCATTACAGTTGGAAACTCTAATGCCCTGAGCATTTGTTGGTATTTTCAACATATTTTTTTGGGGACCCCACCTAATAAACAGTGGCACTATCATTTCATTACTCAATCCCATAAGGTGATTTTGCAGAGCGACTGCACCATTTGGTGCCACAGGTGCGAAAACACATTTTGGGCAGGATGTGAAAAATGAGGAGGTGTGAAAAAATGGCAATGTTGAAAATCTGAAGTGAAAATACGTAAAATTGATGAAGTTACGAGCGAGTGTAGAGATTGCGCAATGCATGCTCATAACGCAGTGATTTTTTGGAATGTTTTAAAAAAAAAAATTTCAACATGGCCTTTTTGGGACATCCCCTCATGAACAGTGGCACTGTGATTTTGTTAATCTGTCCCACAAGTTGATTTTACACAGTAACCGCGCCGTTCTGCACCACAGGTGCAAAAACACATTTCAGGCAAGATGTGAAAAATTATAGCTGTATTGTTCACAAGAGGGTGTGGAAAAATGGAAATGTTGGAAATTTGGAGTTAAAATTTTAAAAATTGATGAAGTTAGAAGCGTGAGTAGAAACTGCACAACGCATGCTCATAACACAGTCATTTTTTGGAGTTTTTTCAACAAATTTGTAACATGAGCTTTTTAGGGACCCCACCTCATGAACAGTGGCACTGTCATTTCATTAATCAGTCCTAAAAGTTGGTTCCACACAGCAACTGCGCAGTTACCACTCAGGACTGAGAAACTAAAGGACAGTGCCAGTGTTTACAAGGTGGGGTCCCAAGAACCACATGTTGAAAATTTGGGACCAAAACTCCAAAAGTTGGCTAAGATATCAACCTAAGTTGAAATCCCCCATTGACTGCCTTTATAGGGCTTACCATGATTTCTTCAGTTCCCGGTTCAGCATTGAAGAGTGCAGATGTGTTTCCAGTCCACCAAAGGTCACTGCTTCTGACCTCGGCAGGTAAGTATGGCGTGAGGGGGTGCAGGGAGGAGGGCCCACAAAGGAGGCCAGGATGGAGGGGAGGGGGTATGGGACAATGAGGGACTGTTTTTTTGTGGTTGAAAAAAGAAACCTTGGGGACAGTTTTCTATTTACAGGTGAAATATTATTAAAAACAGATTTCAGCACACTGGGGTGGCTTCCAGTGTGCCAGACTAGTGGGGAAGAGGGAATCAATACCAACCCGGGATCGGACACCCTGAGGTTGGCTGAGAAAATAGGGGTGTGTGGGGGGGGCTGGTGCATCTGACACTGGGAGTGGGCATTCTGGTATTTTGTCACACTGGGGTGGGCTGCCAGTGTGCCACATTAATGGGGGGAAGGGAATACACGCCAATACATGGATTGGGCACCTCGATGTCAGCTTTCTGGACAGTGTGTGGGTGGGGGGGCCACAGGAGCCACCACTGTGGTAAGCCACACTGTGGCTTATTTATTTATTTAACTGTTTCACCAGGAAAGACACCATGGCTTGGAAGGACAGGGAGTGAATCCTTAGGATTGCCGGAGCAGCTGCACAGGGGAGAGAGCTGGATGTCATTGTCCACCTAGGGACAAATGACCTGGCTATGAAAGGGATCAGAGCAGTGCAGGAATAGTTTGTGGAATTGGGGCAGGGCCTTAGACAAGTAGCACACACGGTAACCTTCTCAGAGGTGCTGCCTGTCTATGGCGCACAAGAGGTTAGGGTGCTCCACACCATGGGATTCAATCAGTGGTTGAAAAACTGGTGCAGAGCACAGGGAGTTGGCTTCACTGGGGACTGAGGGTCCACCTGGAGTGGTGCAAGCCTATACTGGCATGATGGGCTGCATCTGTCCAGGAGGGGAACCAAGATCCTAGGTGATAGGTTGAAATGCTTCATTGGCAAGTATTTAAACTAGCCAAGGGGGGAGGCACTGGAAAGGAGCAGGGAAATCCTAGCCCCCCCAAAAAAGTCACGGTAGTAAGTGCAGTAAACACCAACATAGAGATGTCGATAGGAGAAGGGCAGGGGCAAATGGAGAAAGTGACAAAGGCAAGAAGGACAAGGATGTGGCAAAAAGAAGTAAGGCCATCAGGAAATGGAGGATAATTAGTACCAATGCCTGTAGCCTGGGCAACAAGCTCCCTGAACTGGTGGCCTTGATGGAAGAGGGATGCTTGGATATCGTAGCAGTCACAGAAACATGGTACACAGAAAACCATGACTGGGATGTTAACATACCAGGGTACATAACCTACAGGAGAGACAGGGAGGGGAGAAGAGGGGGAGGAGTAGCTCTCTATGTAAAGGAAGGGATAAAAGCAACTGAACAAAAGAGTAAACAGGGAGGAGAGGAGGCACAGTGGGTCACCTTGGAGACTGGAAGTGGCACCACAATCCACACAGGGGTTGTATACAGACCCACAGGTCAGGGGGAGGGAATGGACAAGGATATGATAGAAGGCATTCTTAGGATGGCAGAGAAAGGGGAGATACTATTGATGGGAGACCTGAATATGCCAGATGTTAACTGGAGCACACTTGCTGCAGCCACAACCAAGAGCAGGGCCATTCTCGATGCCCTACAGATGGCATGCCTCAGACAGCTAGTTTCAGAACCCATGCATGAGGGAGCAATCTTAGACCTCGTACTCTCAAATGAGGACAGTGAGAGGATCTCAGACCTAGAAATGGGTTGCCATCTGGGAACAAGTGACCATCAAACAGTGTGGTTCATGTTAAACTCAGCTACATAGTCAAGCCATACAAAAGTGGGGGTATTGGACTTCAGGAGGGCTGACTTTGGCAAGATGGGAGAGTGCCTCAGAAAAGCACTAGCAAACAGGCTAGAAGGAGGGGTGGAGCAACAATAGGGAATCATCAAAAGTGCCATCACAGAGGCAACAAGCCTTTGTGTGAAGCAAATAAACAAATTAAAATGAAAGAAAAAGCACTATGGTTCTCAAAAGAGGTGACAGGGAAAGTCAGGGAGAAAAAGATAGCATTTAGGAAGTATAAGGAAACCCAGAAGGAGCAAGACAGAGAGCTGTACCAGTTAAGGCAGAAGGAAGTAGGGTGGGAAGTCAGAATAGCAAAGGCCCAAACTAAGGAAAGGATAGACAACTCAGTTAAGAATGGGGATAAAACCTTCTATAGGTACATCAGGGAGTGTAGAAAGACAAAGGGAGGGATAGTGAGCCTGAATAGAATGAACGGTGGGTGGGCAGAGGTGGACAATGAAAAGCAGGAATACCGAATGAATATTTCTGCTCAGTATTCACAAAAGAGGAGGGGGAGGTGCCTAATCCAATTAACAGAAGCACTCTGGATAGGGGAGGTCAATCCCAGTCCTTTCACAGAAGAAAGGATTCTGCAAGAACTCCTAAAACTGAAGGTGGACAAAGCAATGGGGCCTGATGGAATTCACCCCAGAATTCTAAAAGAATTAAGGGGAGAACTAGTGAAACCACTGACTACCCTTTTTAACAAATCATGGGAGTATGATGTGGTACCCGAGGACTGGAGGAAGGCAGATGTGATTCCCCCTTCACAAAAGTGGGACCAAGACAGAGGCAGGAAACTACAGACCTGTCAGTTTGATTTCTGTGGTAGGGAAAGTGATGGAATGACTTCTGAAGGAAAGAATTGTTGAGTACCTAGAAGCCAGTGGGGCACAGGACCCAAGGCAGCATGGGTTCACAGTGGGAAGGTCATGTCAGATGAATCTAATTGATTTCTTTGACTGGGTGACCAAAGTAGTAGACCAAGGAGGAGCTGTGGACATGGTCTACCTAGCATTTAGCAAGGCATTTGACACAGTCCCACACAAAAGATTAATAGTCAAATTAACCTGCCTGGGAGTGGGTCCCAGGGTGGTAGCCTAGGTAAAACATTGGCTGGATAGCAGGACACAGGAGGTAATTGCAAATGGAGTCCACTCTGAAGAAAGAGGGGTTACTAGTGGGGAACCGCAGGGTTCATTACTGGGTCTAGTTCTTTTTAATGTCTTTATAAGTGACATTGCAGAGGGACTGGAAGGAAAAGTATGCCTCTTTGCAGATGACACAAAGATCTGCAACAGGGTTGATACACAAGGAGGCATGGAAAGGATGAGAAGGGACTTGGCAGTTGGAGGAATGGTCGGAAGTACGGCAGCTAGGATTCAATGCAAAGAAGTGCAAAATAATGCACCTGGGAAACAAAAACCCAGAGGAAGATTACACGATGGGGGTAGTAACAAAAACTAAAAAGGAAAGCGACCTGGGGGTAATCATATCAGATGGCCTTAAGGTTAGCAAGCAATGTGAGAAGGCAGTAGGGAGAGCTGGGGGTATACTGGGATGCACAGAGAGAGGCATCACCAGCAGAAAACAGGAAGTTGTTATCCCTCTGTACAGACAGTTGGTGAGACCCCCATCTAGAGTACTGTGTCCAGTTCTGGAGACCCCATCTCTGCAAGGACATAGACAGGATAGAGGCAGTCCAGAGGAGGACAACTAGAATGGTGCAGGGTCTGCAAGAGAAGCCATATGAGGAGAGACTAAAAGAGTTTAATTTGTATACCCTTGAGGAAAGGAGGGAGAGGGGGACATGATAGAAACATTTAAGTACCTCAGTGGAATCAACAAAGTCCAAGAGGGTAGCATCTTTCAGAAAAAGAGACATGCAAGAATAAGGGGACACAATTTAAAGATGGGGGGGCAGTTCAGGGGCAATGTGAGGAAGTATTTTTTCACAGAGAGGGTAGTGGATGCATGGAACAGCCTTTCTGAGGAGGTTGTGGGGTCTAAAACTGTGGGAGAATTCAAGAATACATGGGACAGACATAAGGCAATTCTAGTGGGGGATAGGAAGAAATAGGCTGTTGGTTGACTAGGATCTGCGGCTTATCTTGTAGGTAGGGAAATGGGCAGACTAGGTGGGCCAAGCAGTCCTTATCTGCCGTCAAAGTCTATGTTTCTAAAGGCACACTGAACAAACTGGGGACAGGAGCAGACGAGAACCAAAACTCTGTCCATGTGCATTACTGTGCACTGTAATGTGCATGGCCAAATTCTTGTCAGCTGGATGTCTGTGTGCCTGGTTGGGAGGGAGGAGGGGGGAGCTGCCACTGCAATGATTAAACTGTCCCTGTTTGCAGCAACCGATTTCCTTCAAGTGTGGCTCTCGCTCTGAAACTGCCATCATCGGCAGCTTCCCAGTTGATTGGTGGCTGAGGGGATGCACCCATTAGAGCATCTGCTGCATTGGCCAGAACACAGACACACCTCTGCAGAGCTGTACTATCACAATATGTTTCTTGTGCGCTGCACAAACAAGCAAACATAAAAATGTAACTAACATAAATTATAATATGGATACAGACACTCCTCTAGACTGGATTCTAGTTAATACAAGTGATTGGGTAAAAAGGGTTGAAGTACATCCGAAAACATGAGTGACCATTCACCTGTTCTGTGTGTATGGTCATGTAACAGGAAAAATACTGCCAGTGATAATAACTGTAAGGAAACTTCCTAGTTCCAAAAAAGAGGTGTTTTAGCAAATGGTTGCCAATATAGACTAGACCTTCTTGGATTGCATACTAACTGTGGATATAGCATTACATTATTTTATACCTGAATTTAATAGATTGTGTGATTAGTTTAACCCTGTTAAAAGGTTAAGGAAAAGAGGAGGATCCCAGTCCTGGAAAACTGCTCAATTACTCAGTAAATTGAAAGAGAGACATAGCATGGCACAAGTTAAGTGTCCGGCAGTCAGACAAAATTGCTTACAAGCAGTTGAGGAATAACAGAAATCTGCTTATTAGGAAAACTAAATCTGAATATTTCATGAAAAACTGAGAGAAGAAGCAAAAAACCTGGATAAACGCTGGAAAAGTATTAATCAGGCACTAAGCAGGGACAATGAAACAGACCCTAAGGTGTTATAGTCAAAGCAGGGAATGTTGACTGACCCTACTGGTTGTGGACAAATTTAATGCCTTCTTTAGTACTATGTTTGCACCAATTCCAAATACAAATATCAAGGGGTAAGTGAGTAATGTTGGAATATAAATTTAAATGCAGGGTATACGTTTAAGTAAGCAGTTTTATTTTAAAGATGTGATTAAAAAGGAAATTACTTAATAGTTGAATAAAATGAACTTTAAAACAAAGGTGGGTAGCGATGGTATAGGTGTGAAGCTGCTTAAGATGCCACTAAATGAGTCTGCAATGCCAGTTTTGAAATTAATGAACCTGTCTTCATGCAAGCAAAAAGTACCATGGAAAGAGGCTGCAGTTGTAACAGTCCATAAAGGGGGAGATTTAACAATCGTATGAAACTATAGGCTGATCTTTGGCCTGCCCCCACTTTCCAAGGTACTAGAATGAATAATTTATGATCAATTGGTTGATTATGCAGATATAAATGATATTTTGCTAGAAACCCAGCATGGTTTCCCAAAAAATTTGTAGTACAACAGCAGCATTACTGGAAAACATTGTTTTTTCTGGTGCCTTGGACAGTGGGGACATAGCCCGGTAGTCTACATTATAGCAACTTGACAAAAGCGTTTGCTAGTAGCTCATACATTGTTAACACCAAGATTGAATAGCACAGGTTTATCATTAACTGCTTGTAGATGGCTTGAAAGTTATTTGAAGGGAAAGTTGCAAAAAAAGGTCAAGTTGGGTGGTATAACATCCACTCTGAGAACTCTCAACATTGATGTCCCACAGGGATCCATCCTTGGACCATTATTGTGTAGTCCATTTTTGAATGGTCTTCCCTCTGTTTGCCAGAACTGCAAATTACAGTAGTTCTTTATGCTGATGGTGTGGTTCTGGCAACCAAGGGTAGTACCTGCTTTGTCAGATCCTCTGCAGGAAGACTTTGACAGGGTTCAGAAATGGTTTACAGACTGTAGATTTATTATGACTGTAAAAAAGAATATCTATGATGCATCAAAAAGAACTGGACAATGGTGTAAAATGAATGTAATAACTGGGTACTGTTTTTTTCCGTAGGGAAAGCTGGCTGTAATTCACCATTAAAACCCGTGGGTTATAATGGGAACATGTGCCAGCTTTCCCTATTGAAAGTGACAGCTCACACTCACTATACCACGTGGCTATCAGTACAACACCAACAAGCATTTGTCAATGCCGAATGTTGCTTGCTTGTATGTGCTGTGTAGGTATTTGGAAGTCAGTGGAGTGCAAATATTGAACATTTTCAAACTTACGAACGTGCGTAGGAACTGCACAACGCACGCTCATAAAACAGTAATTTTTAGGAAGTTTGTCACCAAATTTTCAACATAGCTATTTTAAGACCTCTGCTCATGAACAGTGTCACTGTGATTTTCTTAATGTGTCCCATACAGTGATTTCGCACACAGACTGCGCCATTGTGCGCTACATGGGCAGAAATATGTTTTGGGCAAGATGAAAAATGACAGCTGTACTGGCTCATAAGGGTGTGGTAAAATAGCAGTATTTGAAATCTGGAGTGAAAATATTGAAAATTACATATGAGCTTCTGACGTGCGTAGGAACTGTGCAACGCGCTCGAAACAGTTATTTTAGAATTTTTCACTGAATTAAACATAGGCTTTTGGGAGCCCACCCATGAACACTGGCAGTGTCATTTCATTAATCAGTGCCGAAAGGTGATTTCGCACAGTGACTGCGAAATCACCCTTCAGGCCTGATTAACGCCATGACAGCGAGAGCATTCATGAGAAGGGGTCCCAAAAACCCCATGTTGAAAATTTGGTGCAAAAATTCCAAGAAATGCCTGAGATATGCAGCAAAGTTGAAAAAACCCTATTTATTAATTATACAGCTTACCGGCATTTCCTCAGTTCGCGGTCAGCTTTGAAGAGTGCAGACGTGTTCCCGGTCCACCGAAGATCATCGCGCCAGAGTCCAGAGGTAAGTATGGGGTGAGGGGGGTGTGGGAGGCAGGGTGCGCAGTGGGTGGGCGCGGTGGGGGCAGAGACAGCGAGGGACCGTTTCTGTGTTTTAATTTTTTCTTTTTAAAAAAGGACGACGATGTGGGACGTTTGCCACACTGGGGTGGGCTCCCAGCGTGGCACAAGGATGGCTGTTTGGGGGGCGTGGAACCAACGAGGGATTGGGCACCCCCATCGATGATAGCATCTGTTGCCATGCTGGGGTGGGCTCCCAGCGTGGCACCCTGTACTCTCTGGGAGGAGAACAGTGGAGCCAATGGGGGATTGGGCACCCCCAACGGCTATACTATGTGTAGCCATGCTGGAGTGGGCACACAGCATGGCATGTGGAACTCCATTTGGGGGGGAGCGCAGCACAGTCAACGGGGGATTGGGCACCCCCATCGGCTATAGTGTGTGTGCATGGGGGGCGAGCACACAGTATTCGTATGCAGTGTGTGTGTGTGTGTGTGTGTGTGTGTGTGTGTGTGTGTGTGTGTAGAGGGCGTGCATGAGCAGGAGCTATCTTATCGCTGCTCACTTAGGCAATAATTCCCAACAGAGTGTGTGTTGTGCTGGGATAATGACACGCCTCAGGTGGTTGGGCACGAGGCCGCTGGCCGAATGTGTCCAATGACTGAGGCGTGATGTTATCCCAAATAACACACACCCTGGAGGGCATTATTGCTATTATCCAATGGCTCATTGTTATACAGAATAAAAAAAATCATTTTAAAGATGTTTTTGTGTGGAAAAATATTTTTGTTTCTTAAGAGAAGATGAAACAATCAATAAGAGGCTCAGTCAAAAAGTCATCTGCAGTTCACAGTGAGGCCGAGACTAGACCTGTGATGTTGTACTGATTAACATCACGGGTCCAGCCCAAGACTGACCAATCAAAGTCCAGAATTTTTTCTTGCCATTGTATAATGAAGCGTAGCTCCCCCTTTCAACTGTACTCCACTGCATTTTCGACTACTGTCATAGACAGCTCCAGTAGCCATTGGAGAACCGCGGCCGTGCCTGCAAACACACTAACTGAATTGGAAGAAGGCTGCCACACCTCCAAAAACTTGGATGATGGCACTATGTTTCTTGCACATGCGTGCAAGCAACATAAAAATGATTACCTGCCCATCTTTTCCCTCTGACTCATCTTTGGACAGCAGAAAAGTAGCATTTCCCTCAACAGAACTTCTTGGTAAAAAAACGTACCCAGCAATTACATAAAACAACACATGATGAGGAGTGCTCACTCCTCCCCATGCATTATTCTATACATAACAACAATGACTGGTGATACCCTGTAACAGGTAGATTGCTTCAAGTACCTAGAAGGTGTATCTAGATAGCACACTGTCCTACTCAAAACATTTTGAGTATATTGTTAAAAATGTTAATGTAAGTCTGGGTCTGTTGTATAGAAATACATTTTTTATTCAGGCAATGCATAAATTGGCTATTCAAAGTTTAATTCTAATGATGGTTTATTATGGATTGATAGTTTACGCTTTGGCATCAGTGTGCTACCCAGATTAAATATAGTACTGAATCATGCATGCAGCTTTGTACTGGATGCTAATCAGATGGTCCATCACTGAACTGCATGATAGTGCTAGCTAGCTTCTTATTGGCCTGCTTATTAAGTATCACAATCTGTTATGGTGTTAAAAACTGGTACATGGTCAAAGTACAGTAAAGTTAAATAATATGTTGTTGCCGTGTTCTAATATTTATAATGCCATGTTGTAAAACCTAACTTGGGAAGAGATTTTTTTAAATATAGGACTATCAAGTTAAGGAATTCATGCCCACAAGATATTATAGTAAGTCATACATTAGGAAGTTTTAAGAAACGTGTTATGCCTTACTTACTTGAAGGATCTTAATGTGTGTAATTGTGTCAGATAATGATATGTTCCATATTTATAATGCACATTGTTTGATGATGTATCATATACTGATTATGCTTGTTTTTTGTTATGTTTGTTTTGTAATGTTATTAGTATATGAAAAATGACTGTGTCACCTTTGAAAAAAGGAACTTGTTGCCTAAAGGTTCTCCATAAATAAAATAAAAATAAAATAAATAAAAAAAATAATATTACAATAGTATTCTATCTTACACACTGAGCTTAATGAAAAAAAAATACCCATTGAGGCTATTCCTTGCATCTGGAGCACAGGTTGTTATCACATTACACAATATTTTGAAAGGGACTGATGAGGAAGCATTAACATTAAACTAAGATAGCTAGACAGACAGGCAGACACATTTCATTGTTCAACAAAGTCTTTACAATAGTTAAAAATAGCAAATATAAGCATTTAATACTAATTAAAAAAGATGTTTCAAGATGATGCATTTAAAAACATTTAAATATTTCACAGCGGGTGTTTATATCTTCACAGAAACTGAATATTTTATAGTTGGTCTAAAAAGAGAGGAAAGAAAACATTTAAAAACAACTGAGAATTGCCCATCAAGGGCCAGGTTTTCAAAGGCCAGAGAATGGCGCAGGGTGTTTGTGTCAAAAACAACTAATGCAAGGAGCAGGATGTATCAAAACTTGCGTCAATTCTGATTTTCAAATTATGCTAATGTTAAAAGCAGGTTTGCATGTGCCAGACTGGCTTGCGCCATGCTTACACTAAAAAAATGCCTGCGCCATGTCATACGGGATGCTTTCATCACTGAAATGATGCACCATCCTCTTATTTGGGATATTCAAAGAATGTGGGTCCTGTCATTGTGCCTAAGATGCATGCTAGGCCAGCCAGAGATGGTCTAATGTACACTAGAGCATATAAAGAGGTCCATAACAGAAGGGCAGACCTGACTATGGTACTATTAAGGACCAAGATTCCCCAGCAGGACTAATTCAGAACATTTGGGGGGCTTAGTCTTGGCCATTTCATCTGCTGTATTTTTTGACTCAGCTTGCATCATTCTCATCCTTTGTGTCATTTTTTTTTTCACTCAGCCTGCACCATTTTTTTGGCTCAACTTGTATCATTCTTATTCTTTAGTCATTTTTTTGACTTGACTTGCACCACTTTTTTGAATCAACTTGTGTCATTCTCATTCCTTGAGTCAATTTTTGACTCAACTTGCACTATTTATTTTGACATAGCTTGTGTCATTCGTATCCCTTGCATCATTTGTTTGATGCAGTAGACCTCTTCAGTCAGTTTGGGGACTTTGCCAGAGAGAACGCTTTTCTTGCAAAATATGGTGCACAGTAGTTGGCGCACCTGGATCTGACACAAGGTGGTTGCTTGATGCACCCTGCGTCAATCTAAGAACCCTTTGAAAATCTGGCCCCAAGTGTTTACAACTGAAGGAAAACTGGATATGTGTTGTGGCTGGTCAGGAGAAGAATTCTTAGCTAATTTACAGAATAGCTGATTGTGGGAAATTATTCCATGTCAAGTGGTTCAGGTGTAGTTACCTATTTCCCTTATTTACGGGTACCTACCCATAAACTCTAATCCAGGATTATTGAAAGATGGCTGATAAAGCCTTAAAAGGATTAATATCCCAATCAATCTGAACATAAGGTCTACATACAATGTTACTCATAAAATGCAAATCTAAGTGTGTAAAAAGAAAGGCATAATAAATCTGTTTGGATCTAAGAAAAGAGAGCTAAAATTACATCACCAATTTATAAACCTTGTTTATATCCTTTACATAATTCACCAATTTATAAATCCTGACATCCTTTACATAATTTATAACATATGATAACTTTTCCTCATGAGCAGAGGTCACTAATTGTGTTACCAGAGTCTTGGGTCGGAGGCAAGCACCAGCCAAAATAATTGTCCCAAGTAGGCTGTTCTTTAATTATTAAACATCAGACACATTAATAAAATATGTTCAAGAGTGTCTTTCATTCTTTTTCCACATATAGAGATGGGCACCGAGTCATTTATCATTTCATATCTTGTCTTAGTGGTTCTAGTGTAGGAATAAAAATGTATATGTATCTGTATCCTATTCCATTCAGTTTATGTTTGATTAATTTTATCCATAGTAAACTGTAACCTTCGTGGAGATATTTAGTCATCTCTTTCACACAGAGTTTAGTATATGTATCTGGTTTCTTCCTGTCTATTAACATTTAACCAGTAGGTTAGTATAAGCTTATCCAAAGGTACCTGAAGATCCTGTTGTCCCAGTTCTGTCCTAGCAACCATCAAGGGGCAGAATTAGGGACTAAAAGAATCAATCTTTTAGCAATGTGGTTCTCCAATACCAATAGTGGGTTTGCTTAACAAAAATGTAAAACAAACAAAAAAAAGAATTAATAAAAATATTAAGCACATATAGGAACTCCAAGTTCTCTGCTTTTGTAGGATAATTTAGTATATTTGTACTTTCTGTTTATGACAAATAAAGCAGTTTACAGACATTTGGAACAGTACAACAAAATAAATTGTATAGAAAGTTTATGATAATGTACAATATGGGCAACAATGTGTAATGAGTTTTAGCTTTTTTACACATTCGAGGTGTGTAATACCACATAACCCAGGAGACCAAAGTCTGAGTAGTTTATTCAGGTGTCACACACTCAGAGTGTATCAAGAAATTTTTCACTATTGTCCATACTTTATTTTACATACAGGTATTTACTATTTTTTGTTCTTTTTTCCATATTTCTTTTCTTTGGTGGAAGGCTAGCAGGCAGGGCTTATTCTCCCCCACTTGAGAGGGCTTGATTCCACCCTCAACTGTGTGGCTCTCCAACCCGGCTCCACCTCCAAGCAGATTGCCCCATGGACCACCCCCATGGTGGGCCAGTGAGGGTGGGCTGTCTTCCCCAGGTGAATAATCCAGATAGCCCGGGGTGGTGCCATAGTCAGGGGCATGGCTAGGGCTTCATGAAGCCTGCTAGCACCCCTTTTTCCATTTTCTCCCTCCCCTCTGCCAGTTGCTTGGGCGTGTACTTCAGCATGTGCACATGGAGATGCGTGCACGCTGTGGAGTCCCACAGCACCCTCCTTTCATTGTCATCCCTAACCCACACAACTATCAGGCCTCCACCTGGTGGCAGTTGTTTGGGGTTCCACCATATTGGTTCAAGACCCAGAAGGGCGACAGACATTACAGCAACACCCAAATGCAGATGGCGACCATGTCTCCTGGCAATTGTGCCACCCAACAGCCGTTATGCCCAAAGCACCAGGGCACAGTGTAAGGGGCACTCCATGGACACCGTGCTCACTGACCTTGCGGATATAATAGCCTCTCAGATGACTGAGGGCAGGGCAATGGGCGCGGTGTTCATGGACCTCTCCAAAGCCTTCAACTCCATGGACCACAAAATACAGTTATTTTGAATGGGTAAACTGGGGATAAATAAGGAGACCTCAGCCTGGTTTCAGTCCTACTTAACAGACAGAACTCAACAAGTCCAGGTAGGAAACACCCTGTCAAAAACAGCAAAAGTTCAGAGAGGAGTCCCCCATGGTTCCATCATGGGGCCCACTTTATTTCTTATGTACATCAATGACCTGGTCAATGTTGCAGCCCACACAGTGGTGAGGCTGTACACTGACAATACAGTTTTGTTAGCAAATGTGAAATCAGTTCAAGAGTTACAACAGGGAATACAAACAGATTTCACAAAACTAGAAAAATGGCTAGTCCATTCTAGGTTAGTCTTAAACAGTAAAAAAAAAAACTATGGTATTTAACCCAAAAAGAAATAAAAACTGAAACACACACCAGGATATCAATATAAAAACTATAAAAAATGAAATACTGGGACAAGAACCCCAGTATAAATGTCTAGGGGTCTGGAGAGATGAAGAGCTGAAATTTGATTATCATATCAATGATCTGATTAGTAAAACAAAAAACTGGGAGCTTTTCATAGATCAGGGCTTTGTATAGATAAGAAAATGAGAATCAATACTGTAAATCAATTATTAATTCCTTGCCTTGATTATAGAAGTCACATCTATGGAAAGGCATGTAAAACTAACTTACAAAAGGAGGATTTGACTTACAACAATTTAGCTAGGTTCATTTTGAGGTATGACTCCCGAAAGCACCGCTGTGAAATGTATGAAGCTTTAGGCTGGATGACACTTGAAAATATAAGAAATTTGCCATGGGCGCACCAATTTCACAGGGTCCTCCACTCTGGAATGTCCAAGTATCTACTGGATAAACTGGAATAAAACGAGTATACAGATAAATATAATTTAAGAGACTCCCAAAATAGATAATTTCAAACTAAAATCAGAAACAGATTTGGAAAACTGACATTCATAGCCAAATTTGTTTCAATTTGGAATCCAATAGATAACAATTTAAAATCTCAGAACTGTAGCACTAAACACTTTATAAATGTACTTAAACATGAGTTAAATACAAGATATACAGTATGTGCAATGATTAAGGTGAGTCACACCTTAAAAATGTTCCTAACATAACAGTTACTTAATTTTCTTATATTGTGTTGTGGGAATAGAATGGCCTTCGCTCCTATGCTAATTTTCTGTGTTGTTTCATTAATTAGATTGTACTGTCTTATATGCGGAACTTTTTAAAATTTACAGGACCATCTTGAAAATAGGTCTACAACCTAATTATGTGAATATGAGATGAATTCCTGTATAAAAATAAAGTATTTCTACCACTATTACTACTAGATCCTGGCTGTTTGCAGGGGGGGGGGGCTTTGCACCCCTGCACCCCCCAGAAAATAATGTAATCACCTCCTGGTCAGAGGTGTAGGGGGGGAAAGAATGCAACACCACTGGGGTGGCAACGATGGCACTGGCTGTGAAATCCCAATTGTCAGAATGACCGTAGGATGGGTTGAAGAGCCCACATTGCTGTCGCTGTAATGGTTTTGCTGCGTTGAAGGCACATGGTTGTTCGGCAGGAATGAGAACCCAACCTCCCAGGGATTGGAGGACAGTCATTCAGACACTCAATCCTCTCCCTCCCCAGCTGACTCCAGATGATCCAACTCTGCTCCCAATCACGGGTCGCCAGCACAGCAGGAAGTGAGACACGCAGTGCCTCTGCCCTCCATGCCACTGGACTGGCTAGGTATTCACCAGTTAACAGAAATGTTGATGGCAAGTAGGAGAAGAGCAGACCAAAAACAAAACTGCATTTTGCCTGCATCTGTTGTATATCTTGCTTGGTGTGTGTAAGAGCAAGGCAGTTCTCCATTATGCACACTTGTGTATAATGCAGTGTGTTTAGTGGAGAATTTTAGGTACTGGTTTCAGGTTATAATCAGCTCTAACCAGCAATTATTAAAGTATCACATAAACTCATGAAAAAGGGGCATCCTTTGACCTTTGTTGACAAAAGATAAAACAGATTATAAAGTTCAGCAGTACAGTTCACCAGTCCACTTAGGGGAATGCTTGCCCATACTGGCACAACATTATGAATGTCAGCCATATCAGTCATCTACTTATAGACATATGCTGTAGCTGCAATTTGAGTTTCAATCTTCTCCATACAATATATTTCCTCATTCTCATTAAATGACATAGTTACAGCTCTAATAAATCATTTCAATCACATGTTAGTAATAACTGTCTTTGTAACAACTATTCTGCAAATGAATATTATTTGTGCTGTCCAGATGTTTAGGTTATTCCAAATAGAAGATACAAGGACGTGTTCATAACCAAAAACTTTCTGAGACACTTCACTTCATGCAGGCTTTTATCACATTGTAGCTTCACTATTGCAACATGCATTCTGGGGGCCTTCCCAGAAGTCAGATCTGCCACCTACAGCTGGTGCACAGCACCATGGCATGGCTTTTGACCCTTACTAGCTGACTGTTAGGTGACAGATTGATTTTAGGGTCTTACTTTTAGCTTATAAGGCCCTCAGTACCTCCATGATCTCCTGTTTCCTCTTTCAGCAGATAGGAAATTGTGCTCAGTAGGGCAAGGCATAGCATGTGTCCCCTCTTTATGATTAACTGGGGATTCTCCAGTGCTATAAGCTTTATAGGGGTCTCCTCCTTAAGAGGCTCTCATTCAACTGTCACCATGCTATGCTGTGTACATATGTTGCATTTTAACTAATGTTGTCCCCAGGCATGGCTGAAAGTGGACTTGTCTTAGTCCACCAACCTGATTAAATAAACAAAATATGGATTTTGACAATTTGAGGCATTTGCAACTTTGTCATCTGATCTATAGGTATCTGTGACTAAAGCCATAACACAAACATCTGCAACAGTCTCATGTGCATCTGTAGCCACAGAACTATCACAATATATCATTCTCAGGATCTGCAGAATGTTACAGTTTGCATAGACACCTGAGGACTGCATCTCAAAATAAGATTCTTTAGCTTTCCAACCTTGTCACGTGAGTCTGTTGTACTATGACATGTTGGGTATATTTTTGAACCCCTAAATACTTCAGACACTGATTCAGTACCATAAAACTTTGTATTTTGTTGCCACCTTGCTCAGTTCTCAATACTTGCAACACCTTCTCCAATGTACTAACAATTCTTTCTGCTATGTTACTCAAATCAGCAAAATGTTCACATACGGGATTATAAAGAGCTCTTCCTCACACACCACCAGAACCTTTGTGAATACTCTCAGAGCAAAGGCCAGACTGAATGGGAGCGCATTCATTGAAAGAGATCATTCTGTATTACATGACTCAGGAAATTTCTGTAAGACACCAGAATCATAATATGTAGGTATGCATCATAAAGGCTCACCAATGTAAGGAAATCCCCAGGGCTGGATTCCTTCAGTATGGAGTACAAGGACTCCAGTCTGAATTTCCTGGTGCAAGGAAACTAAATTAGCACTTTTAAGTTCAGGGCTGATTGACCCCACCCACCCCATTTTCTTGGGAAAAATAAAGTAAAACTGACTATAAGTCATGACCCTTTTCTTTTTCAGCACTCGTCTTTATTGCTCAAATGTTATTATCTGGCAAACTGATGTTACTATTTCTGGTAATGCTGGCCGAGGAGCTTGGCAAAAACCTGTTTTCTGACTTAGAAATCTCTATCAAATATCCTTGTGATACTGAGGCAGCCCCCTTCCCAGTGAAACTCTACGACCTACTGCCTATCTGCTGCAAGGGGGAAGGGAATAAACTGGTGTTGTTTCAGTAGGAAGCTTTAGAATAATTTTGACTCATAAAGGCCTGGAAAACTATCCTTCTACAAGATCTGTAGATCCTCCCAGAGAAATTAGGTCTAGGTCTTGCTTTAGAGGCACTGGGGCCTTAAAGAGATAGCATGGTCTAGTGACTAGAGCAAAGGCTTGGAAACCAGTAGACCCAGGTTTAAATCTCACCAGAGTCATTTACATGCTGTGTGATCTTGAGTAAGTCATTTAGGTTCTTAATGCTGTAGTCCACCTAGGTGTAAAAATAAGTAAAAGCAAGACCCCACAGATAACAAAACATTGCTTCCCAGTTTGGATATTCTCAGTAATAAATGGTAAAACAAAACAAAAGGTATGTGCTTGAAATCCCTCCCTGTCTCACTCCTCTTCATGAAGTACCAGTTTCTGTCCATTGCAGCTTTGATATGGTTCAAGATCAGTTGACATTCATATGTATCCCCCTCCCCTGGACCGTGCCTGAAAATAGACAGAACTTGTCTGGTGCACTTACCCAGTCAACAGAAACTAAATAAAAATAAATAAATATACTGAGATTTTAACAGATTTTTCTGGATCCCCTCCCAAACAGATGCAAATCACTGAAAGAGAGATTTAACGAGACAGGTCTGAAACTGCTAATCTACTGACCATGGCCCGAGCCAAAAGGATCTCCCAGCTTGAATACTGGAGTTAAGGCAATCCCTCTTGCCATTACACACATTGTATACATAGCTACATAACATAAATTCCACAACTATAGATGAAAGTCTCAAGAGGTTGCTGTGTAAGCACAGAAATATATGTTATATCTGCTTGACATTGTGTCCTTCTCTTGCAGTTCCTTTGTGAGTGCTCCCAACTGAGTTAAGAGTGCCCTGGAGGTAAAAGCTATGCAAATGCACTTCTGCATCATGCCTGAAAATTCCTCATAATTATGTCTAAGGCAGAGTTTGTTTTTTTCTGTCTACAGGATCTCCAGGGTTGCTAGATCCTTCTGTTGGGATAGTCAGACAGTATGTCTAGATAACAAAGCTGATGCTAAGTGCTCCTTAGAGGCACATTATAGAGACTGATCCTTTAGACCAACCATGTGCAGCCTACAAAAGAACCTGCCTATCTCTTTAGATCTGGCAACTTGAATTCAGTCACCATGAAGGATTCTAGACATCGATGAGAGGGAGAACTGTATCTACAGTGGCGTGAAAAAGTATTTGCCCCCTTCCTGATTTTCTCTATTATTGCATATTTGTCACACTGGATGTTTTCAGGTCTTTAGACAAAATATAATATTAGATAAAGGGAACCTGAGTGAACAAATAACACTTTTTTTTTTTACTTATTTCATTTATTTAATGAAAAAAGTTAACCAACACCAACTGGCACTGTGTGAAAAGTAATTGCCCCTAGTTAGATCAACCAATTAAAGGGATAATTAGAGTCAGCTGATTGAACACAGCCAGGCTTGATTACAGCCAGCCCTGCTCAATATAAACCTCACTTATTTTGACCCTTACCATCAGAGTCACATTGCCAGCACAAAGAATCAACAAGCACATTATGCCATGATCAAAGGAAGTTCCTGAAAAGATCAGAAAAAAATGTGTTGCCCTCTATCAGTCTGGAAAGGGTTACAAAGCTATTTCTAAGGCTCTGGGACTCCATCGAACCACAGTGAGAGCCATAATCTCCAAATGGAGAACACTTGGAACAGTAGTGAATCTTCCCAGGAGTGGGCAGCCTGCCAAAATTACTCCAATGGCGCAGCGTAAAATCATCCAGGAAGTCTCAAAGGATCCTAAAACAACATCCAAGAACTGCAGGCTTCTCTTGCCTCAGCTAAGGTCAGTGTTCATGACTCCACAATCAGAAAGAGACTGGGCAAAAATGGGCTTCATGTGAGGTAGCAAGCGGAAACCACTGCTAACCAAGAAGAACATAACGCTCGTTTCTCATTTGCCAAGAAGCACCTGGATGATCCACAAGCCTTTTGGAAAATGTTCTATGGACAGATGAGTCCAAAGTGGAACTTTTGGACGACATGGATCCATAATGTCTCGCGTAAAGCAAACACAGCATTCCACAGTAAGAACACCATACCAACAGTCAAACATGGTGGTGGTAGTGTGATGTGTGGGATGCTTGCTGCCTAAGGAACTGGATGACTTGCCATAATTAAAGGAACCATGAATTCTGCTCTGTACCAGAAAATTCTTAAGGAGAATGTCCGTCATCCTTCCGTCAGCTGAAGCTGAAGCGTAGTTGGGCCATGCAGCAAGACAATGATCCAAAACACAAAAGCAAGTCCACATCAGAATGGCTAAAAGAAGTAAAATTAAAGTTTTGGAGTGGCCTAGTCAAAGTCAGACTTAAACCCAATAGAGATGCTGTGGCAGGACCTGAAACGAGCAGTTCATGCTCGAAAACCTACCAAATGTTACTGAATTAAAGCAGTTCTGACGAGGAAGAGTGGGTTAAAATTCCTCCACAGCGATGTGAAAGACTGATATTGATTTATAGGAAGTGTTTGGTTGCAGTCATTGCAGCTAAATGTGGCGTAACCACTTATTAAGTGTAAGGGGGCAATTACTTTTTCACACAGTGCCAGTTGGCATTGGTTAACTTTTTTTCATTAAATAAGTGAAATTAAAAAAAAAAACAAGTGTTATTTGTTCACTCAGGTTCCCTTTATCTAATATTACATTTTCTCTAAAGACCTGAAAACATCCAGTGTGACAAATATGCAATAATAGAGAAAATCAGGAAGGGGGCAAATACTTTTTCATGCCACTGTACCTTCTCTATATGCCTAAATATATTTTCCTTCAGTTCACAGTGGTCTAGCAGGAGGTATGCCAACAGCTTCTCAGTGGAACAGTTCACATTAGAGTTAAAGAACTTCCCACTGTTATCCTACCCTTCAGATTCATCTGACTAGGATAAGATTGAATGTACAAGTGCTGAGGAAGGTAAAATCAGTATTTTGAGTCCTGGGGCAAGAAAGGAAAATTATGTACCTACCGTAATTCTTGATCTTCTTGGACGAGTCTCCACCACTCATTCACACTAGTGGGATTAGCACCGGAGGCACTAAGACCCATCGGGAGCAAACTTTTTGCTGGAGGGTCGGCGCGAGAGACGTGCCCGCGAGACACAGGCTGCGAGCAGCGGCTCGGCGTAATGACCATCTCGCGACGACCCACCGCCTCCAGTACCTTTACCAAGGAGGTGCACAACAACTAACGAAAGAGTAAACCCACATTAAAAACGGACATAAGATAGTCCGTATGACCCGTGTAAGAAGGGTCAGTAAAGAAGTCTCACGGCCTAAAGATTTGAGGAGTGAAGACCAATACAGCGGTGAGCTCGGGGATGGAGGTGGGCGTGTGAATGAGTGGTGGAGACTGGGTCAAGAAGATCAAAATTACAGGTAGGTAGCGTAATTTCCTATCTTCCTGGACATAAGTCTCCACCACTCATTCACACTAGTGGAGAGTACCAAGCTGATAATCCCCAAAAGGGCGGCAGGAGGCCAGAGCTCACGCGCTCTAGATAGAAGCCCATTAAGGATAGTTCTGCCGAATGCGGAATGTCGCCTAGCATGAACATCCAGTGCATAGTGTAACGAAGGTATGCACTGAGCTCCAGGTGGCGTTGCATATATCTGCAATTGGAACATTGCGATTTCCGCTTAGGGATGCTGCTGGATCACTTAGTAGAGTGAGCGTACACTCTACCTTTCTAATTTAACTTGAGCCATGGAATAGCAATGACGAAGGCATGCCACTAACCATGAAGAGATGCATCTAATAGCACAGGTTGACCCAGCCGGTGTCGCTGAAAGAACGAACAGTTGCTGAGTCTTATGAACATCCTTGGTTCTATCTAAATAGAACCGCAAGGCTCTCTTAACATCCAAGGAATGAAGAGCCTGCTCTTCATTTTGGAAATTAACGGAGTAAGCGGAAGTACCAGAGGTTGGTTTAGATGGAATTCTGACACAACCTTTGGAAGAAATTTAGGATGAGTACGGAGAACTACCTTGTCTTTGTGGAAAACAGTATACTGGAGGGTCCGTAACCAGGGCATGTATCTCAGAGACCCTGCGGGCTGAGGTAATGGCCACCAGGAAGGCAGTCTTCCAGGTAAGAAATTTTAGCTCACAGGTAGCTAAGGGTTCGAAAGGCTTCCGAGTGAGCATGTCCAGCACCAGGTTAATGTCCCAGGCTGCAACTGGACGCTTAACAGGGGGTCTGGTATGGAGAATCCCCTTAAGAAATCTCTTCACCATAGGTAACTGAGCCAGAGTTAAGGAAGAAACCGGCTCATGGAACGCTGAGATGGCACTAAGGTGAACTTTAACTGTGGAGTACTGAAGACCTAAGTTTGACAGGTCCAAAAGATACTCCAGAACCTTGCCAGGAGGACAGGAAAAGGGATTCCAAGAGGATTTTGCACACCAGAGAGAAAAACGTTTCCATTTGGAAGCGTACGTTTTTCGGGTGGCTGGCTTCCGAGCAGCCAGAAGGATGTCTGAGACTCTACGAGAGACGTTGAACCGATTCACTTCTATCTCTTCAGGAGCCAAGCATGAAGGTGAAGTGATTTCAGGTTGGGATGGACCAACGAACCCTGAGTCAAAAGACTGATTTGCAAAGGAAGTGGTCTCGGAGAGGCTGCCAACATACTGTTGAGTAGAGGAAACCATAGTTGCCGAGGCCAGGAAGGAGCAATGAGAATCATCTTGGTCCCCTGAGACTCGAACTTGAGGAGTACTCTCTGGATTAGAGGAAGCGGTGGAAAGGCGTAAAGAAAGCGTTTTGTCCACCGCAGCCTGAACGCATCCTGACAGAAAATGCCAGGCCCTGGATTTCTGGAGCAGAAGAGAGGCAGTTTTGCTTTGAGTGGGGATGCAAAAAGGTCCAGGTCTGGAGTCCCCACTCTTTGAACAGGGACCGAGCTACGGCTGGATCGAGAGACCACTCGTGAGGTCTGCCTCCGTTCTGCTGAGGTGATCTGCTAGGTCGTTTGTATACCCGCAGATAAACCGCTTGAATCAGAGACTTGTGCTCCAAGCACCACTCCCACACCTCATTGCTTCCCCCATAAGGGATAAGAATGACCACCGCCTTGCTTGTTGATGTAATACATCACTGCTTTGTTGTCCGTTTGAAGGAGAATGTTCTTGTGACAAAGGACATCCTTCAGAGCTCGGATTGCATAGAGGACCGCTCTCATCTCCAGGACATTTATGTGGAGATGAGTTTCAAACTGAGTCCATACACCTTGAGTGTGGAGGGAGAGACAGTGAGCTCCCCATCCCATTAGCGATGCGTCTGTGGTGATGGAGATCTGATGATCCGGGGGAGCAAGGGAATCCTTCCAGGAGATTGCTTTCTTGAGACCACCAGGTGAGAGACCTTGAAGGGCTCCGTCACCTTGATGGGATAAGACTGGGGTGAGAGGTCGGGGACCACTGAGTGGAGAGCATCCATTGGGTGGTTCTCATGTGCAGTCGGGCCAGAGGGACAGTGAAGACCGAGGACGCCATGAGACCCAACATGCGTTGCATCGAGAGAGCTGTAACCGATTGGTTCTCCCTGATGTAACGGGCCATACGAAGGATATCGAGTCTTCTGTCCTCTGGAAGGAAAGCCTTCGCTGAAGAGGTGTCTAGAAGCGTCCCTATGAAAAGGAGCCTCTGGGAGGGTTGCAGTTGAGATTTTTTCAAATTCAGCAGAACTCCCATGGAGCGTGAAGAGCGAGAAGTTGTTTGCATAGCTTCCAAAGTCCCTTGGACAGAAGGGCTTGCTAGGAAATGTCTCAGGTGAGGAAACACTCTGAGTCCGACTTTTCTGAGATGCGCCAGCGAGAACTGCACAACACTTTGTAAAACTCATGGCGCGAGGATAGCCCAAAGGCAGGACTCTGAACTGATAATGCTGACCCAAAGCTACAAACCTGAGGAACTCTATGTGGGTCGGTGGACGGGATATGCTGGTAAGCATCCTGCATATCCAGAGAGGCCAGCCAGTCGTGCTGATGCAGCAAGGGTAACAGGGTACCTAGGAAATCATCTTGAATTTCTCCCTTGGGAGGAATTTGTTTAACTTTCTGAGGTCTAGAATGGGGCGCATCCCCCCAGATTTCTTTGGAACCAGAAAGTAATGGGAGTAGAACCCTGGGTTTCGCAGATGCGGGGGCACCAGTTCTATTGCCCTGTTGTTCAGAAGGCCCTGGATCTCCGCGGTGAGGAGGTCTGACTGAGAGGCCGACAACCTGGGTTGTCGTCTGGGAGGACAATTCGGGGGGGTTTCCAAGAAATTGAGAGAATAACCCTCGCGAATTATCCGAAGGACCCATTTGTCTGAAATTATGGACTTCCACTGGTTGTAGAAGTACATCAGACGACCTCCCACCGGAGGAGAAAGTTCCACCTCGGGCAGAGTGGATGGAACTTGGGCCAACGACTCATAAGGTAGCACTGGGAGCTTTAGGCCCCTGCGCTTTCTGCTGCGTCTTCTTTTGAGGTTGGGCAGGTTGGCTTTTATGGAAGCTTCCCCTTCCTCTGCCTCGAAAGGACTGATGACTATGAAACTGACGCCTGTTCACATGCCCCGAGAGGGACAGGCGGAGGTCTGGCCAACTAATGGCTGATCTAGTCTTCTGAGTGGCCTCTAAGGCTTGCTCCACCTGAGGGCCAAAAAGAAAGAGGCCATCAAAGGCAGCGCCATCACCTGCTGCTGAGCATCATTCTGAAGCCAGAAGCACGCAGCCAGGAATGGCGCCTGAGTACAACTCAGCGCTGCTGAGCAAGAAGCAGTGTCGAAGAGTCCATGGCGGCTTTGACCTGTTGGTTATTGGACTCAATACCTCTAATAACGGTCAGAAGAAGCTCTGACTTGAATCCGAATCTGGAAGAGTTCAACCATTCTTTTCATAGAGTGCTACAGGATATACTCATACTGAGAAAAATAGCCTTGATAACTGGCAACACGATACTTAGAGTGGAGGCAGCAAAGACTCTACCTAATGTATCAATCTTACGAGACTCTTTGTTAATAGGTCGAGCTGTAGTAGTTTGAGGAAAGACATCTTGTCATTCTCTGCCAGGACTACAATAGGATCCGCAAAGGCTTGGGATGCCAAAATGGGACGATCCTTGGGAGCTGAATACTTCTATGAATGGATTTAGCCACTGAGGGAATAAGAGCAGGATTATTCCATACCATTTGAGACAGCGTCTCGAAGGAAGGCTGGATCGAGGAGTCAAACTCGTAGGGATCTCCAAGCATGAAGATACTGGAGTCTTAATATCCTCCCAGGATCGATGTCTGTAGTCTGGAGAGAAAGAGTGGATCCCAGGTTCTTCAACAGAGACTTAAAGGACAGGTCCTCGACCACAGGCTCTGTAGCAAAGAAGATCCTGTTTCTCCACTTCATCACCCAACCGAAGGTCTGGGTCAGGCTCAACATCATCTCCTGATGGTCCAGAAAGGACTGTTTGGACAGGAAAGGAGTGAAAATTAGAGAGGAGGAAATAGCAGAAAAACAAGGAGAGTCCCCGCTGCAGGCGCCGAGACGACAAAACAGGCTGAAGACGGCACGAGGGAGGGCGACGGGCGCAAGAGGCACGTGGCCCGCAGCGCCAGCGCGCCACAGAGAGCGAACACGACGGGCGCTGCCGACGACGCCACAAGACGGCACCGCTGGACGACACCCAATGGTGCCGCTCATCCAACGGCACCACCGGCGGCGCCGCGAGACCCCGTGGCACCGCGGACGGCACCGCAAGACCCAGCGGCACCGAAAACGGCGCCAACAAGCCAACAGACCCTGCCGAAGGTGCTGGAAAAGCCCCAGGAACCTGGAAAGCTAGAGAAGGAAAAAAACCAGGAGATAAGGGCATCGGTGAGGCCCCCTGCGCCGCAGCCATGTGAGGGGGGGAAACACCTAAGCATGGAGTCGCTGGCACCGAAGAAGGCGCCACGCGACTAGGAAGGTCCAACCGCCCTACCTGATCGCCGGAGGGGCCCGAGGGCTCCGAGGCAACCGAGCCAGGCAGAAGAACCAACCTCGAGCCCATTGCTCCATAAGAGTGGCCCACTGATGAAACTGCTCATCTGGAGTCCTACCTATAGGCGGGAGGACTCCGATGTCGAGGGCCGATGATTACGGAAGTTGGCGACTCCGAAGGAGAGACCGGCAACTAACAACGATAACCCCGGCGTCGGCATGAACATACCAGAGGGTGACCTCAAGTGATGCCTTCTCTTTTGACCTGTGGGTCAAGAAGAGCTCGAGGCCGAACGGTGCCGGAATGCGACCGCTTATTTTATGCCGCCGGGACCGCCCATCCCGGCATCGGACTGACTGTTGTCGGAACCCCGCTGAGGAGAAGGAGGCTGACCGGACCCAGCCCGCTGACTGAACAGCTTTCACGAAGTCTCCCACATACCTGACCTGCTCTATGGTCGACCATCCAGTAGGCCGTAGACTTCTTCAAGTAAAATTCAAATATTAGAAAAATTTAACGAAAATAGAATAAAATTAAGCGATACTACTTATCGTGATAAAGTTACAAAAACAAACTGAAAACTATGAGCTAGTTTGAAGTTTGACTCCGACAAGCGGCGGCTTGTCGTCACTGAAAGCGCACTCGGCGGGCGGGAAAAAAAGAACTGAGGCGGTTGGAGGTGGTCGCCGAGATGGTCATTACCGAGGCCGCTGTCACGCACTACGTCTCACAAGGCACCGTCTCTCGCGACGACCCTCCAGCAAAAAGTTTGCTCCCGATGGGTCTTAGTGCCTCCGGCGCTAATCCCACTAGTGTGAATGAGTGGTGGAGACTTATGTCCAGGAAGATCTCTATTGCCCTTTTTTCCTTTTCATTAGAGGTTCTCCCATGACCTAGTTGAAGAGTGATCACATGCACAGTCTCCTTTCCACTTGTCTTCATAAGGCTTGGACACTACTCATCACAGTAACATGTACAGTCCCCTGTGGTTGGGTTGGTAACAAAGGGGAAGGGTGATGACCAATTAATTCTTCCATGAAGGACTTTACATAATTTAACAAGACAAGTAGCATAGCTGCACCAGCTCTAGATTAAAAAATAGTTTTTTTTAAGAGTTGTTGTAAAATGGCTCAAGATGGTGCTCTCTGATTGAACAAACTCTGGCCAGAGCCAGTACAGCTGCAGCTGAAGTCACGGAGGAACATGGCACTTTCTGCCTTGTCCAAGATGACCACTGGAGTTCTCTGTGCAATGGCTCACACATGTGCACTGAACTCCAGCAGCATGGCAGCATGGTCTGCCATGTCCAAAAAGGCTGCCAGAGTTCCCTGTGCATGTGCGATGACTCTTGCATGCACACTGAGCTCAAGTGGCCATCTTGGACACAGTGGACTGTGCCATGGGAGTTCAGTGCACATGCGTGAGTCATTGCACATGCGCAGAGAACTCCAGTGGCCACCTTGGACATGGTGGACAGTACCGTGTTTCATCGGTGACCGACAGACAAAATAGTGCAGAGGACATGCAGTGATTGCCATTCACCTCCACTATTTACAAGTCCGCCTGGTATCCAATAGGCTCCCATTTACTCTACTGTGCTTGCATGATGACTGCAGGGCTATGCTCACTGCAGCCATAATAAACCAGGCAACCTGTCATGCCTTTAAGTACTGACAAATACACAGTGCTGTGTTGTATCAGTCAAAACCTACAATACTAAGTCTTTTTACAAGTGCAATAACATGCTCCAGAGTTCTTTGTTCACTGGGGGATATAGGCACTCCTACAATGTGTTCTGAGGAGCACTTGTCCTGTAGCCTAATGCCTGAGCACACAGGAGGACTACCTACATTTTCCAATGAATGCACCCCTTGTCATGTGTTACTGCCAATATTACTTACTTTAGCCTACTGTGTTGTGCCACTGTCTGATAGGGCATCTTTGTCAGGTTCCTCCACAAGCTGTCTGAATGAGGAGGAGGAGGCCTCAGACTCCACTGGTACTACTCCTTCATCCTATTGTGTGTTGGTCAACAGAGTGTGATCACTTTCCCACACTGTTCACACTGTCTTAAGGTATGCCAGAACTGAAGCTGTGACTGCATTCCACATACAGTTCCTCCCCCTCTTAGGCTAGAGGCAACCTGATATGGTATCTATCACAGACTTATGGGCTAGTGTATTGATTCTCACTGCACATAGCACATGGAGTGCTGCAGAACATAAGGCACAACCACTTCTTTCTTAAAATGGCTGATTGGTCTGGATGAACCTACTTAGAAAAACAAATCACCTTTATCCCTCCAGTGGACCCATAAGCTAACCTTATTTTGGTCATTTCTTTCCAATTGTTATTCCTGGCCTTGTTTTAGGAGGAAGATTTAGAGTAGTTTTGAAGGTTGTCACCCCAGAATGGGTAAATAAAGCTTTTCAAAAAACTGGGAGGGTTAAGAAGTTAGATGGGACTGGATGGGGCAAACCTCCCTGCTTCACTGGGGGGGGGGGGCGATGCACCAAGAGTATTGTATCAGGCAGAGGTTCCATCTACAGCATCTGCAGAAATACCAACGCAGATTACTCCTGGGCAGAGAACCATGAAAGAGACAAGGAGTACTATGGGAGAAGGGTCTGGTATTGTGCAACATATATAGCATTGGGAAGGGGAGAACTCAGGGGATGAGGCAGTGGATGCAGTAGGATTAGGAACGAGTGGGTCTTCTAATCTAGTTACAACAGAACCTAATCAAAGTGTGACTGTTCCTCCTCAGCAGCTGCAGGAGAACAAGTCAGAGAGTGGGCAAGGGGGAACAGTAGGTCAGAATATTTGGAACACAAATGTTAGAGATCATTTATTTCTGGAGACTGTGAGGTAAGCATCAGAACTGGCAGTAAGGAGAAATGCAGTTCGTTTAAAGTACAGGGGAAATATGGAAGAAATTCCAGATAGATTATTTGTGGGGAGAGCACTACTAAAGAATAGCATGAGATATTACTCTTATGAGATTTACGCCCTCATTCATATGCCAGGAGACACTACTTATGATATCAGTTTTAAACTTCCGGCAGGACTGCAGCATTTCTGGAAACAATATCAGGCACTCAAGAACATTGCAATATGGAAACCATTTTTGGCTATACCACTCACTAAACCAGCATACTAAAAAATAACGATTCTGTTTCAAAATGAGGGGTAAACATGGCCGATATCACTTATCGGTTGAAACAACACTGCACAGTCAATGGTCCTCCAGAACCAATTCTGGATGAGGAACATTTGTGGACTGGGGGCTGGAGATATAAAATCACTTTAAAACAGGGTTTCTCAAATGGTGAGGCCAGCCTCCCTTGGGAGACCCCAATCTGTTCCAGGGGAGGCTCAAGCAAGTCTGAAAAAGTAGTGTATTTGAATTTTGAGTTTAAGATATTTTGTGTGACGGGATGAGGCAAACTGAAAGAGGATAACAGGGCAATTTATGTATTTATTCACATATTGGTGACCAGGAAAGATACACTGAGATAAGGCTTATTACAGCTGCACTCGAGGAAGGGTAGCAAGTGAATACAATTCCAAAGGTAACTGTAAAGCAGTCGAGCAATACAAAATGAACAATAGTGCAAACAAATAGGAACCACAAACAAATAGTGAGAGGCAACAATTGACCAATTAGGCTTGTGGCAGAACCGCCCAGTATAACAGCCATATACAAGGCTTTAACAGAGAGATACTATGAGCAAGAGCAGGAGAAAGCAAAAGGATCCCTGAGGAGTTGCTTAAGAGCAGAATAAGAGGGGGGAGAGGTGGAGGTGGGTAGGAAGGTTATTCCAGATAGAAGGTAAACAGAATGAGAAAGCAGTCTGATCATATAGGTATTGCAACAAGGGGTAACAATAGTTCGGGAATCAAAATAGTAGAGCAAGTAGGTTGACGGGGGGTGGTCAATAAGCTGAATAAAGTGAGAACCAACTATTCAAAGGAGTTTCACTTTATTCCTGATGAACTGCGCAAAGTATGCTATTTTTCTATGGGGAGGCCCAAGATTATTTCAATATTTGGGGGAGGCTCAAGATCTTTTCCATAGCTTGGGGGAGGTCACTATGACAAAGACTGAGAACCATTGCACTAGATCCTTTGAGTGTATCCTGGTAGCAGGTGCAGTGTTCAGGATTTTCCTCATCTACCGACCACCTGGTGATGGTGGAGAATTCCTGAAGGAGTTTGTGGACTTCATTGTCGACGTAGTGCTGGAGTCGCCCAGATGGTTAATACTGGGTGACTTCAATGCTTGGGTTGACGATGAACTCTCACCTTTTGGGAAAAATCTCCTCCAAATGATGACAATGTTGGGCCTTACATAGGTGGTTACCTCTGCTACCCATATAGGGGGTCACTCATTGGACCTAGTGTTCCTACTGGAGTTGGAGGTCACACATTTGGGGGTGGAACCAAATGTGTGGACAGACCATCACACCATAAGATTTAGCTTTGGGGCACCCCTAAAGAGGCCTGCTCCTATGGAGATGGTACAATATCGCCCTTTAAGGGGAGTTACCTCAGAAAGCATTTCAGCGGTTTTGGACCTATCAGGTATTTTGAGTGAGTGCATGGATCCAGGGGATCTTGTACTTGTCTATAACAAGGCTGTGGGTGATGCCCTGGATCAAATTGCACATGTTCATGTTCGGTCACTCACTCAGCGTTCAAGATCTTCATGGTTCGATGATTCTTTGAAGGAGCTGAGAAGAGCAGGATTAAGATTAGAGAGAGCTTGGCGAAAGTCCGTCCTGGATGCTGACAGACTTAGCTTGATGGACCATTTCAGGGTCTATCAATCAGCAATCACCCATAAAAAGGCAGAATTCCTGTCCAGGGAGATTGCTGCTGCATGGAGTTGACCAGCCAAACTCTTTCAGACCGTCAACAGATTGTGCAATCCACTCTGCAGTCTGGAAGAGATTTTTCACAGATGAAGTGTGATGAGCTTGCTCGATTCTTCACAGATAAGATTGTCAGCATCAGATCCATCCTGCTGTCTCTATAGGGAGTTGTGATGGTCAGCGAGAGGAAGCAATCTCTTGTGTCTCCTGGTCTGACTTTAGTAGGCCGGCATTCACGGATGTTGTGAGGATTATCCAGACTGTACGACCAACAAGTTGTAGTTTGGATCCAGGCTCTACACTACCGTTACTAGGTTGTGTAGATCCTATCTGCCTGATCCTTGCTGAAATTGTCTGGAAATCTGTGGAGCAAGAGGTTTTCCCCGCCCCTTTAATGGAGGCGGTCGTTCGACCACTCCTTAAAAAATCTTCATTGAATCCAGACGTCCCAGCTAACTACAGACCTATCTGTAACCTGCCCTTTGTGGGTAAGGTTATTGAAAAAGTGGTTGCCATACAGTTGGATGACAATCTTATGAGTCACAACATCTATGAAGCTCTCCAGTCGGGGTTTAGGAAAAGACATAGCACTGAGACTGCCCTCGTCCGGGTTTTAAATGATCTCCTAATTGCGAGAGAGCGAAAGGCTTGTACTATTCTAGTCCTTCTTGATCTCTCTGCAGCATTTGATACTGTGGATCATGGAGTGCTGTTGGAATGCCTGCATTTTCTTTGTGGACTGTCTGGTACAGTCTTACATTGGTTTCAGTCTTTCCTCACAGGGCGGACTCAGAGGATTACTATGGAGATTTATTCCTCTGATATCATCTCTCTGTCCTGTGGGGTACCGCAGTTCTCCATCTTGATGCCCATGTTATTCGCAGTCTATATGCTGCCATTTGGAGACATTATTAGGTGTTACAGTCTGGGTTTTCACTGCTATGCAGATGATACCCAGCTGTATCTGTCCTTTACTCCCAGTCAGGATGATGTAGTCTCTCTGCTTAACAGCTGTCTAGCCAAAATCAATGACTGGATAAGCGCCAGCTGACTGAGGTTAAACCCGGATAAGACCGAGGTGTTGGTTGTGGACCCAGGTCACCTTGAAGTGGGTCATAGGGCTGAAGTACCATCAGGCCTTTGGCTTGGTATGCTGAGATCTTGACCTCAGGCCAGGTGCGGAACCTGAGGGTTATTTTTGACAGCGGTTTGACCTTGAAATCATAGGTGTCAGCCGTTGTTAAGTCCTCTTTTTTCCATCTGAGGAATATCGCCAGGGTAAAACACCTGGTTCCTCTGGCTGACCTTTCTACTCTGGTCCATGCCTTTGTGACCACTTGCCTTGATTACTGCAATTCCCTTTACCTGGGGCTACCGGGGGTTGAAATTCATCGCCTGCAGCTAGTGCAGAATGCAGCAGCCAGGCTTTTGACTGAAACATCTAGGTATAGTCATATTACACCTGTTCTGTGTGGGTTGCACTGGCTGCCAGTACAATGGCGAATTACCTTCAAGGTCGGGTTACTGACCTTTAAAGCCTTACATGAACAGGGACAGCAGTATCTGAAAGATCTCTTTACTCCCTACTGCCCCTCTCACTCACTCCAATCCACCGACAAGGGATTGCTAGAGATTCCCAGGGTTCATTTGAAAACATCAGGAGCTTGTGCATTTTCTTATGCAGCGGTTTGACCTGTGGAATTCTCTATCTCGTCGGATACGAAGCTGCCTGACCATTGAGAGTTTTAAAATAGAGTTGAAAACATTTTTATTTATCAAAGCTTATGGCCTATGATTTTATATTGTTAATATTGTATTTTGTTTATTGTTTTTGTAAAGCGCTTTGATCCCTGGAAAAGCATTTTTAAATAAACTTTACTTACTTACTTACAATGTGCTACATAGACATGAGTTGATGGATGTTTATGATCTTTTAGGACGTGAACCAATTCACATCTTTTATTAAGGTAGATTATCGACACAAATTGACTATCTCTTTGTATCTAAAAGAATGAGAGCTAGAGATGTAGAGATAGTTCCTTTAGAATCTTCCAACCATAAGCAGTGAAGGTAGTGTTAGGTAGAAAACAGAGCTTAGAGATAGGGAGGGGGAAGTGGCGTCATGCCCATAGGGCCTGAGGGGGCATGTGCCACCCCAACATTAATTGCCCAAACTAGTTAAAAATATATTTTATTGTATTTTTATTTTCTAGAAAATCAGACTGTTCAAAACAATATAGGGTTTTTATGAACGCGGTGATGTGGGTGAGGTTTTGTTTACTGCTAGCTGGCTGGTGTGTGAGATGTGATTGGTGGTCCATGATGACTTTAGATTTAGTTTCCACCAATCACTTCTCCAGTTTGTGTTGTCTACCTCTGCCTGGCTGTCTCCAAGGAGCTATCCAATCACATAGAGAAGCTGATGCGCGCCAAAGCGTGCTTTAAAATTTCATGTGCCTTCTTCACTGTGCGCAAAAGGAGAGCAGACTAAGGAGACAACAGACTGAGGAGATGACCCAAATGAGAGAAAGCGAAGCTGAGTCGGGCCGCTGTATTGAATGAGATTTTTGTGTATGTGCTGCCATGTCGTCATCCTTTTCCAGGAGAGGAGTAGCAGTTCCAGCATCAAGCAGAGATGGGTGAGTCTGTCTTAGCATCTACTTTCCCGGTGATGGGCTGTGGTTGGTTCGAAAAATGGCTCTTACCTCCGAGGACATTTGGTGCTAGTAGGGGGAATGGTTGGAGTGCGTCAGATCAGTGTTATTCTTCCTCTTTGAGTTTCAGTGGTTTTGCAGTCCTCCAGAGAATTCCATCTCATTCTCTGTACACAGATGTCTGCCTCCATGTCTCAGTGAGGCAATCAGCTATCTTTTACTTCAGGTAATTTAAAGTCGCTTTTTGGGTGTTGAATATAAGTCAGGCAGCAGGACTGTTATTCAGTGTTGTCTAGGTAAATTCCGTGGCTGAGCCTTAGATTTGTAGAGGGGAGCAGGTTCCCGTTAAGATTTGGTATGTGTTAGTGAGCTGAATATGATAGCAAAACTGTGGGAGCAAGAAGGAACAGGGACCTACAAGGATTCAGAATGCACCATGAAACAGCCAGCAAGATAGAAGCAGCTGAACTCTGGCAGTAGCAGCGGCAGCAGCTTAGAGCCTCCTGTGACATTTTCTGAAGTTCTGGGAAATATTTTCAGGGAGGACTGTTATCCTAGAGATGAGTTTCCCGGGCAGAGTGAGGTAAGGGGAGAGCCATGCAGCATGCTGCTACACTGGTGGGTTACTGCAGCAGCTCCCGACAGAAGGTGTTTACTCCTGGGTGATGAGTGCCACCTGCCTCCTTCAGTGCCACCCACCTGCTGAGGTGTGGGAAGGATAAGGACATGTGACAACAGTATGGTCTGGTTGGGAGGGGAAAGTCCAGCAGTGGGGTGAGGAACCCATCAGTTACCAGCTGGGATGGTGGTATCAAAGTGATTGCACCTTTCTGGGGTGGGGAAATCCTTCACTTACTGACTGCTGCAGAATTGCACCATGGCACTGGGTGGGAACAGATGCAAAGCAAAATCCAGCCTGGCTTGAAGTTGGAATGTTGTCCTGGAGAGACTTGCTATAATCTTTATACTGACCAACTCCTTTTCCCTTCACCACCTCCGAGGCCCACTGCAGATGTGAGAGTTGGTTCACTAGAGTGGAGCAATCAGTTCTCACAGTTGGTACTGAGTTGCATGATGGTGAAGAGGAAAATGCAGAGCAGTGGGAGAACAAGGAAAAAAAGATACGTAGTTGTTGGTTAATAGCTTAACTTGGTCATGGCTGGGTGTGCATGCTTGTGCAGTGCAGCAGTGCAGCTGTTCCTTTTGGTTGTGTTTCTTAGTTGGCATTCAAAATGACATCCAGAGTTAATTGTCTTCTCTTCCTACTGCTTACAAGCCAGGATACGATTTGGGTTCAGCAGTGAAGCAAGTAATAAAACCCCTAATTTCCCCACCTTAGAGTTTCAGCAAGGCTGTCCCATAATCCTACACATTTCATTCCTATTTCAGTAGAGGTAGAAGTTTACATAGACCTCACAAGGGGGTGGTCAGGAGGAAATAGAGAGGAAGGTCTGAAGCTGTGATGTGGTGGAGGACGCATACAGATTATATTCATTTGTGCAGTTCACTTTGTTCCGAAGAAATGTTTTAGGACCAGTGCAAGGCTGACATTAATAAAAGTGGTTTACTGTTGTCTTGCTTTAGTGTGTCTGTTACAGTATAAAGCCATAGATAGCTCTGGTTTACCAGCTGCACCTTGCCCACCACCAAGAAAGGCCAACTGTTGTAAGGCAGCTATTCATCACGATTAAAAAATAAATTGGAAACCACAGCTGATTATTGGTACAGTTATATATTGTAGGTGAAAGCCACATTTTATGGATATTTATTTTAGCCCACTGAAGTATGCTAAATGAGGCTGGCCTAGAATATAGCCTAGAGGTTAGAATAATGAGCTGTGAATGAGCTTGGGACATCAAGCAGCCCTGGGTCTGAGTCCCACAAACTCCACTTCCATACTGAGTAACTTGATCAAGTCACTTAACCACCCCACCAGTAATGGTAGGGTGTGAGCTGTCCAAACCTAGGCCAATGACCAGTGGTGTCCCACAGGGCTCTGTGCTGGGACCTGTGTTGTTCAATGTATTTATTTGCGACATAGTTGAGGGGGTCAAGAGTAAAATCTGTCTCTTTGTAGATGATACTAAGCTCTGTGGGAGGGTGGACACAGAGGAAGGGAAGCAGGATCTAATGGAGGACCTGGTGAAGCTGGAGAGGTGGTCTGACATCTGGCAGTTGGGTTTCAATGCTAAAAAATGTAAAGTAACACATGAGAGCCAAAAATCCAAAAGCGAGATACTGGCTAGGGGGAGTCCCGGTGAAGGTATCAGAAGATGAGGGAGACTTGAGGGTTAAGGTACAGGTGACATGAAATGCACAGCAGAGTTCCATAAAGAAGCAGCTAAAGCAAACAGAATACTGAGTTGCATAGCCAAGGATATCACCTCTAAGAAGGAATAGGTTATTCTGACACTTAACAGGTCACTGGTGAGACCACACCTGAAGTATTTTGTCCAATACAAATGGCAACTGTCCACAGACTGAACAAGAATGGAAAAGATTATCATTGCTCTATCATTATTATGGTATTTAGCTTGTTTGGGAACAGCTTCCTGGTCTGCTAAAAGTCACCAAAATGCACCATTTGACTTCAGTTTTTCAAATTTTTTCTGAGGGAGCATGCCCCCAGACCCCCCATACAGAGGTGTGGATTTTGTGCCCCTCCACAATTTCTGGTTGCATGACGCTCCTGGGAGGGGGTATTGGAAGATGAACACCTCACTTCTAGAAGAAGCCAGAAGGGGAAGGAAGGAAACATATTCAATTCAGTGCTTTAGAGGAACTGGTAATTGCTATTTTTCTTTTAAACTTAGATTGTGGGCTTTTAGTGACACTATACTTTCTTTGTTGTCTTTACTTATAATTGTTTTTGGGCTGTTGAAAATTTAAAACATAGTGGTGGTGTAATTCTGTGCTGTCTTTAATTGCTGCAAATTTTCTCTGCCTCCCCTTCCCCCAACTCTTAATTATATGCCCTGTTAAATCTGATTGACAGGTGCTAAACACAGGGTATAGTAAGGGGTGTGAAGTAGGAGGGGCATAAGAGGGAAGAAGCCCACCCTCAGCACAAGTGTTTTGACTCATGTATTTATTTATTGGTTTCTTTTTCTTTAAAAAAAAAAAATCTGAGGATCAGTGGCAGGATTTTTAGTACAGTAAATTAATAAAAAGGGAACTAGGAGAGCTTCAGCAGACAAGTAGTGGAAGTGCAGTATAATGTGGGAGTGGTGCAATGCAGTGGCTGTGGGGCAGCCATATTCAGGCAGACCTTCTGGACACTGAGGTGCTGCCTATCTGCATGCATCTCTGGACTGTGGGATGAGGTAGCCAGACTCAGAGTGGAAGTAAACTGGGTCAGGAGTACCATCACCCTATCCAGGGACCACCCAGTCCAATGCAACTACCTCAAAGGATGCCGAGAACGAGGAGCACTTGGATGACAGTGGGCTCAGGAGGGTTAGAGCAGTCAGGCAGAGGCACATCCCAGATCCTATTTCACTCAAGAACTCATATGCCACACTGGCAAATGAGGACAACCAAATAGAGGTACCCAGAGAAGTGGAAGGAAAGGATGTGGAGGTTAGCCAAGGAGAGGACCTCAGCGGGGAAAGCAGTGGACCCCAGAGGAGGAGGAAGCAAATCCTGGTGGGGGACTCCATCATAAGAGGGATCCAGCTAGGAACACAGGAGGGGGAGGACAGGGAGGTGAGGTGCCTACCAGGTGCCACGGCATGGAGGGATAGAAGGAAGATCCTGGGGATCACTGGGAAGGCAAGACGGGAGGGTGAGCTGGATGTCATTATCCACCTAGGTACTAAAGACCTGGCAAATGGGGAGCCAAAGGAAGTTCAGGAAGAGTTTAGGAAACTGGGGAGGGGTCTCAAGCAAGTAGCTACTTCTGTCACTTTCTCAGAAGTACTACCTGTAGAGAGGCAAGGGAGAGCATAGGAGTGCATGCACCAGGAACTTTAACTCATGGTTGAAGAACTGGTGCTGTGAGGAAGGGTTTGGATTCATTGGTGACTGGGGACCCACCTGGAGGGATGGAGGTTTGTTCAAGCCTGACGGCCTGCATCCATCCTGGAGGGGAATCCAAGCACTCAATGATAAGTTTAAATGCTACATTGACAAGCATTTAAACTAGCAAAGGGGGGTGGCAGGCCAGCAAGGAGGGTACCTACTTGCTCACCCCCCACAGCTAGCAGTGGAACCAGTGAACCAGAGGAGTGGCTATCTCTGCAAAGCAGTGTGCAAAAGATGGAGATTAGTGCCCAAGAGGTGGGTAAGCAGAAAAGGGGCAAAATTCAGCAGAAGGGCAGACAGCAAGGAGAACCAGGGATAAATGACAACCAAGGAAGAGGCTGGAGTAGAACAGTGAAACAGTCTAGGGAGGTCAAATCATGGAAAGCCATGTGTGCAAATGCCTGGAGCCTTAGCAACAAGATGGAAGATCTGGAGGCTGTCATGATACAGCAGACCTGGACATTGTGGCCATCACTGAAACCTGGTGTAATGATAACCACAACTGGGTGATGGCCATACCTGGCTACAACATATTCAGAAGAGATAGAGCAGGCAGGAAGGGAGGAGGAGTAGCACTGTATGTGAAAAATGACATAAGGGCCACAGAGATCCAGGAGGAACAAAATGGGGGAGAGATACTGTGGGTTAAGCTGGAAAGGAAAATGGGGACAGCCATCCACACAGGTGTGGTCTGTATACCACCAGCCCAGGAGGAAGAAACAGATAGGGAGCTGATGCTAGCCATCCAAAGGATGGCAGACAAGGGTGAGGTAGTACTGGTTGGAGACTTCAATATCCCAGACGTGGACTGGAGCATCCCAGCAGCAGCATCAACTAGGAGCAGATTTATCCTGGACTCCCTTCAGGTGCCTTCCTCAAGCAACTGGTCATGGAACCAACTCGGCAGAAGGCAATACTGGACCTTGTGCTCACAAACAGGGACAGTGTGATGGGGGTAACAGTGGGGAGCACCTGGGAAACAGTGACCACCAGTCATTGTGGTTTGAAATCACAGAAAGAGCAGAACCAAACCACACAAAACACGTATCCTGGATTTTAGGGGGCAGACTTTGGGAAAATGGGGAGATACTTGAAAGAGGCATTAAGGGGAATGGGACAGGAATCAGGGGTTGAGGAACAGTGGGCAGTATTTAAAATGGGGATTACAAGAACAACAGAATTATGCATTAAGCAGGTTAGCAAGAGGAAAAGGAAGAGGAGACCATTATGGTTTTCCAAAGAGGTAGCAAAGAAAGTGAAAGCCAAAAAGATTGCATTCAGGCAATACAAAAAGACACAGGCAGAAGAGGATAGGGAGAAGTACCAGGAGAAGCAAAGGAAGGCAGGGAGGTCAGTAAGGGAAGCCAAAGCTCAGACAGAAGAATACATTGCAAAATCAGTGGGTAGAGGGGACAAAACCTTTTACAGGTACATAAGTGAAAAAAGAAAGACAAAGGGAGGATGGGGGCCGCGAGGAGGATGACAACAGTAAAGCTGACATATTGAACAGGTATTTCTGCTCAGTCTTTACTGAGGAAGAGGAGGGTAATGGGTCTGAAGGGAATACAAGGGGTGAGAATGGTGCAGAAATAGACACAAGTCCCTTTACACGAGAAAGGGTCCTGAAGGAACTGGAAGTAATAAGAGTTGATAAAGCAATGGGTCCAGATGGGTGCACCCCAGGTCCTTAAAGAACTAAGAGAGGTGGTGGCTGAACCTCTGGCTATCCTGTTTAGCCGATCACTGGAAACAGGAGGTACCCAAAGACTGGAGGACAGCAGATGTAGTCCCCTTATACAAAAGTGGGAACAAAGAGGAAGCAGGAACTACAGACCAGTCAGCCTCACCTCGGTAGTGGGAAGATCATGGAAGCACTACTGAAGGGAGATTGGTGGAACATCTGGTTGTCAATGGACTACAGGACCCAAGGCAGCATGGTTTCACCAGGGGAGGTCATGTCAGACCAACCTCGTTGAATTTTTGACTGGGTGACTAGGAGGTGGATCAGGGAGGGCAGTGGACATGGCCTATCTGGACTTCAGCAAGGCCTTTGAAACTGTGCCACATAGAAGACTATTACACAAACTGGGGAATATGGGTGTGGGCAGGACAGTAGTGTGGTGGGTAGGTAACTGGCTGGGTGGCAGGACACAGAAGGTGGTGGTAAATGGCTGTCACTCCACAGAGGGAAGAGTGACCAGTGGGGTACCACAGGGATCAGTGCTGGGACCGGTCCTATTCAACATCTTCATCAGTGACATTGCGCAGGACCTAGAAAGCAGAATTTCACTGTTTACTGATGACACAAAGCTCTATAACAGAGTAGACACACCAGAGGGTGTAGACAGAATGAGAAGCAACCTGCAGAAACTTGAAGAATGGTCAGGGGTTTGGCAGTTGAAATTCAATGTAAAGAAGTGCAAGATAATGCATATGGGGCACAAAAACCCTGGCACAATATATCAGTTGGGGGGTGAGGATATAGCATGCACCAAGCAGGAAAGGGATCTTGGTTGTCATCTCTGATGACCTCAAGGTAGGAAACAGTGTGACAAGGCAGCAGGTAAAGCAAATAGGATGCTCGGATGTATAGGCAGGGGCATCACCAGCAGAGAAGGGAGGTCATAATTCTGCTATACAAGACACTAGTGAGGCCCCACCTGGAGTACAGTGTACAGTTCTGGAGACCATACCTACGTAAGGACATAGACAGGGTACAGAAGGTTCAGAGGAGGGCAACAAAGATGGTGCATGGATTGCATCACAAGTCCTATGAAGACAGGTTGAAGGAACTGAACATGTACTCCTGGAGGAGAGGAGGGAGAGAGGGATATGATACAGACATACAAGTATTTACATGGAGGAACAGGGTGCAGGAAAACACTATTTTAAGTGAAAAGATGTTCCAGGACAAGAGGGCATGGATGAAGTTGGAGGAGGACGATTCAGAGGAAACATGAGAAAGAATTTCTTCACAGAATGGGTGGTGGACAAGTGGAACACCCTGCCAGAGGAAGTGGTGGGGGCTGAAACAATCACGGGATTTAAGAATGCATGGGATAGACATAAAGGAATTCTGGAGGTCAAGGGTAAGGGGCAACAGACTTCTAGGAAAACAAATTGAACTTACAAGCTCAAATGGGCAGACTGGGTGGACCATAGGCCCTTATCTGCCGACACTGTCTATGTATCTATGTATCTATGTAAGATATGGGATATAAAGCAGAGATAAGAGCACTACTAGAAGCTAGACAGGATATTATGTTCTTATATGAGGATCCTATTGAATGGTGGGCAGACACTAAAAGAGAAATTAAGGATTTAATGATCTCTATTTCAGGGAAATTAGCAAAATCAAAGTATACCAAATTGTAACTATGGAACCCTATGACCATCAGCCTCTACAGAACCTCTGTAACTATTATGGCTGTACTAAGAAACAAAACTTGCTGTTATTCAACAACTGCACAACTATGTAACCTCACTGACTGTTATTTGTAATTGTACTGTAATCTGTATTCCAAGTTCTGTCCATGTATCCTTTTATGTATGATGTGGAACCTTTGTAAATGAGACACTGACTCAAAGGTATTTCTGAATATTTCAATAAATAAATAAATAAATAAATAAAATATACATTAAGTGGGACTAAGGGCTAAATTTTTGCAGCTACTTTCTCAGATGAGGGAAAGGGGAGTACAGTTAACTATGCAAATACAAGTAATTAGACAAAAGATGTTTTCATTTCAGAAGAAGCAGACACAATTTATAGCAGGACAGCAGAAATATAACATGAGCGGTACTAAAGAGGAGGTAAACCTATTCATGTTGGGAAAACCATGGAAAATTATATCTTCTTTAAGGAAATCTGATGGGACCCTTGTGACTAACAGAGTAGAATTACAGCAAGTAATAGTGTCACACATTAAGGAGAAATTTCCGGCAGGAGGGGCTGAGGACAAGTTCTTTCTGGAAACTGTGGAGGTTCCATGTTTAACAGTAGAGGAACAGAAAGTACTGATGGCACCTTTTACAGCAGTCAAGACAGAAGATGCTATAAAGTCTTTAACAAAGCACATGACCCAGGGAAAAGATGGCATTCCTAATGAATTTTATACAAAATTCATAGAGCAATTAGCTCCAATGCTAAGAGAAGTCTTTCTGGCCATTGTTAAATTGGGGAAAGTAGGGAAGAATGTGACAGAGGGGGTAATGATTTTTTTTACATAAATCCATTGATGAAATAGATATGAGAAATTGGAGACCTTTGAGCTTACTTACATCGGACTAAAAAATTATGGCAAAAAAAATTGGGGTTAGATTAGCAGGAGTGGCAATAAAACTGACCACAGCAGCACAAACAAGTTCTGTACCAGGGAGGAATACTATGCAGAACTTAATTTTCCTTAGGGAGATTATACAGCAAGGTTTATACATGAAATTAGATGGATACATTGTAACGATTGATCAAGAAATGGCATTTGATGCAATTAAGCATGATTACTTGTGTAGGGTATTAGAAAAGTATGATATCCCAGAGACCTTTCAAAATCTGGTAAAAGTTTTATATAAGGACTCACAGGTGTGTCCTATGATACAGGGTTATTTAGGAATCCTGGTGTCTTTACAAAATAGAGTGAGGCAGGGGTATCCTTTCAGTCCGCTATTGTATGTATTTGGGTTGGATCCTGTATTGAGGAGAATAGAATTAGAGGTAGGAACAGAGCCAAAGAGAAATGAGACAGGTGAAGCATACTGTAAAGTGAATGCGTATGCTGATGATTGTGTCATAACCACTGCTAATGTAGAATCTGGTTATAGGATGCTGAATATATTTGAAAAAATAGTGGGAGAAACTGGTATAAAAATCAACAAAGGGAAGAGTAAAGTTTTGGCTTTAGGTGCTTCTCCTGAAAGGAAAGACTTCCCTTTTCGGGTGATAAAAGGAGCGGTTACGATTTTAGGAGTATATTATGGTACAAAAGAATTGGAGAAAAAAAATTGGGATTCTGCATATGAGGAAGCTTATATAAAGGTGAATAGTTGGAAATCATGGAAGATGACTAGGAAAAAAAGGGTGTTTCTGTTAAAGTCCTATATACTCCCAATTTTTTTGTATATTTCTCATGTGTATCCATTAGCATTCAATATGCACACCAAGATAATGCATTTATGTTTTAGTTTATTATGGTGTAGTCGGTTAATTCTGGTTAAGAGATGTCATACTTATAGGCCATGGAAGCAGGGAGGATTGGATATGATACAGCCTCTAGTGTATCTGTTTGGAAATTTCTTATTTACAAATATTAAATTACTGCTGGTAGGAGAGAATAGTGTGGGCTGGAAGGCAATGCAGACTTGGGAGCAAGAATTTTTCAGAACTTGTGGAAGGGGAAAGTGGCACAGGACAGAAAAAGAGCTACTGCAGTATGTGCAAATTTGTCTAAAGTATATAAGATGCTGGAAGATTGATATAAACTGGTTTAGTACAGTTAAAAATAAACAGTTTTACTTTCATGTGTTTGAACAATGTTATTATGAAGAGCCAATGTTTTTAATAGATGAGGGAATACAGAGTAAATTATTACTAGACAGTATGTTGGACCAGAGAATCCTGCCAAAAATGAAAGATATGATGTGGATATGTGGTCACAAAAAGCTTAATGTAAGGGGAAATCAGAAGCACAAGCCAAAGGATGAAAGAGTGTGTTTAGAGAGAGGGTATGGCAATCAAATAGAAACTATGAAACATTTATTTTTTGAATACCACCTGAACTGCCACCAGATCAGGCAGATAGGACCTCGGTTTAACGTCTCTTGTGAAAGACAGCACCTCAGGAGTGTAGCACCCCCCCCTCATGCTGCACTACAGTGTCACTATTGAGATTTAACCCAAGTACCTGGTGTGGGGATAGAACCCACAGCCTTCTGATCTCCCAGCCTCAGAGGTGAGTGTGCTACAGGCTGAGCCACTGACACTGCAAGATCAGGTTCATAGTTGTACTGCACTTTAATTACATGTCACATCAATTAAATACAAATTAAAGGGTGAAATAAAGTAGACTTGGCATTTCTGTTTTACACCTCTAATAAAAGAAAATCAGTTTTTTACCTATCATAAATCAAAAATTTCCCATCTCACTCCTCTCACTCTGGGTTTATTTTTACAGAGGAATATACTGTAACAGTCGTAAGATAGCATCAAACGTATTGGTCCATCTAGTTTATCTTCTGTCCTGATCCTAGTAGCACTCCAAACTATTTCATGCACTTCAGTTGTAAATAAAGTGTTATAATACTACCACTCTTCCTGGGATTGGTTCCGGCTCTAATAATAAGATAAACCTCTGGGAATCCAAGGTCTTTCAAGTCCTTCTGTTCTTCTTAAGTACACTATTCATTTTAACCACTGTGGGCCTAATTCCCCCAAATATAATAGTGTGTGTGTGTTTGTGTTTGTGTGTGTGTGTATGTATAGATATATATATATACAAATAAAACTAGATGGTGCTGTGTTTTGTTTACTAATATTTTGCTGCTGCTACAGCCCAGATCAACTTGCCATGCCAGTAAGGTAGTGCACGTTACAGACAATAGAGGCATATGAAATCACATCTCCCATTTGGTGAGTGACTTTTCTTACAGATGCCATAAACATCTTATAAGTAGTTATTCATTAACATCTTCTCTGGTGATGATTGCAATCCAACAGGTACATTCACTTGGTAGACATTTTCTTCTACTATAAAAGGAATGCCCAAGGCAGAGTCAATTACAATCCACACAATCCTGTCCTTTGATCTGCTTGCCTTCTTACTGTTATAAAAGCTAATGCTGTGTAACGTTCAACAGGAATAATCTGAAAACATTTGCTATAGTCAGGTTTATGAATGTGTTTAACAACTATATATAATGAATCATTCAAACAAGGGCAGTGAAAACTGGCTAAACTTAGTCAGCACAGATTAATGAACTGGTGTTTTTAACTCTGAGTGCACAGTAAAATGCAACCCCAAAAATAAAGAGAATGAAATAATTCTGATGTGACAGCAGCAGAAGGTACTGTACAATATATTTACAAATTAAATGAACTTGGATAACTTCTGTAAGTTCTGACATGAGTCAAAGCCTAGAGTTTGGTATGGTGAAAGCATCACCCCCCCCCCAAAAAAAAAACAACAGTAGGAGCATTCTTTATAAAAATAGATTTACTTGGTTGCATCTGTTATTGTTTGCTTGTCCAAGTGAGTGGTATATCACTATCGTACAGTAGCATTAGTCTCATACTGCAGTCTATCCCAATGTGCTTGGGTGCCCCTCCAAAAGAAGAGCTAAATAGTCCATAAAGTATCTGTAAATCTAGAAATACAAACCTGCATGTACAGTAAATACTGAGCATGTGCTATTTGTAATGTGCTAAATATGTACTATATATTGTGGATATAAGAGCCTGACCAACAGATGACTCCTGGCTTGTCCGTATGTGAGAGCCAGGAAATGCTGAACAGTGCTCCAGACATGCAAATTGTGCACTACCAAAGCTGTCAGCAGAATTAACAATGAAGAATGTGTGCTCCCTCCTCACCCCATCCTTGTCCACATGTGTGGCAGCACGGTTGTGCAGGCTGGGTGTGGGCAGACAAGCACCCAATCCCACAACCTAATCTCCATGGTACAGAGGCAGCAGCCACTACATCTGTATAGAGGCAACATTAGCAGCTACATGCCCCCTACCCAGCCACTGATATGGATTCCCAACCCAATCAGTTCTACATCCTCCAGACCACAGCCCTATGAGCCTCCAGAACAGGCTGGGTGTATCACCAGCACCAGTTGGTGTGTTATAGTAAATGTCCCATTTTCTGGAGAGAATATGGCAGCCCTCAATGACTCAGCCCCCTGATCTGCAATCAGTACAGGCACTGTACAGCAAAATCTTTCCAATCTTGTTTACTGCTCAGTTCCCAATTGGCTGCAAATATCAGTTCCCCATACCCTTAGTTGGCAAATGAGGGGTTATGTTCTGAGGATATAGCAGACACTCCTTATAACAGACAAAGCCTGTTTGCTAAAATGTGTCTGCTATAAGAGGGTTTCACTGTATTCCTCTTCCTCAGGCCTTGCTGTAACTGTAATGTATAATTGATTAATATTATAATGCATTAGTTTCAGTTCAAAAAAATAAAGAAAGCATCTAGACCAGATAACTAGTAAATTAAGCATCTAACAGAACATTAATGCATACAAATACAAAATCACACATACCCCCATAATGTAAAGCATCATGGGCTGTATATGCAAATCACCACAAAATGTTATGCTGGTTTGACTTTAAGCAGGAATGCATGGTGCTGAAAGGTCTCTCACACAGTCTGCAAAGGGTGCCAACAGATTGTGCATTTAGATTGTACAGATTGCCAACTTAGGTTAGCTGGTTCATTCCACTGGGGTGTCATACAGACGAAGCACACTGATGAGTCCTGGTAGGATGAAACATGTGTCTGTGTCTTCTGTTGGCATCCTTTGCAGACTGTGTGAGAGGCCTTTTTGGCACCATGCATTCCTGCTTAAAGTTGAACCAGCGTAACATTTTGTGGTGATTTGCATATACATCCCATGATACTTTGCATTATGGGGGTATGTGAGATTTTGTATTTTTTTGAAACTTGGCTTCCCGGCCAATGCACATTGGGGTAACCCTTGCCTCGGTGCTTACACACTAAGATTCTTTGTCATTAATGCATACAATAGCCATGCTTCTCTAACTGTTAAATCAAATAGGCCTCTTTTCTTGTTTTACCATTCAGTCACAGTATGCATTTATATAAAAGAATAATTCCAGTGTTTCTCATATGGAGTTGTATACCAATTTTTTTTTTATTTTAGTTTTTTATTTTATTTTAAGCAAGGGAGTAAGCAGCCTTAAAAAAAGTGTATACACAGAAAATGTAAACTATAGGCTGGGGGTCTGGGGGCCACCTAGGCCCCCAGAAAAAAAAAGTTTTGTTGGTGCATTGTGGTGCATTTTGGGGGTCATTTGAAACAGAACTTGCTACCCTGTTACCCCCTCCCCAGTAAGTTGCACACAAGCCCCCCTCCCCAGGGTCCCCACAGTTCTGTATGTTGCCCAAACTACCCTCTCCATAGCTCAGCCATTATTAGTCTCCAGTGCATGGCCCCTAGCTCTCCCCAAGCCTAGCAAGTTTCACCCTCACTCCCCTTCCTGGAATCCTTAACCCTTCCATAGCACAGCAAGTTGCATCCTACCAGCCTATCTGGAGTCTCCATCCCTCCCTGCAGTCTAGCATGTTGCCCTTTCTCCCAGAGCGGCAAGCTGCCCACTAGCCCAGCTCCCCAGATTCCCTGGCCTTCCCCAGCCCACCATGTTGTCTTTTCAGACGGGATTTATGGTGAAAGTATATGCAGAGAAAAATGAGCAGACTGGGTGGGTCAAGCAGTCCTTATCTGCAGACAAATTCTATGATTCTGTGACAGTCTACAAGCTGTGTGTGACTCAAAAAGCCACTAGGAAACAATTTTTTACACAAGTATATCTCTACATTTAAAGTTGCAGTAACCCTATATCAGAAAATCATGTTTTGCAGAGTAATAAAGATTCTGCACATGATGAAATGTGGTCTGTGCCTCTTGAGATTGAAACTGCAGAACACAGCATTCTGTTTAAACATTCTATGGCTGTGCTTCTTAATGCTCAGAAATCAAACAACATCTATAATGCCTTGTGTTATTTGCAACTCAGAAATGGCTCCAGTCACTAATCTAAACCTGCCTTATCTTAGATGTCAGGGTTCACAGTCTTTAGGATATTTAATGTTTGAATATAGACTTTTGGCATACTAAATGGTTCTGCTCTGAGAGTAGCTATGCCTCCCTTTTTCTGCTTGCTTTGCAGTCCTATCAATTTTATGAAACTCAGGGGTCCACAAGCAGTGACAGTAAGGCTTCCTGTGGAGCTCAGGTCCCATGAGAAGTCTGTGCTGCAGCAGGCATTGAGTGAGTGGCACTGGGCTAAGACAAGTAGTTTAAATTAGTTTAGCTGCTGCTGCTAAACTTATTTAAACTACTTGTTTTAGCCCACTGTGCCACTCGACAATGATGTCTTCTTGACCTGTCTGACACCACTGACCCAATACATTTTCAATAACTGACCTCCAGGCAGGCTCCTCACTCTGATGATGATTTCCACTGTATCTGCGCTCTCTCTCTCTCTCTCTCTTGCTCTCTCTTCTGAACTCTCTTGAGTCATATCTTCTTCACCTCTGCTCAGTGATAGCATGGCAGTGACAGTAGTCGACTCTTTCTGGTAGCAGGGTGGGCAGCGGCTTAAATGGAGACACAAACTAGGACAGCAGGGCTGGCAGCATCTTTGAGTCTTCCCAAAAGCTCTCAAGTCACTGGTCTCTCCACTCTCCTCCTCAATGGTCCTACTCACTTCAAGGCAGCCTGAACAGTACGGTCGGTGGCATGTCGCACTCATATCTCACTTGACTCACTCACACATGGGATGAAAAACCAATAACCCAAGAGTATGAGTGGTCTTTGGAAAATCAGAGGAGCTGGTTGGTGGAGCCTGGAAACATGTAGACAGTATACTGTCCAGTCAGTACTGAGCTGCTTCTTGGTGGTGTCTGGGAGCTGGAGGAAAAGCGAGAGAGAGAGAGAGAGAGAGGCCCACCCATGGAATTACTCCATGGCACCAGCAGCTAGTCAGCCAGACCAACATTGATTCCTGTTTGTTTTTTTAACTACAAAAAATTTAAAAAACAAATCACTGTATGTCACTGACATTTTTCTGTACACATGTATGTACAGGACGTATGCATGATTATGCCACTGTTTAAAGGTTATGACCATTGAGCAAAGCTCATTTACAATGATGACCTATGCAAGGAAAACATACAATACATAAAAAAACAAAACAATTAAAAAAACATTAAAGAAAACTTAATAAATTACCTGTGGCTGTGGTGCAGGAATGGTAGTCCTTGTAATATTATTTTTAACAATTTCTACCCTATCATAAAAAATGAAAAGCTAAGGTACTAGACATGTGTTATAATATGGTTACTCGTTTTAGGCTTAACTCTAAGACAAAAGCAAAAATATACTTCAAACACAGTCAAAACATTATGTCATGTTCATGATACAATAGTAGCACTGAACATAAATATTACTAAACTTTAAATTGTATGATAGCTCTTCCATGTAACATAGATGCTATGTAGAACTCATTAGAAAGTATTTATGAACTTCCAGTAATGGCATGATGGGGTTGGCAGCTTGATTTTACAGCTCGTCCAGCCTCACTCCTAAAACCCCATTAAAAGGCAATTGTTTTCTACAAATACAAATGGCAATCAACCAAGCAGAGGAGTAACATCCAAATGATGAAGATAGGAAACCAAAAAACTACCAACTCAACGATGAATGCAGCCGGATTTACCTTAAGCCAGCCTGGGGCTTCCTCGCTGTAGGCTCCACAGTTCAAACAGGCACTGCCATCCCAGCCCTCCTGCAATGAGCTTCCATGGGCCAAAAAGTGGAATTGGATATAATTCTTGCCGAGTTAGTAGCTTTTCATGCAGTCACAAACTATTCTATGACAGAAATACAAGGGGCCATTACTAACTTGACTGCACAGGCGGATGAGTGGGATCAACAGCTTTCCGCTATGGACGACAGCATGGAGAAGGCAGAGGCCATGGTAATTCAACTGGTAGAGATGCAAAAATAGATCATGGAGCGGCAAGAGGATACTGAAATCAAAGCTAGAAGCAAAAAAAATAATTTGTATGGGTTCCCAGGAAACACAGAAAGTAATGACTTGACAAACTTTCTGGACTCCTTCTTGTACACTGCTGTAGAGCTCAAAAAGATCATAAACTTGCTATTAAAAGAACTTACAGAGCCTTGAGCCTGAAACCACACTTCTCAGAGGCCCAGCTGCACTCAATTATAGTGCAATTTAACAGTTATGTACTGAAAGACTTTATTTTGCAAACAACTTGGTGTAGGAAATCAGTTTACAATGGGACCCAACATATCTACTTTGACAACAACTACTCCTCAATGAACATGAAACAATGCTGGGAGTACATCTCCGCCTTACAAGCCCTCAGACATCAGCAAATTGAATTCCAAACCCCTACCCAGTGGTGTTTGTTGTCAAGCTCCCTGGAGGACAAAAACATACCATTAGGCTAGGGGGACACTGGAGGACTTGTGGAAGAAAGGCATAGTAAATCCTGCTGGGCCTAGACATGAGCACACACAGACCCCCCTTATCCTAAACTGGCAAAAGGTGGAACATAGAGGCAGTTGCCGTCAACATGCCCCCTACACCATCATGGACATCATACAGCAGCTCCAAGTAGTATGCAAATACTCTGCCACTACATGAACTTTTGACTCTTCCAAGTCGCTCACTACTCTATCCATCTGGATTTTCTGGTGAGTGAGGAGGACTGGTGCGGGGGTGGGGATGTGGGGCTCCACAGCAACTTTAAGAGCACGTGGTGTTCAGTCCACTGCCACATTATTAAAATGCATACATCTGCTGAGGCAGATTTCTACTCCTGCCTAGTCACTTTCTGCTGTGACCCACAAGGTTAACTGTCAGCATTTAACTGGACCTAGTTTATGATGTTTTCTAGATCCTTGGAGGGGGGTGGCAGCAGGATGTGTTAGACATCCCTCACAATCCATATTATCATAGCCTTAACTATCTGGCTTGCTGGTAGTCCAGAAAAGCTGGGGGGAAGTACATCCTCAATTTGAGTCTGTTTTGTTACAGAGGCAGCGGTCTATGGGGTATAGACCATTGCAACAATATGCTTTTTAAAATATATAACAAACATCACTGTGAGCCAGGGGTACCCTCCTTGGGCCTGTGTTCTCAACTGGATGCCCTCAAGAAGTACAACCTCATTGCAGCACTTGCCCCCCACCGGTGAAGCGTTAGGGGTTGATTCCCCACCTGATTCAGTCCAATTGCTGTTTTACCTGTGGACTGGCACTGTGGAAACTGTACCCCTTTTCTTAACATTATGCCCACTAAGTAATACCAACAGCCCAGTGCTTACTAATTGACACTCCACAGCTCACCTTCACATGACCTACAGAGAGTCTGGGCAGCTGATATTCCTTTATTTCCCACTTCACTGGTGGCTGTCTAGAGTGGACTACTGCAGTGCATTAATATACTTTCCCCATCTACATACCACTGCACTCCACACTATGGTGGAACTATATATTAGGGACTTGAATGGTTGAACCATCTGTATTGCACTGGACCTTTTACACTGGTAGATAAACATCTCATTTTGCTGGTGAGCTTTATATCATTACTATTCTACCAGAGAGCCCTGGGGCTTGAGAGACAATCCTGGTTGCATATTTTCTAACTTCCCTTATAGCCGGAGCTAAGCAGCTCTCTATCAAATAATCCATCAGAGCAGTGGTTCTAAAGTCTATCAACCCACAGACTGAATGCAGATATACTAATATAATTGCTGTTTATTTTGCATCTTCTCCTTTTGTTTTCCTTTTACAGATGTTAAATATTGGGGGGGGGGGTGTTGTTGGCCTCATGATGGCGTGTCTTTCCATCCATACCTCAGCTTTCTGGGTATTCTTGTGATAACATCCTTCAAAACCTTCAAAGGGATCTTTATCTCCCATAGAGGCCCTGAACTCTCTTGCCTTGGGACAGTGCTCCAGGTCCTGGAGGTTGCAGGCATCTGTACTGCACCTCTTCAACCATATAGGGTGGTTGCATCGGCCCACCCCTTCCTTGGAAGTCATCATTTTTAGTGTTGATTCCACACCAGACTCAGTTTCAACAAGTGCTGGTTCCCACTGGGAAGTTTTGAGCCTGGTTGGCTCAACTTCTCCCCAGTTGCAATGTTACAAGTTGTTTGTACTACCCATAGGTTACAGTTCCTGTAATGTTTATTTTTTTCATATTACTGTTACAGGACCATGAAAGTGATGTTTCTTACTTTTATTTCTTGGCTGCAGCCAGGGCCCATTATATGCTTAGATGGTGTCTTCTCTTGAAAATGGGAGTCTGCTTGGGGTCCCCCACATACTGCTGGATAGTGGTTCTTCAGTCAGGTGGCCCTTTTTAACTTGGCATGACAAATGTGTTCAATAAAAAGTTTTAAAGTGGTTTCAGAGAATGTCAATGTCTTAGTAATCTAGTTAAATGGACAAAAGTCCTAACCTACCTTAAGAAACAGAGGACCCACCTTATTTTATACCAAGAAACATATCTCTCAAAATCTGAACACACCACACTAGTGAAATATGGCTTTGAGATGGTTTGGACTTTTGACTATAAACAAGGATATGGGGATGGAGCTGCAGTTTTAATCCTTAAAACATTAGCTTTTTGGCTTATAAACATCCTACATAGAGAAGGCAGATTAGTACTAGCAATGGGTACTATACCAAGTAAATTAATCACAGTGAGTAGTATCTACATTCCTTTGGATTTAGACGCCACTGCTCATTAGTGATTATTTGACAAGATAGTGGCATTTCAGCATGGGCCACTACTGCTGGGGGGACTACATATACTTCTTGATCCTAGTAAAGATAGCTCCAATCCATGCCCACCCAAATCCACTGCAGGAAAAAAGCATGGTTGTAGAATGGTGAACTGGCAATAGAGGTTTAATGCCCCGTCCTTAGGGATTTCAGGAATTAATAACAGTTCAGATTCCCGAACTTCTTCGGAGAGAATGCAACATAGGACACGACACAAGCCATTCTATGTGATACTCTAAAAAACAATATTAAGGGGTTAGATTATAAGCTTTGCTTCCCACAAAAAAACAACAAAAAGAACAAATATAGGAACACCTCCAAAGCACAGTTCAATTTCTGCAGATAGCTCAAATGTAAGGAGATTCCTCCCTGCTTCTTCAAATCCAGCAGACAAAAGCACAATTTTAAGAGAGGTCTTAAATTATAAAACAGTACAAACCCTGCTTTACCTTAGGCAGCATTATTATGAGGGCAGAGACAATGCCTTATGGATCTTAGCCTACAGACTTAGGCATCAGCAAAAATGATCTACTATTACTAAATTAGCCCACCCGCTTATTTATTTATTTTATTTAGTTTTTGTTTACTGGGTGAGTGTGCTAGCCATAGAAATGACTATTTTCAGACACGACCTGGGAGGTTACAAACAGTACAGTACAAGGTAATGGTAGGGTGCTGCTTTTGACAGCAGCAGCATGGTACTGTTAAACAGAACATAATGGCAGTGAAAGAACAGTCTGATTACAACAGTAGGATACAGATTTACAGTGATGTAGTACAAATAGTGGATAAGGTATACAACCATAATCACCTGGCTGACAAGAAACTAGTACAGGCCCAGGGTAAGTGCCATAGGAGTAGCAAACAAATTACATTGCATAAGAGCTAAGCTAGTAAACAGCTAAAATCTATTTAACAAAACCAAAAGTGGTTAATGAAAGTAGGAGCAGAAAAATGATGAGGGGCCAGGAGTAGGGGAGAAGAATTTGGTAGCAAGGACGTTAGGGGGGACTGAAGCGTGTGCAAGGGGTAGGTTTACATAGGTGAGACCGATAAGCTTTCTTAAAACAGGGATCACTAGGCACAGCCCGGTCATCTAGGGGAAGAGAGTTCCAGAGTTTGGGGGCAGCATAGAAGAAAGCACAGGTTCCCTTGGAGGTTTTGCATCTCGGCACCTGGAGTAGGGATTGATTGGTGGACCAGAAGCCATAGGAGGAGGTCAGAGGAAGAAGGAGTGAGGCAAGAGATGCTGGGACATTAGTTATAACAATGTTATCCACCAGTGTGCCAAAGGAGAAAAGTCAATAGTTAGAGGGGGGGAAGACCAGTTTAAGTCGGCATATAGTTGACATCAATGTTTGAGTTATGGGGATGCTGAAGCATAGCGACAGATGGAGTTGTATGTTGTGTTCCATCTGTGTAAGGATACCTTTAAAGCATTAATATAAGTTGCAGCTCCATAAATCAGAGAGGGGAGCAGAATACCTCTAGCAATAGCCAATCTGGCAGTAGGTGTCAAGATATGACTAGACTTACAAGCAAGCCCGATTTTGGAGTTCACAGCCTTACATATGGACATGACATGTTGGTAAAAGTCAAGGGACCCATCAAGCAGGACTCCAAGGTATTTAATGGAGATTACTGTCTTTAGTAGAGAACCATCAAGGCAGGAGACACTGAGTTAACTTTGAGCCAACCTTAGCTTGACCACAGTGCCAAAGATCATAGCCTGAGTTTTCCCCACATTAAGCAATAGTTTGTGCTTGGAGAACCAAGCCTGAACATCATGAAATGCAGAGAAGAGTTTAAGATTTATCTCCAAAATGCACTTAGAGCTATAGTGCAGAACAAGGTAATCTGCATAGAGGAGAGATGAGCAGTGAGGGGTGTCCTGAGTAATGTGGCTGATAAACGTAGAGAAAAGAAGGGGACCCAGGATGATGCCCTAGGGAATACCAATATTTACTGACGCTGGATTCAATGCGGCCGAGTTGAATTTCACAACTTGCGATCTGTCTGTGAGGTAGCTATTGAACCAGGACACAGATTATGATGAAAAACCCTGAGATGAGAGATTGAAAAGCAGAAGAGGGTGATCAACCAGATTAAAGGCTTTCGTGAGGTCTATGAATACAGTTCCTATTAGAAGACCAGTTTCCATTGCACCAAGCACATCATTTGGTAGTACCACTACCACTTCTCAAACATACTGTCTAGTTACAATACCTTCTATGCCACGCTATTCATGACGAGGAACCTTTGCAAATGAGCATGTCTGCTCAAAGATATTCATCCCATTCTGTAAATAAATAAATAAAAAGGATAGAACCGGACATGGCTCAATATGAATAATTTTTTGCTCACCTTACCTGCTTTAACAGCCCAGCAACTGACTGATCTACTATGACCAATCACCACAATGAAAGTTTACATAGAAATAACTAAAACTAAATTTAATAACAACCCAGGCCTTGATGGCTACGCTGAATTGTTTAAGGCCTTTAAGGCACTATTGTTACGAGGCTACTTCCAGAACTAGTAGCCTCATTTCCAAATGCCAGAAATTTGACAATATTAAATGAACCTTATATTAACTAAATACAGCCACTTGAACTAAAACCCCAACTATGATTCTAAGTTTAGATGCTCAAAAAGCATTTAATAGCATCTCATGGAAATTTTCACAGTGTACCCTTCAACGCTTTCAAAAATGCTCACAATTTGAAGAAAATCGGCCAGCCGAGCCTCTCCCTCTAGATGCACTGACACTGTTTATTCTGTTAACTGTTGTAATTTATTTGAAAATCAACTGTGAAATACACACACAACCCATATTGTCATCATTCATAGGGGGAGATGGACCTTACTATATACATAATTAAACCCATGCTACACTTGGCACCTTAAAAAAAATGAAGCTCTTCAATTGCTGAAAAACTTGAGTAGGTAGACCAGCAGTATTTTTATGACCTGCTGTACTGCAGATGGTAACATGCTGCGAGTAGGACAGTCAACCAGTCCCGGTCTTGCTCCGACTTTGATGCTGCGTGCTCACACCTCTTTCTGGGTGGCAGACAAATTGAAATCCATACCTATGGACCTCACTGGCTATACTAAAGGCATGGTAACAATTATTTTTCATTTGAACATGAGAACATTATTAACAATAAAAGATATGTCAAATATTTGCTAAGTTTGCTGAAAATGTACTCTAATGATGAGTCCCCCTCCCCAACAATTCAATGCCAGCACTCATCCTGGCCTTGTATTTCCATCCCCTACAAACCATATTTCACAATAGTACAGAATAGTGATATAGGTGTAGTAGCAACTCATCTTTTTCAAATTTTTTTTTTACTAACTCGGTTTCAACATGTTTTGCGCATCACGACAAAATGGACAGTCTTCAAATTTTTAGCAGATTAAAGACAGAAACTACTGAATATTATTGAATAACACTGAACAATTTTCATAACGATTAAGCGCCACTGTAAATATCTGAAGAGATGTCCACATTGCAAAAAACCTTCGCAAAATAGTTGCCCACATAGATGCGGCCTTCATGGCTGTGTAACATTACTGTGTGATGCCAGCTGAGATGGGTAACTAAGGCATCTTCAAATGGAAAATAAGTAATTCCACACAATATCCATGCAGTCTAACAGTTGGCAAGCAGGTCACACATTCAAAAAAAAAAAAGATATCAGCATGATGGTTTTGGTAAGGTTGTTTGCATTTTGCAGTATCAACATAACTACCGGGGTTAGAAGCTTACAGACAAACACAATCATCCAGACACAGTCATAGATACATAAATACATAGATGTTGTCAACAGATTAAGGCCTGTGGCCCATCCAGTCTTCTCTATCCCTCTTTCGAATGCTTAAGGTACCCTAGATGCTATGACAAGTCCCCTCCCCTTCACCCTAGCTTGATAATTCCCATGTACCTATCCCACACATTCCTGAATCCCTGAACCGTGGCAGCTCCCACCACTTCCTGGAGGAGACTGTTTCATCTCTCTACCACCCTTTCAGTGAAGTAGAACTTCCTCAAGTTCCACCTACATTTTCCCCCTTTTAGTCTCATGATGTGCCCCCTTGTTCTGCTATTTCCCTTCATGTGAAAGATGCTCCCCTCTGGTACCCTGCTGGATCCCCTTCAGATATTTGAAGGTCTCTATCATGTCCCCCCCCCTCTCCTTTCCTCCAGGGAGTACATATTGAGAGCTTTGAATCTCTCCTCATACAACTTATGTTGCATCCCGGACACCATTTTTGTCACCCTCCTCTGTATCATCTCCATCCTGTCTATGTTTTTCTGGAGATGGGTCCTCCAGAACTGAACACAGTACTCCAGATGAGGCCTTACTAGGGAGTTGTACAATGGTACCATCACTTCCCTCCTACTACTTGTTATAACCCCTCCCTATGCACCCTAGTATTCTGTTAGCCTTTCCGACTGCTTTGTTACACTGTTTAACCACTTTGAGGTTGTCTTCTATGACTACCCCTATATCCCTTTCCTCTTTGGTAGCCTTCAGTGTTACCCCATTTAGTTCATACTCGACCCTAGGATTCCTTCTCTCCAGGTGCATAATCCTGCACTTTTATGCACTGAAACCCAACTGCCATTCCTTGGACCAGTTTTCTGGCCTCCTCATCGCTCTCATTTTTTCTAAACCTTCCTGTGTATCTACCTGTTACATAGATTTGTATCATCCATGAACAGGCTAATCCTCCCTTCTAGACCCCCTGCAATATCGCTTATGAAGACTTGAAGAGCACTGGTCCCAGCTTTGATCCCTATGGTACACCACCTTTTACCCATCCCTCCTGTGAGCTAACCCCATTTACCACCACTTTTGTGTTCTGTTACTCAACTGGTTTCTAACCCACGTGACTACCTTTGTCCCTAACCCCAGATCTGCCAGCTTGTGGACAAGTCTCCTATATGGGACTGGGTTGAAGGCCTTCCTGAAGTCCAGATAGGCCACATCTACTGCTCTGCCCTGGTTTATTTCCTTCATCACCCACTCAAAGAAATCAGTCAAGTTGGTCTGGCATGACCTCCTTGCCGTGAATCCATGTTGCCTTGGGTCCAGCAGCCCCCTTGTCTCTAGGTAGTTCATCAGCCTTTCTTTAAGCAGGATTTCCATCATTTTACCTACTACTGAGGTCAAACTGACAGGGCGGTAGTTTCCTACCTCCTCCTTGCTACTACTTTTGTGCAGGAGTAACACTTGTGCTCCTCTCCACTCCTCCAGCACCACACCTGTTTCCAGTGATCTACTGAACAGCTTAGCCAGAGGTTTATCCAGTTCCTCCCACAGCTCCTATTGGATCCTCGGGTATATCCCATCCGGCCCCATAGCTTTATCCACCCTAAGCTGTTCTAGTACTCTTTTTATTCTCTCCTCTGAAAAGGTCTAATGTCCACCCCTTCTCCCTGTTTGCCCTTCTCCATTAATGTGGGACCGTCCCCATTGCTTTCTTCCATGAATATGGAGCAGAAGCATTTGTTGAGGTTGGTTGCCTTGTCAATGTCCTTCTTTACTACCCTGCTTCCCTCTTCCCTAAGTCCCACAATCCCCCCATCTTCCTCCTCTCACTAATATACCTAATCAAAATCAGTAAAGAGAATAATGTACTACTTCAGGTGGGACTTCAAGCCAAGAAAATATTAACATGCTATTCAAAATGTCTGTCTCATGAATTTTACTACCAGCAGGAGAAAGTTGAACTTTTATAGAATTACCTAGTGAGCCATTCATAACTGTTAACACTGCTGTCTCTTGTGTGATAATTTCCACAGTGGTTTTAATTCCTCCAGCTATCCCATGGAAAATATTTGAATTTGAACCATATACAGTATATCAATAATTAGCTTGGTAAGGCTTGATAGAGGTCGAAAGGGTCCACCACCAGTTTTTTTTTCCTTGGTAACCTCTTTTTAGCATCTGATAGGAGATTTTTCCACTTCTTTCAAATTTCATCTGCTGTTCTTATAACAGCTGGATTAACAGGATTCACTTCTGAAGATATTTCATCCCAAGCCTTTTTTCTTCCCAAAGCTCTTCAGATTTGGACTAAACGTACCAAAAATAATGTCATTCTTTAAAACAATTTTCTCAACTAATGTCAGTTTCTCCTCCTTAGAAAAACTTATCTTCTTTACTTTGGCGGCTATCTTGAATGAACAAGTTTGGTTAGTTAAACTAAGTCCTGAACTGAGACTGGTCTTTGTTGCCCAGCAACATCAGTGTACATCAGGTGTAGAATAAAACTTCATTTAGAAAGTTTTGTACAACAGACTTAAAAGGATGGCTTGAGCAAGAGGCTTATTAGGAATTAAAGACAAAGTGTACTGTCATGCAAGCAGATGCAGGTGCAGAATTACCTTACTTCAGGACTAGTAATGCTTGCTCATAAGAAAATAAAATAAAATTTTGTTTTGAACAGTCATTTTAAGACAAAGATTTTTTGACTGGGCTGTATTCTACCACTGTGGCATCTGGTAATATTTGTTTCTAAATTTGAGTTCATCTACTAGACTGTGGATTTCATTGTTTGTATGGATTTTGCAGTGCTTAATCTATCAACAGCGACAATTTGAGCAACACTACATACAGCATCTGGCTGCTGGGCAAATGCCACATTCAACTGGTTTGAGAGCACACTGTCAATCTGCTGGGCCACCTGGAATGAAGGCCTTTGCCAGGTTAAAAAAAGGAATTATCTAACATTTCCATTTTTGTGTTTTCAAGTACCAGTATTTGTTATTTGACCAAAAATATCATCCTATTCTTTTTTTTATTTAGGTATTTGTGACAAAAACATTAATAAACACATTTTCTTTTCATTGGATTGCATGCCTTAACTGAGATTTGTGGTTTAAAGTTTTTAAAAGTTTCTGCTCTCTTTCCACACACATGTGAAAAAAAAATTATATCTTGGTGTGGTGCTGTGTTGTTTACCTTCAGAAACATGTGCTATCACCATCCAGTATGAATGTAGTTTGTACAGTAAAAATACATCAAAAGAAGAGATTTTTTAAAAATAACTAACAGTAGCTATATTTACTGAATTTGTGTTACTAATTCAAACAATGTGAAGTCTTGCTGTATTCTGAATATATGCAGTTAGATCTTCCAGTTCAACTGCCCTGGATATGAAAGAGTTAACTCTATGCAAATGCATAGAACATTGAGCTCGAGCTCAGTTTTCAAACCCCTGTCCCTGGTTCATTCTATGTAACTGCCAGATTCTTTACTCCGCCTACCTGTGAAGTCACTCTGAAGAGTTCTTCTTGCTCACTTTGGTTAAAGTGTTAGTTTTTCAACGGTTTCTTCAAACCGTGTTTTATTTTTTGGTTCTTCAAGCCTCTGTTCCTCAGTACAGGTTAGACTAGACTAGGTTTACTTCAATTTCAGTAAGTTTTTAGCTTTCATTTTGGTTCGCGTAACCGAGAGGAAACCGAGGAAAGCTTGTTTTCTTTTTGAGGTAAAGTCTTTTAAGTTGTTGTAGATTTTAGTTTGGGATTCGATTTGTTTTTGGTTTAAAAAAATGAGACTTTTTCTTGTTTTTTTCAATCAACCATTGAACCGGTTGTTAACCAAAAACAATTTTTAGTTACTCTGGCCTGACCACCACTAAAGAGTAACTTGGCTTATCAGTGCGCATTATGTCAGAGAATCCCAAGAAGAAAACTGGTTCCACTGAAAGCTTCTTACATGGCATATGTATCCAGATATCAGAAATCCAGGTGGAGTCTGTTTTGGAGCTGGCTAAGAATGCTCCACCTCAGTTAGCCTAGGATCTGGAGCAAGTAGTCAAGGATGGCACTGAAGCTTCCAAAATTCAGTTTCATTTAGCTGTAGATTCAAATGATGTATCCTTTAGGGTTATGGCTTCTGCAGTCTCCCTAAGAAGATTTTCTTGGCTTAGATGTATCAATATTTCCCATGATACCCAATCAAAAGCTATGGATTTCCCTGTTGTCCAGAATTCTCTGTTTGGGGAACAGACAGAGACATACATGAAGAAAATGGATGAGTACAGGGTGATTTACAGGAGTGCAGCTGCTAAGGAAAAGGCTGCAACTCCACAGAAGCAGCAGGCTAATCAGGGCAGAGGCAGGCCTTATCAGAGGCCTTTCTACCAGGCCCAGGCGTTCCCTGCTTACTAGCAGCAAAGAGGGTATTTCAGGGGTAGAGACAGGAGGGGTGTAAGCAGGCTGCATCCACCTCTCAGCCTAGGACTCCTGCCAAGCAGACACCCTGATGTGTCAGCCAGAGTTGCTTCCCCATTGCCAGTAGGGGCAGGCTGGCTCACTACTTCCAGGCATGGCAAGCCATTACCACAGACAAGTGGGTCCTGGAAGTAGTGAGCCAGGGACTTGCTCTAAGTTTCAAAAATGTCCAAGAACAAGAGCAAGGTCATTTAAACCTGCCAGCAGTTCAGAGACAACTTCTTTGGAAGCAGAGGTTACCACACTTCTGGAACACAAAGCTGTGGAACCTCTTCTTTCTCTTTACAAGGGAAAAGAGTTGTACTAAAGATATTTCCTTACCCTAAGGAAAACTTGGGAGTGGTGGCCCATTCTAGATTTGCGGTATCTCAACAAGCATCTGACAAAACCCAAATTCAAAATGGTGACCCTAACCAAGATCATTCCTACCCTCAGGCAAGGAGATTGGCTAGCTTTCTTGGATCTCAAGGACACTTATTTTCATATTTTCAATCAGACACTCTCACAGAAAGTACTTGAGGTTCGAATTGCCTTCAGGCCACTATCAGTTCAGGGCAATGCCCTTTGGCCTTACCTCAGTCCCCAGAGCATTCACAAAATGCCTGGCAGTGGTTGTAGCTCAACTGAGAAGACAAAGAGTGGCTGTGTTTCCTTACCTGGATGACTGGCTAGTCATGAGACAATCCCCCCCAACAGGTAAGGGAGGCCTTGGGTCTGGTGCAGGATACCCTCATAGCCTTAGGATTCCAGGTAAACCTAAAGAAGTCAGTGCTGAAACCTGTCCAGATCCTACGTTTCATAGGAGCAGAGCTGGAAACAGTTCAGGCAAAGGCTCTCCTGCCAGTTGGAAGGGCAGACAACCTCATTCAACTGGCAAACTCTTTTCACCTACATGTGTCTCGTCCAGCAAGACAACTCTCTCCAGCTCCTGGGACACATGGCAGCATCCACAGCAGTGGTTCCAGGAGCCAGATTTCAGATAAGGGATATTCAGTTTCACCTCAGGTCCTTTTGGTCCCAGAGAAGGGATCCCTTGTCCAAGCTGATCCCAGTGACAGCCACCTTGATCCAGGCATTACAGTGGTGAAAGGACAGGGACAACCTCAGGGAGGGTGTACCATTCCTCCAGCAATCTCCTACAATGGTTCTGACCATAGATGCATCCCTCCTGGGGTGGGGAGCTCATTTAGGGGACCACACTGCTCACGGGACATGGTCTCACCAGGAGTCTCTTCTCCACATCAACATGTTGGACCTCAGGGTAGTGATCCTAGCACTTCAGTCATCTGTAAAAATGGTACTGGGGAAGGTGGCCCAGGTAAGGACAGACAATACCACCACCATGTACTACATCAATAAGCAGGGAGGGACAAGGTCCTCTGCCCTGTGTATGGAAGCAATGAAGATCTGGAGTCTGGCTTACTCTCTCAAGACCTCCCTCTCAGTGGTGCACTTGCCAGGCAAGGGAAATGTCCTGGCAGATGCCCTCAGCAAAATAAATCAGAGTCACCATGAGTGGGCTCTGAACAGGGAAATACTGCATGCAGTGTTCAGGAGATGGGGCATACCAGAGATAGAACTGTTTGCAGCCTCAGACAATCATCAGTTACCCCAGTTCTGTTGCAGGCCTCAGCTCTGGGTTCAGTGTCTCTGGATGCACTGATACTGGACTGGACAGCTAAATTTCCTGTATGCCTTTCCCCCACTCCCTCTGATCTTCAGAGTGCTGATCAACTCAGGAGCCAGGCACCATCAATGATTCTGATTGCTCCGGATTGGGCCAGACAGCCCTGGTTTACCATGCTGCTGTCTCTGGCAGTGATCTGTCTGATCTGCTTCCCCAGGAGGTACAATCTTCTGACCTCCTCTCAAGGGAGGATCCTATACCCTAACCTCAAGTCCTGGCTCTTGAGGACCTAAAGTATGCAGGCTTGCATCTCTCTGAAGGGGTCCTGGAGATTTTGACGGTTTCCAGAAAACCTGCCACCAGAAAATCTTATACTTCCAAATGGAAGAGATTTACTATCTGGAGTACGCAAAAGGAAATAGAGTCACAGGCAGCTGGTTTTGCAGTCCTGTTGGACTATTTAGCGCATCTTCATTCTCTAGGCTGTCAGCCTTCTACTTTGAAGGTGCATTTAGCAGCTGTTTCTGCCTATCTCTCTGCAGGGAAGGGGCCTTCCCTGGTCTCTCATGCAATCTTCAAGGAGTTCTTTAAGGGGCTGCTCCACCTACACCCCCCTCAATGGGAGCCTACCCCTTCTTGGGATCTGAATATCTGCATAGCACAGCTAATGCAGCCCCCATTTGAACCCATGTCTTCTGTTGAACTCAAGTGTCTGATATGGAAAACTGTCTTTCTGGTAGCCATAACCTCTGCAAGGAGGATTAGTGAGCTACAGACCTTGTCAGTGGAGCCCACCTACATAGCACTCCATAGGGACAAGGTCATCCTTAGTACAAACAGAAAATTTCTTCCAAAGGTGGTCTCTGACTTCCACCTGAATCAGTCCATGACATCACCTGTCTTCTTTACTAAACATTCTAGTTCAGGAGAATGCAGACTGCCTAGTCTGGATGTTACAGTTACAATCTGGATCAGACAAAGGCCCATAGGAATGAGTGTACTCAGCTGTTCCTCATCTATGGAGAAGTGGGAAAGGGCAAGCCAGCCACCAAGAGGACCATTGCTCGGTGGATTGTGTCTTGCATTCAGTTCTGCTATGGAAAACTGGGAAAAGAGCCACTAGTGGGCCTTAGGGCTCACTCTACCAGGGGGACAGCTGCTTCTATAGCAGCTGCCAGACATATTCCCGTGCTCAAAATTTGCAAAGCAGCTACCTGGAAAACTGTTCACACATTCACCAAACATTACTGCCTGGACACCTAGACCAGGAGTGATGCCAGGTTTGGCATAGCAGTATTGCAGAGCTTATTTCCTAAGTAGGTTCTGTACTCACCTCCATGGGGCACTGCTTGGTAGTCTGCATATAATCAGAATACAGCAAGACTTCATGTTGTTAGAAGAAAAAATTACTTACCACAGTAATCTTGTTTCTTCTAATGGAGTCTTGCTGTATTCTGACCTCCCTCCCTGCCTCCCCTACCAGAACCTCGGGGGGGAGGAGTGCACTCTAGCTGTTCTTTTTTAAGAGCTACATCACTGGGTGGCATTTTTCTTGGGCATCTATGATGTGAGTCTTCTTTATATGCCCTATTGTTGGGTTATTAGTCATTTGGATATGATTTTTATTAATGTTAGGGTTAGTTAGTATAGTTTAGTAACGACTATTTTAGTGCTTGTAAGAATCTGTTGGTTACATAGAATAAACCAGGGACAGGGGTTTGAAAACTGAGCTTGAGCTCAACGTTCTATTCATTTGCATAAAGTTAACTCTTTCATCTTTGTGGCAGTTGAACTGGAAGGGCTAACTGTATATAGTCAGAATACAGCAAAACTGCATTAGAAGAAACAAGATTATTGTGGTAAGTAATTTTTTCTTCTAGTACTAGTAATAGAGGCAGTATTAAAAAAGTACTCTGATGAGGAATTGAAGGATTTCAGAAAATACCAGTTTTATATATATATATATATATATATATATATATATATATATATATATATATATATAGGATACATGACGGGCATGAGCGTGATATGGCAATATTGTCACTCCTGCAGAGTGAGCTCTTGATTGGCACTTGTGAGATATCCAGGGCTCACAAAGCAGGAGTGACAATATTTGCCATAGCACACAATCTGCACATCATGTATTCGATTTATACAATAGGGCTAGGAGTTCCAGAAGTATTGTTATGTTGTCTTGTGTTCTGTTCCTGTTTATGTGCTTGCTCATTCTGTGTGTGAGTTTTTCTGAATGGGCTGGCAGTGTTATAAACTCTGGGAAACAGATGAGTGTGTTTTGCAATGCTAAATGAGTTAGTTTTAGGTAGGAGTGAGAAACAGACAATTTTGTGAAGCTATATTCTTTAAAAGTCTGGCTGCAGTCAAGCTAAGAGTATCACAATAATGGTTATGGGCTGAGAGTCAGTGTCAGAACAGCTGAGACTGTTTTTAGTGGTAATTGAGTTAGCTGCAGGCAGCAGTGAGGAACAGTGTGTTATGTGAAGCTGTGCCCTTTAGAATTCTGGCTGCAGTCAAGCTGAGCATATCACAGTAATTGTAATGGGCTGAGAGTCAGAGTTTGAGGAACAAGTGAGAGTGTTTTTCAGTGAGGAACAGACTGTTCTGTGAAGTTCTGCTCTTTAGAATTCTGGCTGCAGTCAAGCTGATAGTATCATTGTAATGAGCTGGAAGTTAGAGTGGAGAATAGGTGTGTTTTGTAATGCTAACTGAGTTAGCTGCAGGCAGCAGTGGGACCTCTCATGTAGTTCTGCATTTGTGTCTATGGTAACAGCACAGGTGTTTCTTGCATGCTGAGGGGAAAGCTGCCTAGAATGATGATATCAGTAACCTTTGTGTGACCTGTATGTGTAAATGGCTATCATCACAGTAGAGCAGAGTGTAAAAATATCACACTGCAGTGGATGATGCACTGTTTTATCTCACTCATTTATCACTCACCCCTAGTGTGTGTGTGTGTGTGTGTGTGTGTGTGTGTGTGTGTGTGTGTATGTGTATATATATAGATATATAGGGGATACATGATGGGCATGAGTGTGATATGGCAAATATTGTCACTCCTGCAGAGTGAGCTCTGGATATCTCACGAGTGCCGAAGGCACTTTTGATAGTACCCTGCAGTCCCTAGGAAGCTCCTAACCTGCTTCTGGGTTTCAGGCATAGGCCACACCTCTATTGCCTCAATCTTTGCTTTATTAGGGTGAAGCTGCCCCCACCCCCACTATATGACCTAGGTATGCCACCTGGTATTTTTCAGCCTTGACAGTGAGCCCTGCCCACCGTATCCTGCCAACACTTCCTTTATGTAGGACAGGTGTTCCTTCCAACTGGTCCTAAAGATGGTAATATTATCCAAATAAGCCACTGCATGCTCTTCAGTATCATGTAACATCTGGTTGACCAACATTTGGAAGGTGGCAGGGGCATTCTTCATTCCTAGAGGCATTACCTAGAACTCTAATAATCCTATTGAAGTGATGAAAGCCGACCGCTCTCTAGCCCTGGCAGTTAACTCCACCTGCCAATACCCTTTCATCAAGTCAGTTGTGGTGAGGTATGTCACCCCTCCCAACTTATCTTGTAGTTCGTCCATCCATGGCATTGGGTGGACGTCAGACTTCGTGACTGTGTTGAGTCCATGATAGTACACACAAAAGTGAGTTGAGCCATTCGACTTGGGAATGAGGACTACGGGTGAGGCCCAGGGACTGTGGGATTTCTGGATAACCCCTAAATCCAGCATTTCCTCCATCTCCCTCCTAATGTCCTTTAGGATGGCTTCGGACACCCAGTAGACTGTCTGCTGTGTGGATGCTTGCGCCCCCATGTCTACATCATGTGTTGCTAAGGGGGTTCATCCAGGCTTGGCCATAAACAAAGGGAAAAAGTCTTCTAAAACCTCCCTCCCTCACTTCCTGGGACTGTTCCGGGGTCAACTGGGGAGACCGTTTGATTGTCTCCACAAAGGACTTCCACTTTCTTTCTTCCAGCAAATCCAGTAGGGGGTCTTCTTTGTCCATCCCCTCTCCAGAACTACACACTGCAAATACCATGCCTGCACTATTTGCATATGGCTTCATCATGTTGACATGGTACATCCTATGGGTATGTCGCAGTTCTACAATACAATTCATGTCATTGACCTGTCAGACTACCTTATATGGTCCTGCCCACTCGGCCTGCAGCTTGTTCTTCCGGACTGGGATTAGGACCATGACTTCCTGACTTGCACTGTTATGAGTGAGCTCTGTCTTCACGGTCGTACCAGACTTTTTGCTTCTGTTGGGCAGCTGACAGGTAGCTTTGGGCCACCCCCATAAGCTCCTTCAGCTTCTCCATAAACTTAAGGACATACTCAACTATGGGAGTTCCTTGGGTGCATGCTTGCCTTCCCAGTCTTCCCAGATCAAGTCCAAGGGCCCATGCACCCTATGTCCATATAACAGTTTGAAGGGAGAGAACTCTGTCGATTCATGGGGTACCTCCCTGTATGTGAGCAACAGGTGGGGAAGGTATTTCTCCCAGTCCCTCCCATGCTGTTCAGCAATAGCTTGGAGCATCGATTTTAAGATACCATTAAACCTTTCCACAAGCCTACTGGCTTGTGGGTGATAAGGTGTCATGTATCTCTGCACCACCCCACACTTCTTCCACAAACACTTCATCAGGTCCAACATGAAGGTACCCCCTTGATCATTAAAAACTTCCTGGGAAATTTGACGCAGGTGAAAATCCCTACCAAGGCATCTGCCACTTTGTCTGTCCTAAGTGAAGAGAGGGCGACCGCCTCTCTATCAGGTGGCATAATTGACCACCATCAGGATGAACATCTTCCTGGAGGAGCTTGGAGTACTCAAAGGTCCCACAATATCCATTCCTACCCTCTGGAATGTCTCCTTCACAATGGGGAAATGAATTAGGGCAGCTTTGGTTTTACTATCTGCCTTCCCTATCTGTTGGCACCAGTGACACGACCTGCAATATTAATTCACCTGTTGGGTGAAATTGGGCTAATAGAAATTCTTGGCCAATTACTGCATGATGCACGCGATGCCCAGATGTCCAGACATGGGGATATCATGAGCGATTTTGAGCAACCGCTCATGGCACCCTTGGAGAACAAGAAGCTGCCGGCCCATCACCCCCTCCCTCCCTCTGTCCCTACATCTTAAATGTACAACAGTCCATTGTTCCAAAATACTCTATGTCTTATGTCACCTCCCTGTGTCCAGTCAGATTCTGCACAAGCCCTCAGCCTCTCCAAACTAGGGTCAATTCTTTGAGCAGCTGCAAAATCTTAACATTTTCCCAAAGCATGGGACATGTCCCCTTCAGTTCCTAAACTGGGATCCATAGCTCTAGCATCAGGGCATTCAGGGTCACTGCCATCCCTAACCTTCTGACCATTTGTTACCCCTCCCTCCAGGGGAGTAACATTCTGTAGCTGTCTGGTGAATGGCTACCTGGGGAAGTCCTACCTCCTTTTCACTACCCTCCATGTCAGGAGACATAGGGTGGGGAACCAGCCTCCCATTATTTTTTCACAGAGGCTTTACGGAGTTCAGGGAACTACAATCAATCTTTGCCATCTGACTGTGGGTAACCACACACACACTACCCCCTTCTGGAGATTGTCCCTATAATCTCATCCAGGGAGAGGTTGTCTGCCACTTGCACTTTTTGCACCCTCTCTCCTGTTTCACCCTAGTCCAGGAGAACACTAGCTTGCTGCAGAGTTTTCTCCTCCCAAAGTGAATCCCTTCACTGTTACAAACTGATTAGGTATAAGCTGTTCAAGCCCAACCAAATCCCCTTTTACTAAGGTAAGAGATGCCCCCGTGTCCCTTAACCCATGGGTTTGCACCTCATTCATGGTAACTGGGTGCATGTGCTCCCTCATGTTTACAGGCATGCTTTTAGGGATACACAAACAACTCAGCTCTGTCTGAGCACCACTTTGGCCACTCTGTACTTTTTTAGGACATTGTCTAGCAAGATGCCTTGGGTTGCTTACAAGACCAACATACATCATTCTTCCCCCCCCCCCCAAAGAATCCCTTTTTGGTAACTTGGGGCTTCCCACTTTCTGCAGAAGCTGTGAGTGTTTTAGCTGTCCTGAAAGTGCACTTTTCCCTTTCTGCCCTGCTCACCTGCCCCACTTCCTTTCAGAGCAGGCCTACTCTTGGCACAGCGATCCAAGATCTCAGCAGCATGCTGTGCTGTTTCTGGATCTCTGTCCTCTAGCCAGGTTTTCAGCTCTGCTGGGCAAGCCCAAAAGAACTGCTCTAAATGTACAACCTCCTCAGTTTTCCCCACAGAGTTTGCTTCCACCCCCTTCCACCAATGCTTTAAAAACTGCCGTTACTTTGGGCTAGTTCTTCAAAGCTCATGTCAGGGCTTTTTTGGAGTTTATGGAATTTAACCCTGTAGGTCTCAGGAGTCAGTTCATACTTTTTAAGTAAAGCAGCTTTAAGTTTTTCATAGTCTTGGCTATCATCATTATCCAGTTGGCCTTGTACCTCACACCCTTTACCCATTAGCAGCGGGGATAGCCGGAAGCTCCAGGACTTCCTGTGTACCTTGGCCTGGATACAGACCTTTTCAAACAAATTCAAAAATGCATCTATATCCTCTCCCTCTTTAAGTTCCGCTATTAATTTGGAACTTAATTTATACCCCAGCCCTGGAGTTTCAGGTCTATCCCTGCCACTTACCTTCTCTGGCACTTGTTGTTGGAGTCTTAACTTGTCCAGTTTGAATTCCCTCTGGCACTATTTTTACTCTCTCTCTCAGCCTCTCTCTGAAGCCATTTTTCCTTTTTCTCTGACTCTCTCTAGTTCTGGTTTTCTTTTTCCTGCATCCCCAGTTCAAACCTCTTCTGCTTGAACTCCCTCTGCTGTTGTGCTTCAGACTTTCTCTGTTTAAATTCCAGATCCAATTTCCTCAGCTCCAGCTGCAGTCTGATCCCTTCTAACCCCAGCTCTGTGGTGACCTTCCCCTGCTGCTGTGGCTCTGGGTTATCTCTAGTTTCACTACCCTCCTCCCGGGAACTGGACTCTGTGATGGACTCTGGCACCCCTATGCCCAGGCTCTGGTCCTTTTCAGTCAGTGGCCATGACTTGTGGTTCTGGGCAGTCACTAGCTCATTGGCTGCCACAGGAGACTCAATGAGGTTCTTTTTGGTTTGCCCCTCATACTGGGCCCCTCTTTTCCAAACACAACTGCCTTAGGTACTCTGTAGTGTATGCACTATAGTTGGAAGCCATCTTCTTCCCTAACTACTACTACACTAGCTTACACCGAAAAAAGAAAACCGGTAGGGAACTTTATACTGTAACCAAATTATTTTTTCCAACTCTCTGCCCTTATTGTGTGTGGATTGTTTTTAGTTTATCAATTTGACACACTGGCCTCAAATCCAACTGTTATGCCTGTGCCACCAATATCTCTCAACTCTCACTGTTACCAGATCTCTTGGCTCCCACCATTGTGCACAGGATCCGTCATGTACTCACTCCTAAGGGTCAGGTCCACTGAGCTAACAGTGCCCTCCCCTAAGTGCAATCTGTGAGAGGGAGGGAGAAACCGGGGATACCCTCTTCATGTTCTTTTATAGTGCTCACTGAGTTCACAACTTAACACTCACCATGAAGTCCCAGGATCCCCTCTTTACTCTGGATCAGGATGCAATACTAGTCTCAAGTGTTGTAGCCAAATATGAACCCTTCTTGGTTGTTACACAAAGGTGGAAGATCCAGATGTTACAACCTCCCCGGGAGAGCAATATAAATCTGATTCTGCCTTCTCCCACAAGGCATGCAATAGCCTGGTTCAAATCCCCACAGACCCTTCTATGAGACTTTTGTATTGCCCCTTTCTTAACCCAGACTTTCCCTTTTCAGACCCTTGTTCAATTTGGTAGTTTATGATGGCACCCATTAGCAATAACAATTTAGTCAAAGATTATTACTGAAACATCCCACAATCACACGCACACATAATATAGAAATCTCATTCAGGCAGGTTTCTTAAACAAAACAAATGTCTTTACTAAATAATTAAATAGTTATCATGCATTACAACAAAAAGATTTGGAAACTTTTGGTCACAGAATAAAGCAAATAAAAGTGGTTATGTACAAAAAAACCCTGCACTGTAACAGTTATCTAAAGTTCTACCTTAAATTCGTAGTGAAATGAAGTCCAGAAAAATAAATGGTTTTTCAAATGTTTCATTCATTTCTGTAGCAGTCTTGCTTCTTGTTTGTCTGCTGGCAGTTGTTTTCTTGTGGTCAGGAGAGTGCACAAAAAGCAAAGTGTCCTCAAAATGTTCTGTGGAGTGTCTTAAATACCTGTGGTCCAAGGCAGTCTGTAAGTCTTGGTCTGGTCCTAACTTTTAGACAAGTAGATGTAACTCTTGCGCTTTCTCCAAAAATTCTTATTAAGGAACTCATACCTTTATTAGTCAGACTCTTACAATTTCAATATTCTGCCAGTTAACTAATGTAGTTATACCATGACAGTTTCCTGGAATCTAGCACTGTCCTTTGAAGTGTAAATTTTTTTTTTATGACAGGGCTAGCTGTTAATCTCTCCTGAGTTTATAATCCTTTTCCTCTTTAATAGCTACCCCAATGCTGTCTTCTGAAGCATACTGGCTTTTCATGTGACAATTTTGTATTACAGGTGATAGATTTAGGACCTATGTGTTAGTGAGCAAGGAAGACTCTTTTGAAATGCAATTCCCAGCTTCCCTGGGAAAAATGGAAATTACATACTTACCATAATTCTTGATCTTCTTGGATGAAGTCTCCACCACTCATTCACACTAATGGGACTACACTGGAGGTGCTAGGACCCAGCAGGAGTCAAAAATCTTCAGGAGGGATGGCGCTGGGATAGGACTGTGCATGTGTGGTGCCACAAGACTAGCTTGCACCATATAGGCTATCTCAGTGTTGACCCTCCAACCGCCTCAGTACCTTTTTGACTGAGGAGGTGCAGAGAAAACTAATGAAAGAAATTCTAACCCTAATGTCCAGGCATGTGAAGGCCCGGATGACCCATGTAAGAAGGGTCAATTCAACAATGTCTTCACAGCCCAAACAACAAGGAAGTGAAGACCAAAACAGAGCAAGTGAGCTCGGGGAATGGTGGGTGGGCATGTGAATGAGTGGTGGAGACTTTGTTCAAAAGGATCAAGAAGTACAGTAAGTACATAATTTCCATACCTTCCTGGACTAAAAGTCTTCACTACTCATTCACACTAATGGGAGAGTACCGAGCTAAAAATCAAACCCCCCCAAGTAGAGCGGTAGGAGACGTAGCTCACTCAGGACAGAAGTCCATAAGGACTGTCCTGCTGAAGAAAGTGAACTGTCTGGTATGGACATCCAGAACATAGTGCTTACAAAGGTATGCACTGAGCTCCAACTCGCTGCCATGCAGATGTCTGCAACAGGTGCATTACGAATCTTCACCAGAAAAGCCACAACCACTCTGGTAGAGTGATGCAAAATTGGCCTTCCAACTTGTCCTGTGCCATGGATTAGTAGTGTCGAAGACATGCTACTAACCAAGCAGAAATACATCTCATGGCAACATGCTGACCCAGCCAAGGCATGCTGTAAGAGACAATAGTTGCTCAGATGTGGATCTCTTCATTCTGTCGATGTAGAATTGCAGAACTCTCTTAACATCCAGAGAATGAAGGGAGTACTATCCTTCATTCTGGAGTTAACGAAGTAAGTATGGAGAAGTAAAACTTGACTAACGGTAAGTGAGCCAGTGACATGTTGTCTACTGGCTCAAGACAGACTGAAAACATGCAGAGGTGTACCTTCACTGCTGAGTATCACAGACCTGCATTCAACAGGTCCAAGAGGCACCCCAACTCCTTACTTGGTGGGCAAATGAAGGGTCCAGACGGGACTGGCACACCGCATGGAGAAGGGTTTCCACTTAGCCACATAAGCCCTCCTGGTGGAAGGCCTATGTATGGCTTAGAAGATGTCTGTGATGGTTTGGGAAACCTAAAACTTGCCCACTTCCATTTCCTCCGGAGCCCGGCACGGAGATGAAGGGAGCACAGGTTAAGATGGACTAAAGGCCCTGTATCAGAGGGTACACTTGTAGATTGAGTCACCTCAGGGGAACTTCTGACAGACTGTAGATCAATGCAAATCATATCTGCCGAGGTCCATCTGGGATGATGAGAATCATCTTGCCCCCCCATGCCTACAACTTGAGCAGTACCCTCTGAATTAAGGGAAGAGGAGGAAAACATACAGGGAGCGTCTTGTCTACTGCAGTGAATACATCCTGACAGAGAACACCAAGGTCTAGATTTTTGAAGCAGGATAGAGGCAGTTTTGCATTAAGAGGGAACATAAAAAGGACGACATCCGAACTGCCCCACTCATTGAAAGCAACTGCATGATATCTAAAATGACACATAGTGCTCAAGGTACTACTCTCACAACCTCACAGCCTTCCTGCAGAGAAGGTAGGAGGATGCCCCACTCAGCTTGCTGATGTAATACATCACAGCTTTGTCATCCATTCAAAGTAGGATCACTTCGTGGCAGAGGGCATACTTCAGGACTTTGCTAATAAGATAGCTCCCATCTCTAAGATGAGGTTCCTGCAGGCTCCACACCTGAGTGTGGAGATCTTGACAATGAGCCCCCCATGAGAGATTTTGTCCGATGCTCTGTCATTTTATATGGAAGATTATGGATGTGTGGTCGGAGACCACTGCTTGCTGCAGAAGACGCCCTGAGCCCCAGCATCCACTCAACCAAAATGGCCCAAATTGAGTCATTTTCCATGATGTAACAAGCCATCTGAAGATGTCATTTCTCCTGTCCTCTGGAAAGAAAACTGACACCCTGGAGGTATCCAGGAGGGCCCCTAAGAAGAGAAGCTGCTGGGAAGATGAAACTGGCACCTTCCCTGAATCCAAAAACCACCTGGAGAGAACAATTGAGAAGCTGTGGTGACTATTTCCCATGTCTCTTGCCCAGACGGGCTGGCTAGAAGCCAAATGTCCAGGAAGTGAAGACTTGAATGCAGAGGTTTTAGTGAACTCCTTCCTGAACAGGTACTTGTTTAACCTTCCAAGGTCAACAGATAGGCACATACTACCTGCTATCTTAGAACCAGAAGCAATGGAAACATGAACCTGTGCTCCAGTCTGCTGTGGAACAACTTCTACTACCCAGTTATCACAGAGGCCCCACATCTCAGAAGCAAGAGAGTGTGCCTGAGAGGCAGACAGACTGGTTTGCTGTCTGGGTGGAAGGTCTGAGGAAATCTGTGAAATTGGGAAAGTATCCCTCTCTGACAATCCTGATGACCCATATGTCCGCTATAATGGACTTCCACTGGTTGTAAAAACCGAATTAGATGCCCCTCTTACCGCTGAGAGGCATCCCCCTCAGACAGCTGAGGTGGGACCTGGGCTGGCTCAACAGAGGTTGGTACAGGGTGCTTTTGAGCCCTGTGCCCTCAACCACATTCTAGTCATGACTGAGAGGTTGGTTCCTGATAAAGGCACCAAGGCCTCTACCTTGAAAGGGCTGCCTGTTATGAGAATGTCGACAGCTCCCATTCGTCTGAGAAACAGCAGGTGCTGCATATTGTTTAAATGGCAGTCCTATTGCTGTGAGTGGCCTCCAGAGCTCACCCTAAGGGCTGAACAAATAAGCACCATCAAGGAGACGTTAACCACCTGCTGCCAGTGGCAGCGTCATGGTCATCCATAAAAGCTTTCAGTTGATTACTGGGCTATATCATATACCCCTAGCAATGGAGCGTTAGATTGCGGGAGGCTCTCGACAATTGCATTGAGTGTGTTCCACAGGGTGTACTTGTACTGAGGAATGTAGGAACTCAAGATGTAGAAGTCTACTTTGGTCCACAGATGAAGACTGAAATGTTATTGTGGACCCCATATCCCTGAGGAAAAATAAAACTGGAAAGAAGATCTTCCATCACTGACACAGAAGGATTGCATTCCAGCCCATAAAATGAGTCATCCACTGCATTTTTGACAAACCAGAATAGGGAGGGACTCATCCGGATCCACTTCTACCCTAGAATAACCTCCAAAAGGCAGGTCTAGGCCAGGAACATGGGAGACACCTCCACCTGGATCGGCAGAGAGTTCAGCGCCATCTGCGGCACCGGCACCACAAGTGGCACCACTTACAGCACTGGACCCGGTGCCAGACACAGTGATGGCACCACACATGGTGCCAGACACAGCATCACACCCAACACTGGCACAATATCTGGTGCTGGCACCACAGCTGCCGCTGGACCTAGACCTGAAGAAAAGGGGGAGAGAGAAAGTGGTACCAGTGCTAGCCCCTGCAGGGAAAGGAAGAGAGGGGGTAGGCATGAGGAGTCTGCATCAATGGCGTTGGCACCAGTGAGGGCACCGCGCACATCCTGACCCGACCAACCTGGCCATGGCCCAGCGGCTCCAAGGCCCGAAGGCCCCAGAACTGGGTCCACTGGCCAGGACAACTGGGCAGACACCATACCCCCTGCTCTAAAAGAGTAGCCCAGAGGTGAAACTGCTCACCGGGACCCCCTCGAGGACAGAAACGGAATCTGGTGTCGAAGATCACGACCGTTAAGAGTGGAACCACAGAGGAACCCACTGAAATCGCTTCAGGTCTACTGCTGTCCACCACTGATGACCCCTGTGCAGACGTACCAGAGGGTGACCTCAAGAGGTACCAATCCTTCTTCCACCGACAGGAGGAAGAAGAGTTCGAGGTCAAGCAGAGCCAGGTCCCCGATCGAGGTCAGGAATGGGACCACTACTTTTGTGCTTTGAGAGGACTGTCCTTCCCCCCAAGCACAGGACTGCCTGTGGTTGACCCCCCTCCACAAAGGGCGGCAGACTGGACACAGCCCCACTGCCATCGCAGCTTTCAAATGAAGTCTCCCTACCATCACTGCTACCATCTAAGGTCAACTCCTTTGATGGCAGGCTGAGAATTTCTTCTTCTGCTGCTTCTTCATTTTTTTTTTTAAAACAAGATAAACACTAAAAATGGTAAGTTGATCGAATACTGAATGGCTATAGCTGCTGTCGTATAAACGAAGTCTTGACTCCCGGAAGGTGAGTGATGTCATCGAAGTGCACTCGACTGTGGGAGAAAAGAAATAAAGGCAGTTGGAGGGTCAACACTGAGATAGCCTATGCGGCGCAAGCTAGTATCATGGCACCACGCATTGGTGATCCTATCCTGGTGCTGGCCCTCCTGAAGATTTTTGGCTCCCGCAGGGTCCTAGCACCTCCAGCATAGTCCCCATTAATGTGCCTGAGTGGTGGAGACTTTTTAGTCCACGAAGATCTAGTTTCTCTTAGGTCACAGGGAATTTGCAGAACTTTGAAAAAAAATAATCAATTCCCTTGTTCCATGTGACCCTTTTATCCATTATTCCTTGTGGCATTTTAAACACACACAAAATATAACAGAATATAACATCATATATCTGTACATCTGACTGGCAGTGGCATAGCTCACAACACCTTCAAGCTGCCCAACCTGTTCCACAGCCAAGTGGCACTTGACAGTCACCAAGCGGACAGGCAAGCTAAGGGACTGGGAGGACCATGATCTCTCACCATCCCATGACTGGTGATGGTGGTGAGAAGACTTTTTTCAACTTGGTCTTTGACCAAGAGCTGCGGTGGGCAGGGCTCTCCCCCACAGTCTGAAGGGACCAGCACAGATCACAAAACTAGTCCATGAAGGGCTTCCTTGAGGCTGTTCCCAGGAGAGAAGAGCACCAAGGCCAAGGAGATGCCCAACGCAGCTGGTGCTGCTTTCGTTTCAATGGCCACAAGCTGTGCTGCAGACCCAGCAGCCAACGAGGCCTCTTTACTGCCCTTAGAGTGATCCTTCTGATCCTGTTTTGAAGGCCTACCAGCGTGAGCCACAGCTTCTGATCCTCAAAGGACTCAGGGAGCATGGATAGGCAGAGGCCGCACCCTGCCACGTCATGTTGCCAACCCAGGCAGTACACGCACGTGTTGTGCTGATTGGTGACTGAAATCTTCTGGTTGCACCAAACGCAAAAATTAAATCCAGGCTTCTTGTAATCCATCATAAATCTGGAGACAGAGTCAAGGAAACCACGAGAAAAGTAATAACTTCAAAATAATGGTTCACCAATGGCACAGAGAAAGTCCTAAGTAGAGTGCGAAGGAGGTCACCTGTTCTTCCAGTGGAAAGAAAGATCTGACGTCTTGGGGCGGTGTCGGTGGATATATCTTCCCAGGTGGTGCGAGAAGCTTAGCTTAAAGACATCTGGCTAATTATCACCTTCCAGTGGCGCTGCCAGAGTATGGATAAAGTGAACCATATCCACACCCCTAGTAATCAACTTAGCCGACTCCAAGCTTACTTTAAAAAAAATATATGTTTCTAGCCCTAATTGTTTCAAAGTTATCTCATTTTAAAGAAACTACATTTTGAAAGTTCTAACTTTGGAACCGTTAGGCCTATAAACTTGAGAATCAGGTCATTAATGGTCGGTCCTACTGATAGTTTTTATGTGTCAGTTCCATTTTATGCATATCATTACTATTTGAAATCACTTTTTGAGTATATTATTGATTTTTTTTAGTTATGAAACAGCAAAAAAAATGAGGCAAACACATTGCATAGATAATATTTTCTGTATCACAGACTATCAATACTATTGTTGGCTCGATAATTAAAATTACATGACAGTTCAAAAGTTTTTATCAATACCAATTTTTTTTCACTTTTTCTGTGTTATGGTACTACCACATATTAACGAAAAGTACAGTTACGTAAGAACTTATCATAATAGTAGATCTTCAAGAAGAGCTCTTCCAGCAGGCAATATCCTTAAGGACAAAGCCACCAGAACCACATGGTAACCTTCTAGCTAGCAGTCTCCAGTGGGGTACCACCCCCAAAATCAACCCATCCCAATATCAGCCAATGGTATAAAGGGGGAGGTCCCCAGCCCCACCTCAGTTCTCCTGCCAGAGACATGGAGTCTAGGATGGAAGGAGAATCAGGCAGGTTATTGTCCAAAAAAAGGCAGAAATAAGAATACCAGGGGGAATGAGTAAGGGGAAAGCAACACCTGCTGCAAGAGCTCTTCTCAAAGATCTACTGGTACGGTAAATTCTTACATAACTGTACTATTTTACTTCAAGTTAGAACTCTTGCAGCAGGCAATAACCTTAAGGACAGAGTCCTAAGCAATCAAGGAAGAAGGAACAGACTAGTATGGGAGGAGGCGAAAAAAGTCAGCCAGCAAGGTTTAGGAGAGTAGGCCCTGGAGAACTGCAAGGCCAAATACAGTCCTACGCCTGGAAGCCACATCCAAACTGTAGTGCTTGATGAAAATGTGAACAGAGCTCCAGGTGGCAGCTGCACAAATGTCTGCAGCGGAAACGTTCCTCAAAGAGGCAAAGGAAGTAGCAGCTCCCCTGGTGGAATGGCCTTTAACTGGGCCCGGTAAAGGCTTGTCATATTTTCAGTAACAGTAAACTATGCAGTTAACTAACCACTAAGACAAAGTCTGTTTAGTAACTGGTGCACCCTGAGACTTGGGAGCAAAAGACACAAACAACTCATGAGTCGTCCTTAAAGGACCGGTACAGTTCAAATAAAAATGAAGTGTCCGGTGGACGTCCAGAGTATGCAATAACACTTCTCCCCTATTAGAATACAGGTGAATGTCCTGGTTCAAAGTAAATTCAGACACCACCTTGGGCAAAAACTTAGGATTGGTCCGTGAGGACACCCTGTCCTTAAGGAAAATCAAACAGGGCTCTTTACACATCAGAGCGTGAAGCCTGGAAATTCTCTGAGCAGACATGACTGCAACTAATAAAACAGGTTACTGTCCTGTAACAGTAGTTCTGGGAGTGGTATGTGATGTTCATCCACACTATCTGGCAGTTGCCTTTCCCTTTAAGGATAGCTGGAAACGTCTTCTAGCTGGCTCCTCCCACCTACTCAGGTGGTAACTCCCATGGCTCCACCCCATGATGCCAGATCTTGCCTGCTGGTAGCAGAGTTTGTGCACTGAAGCTGGGGAGGTCGGGGTGGGTCCATGTGGATGATCATCATATACCAGTCCTAGAACTACTGTTACAGGTGAGTAACCTTTTTTCCTAGGAATGTGGATATGATGTTCTAGCACTGTCTGGCAGACTCCTAACAGTTTTCCTGGAGGAGGGAGGCAAGGTGCACACCCCCTACTTTGGGAACAGAGATTGTTGAACTGAGGCCCCAAAACCAGCATCCCAGCATGACTCGAGGCCAATGTGGTAATGGGAAATGAAGGTGTGTCTGCCGACTTCCAGGTAGCAGCCCTGCAGATTTCCTGGATAGGAACATCCCTAGAAGCAGCCACTGATGCAGTGGTATGGCGGGTGGAATGAGCCCTTAGCCATCCGGGAGGCTCACTACCCACCAACCTATAGCAGAGATCAATGCGGGATGTGATCCACCTGCCAATCATTTGCTTAACTGCAGGTCTGCCAGTTGCAGCTGCAGCTTCAGATTCAGCGTAGGTGACAAACAGCTAGCAAACCTCTCCCAAAACTCCAGCCATGTGCTCTTTATAATAAGTGAGCGTTCGCCTCAGGTCCAGAGTATGGAGCCCGTGCTTGGCCTCTGAGGTGTGATTGGTGAAGAACACAGGTAGAGTCATCACCTGGTTCAGGTGAAACTCCTACACAACCTTCGGGAGGAACTTCAGATTAGGGTGCAGGACAACCTTGTCCCTGTGGAAGACCAGATAAGGAGACTCCACCGAAAGCACCTGGAGCTCACTGATCCTTCATGGTGACTTGATAGCCACCAGGAAGGTGGTCTTCCATGACAGGTGAGACATGTCACACCTGTGCATCAGTTCAAATGGCTTGTCCATGAGCTTTCCAAAACCAGCAACAAGTCCCATGGTGGTGGTGGTTCACACACCAGAGGGGAAATGTGGTCAAGTCCTTTGAAAAAGCATCAGACCACCTTCTCCTGCACCACCGACTGCTGACAGGTGCACCTTAACGGTTGTCGATTGAAATCCTCCTTGGGAGAGAGAGACCACAGATGGTCCAAAATGCTGGCCACTGGACAGGTCGAGGAGTCCAACCCCTTGCCCTGACACCGAATGGAGAATCTCTTCCATCTGAAGGCAAGGCATTTTCTGGTTGTTTCCTATCTAGACACCTCCATGGACAGCGAGGACATCTTCAGAGAGACCCAAAGTCTGGAACTCAAGCCGCTCAGGAACCAGGCTGTCAGGTGCAGGTATTGAAGGTCCGGGTGGAGTACCTTCCGCTGATTGATGGAAGGCATGTCCAGGCATGCTGGAATATGCCTCGAGAGCCTGTTGCTGAGGCTGAGGAGATGGGGTACCAAAACTGGCGGGGCCAGTCCGGAGCCACCAGGATCACCTGTGCCTTGTCCCACCTGACCTTGAGGAGCACTTTGTGGATCAAGGGAAGTGGAGGGAAGGCATAAAAGAGGCCTGGTGTCCATGGCCTCGAGAAGGCATCCCCCTGCAGTGAGCCCTGCTGAGGGGGGTGGGCACAAAACAGTTTCAGCTTTGCATTCTCCCTGGAGATGAACAGGTCAACCTGAAGGGTGCCCCACTGGGAGAACAGACTGTGAACTACCTCTGGGTGGAGTCAACACTCGTGAAATGCCTCGCTCACCTGGCTGAGGGCATCTGCCAGCTGATTTGAGGCTCTTGCCACATGGATGGCTAGGAGATCTGCCTCCAGGCTGCGCAAGAGGCTCCAGATGCAGAAAGCTTCCTTCCACAGAGGCAAGGAGTGTGTCCCACCCTGCATGTTGAGGTAGTACATGGCTGTGGTGTTGTCCATCTGGATCTGGATCACTTGACCCCAGACAAATGGAGCGAATGTGGTCAGGGCTAGCCAAACCATTCAGAGCTCCAGCAGGTTGATGTGGCATCAGGCTCCTGAGGAGTCCAGAGCCCGTGGACTCTGTGTTCCCCCAGGTGAGCACCCCAGCCCATGAGAGAGGCATCGGTCATCAGGATGACTGTTGGCTCAGGGAGGACAAATGGGATTCCTTCCTGCAGATGTTCTGAGATGAGCCACCACTGGAGGGCATCCCACATCCTCTGGGTCACAGTGATCAGCTGGCTGAAGTGACATTTGTGCTGAGACCACTGGCTGGCCAGCTCCAATTTGTGGGAACGCATATGCCAATGGGCCCATCAGACCACACTGGTGCAGGCTGCCATGTAACCCAGAAGGTGCAGGAAGTCCCGGGCAGGGCACAAGTACCCAACTGGAAATGACTGGCCAAAGGAGGACAGAACTTTCGCTCTGTCTGCCGGGAGCTGAGCTCTGTCCCGGCATGACTCGAGCTTTGCCCCAATGAAACTGATCACCTGCAAGGCCAAGATCGATGCAGGCCTGGAGGGCCTGGTCCCTGGACCGCTCCACCTCCAGCCTGGAGGGACCTGCTATCAGCCAGTCGTCCAGGTAGGGGTACACCCGGATCCATCAGGTAAGCTGCCACCACTACTATGCATTTGGTGTAGACCCTGGGGGCCGAGGAGAGGCCAAAAAGCATGGCTTGGTACCTGTAAAGAACTCCCTCCTCTGCTAGGAAGCAGAGGAACCTTTGATGGGATGGATGGATTGGAACGTGAAAGAATGCATCCTGAAGATCCAGAGAGCAAAACCACGTTTTGGTCCAGAGATGGTATGATCTGGGATAGAGTTACCATCCTGAAGGTGTGGGACCTGAAGAATTTGTTCAGGTCATGCAGATCTAGAATGGGGTGCCAGCTCCCCATCCGCTTTGGCACCAGGAAGTACCTGGAGACAAACCCTGGGTGTTCCGGAGGATCCACAACTCTGACCATGACCAAACAGCCGATCGATTGTCTGCGGATACCAAGTCCTCCCATGAGGTGCTGGCTCTTCTTGGTGGGTACTGTTCAAATTCTAGAGGTAGACCTTGACCGACCACTTCCAGAACTCTCCTGTCCATGGTAACAGCAGACCAGATGGAAAGAAAGTGGCAGAGCCAGCCCCCAACAGGAGGACCAAGGGGAGACATGACAGGGTGGCAGTCCCCATCCAGTTACTGAGCAGGCTTGAAGGAGGAGGATCTGGATGAGAAGCCACCGGGTCCCTTCCCTCCAGGATTTTGGACTGAGCCTGCTGGCCAGACTGATGCTGGGCTGGTTTGGCCACAGGGGTGGAGAACCGAAAGGGCTTGTGCTTTTGCTGATTAAAGCGCTTGTTGTTCTTACAAAAGAAGGGTATCCCAGTACAGCTAGCACCTCAAAAAAGTGTTACATAAGACAATATATTAGTGGCTATTAGGGGAGAGGATTATAACCAGTTTAGGCTTACGCTTAAACAGCAAAGCAATAATGGAAAACTACCCCACTCACCCTTAAAAAATTCAATAAAAGCTATTTTTTCTTTAGCATTTTTCATTTATTACATCCAAAATTTTTCTCTACGTTTCAGGTATTTTACCCTTCATCAGGAACTGTTTTTTTATTTTGAGTTTTCCTCTTTTGCCTTTTCTATGTTGTCAGGTTTGACTCCCACCACTTCTCTGACTCCTTAGAAGCAACAACTTTACTTTTGCCTTTAATATGTTCATCACGTCACCATTACACTCCACCTTTTGCCTGCGTAGTGTGTCTGTTATAGCTTTGTGGACAGCGTATCTTCAATACTTAAGAATCTTCACCTTTCTTTAGTACTACTAGTTGCTTCACAAGTCACGCTGATGGGAGTCCCATAGAAAAGGCAAAAGAGGAAAGCTCAAAATAAGAGACCAGTTCCTGATGAAGGGTAAAATACCTGAAACAGAGAAAAACTTTGGATGTAATAAATGAAAAATGCTAAAAGAAAAAAATAGCTTTTATTGAATTTTTTAAGGATGAGTGGGGTAGTTTTCCAGTATTCCTTTATTGTTTAAGCCCTTGTTGTTCTTCTAGGCAGATGTCACAGAGTCCAGGGTGGCATTGGACTTTTCAATCACTGGAGGTGACCCTCCACACCAGACCCAAATAGGTCAGTGCCCAAAAAGGGGACATCAGTCAGCTTGTGCTGGGTATCTGCTGTGAAGGTAGAGATCCGCAGCCAAGCCCTACGGCGCATGGCAACCACGGCCACCACTGAGCGGGCACAAGAATCACCAGCATCCAGAGCCATCTGGAGTTGTTTTGCCACTGCCCTACCCTGGTCATGGACCTGTTTGACTATGATCCGAAGTGCTTAGAAAGGTGAGGGATCACCTCATCCAGGGAACCTAATATGGTGTGAGAGAAATGTGCCATCAAGACAGCCGAGCTTGCCTGATGGAGACCTAGCGAGGAGGCTGCATAGACCTTTTTGGCCGAATGGTCCAATTTCTTGTACACTTTGTCCAGTGGTCTATTGATATCCCTGGTGTTGCCAGAGCACCGAAACATGGAGTAAGGCACCAACCCCTCAGCCGAGGGATGCTCTGTGAACCCTGAAAGGGTACTGGTGAGCACTGTGTACTTACGGGCCATCCAGGATGAGGGTGCAGGGCAAGAAGCAGGGTGCTGCCAAAGCTCCAGGGCAGGGCCAAAAATGGTCTCGGCCACTGAGAAAGCCTCCGCTGGAGAATCCCCTTTGTCCATAATTTCTGTGAGGAGATATAGAGCCTACTTTTGGATGGGCTCCAGCTCCATCCCTGTAGATTCAGAGATGAGGCAAAGAATGCCCATGAAGTAGGGCCTTCATCCGTGGAAAGATCCCCGATCAACTCTATGTCTAGTGGACGGGAGTGCAAAGAGGAATCCTTGGACTCCGAGCATTCTGCATAAAGCAGGCTGCCACTTGTGTCACCCTCGACTCACTGTGGATGGTCAGGCGTAAGGGTAACCAACAGCTGATGGGGAAGCCCCTTGGCTGGCTGAGACTCCTTGGTCAGAGCCCTGGCTGTCAGCTGTTTAGGTGGTGGCTCCACCATGATTGGCGGAGAAGCCTGCTTTGGCCTAGCTGATGGGGTCTGAACCGGCTCTGCTGGGGAAGGAATGGTGTCGACCAGCTCTGCCAGGAGAGTCAGCATCGGCCTTTCAGGTGACAGCCAAGTAATGGCCAGGGTGGTAGCCAGTGTCAGCTTTGGCCCAGACAGAACCAGCTGTTGCCACATGAGGTCTTCATAGCATCGACACAATTTACACCAAAGCCTCTCCTCATCTGAGGAGGATGAAGACGAGTAGCAATGGTGCTGCTTACCATGGTGTCAAGAGCAAGACTGCCGATGTCGGCGGGACCTGCTCGACCCCGAAGTCGAAGATGACCAAGACCTCGACCATCGGTGGTGCTAACGCGGGGCCTTGGAGGGAGCCGGGGAGATCTGTGACTCCTCCTGGTCTAGGCTGATGACCAGCAGTTCTGGCTCAGCAAGATGGGCCAAACCATCAGTGGTCACTAGCAGGACCAGAGTCCTGAAAATAGAGTTGTCGGCCTCTTCAGATGACAACCGGTTGACAGGGTCGAGAAAAATCTTGGCCGCATCGTCGGCCGGAATCTCAGTCAACTGGTCTGACGGTGTTACTGTAAAACCATTGGCAAAGGCTGTGGTTTCGACTGTAGTCAAAACCTGAGTTTCCTGAGAGCGGGAATGTTCCTAGTCCCTGGAGTGTTAACAATGAGTCTTCTCATTGTCCTTCTTGGACTCCTTCTTGCATGAGCGGGAAACTGTGCGACTCAGTGGGGCCCTCTCCTTTAGTCGAGAGGGACTGGCACAGCTACTTGAAGGAGGACGAATAGGTGGAGCCCAACTGGAGCAGAACAAAGGCTGAGGCAGAAGAGGATAGAGCAGTGGCTTGGGCCGCCTCCTCCTCGAAGATTTTGAGCTGTCCTAACTGCTAGGTGGACCCCACAGCCATGGAGACCACCCAACGGGTATCCTTGGATTTGACTTGCGGATATCGATTCTCCATTCAGTCCAACTTCAGGTGGGCAGCGTGGTCGTCATGAACACTTAGGTGAAACAACCAACAAAAGTCATAGGCCTGCGGAACATGATCTTGGTCCAGACAGTAGACGTATGAGGGTCTGTACGGGACATCTGCCCGTAAGGGCACTGTCGAAACCTGGGTACGGTCTTATCCTCCATCGCGGTCGCGATCGAAGATAGAGGTGAAGACAAAACTCAATTGGGTTTTAGAGTACGTTTTGGAAGTAAATCCAAAGATTTAAGTGCCAGTGCCTACTCAACGTGGGAGTGGTTAGGAGGGAACCTGAACCTTCCAGTGGAAGGGAAGATCTGGCATTATGGGGCTGTGCCATGGGAGTTACCACCCAGGTGGGTGGGAGGAGCCAGCTAGAAGACTTTTTTCTGGCAGTCCTTAAAGGAAAAGGCAACTGCCAGACAGTGTGGATAGAACATCATAGCCACATCCCTAGAAATAATGCTTTCCATGAGAGAAAGCGTAGCTCGTAATCCGCAGCTGGTTCAAAAGGGGGGAGCATGAGTTTCTCTAACATAAGAAGGAGATCTCATGGAGGAACAGGGTTCCAGATGGTGGTCTCATATGCAAAGTGCCCTGGAGGAAGGTATGGGACAAATCCAGCTGAGTAAGGGGTTTACCCTCTACCGGTGTATGGTAGCCAGAGATGGCAGAGAGATGCACCTTGACAGAAGAGTAGCTCAGGCCTGTGTCAAACAGAGAGAGGAGATCCTCAAGAATGGAGTTCACTGTACAGGAGAAGGGATCAAGGTGGTGGGCAACCACCCACAAAAAGAACCTCTTCCACTTCATGGCATACATGGACCTAGTGGAGGGCTTTCTTGCCACCACTAGGACATCAGCCACTCTGGGAGAAACCCCATAGCTAGAGATCACTAGGTCTGCAGGAGCCAAGCATGCAGATGCAGGACTTGAGATCCAGATGAACTAGTGTCTCCTGGGTCCTGGGAGAGCAAGTGCAAGCTCAGGGGCAGAGGAATCTGGGTTCACGAAGCTAGCTGTTGTAGCAGAGGGAACCAGATCTGATGGGGCCAGAAGGGAGCAAGAAGAATCATCTCTGCTCCTTTAAGTTTGAGAAGTACCCTCTGAAGAATGGGGAAGGGAGGAAGGCGTATAAAAACTAGTCTCGCTAGAAAACTCCAGGCCCTTTATCTAGTGAGCAGAAATTGGACAGCTTGGCATTGAGTGGGGACACAAAGAGGTCCAACTCTGGCTGACCAATCTGTCGAACAATTTCTCTGCCACTGACTGGAGGAGCTCCCACTTGTGGGCCTTGGACCAAGACCAGCTTAGGCTGTCGGCCAAGATGTTTTGGATGCCTGGAACATGAACAGCAGTGAGTTCTAGGTGGGATTCCAGAGCCCAGTACTAGACCCTCACTGCCTCCCTGCAGAGGGGGTAGGAATGTGTCCCTCCTTGCTTGTTGATGTAGAACACTATGGACATGTTGTCTGTCTGGATGAGGAGAAGGCCCGGTAGGAGATTGGTCCGAAATGCTTGCAGAGCGTTCAGAACCGCTCTCATCTCCAGGACGTTGATATGCAGGGATTACTCATCTGGGGACCAGGAACCCCAGATCTGCATGTCCCCCAATGGAGTCCTGAGGTGTCGGTCATCAAGACTCTCCTCAGGGGCTCCTGTCAGAACAGGATCTCTTTGAACAGCTTGTCTGGGTTCATCTACCAGGTCAGGGTCCTACTAACTGGATCTGAGACATGAATCATCTGTTCCAGGTTGTCTGACCATTGGTCCCATTGCACCCTGAGTGCCCATTGCAGGACTCATGTGGAGGTGAGCCAGGGGAATGCCATATGGCCAAGAAGCCTTAAAATGACTTGAGCCAGGATGTGTGGAGCCGTGGACACCATTCGAGCCTGTCCTTGCAGGTGATCCGCCCTGTCCTCGGGGAGAAAGACCTTGCCCTGCACTGTGTCAGGGACTGCTCCAATGAATTGGAGTCTCTGGCTGGGCCATGGGGATGACTTCAGAAGATTCAGGGTGATCCCAGGTTCTCAGAAGATGGTGAAGGTTTCTCCGAGGGTGCAAAGCAGATGTCTTTTTGTGGGAGCGGTCAGAAGCCAGTTGTCTAGGTTAAGGAAAGACAAAGTGGCCTAGTCTTCTGAGGGCTGCAGCCACCACTACTAGAAACTTGGTAAAGACTCTGGCAGTAGTGGATAGGCCAAACGGTAAAGCCCAAAACTGGTAGTGTTGCCCCTGGAAGAGGAAGTGCATGTACTTTCTGTGGGGTGGGAACAGTAGAATGTGCAGGTACATGTCCTGCATATCTGGAGAGCAGAGTCAGTCTCCCTGGTGTAGGAGGGGGATCAATCCTGGAAGAGAAGCCACCCTGAACCTCCTATACTCTATGTACTTGTTGAGGGATCTGAAATCCAGGATGGCATGAAGGTCCTCTGTCTTCTTTGGAACAAGGAAAAAGTGGGAATAAAATCCTTTTCCCCTTTGGTCTGGAAGGGACTGGCTCTATGGCCCATTTTTGCAGTAAGACTTGGATTTCCCCTTTGATGAGGGAAGCATGAGAAGGAAGGTAATGGGAGGACACCAGAGGGTATTCTGGTGGCCTCTCCAGGAACTTCAGGGTATGTCCTCTATCTATTAGTTGGAGGACTCACAGGTCTGTTGTGATCTTACTCCATCCCTCGAGGTAGAGGGAGAAGTGATCCAATACCATTTCCCCTACAGACTCTGCTGGAGTAGGGAGGGTTGGGCAAGGAGTCATTGAGAGGTTCCAGGAATGGGCAGAGAGGCCTGGGAGGGCTTAAAGGCTCTGGAAGTGGAACCTCCAGGGGTCTGGGAGGTTGCTTTTCACTTATAGCCCCCCTTCTGAGGCTGGTTTCTTGACTGCTGGTCTGAGGACTTAAAAAAGGGCTATTCTTGAATGGCCTCTGGTTAGCCTTATACATTTTTTGTACAGACCAGATGGCCTTGCCAGAGTCCTGGAGATGGGTGATCAATTTTTCTGCCTCATCTCTGAAAATGACTGAACCCCTGTAGGAGAGGTCCTGTATGCCAGCCTAGTAGGTCCTGGGTGAACCCAGAGACCCTGAGCCATGCGTGGTGCCAGAGACACATGTCTGTAATAGCTGCTCTGGCTGCCATGTCTGCAGTGTCATATGAGGCACACAATACATGGGTGCCCACATCTGATCCAGACTTCAGAAGGTCCAGGACATTGGTCTTTTAGGCCTAGCCTGGAAGGGCCTGAGCAATTTCTAACCCCTCCTCCCACAGGAAATGCTGGTACTGAACCATGTGGGTGAGGAAATTAAGTGATCTAATGGAGTAAATTGAGGAGGAATATACCTTCTTGCCCAGCTGGTCAGTGATTTTGGATTCCTAATCAGGAGGCTGATTGCTTAAATGCTTCAGCCTTCTTGATCTGTCATGGGCCGCGGTGATCACTATCAAATCAGGTTTAGGGTGCTCGGCCAAGTTATGGCTCATCTATGGGCGCCCTGTAGAGCCGGTCTGATTTTTTAGAGACAGCCAAGGTAGAGGATGGGTGCTTCCAGGTGAGTCTTGTCAAATCCTGGAAGGTATCCACCAAAGAAGAAACCACTAAAGGCTTGGGTACCTTCTGCCTCAGATATTTGGCTAGTCTCTGCCTTTCAGGATCCAGGTCCTCCATCTCCTATCCATTAGAGTCCTGGATGTGCCTCATGGCATCCATAAATGACAGGTCATCAGGAGGTGATCTAGGTGAGTCCTTGTTATCTGAGGAGGAAGCACTGCCTCTAGGCTCTGAATGGTCTAACTCTGAGTGAGATGAGCTCTGGTCAGAATCCTAACTGTGGGAGGAGGAGGAGCTAAGCCATCGTCCACTATGGGACCGACACTGCTGATGGCCTGACGAATGGGAGGAGGAACATCGGTGCCTCCATCCCCAGTGCTTGGACCTTCCACTGCACCTGTGTTTAGGACTTGGGGATGGGCTCTGGAGTTGGCTGTATTGGTTCTGGCTCCATCTTCAGTTCTGGCTCAACAACCACCGGTTCTGCTGATTTTGGTGGAAGGAGGTCCCCCTTGATTTCATTCCATCAAAGGTAAAACAAGCCTTTCACCTCACAGAATACTTGGGGCCCAAAGGACCGGGGGCACCTGAGGTGGCTGTGGAGCTGGCATCTCCTTATCTAGTATTGGGGTACCTGGGTCGGTACAACCGTCATCGGGGGAGCTGGCTTCGGAGGGGCTTGAGTGGGTCGAACAGGTGCCTCGTCGAACTGCAAATTGGCCAGTGTGGATCCTCCCTTTGAAGATTATTATTTTAAATTTGTTAATAAATCCTCTTGCTCGGTGACCTCGCAAGGGGACTTCCGGGTTACAGCACAGTATTTTAGGAAGTCCTGCTGTGAGCTAGTGCCTCTGAACTGTGTTACACTGTATTTTATAAAGTGAGACTCTGTATATTATTGACTCTGCTTCTAAATTAAACATTTAAAAAAAAAAAAAGGATATACTTTTTGTATTGCTCACCATACATTTGCACTGTAACTCACTATCGCGAGGTTTGGAGCCCTAGCAATGCTAGGTAGAGGAGTGTAGTTCGAGGACTAGCTAAAAAGAACTACAACTCAATCAGAATAGAAATTTTAGGCAGTAAAACTGCTTGGGGGACTCTGCTTTTACTGGAGTGTGTCTAAATCACTACTAGATTTTATTTTAAATTTGTTAATAAATCCTCTTGCTCGGTGACCTCGCAAGGGCACTTCCGGGTTACAGCACAGTATTTTAGGAAGCCCTGCTGCGAGCAGCGGCGCGTGCAAAGACACGAGCATCGCATGTCACGCATGTCAGGAGTGACAGAGGGATGTTAACGTTGGGATTTGTAAGTACAGCATATGCCTATTTTAGTATCTATCAACCACTACATAAATAATTGAAAACATGACTGATTTAATCGTCTTGGACAACGAAATGAGTAACAGCACTGTAAAAAAAAATGGCATCAAAGCCTGTAAGGAGACATATTATCATAACTTTGGATGGTGAAACAGGATTGAAATGTAATACCTGTTCTGTGTATACATTACCTGATTCTCTTCCCCATACACCTTTATATGTTTGTGATAAATACATAAATAACAGTGTCCTGAGGGAAGACACTGATAACTTCTACAAAAGATTAGCAGTTATCGAACAATATCAAGAAACCTTGAGTCAAACCTCAGGCAATTCTTTAAAGAAGGGTACTGCAAAATCATTGGGGTCCAGTATTGATATGGGTGAAACTGACCCTCATAGGGAGATCGGTACATATGAAAAAAGGAAAAGAAGTGACTCAAATGAAAACAGTATCCATAGTGAGTCTGAAGACTGGATTAATGTTTCTATAGGCCACAAGTCTAAATCCAGATGCAGGGCAATGTGTAACAATATCAGCCTATCTAATAGATATGAAGCCCTGATTGATTTAGATACAGGGGATAATATCTTAGAAAGGGTACAGGACAGTTCAATAAATGAACAACATACAGCCACTCCTTCTAGTACTGTGATGACTGAATCCCAGGCAGATATACTGACTACTGACAGTGTGGTTCAATCTTCTATTATAGCAGAAGAAGTAATATATTCAAATAGACCCATTTATGAAACAGCTGAAGTACAGTCAGATATAACTAATGACATAGTTTCTATGGAAACAGTACCAACAAATAATTTAACCTGACAATACTTTGTACTAGGTGATTCAATAATAAAATACACCGACAAAATTGTGTGCCGAAAAGATAAACACAATATAGCATGTTCATCATTTCGTGGAGCTGATATAAAAGATATAAATAGAATGTGCCCTGATATTCTACATAACTCAGGCCCAAATCCACTTGTCATTATTCACGCAGGTACAAATGATCTAAAAAAGCTATCCACTGAAGAAATCAAACAGGAATACATAAACCTTGGTAAAACATTAGTTGAACTTAACTGTGAGACATGGTTTTCAGAAATATTACCTGTTCCTAGAGCAAATTACCAGACTACTCATAAGATCAAATGTATAAATGAGTGGACATGTAAATGGACACTTAAAGAAGGTTACCAGTCCATTCCCCACTGGGAAAACTTCTGTGACACTCCATCACTGTTTTGCTGGGATGGACTTCATTTAAGTAAGCAAGGTGCCTACAAATTGGGCAGAACCTTTGAGCATATCATACAAAAAGCTTTAAACTAGGAAATAAGGGGGATGAGGGTGCAAAACTGGATAAAAGCTTCAGCAATTTAAAATCAAGGAAACTAAAAATATGGAATATCAATGCCCGAAGTCTGAATAATGCAAAATTAACTGAACTAAAAATGTTTATAAATATAATACGGACATTATATGTGCAACAGAAACATGGTGGGACGAGTGTAATAATTGGTCTAACAATATTGCTGGGTATCAACTCTTTTCAAAAAATCATTTGGGAAGAAGAGGTGGTGGAGTATGCTGCTATGTTTCAGAACATATACAGTGTCAAGAAATTATAATTTCTGAAATCTCTGAAAATATAACAGAAACCCTGTGGTTGAATTTAACATTTCCTCATTCACCCCAAATTACTCTGGGGATATGCTGCAAACCACCTAACAGTAATAATAATTATAATAACAATTTAATAGAGGAAATAAATAAAGCTTCTAGTTTAGGTGATACCTTAATTTTGGGAGGCTTCAATGCACCGGGAATAAATTGGGATGAACTGAAAGGAATTACTACCTTTGAGAAAGTATTGATTGATACCATAATATCTTATGGCTACCATCAAATGGTTGATGCTCCAACAAGGGAGAGAAGTATTTTGGATTTAATTTTTTCAAATTCCATTGACAGAATTGACAGTATAGATATTCTCCCCCATTTAGGAAATAGCGACCATAACATTGTAGAATGTACAATCAATATTAAAAAACCCAAATTAAATAGATCGTCACTACCATTTGACTACAAAAGAGCAGAATGGAATACAATTATTGAAGCCTTTAAAATAATGGATTGGGGAGAATCATTCTGTAAATTAGATGTAAACTCTGTGGGAAAAATTGAAATCAGTAATTCAAGAATTAACAAATCATTTTATTCCTAGGCGTAAAGATAAAAATAAAGGCTTTATCACATATTGGTTTAATAAAAATATCAAAGTACAGATAAGAAGGAAAAACAAAGCCTTCAAGAAATACAAAAGTTGTCCAACCTTGATGAATCTTAACAAATATAAGACTCAACAGAGATCCCTAAAATCTATTATTAAAAAAGGAAAAGTAAAATTTGAAAATCAGTTGGCATCAAATGAAAATCATAAAGCTTTTTACGCCTATATTAACAACAACAAGCAAACTGGGAAAAAAATAAACTCAGTAACTGTTAATGGTGAAATAATAAATAGTAATAAAGAAATAGCAAACAATTTCAATAATTACTTTATGACTATCTATCAGGAGAATAATTCAAAGGTGACTATTCCAGGGGTAATGGACTCAGAAGCCTTCAGTATCAGTCATGATATGGTACTGAATGAGTTATCTAATTTAAGGACTTCTTCATCATCAGGCCTGGATAATATTGACATGATAATTTGGAAACATCTTTCAGATGTAGTAATAAACCCCTTGACTGACATTTTTAATAAATCACTTTTAACCTGTATGATTCCCTTGGACTGGAAAAAAGCCATAGTGGTGCCAATACATAAAAAAGGAAATAAATCAAATGTGGCAAATTATAGACCTATTAGCCTAACAGCAATTTGTTGCAAGATTCTGGAAAGATTGATTAAAAATAAAATTGAGAAGGATGTAATCGAATTAGGATTGCAGGATTCTTCTCAACTTGGCTTTAGGAGAGGACTCTCTTGTAATACTAACCTACTAGCATTCTATAGCCATGTAAGTTGTAAATTAGACAAGGGTAAATCAGTAGACGTGATCTTTTTGGACTTGGGAAAGGCTTTCAATATGGTTCCACATAATAAACTTATCACAAAATTGCTTGATCTAGGTCTAAATAAATTTATAGTAAGATGGATTGGGAATTGGCTGTCTAACAGAAAACAGAGGGTGAGAATAAATTCAGTTCTCTCTGATGAGGGTGAGGTTACCAGTGGTGCTCCCCAGGGTTCTGTGTTGGGCCCGGTGGTGTTTGGTCTATACATTAGTGATATGGGAAATGATGTTGATTCTGTCATTACCAAATTTGCTGATGACACTAAAATAGGTGGAGAAGTGACGTCATTAATTAAGTATAAAGAATTAAGCGAAAGTCTCATGACAATAGAAAGATGGGGTGAATGAAATAATATGAAATTTAATGAAAATAAATGTGCAGTGATACATTTTGGGGAAAAGAAATATCCATATTTCTTAAATAAAAAGCTTATAAAGAATAGTACATGTGAAAAAGACCTTGGTGTATGGGTAAACTCTAAATTGTCATCGGATACACATATTGTTAAAACTGTAGGGAAATGTAACAGTATTATTCACTCCATCAAAAAAGCATTCATTTCTAGGAATAAAGACTGTGTCCTAAAGTTATACAGGACTTATGTCCTACCCCATCTTGACTATGGTTCACCGATCTGGAACCCATACTTAAAAAAAGATATCCTAAAGATTGAAAAAGTACAAAGGAGGCTGACAAAATCTATTAAAGGACTAGAAAATAAGGAGTATGGGGAAAGGCTGGTTGACCTAAATCTGTACTCTTTGGAGACCAGAAGAATCAGAGGAGATCTATTATTTTTATACCGAATCTTGAAGGACAAGGCCTTAATGGCACAATGTAAAATAAGAAGGATTCAAAAATTAGTAAATTCAAGATCACACAATAAACAAATATTTATATATAGGGCAAGAACCAATAGGCATCAATGCTTTTATAATATACGTACACCTACAATTTGGAATAATCTGCCTAAGAATGTTGTGGACTCTTCATCATTTGACATATTTAAAAGACGGTTAGACAAATATTTATTACATATAAGTGTCAATAGATAAACCCACTATGAGTGGGAGACAATTAAATGGGCCATTGGCCTACTTTGTCTATATACACCAAGTTACCAAAGTATCCATGTCGGCTGAAGATGTCGAACGGGCCAGCAACAGAATTGGTGTCGATGTGCCAAATGTCAGGATGGCTGATGTCTGGGTAGGCGTCGGCTGGCAGCAGCCTGGGGTAGACATGGCCACCAGCTGAGCAGGAGCCCATGGTGTGGTCACCAGGGAGCAAGGGGGAGGCATCGTTGAGTCCTGGAAGGATGCCTGCCCCTGACAGCAGTGTGCCATGTCCAAAGACTTGGCAGAAACTGTCATCAGGACTGTGCGGGCAGGAGCCGAAAACCTGCTACCCGTCTTGGAGCTGGTCCCAGCCCCTGAGGTGGAGGCAGATGCTGGAGGTGTGGCCTTCACCCTCAGGGGCATCAGAGTGGGAACCAAAGTCCCTGACCCTGACGTACCTCTGCCTGATGCCAGCACTAAGGCAGGAGGTTTCGCCACCAGGTGTTTGGAGGAGGTAAGGGCAGACCACGATGAGTGGTCTGACACCCCATGGGAGGAAGAACCCGAGGAACTCTTCTTGTGGTGGGGAGACTTGGAGCGGGAGCGAGTCTGGGCCTTCTCCCTATCTTTGTCCCATGACTTGTGCTTTCCAGAGTCCTTTCCTTATGCAGCTTTGAGGAAGAAGCAGTTGAAATCAAGGAGGATAAAGAGGGACTCTTCCACAGAGGCTGTTTCTGCATTGCAGCAAGCTGCTGTTCTAGGAAGTAAGCATTGAGGGCCTTCTGGCGGCAGATGTGCGTCCTCTGATTTGAACTGCTTGCAGTGCTTGCAGGCAAGCAGTGCAGTGGTTCGGGCCTAGGCAGGCCTCATGGCTATCCTTTGATGGTATCTGCTTGCCGCAGGCACATTTCAATCTTTGCCATTTGACTGACAAAATGGATGATGGGGAAGATGACATGCAGGAGTAAATTAAAACCTTTAGGAAAATAATCGCTGAAAGCACAAAGGCGCTCGAACTGCAGCAAGAAGTGTCTGAGGAGCCAATGTGAGTGGTGCGACGGTGGGATCAGGACTGAGGTGGGACTGGGGACCACCCACTTCATAACACTGGCTGATGTTGGGGCAGGCCGACGTCGAGGGCAGTCCCCCGCTGAAGACTGCTAGCTAGAAGGTTTCTGTGGGGTCCTGGCACCTGGCTGCTTAGTCCTTAAGGTTACTTCCTGCTGCAAGAGCCCTAACTCAAAGCAAGATCTGTAGTTATTACTTCATTTCCTTTCACATTTTGAACTTTTCACTATCTCCTCTAGCAACCCCTACTTTTTCTTGCTTTCATAGGCTTTGCAAGCATCTGAAGAGAATAAGGAAAAAGAAACATTAACAGTCTGTATCAAACATAATAACAGAAAAATAAATACTTATAACTGGGGAGTGTTTTCTCCCACAGGGAAACTGGGTTATAATTTTGTTGCTATAACCAGCTGGTTATAATGATGAACACGTGTCTGGTTTCTCTAGTTCAGCACATGCGCCAACCACGATCCTCCTCTTCTCTGCGCCGTTCCCCACCATTCCTGCTCCTCACTGCTGTGAAATTCCCAGACAGAAGTCAGTGGTAAGTTCTTTCTTTCTTTTTTTTTTGAAACAAAAATATCACTGGGCATAGCAATCTACATTTTCAGAGTGAAGAAAAAAATAAACACTACATCAGTTTAGGAGCTGAGCCACTACGAACCGAGCTGAAACCCCAACAGTCCGCGGTTTGATTCCATAGACAAATCTATTTATTTTGTATAATTGCTGTGGCAAAAAAATGATCCCCAGCAATTATACAAAATAAAGGATGAGTAGGTGTGTAAAACTTGGATTTTACACACACCCTCAGGTGGAATGCCTTAATAAACCCCTCGAGCTTCACTCTTGGGATTTATGTGGCATCCTACCCCTCAGGGGTATGTAAAATCCTTGTTATAACCACCTACCCATCCATTATTCTCCATGTTTTTCACAATAAAAAGTTTAACCATTCCTACTAATATAGTCAGCAGAACAATGGGCACCTAGGAACTGGCAAGACCTCGAAATTCTTCTGAATATTTTCATGAGAAGAATCTCAGGCTTCCCACAAAAGTTCCTGAGGCTTTTTTTTAAAGAGCTAGGCAGAGTTTTAAAGTAAAATAAAATGGTTATTTTAAATGCACGCTGAAAACAGAAAATAGAGTTAAAAATCTACGTTTCGACCTTGGGTCTTCTTCAGGAAATATTTAAAAGAGAAAAAAAACAAAGTTAGTGTAGAGGGGAGGTAAAATAAGGGATATATATGTGGGGCAAGAAAAAAGGGGAAGGCTCAGGGAGAAGAAGTGGTAAATGGCAAGATTAAGAGAGAATCTATGAAACAAAAAGGTGATGGGAAAGACAAGGCATAATAGAAGTGAATGAGCTAGAGAAGTCCCCAAGTGGGGACTAATTAACAGGGCCTAGTAAGAAGGCTGAAAGGTGACAAATGTGGGGGAAGGAGACAGAGATGGAGACGTGGTGAAAAAAAAAAAAAAAAATTAAATGTGTACAGTTACAGACTTTAGGGAAAACAAGGGGTGGCTGAAATACGTTAGTAGAAAATAAGTCTATCATTTAAACCGGAGGGATGCTGGGAGCCAAGGTGGATGATCAACTTGGTTTCCATGTTTTTTCTATGGTCAGAAACCCTGCTGAGGGACACAAACAGAAAGGTCATTGACACTGTGGTCTCTGGAGACAGTGGGATACAATGGGTTTATCAGTGTCTCCATTCCAGACTGCCCTGTAATGTTCCCTGAAATGACCAGCAAGGCATCTACCAGTCTCTCAGATGTAAATAGCTGCACACTTCCTGCAAAGAATACAATATATCACATTAGTGGAGATGCATGAGAACTCCTTGGTGATGTGAAAAACACCTGTAGGACCCCGAATTTCAGTCACACTAGAAACAAATTTGCAGGTGTAGCAGTAAGTTCTGTTGCAAGGCTTGGTACCTGGTAGGGAGGAACTGTTAGGAGTAGGTAGGCTGCTGTTTTACCAGGAGATTCCACAAGTTGGGAGGCTGGTGGTAGGAGGCAATAGATGGTTCTGTAAAGGAAGCACCAATGTTGGGGTCAGTTTACAAAATAGGAAAGTTACTGGTGATGATCTTGTGAAGAGAAGGTGTACTCTGATGGAAAGGAAGCACTAGCGGAATTTGCAGTTGTTCTTGCGTAGTTTTAAAGTGCTGTGAAAAACTGGGCAGAATGGAACAAGCCAGATATCCGAAGGAGAAATGGGAGGAAACCGACATGACATTCTTTATAATAAAGAGTTAAAAACTAGCAAAATCTGATTTTAAAATTCATGAAAGTATCTGGTGCATACTCAGATAGCATGCTTCAAGATGAATATGTATTATAAATCACTTATGAGGTTTCAGCCAATGAGTGCACAGAGCCACTGTACCTCTTATCCTGCATACAGTGGTCTCTCTTGCAGGAATATCAGGAGTGGACCATTCCATTTCACAGCTGGGGAAGGCAGCTTCATTTAACTTTTGGAAAAAAAATATTTAAAACTTATAAATCTCTCCCAAAGCACTCTAGCCAACTTGTGTTGGTTACAGACCACTGGGGCCATTGTGGGGTGTCTCATATGGTATTAGAGACTTCTCTCGTGAGGTTAGGTTTTTGCCCAAACCTCATGATCGGAGTCTCTCATACACCAAGAGACACTCTGCAGAGACCCTATTAACTTTCAATAAAATAAATAACAGAAAGATGGCTGATTTATGATGACCTAGCAACATTATCTGTTATTAGAGTCTCTGACAATTACATATAGAATAATACATGGGGTGGTGTGTTTAATGAGATTTTACACATCCCTGAGGTGTCAGATGCTACATAACATGAGGGGGCACAGTCTTAAGTTGGAGGATGGGAGGTTTAGGAGGGAGGTCAGGAAGCACTTCTTCATAGAGAGAGTGGCGGACACTTGGAATGTGCTGCCAGAAGAGGTGATCTCGTTGAAGACAGTGGGCAGTTTTAAGAGAAGCTGGAATAGGCATAGGGGGAAGGTAAGGATCATGGGTAGGGAGGATAGATATGAGGGAGGGCAGGGACAGTAGCTCAAGCTGTGTACCCTGCGGTACGAGCAGACTAGATAGATCAAATGACCTTCTTCTGCTGGCTTCTATGTATGTTCGTATAAACCCTGACAGTGAAGCTCAAGGGGTTTATTTTAGCATCTGACACCGAGGGGGTGTTTAAAATCTCAAGTTAAACATAATTGCTGGGGAGTTTTTTCTCATCACAGCAATTATGTAAAATAAAACAGCCGCAGTCCAGTCAGAATGAAGCACTGTCTGCAGTCTGTACTGCTGAGTGGCTGCTGAAACCTGTTAAAAAAAAAAAAAAAGTTTAACCATGGATTACTTGTTTAATCCACAAACTCAACTGATGAGGCATTTTTTTAATCCACTTGATTTACTGCTGACTCGCCGAGTGACAGAGCAAGGTGGGCAGCTTTCCGGTGCTGTGTATGGGGAGAGCAGTGGCAGGCACATGCATGGAGCGAGGGAAACCTGGCGCATGTTCGCCATTATAACCTGCAGATTATAATGGTGAATTATAACCGTGTTTCTCTATGGGAGAAAAGGCTCCTCAGTTATTATAATGGTATAAAGAAATGAAATACAAAATCAGTTATGCAACATATATAACGGCAATACATTCTAAATAGAGAACTGCAAATACTGATTTCCAGTTACAGAATATGCTCATATGATGCTTAGTAAATTTAAAGAAAATATCAAACCATGCAGAGTATGCCCGGGGATGAGGTATTTTTAACATGGGATTGCTCAGTCGGCCATTGGTCTCCTTCTGCTGTCAGACTCAATGTTTTTTTTTTTATAATAAATCTGCAGATAACCTGTTACACTCTCTATATCCTTTACTATACAGTTTCCATAATGATCTCATAAACAAATGGCTAGATCACATAATGGGACATTATAACGAAACAATACTACAACAGTAGAAAATACAGAACAGTTATGCAAGAACTCACTGTAACAGTAGATCTTTGAGAGAATATCCTCCATTAGGCTACACATTTCAAACTATAAGCCGTCAGCGTCAGGACCATTCAGAAACTTTTTGATAGCCGCACAATTATGTAAAGTGTCAACACGTATATAACGTAGGTGGCACCATCACTTCTCAGTTCCCCACTGCAGATTAGCCTCAGAGGGCCACCAACTGTGAGAAACCAGGTTAGACCACCACCAGGTACACAAGGACAGGCATGAGGCTGTAGACAGGATACTTGGAGAAAGTTGTTAGGTATAGCATCTGCTATAACACTCAGAACACCGAAAGGGGGAAGGGTGATGCATGGCCTAATGGAGGAGATTCTCTCAAAGAGCTACTGTTACGGTAAGTTCTTATGTAACTGTTTGATCTTCATGGAAGAGCTCTCCTTCACTAGGCCACACCTTTGGAACTCCCAAGCAGTACAAAACAGCAGGACTGTAATCGGGATATAAGGCCTTGCAGTACAGCAAGCCCATAACCAGCACGTTTATGAGAGACGATGTCCAGACTGTACTGTTTAGTGAAAGTGTGAACAGTTTACCATGTGGCTATATTGGCAGCAGGGACATTTTTGAAATAAGCAACAGAAGTGGCATACCCCTTGTGGAGTGACCACAAACACCACTGAGAAGTTCCTTACCATACTTCCTATAACAAAATGTAATACAATGTGAAAAAGCCAGTGTGATATGTAATCAGGACAAAACTCCTTGCAATACAGCAAGCCCCAAACCAGCATGTCTACAAGAGACAATGTCCAGACTGTAATGTTTAGTGAATGTGTGAACAGTACACTGTGTGGCTGCAGCACATATACTGGCAGCAGGGACATTTTTGAGTTGAGCAACAGATATGACCATATGCAACACCCGAAAGTTCTTTACCATACATCCTATAAAAGAACATAATACAATGAGCCAACCATTTGGACAGGCATTGTTTAGAGACAGGAGCACCCTCTTTTCCAGCAGGTAATGAAACAAAAAGCTGAAAGGACTTTCTATTGTCCTTGGTGTGATCAATACAGTAACTCTGTATTCTATTTACATCTAAAGTACGGATCAGTGCCTCATCCTGGTTAGCATGCTTGGGATAATAGACAGAAAGGTGTATCATTTGATTCAGTGTGAATTCTGATACCACCTCCAGTAGAAACTTAGGATTCATACACAAAGAGACTCTAAAAAATCAAATAAGGAGGCTCACACATTAAAGCCTGATGGTGTTTCCTTCAGAAGGCCCAATGAGAATGACTGATGGCAGGAGAAAGAACTGAGTGATGGTGCCACCCATGTTATATATGCACTGATGCTGTAGGTCACTGTGGGTGGCCTCTGGCTAGCAGAACATTTCTGGGTGGTACGGACACTGACAGCTTATAGTTCTAAAGGTATGACCCAACGGAAGGGATATCCTCGATGAAGATCCTCAGTTATAAGGGCAAAAACTGATTAAACGTCTAATGTTTTACCCTTGCTGTTTCCAACAAATGGAAAATTGTCAATTCATAACTGCAACATTAAAACCAAAAGTAAATATGGAAATAACTGATTACTCAAGAATCTGACATGCATTCGGTAATATTATAACACAATAATAAATAGCAACAGTGTGAGAAACATATCTGTTTCTATTATTAACTCTACAATAAGGTACTGTATTTTAATGTATGAACGCCTCTCTCTATGTAATATTTCTTAATCCTTTTTGCTATATTATTGGCTCATAGACTATGTTATTGGTGTACTGCCAATACCGTGTGACAGTGCATATTGCTTATATGCCGTGACAGCAGAGGTTTAAAAAAAAAAAACATAACATATGTTTAGACATAGCTTTTCCCTGCATGACATCACCATATTTCACAACATGGTGGAAATGTAGTATCAATATTGGACAGACTCGGTCATATACTGTAAATCTCTGGGCTGTTAACTCCAGGTAATCTGAATACCTTGCTTGAAAAAGATTTTTTATGAGCTTTCAAAATATGACGAACACTGTTCATGAATGTGGCCCTCTACAGATATGGGGCCCAGACACTAGAATATAGGCAAAAGATTAAAGTAAAGGTTTGCGCTGTGGTTGCCCATGCTCACAAACCTGAGCATGCTGTTTTCAGTCAAATAGTGCACCGGTGCTATCCGACTGAATATAGCGGCATGTCAGCGCAGCACGAGGTCAAGTGACTTTGCCCAAACAGGGATCAGAGCTGTGTGCAGCCCATAGGGTGAGCAGAAAACAGCACTCCCATATCTGATAGTGCTGGGGATCAAAGGTGCGACATTCAGCCAGCAACATGCAAATGAGCCCATTGAGCACGCACAGCGTTAAAGGGCCATATATGCATGCCCATTATGGGCTCAATTGCACGGAAAGCGGCAAAAGGTTACACCCCTACAGAGAACGCCCACCGAGCAGGCATTGTGACGAGAAGTCCTTCCACACCCCGAATGCCCAGCCCTGCATGTTACATGACCTCCGTGGTGTCCAATGGCACCACCGCCCTCTGATCCCCATCCTTATAACTGAACAGTTCTTCCCTGGTGTCTAGTGGCACCCCCCCCGCGATCCCCATCCCAATAACAGATTAGTTCTTCCCTGGTGTCTAGTGGCACCCCCTGCCCTCCGATCCCCATTCCAATAACAGATGAGTTCTTCCCTGGTGTCTAGTGGCACCCTCCCCTTCCCTTCATATCCCCATCCCTGTAACTGAATAGTTCTTCCCTGGTGTCCAGTGGCATCGCCCCACCCTTTGATCCCCATCCCCGCAATTTAATGTTTTTTTCCCTGATGTCTAGTAGCACCCCCTGCCCTCCAATCTCCATCCCCGTAACTGAATAATTCTTCTCTGGTATCTAGTGCCCTCCCACACACACACTAACTGCACTGAGCAAATCACCCTGCCACACCCCCCTTTACCTCTGTCACTGCAGATGCCATGCAGATCTGATATGGCAACCAACACAGCCCTCCTCTTACCACCTTGGCTGTCTGCCATATGGAATGACAGGGAGCGTGTGTACTATCTACAGTATAAGGAGTAGGTATGCTCCCTGTCATTTTACATTGCAATCGAGGTGGTGAAAGGAGAGCTGTACCAGTTATCATATCAGATCCATGCAGCACCAGCATCGACAGAGGTAAGGGGATTGGTAAGGTGGTTTGCTCGGTGTGGGCAGTGTGTGTGGGGGGCACTAGACACCAGGGAAGAATCATTCATTTATGGGGACTGGCGGGTGGGTGGTGCCACTAGACAAAAGAGTAGAACTGTTTAATTATGGGGATGGGGATTGAAGGGCGGGGGATGCCACTAGACACCAGGAAAGAACTATTCAATTATGGGGATGGGGATCAGAGGGCGAGGTATCATAAGTATTTCAGAGCTATGAAGACTATTGTCCATTTTGCTCGCCATAGGTTCACTCGTAGCCCAGGATGTTATTAAAACCCAAATAAGTATCCAAATGTGTCTTAAAAATATTCATGTTACTACTGGCAACTACTTCAATTGGTAGTGCATTCCATATCTTGGATACTCTTACTGAGAATTATTGTCTTCTTTTCCTTGTTCTACAGTGTTCACTCATCAGCTGAAGTGAATGTGCCCTAGTATTGTATACTTGCTCCCTAAATGCAAGGCCTAGTTCTTCCCATAGTAGTGTATCATCAAGTGCTCCATAAATCATGCACAAGTCACCTCTGATCCTGTGATATTCCAGGGGGTACAGGCCTAGTTTTTTTAAGCCTATTATAATCCAAAACTCTAACCTCATCTATCCTTCTAGTAGCTCTCCTCTGAATACCCTCCATTACCTTAATGACACCCTTATCTCCTGGTGCCCAAAACTGAGCGCAGTACTCCATATGGGGTCTCACCAAAGAGGTATAGAGGGGCAGCATCACCTTGCTGCTTCTACATTTGATAGTTTGCTTATACAATGCAATATACCATCTGCCTTTTTTATAACTTGTTAATGTAAATTAGGGCTCAGGTCATTTGTAACTCTAACTCTAACACCTAGATCTCTCTCATCCTCAACTGTATCCAATACAGTTGGAGGCAGTATAGTGCAGTGGTCTAAGGCTCTGAGCTGCTAATCTGGTGACATCCAGCAGACCAGACCTGGGTTTGAATCCCACAGCTTCCACTTGCGTACCGTGTGACCCTGAGCAAGTCACTTAACCTCCTTGTGCTCCCAGGTGGCTCCTGTAAAAAAGCTTTCAGCTTAGTGTGCTATACCTGGTTAAACAACTAAATAAAAAAAATACCCTACCACCCATCACATATTGGGCTTGTAAATTGTTTTTCCCAAAATGCATAACTGTGCATTTATTGGTATTAAAAGTAAGCTTCTTAGTTTTTGCCCAACATTCCAGTTCTCCTAAAGTGCTTTGTAGGTTGTTAGCAGCTTCTTGACTGTTAACTATGTGTCCGATGTGGGTATCGTCTGCAAATTGAGACAGCCAAACCCCTGTTGTTGTATTTAATGTTGAAATGTAAATATTAAAAAGACAGGGGCCAAGCACTGATCCCTGGGGGATCCCACTAGGCACCTCCTCCCATCCAGAGTAAGAACGCTTTATACATACTTGTTGCTTCCTGTCAGTCAACCAGGACTCGACCCACCTAGTAATGTTTCTACTTACTCCCTGGTCAATTAAGGCATCTATGAGTTCCCTATGTGGGACCTTGTCAAAGGCCTTAGAGAAATCCAAAAAGATAACATCCACAGCATCACGATTGTCCAGGGCTTCACTAACTTTACCATAAAAATCCAACAGGTTGGTAGGCATGATCTTCCCTTTGTAAACCCATGCCGAGTTTTATCGGTATTACCGACCAAAAGTTCCCCAATATAGTCTTTGACAATACCTTCCAAAATGTTGCCCAAGACAGACGTCAAATTGATTGGTCTATAGTTAGTAACTTCTTGTCTTGATCCCTTCTTAACAATTGGTACCACTGTGGCTTGTCTCCATTCCTCAATAACTTGCCCTTCATTAATAGATTTGAAGAACAATGCAGTAATAGGTCCTGACAGAGGTACTGCTAATTCTCTAAGACTACGTGGATGTAAGCCATCCGGGCCTAGAGCTTTACTGGGGTCAAGTCTTTGTAATAATTCCCTTACTTTTGTTACTTCTACTATAGATTCACCTGTTTTAATTTGATCTACATGATCTTTATCAGCAAAACTTTTGGTATTAAAAACAGAGGAAAAGTACTGGTTACATTCTTCTGCCATATGTACATTGTCAGTTATTAAAGCCCCTCCTTGGTCTTTAATTGGACCTATAGTGGTCACCCCACCTCTTTTCTTATTTATGTACACATAAAAGAATTTATAATTATCCTTAACCCTACTTGCCAGATCCATCTCATATTTCTTCTTTGCCTTCCTAATGCTCATTTTAGATATCTGTAGGCATTTTGTATACTTTTCCCAACATTTTTGCATGCCACTATGCTATGCCCTTAAAAAGGCTTTATTCTTTTTATGTCTTTCTTCACTGTAGAATTCCTCCATGGGGTTTTATGTTTTTTTACCTTATCATATTTCCTAATTAAAGGTATATGTTCCTTGGTTACTATGGAAAGTTTATCATTAAATATATGCCACATACTGAGTAGGGATTGGTTATTAAAAGCAGTGACCCAATCTCAATTGGCTGTATCATTTTTCATGCCCTCAAAGTTGGCTTTATTAAAATTGAATGTGATTGTACTATCAGTTATACAACCTAAATCTCCCATATAACTGAATCTAACCATAGAATGATCGCTGGAACTAAGAGGATGCATGGTCTTGCAATTCAGGATGTTACTTCCCAGATTGCTCAGGACCAAGTCCTATATATGGCCACCCCCAGTATTTTTCATAACTATCTGTTCCATATTGTCAGTGTCAGTGGCTCAGTAGGTAGCACACTCGCCTCTGAGGCCGGGAGATCAGAGGGCTGTGGGTTCAGTTCCCACATCTGGCACTTGGGTTAATATCCCAGTACTGACACTGTAGTGCAGCATGAGGGGTGCTGCACTTCTGAGGTGCCGTCTTTCGGATGAGACGTTAAACCGAGGTCCCATCTGCCTGGATTGGTGGTAGTTCAGGTGGATGTTAAAGATCCCATGGCACTTATCGAAAAGAGTAGGGGAAGTTCCCCGGTGTCCTGACCAAATTTCCCTCATTCACTATAAATACCACCAACAGCTTAATCTGGTTCAAAGTCAGTTGGCATTCATCTGTATCCCCCTGCCCCGGGTCGTGCCAGAAAATAGGCAAGATTTGTCTAGTGCACTTACCCGGTCAACAAAAACGAAATAAATAAAATAATATTTGTCAATAGGAATGTCTCCAAGTATAAACTTTCCACATGTGTATCTGTTACCAAGGTACCCCAATTAATCCCCGGGAGATTAAAGTCTCCCATGAGTATAGCACTGTTAGTAGATGACAATTTATTAACAAAATCTAGTAACAGAGACTCTTCCTTTTGTGAGACAGATGGTGGCCTATAAACTATCCCCAAATTAACACTATTTCGGTGCTTCGGGAATATTTTAATCCACTATGCTTCTATAGTTGGCCATTGAGCTAATTCTACATTTTCAGCATTTATGTTATCAGTGATATATAGTGCCACTCCTCCCCCTCCTTCTATCTCTATGATACAAGATGTACCCCAGAATACTCTTATCCCAAGGATCATTCTCCCGACACCATGTTTCCATAATTGCACATATATGTATGTTATGATAATGTAAAGTGTGAACTAATTCATCAAATTTATTATTGAGGCTTCTGGCATTAAGAAGAAATTTCCATTCTGTTATACTTGGCTGGGTGGTATTGTCTATCTTATGTGAAGGGTTGTTCTCATCCCCCCTGGCAAATAGTTTAAATTTTTATCTATTTGCTGTCGTAGTCTGTTTGTAAACACCTGCTTTCCATGCTTATTTAGATGTAATCTGTCCCGAGCAAACATCCTATGGTTCTGGAAACCCTCCCAGTTGTCCAAAAAAGTATACCCCTGTCTAATACACCATTGCTTGAGCCATCCATTAAAGGTAATTATGTCACTATTTTTTGCAGGATTTGCTCTGGGAACTGGGAGGAGCCCTGATATTATTAAACCACCACCTTGAGTTTTAATAGTTTCCCCTACCATTTCAAAATCTCTTTGGATGTTCACTGTATTTCTTCTACCCAAGTCATTAATTCCTACATGTAACAGTGTAACTGGGGCTGATGTATGCTCTTGCAATCCTGGAAGGAGCTGCCTAACATTGTCAATACCTGCCCCAGGTAAGACACTTACTGTAGTGTGTAGATTACAATTTCTACATATTGTATGGTCTATATAATGAAGCATGGAGTCACCTATAACCAGGACATCTCTAGGGGTATTATCAGTAGTGAAAGTTGTTATATTCTTTGTTGGACTGACTGAATTATGTGCAATCTGTATCCTTGGGGAGGTGCTTTGTAATGTTGAGAATGGTAAATTAACTTCACTTTGTTTCTCATTACCTGAATCCCTCGCAAAGGCACTATATCTATTAGCAGTTAAAATGTTAGTGCTTTCCCCAATGTTTCTCCTCCCTTTTTTACTACCAGATTTTGGAACCAGACACCAATCATTTTCCCCTCCAATCTTTATAGTATCCGATTCCTGAGGAGTCTGATGTGTGTATGACTCAGTTACTATAGTGTCTACCACTGAGTCTATGTATTGCTTCAGACTACTTATGTCCACTTGTACCTGGACTCTCTGTTGCAACAAGATGATTTCAACTTTAAAGGTAACAATTAGGCAACATTTATCGCATTCATACTCAGGGTATTCATCCCCTTCGATGTACACACCACATTTATTGCAGCGCTTCATCTTGACACTCATGTACAGAAAAATGTTTTAAAAGAAAACCCACAAACAAGTTTCATACAGCACAAATTCTCATAAAAAAATCACAAAGTTTCATACAGCACAATTCTCATAAGAGGGGTGTAAGGAGCTAGTGGCTTGTGTTCAGGTACCAGAGGTGTGCCACTAGACACCAGGGAAAAACTACTCAATTATGGGGACAGGGATCGAAGGGCAGGGGTTGCCACTAGACATCGGGGCATGCGTAGATGCAACAGTCTGGTGTTGGGAGGTAGGTGTGAGGGTGTTTGCCTATAGTACCTTTGCTTCCCACCAGGGCCCTGCAACCCATTAAGTCAGGGTTTGCAAAGACTGTAACTTGTGCCCACTCGGGTGGCATTTACACCTGTGTAAACCTCTCAATATACTGCTGTGCCTGTATGCAAGGGGACCCATCATTTCCATGGGCGCAGCAGCAGCTCATCACCCAGGTGCTAACAAGTTTTGCCCACACTGTGATGGTGTCTAAATATAAACCCCACCCACAAATTAGATGCAAAACACGGTTATTGCGAGCAAACTCCCATTAGCACCTGGGCTACGTTTTGAATATCTGGCCCCTCACATTCATCTGCCGGGTCTAGCCAGTCATTCAAGGATCATCAGAACTAACATTTCTATGCATTTCAAAAGCACAAAATAATATGCAGAAAAGAGCATTGTTATAGTAAATTTTATTTAAAGTACTTTCAGGGAAAATTGTATATCATACAAGTAAAAATACTACTATTGAACAGTGTAAAAAAAGTCATGGTATCTTTTTTCCAACACTCGGCTTTTTATACTTTATTTAAAGAAAAAGTGAGGAATGCTAAGTGTTTCGGAATCCCCCCCAAACTCAGACACTAAAAAGGACTGTGAGTTCATGCCATTCATTTTACGGCTTTTTTTTTTTTTTTTAAACAAAGAATTTAAAAAAATGAAAGGGTGTGATCTATAACTGAAAAAAACATACAGTATGGACACAGTAAGACTGCGTCTTTTATAACGAATCAATATACATATTCTTTTATAAAGAATTAATATATATATATATATATTCATGATACAACACAAAACAGGAAGATTTCACCATGATTAAACAAAACAGAAAAAAATGTTGAACACAATATAACTCAACATGTATGATGTGACATCAGTTTATACCATCTGCATTTGGGGAAACACTGTTAAATGAAAGAAAAAAGGGGCACTTCTGACTTTTGCCAAGTGCCTATAATGCAGGATTTCTGAGAAACAGAAAGGGAAAATACAGTAACATAATTTGGCATTATGCAAAAATTCAGCCAGTGAACCTGAAAATCAGCAACAACCCATCCCTTACAAAGATATAGATTACTTCATGTGATCATTGTATATTCTTCAGGTTGTAGTTGCCAATAACACAGTCCACACATTCACCTTTCTCTTCTGTATGCACTTAGAATGTTTAGTAGTTTACAAACTTAAACCTAGAGTAGGTCTGTTCCCAGGCTTCTGAAATACCAATCTATAGAAGTGCACCTATTCTAAGTAAGTGTAAAAGGTATCCACAGTTATCCATTGTCTGTTTTTACCTACAATTGGTTCATTTTGATCTTAAAGGATATACAACGCACATGGCGGATTCTGCATTTCATAAAGACTACACAGACTTGTCTTGTATCCATGGATTTAGCTTACTAAAGCTATAGCAGTACTGTAGTTCCCATCGTAGATAAAAACAAACTGACTGCTAAAAAGTCCTGTTTACTTAACACCTCATTGTTGCTGGATTTGACCTTGACTCGCAGTGCCGTCTTTGAAATCCATAGTAGATTTGTATCCCATATTGCACCAATGTCTAAATTCATAGATCTTTCTTTTATTACAATACTTAAGGTGGCCAACATGCTCCTTAGCATACCATTTATTGAACATATGCCAGTTTACTTTTTGAAATTATTGCAAGCTCACAGATATGTCATGTACCTTTTGCTGTGCATAACAGTAAACAGTTTTGGTGCATGCTTTTTAAGAATCTGTGGTTATCTTGCATAAAAAGCGGAGGTTCTTTTTATTTTAAGAAAGGATCACTTGTTTTCCTCTTCTTACAAAAAGTAAACCAAATATTTCCTATTATATGGGCATTTGTTCCAGATTCCTAAAAATTGGTCTAAGTTTTAATATAAACAGTTTGTAATGCAGAGACTAGAAATGTCTCTACGGTGTCCACTGAATAAAGGTCCTCAAAACCAGTCTTTTTGTCCTCAATATACCATTTAGCTGGAAAAACGATTTAAGCATTTCCACTAGCTGAGTATGAGAACTGTGGAAAATGAGGTCTTCTTTCATTATCTATAGATTCCAAACTGTCACCTGTAAACCAAAAAAAAAAAAAAAACATATTTACAAAAAATAGGCACACGAGTTCAAGAAACAAATACTTTGGTGTAAAATACACATTCAGAGCTCAGTAAAAATATAGCAAAGCCCTTCTAGCACTTGAGTCCATTATCCTGTGTTTGTAAATGCTTGTATTTCAGAAACTCCCTTCTGATTCTCAAGCCACTGTTTATATCTCCTTACAAATGGGTAGGTAAAATGGAGTGACAGGATTGGTCAGAACAGGCCTCAAACATGCGCTGATATACAGTAGTTGAATGCATAATTATCCTGGTCCTCAGCTTCATCACAGATCACTACACCAGTATATATCTGTAAAAAGGAATGTCACCATAAACCTAGATCTAAGAATATCTTCTCCATAGAGTATCAGTTTGGTCTTGGAGCTGGAGGCGAAAGGAGCCTGCAGGAACCAGAATTTTTGAGGGCCCGTGACACCGGTGCCAAGCACCTATGCACACAGTATCATCTGCGTGCCTGCAGGGTATAAACTGGGACTGGGCTCAACCACCTAAGTACCTTCTTTTATGAAAGATGAGAGCAAAAACTTGTCTATCCAAAAATGCTATTGGTGAAAGTGTACAGAACACAAGTGTTTTTGAAGGTGTGACCAATACTGCACATAGCAGCCCTGTACACAGTCTGAAATAGGGACTAAATGGAGCGAAGCCACTGAACTAACCATTACTTGGGTGGAGTGAGCTCTGACAGAGCACTCCAATTGCTGCCCTGCTAATCTGTAGCAGTGCTGAATGCAACTGACGTTCCAGTTCGAGAGCTAGTATGTGGAAACAAGGAGCCCCTTTTGACTGAATTGAAAGGAGTAATCCCTTCATTCTTACTGACATTTCTTTTTTTGTTAGCTCCAACATTGTCAGCTGGGGAAGAATAGTTACATAAGGGTATTGTACACCCCTACCAGTGTATAAGTGATATGGTCAAAAACCTTTTGACTGCCATGGTAATACTTTAGAACTCCAACAACATGGAGATTCCAATTGTCAGTTAGTCCACATTTTTGCCAAACAGCTATAAAACAATCTCCAATATTCAGAAGTTAGGACAAGTCCATTTAAAAACATCAAAGTAATATACTCCATGCAATCTATTTCAAGCATTTAAACAGGCTGGGGCATCCCTTTGACTTCACAGCTTTGTGGTTGCTTCCCTCTAGAATATCTGTTCAGGATTTCTTAAAAATAAAATTAGCATACAGAATATACATAAAATAAGCAACTGGATGACTAAAAATACCACATTTACGTTATCTGCAGGTTCTGACCTCTAAGTGGTGAAGCCGCCACAAGTGAGGTATACAGAGGTAAAAACTGCACGTAAAAATGAATGTGTACTTTTTAGCCATCCCATAGCATATGTCATTTATACAATGACAGTGCCTCTCCAGCAAGGTAGATAAGAGTGGTCAAAACTTAGCATTTTATTTTAAAAATAACATTTAAAACCTTGATTCTGGGCCTTTTCCCCATTCACAATGGACCAATCCACTGCTGTCATACACATCCAAATGAGTACATTCTAATGAACACATTCAAATAAATACTGTATGCCACATATTCCAAATAAGTCCAGGTAAGGACTTAAATAATTTGAAAATTCTAATGGGTGTTCTGAAATCTGATGATGCTTCTGGAGTGGAAGCATCCACTATGACATTCCTGACATGACAACATATAGAATACTGGATGTACAACTATGCACAACCAGTGTGTTCTCTCACAGAGGGGGTTCTGATTCCCTCTGACCTCGAGAGCGAAGATCGAGAGGTCTGTGGGAATCAGAATTCCGAGGTGGCAGAACACACTGGTTATGCATAAAGTTGCTCATCCTGTATTTTTTTATAGTGTATAGCATTATGTGAAATGTGCACATTGTGTTTTTTTTCTCTTTCACAATGAAACTGACTTGAGCAGGCCCTAAAGATTATAGAATGCTGTTCTACCACAGAAGGGTACAATCACCATGACCTCTGACTGTGGTACACCACCATTTTGAAAAGGATGGATTTCTATACAGAACAATGCTCTCTACTATATACTATGAATGATTTACTTTCACTCTAGGTGCAAAATAAATATGAGATATGCTATGTACTTCCTTACATACAAAATAATTTTAATTTCAGGTTTTGACCTCTGTTGACCTCATAAGTGGAAGAGCCATGATTAAGGTTTATAGAGGTCAAATCCTGAAACTAAAAAGAAATTATTTTAAAGCAGTGCATGGCATATGCCATTTACATAATCATACTGCATGACTAGGATGGTAAGGTGGTCCAAAATGTTGAAACATTCTGCATAATTCTAGAAGAAGCTGATGCAACTTAAGTGAAAATATCATTTGTTGAGTAAGCTGGAGTGGGAATAAATTATTTATTTCCACTGCAGCTCTGTACGCCATGAAAAAAATTTGTCACAGTCACTGCATAAATAGGGGGTATTTCAAGGAATCTTGTCAGCAATGAGTGGTAGAGTGAAGCCTGAGTTCCAGGTCAGCACTGTTTGCAACATTCCAGAGTAAATAAAAAGCTTACTTCTGGATACCTTATGCAATGTTCTAGTTATACCATGGAACATTGAATGCCACTGTGATGAGGCTTCAGGGAAATCAAAATCTTCATCACCCCAGAGGTGAATGACAATTTTTATTCAGCTGTTATTCACCCCAACCATAATATAAACAGTGGATAAGACACGGCCCGACTGACTATATACAATGGGCTGACTCAAAATATGCAATTAATCTTCACATGTGAGGGGGCAGGACCATAAACTCATGAGTGGCAGAGCCACAAATGAGTTATGAAAGTTCTGCCCACTCACAACTGATGATAAACTGCCTATTATGAACTGGGGATCGTAAATGAACAATGCTGATTGGCCGAGAAGTTTCTAAAGCTGTGATGATATCAGGCTACATCATCACGGTTCCAAAAAACCTCCAGCCACCAGCTTCCTCACTCCCAGTGTAATGGTCTCCATGTCCCAAAGCGAGTCAAACCTCCAATCGGCTGCTACTGAAAAGAAACTGAAATCCTCACAACTGTTCCCCCTTACATGTCGCCCACTCTCTAAAGAGAAATAAACATCTCTCACCCTGCTTCCTTTCACGGCACCAACTACAGCAGCACTCTTGACATGAGTTTCTCACTCCATAACAACTCAAAAAAGAATCCAACCACATTTCCCCACCACAACATGCTGTCTCACGCCAAATAGCAGTTAACAGAAATCTGCAACCCGCTCTTCGAGAATTTTCCCATCAAGATCACAAATATAAACCACGATGGCTTACCGTTTCTCTTGGATTAAACCTTACTAACAGACATCATGAGGAAAAAAAAACTTCTGTCACTGTGAGCAGCCGCGGTCCGTGTTGGTGGGCAGTCTCCCAATAAAACAATTAAGGCACACTTCAGTACGCAGTTTAAAAACAAAAAATGGAGAACATAGCATAAACTGATGAACAATCCCCCAGAAGCATACTATTATGTTTTTCTTTTAGGTTGGATGTAGGAGAGGGAGGCAGCAGAACACATAGGGAGACATCCTTACACTACCTACTACCATCTCCTACAATAGCGCCACCTGCTGACTGCAGCCTTAACAGAACGATTTTGTTAAACAGTACTCCTACACTACCCCTTAGAAAGCTTTTTATATATTTTATTTTTTGCCAGTTTATTATTTACACCAATTTTGTAATCCAGTTCATAATAGTAATAATGCACTCCAGGATGTGGCATATCATGGGATATCGTCACTTCTCAGGCAGTTGGACGCACTCGGCCTATGGCCTCGTGCCCAACCACCCAAGGCGTGACAATATCTCATGACATACCACACCCTGTCATGCATTATTGCTTAATTTTGAAATCAGGCTATTATTGTATATTTGATACATAAAACAGCAATTTACAAGTTATAGCTTTTAAATTTGCAGTTTATTTACGGATTTTGCTGCTTTTCTTTGACTTTAACTGGTTACTTCAGTGCTGCATTAGGCACTGTGATGTCATCAGCATTGTAGAAGCTGCTCTGCTGCTCTCTGATTGGTTCAGTATTCCACTGTGATGACAGCAACTTAAAAAATATACATGGTGACAACAGTAACAATGACATATTTTGATATCTTGCTGTTACTGACGTCACTGACCAAGATATCTTTTTTATCTTGTCATTTTCACCCCCACTCCTGTTGTACATATTTATTTTCATGAGAGGCTAATGACAGTATGATGTTTTATGAGTGGTGATGCCATGAGTGAGCTATCTTAATTGGCCTCGAATGAAAAAAAATATGATGCCTTCAGTCAGGCCATGTCATATTCTGTTTATACAGATAGATGTTTTGGGAAAGATATGTTTAGGAATGTGTAAAAAGGTCCTTGTGACTATGACATTTTGACTTTTGGTTTCTTTACAGCTACAGTACTTGTTTGGGAGTGGTCTCCAATATGTATTAATACTTCTGTTTAACTCACTTAGCCCCATAGCTTTACATTATGGCTGGTACATAATGAAAAAGTCTGATGTACAATTCATTTTTTTTTTTTTCTTTTTTCAGGGTATTTGTTCATTGAAAACATGAAAACAACTGAATTTTCTCCCTTTTTTGCTGATTATAATAAAATCTAAAAGGTATCTGTAAGTGAAACACCACTCATTTTGTAGACGTTTTTGTACTGAACAACATTCATGCTCACAGAACCATGTTACCATTTTTGTTTTAATGTTATTTGCAGTAGTTATTTTAAAACGTAAAACAAAAGAAAAGTATTTTCTGCCGTTTTTTGCTCATTATAAAAACATATATATATATATATATATATATATGCATATATGAAACCACTCATTTTGTAGATATTTTTGTACTGAACAACTTTTGTGCTCACAGTATCATGCTATTGATTTTGTTTTAAAGTTCTTCGCAGTTGTTCCTAGACAAAGTGAAAAATAATTGAATATTCTGCCTTTTTTTTTTTAAATTCTGCTTTACTGACTTCAGTGCTACACTTGGCTATTGTGATGTTATCAGTATTGTGAAAGCTCTCCTCTGACTGGTTCAGTATGCACTGTGACATATCCAACTTTGCAAGATACTATATTATCTTGTTATGTTGGGTCAAGATAACACTTTTTATCTTGCTATTTATCCTAACACATATGTTGTATAAATAAGTGATATGCGGGGTGTGCCTGTGGGATAATAAAGTTATTTGCACAGTTGCCTGTGACCTCGAGTAACCTCACGAGTGGCGAAGTCACGAGTGAGGGTTATGAGTGGTCACTGGCAACTGCACAAATAACTTTATTATCCCACAGGGACCCCCCGCATATTTAATTTAAGCAACAAGATTTTTGGGGTTCATTATTGTCATATTTTATTTTTTTCTTAAAGGAAAACTCCATGTTAAAATCAGAAAAAGATATGTAGTAGTCTTTTTTTCTGTGTTCTACCCAGTTCCCAGCATTTTCTTTTCCTCTGGCTGTGAGAGATGTTTTTTATAACTTTCCCTAACTGTTTTATTGCCCTTGGAGGTTGCCATTCTGGTTTCGTTTATGGCTTCTAGTCTTCCCAGAGTGCCCTTTGGTGTGATGTCTAATTGCCCCTTCAGGAAGCCAGTGTCTTGTTACAAGGTCTGTCACAGCTCAGTCACAGAGAAAATACTTCTTCCAGAGAAGACAAACAGCTAGATTTTGGGTGAGTGTAATCATTATTATTTTTTGATATCAGTACCTTGTCCTGCTATGCTCTGCTGTATATGTGTGTGTGTGTGTGTGTGTGTGTGTGTGTGTGTGTGAGTGTGAGTGTGTGAATCATGTCACTGTTTACTCTATTCTTCTCAAGTCACTTTCAGTTTTTGCACCAGTACTAAGTAGCAAAAATTGAACATTACCTTATAGGCTGTAACATAGCAGGACAAGGTACTAATATCAAAAAATAATAATGATTACACTCACCCAAATGTAGCAATGTGACTTCTTCTCTGAAAGAAGTATTATCTTTGTAGGCTGAGCTGTGACAGACTCTGCTAAATCTAGGGGCATAGCTACATCACTGTGACATGAACCAGGGTGCATCGTAGGAGAAAGAAAGCCAATAAACCTATGTGTGATGGAGATCCCCAGGGGTTGTAAAACTACCATACAGCTAGCAGGCTAATTTAGGAAAAACTCCTAATAGCAGACAGAGGGAAGGACACATTAGGACTTAGCATACATATCAAAACACTCTACATGACATATGTTTTTGCACATTCTGGATGGACTTCTCCTTTAAGTTCCTTTCCATGTTTTTTTTCTGTGCCTGGTTGCTGTGTCTAGTTTGCAGGATTGCTGTGCTGAGAAAGAGGAAAAAATTGCTTTTTTCGTAAGGGTGTTTTCGTTTAAAATGTGGTTCTGTTTTCAGGGGGGGATTGGGTTAGGGTGTGCATTTTGTGAGTGTTTGGGACTGTGATAGCTTGGGTTGTAAAGGGCACTGTGAGAAGTTGAAAGTGAAACTGGGAGGCAGTACTGCTGAGCAGGCAGCACAGGTGGTGGTGGTGGTTAGTGATGTAGTCACTGGGTGGATAAATAAATTTATCCACACAGTGACTCAGATAAATGGATTTATCACACTCTATTTATCCAGATACCTGTTGCATAAATGTGGTTCTCTGGCAATTTTTATTCTCACCATCATTGTATGAATCATAAAACTTAGTCATGAGCACTTAACCCAAGCAATAGATGAGGGCTCACCATACAGTCACCCCACCCCCAAAAAAAAACAACAACATTCAGAATACTAACCAGTTGTGCTTATCAGTTTAAGCAACTTCTTTGTACCAATACCTTTACTTTCCTATATGTTCGATACTGCTGTAAATCCAGTCTCCCGAAAAAGTAATACTAGAATTTTTGAGATATATATACATATACACACACATATATACATATATGTAAGCAATAATACCTGACATAGTGGGTGGTATTGGGAAATACTGGATGGCCCAGGGGCGTAATTGGGCCTGGCGCCGCAGGCAGAGGGCCTTGCAGCCCCTGGAAGGTCCGGTATTTCCCAATACCCCACCCTGGAGGATATTATTGTGCTTAGAAATGGACCATGTGTCATTTTTATGTAAAAAAAAATAATAATCCAGGAAACTTTAAGAAAAATTATAAAAATTATTGTATAGTTTTTTTTTTTTGGGGGGGGGGGCAAAATAGTTCCTCCACTGGTATATCTCTCAGTAGAGGGCACTGCTCTCTTTCATGATTGCTTGCCTGGGTGTGCTTACTTTTTCTCCCCACAAAGAGACTGTCATTTTTACTTCTTTTCCTGCAGAAACTTTTGTGTCATCCCACCCCATGCACACAGGCAGGGTTTTTTTTTCCTCCTAAGTGTGCGAATCCTATGTGTCTGCAAGCAAGCAATCCTGTGTGTCTGCAAGAGACAGCACCACATTGTACCGCTCGCTCCACAATGTCAGAAGCAGTGTTGGTACAATTGTCTTCCACTGATGGAGATGTGCTGCCGTGTTGCGGCACTTAAGGGAGCACGTGGCTGCCTGTATGAGGAGGGACTTTCGGTCAGAGCTAGCAGCGCTCTGTATGACCACAAAATGGTATTTCTTTTTCCCCAAGTGTTTGTTTCTTTTGGGTGTATTACTACAGTTTGTGTTTTTATTGTGTATTTGGGGAATCATGGAGGAAAGGCCTTCTGTCACTGGGAGGGGGGTAGGCTCACTCTGTCATTCACTTAGTGAGTGGAAAACAATGGCTGTTTCTGGGCTATGCATTTTCAAGTGGCACAGGGATACCAGTTTGAGGTTGGGGCATGCAGTTGGGACTTGTTTTGTACAGTGCTCTACTGAAAAATGTAACTCTGCTAGCCAATCAGGATGCTAGCATTTACATAACCATTTTCTAATGGACAATATTTGCCAGAGAAAGTCAATGTTCCAGGGAGTGGCCCCATTGAGAATGTTGGAGCTAAAAGAAAAGGAAAATAAATGAATTTCTCCTTTCTGCATCACTCCACTTAGTAAATGGGGAAGAGTTATTACATATAGGCTTTAAGAAGCAGTACCCATTTTAAGAAGGGAGGGGGTGCATAATGTCCAATGTATGGCCCAGAAGGGCAAATACTGGATTTACCTTTTAACAGCTACCTGCAAAACTCTATGCCTGATGTCTACATCTGCTGAACCCTGAACATCAAGTCTTGTGCTTCATAGAAGTGTGATAGAAGTGTGGATGGAAGGCCATGCTGCCACAGTTCCATAACATATGCTTCTGCCTTTTCTGCTCAGGATGCCAAAAGGACCCTGGTAGAAAGTGCTCTTATTAACACTGATGCCTTTTTCGTTCCTGTCCTGTGCAGTATGCATCGTGACGCAGGAACTTCCCCACCATGCCCAGTTCTACTTAGATACTTTCTGCCCACTTCTGGTTGCCCAAAAAAGTACAATAAATCTCACTGACATCCTGAGCTCCTCATTTCTCTTCAAGTATGACTTAACTGCTCTGTGTAAATCAAGTTTATGTTTATGCAGTTCTTTCTCTTTTGGAATTGCAGGTTTTGGTTAAGGGGATGGAAGGAAGACACATTTCTTGGTTCACATGGAATGCTCTGAGCCTTCGGGGAAAGGTGGACAAATTAAATAAAATCATCTACTACTACTACTACAGCAACCTTGTGAATAAAGGATGGAACCATTCATAAAAATACCTTGTACTTATACATTATAAGACAAGGTTCCTTAAGCAAGGGGCTTTCAGTTTGCCAATTTATCTGGCCAAATAAATCACAATTAGGAAATAAACCTTTTAAGACATAATGTCAAGAGGCACTGATGCTAGAGGCTCAAATGGTTGCCTACAAAGAGCTTGTAGCACCAGATTAAGATCCCAGGGAGGAGCTAGAGATCAGAAAGATGACCGTGAGCGACTGACCACACTACGGAAGCGAATGACACTAGTACTGGTTCCTAAACAGTAACCTAACACTGGTCCCAGCATGGCACCAACAGCTGACACCTGACCTTAGAAGGTGCTTCAGGCTAATGTGGTGACTGTGGTAACATGCACCAGAAAGGAAAAAAATGCATAAATATTAATTTAGGCATGCTATACTGTGGAGACCATGTACCAAAATGGACGCATAATTGTCTGTCTGGTTTCTGGCTTCTGTGAGGGTAAGGTATGCGTACTATTCAAGGTGTGCCCCCCCATCATGACTGCGCAGCAGCCTTTTTTTAAGTTGCAGAGCAGCCAGCACATGTAGTCGCAGGGTTGGTGGGGGGGGGTTGCCAAAAGTGGAGGATCTCACAAGCAGCAGCTGCAGCAGTGATTAGTGGCATCTCTTCACTGTGACTGGTCTGTGTGGCCAATCAACTTCATCTCCATGCCTGCACCCCTCCCTCCTCATGTTTCAGTCTCCTATCTACAGTGCGCCACAGTTTGTGTAGTCAGTGCCATCTTTGGAACGCCAGCACTGACAAAGATAATGTACTGGAAGGGAAGGGCCTCCAGAGTGCACAGATCATCACTGTTTTAAATCCAGTAGGTGTAAAACATAGCAGGCTCAGCAGAACTTGCTTAACTTGTGTTGACTTAATTGGTCAGTCCATTCTGTGAGTACAGACACTGATGTGACTGGTGTGTGTGTGTGTATTACTGTTGCCAGCAGGTCATAGTTTGAAAGGTGAGAGCGGCAATGAGAAGCGTCTCCTAGAACAATGCAGGAATCATGGGGACATGATAGAAACATTGAAATACTTTAAAGGCAACAACAGGGTGCACGTGTAGAACCTCTTTCAGGTAAAGGACTACAGCAGGACTAGAAGGCACAGCCTTTGACTTAAGGGAGGAAAGTTCAGAAGCAATACGAGGAAATTCTTCACAGAGTGCATTGTGAAACCATGGAACAGCCTGCCGGAGGGGATGGTTGGAGCCACGACAGTGGGGGAATTCAAGCGGGCATGGGACAGACACTGTGGGATACACAAGCAGGCAGCTAAGTGGGGGAAGGAAGCCAAGGGCAGACTTGATGTATGGTATGGTCCCCATCTGCCGACAACTTCTATATTTCTATGTATCTAAGGTTGTCAGAAAAGTTGTTTGCATACTGCAGTCCAATTAGTCCTGGAATCCATCCATTGTTCCTCACAGGCTACTCAAGGTGAGCCGAGAAGAAGAGCACACAATGCACCATAGGCAAGTAGGCCATGTGGTAGTTTTGAAGTAAAACAAATGTTTCTGTCTCATGCATCTTCTGGTTATTATTATCGGGAAGTGTGTTGCAGTCATATGACTGACCACAGCAGCTGTCCTTCCTTGTAGAGCTCTGGGCTGGCACGGACTCCAGAGTGGGGCTGTCTCTGTAGGTACTGACTCCAGAGTGGGGCTGTCTCTGCAGTACCAGTAACTGCACTCTCACAAGCTAGTGCAAGCCAGACAAGCCACAAATATCTGAGAGGGGGGCGACAGTAAAACAAAAAATTCAAACGCCCATATATTGTATGTTACCTGATGCTGTCCTCTCTGTTTCATAAATAAGTAATGCAATGTTATAGTCTGGATCCCAAAAAACTGAATTTGGACCCACTTTTTTAACACTGGTGGGTCCAAATGGACCCATGGTTTAGGAACCCTACTGCTGTCACTGAGCTAATCCCCTGTCTACTTCAGATTGTAGAAAATCTAAGATCTGCAGAAATGTTGCCATAGTGGGCTTAAAACCTCAAGCTATTGGCTCATTTCAAGAAAATATTCCATACCCTGTCATCAACTGCAAAAGTTGAAGACTTCCTCAGGGACATCAGGGTACCCAAGACCTTTGCAGAGAATCCTTGTTGCAGGAGTCTCCTCTTCTCTGGAGTCAGGCTGCCAGTTGCATAGTTACTGGGTCTGAATGTAGATCTGGACCTCAGCCTAACAGGTTTCTGCAGCAAGGGAGGCAGAATAGGGCCTGAACTGCCAGGTTTACTAGATCTGAAAACAATGGCCTGCTTTGCCATTCTGGAGCAATCAGAAGGAAGTTTCCTTTGACTGCTGTCTCAAAGGATCCTTGGATGTACAGGAAGCAGATGAAACAGACACCCTTAGAAAGTTCCATTGCAGAGACAGGGCATCCACCACTTTCCACGGGCATAGAAACTGGCTGAAGAAGCACATGTTGTACTGGGCATTTTCCTTTATGCGAACAGGACTATATGTGGCCGTCTGAATCTTCTTCTACACAGCATATTGAACACCTCCAGACTTAGTGACCTTTCTCCTGGATGAACTATCTGGTGGCTTAGCCAATCAGCCTGGACATTCAGATCTCCTGCTAGATGGATGGCTGCAACTGGCAGATTTCTTTCCACCCACTGAAACACCTTAATGCTTCCATGCTCTCACTTTCTGTGCCCTCCCCTCAATTGTTTGTGCATGCAATGGTCAGTGCATTGTCCAAGAATACCTTCACTGCCTAATACGGAGTATGGTTCTGAAAATCTGATCTGACTGCACTAGAAACACTGTCCACACTTCTAGAACATTTTTCTGAAGCTTCTGTTCTTTTAGTTTGCAAGTCCCCTGTATTGGGATCTGGTAAAACACCACTCGCCAGCCAGAAAGGCTGATATCTGTGGTGAGGATCATCTCCTGAGGGGGGCAGCTACAGAACAGCCCTGTATGAGATTTTCAGGACCCTCTTACCATCACAGAGGTTGGTGAACTGACTAGGGGAGCCATACTGGTGCCTAGTAATTCTCTGATGCTAGAAACTAGATTGACAAACAGCAATGTCTAGTTTGGTCTCATATGAAACACAGAAAATGAGGGTTACTCACCTGTAACTGTAGTTCTAGGAGTGGTTTATGGTGCACATCTACACTCTGTCAGTCTTCCGTTCCATCTAATTCTAGTCAGAATGTCTGCAAGCTAGGCTCCTATCACTCACCCTGGTGGTATACTCTTCTGCTCCACCCTGTGACATCAGATCTTGCACACTGACAGCAGGGACCTGTGTGCCACCTGACAGGGGAGGTCGGGTGGGTTGTGTGGATGTGCACCATATACCACTCCTAGAAGTACAGTTACGGGACAATAACCCTCATTTCTAGGGGTGTGGATATGGTGCACTATCCACACTCTGGCAGACTCCTAGCAGTTCTCCAGGAGGAGGGGCAAGGCACACACCCCTATCTGGCAAACAGGAACTGAAGAACTGAGGTCCCAAAACCAACATCTTGGTGTGACTTAAGGTCAATGTGGTAGTGAGAAATGAAAGTGCGTGTGTTAACTTCCACATAGTAGCCCAGCAGATTTCCTGGATAGGGACGTCCCTGGAAGCAGCCACCGAAGCAGCGGTGTGTCTGATGAAATGAGCCCTAAGCCCTACGTGAGGCTCCCTACCAGCCAACCCACAGCCGAGGTCAGTGCAGGAGAATATCCACCTGACAATCATTTGCTTAGCTGCTGGTCTGCCAGGTGTGACTTCAATGTAGGTGACAAATAGCTAGCAAACCTCTCCCTGAACTCCAGCTGTGCACTCCTTATAGTAAGTGAGCACTCGCCTCAGGTCCAGAGTATGGAGCCTGTGCTCAGCCTCCGAGGTTGGAGTGGTGAAGTACACCAGGACGTTGATCACCTGATTAAGGTGAAACTCCAACACAACCTTCGGGAGGAACTTCGGATGAGGGCGGAGGACAACCCTGTCCTTGTAGAACACCATATACGGAAACTCCACTGAGAGCACTTGCGCTCACTGATCCTTCTGGCAGAGGTGCTAGCCATCAAGAAGGCAGTCTTCCACAACAGGTGTGTGTGCATCGGTTCGAATGGCTTGCCCATGAGCACTGCTAATATAAGCAACATTCCCAAAGTGGTGGTTGTGGTTCATGCTCTGGCAGGAACAGGTGGTTAAGGCTCTTAAAGAAGCAACCGATCACCTTCTCCTGTGCCACCATCAGCATACCAGCCAGCGCCCTGTATACAGAGATGGCTGCCAGGTGCACCTTGAGGGTGTTGACCGCAGGCCCAACAGAGGGACAACAGGTAGTCCAGAATGCTAGCCAAAGGGCAGGCCAGGGGGTCTAGCTCCCTGTCCTGGCACAAAATGGAAAACCTCTTCCACTTGAAGGCGTAGCACTGGTGAGTCAACTCCTTCCGGGAGGTTTCCATGACATGGATAAGCTCACCATAAAAACCCAAAGCCTGGAACACTAGCTGCTTGGGAACCAGGCTGTGCGGTGAAGGAACTGAAGGTTTGGATGCAGGACCCTCCCCTTGTGACAGGCATGCAGGTCCGGGTGAAGGGGCAGTCGGCACAGAGTTCTACTGCTGAGGCTGAGGAAATCTGCATACCAAAACTGGCATGGCCAGTCTGGGGCTACCATGATCATCCATGCCTTGTTACTCAGCACCATGACCAACATTCTGTAGATCAGGAGAAAGGGAGGGAAGGTGTAAAGGAGGCCTGGGGTCCAAGGCCTCACGAAGGCATCCTCCAGCAGTGTCCCACACTGAGGAGAGTGGGCATAAAAAGAATAGTTACGTACTTACCCTAACAGTAACTCTTCGAGAGAATCTCTCATCAAGCCACACCAATGGAACTATAGCCGCCAGGCACTAGGGCCACATGGAAACTTTCTGAAAGCAGTCCACTAGGGGCTGCCTACAACAACGTCCTATGTCGGCACTCCCATGTAAATGTGGGTGGCCCCTTCCCTTCACAGTTCCCTACCAGAAATCATGCTAAAACTCAAGGTGGACAAAGCAATGGGGCCTGATGGCATTCACCCCAGAATCCTAAAAGAACTAAGGGAGGACCTAGTGACACCACTGACCACACTTTTTAACAAATCATGGGAGGATGGGGTGGTACCTGAGGACTAGAGGAAGGCAGATGTGATTCCCCTTCACAAAAGTGGGAGCAAGGCAGAAGCAGGAAACTACAGACCTGTCAGTTTGACCTCAGTGGTAGGGAAAATGATGGAATCACTTCTAAAAGGAAAAATTGTTGAGTACCTAGAGGCCAGCAGGGCACAGGACCCAAAGCAGCATGGATTTACAGCAGGAAGGTCATGTCAGACGAATCTAATTGATTTCTTTGGGTGACCAAAGTAATAGACCAGAGAGGTGCTATGGATATGGCCTACCTAGACTTTAGCAAGGCACTTGACACAGTCCTGCACAAAAGATTAATAATCAAGTTAGCCAGCCTGGGAGTGGGTCCCAGGGTGGTAGACTGGGTAGCAAACTGGCTGCATGACAGGACACAGAAGGTAATAATGAATGGAACACATTCCGAAGAAAGGGGGGTTACTAGTGGAGTACCTCAGGGCTCAGTACTGGGTCCAGTCCTCTTTAACATCTTTATAGGTGACATTGCAGAGGGTCTGGAGGGAAAGGTATGCCTCTTTGCAGATGACACAAAGATCTGTAACAGAGTTGATACACAAGGGGGTTAGAAAGGATGAGAAGGGACTTGGCAAGGTTGGAGGAATGGTCAGACATATGGCAACTTAGATTCATGCAAAGAAGTGCAAAGTGATGCACATGGAAACAAAACCCAGGAGAAGAGTACACAATAGCAGGGGAGGTACTAACAACAATAAAAATGGAAAGGGACCTGGGGGTAGTCATATCAGATGATCTAAAGGTTGGTAAGCAATGTGAGAAGTCAGTAAGGAGAGCCAGGGGGATACTGGGATGCATAGGAAGGGGCATCACAAGCAGAAAAAGGGAAGTGGTTATCCCTCTGTACAGACAGTTGGTGAGACCTCATCTGGAGTACTGTGTGCAGTTTTGGAGACCTCATCTATGCAAGGACGTAGACAGGATGTAAGCAGTCCAGAGGAGGGCAACTAAAATAGTGCCAGGTCTGCATCAGAAACCATATGAAGAGAGACTGAGACAGCTTAATATGTACTGTATACCCTTGATGAAAGGAGTGACGGGGAACATGATAGAAAAGTTCAAGTACCTCAAGGGAATCAACAAAGTCCAGGAGGGTAGCATCTTTCAGAAAAAGAGATGTCTAAGAACAAGGCGGCACAATTTAAAGACAGAGGGGGGATGGCTCAGAGGTAATGTGAGGAAATGTTTTTTCATGGAGAGAGTGGTAGATGCATGGAACTGCCTTCCTGGGGAGGTTGTTGGGCCTAAAACAGTGGGGGAATTCAAACATGCATGGGACAGACATAAGGCAATTGTAGTGGGGGGTGGCAGGAAGTAGGCTGTTGGTCAGCTAGAATCTGCAGTTTATCCAGTAGGTAGGGAAGAAAAAAATTACTCACTTTAATAATTATGTTTCTTCTACTGGAGTCTTGCTGTATTCTGACAATTGCTGTTAGCCCCAGCCTTTAAAGTGCCCCGGAGTCAAAGGGTTAACTTTTCTATGCATGGCATAGAATGTCCATCTCGAGCTCGGTTGAAGCCTCTGCCTGTTGTTATTCGAACTGCAACCGTCAGATCTTTACGAGCAAAACTCACTAGGTGTTCTGTGTGGAAACTGTAAAATTTTTAATTAGCCAACTGGCAGAAAAATAATGTTTTGGGTCCTCAAAGGAAGACTCAAGTCAGGAAACCCAAAAACAAAAAACAATCAAATGAAATAATATTCCACCCAAAGAAAAGAGGGTGTAAAAGAGGACCTCTAGAGTGCCAACACTGCACCTGCCACCCACCCACATCCCAAAATCTAGGTTCTGAGAGGGGAGGTGGGAAATCGAATACAACAGACTCCACTAAAAAGCGTAATTACTAAGGTGAGTAATTTTTCTTCAAACAACATGAAGTCTTGCTGTATTCCGACAATTGCGGACTACCAAGCAGTACCTCCATGGAGGAGGGACAGAACCTCCTTTGGAAATAGGTTCTGAAGTACTGCTGTGCCAAACTGAGCATCACTCCTAGCCTAGATATCCAGAGAGTAATGCTTGGTAAAAGTATGGACTGTTTTTCAGGTGGCTGCTTGACAAATTTCTAAGAGAGGGATATCCCTGGCAGCAGCCAGGGAAGCAGCTGCACCTCTTGTGGAATGAGCCCTCAGGCCCGAGGGTGGAGTTTTACCCAGTTTTTCATAGCAGAATTGTATACAAGAAACAATCCACCTGGCAATAGATCTCTTGGTGGCAGGTTTGCCCTTCCCAACTTCTCCATAAGTGAGGAACAACTGGAGGGAGTCAAACCAGTGACCCTTGGTACGCTCTATGTAGTAACTAAGGGCTCTTTTAACATACAAACTGTGTAGCCTCCTCTCTCCAGAGGAAGAATGATCAGTGAAGAAAACAGGGAAAGATATAGACTGATTGGAGTTGGAAATCTGAAACCACTTCAGCCAAGAACTTTCTGTTAGTTCTAAGGACTACTTTATCTCTGTGAAAAGAGATGAAATCAGATTCCACTGACAGGGCTTGCAATTCACTGATACGTCTAGCAGAAGTAATGGCTACCTGAAACACAGTTTTCCAAGTCAAGTACTTAAGCTCTGCTGAGGACAAAGGTTCAAAAGGGTGGCATAAGCTGAGCAATGCAAACATTAAGATCCCAAGCAGAAGCAGGATCCCTAAAGGTGGGATTGATGTGAAGCAATCCCTTGAAAAACTTACGGAATACAGGATGGGATGACAGAGAGGAAGACTTGCCTACTGACAGGAAAGCAGAAACAGCTGCCAAGTGTACCTTGAGAGTAGCTGGTCTGAGTCCTAGGCCATTGAGATGGACCATATAATCCAGAACTGTAGGCAATTCAGCAGAGTCTGGAGAAATATTCTTCTTAGAACATCAAATGCTGAATCTTTTCCATTTGGAGTTGTAAGTCTTTCTGGTGGAAGGCTTTCGAGAAGCCTTAAGGATATCCAGAACCCCTTGAGAAAGATGCAAATCTGCAAACTCTAACTCTTCAAGAGCCAAGCCTTGAGATTGAGAGACTGAAGATTGGGGTACCAAATCCTCCCGAGAGGATGTTAACAGGTTGTAATTCCTGGGAAGAGACAGGGGAAGATGGACTGCTAGGGACAGCAACAAGGGATACCATGGCTGCCTGGCCCAGTCTGGAGCAATCAGAATCACTTTGCACGGTTGTGACCTTATCTTGACTAGCACTTTGAATGGGAGAGGGAAGGGGGGGAAAGCATACAGAAATTTCCTTTCCCAGTTCAGAATCAGAGCATCTGGGGGGCTGAGCCCAAGACTGTGGGTCTGCAACAAAAAAGAGGAAGCTGGTGATTGTCTGGGGCTGCAAAAAGATCCATCTCTGGAGTGCCCCATCTTGAGAAAATCACCTTCAACACCAGAGGATCTAGGGCCCATTCATGATGGCCCTGGGATATTCTGCTCAGTGCATCTGCTAGAACATTGTCCTTTCCTGGAAGGTGAAGTGCTATCAAAGAGGTTTGCAGGGAATAAGCCAGGGACCACAACTTCATTGCTTCTGTGCACAAGGCCATAGACCGAGTGCCTCCTTGCTTGTTGATGTACCACATAGTGGTGGTGGTGGTGGTGTCTGTTCTGACCTGAACCACCTTGTTCTGTACTGATTTGGAAAAAGCCTGCAGTGCCAGAAACACTGCCCTGAGTTCCAAGAGACTGATGTGTAGAAGACAGTCCTGAGGCGACCACAGTCCCTGGGTGGTAAGTTCCCCCAAATGAGCTTCCCAGTCCAGCAGGGAAGCATCTGTGGTGAGGACCACTGAATGAAACTGAGTGGCAAATGGAACCCCTTGCCTCAAATTGTCCTGATCCTGCCACCATTGCAGGGCTTGGATCGGAGTTCGAGTCACTGGAATTAGTTTGGTAAGGGAAGATTTTCTTTGGGACCAAAAAGCTCTTAAGTGGAACTGAATGTCCCTCATTTGGAATCTTGCGCCTTGGACCACTGCTGTAGAAGCTGCCATGTGGCCCAATAGCTGAAGGAAGTGCCTTGCTGGTCGAGACGCCTGAAGGCTGAATGAAGAGGCCAGCTCCATGAGAGCCCTTGCCCTGTCCAGGGGAAGGAAGGAGCTTGCTTTTATCATATCCAGCGCTGCCCCTATGAAGGTGAGGAGCCGCACTGGTTCGAGAACTGACTTTGGTAGGTTGAGAAGAAATCCTAAAGAAGTGACCACTTGCTGGGTCACTTGCAGGTGTGACTTGACTTGGTCTGGGGACTGGCCTGCAATGAGCCAGTCGTCCAAATATGGAAAAATGGAAATCTTTTGTCTTCTTAGGAAGGCAACAACTACTGCCAGGCACTTTGTGAAGACCCTTGGGGCTGATGTTAGGCCAAAGGGCATTGCTCTGAACTGATAGTGGCCTGAGGGCAACTTGAACCTGAGGTACTTTCTGTGGGAGCACCTGATGGGAATGTGAAAGTAGGCATCTTTGAGGTCCAGGGAGGCTAGCCAGTCCCCTAGCCTTAGAGACGGAAGGATAATTCCCAGAGTTACCATCTTGAACTTTGGCTTTAAAAGATGTTTGTTCAGGTATCTTAGATCCAGGATGGGTCACCACTCTCCTGTCTTTTTGGGGGTTAGGAAGTACCTGGAGTACAATCTTTTGCCCCTGTGTAGGGCAGGCACTCTCTCTATAGCTCTTAGAGCTAGAAGAGAAGAAACCTCTGCCTCTAGGGCAAGGGTTTCTGAGAGATTTGCAGGTGGAAAAGATCTGGTTCTCATCTTGGGAAATTTTTTGAAGCTGAGAACCAGTCTCTGGCTTACTACTTCCAGGACCCACTTGTCTGATGTAACAGACATCCAGTCCTGGACAAAGTAAGCCAGCCTGACCACTACTGGGATAGGAGAATCGACCAGGGCAGACCCATCAGGGTGTCTGCTTGGCAGGGGCTTTAGGCTGAGGGGTGGATGCAGGCCTGCTCATACCCCTTCTGCCTCTCCCCTCTGAAGACCCCCCACTGTGAAAAGGAAGAAGAAGCCTGTGCTTGGTAAAAAGGCCTTTGAAAAGGCCTGCCCCTGGACTGCTGCCTTTGAGGAGTTGCTTGCCTTTCCTTGGCCTGGGCACTCCTGTAAGTGGTCCTATATTCATCCATCTTCTTCATGTAATTCTCGGTCTGCTCCCCAAACAGAGAATTACCGACTACAGGAAAATCCATCGCCTTAGCCTGGGTATCCTGTGAGAGGCTAGTACATCTAAGCCAAGCCATTCTTCGAAGAGCCACAGATGTAGCCATGACTCTTGATGATATATCACTGGAGTCTACAGCAGCATGAAACTGAACTTTCAGTGCCTCGATCCCATCTGCAGCCACCTCCTCCAGCTCCTTGGCTAGCTGGGGGGGGAAGCCTGTTTAGCCAGTGCCAGTACAGTGTCCCACCTGGACTTCTGGTACCTGGCTGCATAGGCCATATAATTAGCCTGCCTGAGTCCCAAGGATGATGCCATGTACTGCTTCTTTGCCATGGCATCAATCTTCCTAGAGTCCTTGTCTGGGGGGTGTGATGCCAAGAGAATGCTTGCCTTATCACAGGCAGCAACCTGTACAACCCCAACATGGCTGCATTGCTGATAAAGGAACTCCATATCTGAGCCTGAAAGAGTATACCTCTTGTCCATTCTTCTGTCCACAGAAGGTACAGAATTGGGAGACTTAAGAATTATTTGTGTCTGTTTCCCAAAGGATTGGTGGATGCGAACAGACAGTCTCCTGGACTCTGGGATGTCCATCATCTCTACATAGTCAGGCTCTTCCTGATCCTCCACTGCCTCCTCCACAGGAAGCTGGAGGGTATCAACCACCTTTCTGTAAAACACGAAGTATGAAGGGGACTCAGAAAGCCTAGGAGGAGAAACACCTGAAGGTCTGTCTGGGGAGATGTCTGGGTCAATAGGCACATCCAGACTTTCACCATCACCATAATCATCTTCCAACTCTCCTTCCTCCTCAAACTCTGGTTCATAAAATTCTTCCAGGGTATAATCCGGAACCGGGTGAACCGACCGAACTGAGCCCCTGCCAAAAGGTGCCGGATCAGTCGGAACCGATCGAAGCGATTCCACAATACGAATTGCTTTGGCTATTTCATCGGCGGTCGGAGTATGAAATTCTGGATCCGAACCGGTCGACTTGTCTTTTCTTTTTGTCATAACCGATTCCTCAGAATTGGCTCTCCTTTTGCCTGAAGAAGTATCGCCCTGGTCAGACGGCACTCCTTCTGGTTCGGTCGGAACCGAACCGGGCTGGCCATCCAGGTCAGCGGACTTCTCGGCCTCCCTTTCCCTCAGTCTACCTAATCTCTTTTCCAGGGTAGATTTGGGAAAATGTTTGCAAATTTGGCAGTCTGAATCAAGGTGGTCAAACCCCAGACAATAAACACAGGTGGTGTGAGGATCGGCCTTAGCCAAGACCTCCCCACACACACTGCGGTGTTGAAACCCAGTGGGCCCAATTTTTTCTTGGGTTTCTCAGACATGGCCAACCTAACCAAACTTACCCTTTTTTCGGCAACCGCCAGGCAAGACTCCCATATCGGTTCCTGACCGTGTCACAGGTCTTGGAAAAAAACGTACTAAACCTGTTTTTTTTAGAACCGATACAGACCGGTAACCACACACTAAAGTAAAGTACAAATTTTACCTCAAAATGATCAGTTCAGCCGAACCGATCCACACTTTTACAAGTTCCACACAGAAAACAGAACAAAACCTATCTAGTACTCACGGTACCACAGACAGAGACTTGAACCGACTATGCGGAAACAACAATTTCGATAGAAAAAACAACTGAAAACCGACACTTCAACCGACTTTGAACCGAGCAGCAGGAGAAATCTCCGAAGCGACTGTTCAGTAAGGCGGAGTAAAGAATCTGACGGTTGCAGTTTGAATAACAACAGGCAGAGGCTTTAACTGAGCTTGAGATGAACATTCTATGCCATGCATAGAAAAGTTAACCCTTTGTCTCTGGGGCAGTTTAAAGGCTGGAGCTAACTGCAATTTTCAGAATACAGCAAGACTTCACGTTGTTTGAAATGGGCAGACTGGGTGGGCCAAGTGGTCCTTATCTGCCGTCAAAGTCTATGTTTCTATGCTCAGAGGACCTCCCTCTAAGTAATCAGGAGAGAACTTATGGTTCCGGCTGCCAAGTGAGCCTGGATACAGCAGGTAGACTGTTCTGGAGAAAGAGACAAAGTTACAGGGGGATGGAGGGTGGGATGGCATAGCCTGATGAAAGAGATTGATCTACTGTTACAGCATGTAACTGTTTTGTCTTCTTCAAGGATCTCTCTTATCAGGCCACTACTACGGAATGAGTACCAAGCAGTACTGACAATAAAACAGTCTGGGTGGCTGTAGCCTACAAGCCTAAGAAAGGAGGCCTTGAAGTACAGCTAGGCCAAAACCTGCCCTTTTTCAAGAGGCAAAGTCCATACTTTGATGTTTAGTGAAGGTGTGGACAGTACTCCAAGTGGCAGCTGCACAGATCTCTGCAGCCAACACATTTTTGAAACCGGCTACAGAAGTGGCCATGCCTCTTGCAGAATGACCACAAAACACCAGGAAGTTCCTTACCATACTTCCTATAACAAAAAGTAATGCAATCGGCCAACTGTTTGGACAGACATTGTTTAGAAATAGGTGCGCCTTCTTTCTTAGGAGTGAAGGAAACAAAAAGCTGTGTGGACTTCCTGCAGTCCTTAGTGTGGTGTATATAGTACCTGAGCATTCTATGTATATCTAAAGTATGAAGCAATACTTCCCCTGGATTGGCATGCTCGGGAAAATAAACTGTCAGGTGAAATGGTTGATTTAAAGTAAACTCAGACACTCCTTTAGGAAGACACTTAGGATTAGTATGTAAAGACACCCTGTCGTTGTGAAAGATCAAATAAAAGGGCTCACACATTAGAGCATGAAGCTCTGAAATTCTTTGATCAGAAAGTAATAGCAACTAAAAATAATGCTTTACAAGACGGAAAGCGTAATCCACAAGTCACAGCTGGCTCAGAATGAGCCAAAGTAAGCTTTTCTAACACAAAATTCAGGTCGGGACTGGATTGCAGATAGGAGGCTTCAGATGCAGAATGCCCCTCAAAAACGTACAGGCCACCTCCAACTGAGCAACCGCGTGACCCTCAATTGGCACATGAAAGACTGAAACAGCTGCCAAGTGTACTTTGATAGAAGAATATTGCAAACCTGCATCTCACAAGCACAGAAACATAGAAATTGGTAACAGATAAGGACCGCTAGGTCCATCCAGTCTGCCCTTAAGCCCTATACTTATTTGTGGCCTCTGACTCTAACTGGTCAGTGGTTTTTCATCACTCCCTCCCTCCATGCCACAAGGACAGCAAATACTCTATAACCTGATTTACTGGACACGTAAAGGGATCCAGTTGATGAGAAGTGGCCCACAAAGCAAACTGTTTCCACTTCATGGAATAAGTGTCCCTGGGGGAAGGTTTTCTAGCAGCCACAGGAACATCAGCCACTCTTTGAGACAACCCAAACCTAGCCATGGCTATGTCTTCAGCAGCCATGCATGGAGATGGAGTAACTTGAGGTCTGGATGGAGCAGGGTTTCCTGTTCCTGGGACAGTAGGACTTTGCACAGTAGCAGAGGCACTGGTGGTTCCATTAACAATTGCTGCAATAAGGGTAACCAGACCTGATGAGGCCAAAGGGGAGCAATGAGAATCAGAGTTGCCCCTTTCATTTGGAGCTTTAGTAGAACCCTCTGGATTAGAGGTAAGGGAGGAAAGGCATAAAGGAACCTCCCCTTCCAAGACAGAGAGAGAGACAACACATCTCACCAACAAACTCCAAGCCCTGGAACGAGCAAGCAGAAAAGTGGCGGTTTTGCATTGTGTGGGGATGCAAAAAGGCCCAACCCTGGATGACCTCCACCTGTCCAACAGCTCTTCTGCCACCAAGGTCAAAAGCTCCCACTCGTGTATTCTGGTCTGTGACCTGCTTAGCCTGTCTGCCAAGATGTTTTGGACACTTGGAACATGAACTGCTAACAGTTCTAGACCATGTTCTACAGCCCAATACCAAACCCATATCACTTCCATGCATTGAGGGTAGGTTTGAGTCCCCACCTGCTTGTTGATGAAATGCATCACACTAATGCGGTTTGTTCCAGCAGATGTACCGTGGAGAGATGGATCTGGAAGGCTTGTAGGCCATACACAACAGCCATCATTTCTAGGACATTTATGTGGAGGGTACTCTCCACTCTGGTCCATGTTCCCTGTGTCTGATGGGGCCCCGAATGTGCCCCTCAGCTTGACCCTGAGGCATCTGTGGTGAGAATCTGATGTGGGGAAGGGATCAAGAATGGGATCCCTTTCAACAAATGACTGGGTTCCATCCACCACAGCAGTACCTTCCAGACGGGAGAGGTTACTAGAACCTTCTGCTCCAAGTCATCTATGCATTGATCCCACTGAACTCTTAAGGTCCATTGGGGAATCCTCATATGCAATCTGGCCAGTGATACTGTAACAATGGCTGCTGCCATCAGGCCTTAGAGTCTCAGAAATGTCCTGGCTGTGACATACCTGTTGTATACCATCTAGGCCTCTGCAATCAGATATTCAGCCATGTCCTGCAAATGCAAAAAAGTGCAAAATAATGCACCTGGGAAACAAGAACCCAGGGGAAGAATACACAATGGGTGGGGAGGTAGTAACAACAACAAAACAGGAAAGGGACCTGGGGGTAATCATATCAGATGACCTTAAGGTTAGCAAGCAATGTGAGAAGGCAGTAGGGAGGGCCGGGGGTATACTGGGATGTATAGGAGAGGCATCAGCAGCAGAAAACAGGAAGTTGTTATCCCTCTGTACAGACAGTTGGTGAGACCCCATCTGGAATACTGTGTCCAGTTCTGAGACCCCATCTCCGCAAGGACATAGACAGGATAGAGGCAGTCCAGAGGAGGGCAACTAAAATGGTGCAGGGTCTGCAAGAGAAGCCGTATGAGGAGAGACTAAAGGAGCTTAATATGTATACCCTTGAGGAAAGAAGGGAGAGGGGGGACATGATAGAAACTTTCAAGTACCTCAAGGGAATCAACAAAGTCCAAGAGGGTAGCATCTTTCAGAAAAAGAGACTTGCAAGAACAAGGGGGCACAATTTAAAGATAGGAGGAGGGCGGTTCAGGGGCAATGTGAGGAAGTATTATTTCACAGAAAGGGTAGTGGATGCGTGGAACAGCCTTCCTGAGGAAGTTGTGGAGTCTACAACTGTGGAAGAATTCAAGAATGCATGGGACAGACATAAGGCAATTCTTGTGGGGGGCAGGAAGATATAGGCTGTTGGTTAAATAGGATCTGCGGCCTATCCTGTAGGTAGGGAAATGGACAGACTAGATGGGCCTAGCGGTCCTTATCTGCCATCAAAGTCTATGTTTCTATGTCCTGTGGCATGCAGGATAAGCCTTGGGCTGTGTCCAGGATTGCCCCTATGTACTGTAGACGCTGACAAGGGGTCGAGACGGACTTTGATCATGATCCCTACGGGCATCAAACAGCTGCCTGGTGTGTGTAGAGTCTGATAAAGCTGCTCTTTGGAGTGGAATTTGAGCAGCCAGTCATCCAGGTAGGGGAAGACATATAGTCCTTCTCGCCTGAGGGGTACTGCCACAGCTAAGCATTTGATAAAGACTCGTGGTGCAGATGATAAGCCAAATGGCAATACCCTGAACTGATAGTGTTCCCTCTGGAAAAGGAACCCGAGTAACTTCCTGTGAAGGGGACAAATCTTGATATGCAGGTAAGCATCCTGCATGTCCAAGGAACAGAACCTATTCCCTACTTGCAGTAGTGGTAGCAGGCTTTATAGAGTGGCCATTCTGAACTTCCTGTACTGAATAAAGAGGTTCAGATCTCTTAGGTTCAGGATGGGTCTCGGATTTCCTGTACATTTTGGGACTAGAAAGTACCAAGAATAGAACTCCATGTTCCTGTTTCCAAGGAACTGGTTCTATGGCCTTTATGGATCAGGGTACACACTTCCTCTGGCAGCACCGGTATGTGTTCTGGAGGATAGGAAGAAGGGACTTGTGGATGATCTGGAGATAACTCCAGAAGCTCTAGAGCATGGCCCTGTTCTATTATCTGCAGGGTCCAAGCATCTGATGTAACCTTCCTCCACTGGTCCAGGTGGAGAGAAAGGCAACCTGCTACTACCACCCCCAAAGGTATTGGTGGGTGGGGGTCTAGGAATGAGTCATGCAGCTGCAGATCCTGTGACTGCAGCCACAATCCCACCACTAGGGACTTTTGAGTGGGCAACTGGGGTGGGTGCCGGAGTAGGCAAGGTTGATCCTCCTCTGTTTTAACTCTGTTGCCTGGCTGCAGAAAGGTGTCTGTTGCTGGCAGGATGAAAGGGCACCTTCTGTCTACTTCTTAGCTGTGTGTGGTAGAGGAAGTGTATTGATTTTAGAGTCCTGCCGGAGGCCTGCAAGTTTGAGAGGATATCCTGAATGTCTACTCTGAACAACTTGTATTCTCTGAACAGGACATTAAAGATAGATTGCTTCACATAATTGGCCAATCCTGCCACCCTCAACCAAGAACGTCTCCTCAGGCAGACATCAGAAGCTGCTGCTCTAGAAAAAACATCAGAGATTTTGTAGGTAGAGCGTAAAATATGCTTACCTATATCTGTCCCTACCTGAAGGGCATTTAGCAGCTCCTGCTTAGGAGTACCCTCTGGTAGGGCTTGGGCCGCTGCCTTGGTCTTCCTCCAGAGGGTATTCTGATATTTTACCATATGGGCCTGATAACTTGCAATCCTCAGGCCCAAGGCAGCAGAAGCAAAGGTCATCTTCCCCAGGACATCTAGTCTCCCAGACTCCTTGTCAGGAGGGAGAGAACCGAGATGTTTAGGCACTTTAAACCTATCATGGGCTACATTTATTACAACCTAGTCAGCTTCAGGTTGGCCTGCAAAAAAAGGGCTTATCTGAGGGGGTCTAGTACATTTTGTCTGCCTTCCTATGAATGGCAGATATCGTATTTGGTCTGTACCAGGCAGCCAGGATGGCATCCTCCAGGGCAGGCAACAAAGGAAGAATAATAATTGGCGGAGAGTCAAGCAGTTCTAGGAACTCCACCAAATGTCTTTTGGTGATGTCCTGCTCTTCAGAATCAAACCCCATGGCAGACTGGAATTGCTACATCATGGAGATGAATGAAGGGTATTCAGGAGGGGACCCCAGGGTGTACACTATGGAGTCCTCACTCCCTGTGGAGATGGTGGAGCTGGACCTCTTATAAGAGCTCAACACATACTCTTCCTCTTGCATGAGAGGTCAGGGTTATATTCCTGATGCTTGCAATGGTTTCTGTAGGCCTCAAGGAGGGAGCAGAAGAGGTTGTTGATACCTTGGAAGGCAGCTGTCACATCGCCCAGACAGGCCTTGGCACTGGCTCTTGCTGGAGGTGCCCCATTGACGCTGCTTCTGTAGCAGAAGGAGGAGCTAGCAGGTGCTGCAACATGTCCATGGAGGATGAAGCAGCACTTGCTTGAACTACAGGTGTGCCCTGTGGTGTCGATGGGGGAGGCACAATCTCTGATGTCGACAGCATATCACCAGCCATAATGGGTCTGGTGGTGCTCATAGCCTGTCCTGACCCAGAGGGATCAAGGGTCTGGGTGGCCGGTAGCATCGCTGCTGGAGCAGTCAATAGCACAGAAATGGCTGCACTGGTATGAAGGAGCAATCTACAGTGCACTGGGGGATGTTTTCTCTTTGCTCTTCTCCCTCTCCTGGTGCTTGTGCTTATGTTGCCCAGAGGTTTTCTGCCAGGACATCGATTATTGGGAGCCTGAGGAATGGGCCTGCAACATGGTAGAGCTCTTTTCCTGGAGCTCCATCTCCATCCTGGCAACCTGCTGTTTCAAAAGGTGAGCATCCAGGGTGTTCTGTCTGCGTCACCTGGTAGCTGTGTTAAATTTAAGGCAAATCTCACAGGCCTTGACGTTATGGGGCTGTGCCAAAGCAACACCTGCAGATGTTGTGTGAATCATCCAAGTAAACCTTTTCACTGCATTTGCAGTATCTAAAGAGCTTGACGGGTTCTTCAGACAACATACACAATAACAATCATCACTTATGAAAAGTGATAGCGAACTAGGGAGAGAAATGCACTAAATAGTGGTCGACTATAGCAGCGGTGACTCTGTGTAGGGTCTGGAGAGTATGGTTGATGGTAGGAAAAGAACTGAGAAGGGAAGGGGCCACCCACATTTATATGGGAGTGCTGACATAGGATACTGTCATGGGTGGCCCCTAGTGGACTGCTTGCAAAGAGTTTCTGTGTGGTCCTAGTGCTTGGCCTCTACAGTTCCATAGGTGTGGCCTGATGAAAGAGGTATCCTTGAAGAAGATCAGCTTCAACGTTGTGCTCTCTCAGAAGATGAACAGGTCGACTGGGGAGTACCCCACTGGGAAAACAGGTGATTCACTACCTCCTGATGCAGGGACCATTCGTGAGACACCTTACCTACCTGGCTGAAGGGATCTGCTAGCTGGTTGTAGACTCCTGCTACGAGTTGCCAATCAGCATCCAAGCTGGACATGAGGGTCCAGGTGTGGAGGGCTTCCCGACACAACCAGAGGGAGTGCGTTTTGCCCTGCTTGTTCAGACAGTACTTGGTCATGATATTGTCCATCTGAACCTGCACGTCCTGACCCCAGGCAAATGGAGCTAATTCCATCAGTGCAAGGTGCACTGCACAAAGGTCCAGCAGGCTGATGTGGTAAAGGGACTCCCTGGGAGTCTAGAGCTCATGGGCCCTGTGGTCACCAGGTGCGCTCCCCATTCCACCAGAGATGAGTTGGTTGTCAGGGTGACTGTCTGCTCTGGGCTGATGAACAGGACTCCTTCCTTGAGATGTTCTGGAATGAGCCACCACTGGATGGCATCCCACATCAGCCGAGTCACCGTGACCGGCTGGTCCAGGAAACCTGGGCGCTGAGACCAGTGGTGAGCCAGCTCCTACTGCAGGTGGTGCATCCACCAGTGGGCCCATCTGACCACACTGATGCAGGATGCCATGTATCCCAGCAGTCACAGGAAGTTCCAGGCAGGGCGCAAGTGCTCAACCTGAAATGACCAGGCAAAGGAGGTAAAATCTGATGCTCGGTCCACTGGAAGTCAGAACTTGGCCTGGAGGGAGTCTAGCTCTGCCCCAATGAAATGGATAATCTGTAAAGGTTGAGTTTGGACTTGGTTGGGTTGACCAGAAAGTCCAAGTCTCTGCAGGTCAGGAGGGCCAGGTCCTTAGACTGCTCCACCACTGCTCTGGATGGCCCAGCTATCAGCCAGTCATCCAGGTATGGATAGACCTGGACTCCTCGGCATCACAGGAATGCTGTCACCACTGCTATGCACCTGGTGAATACCCTGCGGATCAACACAAGAAAGCAGGCTCCAGCTTCAGAAATACTTTCAAGATGGCGGCTGTTGTGAGCCAGTCAGCGTTTTAGCTCCATTTCATTTGTTTGTCTACCTAGTGTTATTTTGTTTTATTTTGCTTGTTTATTTTAGAATAGGTAGGGGAGAAGAAGTGAGGCAGACCAGGTCCTAATATACTATTGCCGGGGAATTAGTATTACTGTTAAATCACTACGGTTTATATAATTTCATAGCGCAGCAACGCTGAAGGCTGTGCAGATTTCTCCACTGAGCCAATTGTGGAGTTGGAGCTGGAGTGTGGTTCCGAGAGTGGTCGGTCTGCAGTACTTTGTCTTGGCCCTTGGAAGCTGGTACTCAGTCTTTCTATGTGGAGGTCTTTCTATGTGGAGCTCTTCCTCCCCCTGCTCGGCAGATTGATCAGCCGGTTACAAGGGGGAACCAGGACTGTGGAAGAGGATCGAGGATTGATTACGAGGAGCTATATGTGGAGGGACTGTGGAAGAGGACTGAGGATTGAGTGTGGAAGGAACCCTATTGCTGTGGATTACGGTGCTTTGGGTGCAGTAAGACTTGTTGGATGTAGTAAGACTGTTGGATAATTGGAAATTGACTTTCTCCGCGAATCTGTACTCCTGTCTCGACCCTTCGGGTGGGCCTGGTCGTGGGACGCATGGCCACACAGGGGGTCCTGACCCGATTTTGCTGGGTAGCTGGTGTTTGGGCCGGGTGTCCTCTAGTCTCTCCTCGGGGCCGACTGGTGAGTCGACCGCGCGGAGTTTTGTGGTGAGGGCCGTGTTTCCTTCTTCCTGGCCTCTGGTTGGGGATTTCGAGACTGGCATGCGAAGCATGTGAAGAGTGGAGCTGTGCGTTTCGTTTGTGCTGCTAGCAAGAAGGGTTTCTTGTATACCTGGATTACGGTCAGACAATTCACCTTATTCTGGTTATTTTGCACTACCCCTTTACCGTGAGAGGGTTGAGAGGTTATTCAAAAGTTTTGGTCCAGTTACTTTTCATCATTACTGGGAGTGAGAGTCCCCACTGAAGTTATCAGTCCCTGGTTGTGAGAGGACCTGAGGTCTGAAGATCGTTTGTTTCATGTTTAGTTTGACTGTAGCCTGTATGGTCTTATCAATTAACTTTTTGCTCAATGGCCTAGTTTTATCATCTCCTCTGAATTGTTTTTAGGGCTTTTGGGTTGATTTCTCATTGGACTTTTGTATTTTAGGGTTTTGGGATTGGGTGGGGGGAGGGTCTTCTTTCTTTTTTTATTATTTATTGTGAAAAGTTGTAGTGGCTTGTGTTTAATTCCTGCTGACTGGTTCTAGGCATATTTTTAGCATGTGTTGGGGATGAGTTTCTGTGGGCAGGCGCTATTCCCCCTCCAGACTGAGGGACCTGCGCCCCTTCAGTAGCCCCCCTTATAGCCCAGCGTTTACCGGCATTGCCAGGCCTTGGGAATTGTTCGGAGGAGGCAGAGGGGGAGGAGCAGAGTGAGTGGATAGGGGTGGTGAGGTTAGGGAGACGTCTCGGGGCGAAATGGGTCCGGGATAGGGGTTTACGATGCCTGGTTCCCATACCCAAGGGCTCCATTGATGGTGGGCAAGTTGCCCGCTCCTCCAAGGCCCCTCATCCAACCCCGACGGTGTTATGCAATGCCAGGTCTATAAAACACAAGACAGCTACTATTGCTGATCTTGTTGAGTCATCTGACCTGGCTTGCATCACCGAGACCTGGCTGGATGAGAATGCTGGCCCCATTTTGGCATCAGCTATTCCGGCTGGGTACTCAGTGATACAGCGTCCCAGGTTGGATCGGAGGGTGCTGGGGTTGCTATCTGTTTTAGATCAAAATTAGACCTTGTGGAGGTTCCAGTGGTATCCCCTAGATCCTTTCAGTGTATTATGGGAGCAAGTGTGGGCTGCAGAATCCTACTCGTCTACCGTCCACCCGGCAACGAGAAAGTTTTTCTGCAGGAAGTAGTGGACTGCATTGTTGACGTGGTGTTGGAGCCCTCCAGGTGGTTGGTCCTGGGTGACTTCAATGCCTGGATCGATGATGAACTCTTGCACTTTGGTCAAAACTTCCTCCAACTCATGAATTCGTTGGGCTTCACACAGGTAGTTACTGCTTCTACCCACTCTCAGGGTCACTCACTGGATCTAGTGTTTACCCTGGGGATGGAGATCACTGGACTGGTGGTGGAACCAGTGGGGTGGGTCTGACCACCACTCCATAAGGTTCAATTTTATGGCCCCCCCCATAAGGCCGTCCCCTGTGGAGATGACCCAATACCACCCTTTAAGGGGTATTACCCCCGAAGGTCTGATGGCGGTGTTGGATCTATCGAGTTGGCCTTTGGAGTGCTTGGAACCAGATGTCTTAGTAGAGCAATATAATAATATGGTGCTGGAAGCTCTGGATTCTATAGCTCCTGTCCGTGTTCACCCCCTCTCCCTCTGTCCCCGTGGTTTGATGGGACATTGAGGGAGTTAAGGAGAGCGGGGTGAAGACTGGAGTGCTGCTGGTGGAAGTCCGGCCTTGAAAGTGACAGACTTAAACTGATCACCCATTATTTGGGTTATCAATCAGAAATCTCCCGTAAGAAGGCAGAGTTCCTGTCCAGGGAGATTGCTGCATCAAGGAACCAACCAGCTCAGCTCTTCCGGACTGTGGAGAGGCTGTGCAGTCCAGCCTGTCTACAGGGCTGGAGAGCTTTTTCATAATTAAAGTGTGAGGAGTTTGCTCGGTTCTTTGATGATGAGGTGTCTATGATCAGGTTGGACATCCACAGAACACATTCAAATGAGCATTGCGGAGATCGATGTGTGGTTACAAGCCCTCGGTCTGTCTGGACGGACTTCGGACGGCGATCATGGATCTCACGAAGATTGTTCAGAGCTTGCGGCCGACTTACTGTAGTTTGAATCCTGGCCCCACGCGTCTTCTTATGGGTTGCATGGAGGTGATTGGGCCAGTCCTTGCTGAGATCGTCTGGTGCTCACTGGATCAAGGGGTGTTTCCAGAGTCCTTGAAAGTGGCTGTTGTGACACCACTTTTGAAGAAATCTTCCCTTGACCCAGACTGTCTCGCAAACTACAGACCAATCTCTAACCTGACCTTTTTCTGTAAGGTTATTGAGAAAGTGGTTGCGCTGCCGCTTGATAACTTTCTTACCACCCACGGAATCTATGATCCTCTCCAATCCGGTTTCAAAAAGAGGCACAGTACCGAGACAGCATTGGTCCGGGTACTTAATGATCTCCTGACCGCGAGAGATTGGAGGAGCCATTCGATCTTGGTCCTCTTGGATCTCTCTGCAGCATTTGACACCGTTGACCATGGGATATTGTTGGAACACCTGCGGCTTATCTGCGGACTGTCTGGGACAGTCCTCAGATGGTTTCATTCATTCCTCATGGGCAGATCTCAGAGGGTAGTATTGGGAATTTTTTCCTCTACTCCCTTTGTGCTGCCCTGTGGGGTACCGCAGGGTTCTGTGCTTTCTCTCATGTTGTTCACGGTGTATATGCTGCCATTGGGAGACATTATTAGGCATTATGGGCTGAGTTTTCACTGCTATGCAGATGATACTCAGCTCTAAATGTCCTTTGTGCCTGAACAAAATGACGTACTCTCGGTATTTAACAACTGCCTCGCTGAAATTCAGGACTGGATGAGTGCCAACTGATTGAGGCTGAATCTGGACAAGACTGAGGTGCTGGTGGTGGACCCCGGTCATCGGGTAGAGAGGTTGACTCCTGGATTCACCCCTGGCCTTGCGCTAGGGGGGAACCAGTTGAGACCCTCTGAACAGGTGCATGATCTGGGCGTAATACTTGACTGAGAACTGACACTTAAGTCTCAGGTGTCAGCCATTGTCAAGTCCTCGTTTTACCATCTGAGGAATATAGCCCGGATAAAGCACCTTGTTCCTCACAATGACCTTCCTGTACTGGTCCACATCTTTGTTTCCTCGCGTTTGGATTACTGCAATGCTCTATAACTAGGGATGCTGGGGGTGGACCTCCACCGCCTACAGCTGGTGCAGAACACAGCAGCCAGGTTGTTGACTGGGCTATCAAGATCTTGCCATATCACACCTGTTCTCTGCGAACTGCACTGGCTGCTGGTGCATTGGAGGATCACCTTCAAGGTCACATTGCTGACCTATAAGACCCTACACGGACACGGACCGGGCTACTTGCAAGACCTCCTTCGGCCCTACCACCCTCTCCGCTCACTCCGTTCTGCCGACGAGGGATTGCTAGAGATACTGAGGGGTCATCTTCAATCTTCTGGGGCCAGAGCTTTTTCTTTTGTGGCTCCAACCCTGTGGAATTCTCTACCTCATCGGATTAGGGAGTGCCTGTCCACAGAATCTTTTAAAACTACTTTGAAGAGTTTTCTGTTTGTTTCGGCCTTTGATTAGTTAAATTGTGCTAATTTTTATCTGTGTTTATTTTAATTTCTATTTATACTAATGTTATGTTTTTATGTATCTGCGCTTTGGCATTTGAAAAGAAGAAAAGAAATAAATTTTGACTTGACTCGCAGATGTGCCCTTCAAAATGGAAATCTTAAATAAATGAGTAAAGGAAGCACCATCCAACGTTCTGCATATTCACTCAATGTTTTACTGCACTATTAATTGCAAAATAAAAAACGAGGTGGTAAAGTGCCATATAGTGCTGACCCCAACTCCTAAAAAGCCCGACCAGTTTTGCACATGCATGCTTCGTCAGGGATCTGTGGATCCAGGATAGGCTGAAAGGCATGACCTGTAACTCATAGAAACCCCCCCCTCCACGCAGAACCTGAGGTACTGCCAGTGGGATGGACAGACTGGAATGTGGAAGAAGGCATCCTGGAGGTCTGGAGTGCAAAACCACAAGCCCTGCTCCAGGGATGGAATGATTTTGTTCACAGTGACCAGCCAGAACTTGTGGCTTCTAAGGAACTGATTGAAATCATTAAGATTCAGTATGGGGCACCAATCCCTTGTCCATTTGGGGACCAGGAAGCACCTGGACACAAAACTCTGGCCAGTCATGGTGTCTGGGACTTGGGCTATGGCTCCTTTCTCTAGAAGCTGAGTGATGTCTTCCCTGAGGGTGGAAAATGTACCATGTGACACCACAGACTCCCGTGGAGCAAACGGGCTCAGTAGGGTGGGACAGCCTTGAAGTCAAGAGCAATCCACTGCCCACCATGTCTAGCACCCATTTGTCAAAGGTGATGGCGAACCAGGCATGACAAAAATGGCAATGCCAACCCCTGTTCCCCCAAGGGGAGCAGAGGCAGGGACTAGACAAGTGGGAGAAAGACATCCCTGACCCATAAACAGCACCAGCTGCCAGAGGAGCCCTGCTACCCTGACCCCCGGGCGTCCTGCAGCCCTGGCTTGTGAACTTAGGTTTAGGGTATCATATCTGTGATTGCCCCATCTGGAGCAGCTACTGGGACAGAAAGGGCCATACCTGAAAGAACTTTTTCTTTGGCTGCTTTCCCGACTGTCCTTCTGGAAGCCTGGCACCAAGCTGAGGGTGGCACTGGACTTCTCTATCCTCACAAAGTGCCCATCTATTGCAGGGCTGAAAAGGTCAGTGTCCAAGAAGGGGACATTGGCCAATTTGTGCTGGGTGTCTGCTGTTAAGGTAGAAATCCACAGCCAGGCCCTGTGATGCATCGCGACTGCTGCGGCCATGGACTGGACACAGGAATCTCTGATGTCCAAAGCTGTCTGAAGTTGGTGTCCAGCCAGCGCTCAACCCTGGTCTCTGACCACCTTACTGGCTCACTGCAAATCTGCAAAAAGGCGGGGAGGACACAGTCAAGGATACCCACCAAGGTGTGACCAAAGTTGGCCATCAAGGTGCAACTTACCTGATGGAGACCGGGGAGAATGCAGCATGGTTTATATTCTTGGACTCCATTTATGGAGGGGGGATCTGTCCATACTGTCAACACTGCCTGTCTTATGGAAGATAGAGTCTGCCACCAACCCTTCAGCTGAGGGATGATCAGAGAAACTGGACAGATAATCAGGTGGAACTGCATACTTGCAGACCATGTGGGTTGAGGGTGCCATGCAGGAAGCCAGGTACTGTCAGAGCTCTGGCCCAGATCCCAGAACAGCCTCCAACACTGGGAAGGTGTCCCCTGGGCAATCATCCTGATCAAGAATCTCAGTGAGGGGGTATCTGGCTAATTCTGGATCGGCTCCAAGATGATCTCCATTGACTTGGAGATCAACTGTAGCAAAGCCCCAAAGGAGACTGGCCCATGTTCAGTGGTCAGTTCTATGGCCAATTCACAGTCAAAGTCTGGGGTCCTCAAAGACTGCAGAGAGGACCTGGAGTCTGAAGACTCCTCAAAGACTGCCCTTGGCTGCTTTTCCCCATGGACCACCCTGGACTTGTCTGAGTGGGTGATCTTGACTGACAGCCAACTGGGAAAGCTGGCAGATGGGCACTTAATTGGTGGAGAAGCTGGTGCTGGAGACACTGGGAGTGGCAGGACTAGGGCAGGCCAGACTGGGGTTGACCAGAGAAGCACAGGGGACCAGAGGAAAGGACCTACCTTGACTGAGGACCCACTGCTGTCACATGAGCTCCTCATAGTGCCGACGTAGCCAAAGATGAAGAGGAGGAGGAGTGCCAATGGCACTTCTGGACCAAGAGTTGGGTGTGGGAACGTGAGGAGTCCCTCGACTGCGATCCTGACCAAGACCTAGATCTTGACTGATGACTACAGTGTCAACAGTGAGAGGAAGCAGGAGGAGGTGCTGTGTACAGGAAATGCACTGGCTCCTGCCGCAGGACCCCAGAAGGAAGCAACTCCTGGGAGAAGACAGTCTAATGAACTGACTGCTCCTGATCCTCCTGGGAGAGGGTCGAAAGGACTGGAGTCCTTGAGATCAAGTCATCCTTGATCCCCTCAGACAATGGATCGATCAGGTTCAGAAAAATTCAGAAAAATCTCGACTGGCTGGTCAGCTTGGGTCATGGCCAGCAAGCCCAAGAGGGGGTACAATGGACCTAGTGAACTGACCATCGACCAATACCAGCTTGGCCGAGGCCAACACTCGATGGCTGTTGAGCAGTTGAGGGAACTGTGGAAGCGGAAAGAGTGTGCTCATTCCCAGTCCCATGATCATCAGTGGGATTTTTTTTACCTTGTTTTTGCCACTATGGGATGGGGCCTCCACGAGTATTTGCAGAGATTGGCATATTTCTTGAAACATGCCTGTGAAGGACGCCGTGACACTGGTCCCCGACCGGGAGCAGTGTGGACTCCAAAGCACCACCTGCTGCAGCTTGGGCTGCTGCCTCTTCCAAGGCCTCAAGCTGAGTAGCCAAGCCCGCAGCCACAGATAGTGCCTTTTGTGCCTACTCCAAGTGGACCGGGAGGGCCCGTTCATCTAGATGACCAATGAGGAGGTTGTGGGCATAATGGTCCTCGAGTGACAAGGGTAGAAGTGATTTGCACAGGCCACAAGCCTGGGCATCGTACTCTGCCCCAAGGCAGTAAATGCATGATGAGTGCGGATCTGTCCGGGATATCTTCTGGTTGCAAGCGATGCAACATTTAAATTCGGGAGCGGACACGGCTTCTTCACAATCCATGTTGGGAACGGACAAAGAATTCGAAGAAACTGAAGCAATTCAAGCACGAAGTGAAAGCAGAAACTACTTTAGGGCCAACACTGTGCAGGAAGCTGTGAAGGAGGAGACCTGACTCTTCCAGTGGAAAGGAAGGATTAGGAGCTTTTTGGATAAGGAGCTTTTTGGAGGAAATCAAAGAAATGTCACTAAAAGGAGAACTTACGGTAGTGGAGGACCTTAATATGCCAGATGTTGACTGTGGCAGCCCAGTGGCTAGATCATCAAGGAGTCAATTGGTGGTAGAAGCTTTACAGGATTGCTTTCTCACACAGTCACTGATCCTACTCGGCAGAACAACCTCTTGGCTGTGGTTCTCACTAACTTGGAAAACACTGAGGCAGTCAGAGTCAGGGAGCCGCTGGCAAACAATGACCACAACTTGGTTTGGTTTAAAATAGCCCTGAAGGATGTCAAATTCCAGTCAAGGACAGAAGTCCTAAATTTTAGAGGGGCAAATTTTGATAAAATGTGGGAACTAGTAAGAGAAAAAACTAACCAAGATTCACCAACATTTTGTAGTAGAAAATATTTGGGGAAGGATTAAACAAACCATCCACAGAGGCCACAAAGGCATGTACAAGGACAGTGACCAAAAGAAACAGACACATATGTTCCATTTGGTTTACGAGCCAAGTTATGACAGTCATTAGGGTCAAGAGGGAAGCATTCCGCAACTTCAAAAGTAAGCTGGGTAACGATCTAAGGGAGGGATACATACTAAAGAATAAGGAGGCTAAGTCGGTAGTGAGACAAGCAGAGGCAGCTGCAGAACTTCAGATAGCTAAAGATGTCATGGAGGGGAACAAACAGTTTTTCAGATATTTGCAAGAAAAGATAAAGAAGGGTGGAGGGGTAGTTAAAATCAGGGATGGGGACTAGGATAGTGGAAGAGGACAGGCAGAAGGCCACCATTATGAACAAACACTTCTGTTCAGTGTTCAGCACAGAACACAGTGGCCCAATGCCGGACTGCGGCATTATAGCACATGGCAGGGGAGTGCCAAAAATAGAAACATCAAGTATTACCGCAGGCAAGGTCAGAGAGGTGCTTGAGCGTTTAAAGATCGACAATCTCCTGGTCTGGATGGAATACATCTGAGGATAATTAAATGTTAGCGAGTGAGTTAGCAGATCCCTTAGCACACCTGTTTAACCATTCTCTCCTGACAGAAGTCCTATTTAAAAACTGGAAAATAGCCAACATGGTACCTCTGCATAAGAGTGGTAGCAGGGAAGAGGCTGGTAACTATAGGCCGGTCACCCTCATATCTGTGCTAGGAAGGCAAATGGAGGCCCTGATTAAACAAGACCTAGTAGACTACTTGGATAAGTATGGACTACATGATGACAAACAACACGGTTTTGTTACAAGCAGGTTGTGTCAAACAAACCTGATTACTTTCTTTGATGACTGGGTATATAGGGAAGTGGACAGTGGCCGGCCAGAGGACCTCTGTTTTGACTTCAGCAAAGCCTTTGATTTAGTACCACACAAACGCTTGCTGAAGAAGCTAGAGGATCTGGGCATAGCAAGCTGCATCGTTACATGGGTGGGAAACTGGTTGGATGAAAGGAGGCAAAGGGTGATGGTCAATGGGGAGATGTCAGACAAGGGAGAAATGATGAGTGGGGTCCTACGGGGGTCAGGCTTAAACCCAATCCTGTTTAATGTGTTCATCAGCGACATAGGAGTACAGTAGGCATCCAGGGCAAAACTGCACTTTTCGCAGACAACACTAAATTAGGGGGAAGGGTGGACAACAAAGAAGCAGTGAGTATTGTACAAAATGATTTGAAAAGGTTAGAACAATTGTCTAGTGTCTGGTAGCTGAAATTTAACACCAAGAAATGTGAAGTGGTACATACTGGCATGAATAATCCTAAAACAACCTATTGGCTAAACAGGGTCAAACTCAGTGACTCAAAAGAGGGAACGGATCTAGGAGCTCTTATTAGCGACACCCTTAAACAAGCCAGCCAATGAAACGTAGCATATATAAGGGCCAACAAAATGCTGAGATGCACAGGGAGAGGATTTGACAGCGGGCACAGGGAGGTGATACTTCCACTCTACAGATCTACAGTGAGACCCCATTTGGAATACTGCATACAGTTTTGGAGACCATACCTTACGAAGGGTAGGGAAAGGACAGAGGCCATTCAGAGAAGGGCAACCAAAATGATACAGGGGCTGCCATATGAGCGGATACTGGAGACGGTTAAACATGTACTCACTTGAATCTAGGAGAGAAAGGGGAGCTATGAAAGAAACCTTTAAGTACATGAGGGGTTTAAATTAAGTACCCTATGCTGAACTATTCACCAAGGCATAAAAATCCAGGGGAGTACAGGATGGAAGAGGAGGTACTGGCAACCACAAATCAAGAGTGGGACTTGGGGTAAGCATATCGGACGACCAAAAAGTGACTAAGCAATGTGAAAAGGCTGTGGGGAAGGCCAGAATGGATGCAGGGGTGCACAGGGAGAGGTATTACCAGCAGAAAAAAGGAGGTGGTTATGCTGCTGTACAGATCACTGGTGAGACCTTAGCTAGAGTACTGTGTCCAGTTCTGGAGACCTCATTTCTGGAAGGACATAAGATGGAGGCTGTCCAGAGGAGGGCTACAGAGGTGGTGCAGGGGTGGCATGAGAAGCCCTACGAAGAGAGGCTGAGGGAACTAAATATGTACTCCGTGGAGGAGAGGAGAGAGAGAGAGAGGAGATACGACTGAAAAATTAAAGTACCTCAAGGGTATAAACAAGATGAGTGAGGGTAGTATCTTTCAAAAAAAATGTACAAGAACAAGGGGCCATGACATAAAGCTGGAGGAGGGTAAACTTAGAGCAATGCGAGGAAGTATTTTTTCATGGAAAGAGCTGTGGGTGTTAGGAGGTTCTTTTTCACAGAAAGGGTGGATGCATGGAACGGCCTACCTCAGGAAGTGGTGGATATGAATACAGTGCAGGGCTTCAAACAGGCATGGTATAGGCATAAGGGAGCAATACAGAAGTATGAATAGATATGCCATAAACAAAGTAAAGGCCTATGGCACATTCCATAAGGTAGAGAAAATGGGCAGACTGGATGGGCCTTGCGGTCTTTATCTGCCGTCAACTTCTAGGTTTCTATGACGCTTGAAACTGCCTCCCAACCGAGGTTGTGGAAGTAAAATCAGTTAGGGAATTCAAAAATGCATGGGATAGACATAAAGGTACCTTAGGAGCATTTAGGGTCCTTGGTTTCATAAACAGATAGGGAAATGGGCAGACTGGATGGGCTTTGCGATCTTTATTTGCTGTCACCTTCTATAGAAACATAGATTTTGATGGCAGATAAGGACCGCTTGGCCCACCCAGTCTGCCCATTTCCCTACCTAATGGATAAGCTGCAGATCCTAGTTAACCAGCAACCTACTTCTTCCTACCCCACCCCCCAGAATTGCCTTATGACTGTCCCATGCATGCTTGAATTCCACCGTTTTTGACTTCACAACCTCCTCTGGAAGGCCGCTCCATGCATCCACAACCCTCTCGTGAAAAATATTCCTTAAATTACCTCTGAGCCGCTCCACTTCTATCTTCAAATTGTGCCCCTTGTTCTTGCACACCTCTTTTTTGAAAGATGCTACCCTCTTGGACTTTGTTGATTCCCTTGAGGTACTTGAAAGTTTCTATCATGTCCCCCCTCTCCCTCCTTTCCTCGAGGCTATACATATTCAGCTCCTTAAGTCTCTCTTCATATGTCTTCCGGTGCAGACCCTGCACCATTTTAGTTGCCCTCCTCTGGACAGCCTCCAGAGATTGGGTCTCCAGAACTGCATGCAGTACTTCAGATGGGGTCTCACCAACTGTCTGTACAGAGGGATAATAACTTCCTGTTTTCTACTGGTGATGCCTCTCCCTATGCATCCCAGTATCCCCCCAGCCCTCTTTGGTGCCCTCTCACATTGCTTGCCCACCTTTAGGTCATCTGATATGACTACCCCAGGTCCCTTTCCATTTTTGTTGTTGTTAGTATCCCACCCCCCATTGTGTACTCTTCCCCTTGGTTTTTGTTTCCCAGGTGCACTACCTTGCACTTCTTAGCACTGAATCTAAGCTGCCATACATTTGACCATTCCTCTAACCTTGCCAAGTCCCTTCTCATCCTTTCCACCCCACCTTGTGCATCAACTCTGTTGCAGATCTTTGTGTCATCTGCAAAGAGACATACTTTTCCTTCCAGTCCCTCTGCAATGTCGCTTATAAAGACAATGAAGAGGACCGGTCCTAATACTGAACCCTTCGGTACCCCACTAGTAACCCCCCTTTCTTCAGAGTGGACTTCATTTACTATTACTGTGTCCTATTCTCCAGCCAATTCTTTACCCAGGTTGTCATCTTGAGACCCACTCCCAGGCTGGCTAACTTGTATATTAATCTTTTTTGTGGGACTGTGTCAAATGCCTTGCTAAAGTCTAGGTAGGCCATGTCCACAGCCCCTCCCTGATCTACTATTTTGGTCACCCAGTCAAAGAAATCTATCAGATTTGTCTGGCATGACCTTCCACTGTGAATCCATGCTGCCTTGGGTCCTGAGCCCTCTGGCCTCTAGATACTCAACAATTCTTTCCTTCAGAAGTGATTCCATCATTTTCCCTATCACTGAGGTTAAACTAACAGGTCTGTAGTTTCCTGCTTCTGCCTTGCTCCCACTTTGTGAAGGGGAATCACATCTGCCCTTCTCCAGTCCTCGGGTACCACCCCATCCTCCCATGATTTGTTAAAGAGGGTAGTCAGTGGTGTCACTAGTTCTACCCTTAGTTCTTTTAGAATTCTGGGATGAATCCCATCAGGCCCCATTGTTTTGTCCACCTTCCATTTTAAGAGTTCTTTCAGAACCCTTTCTTCTGTAAATGGGCTGGTATCAACTTCTGTATCCAGTGTGTTTCTACTGTTTGTTTTAGGTACCTCCCCCACTTCCTTTGTAAATACTGAGCAAAAATATTTGTTTAGTATCTCTGCCTTTTCACAGTCACCTTCTGCCCACCCTCCCTCCTCTTTGTTAAGCCTCACTAACCCTCCCTTGGTCTTCCTTCGCTCCCTGATGTACCTATAAAAGGTTTTATCCCCCTTCTTAACTGAGCTGGCTATCTTTTTCTTGGTTTGGGCCTTTGCTGTTCTGACTGCCTTCCCAGCTTCCTTTTGCTTTAACTGATACAGTTCCCTGTCCTGCTCCTTCTGTGATTCCTTGTACTTCCTGAATGCTTTCTTTTTCTCTTGAACCTTCACTGCCACTTCCTTTGAGAACCATAGTGGTTTCTTACATCGTTTCGTTTTGTTTATTTGCTTCACACAAAGGCTTGTTACCTCTGTGATGGCAGTTTTTAATTTTCCCCATTGTTCTTCCACCCCTCCTTCCTGCCCATTTGCTAGTGCATTCCCTAGGCACTCACTCATTTTGGCAAAGTCAGCCCTCCTACAGTACTTTTGCCTTTGTATGGCTTGATTCTACTGCTGTGTTTATTGTGAACCATACTGTTCGATGGTCGCTAGTTCCCAGATGGCTACCCACTTCTACATCTGTGATTCTCTCTTCATCTCCATTTGAGAGAACCAGGTCTAAGATTGCTCCCTCTCGAGTGGGCTCCAATACTAGTTGTCTAAGGCCTGCCCCCTGTAGGGCATCTAGAATAACCCCACTCTTTGAAGTGGCTGCTGCAACTGCACTCCAGTTAACATCTGGCATATTCAGATCACCCATCAGCAATATCTCCCCTTTTTCTGCCATTCTAAGTATTCTTTCTATCATTTCCTTGTCCATTTCCTCCCCCTGAGAAGGGGGTCTGTATACAACCCCTTCGCTGTTTCTATAAGGCTCCCAACTCAAATACTAGGGGGCATGGATGGAAACTGAGGAGTGGGAGTTTCAGGAGGGATCTTAAGAAGCACCATTTTTCAGAAAGGATTGTGGAGCCATGGAACAAACTACCCGCGGAGGTGGTAGGAGCTAGGACCACATCAGCATTCAAAAGGGGTTGGGATAAGGAGTACACCAACATTCCAGACAAGGCCCATGGCTGCTACCCCTTCCCCTGCCCTCCCCCTTCCCCTACTCCTGCTCCCTACTTCCTTCCTACTCCTTTCAGAAAATTGACAAAGCCTCTGGCTGCTACCTTTCTTCCTATTTCCCAAAATCCTACTACCCTCTTCTTCCCCTCTATTTTTACTTAAAATTCCTCTCTCTCTGTTTTGAACAGTGCTATTTAGCTATGATGTATGTTGCATTGTCACTGTATGTTAGAAACTCAATTGTTTAGCTCCTCCTATGCCTGTTTGTAATCCTCCCTACTGACGTGGAACGTTTGTAAACGAGCTGCATTGTGCTCAAAGGTACTTTTAATCTGAGATTGAATAAATACACAAACAGAATCAAATTTGCAAGAGAATCTACCAGCTAGGACCCAGGATCACCTAGGATCTCGGGATCTCAAGGGCAGACTTAATGGACCTTTGCTCTCCTTCTGCCTTCACCTTTCTATGTTTCTAACATCTGACGTCACGTGGCAGAACTGAGTAATATACCACACGGGTGGGTGTGTGGGAGAAGCCTAGCTTGAAGACGTTCAGACTAGAATTAAAGGGAAAGAACAACTGCCAGTGTATGGATAGTGTACCATATCCACACCCCTAGAACACTGAATTTGACAACAGATAATGAGGCCCTCTTGGCCAATCCAGTCTGCCAACTTGTTCATTCCTATACTGTCACCAAAGACCCTACTTGAACTCCACACACCTTGCTTCCCAGCTAAGATACCCTTAGTGTGAAGTTCCATGCATGGCTGAAGCCCACCATTGTTTTTGACCCAATACTTACCACTGGAAGACTGTTCCAAGCATCCACCACTCTTTCAGTGAAGAAGTACTTCCTTTCATTTCTTCAAAATTTTCTCCCTTGCAGCTTCATTTCATGTCCCTGCTTCTCATTCATCTTTTTCTCTGAAAAATATTCCCTTCCTGTACCTTATTCAACCCTATGAAGTATTTATAGGTCTCTATCATGTCTCCCCTTTCCCTCTTCTCTTCCAGGATGTTCATATTGAGGTCCTTCATTCTCTCCTCATAGCACTTCCGATGTATCCCCTGCTCCATTTTAGTTGCCCTACTTTGGTCAGCCTCCACCCTGTCTATGTCCTTCTTGAGATATGGTCTGGACACAGTACTCCAGGTGGGCCTCACCAGCGATCTACACAGTGGCAACACCACCTCTCTCCTACTGCTGGCAATACCTCTCCCTATGAATTCTAATATCCCTTTCCTGTTTGGTGACTGTCAATATCTCTTCTCCCATTTTATACTCCACCTTTGTGTTTCTGTGCCCTAGGGGCATGATTTTGCACTTTTTGAAACAGAAACCCAGCTGCCATGACCTTAATCACTCCTTAAGTTTTCTCAGGTTTCTGCACATTCTTTTAACCCCCTCTGGAATGTCTACTGCAGATTTTAGTGTCCTCTGCATAGAGGCATACCTTCCCTTTCAGATCATCTGCAGTGTCATTTATAAAGGCCTTAAAGAGGACTGGTCCCAGAACTGAGCCCTAAGGCTCCCTGCTGGTCACCTTCCTTTCCCTGGAATGAACTCTGTTTATCACCACTACCATCTCTCACCGATCCCTTAACCAGTTTCTTACTTAGTTAACATGGTTGGTATCATATGAACCTGTGCCCAATGCACTAACTCTTTTGCTGCCCTAATCAGGCCTAGCACTTCAAAGATTCTGTGGAGGGACACTACGGTCTGGGATTTCAATTACAATCTCCTGGAACAAAGTCTCCTTCCCGTCTAAGGTGAAGACGACCCTCTGTAAATCTGTCTGGAATTACACACCTTGGTGTCCCAGCCTCTGTGATGGTACAAGAGCATTTCACACTCTATAAGTAATTTCGAGAATACTCTCAGGGTTGTAGCCAAGCTGAATGGGACAGTGTGATACTGATACTGCTAGCCCTGGATCGCAAATCTCAGGAATGTCTGGTGAGAGTGGAGGACTGGAATAGAAACATAGACAAAGACGGCAGAAAAAGACCATTGGTCCACCAAGTTTGTTCGTTACACACATTCAAACCCAGAGACGTTTTGTCCTCACAGGTTACAGGATTCTAGTTCACACTATCCTTCCCCATTCTTCTTGCCCTACTGCTACTGCCCTGAACAACTATTAAGCGCTTCACACTCTCCCAGCCATACTTAAAACCATTAATGGTTTTGGTGCCCACCAATCAGATGGCAGACTGTTCCACAGCTCAACCACCCTTTCTTTTTTACTAGTTCTTTTTACCTTGTCTGGCACTTCTGGTCTGCATTTCACGTCCTGGCATCCGTTCTTTCTCCGGCCACCATCTGGTTCTGCCTTGGCCCTCAATGAAGCCTCCACTGCCCAGTTACCCCTGTGGCTTGCCGCAGCCCTCCTCACTGCCCACTGAACCAGGATCCAGTACTCAGCAGTGGTGCCCCCGAGGCCAGGCGTCCCCAAGATGGCCATCAAGCCGCCGCGACTGAGTGCCATGTTTTCGCTGTTTTCTTGGCCAGCGTGATAGAGGCATGCAAGGACGTCAAGGGGGGAGCACGCACGCGTCCACATGTGCTCCCTCCGGCGTCGTGCCCCAACATCACCCCTTTCAGTGCAGTGCCAGTTCACCGCCCCCAACCTCCGCCAGAGGTAGCAAGTGAGCCGACAACTGGTGTCTGCCCTCCCTGGAGAGAGAGATCAGTCCCACGGACGCTCAATCCCTCTCCACCCCTGCCGACCCACAACGATCCAAGTCAGTTCCCGAACCCGGGTCACCGGCGTACAGCGAGGTGTGGTGTCCAGCGCCTCAACCCTCAGCATCACTGGGCTGGCTCTTTCAGCCACCCTTTCTATAATATAAAAGGTTCTTACTTTCCTCTTGAATCCCTCTTGACAGTTTGCACCCGTGTCCTTCATCTGCTACTCTTGCTAAACAGTTCCTCAGAATTTACCATGTTCATTCCCTACAGCAACTTGAAGGTCTTTATCATATCTCCCATCTCCCTTCTGGCCTCTAGCGAGGACATGTTCAGTGCTTTATATGCCAGTCCTTGTAAAATTTGTCCTGTTGGCCCTCAATCATTTCGGTTACCTCATGCTGCACCATCTCCAGCCTGTCCGTATATTTTCTCAGGACAGGATTCCAGAACTAGGCACAGTACTCTAGATAAAGCCTCACCAGTGATCTATCGAAAGGTAGCAATACCTCCCTCTCTTCTGCTGTTAATACCCCTTCCTATAAATCCCAACATCCTGTTTTTCTTACTGTAGGTTTTGTTACACTGGATTGATTAAGGGAGTCACTAATGATAACTCCTAGGTCTGTTTCGTCAGAGATAGAACCCACCTTTACCCCTCCCATCTAGTACTCCGTTCAGGGGAGGCCTTGTTTCCCGTGTGCATCACCTAACACTTTTTGGTGCTGAATTTCAACTGCCAAACCTTGGACCACCTCTGTAGCCTTTGTAGGTCCCTCTGCATCTCCCTTATCCCCTTCTGCCTGTCTACCCTACCACAGTGCTTAGTGAAATCTGTGAAGAGACGCATCTTGCCCTGAATTCATCTCCTGTCACTGATGAACATATTTAAAAGGACTAGACTCAGGACTGATCCCCGTAGCTACCTGCACTCCAAGAACAAAGTACTGTACACCAAACGGTGAATCCAAAGTAGAGCTTTTATTTTGGCAATAAAGATTAGTCAGTTACATGGGTTTCCTTGTGTACTGACTCTGCTATTTCTGAAATAAAGCTTTATAGATTCACCATTTGAGTATACAGTACTGTTGTTCTGAAGTGCAGTAACTTCTAGACTTGTTTGCTGTGGGTTTTGCTACCCTTGCCTGCCCCTCCCAACCTGCCATTGCAGTTCATTTCTTTTGATTTTCTGATCCCGTAGCACCCCACAGGTACCCTCCCTGTCTTTGGATTTGACAGAGTTTCCTACAAACCTCTCAACCCTCTGCTGTCTCCCTTCCAACCAGTTTCTAACCAATCTGTATCCACTGCTGCACCCAGATCCTCTAGCTTCTTCAGAAACCTTCTGTGAGGTACCAAGTCGAAAGCTTTGCTGAAACTGAAGCAGAGTAAATCCACAGCATTGCCCTTATCCACTACCCTTGTCACCCTGTCAAAGAATACTATTAGGTTGGTCTGACAAGACCACTCTGCCAAAAACCCATGCTGTTTACTATTTTGGAATCCATTTCTCTCTAGGTAGTTCATTATGGCCTCTTTGACTAGTGTATCCATCCGTTTATCCGCAGCAGATGTAAGACTGACATGTCTGTGGTTACCCGGTTGCTCTTTGTCCCCCTTCCCCACGGAGCAGAACTACTTCCGCTACCCTCCAGTCTTTTGGAACTACCCTTGTCTGAAATGAGCTACTGAATAGCCCTACCAGGGGTTCAGTTAGTTCTGATGACAATTCCTTTAGCACCCTCAGATGCACGTCATCTGGCCCCAGGGCCTTAGCTATCTTTAGGGCTGGTAACCCTTTCCAGACCCATTCACTGGTAAATACCTGCTGTCTCATCTCTGGGATTCCCCCTTACAACCACCTTAATGCCACTATCTGACAGAGGCTTGATGTCTTTCCTTGTGAATACAGAGCAGAAGTAGTCATTGAGCAGCTGCTTTTTGCTCATCCTCCTCTATTACCCTACTGCCCTCTGTTAGCCTAACAATTCCTACTCCCCTCTCTCTTTTTTCCCCTTTCCCCCACCTTTGATCAACTCAGTAATACGGACCTCTGTATCTTCCCTGACCACCTTCTTTGCTGCCTTAGTTCTCACTTGATGCTCTCTCCATTTTTCTTCTCCCTGTTTTTTCTTGTACCTGGTGAAGGATTTATTTTTGGCTCACTGCCTTCTGACCTTTCCAGAAAACCATTAGGGTTTCTTGTATTGGTTTCTTTTGGTTACTGTTCTCATGCATGACTCTTGCCTCTAGAATGGTCCCCTTCATTAATACCCATCTTTCCTCTACTCCCCCAATGCTGTCCACTCCAACTAACTTCTCTTGGACTAGCTCTCTCATCCAGTTGAAGTCTGCTCTTCTGAGATCCAGTAACTTCTGCCTTTGATGAAGGTTTACATATGCCATATGTTGTTATGGTCACTGGACCCTAGTGGCTCCCCAACCTGTGCTCCACCTACCAATTCCAAGTTGATGAGCACAACCTTGAGAATAGCATCAGCAGGCAGTTCTTCAATGTATCTAGCCGGGCCTGACTTCTGGTGCTTCTAGCTCTGTAATGTCCCAATCAATATCCGGCAGGCTAAGATCCTCCACCACCACATCCTCCTCCCCATTTGCCACCTCCTGTCTATTATTTCTCTGTGTTCCTTATGTCCTTCTTCCCGCTGTCCTGGTGGTGTACAGACCACACCTATTCAAAGTCTCTTACCTAAGGCTGCCGTGAGCTGATCCCAAAAGCGATCCTGTTTCCCCATTTCCTCCCCTGATGGATCCATCCTCCACTGCCTCAGTGCTTTCCCTGACACAGAGGGCTACTCCTCCTCCTTCTTTCCCTTGCCCTCTAGCCCACCTAAACATGGTGTAGTCTAGGACTGTCAGGTCCCAGTTGTTATTCTGTGCATCCCAAGTTTCTGTAATAGATATGAGGTCCGTCTCTGTGTCTTGTCACTATTACCTGGAGCTCGCTGATTTTATTTGCCAGACTCCTGGCATTAAGGCAGACCTCTTTCCATCTTGCTCCTGATCCCTTCTTGCTTTGTATTTGTTCTTCCTACTTATTTTTCCCTAGCCTTCTTAATTTCTTATTTTTCTTGTTGACTGTAGGCTTTGTATGTCCTTTGATCTTGGTCTCCTTCCCCTGAATTAATTTGAACTCCATCATTCTGGCTTCCCTCTTCCACTGTTACTAGCCCTCAGTTCAGGTGGGGGGGCACTAGCTAGGTTCCCCACCCTCTCTCACTTTCTCAGTGGTTCCTCTATACTCATATGTTCCCTGCAGTCAGTTTAAATGTCCACCAATATAGATGTCAAACTTCTGTCCCAGCATACTGGCCCCCTCACTTTTTAGATGAAGGCCAAAACCCTTGCAGTCTCTTGTCCCAGAAGCCCCACAGCCCCTGACAGAGTGGTATCTCTCTCCTCCTGACAACATCCCTTCAATCACCTGTAATTCCTCAGTCTCTTCCTTCCTCACTCTATCATTCCCATTCCCCCTACTCCACACATGGTGGACCTCAGAGAAGGCCAGAGAAGTCGAACGCACCTTCAATCTGTTCCCCCAGTCTTTGAAAGTTCTTCTTGTTTTTCTCCACAGGCTAGTTTGCCAGACTGTTGCTACCCAAGTGTAGCCAATGCCGCAGCATTGATATCTCATCTCTTGCTGCTATCAGCTGAGCATGGAGCTCCACAAAAGTCCTGCAAATGGGGTAGTGTCCCCCCTTTATGTGTATCATCCTGGAGAAGAGCACCCACAGTCCCTGCAAGTGTCTGCCTTATATGGCTAGAAGAGTATGGAGATAAGCATTCACCAGGTTGATAGATGCTAGGTGATCCCCCTGCTGAACTGCACTGATGATCCACCTTTTGAACTCCAGTTTGAAGAACATGTAGTCTGACAAACGTGTTCAACTTCTTTAAGTGCAGATTTGGTAATATACCCCTGACTTCTTGGAAACAGTATAGTAAACTGAGTAAAACCCATATTCCCTCCCTTGGCGAGGAACCAAAACAATCACCTCTATCTGGAGTAGCTGGTCCAGAGTCGGACTCACCATCTGTCTCTTTACCAAGTTCTGAGATATGGGAGACTGAGAAACATGGTATCTAGAGTACGGAAGAGAACTCTGTAGCAAAACCTAGTGAAAAGATCTACAGTCTCAGGAGTTTGTTGTATTTTGGGCCCATCTCTGGCAACAATTTGAAACTGTCCACCAAGTGGTTAGGGGCAGAGATGGACCTGCATTTCTTCATTGTGAAGATCTTTCTCTCCTGACTGTACCTCCACTGCCTTTATATGCAATAGAGCCTTTCTTCTGATTAAACTTGTATCCAGAGTAGGAAACTTTCCTCTCTACTTGCCAAAAATGCGAAAGGGCCAAATCCCGCCCATCACCCCCAGAACATCTGAAACCATGCCCCTTGACATCTGAGCCACCTTCTGCTGCCCCATCTTATCCTGAATGTCTTTTAGGACCCCATCCAGTTCTGGACCAAACAATAAATTGCCTGAAAAGAGCATAGTGTACAATTTAGACTTTGATACTTGGTCCGCAAACCAGTGGCTAAGCCAAACTCCTCCCACAGCTGAGACTACAGCAGAGGTCATGCGAGCTGACATACATCTGCTGCCTACAACTGCATCTCCCATACAGAAAGAGCCACTGATATGAGATTCACAAAATCTGCTCTTGGGGAATCTTAACTGTTCTGCTGCAGTCATATATTAGGGGAGGGATTGGAATTTTTTTCTTAGTTTCTGTCCACTCCTTCTCCTCCTTCGAGTATTTTCGCTCATCTGATGTTAATGCAGGGTCTGCCGGGTCTGGATTTTTATCATCATTACCCTCATTGTCCTTATCAGGATTACCTAACCTAGAGAGATTATGGGATGCCTGCATATTGGGGACAACAGGGTTTCCATGCTCTGGAACACCTGGATGTGCCTATTGGAAACCCCCTTATCCTGAGGAGCATGCTTGAGGATAGGGTGTCTTTGCATGTGTTACTTGTGGATCTGAGTGAAACATCTCATTGAGAAGTAACAGAAAAGACTTATATAACTCGGCTTTGACACTGCCAGTTGGAACTCCAGGTGTACCCCCAATATTGGGTCTCCAGATGGTGTGGACCAAGATTAATCTATTTTTCTGCATCACACAAAAAATACAGTATGATCTCATAGGTGATGGGTCTCATCAACCTAGGCAGGTCTTGCATCTCTTGAATACAAATAATTTGTGAAAAGTCATGGTACCCAGTTCAAAAATAGTAAACTTTTGATCTGAGATGCTTAAAAATTGTTTTTCTGAATGTTTTTGGGCTACCTATTAATCTATCCCCAAAATAAAGGTAACCTGCCAAAATACAAAAGTTATCTGCAACAACTCCCCTAGCAGAGTCTTCTAGAGAGCTAGGTCTGAAAAAAACCCACTCTGAAATAATTAAACTATTCCTGTAGTTCTTGTTGTTGCATGTCTGCTACCACAAAAAGTGATAAAGGCGCTAAATACAGCCTTCCAATCTGAACCACCACTGTGCTTTCCCTTAAAAGGGCATAAAACACTTTAAACACTGGTGCTGTGCTTCTCGATCCAGCAACTGTGCTTACAAGTGCTGCTGGGAGCATACATGTGCGCTGACATTATGCGTGTGCATGGCCTGATGACATCACCAAAAACATCAGGGGCGTGAGGGTACCTCTATGATGTGGTTTTAGCATGTGTTGTCAAATCATCAGTAAAGCAGGAGAAAAGGCAAGCGCCACTGTGAGGGTGGTCCTCCTATCAGCAACTGTAAGGTTGCCCACTCAAGGACTGCCAGAAAAAAATGCAAAGTATGGTGGAGCAGTCCTCAGCATTCAAAAAGCACACAAAGTGACTAAATGGACACAAAAACTACTGTAAACACCGAAATCAAGTTCCAGCCCCTTAACTAGATATATTATTACCACTTACTGCCCCAAAAAGGTTAATACCAAGCTGCACTGTGACATGGTGGAGATGGGGGAGTGGGGGGGGGGTCTGTCAAATCCCACAAATTAAAAAAATTCAGCTACTTACCTTAAGCACCAGATTAAGAGGTAGAGAGACCTGTAAACTGAAAAAATACCTTAGATACCTTACCATTGGCAAATGGTCCTCATCCAGGCTTTTCTGATGCTGTGATGAGACATCTGGCTGATTGTTCAATTACAAGAAAAGGTTAAGAGGCACACTTTGAATATCTGGGATGCTACCTGTCACCTGGGAGCCCCAACCTGCATTAGAATTCCAACAACTGCACTAACACGCACACACATACCAATGGCACTAAAGGCACCAAAGAAGGCCTCTATGAGAGAATTATGTTTCCAGAAACAAGGCTGACAGGCTTCCCTAGCAGTAAAAAGGGAAATGGCTTGGGGCTGGAGCCCAAGACACATCATCTAGGAATTTTAGAAAGAACGAAAACATTTTCTACTCTGGAATCAAACCCAGGCCCCTTACTCTCTACTGCTTGGTAGCCTGCAGCTCTAACACTGTACTCGGCTTACTAGACAGGAGTTGCATGCTGTGGCAAAGGACATCCAGCACTGAGTGAAGGCCCCCCCCCCCCCCAAACAGTTGCAGCAAATTTTTGTAATTAACAGTCTGTCTATCTGTCTGAAGACATGTTTCCCAAGTTGCATCTGAAGCTCAATGTCTGAGCTGGAACCTTTCAAGTTATCAGCAATCAGCAATTCTTGTGGGGGTAGGAAGAAATAGGCTGTTGGTTAATTAGGATCTGCAGCTTATCCAGTAAGTAGGGAAATAGGCCGACTAGGTGGGCCAAGCGGTCCTTGTCTGCTGTCAAAGTTTATGTTTCTATGTTAAACCTTGCTAAAAAGTCTATCACTAACATTAGCAATAACATCCAACAAAATCTCTCATACTACATAAATTGTAGTAAGAGAAAAAAATGTTCCCTCTGGGGATTGGACCCAGGTCCCCTGCCCTCTACTGCTTGGTAGCCTGTAGCTTTACCGCTGTACTTAGCATCCTATACAGGGGATGTATGCTGTGGCAAAGGACATCCAGCAGTGAGTGCAGACACCCACCTATACAGCTGCAATGGATTTTTATAATTCACAGTCTGTCTGTTTGAGGTAGTGTCTAAGTCAGAGCTGGAATTTTTCAAGTTATCAACAATACAGACTTCAAATCTTGCTGAAAGCATTATCTCTATCATCATCAATGACCTCTTAGAATTTCTATCATACTACATAAATTATAATTAGAAAAGATAAAATGGTTCTGCACTGGGGATAGAACCCTAGCTTGTTTAGGTCTGAAACCCTACACCAAGATCTAAAAGTTTTACCACTGACATCATCAGCGACATCATGCAGCCGAATCATTCACACGGAATGTACTGTACCTTTAAACTTGATTAAATGTAAAAAAAGAGCACACATGACCACAACAGGCACTTACAGCTATGCTATTGGTGCGTAAAAACAATAAAAGTGACAACGTTCATAGAATCATCAAAGAGCTCTTTAGAGTGTTGCTTCCTTTTTCAAGTGCTACTGTTGTAATTTAAATGTTCATGCTGCTATGGCAGTCAAAAGGTTTTGACTGTACCATTTACCCACTAGTACGGGTGCACATTACCCATATATAATAACTCTCCCCTGTTGTCAAAGGTGGAGAATTATTACCCATATGTAACAACTCTCCCCATTGACAACATGGAGTGATACAGAAAGAGACAAGCAGCTAAAAGGCTTGCTTGTTATCCTTGCTCAATCAAGGTAGAAGCTGCAGATTCCTCTAACATCAAGAAAATGCAGCACCACTTCCCCTGGGTGTTCTGGTTTGGAGAAGAAGGCATTAAAGAGCTAGTGTACTACCTAAAACTAATATTAGTTTTAAAAAAACATCGCTTTTTATATCGAGGTACTTTTTCTTTTCCCTTTGGTTAATTAGACCTGATATTAGTAGGTGTGCTGTGTGGAATAGCACTCTACCTGGTAGCTGACATACCTAGCTCTGTTCCACCCATTATATCATCAGCATTGTGACCTCACTGACTGTAACATCACTGCTGCTTAGGAACAGCCACTCAGTAACTGCTAGGTCAGTTACCTGTCACTGTACAAAGGATCTATCACTAGGGTCTGTACCTCAGAAAGCAACCGTCAATAGAAACAGTTTTCCAGATCAGATACTTCATGTCACAAGTAGCCATTGGTTTAAAGTGCTTGCAGGTGAGCATGTCTAACACTAGACTGAGATCTAAGTTGGTGACTTTATAGGAGGTCTTAAGTCTAGGAGGCCCCTAAGGAACTTTCTAAAGAGAGGAAAAGAATAGTCACGTACTTTCTCTAACAGCAGATCTTCAAGAGAATCTCTTCCATTAGGCCACACCTTTGGAACAATACCCACATCAGGGCTTGGACCTCATGGAAACGTTTGCTAGCCAGTGGGATGCCCATGGTGACATCCCACTGAACCAGAACCAGAACAGGTGTAAGCAGAGCTGAAGATTAAGCTTTTGGTAGCTGAATCAATAAAAGTATTACCACTGGATGGTAAACCAGAGCCTGCAGGGCAGGGACCCGTTAGATCGGTCCAACAGACTTTTTAACAAGACCAGGAAAGGGTTTTCTTTTCAGATTTCCTGGATCCTGATTTTTCACCCTAGTCTGCATTCTAAGGCCTATCTTCAGGCTTGACGTGGGAGCTGTAACCTTGATGCTGGATATCAGAGCTTGCTTAGGGTTCTGAGCACTGTACAAACAGTCAAATATGAAACACAAGAACCAGTAACTTACTCAGTTCCCACTTTGTATAAAAGAACCTGTGACCCAAAGTGTTCCCAGTCTGCACTCAGGTTAACTTTACCTGTAGCAGGTTCAGTCTTTCAAATACCTGGGGTGTGTGGTTTGACCCACAGCTTAACTGATATAAGCATGTCAAGTATATCATGGCCCACCACGGGGGGGGGGGGGCTCCACATTAGGAGACTATACAGAGTGAAGCAATGCTTTAATTCTCATGCGAGAAAGCAGGTATTAGTAACATGGCAACTCCTGCTGTCCTGTCTCTAGTATAGAGCTGTTGTGTACTGCAAAGCCCCTAAAGCCACTTTGTTTGTGTTAAATGTCCAGATTCGCTTGTGTTAAGTGTCCTGATGACCAGTATTACAGGCTCTGCACATTTGTCCTTGAAAGTGGCTCATGGACACTGCATTGCACTACCTGCTATACAGCCAACTTGACTAGCTGAGCCCAACAGCCAACTGGGATATTCCTTGGTATACACACCTCTACAGTGCATTCACAACCTGGTCTCTTCCTAACTGAAATCCCTATTTACTCCAGCCTCTACCCTTTACTCTGCAAGCTCTGTGAAGGCTCCTAGCTGATTAGTATCTAAATTTAAGGACTTCCTACACTGGACTTGTCTTTCTCAGACCGGGTAACTGGAACAAACTACCAAACTCCTTCTGCCTTCAAATAACCTTCCCATTTTCCAAATGCTGTTGCAGCTCAAGAAACCCTGCAGTTGTCCAGGCAAAATCATTCACAAATCTACTTTAGCTTCCACTCCCTGCAAGAAATTACCAACTTACAAGCCACGCTGCTCAGAGTACTAGAAGAAGATAATGGTTCCTATCCCCCTCAACTGTGACTAAAGGGACCTGTCCCTTCCATCATGAAAGTCATGGATTTCCTCGGTTACCTTTATTCATACGTATTCACCACCGTGACCTGCAACCATGTACCTCAATGTACTGCACTGAAACTGAAGCATATGCACCCTAATTGTGGAAATGGACCCACAAAAGAACAAGATATGGATGAAAATTTCAAGTAAATAAAGTACTGTGTGTCACAAATTCGCTCAACCAGTCAGGCCTCTACTCCCAAAGTGCCAAACTCTGAGCGTAGGATTTGTGGACAGTTAACAGTACAAGGTAACCCTCGTCTGTTTTGAGTGTTCGAGTCACCTTAGTCTCAAGTTCTGGAGGGATTCAAACTGATAACCTCTTGTTAGCATACCCAATTACCAGGCTCAGACAATTCTGTCTTCGGGGGGCCAGATATCTTTGCCTATGGGCACCTAACCAGGTCTACAAAATGAACCCTGATAACTCTATGCAAGTCCTTAGAGAACTCTATCTGTTTCCCAGTTTGGTATAACAATAAGCTCATACACAGTGTTAACTATAACCTTCAAAAAGCTTCACCTAAATAAAAAGAAATTTCAAGGCACACCAGCAGTTTCCGTTTTAAAATATATATCTTTACTTTAAAATAGGAAAACAGAAAAATATTACAGAACAAAATACCCCAACACATACAGCCTTAAAATAAACAGGTAAAAGTGCAGATTCCTACAAATAATAACATTCAGACTAATCTTGTCTAAGGTCCCTACTTCAGTGCTTTGATGTTCCTCTTCTCTCAGTCAGAAATATGAAAGTGTGTCTGTCAAGGTTTTTTCAGTATGTTAAAAACAGTCCTGAGCTGGCCTTCTCACTGAGGTCACCAAACTCTGCCTTGGTGTAACAAAATCTATATTTTATAACACCAAGATGGCCTATTAAGGTATTTAAAAAAATAAGAGATGACATAATAAATCTCCTCTCTATGTAACTAGTCGAAACCAGTCTGTGATCTGCTTTCCCCTAGACATCAAAAGTCTCTTTGATACAAGTCACTGTATATTCAAAGCAAAAGTATATTTGATTCCTTAATTCATCTGGACCTTGGTATCTACACATTAAAGGTCTCTTTGATGAAATGAGCTGGCTTCCTGGGAGGTTATTCATAACACTGGCCAGTGACCCTTTTCTCAGGACATCTAGTGCAGATCAAAGGATTTCTCTGAGGACGTCATGAATGGCTAATTTTATTTCCTGGGATCAAAGCAAATTGACAAGATAATTGCACTCCAGATATCTGCGGTTTAGCTATGTCCTATCCTTTAAACTTATCCCTGGGGTGTTTGAAGTGTCAGTTTCAGCAGTCAGCATTTCTTCCTGCCACAGTCCATCATACTTTTTTTATATTTACAAAAAAATATGATACAGGGATCAGAACCAGCTGTCCAAGTGTGACACTGTGCACCAAGCTGGACAACTTACTTAGGCTAGCCTACCTGAGCTGCAACAGCTTGTTTTCAATGGGGTCCCCCCTTTATCCAATTTTACTTCTTAGGAGGACTGATGAACAGTGAGGTAAGGTGACCGACTGACGGTCACACAATGAACCATGTAAATAACTTTAAATACAATTTACAGAATTTGTTCCAATCACGTGGGGCAAATGTACCCACAGTGGCAAAAGAGATGCACTTAAAAAGCATGCCTTATAGGCAGCTTGCTGGCAAAAGAACATTTCAGTAGGGGTTGGAGGACACAAACAATGAGCTAAATCTACTGCAGAGATCTACTGTATGAGACCACACAGCTTTAATATAAAGAAATAAAAATCACCTTGGGCTCCTGGCAAGCAACCTATAATAAGTCAAATAAAAACCTTGGGATTTTTAAGTTCCTGGAGTACTGCTAATTGTGACCGGTCAAGGAAATCTGTAACGTACTTAGTCTCACAAGTTTTCTAAGATCCTTTATCTATGGTTTGGGAGTGCTTCACACATTTTGTGATACTCCCCATCAACTTAAGGACCAGAGTCCCATACTTGGGAGATGAAAGGTGGAAGGGTCCTACATAAGACTGTTAATATGAATTATAAAATGGGCAAAGGATTTCAAGCAATCTGATTGGTTGTTAGCCGTGCATTAGATGTGTCTAATGCAGAGCTAAAACTAGAATCCCCATTTAGAATACACAGGCCCATTTTATAAGTGCAATAAGCCACTCCAGGGATGTGCATTAGACAGTTCTAATGCACGGTTAGGGGACTGGACGCACTCAGCCTGTGGCCTCGTGCCTCGCTACGTCCCCCTAGCCGTTCATAAGAACTGCCTAATGCGCACCCCATCGTGTCATATTGCTTACATAGTTATTACTGTTAGAGCTTTATATTGTTAAAAAAGGAAATGTTCAATGTGGAGTGATTTCCTAGAGCAACTTTCAACTACCTACATGAACTTAATTGTGTACTGAGTTAAGTTTTGGTAGGTTATCGTTTAGAATAACAAATTCCACTGTTATGAAAATGGTAAATGACAGACTTTATGGCTATACCTGTGTAATGTATATATGATTATTATCTGTAAATAAAAACTTACTAACAAATAAATTAATTAAAAAAGTTAAGACAGGTTGAAGGGTAAGCTACTGGCATCAACTAGCCTTTATTGACAGATGTTCATGCATAATGGACATCTGCTGTGAAATCCTGATGAAAATCTCCAAGGGCATTAACTTTTGAGAAGTACAAACTGAGGCATTGAAGATTTAGTGGCTCTGCCATGGACTGCAGTTTGGTGTTTAATGAGCAGTGTTTACCCCTGCGTCCTTAGTTTTGTCTTGTGCACAAGAGACATTGTTACTTCACCACCCAGCCAGGTAGGTCCATCTGGGTTTTACACTGTTTAAAAATACTGTTTAATGAAACTGGTAGAATAGCAATACGAAGATTAATTTTGCAAGTGACAGCCATGACAAGTTATATGAAAATATAGCAAATGTTACACCTACAAAACCTCTGTAAGGAAAAGGGGAATTGCTTATTTGAATTAAAAAAACTTCTCTAGCTTCTAGGAAAAAAACAAAACATGCAACACATGAACACTGAAATCAATTACACACATTTTGTCACTTCCCCCTTACAATTTAAGGACCAGTGTTCCACATTTGGGAGATGAAACGGTGACGCGTCCTACATGAAAATGTAATTTTACTTCTAAGTGAGGCACTGGTCATGATGTAGCGTCTTTACCATTCTGCCCTTCTGTGGTCTGGTAAAGAGATCCTGTTCCATCTCTTGGCATTCATGACTGTATCCACTGCGTGTATCCAATGTACACTTCTGACTATATACTTACACTACCGGTCAAAAGTTTTAGAACACCCCCATTTTTCCAGTTTTTATTGAAATTTACACAGGTTAATGTCTCAATGTACTCTGAAATTAAAGCATAGAACAAATAAACAATTGGAGATAAAAAAGAAATCATAGAATCATTTTGTTTAACAAAATTTAATCTAAATTTTTGACTCATCAAAGTAGCCACCTTTTGCAGATATACTGTAACCGCGAACACACTGTGGCATTCTTCCTACAATGGACATCAAATATTGTTCAGGAAGTTCTTCCCAACACTGTTGCAGAAGTTCTCATAAATGTGTTGCACTTGTAGGTTGCTTTGCTTTCTGCCTTCTGTCCAGTTCATCCCAAACCAGCTCGATGGGGTTTTAAGTCTGGAGACTGTGCTGGCATTCCATGATTTGAAGCCTACCGTCTTGTTCTTTTCTCGAAGATAGTTCTGACATAGCCTGGAGGTATGTTTTGGGTCATTATCTTGCTGTAGGATGAACCCTGACCAACTAGGCGTAGACCAGAGGGTATTGCACGGGCGCTGCAAAATGCTGGTAGCCTTTTGGTTCAGGGTGCCAGTCACTCTGTGCTGTTGTCCTGTGAGTCACTTATCACGCAAGCTGTTGACTCTCAGAAACTTGTCTTCTGATTCTGTTGTGGCTTTGGGTCTGCCAGACCTCTTCCTGTCAGAGTTTCCTCCAGTTTCCAAGTGCCTTTTGATGGTGTAGGAAACTGTACTCACTGACACCTTGGCTTTCTTTGCAATTTCTCTACAGCAGTTTTTGCTAATCTAAACTTTTTTTTAACCTCTAGCAGTTTACCGCTTACCTTTGTACAATTTCAGGTTATTCACTGGACTTGAATTGCTTAAATTTCAATAAAAACTGGAAAAATAGGGGTGTTCTAAAACTTTTGACCGGTAGTGTAGTTGTTTACTGCCTACCCTACATATCTGTATTTCACTGTCCTGTCAATCCCTGTTCCCCCTCCCCGTGGTTGCAACTGGAAGTGAACCCTCAAAGACTCCACTTGTTTACCTGATAAAATATGTTTCAAATAAATTTGGACCTTCCTGGTCCAGTCTGTATACCAACCCTTAAAATACCTCTTGTGGTGGGTCTACTGGATGGCAGTCTACCCATACAACAGCTCACCTACTGTCTGGTCGGAGGGGGGGCAAGGGATACCAAAGTACTCAGTCTGTTAGTAGCATGCCACAAGTTTTTCTTCCTCGCCTCCCCAGTGAAGATTTGATGATCCAATATGCACATGAACAATGTGTGTCAGAGCAGAGCTGTCCCACTCTCTCCCTGCCACTGAACACATTCGCTGACACTGCCACCCTGTGGTTACTCAGATGGTAGTAAAGCAGTGAGATCTGCAAGCCCTCCCACCTCAAGTGGGGAGATCCTCATACGGGATGTGCTCAATCTTCTTCAAGTCAGTCATATGATGTCCCAGCTTGGTGCACATGCCCAAGTTGTTGGACTGGGAGCGGCAATGCTACTGCTGTGCCAACTGGCTGGCAGTGCAAATCTTTTTATCATGCAATGGTATGACTGGTTGATGGTCTCCGACTAAACATATGGGCCCAGATATTCAAACTGCGCCAGGCTGTGGTGCAAGCTTGGGCGCAGCTCAACTTGGCTGCGCAGGGGCGTGGACTAAGCGATATTCAAAGAAGCTGCGCCATGGCTCAGCAGCTTTGAATATCGCACCCTGGCCACCCCCACTGTGCATGGCGCAGTGGCACTGCGCCATCGCAAGTGGCCAAAGTGGAGCATGGAGATGCATTAGCGCAAGTGCCATTGTGCCATTCACAGCACCTGCGACATTCAAAAGGTGACATGCAAATGGGGCCATAATTTATGCAAGGCACACATGGGGCCATTTGCATGCAGGTGCGCCGATCCCCGACGACTTGCGCCTGGTGCCCTGCCAGGCAGCAGCCGTCGGGGACCGATGCCCCCTGCAGCCCGATCACGGGCATATGTTTAAAATAAATTCCCCGTCCTATATCCCTGGTGGTCCAGTGGACGCTTTCTGCCAATCGCGGACATCTGTTGTAATAAAGAACCCCCTCGGTCCAATATCCGCTTTCTACCCGATCGCGGGCATCTGTTGTAATAAGAACACCCCCCTCCTGTCCCTATCCCTGGTGGTCCAGTGGACCACACTCTGCCGATCGCGGGCATCTGTTGTAAGAAAGAACCCCTCCGTCCAGTATCCTGGTGGTACCCCCTCCACTGAGCCCACCCGTTCCCCGGCGGCACCCCCACCTGCCCCGGCCGACGACTGCCGGTAGGGCTGCATGCCCATTGGCTCACACCATGGCCTATGGGCATGCAGCCCATATCGTCTATACATTCCAGATATGTGAATGAATCACATCTGGAATGTGTAGTACGGTATGACTGAAAGCCCATTGGCTCACACTGTGAACCAGTGGGCGTGCAGCCCTACCGAGCTGTCAGTGCGGTGGTGGAGCTGCCCACGGCTGACCGGGGCGGTGGGGGGGCTCCAGTGGGCGGGTGGGGGTACCACTAGACCACTAGGATATTGGACGAGAGGGGGTTTTTCACAACAGATGCCCGCGATCAGCAGAGTGCGGTCCACTGGACCACCAGGGATACTGGATGGGGAGGGTTTCTTTTATTACAACAGATGCCTGCGATTAGCAGAGTGTGGTCCACTGGACCACCAGGGATATTGACTTATCGCCTTCTTTACAAATGCCCGCATCGAAATGGGGGGGCCAGAACTTAGGTGGCCACCCACAGGTAGCAGCTGCCATGTTGCGCCCTGCAACGCGGCAGCTCACCTGTAGGTGGCCATCAGTTGTTCCTTTTTTTTTTGGCTTAACTTTGTGCTGGTGCAGGTAGGGGTTGCGCATGCATGGCTCTGCACATCCTGGGCTGAATATTGGGCTGTGCAGGTTATGCATGGGCACGCCCTCCCCACCTGTGCCTGCTTACATTACTGATGTGCTCCGGTGCATCGGGATTTGTGCCACGCACTTTTCCCTTTCGAATATCACGTCCGGGCACATCAGTGGGTTGTGCATTGTGCAACACTGTTGCGCCATGCGCAACCCTTTTGAATATCTGGGCTTTAATATGTTTTTTTTCACCAGTATTAATTCACACGCTGACACTAAAATTGTGTGTATAACTGTTTTCTGCCTTACCTAAATCATAACAATATAAGGGATATTAACCACTGTAAATAAAATTCTCCCAGAAATATTTTTCACATGCAAGACGACATGAACTTGTCTGAAAAACCAAGAGGCAGTGTCAGTGACATTATAATCACAGTCTTGTGTAGTGAATATTCAGGAATACCTTGATCTGGTGGTGTGATAGTTATCATTTCCGCTGAGAATTCTTCATCAAAATACCTTGTATCTGTCTCAGATGTGACTTGAGGTTTAAATGGTGGGACAAGCTGTGTAACACAGAAAACAAATCCATCAGCACATCATCAGTATACAGACTGGAATTTATTTAAAAAATTGACAGCTGTCTGCAAGATAAGCAGCATTATTGTTATTTATAACATGGGTTCAGTAAGACAGGATCAGCAATTGGTTGATGGGCAGCAGGTGACTGTGGATTAAATTCCCTATTTAATCCACGGTTACTGTGCCTGACCTAATTTTCTCAGAGAGTGAGAGACTTTATCACACCGTGGATGGATCTACTTATACTACTCAGGTAGATTTTGTCAGTAGCCATCGTTTTCTTGATGTAACTGAGCAGTACAGAGTGGGGACCATGGTGGAATGGAAGTCAATTTGTCTTTGTTCGGGCCCCTGACTCGGAATGAGTGGCAAACTGTGCGATTTCCTGATGGGGAAGCCGTGCTCAGAGATGTCAGTAAAATAAAAAGTCTGGGACAGTGGCTGCCAATATGTCAGCTAGCACAAAGTGCTCCCATTAGTGCAGTGGCAGATGTGAGTGACCAGGGAGCACTGTGGCAATTGGGTGCTACAGACGGATCTGCAAAGGAACCGGATGAGCGGACACCACCGGCAACATATAATAAACAGTACAAATTGCTGAGTATGTGATCCTGAAGGAGCAGTAGAGTGAGCGGCTGCTAAATGATGTCTGTGGGATCAGAGTGCAGTGGCAGCTTGCTCCTAGTATGCAAAGTGATGTGCAGTGTCCTTGGAGTTTTCCTTGAGCTCTTTCTGTTGTGGTGCTGTGCGCAAAAGGCTGACATACATGTTGGGGGGTCTTACCATTTTCAGGAGGTGAGGTTTAAGTGACAGGGCCCACCCTCCACATTTAAGTAGCACAATGTGCTCCTGTGAGAGACAGAGAGAGAGAGAGGCGTGAAATGTCACTTGTTTTTAGAGTTGCCATTGCCAACTCTAAGGTGGCCAGTACGGCGTTCTTCACAGAGGTGATTTGTCCCGCATCATGCAATGAGTGACTGAGTGCTACGGGGAGCAACAGTGAGACAGAGATGCTGCCTTTTGCCTTACTAAATGTTTTGTACCACCGCTGTCTCCAATATCTCCCCTGGCTTCCAGCAGTCAGTCATTCAGTGGGGAATCACCATTCTCTGTGCTCTTTCTCCGTTGCACATGCTCCCCACACAGCTGTACTTACGGGCTGCCAAATGCAGTGAAACAGAAACCAGCAAATGAGCGGTTCCAGTGTTTGGTACAGCAGGTGTCAGTTGTGGCGGTGAGTTTTCTGCTACTCTGTAGATTGAGCAGTGTACAGCAAATATTCACCCACTGTGAGCTGCGAGCAGCTACTCTTTCCAGCCTGTCAGTCACATCCTGTGACAAGATGGCTTGTTACATGAATGGCTAGCAATGGACTGTGCAGTCCCTGAGCATTTGTTGGTTGTTTCTGCTGGGCTGCATACAGTGCTGGAGAAATGGTCAGGCATTATAGAGCAGGTCTCCTTCTGGTAATGTGCTTGTGTCTCAGGTTTCTGCAACTGTTGATTGAACTGTCAGTTTAATCCACAGTCAGGGACTACTTTGCAAGGTGGAAAGATAAAATCCCTTTCTGCCATTAAAACAGGGGGAGCAGTTGTTTTTTTTTTTGGGGGGGTTATACCCTATGTTTAACCTGACCCATGTTATAACTGCAATAACCCACTCCAGGGCGTCGCGTTATAGGAATTTAAACCATGCCTGGAGCACTGTGAGTATACTCGGCCTGTGGCCTTGTGCCTCACAACGCAATCCAGGCATGGATTAAATGCCTATAACCCCACACCCTGCAGAGGGTTATTGCTAACACATTTAACCTCATTTTGTGTATAGTTCTAACATCTAAAATCTTCTATCTGTTTTACATTTACATAGAATAGCTGTATAAACATTTATCCTAAAAGGATGATCGATCGAAAACCAGATGTTTAAGGCTAGCGGGTGAGTAGTTTATATAACCACCAGAATCCCAAGATTGAATTACAAGCTCCTCTTTTGTCCCCCATACCACACACACACTCATTCCCTTTTAGTTTTCTCTTCTCCCTTTTGCTCTGTCATCCACAACTCCCTTCCCCAGGTCTCCGTTTTGTTGTCACTATATTTCCCACTTACTTCTGACTGCCAGCACCACTGTCTCTCAAGATCAGGGATTATTTTTAGATATTTCTTTTGCATTACTCCTAACATTTAAAATCTGCTCTTGCTCCTACTGACCACCTTAATTTTAGTACTACTTTGAACTGCCAGCTTTTTTATATGGATCCTGAGCTTCATAACCAAAATGTACTATGTATTATGGTTTTGGCTATGTAAAACAGAAGATAATATGTTGGCAACAGTGTGTAAAGATTTTTGTTACAAACTCAAGACGTATAATATTAAGGTTTCATACACAAAAAGTGCATAAAAAAGGGGCTTCAACTGGTGCCCACACTTTATTTTATATACTGTCATTATTAGTGAGCAGAAGTACAGATTGGCAGGTAGAAGGAACAGAATGAAAACGGAAGTACAGTACACCTGTAGCAGCTATATCTCAAGCTCTGCTGTGTGCAAGGACAAGGCAATTTTTTGTTACACACACTTGTAACGCAGTGTGTAATAAAGAATTTCAGGTACTTATTTTAGGTTGTAATTAACCAAAACCAGTAATTATATATTGATAATAAATAGTGGTTGGGGTTTATGAGATAATAAATGGGCTGAAGAAATATTGCACCCTCATATATTTAATTGCTGGCAGTATAGCCTAAAGGTTAGAGTAACAAGCTGTGAATGAACCTAGAAGACCTTGGCTTGATTCCCACAACCTAAATGACTCTGCGCAAGTCACTTACCCTCCCTAGTGCTCCCGGGTCACCCCTGAGAACAGGCACTTGTGCCTAGTGGGTCTTATCCAGTTACCAAAAAGAATTAAAAACAATTGTTTCCATGTCAAAACAAAACTCTTATGTAGCAACTGGGGATGTATGTGCTTGCTTTCATTTGAAATCTCACTGTCCCTGAAGGCTGTATTAGCATACGAGAACATGATGTCACATCACCAATTTACACCATGTACGTCTGTGCTGTAAGTACAAATAACATGAAAAAAAAAAAACTCTCTGGAAACACAAACTGAATGCAATTTAAAGGGGAAAAAAAACAGCATTACAACTCCGACAGTTTGCAAAGCTAACTGAAGGTAAATGTGGTATCTCACACTTTGTTGCTACTTGTTTTGTTGAACTCTAATTAAAGCAAATAGGCATAATGTGGAGTCTGAACGCTGAAGACACATCATGTTCTCATATACTAATGCAGCTCTTGGTGACAGTGAGATTTCAACAAACAGAAAATGGAGTTCCCCAGGATAGTTAGAGGGGACTATTATGAACACTGAAAACAAACTACTGCAAACATATACTCTATATCCCCAACAGCTACATAAAGAATTATCTGCTGTCACGTAAATAGATACAATTTAAAAGATATAAGGCTGAAATATTAACACCCTGATCTGGTTTCTACCAAGTAAAACCTCAGCCACTATACTACTATAGCTATTATACTGAAAAAGCAGTTTCTCACAAACTCGCAATAGTGCTAGTCTTAGCCAATCAGAACAGATGAATTAGCATAGTGACATTATTGAGTCTACTGTGCAGTTAGGGAGCCCTACAAAATCCAGACAGGCAAGATCCCAATGTAGAACATCCTGACATGCAACATCCCGGCAGTATGGCGGACCTCCTGATGGCTACATTCCCCATGGTATGGTGACCAGAGATGTTTATATATATATATATATATATATATATATAAAGACAAAGAACCTCTGTGCGCAAACACTGAGGCAAGGGTTACCCCAAAGGGCATTTGGCTGGGAAGCCAAGTTTCAAGAAAATACAAAATCACACATGCCCACACAATGCAAAGCATCATGGGCTGCATATGCAAATCACCACAGAATGTTATGCTGGTCCAACTTTAAGCAGAATTGCATGGTGCGAAAGGCCTCACACAGTTTGCAAAGGGTGCTAACAGAAGACAGACACGTATTTCGTCCTACCAGGACTCATCAGTATGCCTCGTCTGTTTGACACCCCAGTGGAATGGACCAGCTACCCTAAGACAGTGTGTCCTGGATATGCTGTGGTGAACCCATTAAAATAAAAAACTATTTAAAAGACAAAGAACCTCTGTGCGCAAACACTGAGGCAAGTGTTACCCCAAAGGGCTTTTGGCTGGGAAGCCAAGTTTCAAGAAAATACAAAATCACACATGCCCACACAATGGGGCAGAACTCCCCCCGGCTACTACTGCTGGGAATTGCACGTTGGCATTTTCATCTCGCTGGATGCTGTGCCAGGATCTTGTCTGTTGGGACTCTGTAGTAGACCCATGCGGTTATCGCACAGTAACAGAACAGAAGCTTGGTGTTCTGACTGGCTGAGAGAGATCTTTCCCATATAATTATGAAAATATAAAATAAGTCGGGTTAACAGACAACTGGTAGTAAAAAGACCTCATATGATGGGTACCTTGAGAAAGCATAAGTGTTACGTGAAATGCTGGCATAGGTGAGTGCTACTTTAGCTTTTAATTATTCTTAATAAAACAATTTTTTATGGTACCCCTCATACGAGGTCTTTTTGCTACCAGTTGACTGTTAGCCCAACTTATATTCTGAGTTCTGTGTTACTTTACATCTATGACTCCAACCACTGTTTAAGTTGTCGAATTGTACCGGTTTCCAGATAATTATGCATGTTGTGTGTATTCTGCTGCTATGTATTATTTTAATGAATTGTGTATCGTGTTTCACTCTCCTCTTGTTTTCCTCCCTTCAAGTCATACCTATAAACAAGTCTTAGCTCAGTGTGCCTATCCCTGTCACCGTATTTTAAATGTGTTTAAATCAATCAACACTAAATAAACATGCTGGGTTTGGTTTCCCATTTCTCACTGTAATATATGTATTTGAGTGCATTCTCTCCGAGGTGGCCATTTTGTATTACGGTTGAGCAATGGAATGCTTGCACTTCTACAAGCTCTATTGGAGGGAAATGGCAACATAATGTACCCCTTCCCCATCTGCTTATACTCTCTTATACTCTCTGACCATGTGGTAACCACCCTCCCATCGGTTGACCATCTTCCTTGCTCCGGTCACTGTACCAGCAACATATTGCAAAATAACTCAGAAACTGAAAAATAAATCTTCAGTCTCGCTCTCTCCAGGTCAATTACTGCTGCATGCTGCCACCACACTACTTCCATACTGGCTCGATAGTCAATCTTTCAGCAGTGTTTCAAGAATGCATTCAGGTATGCGGCGCTGCCGCAGCAGGCAGTACTAATAGGCCTTTAGGAATGGCCCAAAGAATGAGGTTTGAGTTTAATTTATAGTGTGTTAATGGTATACTGATGGTGGCAGGAGAGGTATCAGCAGATGGGAGGGGATACGGGTATTTTAGCATGTTTGCTGTCAGTCTTTCATAGAGCCTTAGGATTGTCTCCTAGTGTAGGGATGTTGTTACATTATCAATATGACATAACATTCACCATATGGGTAGTGACCATCCATATAGTGTTTCCAACTTGCCATTTAAGCCAAAACAGGTCAGTGGAAACTACAACCCATAGTAATACAAGTTCTTGCTATTTTGTAATATGGATACCTCTACAGTGCTGATCATGAAAAGATTCCCTCTCACTGCAGCATACCTTAAAGAGCTAATGTACTGCCAAAAACTAATATTAGTTTTTAAAAGCTTTCGGCCATTACATTTTATATCTAAGGTGCTTTTTCTTTTCACATTGTTTATTTAACACTAGTTCTAACTCCACTCCCCCAGTACATCATCTGCATTGTGACCTCACTGACAGACATCCCTGCTGCTTAGGAACAGCCACTCAGTGGCTGCCATGTCATTAACCTGTGATGTCACTGTCAGTGAAAACACAATGCTGATGATGTAGTGGGGGAGGGACTACAGAGATATGTCAGCTGCCAGGTTAAGAGCTGTTTCACACATCAAGCACAATATTGTCACAAGTAAAACTTTCTAATGAGCAAAAGGAAAAAACTGTACTTCAGAAATAAAAAGTTACAACTGAGTTCTTAAAATTTGTATTATTTTCCTGTCTGCCTGTTTTGGCTCCACTAGCTCTTTAATGTACCTCGAGTTAATGCTGCAGACTGCATTACCACACTTGCTGCAGCAAAATGAACATATGAAGAAGCCAGCGGAAAACGTCCATTTGGTCTGTCTACTCTGCTCATATTGCGGGGTCCTCAGCTTAAGCTACTGACCCTGCCCCCCCTTCCCCAATCTACCCTTCCCCTCTGTTTACCCCTCCCTTGACTCTTATTTCCCCCTAACTCTGTCCCATCCTCTCTTGAAACTGCCCACTGTTTTTGATGAAATCACCTCTTCCAGAAGCACACTCCAACTTACCATCACCCTCTCCACGAAGAACTGCCTCCTAGCTGACCCCCCCCCAGTTTGAGACAGAGTCCCTTCGTGTTTCGGTTTCCACTTAGCTTAAAGAGAACCTCCTTATCCACCCTATTTATTCCCCACAAATACTTGAAGGTTTCAATCATGCCACCCTCACTCCTACAGGGAATACATGTTCAGGGCCTCCAACCTCTCCTCATATATTCAACCCTGCCAGCCTCTGGTATATCTTTGATGCCCTCCTTTGGACCTTCTCCAGGAGGTTAATGTCCTTTTTAAGGTATAGACACCACTATCATACACTGTACTCCAGATGCAGCCTCACTAATGACCTGTACAAGGGTAGTATTACCTCCTCTCACCTGCTGCTGATCCCTCTGGCAATGAAGCCCAACATTTTATTTGCCTTTGCTGCTGCCTTCCTGCACTGCATGGAATACTTCAGGTCACTAATGATCATCACCCCCAGATCTTTCTCCTCCTCCAGTGCAGATACCTGGATCCCTCCCAGGCTGTAAATGTCCTGGGATTCTTGGCTCCAATATGTGTAACTTTGCATTTCTTTAAATTGAAGCCAAGCTGCCAAATCCTGGACCGCTTCTCTAGATTTCTCAGATCCTCCTATAAGTCCTGTATTCCTTTTGCTGTGTCCACCCTCCAACAGTGTAACTGTAGATGAGTTGTTTGTAATTAGGATCTTTGAATTTTTTTTTTTTTTAGAGTTTTAAATATTAAGTTACTTGATATTATGTATGAGTTGTGTGACTGTACTGTCACATTATCGGTTTTATTTTATTGTTAATGAAATGTACGTATGTATTTATGTATTTGCAATGTATGTCCTGTTACATACCTGGCTCAAGCCTGTAAAAGGGCCATGTGGCCCATTGCCTTTTTTCACCCAGTCAACAAAATAGAAAAAATAAATTTAAATAAATAAAACAGAGCTTGCTCTCACCCACGAATGGGCACATTTTGCCCTTAAAGAGCTAGTGGAGCCAAAGCAGGCAGACAGGAAAATAATACAAATTTTAAGTAGTAGTCAGTTGTAACATTTTATTTCTGAAGTATTTTTAATTTTCCTTTTGCTCATCAGAAAGTCTTCTATGTGATTATATTGTGCTGGTTGTGTGGAACAGCTCTTAGCATGGCAGCTGACATATCTAACTACTGCCCCACACTACATCATCAGCACTGTGATCTCACTGATAGTGACACCACAGGTGAATGAACTGGCAATCATTCACTTAGTGTTCCTAAGTAGCAGTGATGTCACAGACAGCGAGATCACAATCCTGATGATGTAGTGTGGGACAGTAGAGCAAAATATGTCAGCTGCCAGGCTAAGAGCTGTTCCACACATCACACCTACTAACATCAAGTAAATAATCTTCTAATTAAACAAATGGTAAAGAAAAAGTACCTCAGATATTAAAGGTGATGGTAGCTTGCTTTTAAAATCTAATAGTTTTAGGCAGTACGCTAGCTCTTTAATGCCATCCTCAATATCCTGTATGAAGACACTGAACAGCACTGGTCCTAGCACTGAACCCTACAGGACCCCACTGGTCACCTCCCTGGTGTTAGGTAGTTCACCACCCACCACCACTCTCTTGGTCCTACCCCTCAGCCAGTTCTCCGTCCATTTGGTAAACTTCTCACCAACCCCAAGATCCGCCAACTTCCAGATCAATCTTTGGTGGGATACAGAGTCAAAGGCCTTGCTGAAGTCTAGGTAAAGGATGTCCACCACTGGGCCCTTCTCCACTGTTTTAGTGACCCAGTCAAAGAAGTCAATCAGATTTGTTTAACATGACCTCCCTCCCATAAACATGTGCTGCTTCACATCCTGGAGACTATGCACGTTTAGATACTCTACCAACATTTTCTTAATTATGATTGAGGTCAGACTGACCGTTCTGTAATTCCCTGGGTCATCCTTGGGATCACTCTTATGAAGGGGCACTACAGGTGCTGTTCTCCAGTCCTGCAGTGCCAATCCTGACTCTAGTGAACTACTGAACAGGCTAGCCAGTGGATCCACAAGCTCCTCCGCCAGGTCCCTCAGCACCCTTGGGTGTATACCACCCAGGCCTGGGGATCTGTCCACCTTCAGTGCTAGCAGCCCTGTCCTCACCCTACCCACATCTATCAATTTATCTGCGCACCCCACTGCCCCTCTTCTTCCCCCAACTGGCACCAGTCTGTCTTTCTCCCTGGTGAAAACAGAACAGAAGTACTCATTCAGTACCTCTGCTTTGCCTCCATTCTCAACCACTCGCCCATCCCCTTTCCTTAGCCTAATATTCCCATCTTTCCTGTCCCTTTTCTTGCTAATATACTGAAAAAAGGCCTTCTCCCCTTCTTAATTCCCTCAGCGCCTTAGCCTGCTGGACTACTTACCTGCAATGCTAGCCATCATCAGGTAATCCTCCCTATCTTCCTATTTCTTGGTCCTCCTGTATTTCTTGTAAGCTAACCTCTTGTCCCCAACTGTCTTGGTGACCGCAGTGCTATACCAGCTGGGTGCCCCGAACCTTAAGTTCTTCCTGAAGTCTCCCACTATTATCACCTCTCCCTTCCCTACAGCAGTCATCTACAGTAAGAGGGAACATTTTTGCAATCAGCACTGTAAGGACTAAAGCAACAGAAAAATCTGAAACTGTGAGTATAGCTCCCCCTCACTTTATAATATTTCTCAGTGAGTGCAGACCTCTAATTTTTCATTAATATAACATCCACAACTAGTTATCAACATAGTGATAAATAGGGGTATCTCCTGCCCCCCCACCCCGCCACTTTCTTTACATAGCCTCCAGTGGTGTCCAGGCTCTTTCAGTCAAACTTCTCTTCTTGTTCTGGGTAACCCAATTTCATCACCCTAAGGGATACTGAGACCCTCCATTATGCCTCTGCAGTTTTATTATTTTCACCATGCTGCGGATAGATTTGGCCAGTTTGCGACTTTCCAGTGGAGACTCAGGACCCTGAGAAGGAGAAAGGGGTTGAAGCATCCCCAGTAGATGTGGGAGACAAAGCAGCAGCATCTGCCCAGGCCAAACCATTCCTCATTTTCATTTGTTTGTTTCTCCACTTGCATGGTATCCAATCCAACCCCCATCTACACACATATACTCTGAATGCCAGATGGTACCACTGGCACTGCATTCCTTGGGTCACTAGGGGTCCCCACTGTACTGGAGGCTCTAACCTACACCACCTGGAGCAAGTGAGCATCTGGTGGGATGCTCGATCCTTCTTTCGTTGATCCATTGCTCAGTATAGACATGGAATGTGAATTTGGTACACCAAGTTATCAGGCTGACCTCAGGGGAAAGTTCTGCACCCGAAAATACCTCAATATAGCGACTGAAATGTAGTGGTTTGCTTTCATAATTCCTTGACTGTTTTGTATGCCCAAAAATGTTCTGAGATTCATACAGGTGGTTTATTGGAAATCCTGTCTCTGATGACTCGGAAATTCCACAGAGCTGCATGTTTTTTGTTTTTACTGGTATGGCACATTACACTTGTCCAGTTTAATTTATGCCTGGTAATTAGTACTTGTGAAAGGTGAAGGACTCGTAGCACAGGAAAATGAAACACCACAATTTATCCAATAAAGTGTGGGAGGGCATAATACAGTCTTTATCACATGGACTACCCTACCAATAGACATCACTACTGACCTGGGGAGACAAACACTCGAGGGAAAGTGAATTTGATTCATGTTCACTCAGTCCAGGAACAAACACAGACTGAGCACACTAAAAAAATGAACCTCGGACTGCTAGTTAAATTCAAAAATTTCTTCTGGAAAAAAAGGCAACATAAAGCTTTGGGGCAAAGCAAGCATCAGACCAAACACTCCACTGCTTCCAGCTCAACAGCTCATCATCAGAATTGGGGTTTGGGCCGGCCCGTTGGTGGAACGGTTGGATTTCGGCATGCGACGCCGGCAACCGAAGTTCGAGGAGCGGACCAGGTCGCTGGAGAGCTGCCAGGAGAAGGATGAGCCCCAAGGACTGCTCTCCTTCTGGGAGGGTGGGAACTGCCCGAGCATTGATGACTTCGGGCGGAGGCCGGGAATCACACAGCCACTGGCACTAGCACGTACAGGAGGCGGGATGGACGCCGGACGTCATTGCACGACCCCGCCTCCTCCAGAAAATGGAAAAAATGGACAGCTGCCAGCCGCCTTCAATGAAGCCCACCACAGCTTCAATCAACTCCTCAGGCCAGCCCTCCGACCTATCCCGAAGACTGTGGCATGTAGGGGGAGTGCCGCAGCCCCGCCATGGGGGGAAGCCATGGGGTATCTGAGAGCTCGCGGCCGATTTGAGGAGTGGAAGTCCGTGGCCCGTGACTGGGCCAAAAGTATCAGGTGGCAAGTGACTTGGGAGGAAACTAATACAAAAAAAAAAAAAAGAATTGGGGTTTAGTAATCAGAGTTGGTATTTTATCTCAGCCAGTTAAAAGAGACATGACTGCAAAAGCTTCTAATCCTTAATGTGACCCTGTGCCTTATACAGTATGCGCCTCTTTTTCTTCCTAGATACTGTATAATTAGGGTCTTTTGGTACTCTGAACCGTTCACTCTGGCCAAATCTTCTAAGGCCATGTTTGTGCTGTACTTTTTCATGGATTAATTTGAGTGGCTAAATGTTCTACTTATGTACAGAGGTAGATATTTTATATACATTTTGAGCAGTGCCTGTTAAGAGTCATCTTTGTAAGGCACAGAAAACAAAAGGTTTACTTTCTCTCTAACTGCATTTTGTTCATTAAACTGAATGTACTTTGTGTAGTGCACTGAATTATTTTTTTCTTATTGTGTATTGGTTTTGTTGCACTTGGGTATATATATATATATATATATAATGATTTCTTTGTGTGATCATGTCGCAACGGTTTGAAAATGTCAAAGCAATTTTAAAATGTATTTATGGATCCAGGATTTAGCCAATGTCTCTCACATTAGTATAAGGTTTTGACCCCTTTTTGCAACATGCATACATTTAGCACAAGCTTCGGAACATCCTTTGAGATAATCATGATTGTTTAGTACATTAAAATAAATTATTGTTGGGGGGCGCTGTGGAGCACACCTACTGAGCAGACGTGTTTTCTTACAGCTCTGCATCCAATGCAAGAATTTCTATTCTTTGGCCCTCTACAAATTGAAATATTTGGTATTTTACCACAGGATTGAATTCCTGACTTACTGCTGAACAGGTTGATATATGTTTGTACCATGGGGCACTCAAACAAAGGAGGACCAAACATTGTAAAACCCCAGCAATTGACTGAGCAATAGGCCTCTGCTTCAGCAGGTGCAGTTAGTAACATGAAGCCACTGTGGAAAGCCCTACAGCCGTCTATGCAGGCCATAGGTGGGAAGACTGAAACTATCCTACAAAGGCTTGGAGAACAGGCTATCAAAATTGAATCTGCCATTCAGATGGCTGCTGCTGCTGAAGTCCAAACTACCAAAGCTCTTTCTACCATGGTGAAGCTCACACAAGAGAATGGGCAATTGCGCTATCGATTAGAAGCTTTGAAAAATTCCAGTCGTGCTCCAAATATTCAGTTAGTTGGATTGCCAGAGGGATCAGAGGAACCAGACCGGTTAATATTTCATAAAAACTGGCTACCAATGGCTCTTAAGTTGAACTTGGATTTTGGATCACATTTTGTTAAGGCTTATCGAATTTCGCCTAGAACTGCAGAGGCAAGGAAGGCTCTTCCCAGAACAATTCTCCTTATTACCGATGGGGTGGTGACTAAGGATCAGCTCTTGCAGGCAGCACGTGGAGTGGAGCAACTGAACTTTAATGGCCATACAGTACCTTGCATCTTTTTCCAGATTTATCTTATACCACTTGCTCACGGCAAAGACATTTGATGGTGTCTGAGCTAAGTTAAGAGCCCTGGGTGTTGTTCATTCGCTCCTTATGCCAGCCTGATTGCGGATCTACTACAGGGGCATATTTTTCACTTTCCTGATCCTGAGGCAGCATGGAGGAGTGTGTAACAAATTCAGAAAGAATTTTAAGCTTCAAGGGATTGCCGCAACGCAGATTTGAGTTCTGATGAAGAGGAGACCTGAGACTGGTATGCTGCAGGTTCTATGTGGTTCAGTTGATCCCCACTGGATACAAGCTGATTAAGACTTTTACGGAACTGTTTATTTCAGTTTAATCAGCAGTGGGCTATTCATTTTAATTTTACATTTGTGGACTTGGGGGGTGTATAACCTGGTCGGGAGGACAGCACAACTGGCCTTTCTTTTCCTTTTTCTGATGAGACTCATTTTCTACATAGAGGGGCCAGACTGAGATCAAGGAGGGTCCTTCTCTAGTTTACGCTTTATATTGAGAATGTTTCAGGCTGTTCAAACTTGTTTTAAAAAGGGACCAAAAAAACCCAACCAAAAAACAACAACACAATTTTGTAGTTTTAAAATGGTGAATTTTAATGCTGAGGTTTTAGGTCTGTAGAAGGCTCTTATGCTGCTGATGAAAACACATTACCCATGTTGGAAATGTAAAAAGTTTGGGCTGTGGTTGTAACAGTACTGGCTACAATTTCCTGTTGGAACACCACTGTTCTTGGATTGACCACCTCTTTCTTGTAGTGTGCAGTGATGTGTACTAATATGTTTATTTTACGGATGTTTGTTTGTAAATACCCCCATATTCATAACCAGGATGTACAGATTACTGAATTCTATTCCACTGGATGGTTCCTATATTGATTTTGATGTCTGGCATTCGATAATTGTATTGCTATGTTTATTCCTGAATAAGCAATAAACAGAAAGTACAAATAAATAAATTATTGTGACCCTTAACTGCTTGCCCTCCTTTGCCTCCTATTTCTTTTTTTTTGGGGGTGCTGATACAAGGCACAGGGTCATGATTAGGATTAGAAGCTTTCTGCAGGCATGTCTCCTTTAAAGAGCTAGCTAGTGTACTGCTTGGGATTAATAGTCATTTTCAGATGCAGTCACCTGTCACTTCTTATATCTCAAGTATTTTTTATTTTCTGTTTGTTAATTAGAAGATTTTTCACGTTGCAGTACTGGGGTGATGTGTGGAGCAGCACCCTGGAGGAAAAAAAAGTCACGTTCTGTTCGTCCCACTACATCGTCAGAAATTAGACCAAACACCTTGATGCGCCACAATCCTTGCAGCCTGAGCAGTGACTCTCACAAGCTACCTATCAAAATGCAGGAAATTATGACATAACTAGTAACTAGGGAGAACCAGTCCCTGCTGCTTCATCTGAAAGTGAAACCTGGCAGTGAGAAATGGGTCTCATTGGTTACTAGTAATATCATAGTCAGTGTGGTCTCAGTGTTGATGTAGTGGAAGGAACAGAACTGACTTTTCTTTTTCCTCCAGACTGAGTGCTGCTCCCCACATCACCCTAGTACTGCCAGGTGGAACATCTTCTAATTAGCAAACAGAAAAGAAAAAAATACCTGATAAATAAGAAGTGATAGCTGACTACATCTGAAAGTTACAATTAATTGCAGGCAGTTTCTGAGATTAAAAGCTGACTGGTTTGGCACCAGTCCCAGTCAACTTATTGAAAACTGTTGAGCCTGAAGCACCAGTGTTAGTCGACTGCTCATTTTGCCCCAAACTGCTTCAAAAGCTGCATTTTTCTGCAGAATAAATTTCTGAATTCATCTGGCAGACTGAAGCTTATTTGTTGAGTGCACTCGATTTGTATCTCTAAGTCGCTGGAGTCTGTCTCTCCCCATTGTGCATTGCCGCTACTCTGAGTGCTACCCCTTTTGCTGTTAAAATCCTGAAGTCCAGGGTCTTTTCTGAGCAAGAACTGTCAATAATTTGAATGAACCTGGTGATTGTGATGTAGACTATTGTTCATTCTGAACTTGGCCAAGATATCCAAACACTTTATTTGTGCCACTATTCAAGATCTAAACTCAGTCCTCCAGTGGTGAATGTCTGTAGTATCTTATTCTCTCTAAGTTATCCAATTCCCACTCCAACCTTTGACTAGCTGATTCAGTCATGTGGCTCTGCTCATAGAAAAACATCGCATTTTCTTCACTGAAAGGCGTAACGGTAGTATATACCTTCCTCTCATACACATCTTGCCATTCAATTCCAGCAAAAAATTTGTGCTGCATGATCTCCTTTGCATCATCAGGACCGCCACCCAACCTGAAGAACAAAAGAAGAAAATTACATTTCTTATCTGTTTTTTCCTTTTAGAGAGTTCGAAAGCACCCCTATAGAGTTTAGTCAGGACCATGGGTTACAATCCCATGCCTGCAGGGGTAGATGGGAAGTAGAATCTTTTGTTATGTCATCCAGTTCACGCTGTTCTATCCTCAGTAAAAAATTCTTCCCAAGTAGGTCAAATTTCTCCTACTTTAGCATTTATTATTGAAAAGAAGACACTGTAAACCATCAACTTTAACAACCTTTCTTTCTGAAAACTTTGCAGACAAGGTAACAGATTAGAGTAAAAATGTGAAATATTAGAAGTTCAAGACAAAACATTTTTATTTTTTTTATTTTAAACAGAGAAACAGAAAATGTTGGCAGAAAGAGACCATGGACCCCATTCTCAAAAGCATGGCGCAAGTCGTGCCATAGGTGACTTGTGCCGAAGCACTGGAGACCCTGCACCTGATCCTCTATTGCGCAGGTTCCCCGTGGCCAAGTCCCGTGACTTGTGGCAATCCAAGCGGTGTGCCAAATGGAGGGTGCACCTGAGCAGGATGCCACAAGCCTGCTGAAATGCCCACTAACAGGGCACATGCCAGCCCCAGCCCCAATCCCCACATGTAAATAAGTCTCTCGCTCCTGATCCTCATATGACATGGGAAACTTGCCCTCGATCTCTCAGAAATATTATTGCAACCCCACATTTCTCATTAATAAATTATTTCAAAGAAGGTCATGTCTAGTGTCTCACAGAGCTCGGGTGGTTCTAGTGACTTTCCACCCAGCAGTGCACTATCACCCATTCTCGACCCGCACTCAGCTGGTGACTGACATAGTCCACCTTCTGTTATCGGTGCATTATGTACTGAGCTTGTATGAGCAATGTATAGTAAATAGTATATGCTCAGTGAATGACAGCAATCATTTACTGTGTGTGTACATTTACAGCACGCAGTCATGCAGAGTTTAGTCGGCAGCTGGCCACGGGGTTAGGTGGGCTGTACAGTTGCTGGCTGGGCACGGGTTGGGGGAGGTAGAAGGCAGTTGGCTGGGGTCCACTAGACCACCAGGGCTCCTGTGGGACACTGACATTGTATATGTACACTGGGAAATAATTTATGTCAGGGTCGTGGGGTGGGGCTACTTATTAATATTTCCGGGATCAGGGCTGAGGGGCTACTACATGTCATTTGTAGGATCAGGGCTTGAGGGGTCTACTTTTCAATATTTAGATCGGGATTGGGGGCTATGTTCTGGGGCTCAGATAGGGCACATTGGCGCAAACCCCCAGTGGGCGGTGAATTACACTTCACGCCCAGCTCATAGCTGGTGTAACTGTATTTTGACGGATGTTCTCCGGGTTGTTTGAGAATACCACTTTGAGGTTTGGGCAGCCGCCTTTGTGAATAGGCGCTGCTGCTGCCAGTGAACCCCTTGCACCACATCGCAGTCAGGTTGGCACAAGTACACTTTGTCGCAGGCTGCTTTTCAGAATCCCACAGGGCGCAACTATTGGTGCAAAGTGCTACTCGCATCCGTTATGTTGGAAGTCACCTTGCACCATGTGGAAGGTTGTGAGAATTGGGCCCCATTGGTCTATCATCAAGATCAAGTCTGCCCACTTTCACCCTATCCTATCTATTGACAATGTCTACTCAGGGTTATTGCCCTTGCCTCCCCTTTTACTAACCCCCCATATGTGTAACTATTAAGCTTTTTATTTGGTCTCAGCCATGTCTGAAACAATGAATGAATTCTGCACCCACCACCAGAGATTAGGTGAAGTTTTAATTCATTGGCAAGTGGCAAAAATTTGCATTCGCAGAGTTTTGTGAAGTTTTCCCAGACCTCAGCAACTTCAACTTTGTCTGAATTCTGAAGTTTTCACTGTGAAGTGTAACATTTCGCCCAAGAAGTTCTGCATTTTTTAGTGAAACTTCACACTCTGCAGACTGATCTGCGCTCTGCGAATTTTGCGAGATTCACTTGTGGAGCGAATTCTGCTGCCTCTACCCATCTCTACCCATCACTTCTGCTCGCAGGCTGTTCCATGGCTCAGCCACTCTCTCTGTAGAATCAAACTTTTTCATGTCACTCCTGAATCTTCCCCTGCCTCTTCCACTCATGTCCCTATGTTACTGATTCACCAGTCTTGCGGAATATTTTCCCACAATCTACTTTGTTCATTCTTTCAGGAACTGAAAGGTCTCTATCATTTTGCAGTCGTCCCCCCCCTTTCAATTCAGGTCACTATTGAGTACATGTTCAGGGTTTTAAAAAGCAGCTGACATGATATACATTCTCAGACAGGCAACTCATACCAAGAAGTTGCCCGCCCAAGAGTTAGATTGTAGTCTTGAATTTTTTAGTGAGTAATAACAGAAATATGGTTTGGTCTGCCCACCGCAACTTCCATGCACAAAGCGAGTGGCCAACAGTCGTTGCAGCCTCACCCCTGGTGTGCCTTGCTGATTGGGCTGCAGGCTTATAGGCATAGCACAAGATCGGGGAGGGGCTGTTCAAGAAACATATATGTTTTTAGTTATACGTGTTATGGGGCTGTACTATATATTGCGATATTAGCCCCATACATGTATAACTGCCAGCAAAGATACCATATGTATCTTTAGATAGCCCCCCTTCCCCAATCATATTGCTATGTCTATAGAGTGCCTGCAGCCCCAGTCCCGACCTTCCATCATCAAAACTTTTTTTTAGAGGCAAGGCTGCACTGCTGTTTGGCTACTCGGCTCGTACACAAAGTTACGAGCTGGGCAGATTACGGTACAGATTTCTTTTATTATTCACTAAAAAATTCAAAATATAGCAAATTTAGCTCCTCAGGCAGGCAATTCCTTGGTATTAGTTGCCAGCCTGTAATGTGTCAGCAGCTCTTTAAGTCAATTCTTATAGGATCTGTCCTGTTGGCCTTGAATCATTTTGGTTACCCTACACTGTACAATCTCTAGCCTTGTTTTCTTTTAAGATGGGGGCTCCACAACTGGGCACAAACTGCCAAATAAATCAATTAAAAATGCTTCTAGAAAATATTAAAATATTTATGTACAAGTAAATACTTTGAAATGTTTTTCTTAGTCAACGATAAGGCCACTGCCTAGTCTGGGGTTTATCGATATACATCAGAACTCACAGAATGGGAAATCAGAACCCACAGAATGGAAAATTATGGCATGCAATAATTTAATTTTCCATTTCTGTCTCACCTAATGTATCCCTGTACACTGCAGTCCTTACCGTGGGTTCTCACAAGCAGTAATGTCACTAAAATTCTTGAAGGTGGAAAGAAAAAATTACTCACCATAGCAATTATGTTTCTTCTAATGGAGTCTTGCTGAATTCTGACATATTGCAGTGATTCCCAACCTTTGAACTGCCCAGGAGAATGAAGAGTTAACTTTCCATGCAGGGCATAGAATGCTGAGCTCGAGCTCGGTTGAAGTCTCTGTCTGGAGTGTTTCAAACTTAAACCGTCAGATTCTTATGAGCTCAACTAACTAAAAATTCTATGTGGAAATTGTCAAAAGTCCTACTAGCCAACTGGCCGTAAAAAGTTTTGGATTCCCAAGGAAGACTCAAGTCAGGAAACCCAAAAACCAATCTAATACAAATAATAATAAATCAGTACACAAACAAAAAGGAGGAGGGTGCAAACAAAAAACACCCTTGGGGTGCAACACTGCACCTGCTCACCCACTTCCCAAAAACAGGTTCTGAGAAGGGAGGCAGGGAGGGAGGTCAGAATACAGCAAGACTCCATTAGAAGAAACATAATTACTAAGGTGAGTAATTTTTTCTTCAAACAACATAAAGTCTTGCTGTATTCTGACATGCTGCAGACTACCAAGCAGTACCTCCATGGAGGAGGTACAGAACCTACTTTGGGAATAGGCTCTGAAGTACTGCTGTGCCAAACTGAGCATCACTCCTAGCCTGGATATCCAGAGAGTAATGTTTGGTAAAGGTATGGACTGTTTTCCAGGTGGCTGCTTGACAAATTTCTAAGAGAGGGATATCCCTGGCAGCAGCCAGGGAAGCAGCTGTACCTCTTGTGGAATGAGGCCTAAGGGTGGAGTTTTTCCCAGTTTTTCATAGTAGAATTGTATACAAGACACAATCCACCTGGCAATAGATCTCTTGGTGGCAGGTTTGCCATTTCCCACTTCTCCGTAAGTGAGGAACAACTGGAAGGAGTCAAACCTGTGACCCTTGGTATGCTCTATGTAGTAACTAAGGGCTCTTTTAACATCTAAATTGTGTAGCCTCCTCTCTCCTGAGGAAGAATGATCAGTGAAGAAAACAGGAAGAGACATAGACTGGTTTAAATAGAAGTCTGAAACCACTTTGGGCAAGAACCTTCTATTGGTTCTAAGGACCACTTTATTCCTGTGAAATGAGATAAAATCAGGTTCCACTGACAGGGCTTGCAATTCACTGATATGCCTGGCAGAGGTAATGGCTACCAAGAACACAGTTTTCCAAGTCAAGTACTTAAGCTCTGCTGAAGACACAGGTTCAAAAGGGGGTTCCATAAGTTCAGCAATGCAAACATTCAGATCCCAGGCAGGGGCAGGGTCTCTAAAAGGAGGACTGGTGTGAAGCAATCCTTTAAAAAATTTACAGAACACAGGATGAGAAGATAGTGAGGAAGACTTCCCCACAGACAAAAATGCAGAAACAGCTGACAAGTGTACCTTGAGAGTAGCTGGTCTGAGGCCTAGGCCATTAAGATGGACCATATAATCCAAAACCGCAGGCAATCCAGCAGTGTCTGGAGAAATATGCTTCTTAGAACACCAAATGCTGAATCTCTTCCATTTGGAGTTATAAGACTTTCTGGTGGAGGGCTTTCGAGAAGCCTTGAGGATATCCAGAACCCCTTGGGAAAGATGCAGATCTGCAGACTCTAACTCTTCAAGAGCCATGCCTTGAGATTGAGAGACTGAAGACTGGGGTACCAAATCCTCCCCTGAGAGGATGTTAAAAGATTGTAATTCCTGGGAAGAGACAGGGGAAGATGGACTGCTAGGGACAGCAACAGGGGGTAACAGAGCTGTCTGGCCCAATCTGGAGCAATCACAATCACCTTGCAAGGTTGAGACCTTATTTTGAATAAAACTTTGAACAGGCGTGGGAAGGGGGGAAAAGGCATACAGAAACTTCCCTTCCCAATTCAGAATCAGGGCGTCCAGGGAGACTGAGCCCAAGAATGGCGGTCTGCAACAAAAGAGAGGGAGTTGGTGATTGTCTGGGGCTGCAAAGAGATCTATCTCTGGAGTGCCCCACCTTGAAAAAAATCACTTTCAATACCTCAGGGTCCAGGGACCATTTGTGATGGCCCTGAGAGATCCTACTCAGTGCATTTGTTAGCACATTGTCCTTCCTTGGAAGGTAAACTGCTACCAGAGAGGTTCGCAGGGAATAAGCCAGGGACGACAACTTCATGGCTTCTGTGCACAAGGCCGTGGATCAAGTGCCTCCCTGCTTGTTGATGTACCACATGGTGGTGATGTTGTCCGTTCTTACTTGAACCACCTTGTTCTGTACTGACTGAGAGAAAGCTTTTAGGGCCAGAAAAACTGCCCTGAGCTCTAGGAGATTGATATGGAGAAGGGATTCTTGGGGGGACCACAGCCCCTGGGCAGTGAGGGACCCCAGGTGGGCTCCCCAGCCCAGGAGAGAAGCGTCCGTGGTAAGGACCACTGAACAATGCTGAGTAACAAAAGGAACACCTTGTCTTAAATTGTCCTGATCCTGACACCATTGGAGGGCTTGGATCAAGGTCAGAGTCACTGGGATAATTTTGGTAAGGGAATCCTTCCCCTGAGACCAAAAAGCTCTCAGGTGGAAATGAATATCCCTCATCTGGAATCTTGCCCCTTGGACCACCGCTGTTGAAGCTGCCATGTGACCCAAGAGCTGGAGGAAATGCCTTGGTGGTCGAGATACCCAAAGACTGAAAGAAGAGGCTAGTTCCATAAGAACCCTTGCCCTTTCTAGAGGAAGAAAGGCTCTTGCTCTGAGTGTGTCCAGTTCTGCCCCTATAAAGGTGAGAAGCTGGACTGGTTCGAGAACTGACTTGGGAAGGTTAAGAAGAAATCCTAGCGAAGTGAGCACTTGCTGGGTCACTTGCAGGTGAGACTTGACTTGGTCTGGAGACTGACCCACCATCAGCCAATCGTCCAGATATGGAAAAATGGAAATCTTTTGCCTTCTTAGAAAGGCAACTACTACTGCCAGGCACTTTGTGAAAACCCTTGGCGTGAGGTTAGGCCAAAGGTCATTGCTCTGAACTGACAGTGGCCTGAGGGCAACTCGAACCTGAGATATTTTCTGTGGGAGCACCTGATGGGGTCCAGGGAGGCTAGCCAGTCCCCTGGCCTTAGAGAGGGAAGGATTATTCCCAGTTACCATCTAGAACTTTGGTTTTAAAAGATGTTTATTTAGATATCTTAGGTCTAGGATGGGTCACCACTCCCCTGTCTTTTTTGGGGTCAGGAAGTACCTGGAGTACAGTCCTTTGCCCCACTGTAGGGTAGGTACTCTCTCTATGGCTCTTAAGGCTAGAAGAGAAAAAAACTCTGCTTCTAGGGCAAGGGTTTCCGAGAGATTTGCAGGTGGAAAAGATCTAGCTCTCATCTTTGGAAATTTTCTGAAGCTGAGAACCAGTCCCTAGCTTACTACTTCCAGGATCCACTTGTCTGATGTAATAGACATCCAGTCCTGGACAAAGTAAGCCAGCCTGCCCCCTACTGGAATAGGAGAGTCGACCGGGCAGGCCCATCAGGGTGTCTGCTTGGCAGGGGCTTTAGGCTGAGGAGTGGATGCAGCCCTGCTCATCCCCCTTCTGCCTCTCCCTCTGAAGAACCCCCTCTGAGAAAAGGAAGAAGAGGCCTGTGCTTGGTAAAAAGGCCTTTGAAAAGGCCTACCCCTGCCCCTAGACTGCTGCCTTTGAGGAGTTGCCTGCCTCTCCTTGGCCTGAGCACTCCTGTAAGTGGTCCTGTATTCATCCATTTTCTTCATGTAATTCTCTGTCTGCTCCCCAAACAGAGAATTACCCACTACAGGAAAATCCATGGCCTTAGCCTGGGTGTCCTGCGAGAGGCTAGTACATCTGAGCAAAACCATCCTCCGAAGAGCCACAGATGTAGCCATGACTCTTGATGACACATCATTAGAGTCCACAGCAGCATGAAACTGAACCTTAGATGCCTCAATCCCATCTGCAGCCACCGCCTCCAGCTCCTTGGCTAGCTGGGGGGAGGCCTGTTTAGCCAATGCCAGTACAGTGTCCCACCTGGACTTCTGGTACCTGGCTGTATAGGCCATGTAATTCGCCTGCCTGAGTCCCAAGGAAGATGCCATGTCATCAATCTTCCTGGAGTCCTTGTCTGGGGGTGAATCCAAGGGAATATTTGCCTTGTCACAGGCAGCAGCCTGCACTACCCCAACATGGCTGCATTGCTGATATAAGAACTCCGTGTATGATCCTGAAAGTGTATACCTCTTGGCCATTCTTCTATCCACAGGAGGTATAGTGTTAGGAGACTTTAGGATTTTTTGTGTCTGTTTCCCAAAAGATTTGTGGAGGGGAATAGACAGTCTCCTGGACTCTGGGATGTCCATCATTTCTACATAATCAGGCTCCTCTTGAGCTTCCACAGCCTCCTCCATAGAAAGCTGGAGGGTTTCAGCCACCGTTCTATAGAACATAAAGTGAGAAGGGGACTCAGAAAGCCTAGGAGGGGAAACACCTGAAGGTCTGTCTGGGGAGATGTCCGGTTCCACAGGCACATCCAGACCCTCACTTTCACCATCATCATCCTCAAATTCCCCTTCCTCTTCAAATTCCGGTTCATAAAAATATTCGAGGGTATAATCTTGAACCAGGGGAACCAACCAAACCCAACCCCTGCCAGAAGGAGCCGGATTGGAAGGAACCGGATGGAGCAATTCCACAATCTGAATCGCTCTGGCTATCTCTTCGGTGGTCGGAACATGAACCTCTGGATCCGAACCGGTCGATTTGTCTTTGCGATTTCTTTTAGTTGGAACCAATCCCTCGGAATCGGTTCTCCTTTTGCCTGAAGAAGTATCGCCCTGGTCAGAGGGCACTCCTTCTGGTTCGGTCAGAAACGACCTGGGCTGGCCATCCGGGTCAGCGAACTTCTCAGCCTCCTTTTCCCTCAGTCTACCTAATCTCTTCTCAAGGGTAGATTTGGGAAAGTTTTTACATATTTGGCAGTCTGAATCGAGGTGGTCAACCCTCAGACAATAAACACAAGTGGTGTGGGGATCGGCCTTAGCAAAGACCTCCCCACACTCGCTGCAGTGTTGAAACCCAGTGGGCCCATTTTTTTTCTTGGGTTTCTCAGACATGGCCAATCTAACCAACTTACCCTTTTTATGGCAACCGCCAGGCAAGACTCCCTTATCGGTTCCTAACAGTGTCACGGGTACTGGAAAAAAAACATACTAAAACACGTTTTTTTTCTTTTTAGAACTGATAAGAACCGGTAACCACACACTAAATAAAAACACAAAATTTCACTATCAAATGGCCAGTTCAGCCGAACCGAGCTGCACTTTACAAGTTCCACACAGAAAAATAGAACAATTCCTATCTAGTACTCACGGCACCACAGAGACTGAACAGACTATGCAGATAACTTTTTCAGTTTAAAAAAACAACGAAAACTGAAACTTTAACCGACTTTCGAACCGAGCTGAAGGAGAAATCTCCGGAGTGACCGTTCAGTGATGCGGAGTAAAGAATCTGACAGTTTAGGTTTGAAACACTCCAGACAGAGACTTCAACCAAGCTCGAGCTCAGCATTCTATGCCCTGCATAGAAACTTAACTCTTTGTTCTCTGGATCAGTTCAAAGGTTGGGAATCACTGCAATATGTCAGAATACAGCAAGACTTCATGTTGTTTGAAAACAATTGTGGTCAGCACTGGGTTACTGTTAAAAAGTGTGTTGAGTCAGCTAAATTAATAATGCCCATTATGTTCTCTAAAATTGTGAATTCATGTCCATGTTGTAGTCTTGCACAGGTCTGCAGTACAAATCTGGGCTTTTCTGCCAAACATGTAGCTACTGTTCTAGTAAACCGCTTTAAAACATTCGGGAAATGTATTTACCAGGTCAAATGAAATTCAAGATGCAAACATGAATGAAGGTACAGCAGGTAATACCACCTTATCCTTGTGGAAAATGATAACTGACTTTTGCAGGACAGGACCAGCCTTCTGTCTAGTCTACAAGTCAAACAACTGGACATCAGTAAATAGATCTTAAAATAAAAAAAAAAATAGGACCACCTCAGGCTTAAAATGGGGTGGAATTGTACTTGTGCTATTTTTGGCCCTCCCAACCCACAAATTCTGCCCCCCCCCAATGCTGGACAATCCTGTGCAAATAGAGCGCCTTTGTTTTTATGGCACTTTGCCACAAGTTGCCTTTTTGTAGCCTTCCTCCACTTCCCATGGTCCTTCAGTCTCTGATGGGCTAGAGTGCATGCCTCTCTTGTCCATCCACCGGTCCTGTGAGACTGCTGCATGTGAAGGGACTGGAGAGAAATGCAGCATCAGGAGGAGCAGCTGCCCAGTGCAAGGAGAGGTCTATGAAGAAAGCCATATCTTCATCGCAGAGTGGATTTTCAGTCCTGGACTTTTTAAAAGGTGAGTGGGGTGTGTGTGGGTGTTGAGTTGGGGTCAAGATGAGGTGGGTAGGGGATGGGTTTGGTTAGCAACACCGCAAAATACATCAATGGGTGGTTTTCTGCTTTTCTGCTCTCAAGTCAAAAAAAAAAAAGGCACCGAGATGATACCACAGTGACACTGGGGATAGGGTACCCCAGTGCCACAAGGTGGTGGCAGGTGGGGTGACAAATATCAGACTTTGGCCAAGAAAGTAACATACAAAAGGCCAAATCAGTTTTAAAAAAGAAGTAAAAAAAGGTTTGGTAACGCTCTCCATCTCTCCTCTCCTATCAACCTCTTTTCTTCACCAGTGTATGACAAAATGAGGGATAAGGAGGGACTGAGTGAGAACAGGCTGAAATGCTGGATGGGGGTATAGTCAGGCTGAAAAATCTTTGGCAGCACTCCCCCCTCCGGAGTTTATGGCTGTGTAAGCGGTGATACAGGTACAGCAGTTGGTGGGTTGGGGTGGAATGAAATAGAGGGTGAGGGGATCAGGCTCAAAAGTTTTCAGCAGGGCTCCAGTAACTTTCTCAGTAGGAGAAGGAAGAGGACTGGAGGGCTACATACATACAGACAGACACAGACACACACACACACACACACACCCCCAACCCCACCCCAAGGAGAGTGGGGAAGTATGTTTTTATTATCCAGAGATGGAAAGGAGTTCAGGTTTGCCATAAATCAGGATTTTTCTCGGGACTGCTCTTCCTCCATGATGCTACCGATCGATCTGTTTGGCCGCGCATGGGGGTGGGACTGGTTGCGGAGGACATTTACCAGCTGGATTCTTTGGGCCCAAAAGAATTGGGATTACTGCCAACAATAAATTGTTTATTCAGCTATTACTAACTAGTTGGCACTGGGGCTACATTCGCTGATAATGACGCTGCTCAGCTGCTTGCTATGCACTGTCATGTAGCTGAAATGATCCAGCCACTGTGTGACAGGAGCAGCTGCCTGCTTTCAACTACATGAAGTTTTGGCCCATCAACCAGCAGAACAGCATCATGATCAGCTTTGATGATCATTGGCATGTCACTGTTGAGCCCCTTGGATGCGACAATGACATGCATCTGAAGGCAGCTACTCTGACAATATGTTTGCTTCATGCATGAGCGCAAATAAGCATAAAACAATGAACACTGAATCAAACTGTCAGACAATTGCAAAGGCAGTAGATAAGGCTACTGCACACAGTGACCGACTTAAATAGCTTATGAGAATTGCATGTTTTGTCGCTGAAAATTAGCTAGCTAACACAACGTAAAATGCGTTCAGCTTCTCAAGGAGATAAAGAGTCCATCTATAAAAGACTTTAAAGTTGAGGGGTGAGCTTATGGCACCTACGTGAATGCAGCTGGACTGGTTGAGATGCACTGAGGCCATTTCACAGACCTTGGTGAAAAAAATTGACATTGCTGTAAAGAACAGCCTTGTGGTAAGCTTGATACTGGATGAGTCCATAGATACTACTAATAGCAAGAGACTTATAGTTTACGTATGATACTTAGACAACGCCCCATGTAGTTGCCACGTATTGATGGAAAAGCTGAAACAATTTTTCATGTTCTTTGTCAACTTCTGAAAGATAAGGGCATTACAGCACGTAAAAAACTTGCAGCAGTTAACACCAAAGAATAAAAGAACATTTGACTTACGGGTTTTTACATTTAACATACTATGCTCTGGCAAATCACTCAATCAGTCTTAGACAACTGCTTATTGCCTGTGACTCTGTTAGGACTACTGTATGTCTCCAAGATCTATCAAATCATAGTATATGGCATTGCCACTTGTTAACACCTAGCTAGGGCAAAGATATTTTGTCTATTTAGAACTTAAAAATTAAATTATTTTTCCCATTGATGCTTGTAGGTCAAAAATGAAAGCCCAGTTTAAAACAAGGTTAAAAACATATTCACACACACAATCATGCTGTACCCGCTTTGATCAGGATTCTGAAACCATTACATTAATTTTAATTAACATCCATTCCTGTGTAATTATCTGTACATACCGGTATATAGTTTGTTCAGTATGACTCATTACTGTAAGCTGCATGATGTGTTTATTGTATGCTCTTTAAATGTTTTGTATTTTGTGTGTCCGGGTCACACCGAAACTAGGACTTTGGCTAAAGTGGCTTACCCGATTATCAAAAACTAAATAAATAAATAAGGTGTAGTACAAAACCTATAGACATAGACTTTGACGGCAGATAAGGACCGCTTGGCCCATCTAGTCTGCCCATTTCCCTACCTACAGGATAGGCCGCAGATCCTAGTTAACCAACAGCCTATTTCTTCCTACCCCCCTACAAGAATTGCCTTATGTCTGTCCCATGCATTCTTGAATTCTCCCACAGAGAACTGATTATGACTATGAACTGATTATACCCCTAAATTGACTGGTGTACACTTTATAGCCCATCGGTTGGCCTTGTGCGCCAGTGATGCAGCTCAGTCTGTGTAACAAGTGATAAAATATCAGGAAGACTCGAGGTCCGTCTTCATTTTAGCCTCCATTAAAGGTTTAAGCTTCCTTCACATCAATGCATGCAGCCTCCTAAAAAAGATCTCATTAATCCAGGCCTGGGTCGCCCACACCTTGCCAGACTTTCTGGTAATTTCTGAGACATGGCTTAAACCTGCTACACAGGGCAGGGAAATAAATCTACCCAACTACCAGCTATTCAGATCGGACCACCTGACAAGGGGCGGTGGAGTGGCTATCTATGTTAAATCAAATATTTCTGCATCTTGCCTTAGTGTAACATCAGTGCCCAAAGAATTCAAATGTTTATCCCTTAAAATAGCTCTCCCCAATATGACAGCTTTTCATTTGGTTGGCTGCTACAGGCCCCCCTCTGCCAGCCTTCACTCCTAACCCATTTGGGAAATATAATTAAACTGGGCCCCGAGGACACCATCATTTTAGGTGACCTGAACTTAAACTGGCTCTCCAATGCATCTGCACTCCTAGTATCTTTTTGTGACACATATGGATTCACTCAATTAATAAATGAACCAACAAGAATTAACTCAAAAAACAAAAGCAACAGCACCCTACTTGACATTATGTTGGTAAACAAACCGCACCTGTTTTCACATGCTGGAGTGCTATTCAGTGATATAAGTGATCACTGTCTTATTGCAGGATAAGATCATCAGTCAAGCCATCCACCTTCGCGAAATTCCTCACAAGAAGGTCTAAAAGAACCTTAACATCAAGGATATCTCCATGATCTATATCATTCTGCACGCTGGCAAGAATTCTACCACACAGCTTCTGTGGAAACAGCACTCAAGGTGTTAAATGACATTATCATAGAAACCCTCAATACTCATGCACCTTTTCACTAGCGTTAGAATAAGCAAATCCTGTCGCTGGTTTTCTGCCGATCTTAAATCTGCATTGCTTGCTAGAGATAAACTCTGGAAAAGGGCTAGAAAGACCAAGGATCCATTTGACTGCTTCAGTTCAGAAAAGCCAGAAACAGCTGCACCAAAAGTGAGAGAAGCCAAGGCTGCCTTCTTATACAGCCGAGCTTGATGCCTCCTACCTTAACCCAGCCAGATTCTGGGGCACCATCAAGGGATCCTAGGGCAGGATTCAGCACTTCCTTGCCATCCCAAGTGCACCTTAACAATGTTTTTATCACTGACAAGCGTGAAATTTTAGATGCATTCAATAATCATTTTACCACGGCTGGCCTAGCTTTTGACTCCTCCCCAGCAAATCTATTACGGTCACAACTTAAATTCCAGTCTTCGATGGTCAGAAGGATGCTTCTTCATTCTCCTTCAAGCCAATTTTATTAAAACAAGTGGAAGACCTACTGCTACACCTAGACACCAAGAAAAGTGCAGGTGCAGACTCTCTGACCCCTACTTTCTAAAAATTGCTCTACATGCCATTGCAGTTCCCCTAACTCATCTTTTAATCTGTCCTTATCCACTGGTTCTGTTCCTACATTGTGGAAGACAGCACAAGTGTTTCTCCTCAAATCAGGGGACCCCATGGATCTCAACAATTATAGACCTATATCCATCCTACCGGTGCTGTCTAAAATGTTAGAAAACTAGTGAGTATCCAACTAAGAGACTACTCGATGCTAATAATCTCCTTAACCCTGTTCAATCTGGGTTTAGGACCAGACATACCATTTCTGCATTAGCAAAAGTAACAAATGATTGGCAAACTGAGTTAGGACAAAAAAGCAGCTGCCTGTGCTGTATTTCTAGACCTAAGTAAAGCCTTTGATACAGTGGATCATGAGCTGCTAATTTCCTCACTGCACTCCTTAGGCCTGGATTCAACCTTTCTTGGGTGGTTCAGATGTTACCTCACTGATAGAATACAGCAGGTGAAAAATGAAGGTGTCCTATCCTCCTCAAAACCACTTCTAAGAGGAGTACCGCAAGGATCCATCCTCGGCCCTATCCTTTTTGCTATCTACATCAACAACATTGACTCCAACCTCACTGTTGCCAATGTTCACCTTTTTGCTGATGATACTGTCTTATGTCAGTAATCCCTCACCATCAAAGGCCTGTGAGTTATTACAATCAGAATTCTCCCTGCTGCAACATCAACTACTTGAAAAGAAACTACTATTAAATGCCAAGAAGACAAAGGCTATGTTCTTCTCCACCAATATATATTCTACCACTCTCTCATCAAACACTCTTCCCCAACTATCCACCATCCTTGGAGAAAATCTTGATTATGTGGATAAATTCAAATATTTAGGGGTATGGATTGATAACAGACTTGATTACACTCAACATGTTGAGGAGCTCCTGAAAAAACTCAGACAGAGGCTCGGCCTATTCTTCAGAATCAAACATTATCTAACCAGAGAGTCTAAACAGAGACTAATACAGGCATCATTTCTTTCTCTCATCGATCATGCAGATTTCTATATGGCCACTGTACTATGTCCTATTTAAGTAAATTGGATACCTTGTACCACAGAGCTCTAAGATTCATCACATATCTTCCTTTCAACACTCATCACTGCTCTCTCTATAATGCTGTTGGCTGGACATCCTTGCACCTTAGGAGGAATAAAAATGCTGCTTTATGGATTTACAAAGTTCTGTCAAACAAACTTCCACCTTATATTTCCGATTGCTTTACTCTGGCTACACCTAGATCATATGCCCCAAGAAGCAATAGCCTTATCACCTTGAAGATACCTAAAGTCTGTACCCGGCATGGGAGATCTGCAATCAGCTACTTTTTAGCATCTACCTGGAATTCTCTGCAGAAGACCCTAAAATTGAACACCTTCATCCCTATAGCATCCTTTAAAAAGCTCTTCATAAGTCTCTTTCCTGAGATATGCAACTGCTTTCACTAAGCCTAGTCCCCCTTTACCCCCCTTTTTCTTTTCTATCTTTTTATATGCTTTTTCTAAACTTAGCTACAATATCCCCTACAATCCATTGCCATTCTTTTTTATCCCCCATATCTATTTGCTTAAGTATCTATCCAATTACAATACACTCGACCAGTTTTACAATCCCAATACCTTACAGTCATTTGAGTCAAACCTGTCTGACTTATTTTGTTTTGTGGTCCAAAACCATTAGCTACCTTGCTTGTATATACGTTTTTTATTACTGTACCTGTTTATTTATATTAAAGTCTTTGTCTTTTTCTCTGTATTTGTTTATGTATGCTACTGTACTTTATTTTGATCTTGACCTATCAGGTCCATCTTGTAAATGAGCTTCGCTCAATGGTGTCCGCCTGAATAAATAAAGATTTTGATTGATTGATTGATTTTCTTCAGTAATTCCGCTACCAGAAGTAACAAACTGCAAGAACTACAGAAACAGCTGGAAGAACCAGTTCTAAAATACTGTCAACCACATGCAGTTTGGTGACTGTTAATTTACGATGCAGGGCTACAGAAACAGCTGGAAGAACCGGTTCTGAAATACTGTCAACCACTTGCAGTTTGGTGATTGTCAATTTACGATGCAGGGTCTGCTGTGTGCAGGACTCTAAAGTCACTAAGAAAAGTGTTAGAATACAGGATTGCATCCAGCACTCTGAATAGAGACAAAGCAAAAGGACTGTTGTTGCTAGTAGGTCAGTTTCATTTTGTAGTTCTTTCTCCCGTAATGCTGGGCATCTTGTCACATACTGTTTGTCTATCAAAACATTTCCAAAGGGAACATCTCAGTTTCTCTACTCTGCTACCAATGGGTCATGCATAAACAGAAGGCTGTAGGGTTGTTTTTTTGTTTGTTTGTTTATTCAGTTTTTTACTCGACAGGTCAGCCCTGGCACCTGTCTCCCACAGCTGGCATCCATCTTCCCGGACCAACTTGGAGCAAACCCACACAGACTGACCCTGTGGCAGGGCCAGTGGGGAGTGCTATCCCCCACCCCCCACGTATGTACATCCAGAGCTGCTCTAGGTGCCCGGTGTTGGTGTGAGCCTGGGGAGATGCGCAAGGCAGTGGTTCACCCTCGAAACCTATTTGCTGTTTTTCTCCCATGAGCCCCTGCCATGGTGATATATCAGGACATGCATGTGGAGGCACTCACGTCCTGCAGAACCATGGTCCCTTCCTTCGAGCCTCTCACTGCCTGCACTGCCACCAGGCCTCCACCGGGTGGCAGTCAAAAGCCAAGTCAGCTGGCCACCCCATCCCAGTAGAGGTGAGAAGTCCCTGGGACCTTCAACCCTTCCCCACCACACTGACCCCGTAACCCATGCTCGTTTCCGAACACGGGTTGCTGGCATGGCAGGAGGTAAAGCATTTAACTCCTTAGCCTTCCATGCCACCAGGCTGGTCATGCTGTAAGGTCTTTAAATTAAATCCCAGGTCTACGTGAGCCGATTTTTCGAAACTGATCTTGAAGGCATTAGGTACAAAGGTGATAAGCTCTTTAACACTCACACTCAGAGACAAGCTTTTGATAACTTAAAGAGCAGATACATCAGGGCTTTAATTGGTGAACTGGACAGATGTTTCTACCAAAATACCTTAAACATACGGTACCAAGCTGCTTCTCCATTTTAGAACCAAAGAGAGCCACAGCTATGAAACAGATGATTTAGATAAAATATTGCAACACTTCCATTTTTCTTACCGATTTACAGAATCAGCAACAAGGTAATTCAGTTTGGTAAAACGGATCATGGTCTAAAATGATTACTGCCAATCTTCATCATTTCAGCAGTTTGCTAAAGTTGTCCTGAAAGGGCATCCAGGTGTGTTTCCAGAGTTTGAAAAGATTTATCAGACTGCAGTGATTATACCAGTGGCTAACGCTGAATATGAATGTGACTTCAGTCCTCAGAACTGAATAAAGTCAGAATTCAGGAACTCTGAACAACAAACACCTAGAGAACTCAATGATCTTAAAACACAAAAGTCAAGTACTGCTCCGAAGTATTTTCCAAATTGCAATACCACCAGTATGAAAATAGAAGAGGGTGTACCTTACTGGGATGATGTAGTATTGTAGCACATTTTCTACTGGGGCGTGGAGAAAGAATGATCAGCACTCCAGTTTAAAGTTAAAATTGTTTTACTTGGACTTACCATTGTGGACGTTTCAAACTTGATTTTCCAAACTTCTAAATGCTAACGCATCTTTCACTCATGTAAGACCACTCGTTCTAATGAAGGTGTTGGTTATGACACTGAAACGTAAACGTAATGTGTGTGTTGGTGTTTGGAAGTTTGGAAAAAAGGTTAGGCTGTGGAATTTAAATTGCAAATGCATGTTGGAACCGCTTATGGGATGCAAACTATGTTCCTGCGCCTATTTTTACTGCTGCTTGCTGCTTTGCTTTTTGTAATCAAGTTTGAAACGTCTGCAATGGTAAATACAAGTAAAACTAATTGAACTTTAAACTGGAGTGCTGATCATTCTTTCTCCACACCTCTGGAGAAAATAAGCTACAAAACTTGATGATCTTCTCAGAACTGGGTGGTAGGGAAATGTAGATTTTGACAGAACTGCAAACGCGTGGAAAAAAGACAAAAGATATTTGTAGCTTCAGGCCTACAGCCTCACCAGGCAGGTCTGAGGGGGCCAAGGTTTTTAGGGGCAGGTTTACTTTAGCTCAGTGTAACCCCTAAGTGGGGCTATCCTATGGGCTACTTACCCCTGCCTGTGTGGCTATACACAGGTTGAGGGGCCTCAGTTCTGTGAACGGGTGGCTCCACCTGGAGGAATGGAATTGGGCTAGCTTAACTGTTTTGGTATAGCCCTCCGGGACATTATAACCATCCACCAACCCTTTTAGTGGCCTAAATGGTAACACCATAGAACAGTCACATCCACTGAATAACAGTAATTATATGCTCATGCCCCTTGCACTTACCAACAGGGCTGGATCTGCTGCAACTGCCCTGGAGACCCCCTGAAAAATAAGGTCAGCAATACAATATTACCACTGTAACCCAACTAATAATATGCACGCTAGCCAGGTTAAACATGAAACAAGATAATTTGATTTATTCAGGGGGATTGAACAAGGGAGGGGCGTGAATCTAATAGAATGATTGACACTTTGATTTAGTCTAGGTTGGTTCAGCATGCACTGTAAGTCCCTTTGGAACAGTCCCGCAAACCTGGGTACCCAGTTTGTTATGCAGGCTAGCCTGAAGTGTTGCCCAGTTTGGCCAGTGTTGCAGCTGTTATTGGGGCCCTTAGGAAGGAAAAGAGTTAACACGTGCACAACCCAAATAAGTGTAATCCCGAGCCGGATGGCTCGATCTGTTTGCAATAACCCAGAACAAAACAATCAGATTGCACACAATGATTTGCAGCTGTTGTTGCAGGGAGCTACCCTGATTTGTACTCACATTACCCAGACCAGGGTGTAGGACAGGCGAGATAAAGACCTCATGGCATTGATCTGATGTGCCGGGGGAAGAAAGGCCTACATGACTCACCTCCTGGTGGCTGCTACCTGTTCGATGGTGTTGAGTAGGGGGGCCAAATCCCCAAGCGGGTCTTTCGCTGAGATGATCTCTGAACTGGGGGCAGTGGCTTAGGCTGAGAAGCAAGGCCCAAGCAGAATGGACAGTTTGGTAAGAGTTTGTGATCTTTTGCTGGAAAAGCCTCCAGCAGGCATAACAGAATTCACTGTGGGAAACCAAACTGTGACCCATGAAACACATTCAGCAGACTTAAATCAGCTATTTCTCTAAGCCATAGTTCGGATACAGTCTGGGTGCTAATTACAACTTTACTGTGCAAACCTTTCTCTCCAAGGCTATTTTCTCTCATCAGGCAGGCCAATCATTTCTGGAGCAAGTCTTCAGTCTAAAACCTCAGTCGCCACAACAATTCTATTCATTCTTCTGCTGCTGAAGTACACTGGCAAACGGAAGGGTCCGATTACTACACTGGCAGCTCAAAGGCAGGAGAACGTGGCAAGCAGGCCAGCACAGCCTTCCCGCCAATTCTCCAATGCTCCTCGACAGCTAGAGTTGTTCACCCTTCAACCTCCAACTTTTGACTGACCACTGCTTCAGGCACTTCTGGGGATTTCCCGGTAATCCAAACGGTTTGGTTGGCTGAGGGAACTGTCTGTCACAGAAAGGGCTCTCCATCCAGGTGCATTTAGGCACCAAACACTTAAAACTACAAAAAATACAGAATTTCCATCCCACAAGACCTCTGGGGACAGTCTCCATCTTAGGTGCCCAGCGGTTTGACTGGTCCAACACTGGAAGTCCAGAGCCAAAATGGTGGTTCCTATTCAAAAGGCTCAAGTTGACTGTAAATAAATGCAGGTTAGACAAACTCCTCTATCATTATTACTATAACAGACAAGAAGCAAATATTCACATTTCCTAACAGGGCTCCCTCCGCACATATAGCGACGGCAGAATGGGGCCATATAACAGATGGTCTGGCTAATCGCAAGCCATAATTACTCGGACCCAACCCAGACCGATTTCCAAACACAGCATAGGCGCTCTCTTAAAGAGACAGGTGCAGAGACTCGCTAGAGCACTCTCACGCAGACAAACAGAACTAGTGCAGACAGGACACCAGCCTGACAGTGGGCATTTAGGAGCCCAGGAAGACATTATAGTAAACTCCAATTTGTAGGAGGGGGCTACATCAGCATTTTGTGTTTTCATTCAATTGTCTGCCAGCAACAAGTAACTGACTGACTGATTGAGCTTGCTGTCTGGCTCAGTCTTTCATTTTTTTTTTTAAACAAAAAGTCAATGAACGTAAAGAGATCTCGAATCATTGTCCAAGTTCTGTCATCATCACCAGTGCCTCACAGTCTGTCAATCAATAGCCATACCTGTCAATTAACAGCCATAGAAGAAGACACAAAACTGTAAGTACAATTTTTCTTCAGCAGAGCAGTTCAAGAAGGGCTTGAAATGTTATCTGTTAGATTTGTCTGACTAGTTTGCAGTCTTGGTCAGGATACAGGTCTATTTTGTTGGGACTCATGCAATAGTGTGTATTTACATGGTATCTCAGTTTTAAACATACGATTAACTTGAATTAATATTAGTAATGTGGGAGTTCATTATCCAGCTGTAATGTCAGTATTTTGTATTGTGCTCTGAGCATGTGGGACAGGACGCCACAGAAATTAACTACTTATTGTACTTACTATCCAAAAACATGCAATAAAGAATACTAGGGCATAAGATAGCCCATGGGTCCCTGTAAGAAGGACAGTGATAACATCAAGTGTCATCACAGCCAGTACTCATTTGAGGCGGGGAGGCTGGCCTGAAGTGAGTCCTGGGAATGGAAGGTGGGCGAGTGGTACTCTATGGAGAAGATATTCTTGAAGATCTAGCATTGCAGTAAGAAACTCTTCTATCTTCCAAGAATCAGTCTTCTCTATTAATGGGACACTGTCAACCTTTTTTGCATCATAATATTTCTAGTTCAAAACCCACATTTTATGACTGCTTTCCTTCTCTAAAATTCATTGATGTTGATGGTTGTTTTCTCTGCTTCTATTCTTAGCAGAACTGAAATGCATGGTAATAGTATAATATAAACAATCTTGTTTTGTTTTAAATCTTTGAAGTAACTCTTACTGTATACCTTATAAGCATTAGGAACACCTCCTTCTGGGATGCATAGGGACAGGCATCAATAGTAGAAAACAGGAAGTTGTTATCCCTCTGTACAGACAGTTGGTGAGACCACATCTGGAGTACTGTGTGCAGTTCTGGAGACCCCATCTCCGTAAAGACATACAGAGTGGAGGCTGTCCAGAGGAGGGCAACCAAAATGGTGCAGGGTCTGCACCAGAAGACATATGAAGAAAGACTAAAGGAGCTTAATATGTATACCCTTGAGGAAAGAAGTGAGAGAGGGGACATGACAGAAACTTTCAAGTACCTCAAGGGAATCAACAAAGTCCAAGAGGGTAGTATCTTTCAGAAAAAGAGATGTGCAAGAACAAGAGGGCACAATTTGAAGATAGAGGGGGAATGGCTCAGAGGTAATGTGAGGAAATTTTTTTCATGGAGAGGGTTGAGGAGGCTGTGGAGTCAAGAACAGTGGGGGAATTCAAGAATGCATGGGACAGACATAAGGCAGTCCTAGTGGGGGGTAGGAGGAACTAAGCTGTTGGTTAACTAGGATCTGCAGCTTATCTGTTAGGTAGGAAAATGGGCAGACTAGGTGGGCCAAGCGGTCCTTATCTGCTGACAAATTCTATGTTTCTCCAAGCAGTGCAGCCACTTGTGTTGCAATAGTCTCTTCTTTCACTGCCTCATGAGAGACTAGACTGTGTGGGGCAGTCCCCAAGTGCAGAAAAGATGCAGTGGAAGTTGCTCAAGGAATTTAAACAAATATGTTTTGGTGTGGTAACACCAGTATGGTGGACAGTATGTTTTTCACTTTTAAAAAGAAAAATAGAATTAGAATCAAACAACCAGCTGCATTAGTGATCTTTACAGACTGTGAACAATCACAGAATGTGTTTTTTAAACTAGGGCCAATTTGAGGCCTAAGGGGGTTGACAGTGTCCCTTTAAGTCCCACTCCTTGGTCTCGACAAACAAGCTTTCACAGAAAATCCCTCAAACTAGTGAGTCTACAGACTTACAGTATGACTCACAACAAGGAGAGCAGTAACTTTTAAAACCTTTATTCCACTGCAGCCACGAGTGAGAGGAAGTTCCTGAGGGGACTGAATTTCATAGATACACCACAAACACTGTGGTACGATTTATTTTGATTTGGTAAAAACCCTTGGTGATTTACTAAATACTTAAGTCCCTGAGCTGTTGCCTTTTCTTTTAAGGGCAGGACAAAGCTGATTTCATACTTTTCTGGGACATTTACTGTAGCGAGGGGACAGGAAGCGGGCGGACATGCTACTTCTGGTCGTGGCACTATAAATATCGAAATAACACCAGGAATTCCTTGTTTGCAAGGGCTGTGTATGTTGAAAGATGCCAGGTATTGTACCAGCCAGTTTTCTGGCCAGGAGGTAACTTTTAAAACCTTTATTCCACTGCAGCCATGAGTGGGAGGAAGTTCCAGAGGGGACTGAATTCCACAGATACACCATGAACATCGTGGTAGGATTTATTTTAATTTGACAAAAACCCTTGGTGATTTACTAAACACATAAGTCCCTGAGCTGTTGCCTGTTCTTTTAAGGGCAGGACAAAGCTTATTTGATACTTTTTTGGGACATTTACTACAGCGAATGGACCGGAAGCGGGCAGACACGCTACTTCCAGTCGCAGCGCTATATCTTTTCAAACAATGGCAAGCGTCCACAAGCCCAGCAAATGTGAGCCCATCAAAGGCAACACAGCTAAGGCAAACAGCTTAGCTGTGTCAGCTGGGGAAGAGGGCACCAGATTATCACCAAATGGTAGGAAGTCAAATAGGGAGTTCTGTCTACTGTGAATAAGTTTTAAATGAATGGAGACTGTGTGGTTTGTGTGGCATGAAAGGACTGAGGGAACTGATGGGCAGTTTAGCATGCATAAAATGTATGTACATTACAGCACTAGAGAACAAATTGAAAGTCTTGCAGGATAGGTTACAAATCCAGGATGGCATACATGATATAGAACAGTTCGTTCATAACACTAAGAGCTTGTTAGTAGAAAATGAAAGGGCACAGTTAGTCAAACAAATAAAGGCCCCAGTGACAAAAGTAAGGAAAGGGTGGATGGCTCAGGCCCCGACAATACCAATGAGGAGGAGGAGGAGTGGTATTATGGCCAAAAAGGTCCTAGAAAACGCAGATGAGAAAAACACATCCAAATAGAGCTTAAAATAGATACAGTGATCTTGCAGTGGAGACTGACGATGCCCAAACTCAGGGTGATATCCCATCACCCAAAGGTTAGACATTAAGTACAACAGCAGCAAAAGTAAACGCCAAGGTTGGTATAGGAATAGACAGTAGCCAGACATCAGCTAGATCTAAGCAGAGCACAGAACAAGGTGCAAATGTACAAGCCCTTCTCCAACATGGTACACCTAAAACCACAAATAGAGTGGAGGAAGAACACCCCCAACTAAATAGAGTAGCCAGCAAAACCTTGAGACTGTAGCAGACAACAGAGATAAAAAGAAGCCTGTAGAGAATAATAAGGACATAGCAGTCATTGGTGACACTACGCTGCGAGCAACAGACAGGGTAATCTGAATATGCTTTCATACCTACCTGGGGCTGGGATTTCTGATGTTAAAAACTCCTCCCAGGGCTCTTAGAGCACACTAGTAACCCAGTAGTATTCCTACACATAGGGACAAATGACATTGGGAGAAGAGGGGTTACATATATCCAAAGGGATTTTGAAGAAGTGGGAATAGAGCTCAAAAGAAGAAACTGCTCAGTAGTAATATCAGAGATTCTCCCTGTTCCGCGGGCTAGCATACACAAAACTAATGAAGTAAAAAGGCTAAACGGGTGGCTATGAAGGTGGTGCACAAGGGAAAATTTTGAGTTCATGGAACACAGGCATAGCTTTGATAGCGCATATCAATTCTATGCCTCAGATGGACTTCATCTGAGCAAAACTGGCACCAAAGTACAAGCAGATAGATTTAACACCAAAATCCGTAAGATATTAAACTAAATGGGGGGGGGGGGTCAAGGAGAAACATTTGAAGCAAAACACCTAATAAGTTAGAGAAATCAACCAACTGAAAGACCCTACTGGTAAATATACAAAGTCTGAATAATAAAATAGATGAACTAGAGTTCATTTTACACAGAGAAAACTTTGCATTGTGCTTAATCACAGAAATGTGGTGGAAAAAAGATACATGGAGGACAAACATTTAAGCAATATACCATGACACGGTATGGGTATATGGGTAGATTTACCACGCCTGGTGTGGTTCAGTCACAAGGCTGCAGGCCAAGTGATTTAACCACAATAGAAGTGATAAATCCACTCATGTACCCATACCCTGAAGAGGTATATACTATACCTATTATGCAATGGTATTTATTTTTTTATATAAAAAATTTTTTTCTGTTTTATTTTTTATGCATTTATTACTGCGCTAGAAAAAATAGTTCTTTATTAGTAGGGCTGTGTTTGGTTGCTAGGGCTGTTGTCATGATTGTGATGAATTCTAATGCAGCTCGTTTTCTTTTCCAGTTTAAATAGGTTTTTTATTTTGGCATTTAAGGAAAGGGCTGTGATTTGTGCTGGTCTAGTCAGGTACAGTGGCTCTGTAATGGAACTGTCATTCCATGGTGTGCTGAGAGCCATAAAATGTTATCATCATACAGTGTCTGGGGTTAAGCAGAGTGGAGACAGAAAAAATAATTACGAGGTGAGCAGGTTGGAAGTGGTTATGGGGAAAGTGTTGCTTTTTGTACCTCATTTAGGTTTGGATTGTGCACTGTGTTGTTTATGAAGTGAGCCATGGCAGTGCAAGTGAAAGCACTGGACCTAGAGGGAGCAAGCATTTTCGCAGGACTTGACATTGGCATATAAATGGATTTTTGGGATCGGGATGAAGTTTAGATTTGAAAAGGACGTGAGGCAGGTGTTTTTTTTTTTATAGTTGATTTTGTCATTTGTCTTATGTTTTTAAGGACAGTGTACTTGCCGAATAGATTATTTCTGTTGTGGTTTTCAGTCCTGGTTTAGCCAGAAAACAACATGGTGGCTTGGAGTGATTTTCTTTTTTTTTTCTGTACTTGATGAGATACGGCTGACCGGCACCTTTTCCAGTGGGTATACTGGAGGATTTATCACAGTGGTAAAGGTACCAGCCAGCCACTCGGATTGCAGGGTTTGTTACTTTGGATTTACACCATTGTATAATAAAGGATATCAGCTGTTCAGAAAAGATAGGGAGGACAGAAATGGTGTGTGTGTGTGGCGGGGGGAGAGGGGTGGCCCTTTACATCTGCAATGATATCGAGGCATTTGAAAAATACATCCCCTGATCCTGACTTTGAACAGCTCCTAGTACAATTAATTCCCATCAGGAGAAACAGATTATGGTGGCAGTATGCTATAGACCACCTTCACTAAATCTTAACAGAACTATGGACTTTATTAACTAAATCGGTAACTTAAATCCTACCAAAGGATTATTGCTCCTAGGAGACTTCAATTTCCCGGGAATCTACAGGAAGTCATGGATTCCCTCCACAGCAGCGGAGGTGGCATTCTTTGAAGTACTAGCTCCCTAACACTATTAAATCATATGGTAGAAAGCACAAGAAATGACAATATTCTGGATCCGGTATCAGTAACATTGAAAATATAGTAGAGTACTGTGAGATCAGACAGCCTAATAAGAAATGACCATAATATGGTGGCATTTCTATTATAAATCAAGACATGTACCCAGCAGGGAGTTACTAAAATAAATTATAGTGTCACTGATTACCACCTGCTTAGAGATAAAATGCAGCTGTGGGAATGGGAAAAACAGTTTAATGGCTTGAATGCACCACAGATAAGGCAGTTACTAAAAGGATTCATCCATGGGTTGGTAGAAGCAAATATACTCACTAAATACAATTACAATTTAAAGGGAAAGATCCCAGTGTGGTTTACCACCAAGGTACACAAACTAACTAAAAGAAAGAATAAAACATATAAAAAAATTTAAAAAAGAAGGAACGGGAGTATATAGAGAAAAATACCAAAATCTAGTGCAATATTTGAAAAGGGAAATCAAAAAGTCTGAAAGGGAATTGGAGCATAAACTGGTTAACAAAGTCATGGACAATGAAAAAGCCTTCTACAATTATGTGGGTGCCCTGATAAAAAAACGATAACGGTACAGGACTACTAGTTCAGGGGAATGAGATAATAATAGACTGTCAGGAAATGGCAGACAAATTTAACAAATATTTTGAAAGTGTCTACCATAAAGGGGAGACAATAGCGAATAACACCATAGGAGATGCACACTGTACCCTAAGAATAACACCAGAAATTGTTAAGAAAAGTTGGCCAGCCTGGACTCAATTAAGTCTGCAAGGCCGGATGATTTGCATTCAAGACTTTTAAAAGAACTGGCAACTGTCTTGTGTTACCCAATCCAAGCTATTTTCCAAAAATCTATACAGGAGGGTTTGGTACCAGAGGACTGGACAATTGCCCATGTTGTCCCTATACATAAAAAGGGCTCCAAATCAGTATGCTCCAATTATCGGCCAATTAGCCTCACAAGTATCTTAGGTAAGATCTTGGAATCCTTTATTAAAGACTTCATTGAAAAACATATTCAGGATGAAGGGTATACGGATATTCAACAGCAAGGGTTTAGAAAGGGGAGGTACTGTTTTAACAAACTGTTTAGCAGTGTCAGTGGCTCAGTAGGTACCACACTCGCCACTGAGGCTGGGAGATCAGAGGGCTGTGGGTTCAGTTCCCACATCTGGCACTTGGGTTAATATCCCAGTACTGACACTGTAGTGCAGCATGAGAGGGGTGCTGCACTTCTGAGGCGCCGTCTTTCGGATGAGACGTTAAACCGAGGTCCCATCTGCCTGGATTGGTGGTAGTTCAGGTGGATGTTAAAGATCCCATGACACTTCTCGAAAGAGTAGGGAATTTCCTGGTGTCCTGGCCAAATTTCCTCATTCACTAAAAACACCACCAACAGCTTAATCTGGTTCAAGGTCAGTTGGCATTCATCTGTATCCCCACCCCCCGGGGCGTGCCTGAAAATAGGCAGGATTTGTCTAGTGCACTTACCCGGTCAACAAAAACTAAATAAAAAAATAAATAAAACTTACTCTCTTTTTTAACCCAGTCAGTGAAGCCAGAGATAAAACATCTACCTGTGGATATACTTTAAATAGACTTTGAGAAGGCTTTTGACAGTGTCTCACATCAAGAGTTAATACACACTCTATGGGATATAGGTCTGGATAAATGTATGATTCAATGTATTATAGCTTGGTTGGGAAACAGGAAACAGCGGGTTTATAGTAAGGGGTACATGTCTGGATGGGTCCCTGTATTAAGTGGGGTTCCACAGGGATCCATCCTTGGACCCATTCTGTTTAATATTCTCATAGCTTCCCTAAATTGTAACTCAAAGTCATGGATGGCAAAGTTTGCTGACAACATAAAAATTGGAGCAGTGGTATCAAATGAAAATGACGCCTAATTATTCCAACAAAACACAGATGCATTGGCTAAAAGTGTATGAATAAAGAAACTCTGATTTAACATGGATAAGTGCAATGCATTTAGGTAAGAGAAACCGTAGCTATAGTTGTAATATAAATGGGCACAATATTTTAACAACTGAATCGGAGAAAGATCTAGGAATACAGATCTCAAAAAATATGGTCTTCACCAATCACTACACAAATATCACTAAAAAAGCCTATAGTATTCTGGCTTGCATAAGGAGAAACATAAAAAGTAGGGACAGAGAGGTGATGGTCCCACTTTGTTTCCCTGATGCGCCTCCATCTGGAGTATGGAGGCAGTTTTGGATGCCTTGGTTAAAAAGAGATGTTAGGAGGTTGAGGGCATTCAGAGACGGGCAACTAGGCTAGTAAGAGGGCTAGGGAAAAGCAATATGATGAAAGGCTCCAGGACCTGGGCCTGAATTCATCGCAATATAGAACATATAGAGGCGACGTGTTTCGTGTATAGGGCATTCAGGCAACCCAACCTTTGGGAATGTATAGGATAAGACAGAAGAGCAGTCACTACCACAAATAGGGGTCACCAGTTCCAGCTGTGGGGTGAGAACTATAACAAAAATTTGAGGGGAGGATGGTTTTCACAATGAGCGGTGTTGCAGTGGAACTCACTACTCGAGTTTCTGGTATCATGTGGCACTATGAACACGTTCAAAAATGTACTAGATGAACTCTGCATAAGATCTCGCTATCAGTTTATTGTATGAATAGAGCAGGTCAAAAATGGCTAACACTATACAGGTATGTACCTGTTATGCATAGATACATACATAGATGTTGTCGCCAGATAAGGGCCTTGTGGCCCATTCAGACTGCCCTATCCCTCTTTCTAATGCTTAAGGTACCCTAGATGCTACAAGTCCCCCCACCTTTTTCACCTTAGCTTGATAACATACATCTTATGAGTCTTATAAGGACTGCAAAACAACCAATTCGAACCCTGCATGTTTCCTGGAGGGAAATTCCAAAACACACTATCTAGTGAAGGAGTGAACACTACTTCAGGTAGTGGCCCTATATGACTCTAAAATATGGACCAAACTGTGCAAAGCCACAGAGGTAGCCACTGCTTAGGTGGAATTAGCTCTCATGGAACCCTCCAAATGCTGTCCTGCCCCTGAGCGGCAGTGGTGAATGCAACTGACAATTCAATTTGACATGCACTGTTTGCAGACAGGAAAGCCCTTTCAACTGGACTCAAAGGAGAAAAACAGTTGAGAGGCTTGCATGCAGTTCTTGGTTCTATCAAAGTAGATACCTGAGGATTCTTCCAACATCGAGGAAATGAAGTGTCATTTCCCCCAGGTTCTCTGACTTGAGGAAGAAGACTGTAAGCACTAAGGATTGTTGAAGTAAGATTCCAATAAAACGTCTGGCAGAAATTTAGGATGTACACAGAATGCTACTCCCCATTTGTTAGAAACCGTGTATGGAGCATCTGTCACTACAGTCTGTAGTTCAGTTTTATGTGATAAGGGTGACTAAATAATAGCGCCCACAAAAAAGAGCGAACCAAAAATCACCCACTGTCAAAAGGGCGACTGGAATTACAGCAACTGCCGCAATAGAGATGGTTGCTTACTTTCTAAATGGCAGCAATAATATTTACATGTTTATGACTATGCCCTCACACCCCCAATTTTAATATAATCAACTCGGGGATGACAATAGGGAAGACAAAAAACAAATCCACTACAGCGGACCCAAACCTGGGTCTGTTGGTTTCAGCGGTCACTGAAGCCACTACACTAAATGGCCAGCTCGGTAGTGCTTGGCCGAACATATCTCCATATCCTACTACAGCTGGTGTAGCTCACTGCTACACTCGTTACCTACTCATTCTCGCTACGCCTTCGCACTCGCTATTCATACAGGCAGTCAAATTGAGTTGCTCAGATTGAGTTGCTCAATTTGACTCGCCCACATCACTGCATGCCCCTCATTCACAAACTCTATATGCACAGGTAATGGCCATTAGAAATTTTGTCTTCCAGGTGACATATCACAGATAGCTGCACGAAAGCATTTGTGTGTACAGTCCTTGATCAACTCTCACTGCATTTTTTCTGGGCTTGGAAACTCCCTCAACACAGTCTAGACACTCATGAAGCAATGGGAGGAGAGAAGACTTTAGCACTATGGTTGGCTGCACTTTTGTGGTGTTCCTAATGTTCAGAAGTATACAATATGAGCAGATTAAGGATGTGAAACAAAACAAGGCTGCGTATAATTAAACCACTAGCATGCATTTTAGTAGTACAAAGAAAGGGAGCAGATAAAACAACCAGCAGAATCAATTACTTTTAGAGAAGATAAGTAATCATAAAATTAGGGTTTTCAACAAGAAATAATATGATGCAAAAACGGTTGACAGTGTCTCTTAAAGGTAAGGAAAAATTCTCCAGTCCCTTAAGTGTGATAGGAAACCGTTCTGTTTTTATTTTATTATTCTTTTATTTGCAATTTTTGATGAGGAAAGTAACACTAAGCTGTGATAGCTTGTTTCCAGGTGCATTCTGGTTGTGGGTTATAGGGACCTGTTTTATTCACGGGTGGTAGACATGACACTGGAGAAATTCCCCTACTCTTCATCGATTTGATAAGTGCCATGGGATCTTTTACTTGTGCCTAGACACTGACCACAAAAGGGACCTTGGTTTAATGTCTTATCTGAAGGATAGCACCTCAACAGTTCAGCATCCCCCTCATACTGCACCACAGTGTCTGTTATGGGTATTACCCCAGGTACCTGGTGTGGGGCTAGAATTCATGAACATCTGTTTTTTCAGCCCCAGAGACGAGCGTGCTACCTACTAAGCCAACCTGGCTCAACATCTTTCCCCCAGACATCTTCTCACTGGGCTCTTTAGGCCCCTTTAAGCAAATGCTTAGAAAGCATCTAGTTGCTAACTCCTGCTGTGATTGCTTTCATAATCCCTACCATGCTTAATATTGTTCTTTCTCATCATCCTCCCCCCCTAAGTTTTCCCTTTCTTCCTTTTCCTTTTGTACCTAGTCCTTCTTCCCACCCCTCCCCCATCTCCCACCCTGTACTCTTAGCCTACTCCCCAATCTCAGTTGCCTGCGGCTTCCCTACCTCGAATAATCTCCTTTCCTGCACCTACTTTACACCAGACGATGCCACTGGGCTGATATTTTCACCTCCCTTCAGGATTCCTGCATTTATTAATTTTGTTTCGCTTTGTGATTATGTCTGAACACTGTAAAGTTGGCATACATTCTACAACACCAACACAACTCCAATGTTTTATTACCTATGTTAATTCCTGAGGTTCTTGTTTTCTTTCCTTTGTTTCCCCAGTATCTTACTGTTACCAGCGTGTCCCCAAACCTGACAGTAGAACTTGTATAATGAGCTTGTCCTCAAAGGTGTTAATCCTAGACCATAAATAAAAAAAATAAAAAGCCACTGGCACTGCAACCTCTTTACACAACCAGTTGTCCTTTTAGTGTCTTAAACATTCGAATATATTTTTGAACTTTTTTGTTAAATTAATAATCTAACTTTGTTGCCTTTGTAACTACCATGAATCCCTCACTCTTCAGCAGTTGTTGCTCTCTCTTTTCTCACTGCCTGAACATTCTGTGACATCAATAACAGCATTCCAGGCCATTTGGATGAACATGGAATGGTGTTAATGATGTCATAGAATGTCTTAGAAATATGAAAAGAAAGAGCAGTTGCTGGTGAGGACAGTGAAACTCTGTGTAGCTCTGCGGGCACCCCTAAACACGATTAGTTATCAAAAACTGGTCATGGCATATTAGAATACATAACTAGCATGGAAAGGAAGATGAAACAGCAGTTAACTATGTAAAAATAATTTCCTATACTGGCCAGCCCGGTGGCACTGAGGGCTGAGGCACTGGTCATCTTACCTCGTGCCACACCGGTGACCCGAATTCGGGAACGAGCTCTGGTCCTGGGAGTTGGCAGGGGAGAGAGAGAGAGAGAGGACTGAGTGTCCAGAGGACTGCTTTCCTTTCTCTGGGGAGGGATCCAGGGCCTGCCTGGCACTGTAGTGGCCCCCGGTGGAAGCTGGAGGCACTACGCAAGCTTAGGGCTGATGTAGGGGGAAGTAGTGCAGTGGACATCTGTGGCATCATCGCACTGACATCACTGCACTGCCGCACTCCAGGGGGGACACTTACATGGAAAAAAAAAAAAGCCCACTGCAGCACCGCGGAGATGAAGGGGGCTCCAGGGACAGACTCGCATCCCACCACCGGCCCGACACTCCAGAGGACTCCATGGCCAACCTGTCACCCAGGTAAGGCCTTTCTAATATCAGACAGGCTGCCAAGGGAGGGCAGACACACCCCAGGGGGTGATCCAGGGGGGCTAGGCCTGCATGGGTGGTCGAGGGAGTCCATCTGGAGATGAAGGGTTCAGGCAGGGAGTAGAGGTCCTGTCAAGAAAGCACTCTAGAAGGATGCCCAGGCTGCAGAGGGAGAAAAAACAGAATATACAAAAAAAAAATAATAATTTCCTATTATTGGAGAACTCTGTAGAACCTTCCAAGTGTGTTTTTACTGCAGAAGCTATTTTTCAGCTACTGGTTCACATTCTCTTGTTCCATATTTAGTGGGTTTTCAGTAGGCTTGGGCTACGCACTGGGTACTGCGGGAACCCCCTTTTTTTTGGCCAGGCAGGGTAGTTTGGTTAATGTACTACCTCACCCAACATAACAGTGTAATTCTTGGGTCGGGTAATTTCACACAGGTAACAGGTAACGGCTAAAGGACATGGAAACAGGCATTAAGGGCAGCCTGTAGGGTCCTTCACAAACCTGCAACAGAATGGGAGCACATGGCACTGAGCTGACACCTGATTGGTCAGTGGTGTCTGTGCTCCGTCTGCTGTGTGGAATCCAGCTGGCAGCAGTCAATGTTGTGTGGAAGCAGCTCTGTGTGTTCACTCGCACTATAGCACAAATCTCTGACTTGTTGATCGAAAAAAGACATAAAAAAAAACAACAAAAAAAACAACTTTTTTTAAATTTTACATACCCTACACTTTGTCAAGGAGCAAGGGGGCAGAGAAAAATAGGGGACTGAGCAAGTGAGAAACAATCTCAGCGGGGGTCAGGCCAGCCTCATTCATGGAGGAGGTGCTGGGGACTGGGGAGAGAACAGAGAAGGAACGTGGGGGGAAAAAAGTTCAAAAACAAAGTTTTATTTTTAACTAGTTAATTAATTTACACTACAAGGGGCAAAGGGACAGGGAGAAACAGTGGGGAAATGAGAAACGATCTCAGCTGGGTGGGGTGTGTCAGACCAGCCTCAGTCATGGAGGTGGTGCTGGGGGCTAGGGAGAAGGAGGTGGGGGAAAAGACAGAAAAACAGGAGGCAATGGGTAGCTGGTTTGAAATTAAAGTATACACTGTTTGTTGGGTGCCCCTGAGCTCCTGTCATTTTATTACTGTGACATAGCTACACTGTCCGTCTCTGCAGCATAGTGAAAGCCTTTTATAGCTGTATTACACTGTATGTTAGGTGCTCCTGAGCCCTGTCATTTTATTACTGTGACATAGCAACACTGTCTATCTGTGCAGTATAGTGAAAGCCTTTTACGGCTGTATCACACTGGTTGCTAGGTGCCCCTAAGCCCATTTATTACTGTGACATTAACTACATTGTCTGTCTCTGCAGCACAGTGAAAGCCTTTTACGGCTGTATCACACTGTTTGTTAGGTGTCCCTGAGCCCATTTATTTCTGTGACATTAACTACACTGTCTGTGTCTGCAGCATAGTGACGGCCTTTTTACGGCTGTATCACACTGTTAGGTACTCTGGCCCTGAGCCCATTGGGACGAGGCTGAAAATGGGCAAAATTGTCTTGCCTTCCTTTCCTGGTCAACAAAAATCAACTAAATAAATAAATAAATACATACATATTTATTACTGTGATATATCTACACTGTCTGTCTCTGCAGCACAGTGAAAGCCTTTTATGGCTGTATTACACTGTTCATTAGGTGCCCTTGAGCCCTGTCAGTTATTACTGTGATAGTCAGCTATACGGTCTGTCCAGCAGTTAGTGAAACAACATCCTTTCATGGCTGTGTCTATCTACTTCCAAGTCTAAGTCTACTAAAAGGATGCACAGTGCTGCTTCACGCGCAATTGTTTAGGATATGGACAATATGAATCATAGCATAGAATAATGAAAAACATAGTGACAATAATAACAACATCACTAGCACTGGCACTAAATCTCCTGAACCAAAAAAGCATGTTAGCAATGAAATGATACAGTCTAAGCCATTTATAACTGGCACATCTGTGTAAACAGATTCTGCCTGTTATAGCAAGTGGGCACTGTAACCAAAGGCAATGTTTTTTTAGTAAAACAACACACTACATACAGTGCTGTACTGGTTGCAGGTTATACAAGGTTCTGCTTAAGCATTGTAACACTACAACAGCAAATGAGCCTTAAACGCAACACAAGATGTGATTCACATTAAAATCTGCTACAGTCGTAAATACTGTATTAGGACTGCAGCCTTAAACGCAAGATGCAATTCACTCTGTACGGCATCAGCTTCCATCAGAAACTCCCTGCCTAAATTAGCACAGACAGAAAGAGTCACTATTCCCTTGAAAAAGCTTGGTCATAAGCGAAACACTGCGAGTCAGTGCACTGGTCTGTCTTGTGCTGCAACTTCCTTCAGAGCCTTACTAAGCATACCCAACCCTCCCCTGATGAGCGATCAGTGAGCCAGGGTACAGTGCAAGACGCGATTCAGTTTAAGATATACCGCAGACTGAAATGCCATGACCAGCCACGTGATTCAACTGTAATTGCTGCCACCACCAGACACATGAGGTGTTAATTGGGGTGTTAATTGCCCCCAATTTCGTACCAGATTGCTGCCCGAAACAGCAGGCACTAGCAAGTCGCTGTAACCATAGATTTTAAAAAGTACACCGAGAGGAGTGGCAAATGGAAATTGCCCGCAATAACCGACTGCCCAAGATATCCAAGGGTGGTATGAGTGGAGTGGATTGTAGCAGAGTTTCAGAAAGAATTGACTGGAGTTACTCGTAGAGGTACTGAATGTTCTGCCACATGTGCCAGGAGACTTCTAGTTGGCTGAAGCAGCATGCAAGGAGGCATCCTCTTCAAATATAAGCTCAGATGCTGAGGCAGTGAATGTTAATAGAGATGGTGGTAATAGTGGGGACAGGGAATGGGACAGCCCAGGCTACGTCCCACATAATGATGATGGCACTTTCAGTTCTTCTGAATCTTGTGGCAGTGAGGTCGATAGTTTTGATAAGGGGTAGGAAAGAATGCCGCTGTAAGGCACAAGAGGCAAGTACAGAAAAATAAATCATATGCTAAAGCTAAACGTAAGAATAAGAAGATGAGTATGAATGAGAAGAATTCATCTCAACAAGAAAATGGCAGTGTAAGGTTTCCTCCAGATCTCTTGACTGTACAAGGAATAGTTCCAGGCACTGTGGCACAAACCAAAAATGGTCAAGTCTCTGATGTGGAATTTATTTCCCCTTGACCCTGCAGACAACTCTCAAGCTGTATGCAGTCTGTGCAAAAAGAGCACCAGTTGTGGCAAAGCAGCAGATTTTGGAACATCAGTAATGATGCGACATGCAGAGGCAAAACACTCAACTGAGTGGGGCAGGGCAAGGGCCAGTGTGGGTGGCAGTGGAAGCGGTGATGGCAGTGACCATAGTGACAATGAACTGGAAGCAGCAAGTGACACAATCACTTGATGTGGCCTTGCTGTCTTCCCAAACAGATTGTTTTCTGACATTATCAAGTACTGGAAAATCCCAGCGCAGTACTCCACGTGAAAAATACATTTCCCCAAAATTAAAAAGATCTTGTCAACTAACAATAAAAGAAAGTGTTGCGAGGACATCACAATTTTACCCACCAGCATCCAACAGGCCAGCTGTTAAACAGAGCCATTGCATAGCTGTTGGCTGATTGTCAACTCCCTTTTGCTCGTGTTGCCCCAAAAGGTTTCCTTGAGTTCATGAAGCAGACTGAACCACGGTACACTGTTTCCTATCAAACATTATTCTCTAAATATCTGTTCCACAGTTGTATGACTTGGTGTGTACTGAAGACATTAAGCAGTTGAAACTCTGAGGTGAAGCAGGTTCACATAACTACAGATGTATGGACCAGCAACCAAACAACTGACTACATGACTGTTACAGCTCATTGAGCAAGTTTTTAGTCAAAAAGTAATAATCCCCACTCTACAATAAGCAGTAGGAAGCAGGCTATATTATGTGTCACTACTTTTGAGGAAAACCACACTGCTGTGAATATTTTGCAGGTGCTGGAAAAACAATGCCAGAAATGGCTTACTCCATATTCCTCATCTCCAGGGTTCATAGTGTCAGATAATGGTGCCATCATAGTCAAAGTTGTTAGAGATAGCAACTACCAGATGCCTTGTTTTGCACATTGTTTAAATATTTTCATCCATAATTTCTTAAATGGAAACAGAAATGTTGAAAACCTGTTATGCCATGCTAGGAAAATATGTAGGCATTTCAGCCACTCTGTGAAAGCACAAAAAAATCCTATAGGGACTGCAGAGGTCAAACAATTTACCACTGCATACATTAAAGCAGGAAGTTCCAACTCGCTAGAATTCAACATCTTACACGTTGGAAAGGCTCCTTGAACATAAAAAAGCAGTACATGACTACACCATGGAGAATCAAATAGGTAAAGCAGACATGCTCAGTTCCAGTAGTTGGACTCTACTTGAACCTTTGGTCACCTTACTGGAGGCATTTGAGACTGCCACACATGATGTCAGTGCGACTCTGCAACTCCGAGTCAAATTCTTCCTCAAATAAGATTTCTTCACATTTTCCCTGATGACATAAACAAAGGCCTTCAGTCAAAAGAAGACACCACTGTTGTTATGCTTGCTTATGACTTGAGTCTCAGGCTGTTGACTGATCAGAGAATAAATGCCATGTTTAAGAATGACACCCATGTGTTGGCTACATTGCTAGATCCCCGCTTTAAGGGGAACATTGAAGCCATACTTCCTGCAGGGGAAAACACTGACTATTGGAGAGATCTTCTGCTAATCAAATATGACACTGACCCGCCAACACCATTAAACAGTGTACAGCAGTCAACGCCTGTCAAAACAACAGAGTGCATCTTTGGCGTGGGCAAAAGCACATCTATAAATTCTTCACAATTACCTATGTCATCAGCGAGAGAAAAGGACATCTACAGCTACTTCTTGGGCATCGTATGTTCAGGGTCAGAAAGACAAATCAATTCTGCATCACCTGCAACAACATGGACTATTATCCTGCAAAGAAAGTGTAGCTGGTTCATCTGCCAGACTGGTAACCATCTTACGCAACACAATGATCCAGGAGTATTTTGCAGACCACACTGTGATTGGTATGGAGGAAACTCTACTACTCTGTTGGAAACAAAAGAGAACAATATGGCCAGATCTAGCAAATATTGCAATAATGTACCTCAGTTATCCACCTTCAAGTGTATATTCAAAACACATATTTAGTGTAGCTGGAGAAATAGTCACTGACCAAAGAACACTGATAAGCCCTGTAAATGTGGAACAACTTACAATTCTCAAAATGAATGTTTAAAATTTCCCAACTGCCCCAAACACTGAATTATGTGCTTCTGACCCTGAACATGAATGACAGCCTGCAAACAGTGATACTGAATATGCTGACTAGGTCATTTACAAAATGAATAGAAAATCTTGTGTGAAGTGACGTACTGCCAAATTTAGCAAGTTAACATTGCTAACACATCTCTCAGCTGTTGCAGTTGTCCCTCTGACATAAATCCTGCCATGGTCACAGACAGTTCATGGACAAACAAGCATGTTTCCCATTTTTCTGACAATGTTGGCATCATTCACTCAGAGCAGTTGTGCCTCTTGTATGTACCTACCTCATCAAAGCCCGCCATGGGTGTAATTTTTGGAAACAGCAGCAGTCTCATTCAGAACAGCTGCACCTCGCACATCTGCCTCATCAATGCCCACCATGGGTATAATTTTTGGAAACAGCAGCAGGTTCATTCACAACAGCTGTGTCTGTCATACATGCCTCAGCAATGCCCGCCATGGGTATACTTTTTTAAAAAAAAGCAGCAATCTCGCTATGAGCAGCTGTGCCTCTCGTACCTGCCTCAGGAATGCCCACCACAGGTATAATTTTTGGAAACAGCAGCAGTTTCAATCAGAGCAGCTGTGCCTCTCATACGTGCCTACCTCAGCAATGCCCACCATGGGTAGAATTTTTGGAAGCAGCAGCAGGCTTGATAAGAGCAGCTGCACCTCTCATACCTGCCTCAGCAATGCTTGCCATGGGTATCATTTTTGGAAACAGCAGCAGCCTAAATCAGAGTACCTGCACCTCTTGTACATACCCATCTCACCAATGCCTGCCATGAGTATAATTTTTGGAAACAGGCTCATTCAGAGTAGCTGTACCTCTTGCATCTGCCTCATCAATACCCACCATGGGTATAATTTTTGGAAACAGCAGCAGGCTCACTCACAGCAGCTGCTCCTGTCATACCTGCCTCAGCAATGCCCACCATGGATATAATTTTTGAAAACAGCAGCAGGCTCACTAAGAGCAGCTGTACCTCTTGTACCTGACTCAGCAATGCCTGCCATGGGTATAATTTTTGAAAATAGCAGCAGGTTCAGTCAGAGTAGCTTTGCCTCTCATACCTGCCTCATAAATGACAGGGTTCGGGGCACTTAAACAGTGTAACATTATACGCCATACAGACCAAAACAGTCTTTCACATTTTTGTTATGGTCAGGGTACTAGGGTAACAGGGTAGTAGAATAGGGTTGTAAGTACCCGACCTGAACCAGTTACCTGTTTTTCATTAGGGTATTTTTGGGGAAATTTCGTGTAGTCCAGAGGTACTCGTGGGTACCATTTCATTTTTATTTTTATACTGGAATGGCATGTGGGCAAAATTGCCCATTTTCACAAGTGTCCAGTAACAAACAAACAAACAATGAGTACAATAAAACAAACATAATATAAACATAGACATTAAAACAATAATACATTAAAAACATGTACATGCACTTCTATGGAGTATGACATTTTTTAGGCCAATTTTAAAGAGAACAGGAAATAAAACATGAATTTTGAACCAAAAGTGTTCTGCCTTTCTTACTAAAACATGAGTGTAGTTACAAGTAACAAACATCAGTATATGATTTATTCAATTTTTTTTATTTGTAATTGAACTAATTGTGTCAGTATGGCTGACACTGGAGCCGATTAATCTCGCTTTCCAGTTTTTAGATATGAAAACTGAGTGTGCCGTTTTTCTTATGACATGCTCATTTTTATGACCCATGCGCTGAGCACTCATTCACTCGCTCTTAGCAGACATCAAATTGGAGGCGAGTGAATAAAGGGCTCAAAAGTCTCCCCCCCCCCAAAGACTTAGTACCAGATAGCCTGCATGTCTTGGCTCTTCCCTGCCTCCCTCCCCTAACTGCACACCACTTATTTGCCCACAGAGCCAGTTTTAGTTTAAATGACAATAAGAAATATACAATACTGTACCATGTACAAATGAATGTGTAAAGGAAATGACTTATTTGTTCCCTGGTTGGCTTGTCGGTTAGCTATTCAGCGTAGATCCACACTAAGAATGCTGCACTCCATCGTAACAAAATGGACGCCGAGTTGATTGAATTAGTGAATGCATTTAATGAATAAATTCAGGTGCCCAAATTAAATTATTGCAGTCTGAGTCGTAGCCTGCTGGATGTCGGGGCAATGTAGTAGTAAGCTGGCTGTAATTTCGTTTGGGCACTTGGATTTATTCGATAAAAGGATTCACAATATTCAATCTGCTTTGTGTTTGAATTCAAATCTGTTCAGTGGATCTGTCTGCGTAACCAAATAGTACATAGAAACATAGACTTTGACGGCAGATAAGGACCACTTGGCCCACCCAGTCTGCCCATTTCCCTACCTACTGGATAAGCTGCAGATTCTAGTTAACCAACAGCCTACTTCCTGCAACCCCCCACTATAATTGCTTTGTGTCTGTCCCATGCATGTTTGAATTCCCCCACTGTTTTAGACCCAATGACCTCCTCAGTAAGGCTGTTCCATGTATCCACCACTCTCTCTCTCCGTGAAAAATAATTTCCTCACATTACCCCTTAGCCAACCCCCCTCTATTTTTAAATTGTGCCCTCTTGTTCTTACACATCTCTTTTTCTGAAAGATGCTACCCTCAAGGACTTTGTTGATTTCCTTGAGGTACTTGAACGTTTCTATCATGTCCCCCCTGTCCCTCCTTTCATCAAGAGTATACATATTAAGCTCTCAGTCTCTCTTCATATGGTTTCTGCTGCAGATCCTGCACCATTTTAGTTGCCCTTCTCTGGACTGCTTCCATCCTGTCTACGTCCTTGCGTAGATGAGGTCTCCAAAACTGCACACAGTACTCTCAGATGGGGTCTCACCAACTGTCTGTACAGAAGGATAACCACTTCCTTTTTCTACTTGTGATGCCCTTCCTATGCATCCCAGAATCCCTCTGGCTCTCCTTACTGACTTTTCACATTGCTTACCCACCTTTGGATCATCTGATATGACTACCCCCAAGTCCCTTTCCATTTTGTTGTTGTTAGTACCTCCTGCTATTGTGTACTCTTCTCCTGGGTTTTGTTTCCCAGGTGCATTACTTGCACTTCTTTGCATTGAATCTAAGTTGCCATATGTCTGACCATTCCTCCAACCTTGCCAAGTCCTTCTCATCTTTCTACCCCTCTTGTGTATCAACTCTGTTACAGATCTTTGTGTCATCTGCAAAGAGGCATACCTTTCCCTCAGACCCTCTGCAATGTCACCTATAAAGATGTTAAAGAGGACTGGACCCAGTACTGAGCCCTGAGGTACTCCACTAGTAACCCCCCTTTCTTCGGAATGTGTTCCATTCATTATTACCTTCTGTGTCCTGTTGTGCAGCCAGTTTGCTACCCAGGCTACCACTCTGGGACCCACTCCCAGGCTGGCTAACTTGATTATTAATCTTTTGTGCGAGACTGTGTCAAATGCCTTGCTAAAGTCTAGGTAGGCCATATCCACAGCACCTCCCTGGTCTATTATTTTGGTCACCCAGTCAAAGAAATCAATTAGATTCATCTGACATGACCTTCCTGCTGTAAATCCATGCTGCTTTGGGTTCTGTGCCGAGCTGGCCTCTAGGTACTCAACAATTCTTTCTTTCAGAAGTGATTCCATCATTTTCCCTACCACTGAGGTCAAACTTACAGGTCTGTAGTTTCCTGCTTCTGCCTTGCTCCCACTTTTGTGAAGAGGAATCACATCTGCCATCCTCCAGTCCTCAGGTACCACCTCATCCTGCCATGATTTGTTAAAAAGCGTGGTCAGTGGTGTCACTAGGTCCTCCCTTAGTTATTTTAGGATTCTGGGGTGAATACCGTCAGGCCCCATTGCTTTGTCCACCTTGAGTTTTAGGAGTTCTTTCAGGACTCTTTATTCTGTGAATGGACTGGTGTCAATCCCCTACCCAGAGTGCTTCTATTGTCTGGTTTAGGTAACTCCTCCTCATTTTCTTTTGTGAATACTGAGCAAAAGTATTCATTCAGTATCTCTGCCTTTTCATTGTCTCCCTCTGCCCACCTCCCCTCTCCTTTATTAATCTTCACTATCCCTCCCTTAACCTTTCTATGCTCCCTAATGTACCTATAAAAGGTTTTATCCCCCTTCTTAACTGAGTTGGCTATTTTTTCCTTGGTTTGGGCCTTTGCTAGTCTGACTGCCTTCCCCACTTCCTTCTGCTTTAATTGATACAGTTCCCTGTTGTGCTCCTTCTGCGATTCCTTATACTTTTTGAATGCAGCCTTTTTCTCCTTAACCTTCCCTGCCATCTCTTTTGAGAACCATAGTGGTTTTTTACTCTGCTTTGTTTTCTTTATTTGTTTCACACAAAGGCTTGTTGCCTCTATGATGGCAGTTTTGATTTTTCTCCATTGTTCTTCCACCCCTCCTTTTTGGTCATTTGCTAGTGCATTTTTCAGGTATTCACCCATTTTGCCAAAGTCAGCCCTTCTAAAGTCCAGTATCCTGGTTTTTGTATGGCTTATTTCCATCGTTGTGCTCATTGTGAAGCACACTGTGCAGTGGTCGCTTGTTCCCAGATGTCTACTGACTTCTAAATTTGTGATCCTCTCTCCATTTGAGAGTACCAGGTCTAGTATTGCTCCCTCCCAACACTCAAGTGTCGAGTTCCAACACTAGCTGTCTAAGGCCTGCCCCCTGCAGGGCATCGAGAATGACCCTGCTCTTGGATGTGGCTGCAGTACATGTTATCCAGTTAACATCTGGCATATTCAGGTCCCCCATCAACAGTATCTCCCCTTTTTCAGCCATTTTGAGAATGTCCTCTATCATTTTGTTGTCCATTTCCTCCCCTTGAGACGGGGGTCTGTATACAATCCCTGTGCGGATTGTGATGCCATTCCCGGTCTCCAAGGTGACCCAGAGTGCCTCTTGTCCTCCCCCTTTACTTTTTAGTTCTGTAGCTTTGATCCCTTCCCTTATGTATAGAGCTACTCTACCTCCTCTTTCACCTTCCCTGTCCCTTCTGTAGATTGTGTACCCTGGTATGTTGACATCCCAGTCATGGTTCTCGGTGTACCATGTTTCTGTGACTGCCACAATATCCAATTGTTCATCTTCCATCAGGGCTACTAGCTCAGGAAGCTTGTTTCCCAGACTACGGGCATTGGTACTCATTGCCCTCCATTTAATGTTGGCTTTATCCTTTTTTCCCACATCCCTGCTCTTATTGTCCCTGTCTATTTTTCCATTTACCCCTGTCCTGCCCTGTGTTGAGCTCTGTACCTCAGTGTTTACCTTACTACCTGCCATGTTTTGTGGGGGGAGGCTTGAAATTTCCTGCCTTTTATCAGCGCCTCCCCCCTTGGCTAGTCTAAAAGCTTACCAAGGAAGCATTTAAACCTATCACCTAGGAGCTTGGTTCCCTTCGTGGACAGATGCAGACCATCATGCCAGTATAGACCTTTATCTCTCCAGGTGTCACAGGTTATTGTGCAACAACAAAAGGATCAGCAAACAAACGCTGTCAGTATTAAAAATTTACTATGCACCTCACATACTGGCATTCTAACAGTTGTAAGGTCATGGGGGTGGGTCAGGTGCTAGCTCGTGAAACTAGTTGGGGTTCTTTATAGGAATAGCCTTGGGGGGAGGAGTGAAAGAATGCATTATTTTGTTATTTTTTTGCCCTGTAAGTAAATGCTTCTGCTTTAAAAAATGTTTTCAACTGCATTTATTCTGTGGATGCCCATGCATGTCAGAGACAGCAGCAACTGTATTATTTTGTAAGCACTCCTGTACTTGCGCTCTCTCAAACTGCTGCCGGCTCTCGAAGGGTCAAAATGCATTACAATTGGTGTAGTGGAGCCATGGATGAAGAGACTGTGTCAGCAACTAAAGAAAGTTAGTCTGTCTCTCATCCACTAGCCATCTCTGTCACTGTAAAGTTGATGTGCACTGAGGACTCAGTCGGCAACATAGAGAACCGCTGCTGCATAAAGTCCACTCAAACAATGACATCATCAGATGACAGAGTACAACAACCAGCTCGAGCATAATTAGAACACTGAGTAACGGCAAGTCAGCATGAGCAAGGTAAAACAGAAAAACAGGACAAAAATAAAGACATGACACAATATTACTGGTTCTTAATATTTTATTGACATATGGATCATTCAAAATGTGTATATTTTACCTCTGTTATTGCTTTCCTGTCCCCTTTAAACAGAGACCAGGTGGGTATTTCAGTACCTACCCATGCCTAGTTTTTAGTAAACTCAGTGGGTGTTTCTGATTTGCACACTGGTGATAAGGACCACTTTAGAATGATATGTCCTTTCTAAGCTCTTCAATTACTGTCACAATGTATCCGTGTTCTACTACAGACTTTGATGTCGAAGAGGACATAAACTACTTCATACAGTTCTATAATAGTACTTACCAGAGTGCAAATCAAAAATACGCTGTGAACTTGCTAAAAGGCCAGATAAGATGGAGCACAGAAAGTGAACCAGTATTTGAACAAACAGAAAAAAAAAAAGATTTGGCTGATGCCAACAAGGCTGGTCTTGCTTTTTTATTTTATCTTTACTTTTGTAACAGGCCTTGCTGTCTCACCAGTGTCACTGTTATAATTGTAGTTGTATGACAACCACATCCAACATCAGTTTCACAGATTCTTTGTGCTGTATATAGTGCCCACAGGGAGGACTTTGATGTAACAGCACTGGTTTTCAGTAATGCTTCCTACACTGTACACAGTGGTTAAGTCCACCCAATAGCAGGCAATACATTTCGTCTCCCCTCTGCACCAAATACACTTACAGCCCCCCATATCACAGACTTTTTTATTCTCTGATGGTTTAGGTTGAACACCAGACCCCTCAGGAAGTGGGGAAGAGAGGGACAGTTACCCCCCCCACCCCGACAGGACAGATTGGGCTTCAGAATTCAGATTCATCAGGTTGTTCAGGGGAGGGTGATAGAATTGTTTTATTCTCTGATGGTCCTGGTTTGACCCTGGACTTATCAGGGAGCTGCATGAAAGAGGAGGAAGAGGGCTGATTTTATTTTCTAAAAGACTGTGTTGTGCACTGGACCAGTTAGGTAGCCGGGGGAGGGGGTGAGATTTTTTCATTCCTCGCTGGGTTGGGCAATGGCTCCATCAGGTAGTTTTCAGGAGGGAAACAGATTCCATTTTGTTCCCTGATGGGCCAAGTTGGGCACCGGACCATTCTGCTGCAAGGTGGGTTGGAGCGTGCACAGCAGTGTGATTTCTATGTATATATTGGAAAGAGCGCAGAGCTGAGATTGAGTTCCAAGAGAAAGAGCACAAGAAGGACAGTCAGGTAGTGGAGCCATGATCACTGGCACTTGGGTTTACAGTCTCGGAAGTGTTCAGTCATCTGTCCCTCTCACTCCCTTGAGCACTGGATCGGTCAGGCTGCTGGGGGAGGCTTTTTTTTTTTTTAAGCTATTTGGTCCCTATTGCCTCCTCCTGCCAACTGGTGATGGGGACACGCATGCATTTTTTGTAGATTTTCTCCCCTAACCACCCGAGACCCAGGCACATAGTTGTGACAGCGTGTGGAGGCACGCTTCACACCCCATGGCACCAGCTCAGTCCCTTCCATCTCCCGATACTTTGCCACCCCCTGTCCACCTACACTACCCACCAGACCTCCTGGGAGTGGAACTGGGGGGGCACCATCATACCCTCACCACCCTCAGGAGAGGAGAGCTGTCTGACAGCGTACTCAATCCTGCTCTGCCCTCCCTTCCCAGGCTGGCATACCGACAACATTCCCAAACCCGGGTTGCCGGCATAGTGCGAGGTAAGGTGTCCAGTGCCTCAGCCCTCTGTGCCACCAGGCAGGTGGATGGGACTTTTTTTTTTTTTTTTAAACATTTCTAACAGGCTGGGTTGCATACTGGAGCCATCAAGTAATCTGGGAGAAAAGCATATACTTGTTTTTTATTCCCTGATGGGCTGGTTTGTGTACTGGACCAGTTAGGTAGTTGGGGGGCTGGATTTATTTTTATTCCCTGATGGGTCAGGTTGGCATTGGACCCATCAAGTAGTTGGAGGGAGACAGATTTATTTTTTGTATTTCCCTGATGGGCTGGGCTGCTCACCAGACCCATCAGGTAGTTGGAAGAGGGGGCCAGATATATATATATATTTTTAATTCCCTTTCAGGCCAGGTTGGGCACTGGAAATTCTATTGTATTGCACATTCCCTGTACTACCAGTATGGAACTCCTGTGCCTTGTAAAACACTTTGGGAAACAGTGTGTATGAAAGTTATGTGGGCTAAGAGTTGCTTTGTAAATTGCCTCACCCTGGCATCCCTATTGCTCTAGTAACTGATATCCCCCCCCTTAGTTTTTGCAGTCCATGGTCAAGCTACTCCAATTGACTGAAAACTTAGCTGCTTTTTCATTATACAGAGAGCCTGGAAGTGATGCATCCTAGTTCCTACAAGCATTAAATGGTACCACAGCTATGCTATTCTTTGTCATTTTGCACTTCAATGATGTAGTAGCACAAAAAAGGACAGTTATTTACTAGTAACAGTAAATCTTCAAGGGAATTCCCTCCAGTGAACCACACCTATGGAAATGAAAATGATGTACTCACCCTGTATATGTTGATCTTCCAGAATATCTTGCCACTTATTCAAACTTATGGGTCTGTGCCGGAAGCACTAGAACCCCGCGGGAGCAAAATCTTTTGCAGTTTATAGCTAGGGGGCCGATGTGGGTACGTACCACCCACGAGACACATATGACGTGGCGCTCATGGACCGGCCAATAATCAATGCCGACCTCCTTCCTTCCTTCGTTCTGTTAGCCAGGAGAGAAACAAAGTGGGAGTGAAAAGAAAGAAGAGGGAATAAAAATCACTCAAAGGGATAGAAAAAAGGACACAGGATATAAAATCATAAAAGAAAGAAAACCCAAATACCAAAAGAGGCTGGAGTGGACAGACTAGGGTAGTGGGTTTAGACAAGAGCCCAAAAGAGACCCCTTGGTCCACTTTTTTTTTTTTCAATATTTTGGGAAAAAAAACAAGGAAAAAAGGAAAAGAAGGCTCCCATGCCACGCCGAAAAAAGGAGTAGAAGAAACCCCCCAGATATACACAGTCCAGAACAACTGGGAGTAGGGTAGCAGAGCCTCTTAGAGGTAAAGAAACCTTTGTGCAGATGGAGGGAAAGCCACTGCACATATTAAGGTAGTAATTAGCTACAGGAGAGAGACAGAGGGGATAGTAAAAAATAGAAGGGAAAAGCCCCTTTTTTTTTGTTAAATATGTTTTCTTTTCTTTCAAGGACAGTGCTCAAAAATCTAAACAAAAGCCCTCTTTTTTTTTTTCTTTTTTAAAAAACAGGCTCGTCGGCCCACCAGCACAGTGGTAGAACTACTGCCCGCGATGTCAATGACCTGGGTTCAGGAGTGAGTCTGGGCTGTTGGGAGGGCTGGCTGGGGTGGAGAAGGATCATGGACTGCTCTTCTTCTCCAGAAAGGGAGAGTTGCTGTTCCCGCTGCAATACCACCACCTAGATGACCAGAGGTGGAGGTGCAGTCGAGAACACCACTTACAGGAGGGTGTGACGTCGGCCGGGAGACCCACGCTTGCTGCACTGGTCTCCCCATGTGGGTGCCCACATCACCAGGGGATCATGGACACCAAGAACAAAAAGCTTGACCCTGGTACTGGCTTCTGGTGATACCCTGGTAGATCTGAGGTGTTCCTCACCACCACAGCAAGCCGCCTGATGATACACACAACTGGGGGGTGTAGATTACCACCCCTGCCAAGAGGGTAAACCATGTGGCAGGCTGCAGTGGGTCAGGCAGGGGACCGTGGATGGCCCGGTGGGTGGCTCAGAGCCCAGAGGACTGGCGGTATAAAATATAAATAAAAAAAAAAAATGGCTCCTATGGAGCGAGGGGGTAAAAAGAGGACAAGAGAAATCAAAAGGATAGGAAAGAAGGAAAGAGACAGAGAAGAAAAGAGGGTGAGCTGCAAAAATACCTGGCTCATGCTGAGCGGGGGATGGTGGGCAGGTGTGTGAATAAGTGGTGAAAATATTTTGGTAGATCAAAAATTATGGTGGGCATGTAATTTGTATATTTTCCAATAATCAATCTTCACCACTTATTCCCACTAATGAGTATGAGTACTAAGCCTGCCACCCAAGAGGGCAGTGCTGGCTCACCCTGAGGGAAACGGTTATTCCCTCAGCCTCCTGTGTGGGATAACCATAAAGAGACAGGGACCCTCATGAGTCTGGTGAGACCCAAGACTGGTCAGGGTCAGGTGGCTCCCATGGACTGGGAGCAGGACTGTGCCCTGCCAAATTGCACCTGACCCTGCTGGAAAAGAAAGGGGCCCCCTGGAATTGTGAGGCTATCAACCTACGCTGAGGCAAAGGTGACAACCATAAAGGAAAAGCCATGCCATCTGCCAAATGTAGACCACAGTTCCCACCAACTTGGAAGTCACCTTGCTGGTATCATAAAATGCCCCTCATTTGGTACCTTGCCAGCTCCTGGCCCTGGGCAGAAAGGCGAATGGCCTGCCTGGTTGCCTTGCAGTCTGGCAAAGATTCTAAGAACTGCTAAGAGCTGCCGACCTATATCTAAATGCTCCACCCTCATCAGAACTGGTCCTGCCCCTTGGGCAAGGCCTCTGGTCATAGCCAGTAGTTCTCTCAAACTGTGGAGAAAACTACACTGTGAGTGGCAACAGCCCTTCTCCAGTGCTGCGAGTGGCACTGATCCCTTCCCTGGTGCCACAATTGGCAGTGGGAGTTGAGCCAGCCCTGAAGGTGGTGCCAAAGCATGGGCCAGGGCCCTGATGCCAGTCCCAGCACTGATCAGAGGGACAGCAACAGCAGATGATGCCGACCTAGATGCAGACCCAGAAACAGGCCCAGGAAGGTCCCCTTCATTGCCAGAGTCCAGCCCAACACTGGGGTCCTCCCCAACATCCTCCCCTGGGTCAGCCAACTTCTCAGGGGAAGATATCCAGAATACCTCAACAGGATGCCTGGAGGAAGAGGATCTAGACAGCTTCCCTCTCCCAGCACCATGAGTGGTGTCAGGACGGGACCTGGCCTTGCTGTCAGTGATGCCCTAATCACCGGCACCGGCCTTAGTGCCAGGAGCCAAGGCATCACCGGGCCACAACACCAAGGTGCCTGCCATTGTAGACTCAAGAGTATAACTTCTACCTCACCACCAGCAGCATCCACTGTCCTGAAGGGATGACGGACTGGGAGTGGTGCTCAGCTGATCACATGGGGGGGACAGACTATCCATCAGACCCCTTCCCCAGGCTCTCCAATGTCTCAGTGGAGCAAGCACAGGGAGAGGCCTGGTCTCCCTCAGTATCTATAGTACTAAAGAGAGGCTCAGGGTAAGAGCCAAGGGACCTACCCTTGGCATCCCTGGTGCGACATCTGACTCTGAAGGTGGGGGGCTTGCGACCTCACGTCATCGTGTGAATTTTGCGGGTAGTGAACTCTATGGAGAAGTAGGCGTTGCACTTATCCATGTCATGACTTGATGCAAGGTAGGTCCAGTACTTGTCATGCTGATCCCAGATAGAGATGCGTCCCCTACAGCAGCAATGGCGCAACATGGGGGGACGCCCTTGCTCTGCTGTTTTGAGGATTTCTTCTTTATCGGCTCCTGGGAGTCAGAAATGACAAAACAATTTTGAAAAATAACAAAACGAGAAGAAACAGGGCTCGGTGCCACACTAAAGAGATAGAGAAAAAGTGGCACTGAAAATGGGACCAGGGGACAGCGCTGACCAAGCTGCAATGATGAGCTGAGGTGGCGTAACACAGTTGCAATTTCTGAAGCGCCCCCACAGCGTTGCCTTGATGGTGGAAAAAACAGAATAGAGGAAGGCAGGGGGCCGGTGTTAATTACTGGCTGTTCCACAAGTGTCATGTCATATGTGTGTGTGTCTTGTGGGTAGCGCCAACATCGATGTTTGCCCCCTTGCTGTAAGCTGCAAAAGATTTTGCTCCCATGGGGTCCTACTGCCTCTGGCACAGACCCGTAAGTGGTGAAGACTGACTCTTGGAAGATCATAGACGCCATCAGCATTGGACCAATCGGATACTTTGGCCAAGTGGGTGCCATCAATGACGTGCATCATTGGTGCATATTTAGAGTGCGTGGCCCCAAACTCCTCAGTTCTGCCTGTCTGCCAGAGACATATAACGCCATGGCAGACTGACAATCAGAGACAAACATGAAGACCTCCATAAAAAGGGTCGATGCTGGGCCAGAAAATAGTACCTAGTATAGTGTACACAGAGTGGAAACTATGCCGCCCACATACTGGAGTATATTCTACCAAGACACAGGGAAAGGTGGGTGGGTGCTGTGGCTCACTGGAGGAGATTCCCTCGCAGATCTACTGTTACTGGTAAGTAACTGTCCTATCTTCTTCCAGATATCGCCCTCCAGAAAGCCACACCTATGGAATGATTCCCAAGCAGTACCCAAAACAAAGGGGGTGAATGGCAAGCGGGAAGGCACACACGCCATCCAACATGCAGGCCAATGTCCTGCAGGCCAGGAAGAAGGGTGCGACAAGAGGGTGAGCCCAATGAAATACACAAAATATTGATGGGAAAAAAATGCCATGATCAGTAGACACTTAGACTGGTCAGAAATGAAGGATGTAGATGGGGAATGGCCCCATAAACATACGGAAATGCCGATGGGGAAAACCTGAAGACAAAGAAGGCCACCGAGACAACAGCCAGGTGGTGGGCACCTCAAGGAGCCAAGAGCCCCAAAGGACAGGCACCAACTGAGTCTTCCCAAAAGAAGAACCCATATCAGCAGAGGACAAACCAAGTCAAAGGCAAAGCCAACGACACCGAACAGCGAAAAATACCTACCGTGTACGAAAGATGGTAATGGGAGCCACAGACAACAGAGAACTAGGGAGATGTGTAGACAGTGAGGGATTGACTGAGACAGCCCAAAGGATGGCTGGACTAAGCATGGCCAAAAGCAAAGCTAATGAACACATAAACACAGCCCAGCGCACAGCAGGAAACTGGCCCCAGAACTGCAGCATCAATGAGGCAGTACCAGGTGATGATCAGCAACAAGGGGAATGCCAGAAGAAAAGAAGACCCCAACCCAACAACAAAACATCAACTATGTGCAGACAGACAGAGATGGGCCAAAAGGAGCCACAGACCCATGGGAACCAGGGAATCAGGCAGGCAGCAAGGAAACAACCGAGACAACCCAGAGGACGGCCAGACCAAGCATAGTTGAAGGGACAGCCAATGATGGAAAATGTGAATGCAGCACTGCACACAGCAGGGAAATGGATACAAAGCTGCAGCATCGACAAGGCAGAGCAAGGCAATGACCAGCAGCAAGAGAAATGCCAGAAGAAAAGGTTACCCCCATCCCAAACAGTAAAACTGGTCAAGACAAAGCCAGGTACTGGAGTCTAGGGGAGCCATGAGCCCTACGATAATGGGGGGCTGGGCTATAGCCAGAAAAGGACCTTAACATCTGAAGACAATTGGAATGGCAGGAAAAGACCATATACATAACCAATACTCACCAGCTCAACAGAACAAAATAGCCAGCAGCGAAGGCCCCGGACAAAGAGAGTGGGATGAGAAGCTAGCAGCAGGAACCAGCTAGCAGGACAGGAGACCAGGAGGGATACAGGATAATTGAAGCCCAACAGTCAACAGTAAGTGATGAGAAAGCAGCAGGCGTCATCGACAACACAGCATACAAAACCTATGCAGATTGCAGGGAAACAGACTGACATAGTCAAAGACAGGAGATGAAGGCTGTTGAAGTGCATAGCAATGAAGTTCAAGGCAGAAGTCCTTCCATCTGACATTCGTGTTGACAGAGGAAAATAAAAACTGAGGAGATTTGGGGCCGCCCACTCTAAATAGGCACCAACGATGTGTGTCATCATGGGCGGCCCCCTTGGCAAAAGTTTCTGACAATTCTGATGCTGATAGCCTCTGTGTTCCACAGGTGTGGCTCACTGGAGGAGATATCCCTGAAGAAGATCCCCCAGTTTTATATAGGCCCTTTCATTTCTTTTCCAGAAAAAAATAAAGGTCATCTTTCCTTTCACAAAGTTGTGCAGACAGAGAGTTTATTCATACTTCTCTGAGCTCATTCACTGTCATTCTTGTCATTACAGTTTGTGGTGGGGGGGGGTCTGCTAAACAACCTGAGGACTTCTTCAGTTATCCCCTAGGCCAGCTGCAAGTTCACAAGAGTAGCCCCACTTGCTCAACAGGTTCTTATGCACTCTCTTCCTCTGTACCCAACAGAAAGATAGCCAAATGTTACAGACAGCTGCAAGGAGGCAGTAGCAAAGCACAACACTCACTCACTGGCAGCCATAAAAAATCCTGTCTTAGACTCCCAATGCATTTCAATAGGACTGCTGCAGAACACTTCCTGACTTTGATCCCATTAGGAACTGGTCTGCTGCACAAAAAAAATGTTACTTAAAAAAAAAAAAAGCTTTTTACGTTAGAAGCTGTTGTCCTGAAAGACTTTTGCGTGATTTCTGTAATACCTCTATCCCTAGATGCCTTGTTCTTCCTCCTTTTCTCCACCCCCACACCCCCAACGATACACACTTTGGATGCAGTGCTTGTGATTTGCATGGCAGCTACAGTCCAAAAAGTTGTTGGAGGACCATACCTTGCACCCAATCTATCTGTGCACCAGTGTCCTAAGGGGTTGGCAGTCAACTATTACAAGCACTTAATTCTATCACTATTACTTGTGTATATTTCACCTGCATTTAAAATATAGTGAATAAAGTATGGGGTGGTGTGCGTAATGAGAAGTTTACACACATCCAAGGGGTTAAATGCTCATAAACCCCGAGAGCAAAGCTCGAGGGGTTTATGTCAACATCTAACCCGAGGTGGTAAACTTCGGTTCCCACACCATCCCATATTATAATTTATATAATACTGAGTTTCCCTTTTTTGCCTCAGCAATTATATAAAATAAAGACCTTCCAGGGCGGCCACAGTTCGGCTTAGTTTCAGTTGTTGCCCAGATTTGAATCGCCATGTTTTAAAAATGGTTTCTCTTTTTTTTTTTTCCTTTTCGCGATTCCAAAGTTTCTACCCCGGTTTCTACTCTATAGCGGGGAAAAAATAACACAAGAAAACTTACCGCTGAGTTCTTCTGGCGGTACTGTCTCAGGCGACATGTAAGCAGTGAGTGGTCACGCTGTTGCGGCAAAGATAAAGTAGGCTTAGGAAACTGCAGATGTGTTTGCCGTTATAAACACTCCTTTATAACAGCAAATTACACCACGGTTTCCCTATAGGAAAAGGGGAAGCCAGTTATTATATATCTTTTTACAAAGTTCTGGGAGTAGAAATAATTAAACGATGACCTACCTGACATCTTCTGAATGATATGCATTTAAAAGATCAGGGAAAAAGCATCTTGACAGCAGTTTCGTAAGCCTAAATAATTCTGCCTTTGATAAAAATATTACTGGCAGAAGTCTGCATAAGCGACACACACAGGCTAAAAAACAATAAACCTCAGAGACTGGACTTGTCCTGTTGTACGACTCATCATCAGTGCACTTCAGCTAGTACCCCAGCTAGCAAAGGTTGTCAGTAAGGTAATGCTGATTACACACCTGAATCTCAGTAACTCTTGTCACTTACAGAGATCCTGGTAGCCAGCAATTGTTTTTAGGTAACCACATGCCACGTGGCTGCTGATTTGTTTTATACACATGGTTTTCACTCGTATCAGCTCTCTGTTTTAAGAAAGCTAGGATTCATACATTTTAAAGAACTCTCTTTTATTTTTATCTGAGTGGACTGCATGTGCGGTGGAGTAACTTGTCCTGCTGCTGTACCCAGTCTCAATGAGGGCATGCCTGAAAATAAGCTGATTTGCTCAGTGCACTTCTTCCTGGTAAAATACCTTAAATTCACACACAGCCTTTACTTCTAGTCTTAAGGCCAAACAAGTTACATAGGATAGATGGTTCTAAACTGATTTGCTTAATTCCAAATCAAGCAAAAGAATCCTGTTAAGACTGCTAACAAAAATAATCCTCTGTAATCAGAGTTGCAGCTTTTTTATTTGAACTAAACTTTTTCACGCTCCCCAACTCGCTCAATGCCACTCCCCATCCTCATCACCTACCTTCTTGTGGACTTACTAGTTATCCATCACTTATCCAGGACACGGGCATTGGTGGTGGCCTGCCATGTCAGTCGTTCATGGACTAGCAGGGGTGGGGTGGGGGGTGAGTGCAAGGTAGCCAGGGTTTTTTCCTCCAACTCCTGCTTTTTCTCCCTAAGGGTACCAGCAACCAATGACATGCATGTACATGTATGGAAGCATGCATGTGTACTAGCATCTGTCCCTCCCCTTATTGTGGTCCTTCATACAAGTATTGTCTTTTGGCCTCTGCCAGGTGAACTGTGGAAAATAGTGCCCCCACCCCACATCCCTGAGGGAGGGGAACTGTCCCTGGGATGCTCACTATTCCCTCCTGTGGCCAGTCCCCGAGCGATCAGAGTCTGTTTCCAAACCCTGGCCACTGGCACAGCGAGTGGTTGCCCTACTGTTACACCGTCATGCTGGCATAACTGAGCTGCAACTTAATAAAAGATGTGAATGGATTAGGATGCTAGAAGCATAATATGTTCAACCACTTTTTCACAGACCAACAGCAGTGCACATTCCACTGAACATTTTGACATATCCATGTTTATTCTGTTTTTAGATTGCCCTTTCACTATTGACTTACAGGATGCCATTTCCTTTCTTCAGAGTCTGTCTTGGCATTTGTTTTACATCTGAAATAATTACAAGAATCACTCCTTTTAATACAGTTATCCTAGGTCTTCTTCAATATTTGTGGTGGTTTTTCAACACCCGTCGTCCCATAAGGTCATGCAGTAGTGCCTGTTGCACGTTAGTTCACATTAGTTACAAGAAGAGTGATGTTAAAGAGGGTCAGGAAATAATTTCTAATTTTCAGCTGTCCATAATGTTTCTAGTTTCAGAAATGATATTCATACCTCCAAACAATCCATATTAAAACCTAGGAGAATAACAGCTGACGTGAAAGCTGTTTGTGTATCATTTTCTTGTCATAGAAACATACAATTTGACGGCAGATAAGGACTGCCTGGCCGACGTAGTCTGTCCATTTCTCTACCTACATAAACTCCAGACCCTATTCAATCTGCAACTTACCTTCTCTTTGTCATGGACGACATTTTGTACGGTTTTCTTCATGGAACCAGTAATCTGGAGTTTTCTCCATGTCATAACTTGATTTCAGAACTCTGTGCACAAGCTGATGGCATATCAGAGTAGAGCTCAAAGTTCCGTACACAAAGCATGACAGTCAAAACTCCAAATTAACAGACTCCAAGAAGAGAACTGTACAAAAAGTTGCCCATATATGAAAATAACACAAAATACAGTTTTTCACATAAACTTCTATTCAGGTAATTAAATATGGATCATCTGAGGGTAAAAATGTTATTTCTGAAAATAGGAACATTACAAACTGCTGAAAATTTAGAACTCTGAGGATTTGGACAAGCTGGAAAGCTTGTCAAAAGATTTAGCAGCTGAACTTCAATGCAAGAAAATGTAAAGTGAAGCACACTGGGAAAGAGAACTCCAGCTTGCATTATGAAATGGAGGAAGTGGTGCTGGAAAGCACCACGGAGGAAAATGACCTTGGGGGTCACGTTATTGGAGTTCCTTTAAAACAACAATGTAATTGAGCTATGGGCAAGGCAAATAGGATGCTGGGTCGCATAGGGAGGGGGATAAGGATATTAAGTCAGGAGGTGATCTTCTCACAGTACAGGTCACTAGTGTGACCACACTTGGATTACTACGCAAAGTATTGGAGTCCACAACTGAGTGAAGACCATGACAAGGCAGAAGCAGTATAGCACAGGGCAACCAAGATGTCCATGGACTGGGACCAAAACATACAGTACAAGTAGAGGCTGAAGGACATGTACACCCTTGAGAAAAGCAGGGAAAGGGGCAACGCGATTGAGACATACCAGTACCTGCGCAGGATAAATAGGGTGGACGCCATGGAAGTTTTCTCCTCGAGTTAAACTACCGGTGCGAGAGGGAACTTACTTAAACTTGCAGGGGGAAGATTCAAAAGAGAAGTCCGTAAGCACGTTTTCCACAGAAAAAGTGGTGGACAAGTGGAACAAACTGTCAGAGGATGTTGTACAGGTTAAATCAATGAACCGCTTCAAGCAAGGATGGGACAGGCACATGGGGCTATTTAGAAGGGAGGGGGGAACAAAGAGCAGGGATGGCTGCTAGGGCCAGTGCAGTGTAGATAGGTAGGGTGGGCTGACAGGCCTTTTTTCCTGCTGTTATTGCTTATGTATGCATCTATATATGTAAAATTAGAATTAAGTACCAGTCTTCTCTAAACAACAGCTGTTCAAATATAGCTGACAATAAGGATGAAAACCTAGGAATAGCCTAATGGAAAGGAGTGCTCCTTTTAACTATTTGAAATCTAAGCAAAAGCTAAAGCAAGACTCAAAGATGGGAAAAGGGGTATCTTACCAGACTAGAAAAAAGGGGCAATCAAAATAAAAGGTATATAGGTTTGACATTTTCACCGTGACATGCACTGGTGCTTTAACTGCTTAATCACTTCCAAACAAGGGACTTGTAATCCAGTACAGCTAATACTGCAACAAGTCCAGTAAAGTTATTGTCCTGCTATAATTGCTCAGAACCTTCCATTTTAATATAAATCTTTACCTGCAGAACAAAGCCCATAACAATAAAATCATGTTTTTTACCTTTGCTTGGGATCCTTCTTCAACAATCCGGATAAAAGTGATTTAGCTTCCGGTGACAATGTGCGTGGAAATCGGATCTCCTCCATGAGGATGAGTTCAAAGAGTTTCTCATGGTCCTGATTGTAGAATGGGAGACGGCCACACATCATTTCATACATCACTACTCCCAGACCCCACCAGTCTACTGCACGGCCATAATCGTTATCTTCAAGAACCTGTAAAGAGAAAGAGATACTGTATTTCTTCTTATGCACATATGGTGTGATGGATCATACAACAAAAAACATTGCAACATTATATTGTCTTGTAAAGGTAATTTGTTTAGAGTACAACAGCAGCAGCCTTGGCATGTTACAGGGTAATGTACAGGCTGCGCTATGACTCGGACATGTATGACATCACTAAAGTGAAACTGCCTTTTGCATCAAAATTAACATCACCCACTTGCTTAGAACTACAAACACACAACGGCCTTGTTAGTCAAGCAGTAGCCTTCATTAATCTCGAACTGGCCATTATCATGTATCAAGATGTGCTTTAATCAGACCCTCACTGACTTTAATGGGGCACACCACTGCGCTCTTCCTGGGCACATGTCATTACATGCCTGAGTGTGTGGGCAGAGTGGATCAATCGGGAAGTGGTTATCGGCCGTCTGCCTTGTCTGGGCCAAACTATAATCCCTTTCACTCTTATACAGATGTCAGACAAAATTATTAAATTAGAATAAGAAGACTTTCATTAGTATAAATTTACACAATATGTAAATAGTAAAGGATCTGCAAAAGCTTAGAAAAGCCCTTTAAACAAAAAAAAAAAAAAAAACACTGTTTAACACAAGCATAATACAATTAACTCGACATTTGCCCCCAATGGTACTTTTAATTTATTCAATTCTCAAATTATTAAGGGCATTTGGATTTTTGCCCACTTTAGGCTGATCAACTCTTTATACAGCTTCTCAGCTGAAGAATTCTGAGTTTGTGACATCATAAACATTTCCATAGTAACAGACTGTGATGTCACAAACTACGGGCTAGGACCTCTGCTTTGGAATAAGTATCAAGAGCAAATAAAATTCCAAACTACACAAATCCTGTTGCCCTTATGCACAATCCCTGGTGTTTCAGATTCACATTATTCTGATGCACCCAAATTAAGGAATATGGTATGACAGGGGTGCGTTACGATGGGATAACGACCCACTTTAGGTGGGCTGAAGCACGAGACAAAGCTGAGTGCTTCCACCATCCAAGAAGGGCCGTTAGTCCACCACAACATACCCTCTGGAATGCTTTATTACGATTATGAAATGGATCCTTTTCAGTGAACTGGATGTATTTTTTAAATATATTTTTGCTGAGTTAATTTCAGCTGGCTGTTATGCTAGGAAAACAGCCTAGTTGAAGGTACATCTTGGCCAGTCAAAAGCCAGCATTCTTTCTACTTATTTCATAATAAGTTTTCAAGGCTATTTACTATCACAGATGCATTCATACAAGTATTATATCATACATGCTTTATATACGTATTATCAGATTAATGATTTATGCCCTATTATAGTGTACAGTGGGCCCTTGTTCAGCATGGATTTCCATCCTTGCTGAAATGTTGTTGTACCATAGGTCAAAGGTCAGGGAACATGGTTGTACCCTTCTGTAGTACAACATATCAGCTGATTGGAAGTCTGTGGCCACCTGTGCTCAGAACCACCGCACACACTTTTTTTTCCTTTTAACAGAACTGCTGAGCTGGTGAGTGTGTGTGTGTGTGTATATGTATGTGAAAGTGAAGGCAAAGCTGTCTAGAGAGTCGCACCCAGCGGGGTGGCAGTTTTGCTTTATAAAAAAATTAAAAAGACCCCCTCCCCCCCAAAAAACATTAAAAAATGCTCGTTGGACAATGACATTCCCAATTAGCCTGTGCTGCCACCTTGGGTTTCTGACTACATTGGACCTCTCAAGCTTCACTCTCTAAGTCTGATGTAATCAGAACCCCTTTGTGGCAGCACAGGCTTGTTGTGTATGGTTGGCTGTCCAACCAGTATTCTCTATATAAGGGAAAAGAGGTTGGCCTATAGAAAATTCAGGAAGACCAAAGAGAGGTGGACAGGGAAAATTACCTAAGGTTGGCTACTGAGGCAAGTAAAGAAGTCCGGTGAGCAAAGGCACAGAAGGAGCTGTAGATAGATGAAGGATTTAAGAAGGGGGAGAGGGCTTTCTTTCGCTATATAAGTGAGAAAAAGGACAAGAAGGAAGGGATTGTTAGGCTTAAGAAAGGGATGGAGTGGGTGGAGGATAATGGAGGAAAAGCAGAGATACTAAATGAACACTTCTATTACATCTTCACCAGGGAGAAGGATGGACCAGTGCCTTCAGGACGGGAAAAGAGGAGGAGGGGGGAGGGGAACACAGATGTAGTGATAAAGAAGGATATTGTGAGGGAGGGGCTGCTGGCATTGAAGGTGGACAAATCACCAGGCCCGGCAAAGTACATCAAAGGGTACTAAAGGAACTGGCTGAGGAGCTGGCAGGGCTGCTGACAGACCTATTTAATAGTTCACTAGAGTCAGACATGGTATCACAGGACTGGAGAACAGCACATGTAGTGCCCCTCCACAAAAGTGGTCCTAAGGATGATCTAGAGAATTACAGACCCAGAGGGTGGTTGTGGGGGGAGAGTTATCTGGTACCAGAGAGGTAACCAGTGGGGTCCCACAGGGACCTGTGCTGGGGCCGGTGTTGTTCAATGTCTTCATCAATGATTTAGAGGAATGGGCTTTATGGCTGCCTTTTGCAGAAGAACCTCCATCTCTTCCCTTATGACGGGAATGTGCGCCCTTGGGTAAGAAGATGGACCCGGGGGTTGTCTGGGGGTCTCTCTAGGAACTCCAACGTGTGGCCCTGGGAGATTAACTGAAGGACCCATGAATCTGCAGTAATCACCTCCCACCCTGCCAGAGGACTGGCAAATCTTCCGCCCACCAGTTCCTTCGACTGAAGAAGAGGAGGAAGGGAGGCGGGTTGTGAGTCAAGAGGCAGAGGGAGGGTTGCCCCTGAAGTCCTCTGGTTCTTGGCTGGAGGGGTGGCCTTTGCTGAAGGGGCCCGATGTTTGTTTTGACGTCTGGCCTGTTGTGATTGCTTTGTCCGCCATCTCTGCTGGCAATGAAAAGGTTTCTTTGCATGGCAGCCAGTGTGGTACATAGTCTGCACAGAACATAATGCCTGACCCTTATCCTGGAGATTCATGATGATGTCTTGTACATCTCCTCCGAAGAGGATGGAACCGCGGAAGAGAGCATCTTGGATGGCAGCTTGGACATCAGGTGCCAACCCAGAAACTCTCAGCCAAGAATACCTCCGGAGGCAGACTGAGGTAGCCATGCCCCTAGCTGAGGAATCCACAGCATTGTAAGTTGTCCTCATAGAGTGGCGACAAGCGACCTTAGCTGACCTAATGGTGTCAGAGAGGGTTTCCTTCATGTCAGAGTCTGGCATGGCCTCAGTAACCTGCTGTAACTGTCGAAATAGGGATTTTTGTTACTCCAATGTGTAAGCCACATAATTAAGGGCATGCACAGCCAGGGTAGAGGACGAATAAAAATTTACACCCAAATAGGTCAAACTGCCTCGACTCCTTGTCGGGGGGGGAGGCGCTCATGTGTTTAGGTTTGGAAGCTCTGTCATGTGCCACATGAATGACCACAGAGTCTGCTTTAGGGTGGACACTATGGTGGTCTTTGCCCTCTGGTGTATGGTAAGTCCTGTCTGCCTTCTTGGCCACAGCCGGAATGGAGGAGGGCATTAGCCAGATGGTGGAAGCGAGATCCTCATGAGTTTCCAGTCAAGGGGGTGTGAGTATTGCGGACAGCTCAAGCATGTCCAGATGTTCGGCAAACCTCTTTCATTTGGTTTCCAGGTTGTCAGCCTTCCAATCACAGGCCTCCGCAATCCTTTTGAGAAGATACGAAAAGAAGGTATCCTCCGGAGGAGACTTTGGAGACTTCTTAGCCTTGGGTTCTTCAGTGGAGGTGTCTCAAAGCCAGACACATAAGAGGAGGAGTCCGAATCTGAATCAAGACTGGTGATAGAGCTCCTTGGTGGGGAACCTCCTTGAGGAGAGCAGAAGGTCCACCCTTATGAGAGGTAGCCGTCTCCTTTGTCAGGCCTGACATCAAGGGACAGTGCTCCCCTGGAGAAGGGGACCAATAAGTCAGATCCGGGTGTGCCAGGGTAGCGACCACAACTGGATGACAACTGTCCAATTCAGAGACTATTTGAGACTTAGTTTCGGTCCACCAGGACCGGAGAATGGCCCTGAAGTCCACTTGTGGTAGGAGAGGCAAAGGAGGGGGTTGGGGAGGCTAGAAAACAGGCTGAAAACTGGAGCCATAGCCTGGCATCGGGTATCCTGATGTCTGGTACCCCGACGACAGGTAACCAGATGTGGGATAATTATGGACTTAGGCTGGCGGCAGGTACCCTGGCAAAGGGAGACCAGGTGCCTGGTACCTCGATGGAAGACATCCAGAGGTATGATAGAGCGGCAGCTGGTAGCTTGATGTCTGAAAGTCTGGTGCCAGACCTGACGAAGGAGCCCTTGGGCGTGACGGAGGACCCTGAGGAGGCCCGAAAGATGGGTTGGAAGACCCAGAGGGGCACTAGTCTAGAATCAGACCACTAGGGAGGGAGTCCAATGTCAACCTGGAGGCGCCCTCTGATGGAGGCAGAGGGGCAGAAGGCCCTGCCGGAAGGGTCAGTGAGGAAGTGTCCTGAGGGTCTGCCAGGAAACTGGTGTTGGTGCCCGGATGGCATCGTCAGGCTGACATCCTTCTGGCTCCCGTTCCAAGTGTTCGGGGGAGGCCGTAGGTGAGAATGGACACTGGCTGGGTGAGCCCGCTGGGGTATGTTGCGTATGAGACTGCAACGGGCACGGAGTATCAACGTCAGGCTGCTCGTCTGGGCCTGATGGAAGTGCCTGGGTCGGGCAGGCATCGGAAACTCCGACATCTGACTTATCAGTCATTGCTGGGCGTTCACCGGAGCCTTTGGTGACCGACTTAACAGCCCGGGCTGGGCGCTCATGGGAGACTCCAATGAGCTACAGCCTTGCCAGCAGGCTTAGACCCTAAGGTTTTGAGGGGTCCAAGAGTGGCAGTAGCTTCAGATGCTGCTGAGGCAACCACCACCAAGGCCGGTGGCAGCGGGGGAACCAAGGACTGCTCCTGGAAGGTTGAAGTGGCCTTGTCCTTGCATGTGCTCTTCCTGGATCAAGAGGGTTATTGGTCACCTACTAAACTGAGACAGCACAGCTGGCGTTCCCATAGTCATCCAAAAATCAGTGGTTGGTCTGCACTCCCCGGTGCTGACCAGTGGTGCACCTGGGGGACCAAGTACTTCCCCAGTACTTCAAACACAGGAAAGATCAATGCACTCACTGGAGAAAAGAACGGAAAACAAATCAAATGCTTAAAACAGCTGAAGGTTCAAATGACTTATCGAATGCTCACTTACAAATGTAAACGTGTCTTCCCTATTGAAGGTCCTTTGACCGCAGTGCTGGGGCAACACATCGGCAGTTACCATTTCTGCGCATATATATTTTTAAGTGAGAGTTTAATAAGTCATTTGAACCTTCAGTTGTTTTCAGCATTTGATTTATTTTCTATTCTTTTCTCCACAGAGTGCATTGATCTTGCCTGTGTTCCCATGGTCATGCTAAGCAAAAGGTGGTGGTGGTGGTTCATGCAGAGCATCTTGCACTGTGGACATACTCCCCATCTGAAAAATTGTCTTATTTAGTGACAGACTGTGATACTTCTGAAATGTCCTTATAATCACTGTATTCTGTCAAAAAATTCTACTTTTCTGCAGTAAAAACAGGTCAAAAAGGCAACAGATCCCAAATGACTGAAAAGAAACAGGAAAAGAAATTTCAAATAAGTATGCTTGCTTTTGGGTTTGAAGCTAGCTGTGACCGAGTTTTTGAGAAAACAGTGACAGTCAAAATAGAGAACTGTAACAGCTGCTAGAGGAGAACACCTTGCAGTCATACTATACAGACAGTGGACAACTTATAGCGGTCAACCTTGTTAGTTGAGCGGTGGCACTGATTTAAATTGGGGAAATCTGTAAAATACATAAAAATGCAATTCAAAATCCGTCCCCACTGAAATCAACAGAGCACGTCTCCATACTCCACAGACTCATATGTCACAAAACATATGGGCATGGGGGCAGCACAGGGGTGGTGCTGTGTGTGAATGGTACCTGGAAGGGAAAGGGATCTGGCTGCCACCTCCTCAATATGAGGATTGATGATCCCTTCCCCTACAAAAACCATGAAAGTAAAAATTTTCAAACAAGGACTGTTTAAGTCCTTGGAGGGTTAACTAACAGTGGGAGGAGGGCTTGGGGATCGATTAGTAAATTGGGTCTCTTGCTGCTCTTTAACAAAGGGTGACCACTTAAACACAGAAATTAACAACTTGCTCTGCAGAGACCAGACAACTTTCAATTGACCAAAAATTCAACTGTCTCTAGCTAGAAGAGAACACCTTGCAGCCTTACTATACAGGTGGTGTACAACTTAAAGCAGTCAAGTTTCAAAACTTCAGCTGACTGCAGTTCTACTAGAAGGTCTAACTGCAACATTTTTACCCACCCCCCCAACATCCAAAAGGGCCCAGGTTTCAAGTCAGAAGTAAGTTAATTCATTTTAATGGTGTCTCTTGTATAAAGAATAATTAACATCAAAGTGTTAAGAACAACCTGGTTCCCACACCTTGTTAGTGTCGTGGTATCACTGGCCTCAGAGCAAGGTTCGAATGTCTCAATTATGTCACAACACTAGTGAGTTGTGAACTAGCAAGTTTTTATCAGTTTGGAGTTTTTTTTTAATAGAAGAATCAGCAGGTTTTTTTTAAACACTGTTTCTTAAAGGTTTTTGGAGCTTAGTGCATATTGCACCGCTCCTTGCCTTTTCAAAATGGCAGATGAGATTTGAGTTGACAACTTCACTATTTGGTGCCACGGTTTTTCTTTTGGGGTATGTTTTTGGATTAGTTATAGCTGAAATTACTATTACAGTTTAAAAATTGAGGGGGGGGGGTGCAGTGGGCAAAGCCCCCTGCGTTTAAAACTGTTTCATTTACAAAATAAGAGCTCACTACAAATCCCATCCACCATATTACCAGAGAGGTGAGATCTGCACTAGTAGTTTGTTTACTGTGTTTTACAGCCTAGTCTGCGCTCTTGAAAAGTGGTCATTACAGAACAAATGTTTAGGTAAAACCACAGTTTTGCTCAGCACGCAGCTCTGTCTAAAACAGCAGAGACTGTAGCTAAGCCACTGCTCTAGTTAACTGTAGTTCTATGGTGAGAGCATGAAGGTCTGATTACAGCAACTGTGCAAAATTGTTCATAACATTCTGAAAAAGTTGTTCTCGACATATATTGAGAACAACTTTTTCAGATCATAGAAAAAACATGGCAACTGTTTATTATATTGGTATTTATTCATAGCATACAACAGCAGAATCTCTATCATGAGAGCCAGTGCCTGAATAAACCAGTAGATCTGAACCTCACCACACACCTTACCCCCACGACTCATGCCCCACTCCCCCAACCATAAAGATCACTGTTTTCCACTGCCCCCCCCAAAGAAAGGGGGGGGAGAACTGGTGCTCTTGGTGTTCTGCTTTGTGCCATTTCGTCTAACAATTTATTATTTTTAAATCTGGGCTAGCAGTATAGCCTAGAGGTTAGAGTAATGAGCTGTGAATGAGCTTGGTATATCCAGCACACCTGGATTTGATTCCCACAACCCCTACTTGTATACTATGTGACTCTAACCAAGTCACTTAACTGCCTCAGTGCTCCCGGGTCACCCCTGTAATTGGGCCTTGTGGGCCTTACCTGGTTACCAAAAAAGAATAATTAAGCAATAAGGCATGATAGGGTGTGTGTTACTGTGTAATAACGTCATGCCTTGGGTGGCTGAAGCATGTGGCTGTTGACGGAGTGCATCCAACACCTGAGAAGTGATGTTATTACACAATAACACACATTCCTGGAGTGCCTTATTGCTATTATACAATGGCTCATTTGTACAGAAGAAAAAAATGTAAAAAAATATTTATATATATGTATGTTTTCACTTTTATTTATTTGATTTTTCTGTGTGGAAGTACAACTATATATAAAAAAGTTCCTGCTGTCAGTTTGTCCACTAGATGGTGCTGTCCTGTATCTACGGTTTTCTCTGTCTCACTGCCTTTTTCTATATGGCTATCACTGTGTGGTCTCTTGTCGGCCCCACCAGTTCCAGTCAGGTATGTTGTTCTCCAAGTACAGTCTGTTTCATTTTTTGTTTGCACTGGGAGAAAGTTAATAGTGAGGGATCTCAAGCCATTTATTGATGCACTGATAAAAGCATGAAGGACTACAGCACAGCTATTGACGTAAAGCCGATCAGTGTCATGGCTTTCAGTGTGACGGATTCCGTCTTTTTGGGTGCTGTACATAGGTTCTCCCAGTACAGTTTCCAGCATTTTTACTGTATCAGGAGAAGAGGACAGGAGGAGAGAATGAGGGACAATACAAACAGGTCAGCTAAGGCAGACTGAGGACCACAGGATGTGCATGTGCTGGGAAATTAAGTGAAGACGCACTCCGTGGCACTTCGTTACTAAGGTTAAAAAACCAAAAAATCTGCTCAGTGCTGTTATAAAATAAAATGAAGCCATGACTTCCCATCGGCTTTGTATCACTTGGCAGCGTGATTATTATTCAGTAGTGCCAAGCTCGATCCACAAACTGCTCAGCTCCCATGCAGTAATTTGGGAGCTGAGTGGTTTGTGAAGTGAGCACGACACTACTGAACCACGATCACACTGCCGAGTGAGGAAAACCCAGGGAAGTCGCAGCTTCATTTAAATTTCTTTTTCATTTTTTTTTGTTGTTGTTGTTGCAGTTTCTTGTTATTCTGAATTATGTCTGGGGTAGAAAGGACATGTCATGGCCAGGGACCCTGGTTTTCCATTTTTAACGGTAACACCAGTAACAATCACGGAATCCTGCTTGGTTTGCCGATTTTGAATTCTTGTACCGGTGCCTCATGGAAATTGAATGTCTCTGCACAGAATCTCTAGGATTTCAGCATCTTTTTACATTTTTTTTTTTATTTTCTCTTTCTGTGTCCCCTTCTCACAGCATCAGTCTCCACTTTTCAGAGATCCCTAAGCTGGGTATCTCCTAGCTTCATCCCAGGTAATGCTCAGGAGCTCCTGTGGGCCTGCCCCTATCCTGCCTGGGTTGTACCCCCCCCAGTTGGGAAGGGAGGGGTCCCCAGGTCACCCCTTCACACTCCCTTTATGTGTGTCGGGCAGCTCAGTGGGTCCCTCATGAAGCCTGATTATGAAGTCTGGGCACCTGGGTCCCTTCTGCCAGTGGAGTGATTGTTCCTGGTTTTCTGGTCTCTGTCTCTGAGGGCACCAGCACTAGAGAAGATCCAAGGAGGTAGGTCACATAGAGACATGTCAGTGCTCCAGATCCTGGCTAGTGTCCTCCCCTCCTGATCACTCTACAGCACCATTGCACCACCACCCATGGTCACACAGGTGGTAGTAAAGCAGCAGGACCTGCAGCCCAGCCTCCCCGGAGGAGGAGAGCAGTCCCCAGGGTGCTCAGTCCTACTCCCCTGGCCAGACCTCCAGCAACTTGAGTTCGCTTCTGACCCTGGGTCGCTGGCATTGCAAGCAATAGTGCTACTGCAACGCCAGTGGGCTGAGCCAGATTTCAGCATCTTAAAATGAATGCTGCTGCTGTGCTTTGCATTCTTTCTGCTTTGCTGCATATAGAGTCAGTAAGGAAATCACCCACACTGCTTTGTTAGTTGAGGGGTGAGGATATAGCATGCACCAAGCAGGAAAGGGATCTTGGGGTTGTCATCACTGATGACCTCAAGGTAGGGAAACAGTGTGACAAGGCAGCAGGTAAAGCAAATAGGATGCTGGGATGCATAGGCAGGGGCATTACCAGCAGGAAAATGGAGGTCATAATTCCACTATACAAGACACTAGTGAGGCCCCACCTGGAGTACAGTGTACAGTTCTGGAGACCTTACCTATGTAAGGACATAGACAAGGTAGAGAAGGTTCAGAGGAGGAACAAAGATGGTACATGGATTGCATCACAAGTCTATGAGGACAGGTTGAAGGAATTGAATATGTACTCCCTGGAGGAGAGGAGGGAGGGAGAGAGGGGATATGATAGAGACATACAAGTATCTTACAGGGAGGAACAGGGTGCAGGAATACACTATTTTTAAGCAAAAAAATGTTCCAGGACTACAGGGCATGGGAAGAAGTTGGAGGGAGGACGATTCAGAGGAAACGTGAGGAAGAATTTCTTCACAGAATGGGTGGTGGACAAGTAGAACACCCTGCCAGAGGAAGTGGTGGGGGCTGAAACAATCACAGGATTTTAGAATGCATGGGATAGACATAAAGGAATTCTGGAGGTCAGGAGTAAGGGGCAACAGACTTCTAGGAAAACATAAACTGAACTTACAAGCTCAAATGGGCAGACTGGGTGGGCCATAGGCCCTTATCTGCCGACATTGTCTATGTATCTATGCTTTGTTGTAATCAGCCATTCAGTTTAACCACCCATGCCTAGTGGTTAGAGTGACAAACAGTGATTGAACTGGGTACATCCAGCAGACTTGGGTTTGATTCCCACAACCTCCACTTGCATACTGTGTGACTCCAAGCAAGTCACTTAACCTCCCTAGTGCTCCTAGGTCACTCCTGAAAACAGACAGTTCTGCCTAGTGGGCCTTACCTGCTTTACAAGGAATATAAAAAAAATACCAATATATGTTTATTACATCATGTAATAGTAGTCAGGGTACCATGTAATTTACCTGAGTTTTTCTTGGGCTGCAATGATTTTGTATAGATACAGATAAATGTTCAGATACATTTTATGTGTGTTATAAGCCTGTGCTTAGATTTTAGTCAGGTTTTCATTGTATTCTTTGTGTATAAACATCTAGGTTGTAGATTGCTAAATGCAGGATCACTGTTACTAACTAGCTTATTCAAGTTTATAATCAGTAGGGCCATCCAAAATCCTCAATTGTTAGAATGAAAACTAGTCTGAATGAAAGTATGTTCACAAGGAAAAAAAAAAAGACTTCACAGTTAGCACCCCATTTAGGTAAATTGGATCATTTGCACCTTTTCTCGCACCTGCTGTTTCAGTATCTGTGACAACAAAAAGTTTTCTGATAGACTGCTTCAACAAAAAGCAAATGTTAAGTATTTAAGTGTACTTATGTTTGGCCAGTGGACTTTGAAAGCACAGTCAATGACATACAGAAGGTAAGACCCCAGGGGCTGTATGATGCTGGTGGGCAGAGTGGTGCTCAATTCACATCTGAGCTCAGACATGAAAACTGGGAGACACTCTTTTCATGGGCACCAGTGAAAAAAAAAGCGCCCACATGTCTGGGAGATGCGTGAATCCATTTGAAGGTCCTCCACTAATTACTTGTGGATTTTTAGGTGAAAACACTTTATTTGAAGAAGCAAATTCAAGCAGTTTTTTTTGCTCCTCCTACCCCCTGGCCATCTACTCCTTCAGGCCTGCCAAGGCCCCTACCACTGCTGCTGAGTCCCGACCACCATCCACTGCCCCTTACTGCTGTGCTACAAGTAACCCAAAGTAACCCTTCACTGGTGGGCCCTACCCTGTAGGAGGCTACCAGGGGAGGAGAATTGCCCCAAAGAGCTTCCTGTGTATCCTGGGCATGGCAGGGGTCAGAACGGACACATGTCTGGGGTTTCTGGCTTATGGAGGGACCAACAGCCGTTCTTCAGTTGGCCAGCGGGTGTTTTGCCTTTTTCTTGGGAGCGTGACAGGCCATATGATGTCAAGAAACAAGCTGACGTCCGTCACGCTTCCTCCTGCAGTGAGGGCTGACATGTTGTCATGTCTCTGGCTTCCACCAGGGGCCAGCAAATGCCGAGTCACGAACCCACCCTTCCTCCCAGGAGAAGGTCAGTGGTCATTGGACACTCAAGCCTTCACCCACCAGCTGGCCTCCAACACGAAGTCTGTTCCCTAACCCTGGTCAGCGGTGTCACAGGCAGAAATCCAATTCAGGCAGTTAAATTATAGATAGGAAAAACAAAGGTAGTCCGCCTTAGCGGTGATGGTTCAGATTAATTCACATCTGAGTTCTAACAAGCAAAGAAACCAAGTGATTTGTAACTTGTGCATGTGGGGAGTGGGTGTTGAAGAAAGGGGATCATAGTGCTGTCACTACTGCCATCACCCCAGAGGGGTGTGGACTGCATTGTTGCTACTGCCATCACCCCTGAGGGGTGGGGGCTGTGGTGCTTCTGCCATCACCACTGGTGGATGGGGAATGTAGTACTGCTGCCATCACACCTAAGGGATGGGGGCCACAGTGCTGCTGCTTCTGTCGCACCTGAGGGAGGGAGGGAGGTTGTAGTGCTGTTGCTGCTGCCATCACACCAGAGGGATGGGGGTCATAGTGCTGCTTCCATCACACCTCAGGGATGGAGGCTGTAGTGCTGCTGCTGCCATCACATCTTGTACCTAAAATAACTTTAAACTGGTACAAGGATAGAAGGATGTGCAATAGTGAAGGTCAAAATTGCTAAAATGCATGTTAGCAGAATTAAAAATTGTTAAATAACGTACACAGAACCAAACACCGGTAAAACCAGCTTTTGGCTTAGCAGACACTGGTGACAATACCGTTTTTTACAATGTGCAAAATGGAATATGTCCTTTCTCAATCCCGGTAAACCAGTGTCCCTGGTCATGGCTGGTATGCGTGGCTAGAAGATTAACGGTATCAAAAAAAGGGAAAAAGTGTTGTGACCTGACAGGCATGTGAGGAGTTTGTAACATGCTGTTATCCTTTGAAAAGGTTTTGTGTGCCTGGACTTCATGCAGTGATGTTACTGTGAAATAACATCACTGTTCCAAGCACACACTGACCAATCAGAATAGAGGAAATTCCCTTGTCATTGTACAATAATAAATATATAGGCCCAGATATTCAAAAGGGTTGCACCATGCGCAACCCACTGATGCGCCCCAGCGCGATATTCAAAAAGGAAAAGTCACGCACAAATCCGATCGCTTGGAGAGCGCGTAGTAATATGCAAGCGCAGGTGAGGCGTGCCATGCATACCCTGCACAGCCCGATATTCAGCCCAGGATGTGCAGAGCCATGCATGCCCAACCCTACCTGCGCCACAGCAAAAAGCTGATCCCCAAAAGGAACAACTTATGGCCACCCACAGGTGAGCTGCCACATGCAGGGCAACATGGCACCTGCCACCTGTGGCTGGCCACCGAGCTCCGGCTGCAGCTGGCGGCGCCCCCATGCCCGATCATGGGCATTTGTAAGAGAAAATAAGAATTCTGTCCAATATCCCTGGTGGTCCAGTGGACGCTATCTGCCGATCGCGGGCATGTGTATAAAATCAAGCGTTCAATATCCTGGTGGTCCAGTGGACCTCTATCTGCCGATCGCGGGCATCTGTATAAAAAATAAATCATTCCAATATCCTGGTGGTCCAGTGGACGCTATCTGCCCGATCGCGAGGCATATGTATAAAATAAATGCGTTCCAATATCCTGGTGGTCAAAATGTACCCTCCCACCCGCCCACTGGACCCACCACCCCACTCCCGGCGTCAGCACCCACATGCCTGCCACCTGCAGCCCACCGACCCGAGCACAGTGGCGGTAGAACATCTCGCCCGTGGTTCCAGCGTGAGCCAATGGGCATCACCTCAATGCTGTACTACACATTCCAGATATGTAATCATTCACATATCTGGAATGTGTACTGCTCTGAGCTGCACGCCCATCGCTCACGCTGTAGAACAATGGGCGTGCAGTCCTACGACAGTGTCAGTCGGCGGGCGGGTGGGGTGCTGCCGCCTGCCGGCTGACCGGGAGGGGGGGGGAGTGGGGCACCCCTAGACCACCAGGGATATTGGAACAATTTATTTTTTTACACAGATGCCCGTGATCGGACAGACAGAGGTCCACTGGACCACCAGGGATACTGGAACGATTTATTTTTATACATATGCCCACGACCGTGAAGAAAGTGGTCCACTGGACCACCAGGGATATTGGAACAATTTATTTTTATACATATGCCCACGATCGGGCAGATAGCGGTCCACTGTACCACCAGGGAGATTGACCGAATTCTTTTTTATACAGATGCCCGCAATCGGGCAGACAGCGGTCCACTGGACCACCAGGGATATTGGCCAGAATAGTTATTTTTATAAATACAAATGCCCACGATCGGGCTGCAGGGGGCATCGGTCCCCGACGGCTGCTACCTGGCAGGGCGCCAGGCGCAAGTTGTCGGGGATCGGTGCACCTGCATGCAAATGGGGCCATAATGACATGCAAATGGCCCCATGTGTGCCTTGCATACATTATGGCCCCATTTGCATGTTAACTTTTGAATATCGCGGTTGCTGTGCATGGCGCAACGGAACTTGCGCTAGCGCATCCCCATGCTCCACTCTGGCCACTTGTGCTGGCACTGTGCCATTGCGCCATGCACACTGGGGGTGGCCAGGGTGCAATATTCAATGCTGCTGAGCCATGGCGCAGCTCCATTGAATACTGCCCAGTCCACACCCCTGCGCAGCCAAGTTGAGCTGCGCCCAAGCTTGCGCCACAGCCCGGCGCAGTTTGAATATCTGGGCCATAGTGTATAGTTGGCCCTTGTTCAGTATGGATTTCCATCCCGGTTGAAATGTTGTTGTACCACAGTTTAAAGGTTGTGGAACATTGTTCTACTCTACTATGGTATAACAACATAGCTGATCAGAAATCTGCGGCCACATGGTCTGAGAATCACTGCATCCACAAATCAGTGAAAAGAAGTGATGCTGTAGAGCTGGGCTGGGGGTGGGATGGGGTTGCAGTCACAAAACCGAACATTAAGCAGATCAGCACAACAAATAGAAAATGGCACAGGTAAGTCCACTCCAATTTTTTTTCCATTCTCCCACTTCACACTGATATGCGCATGGATCACAATAATTTATCTCCCTGACTCTAAGAAACAAACAAAACAAACTATACTATAAAAAATACTGGATGGCAACCTCATGCCTGCCCAACAAGCCTGTTCTGCCACCTCACGGTGGTTAATACGCCATCAGACCACTCGAGCTTCGCTCTTGATGTCTGAGGTCATCAGAACCCCTCAGTGGCAGAACAGGCTTGGTTGTGCATGGTTGCCCCTCCAGTATTCTCTATATTCTTCAGCTCTGTCTTCACTAGGGAAAAGAACGGACCAATGCCGCAGGGGAAGATTGGGGTAAACATGGAGGGAGATGAAACAGAAAAGGTAATCAATGTGGACATGGTCTTGGAAGGTCTCAGGGCCCTTAGGGTGGACAAGGCACCTGGCTCGGATGGCGAACACCCGAGGATCCTATAGCAACTGGCGGAGGTACTGGCAACCCCCCCCCCCCAGCAGACCTGTTTAACACCTCGCTGGAGGCGGGGTGTGTGCCTTGGGACTGAAGAATGGCACATGTGGTGCCACTCCACAACAGTGGGCCCACAGATGAACCTAGGAACTGTAGGCCAGTGAGCCTAACCTCCACCGTAGGGAAGTTAATGGAGACTGTTCTAAAAGAAAGGCTTGTGAGCTTTCTGGAGCATAACAGTCTTCAAGACACTAGGCAGCATGGGTTTGTCTCAGGTAGATATGTCAGACGAACATGACAGATTTCTTTGACTGGATCACCAAGTCAGTGGACAAAGGTCAGACAGTGGATGTCCTATACCTGGACTTCAGTAAAGCCTTCAACTCTGTGCCACATGGAAGGCTGCTCAGCAGGCTGGGTAAGAAGAAGAAGAATCGGCATTTATATAGCGCTTTTCATACACAGTATCCCAAAGTGCTTTATAAGCAATGCTAGACTGGTAGTGAAGTGACTGAATGTGTGGTAGCGGCCATATCGCACATCATCACCCACACACAGCCTGGATAATTGCACAAACCGGTCTATGGGAAGAGGAATGCTGGCCAGGACACCGGGAATGTTTTCTGCTCTTTGCGAAGAGTGCCCTGGGTTCTTTTACTTCCACCTGGACACCCACCAGGACAACACCAGGATGGGCAGAAGGGACCTCGGTTTAACGTCTCATCCGAAGGACGGCACACCCCAGCAGTACAGCACCCCCCAATACTGCACTCGGATGCCAGCGATTTTTAGGTGCAAGTCCAATCCCGGTGTGGGACGAGAACCCATGACCTTCTGGTCCAGAGGCAGATGTGCTACCAACTGAGCCACGCTGGTAACCTGGGAGTTGGGAACAAACTGCAGGGGTCGGTAAGAAGCTGGTTTCAAGATAGAAACCAGATGCTGATGGTAGGGGGGTGGAATTATCTAAGCCTAGGCCTGTGGCCAGCAGGGTCCCACAGAGCTCAGTACTTGGACCAGTGCTATTCAACATCTTTACTGGGGACATAGTGGAGGGGTCAGAAGCAAGATCTGCCTGTTTGCAGATGATACTAAGCTCTGTGAGAGGGTGGACATGGAGGAGGAGAGACACGAGTTCAGGGAGGACCTGGCCAGGTTAAAGAGGGGGTCTGTGATCTGGCAGTTGGGGTTCAAAGCCAAGAAGTGCAAGGTCATGTACCTGGGGGCTAGGAACCCAAGAGCCAGCTACTATCTAAAGGGGAAGCAGGTGTCCAGCCCAGAGGAGGAAAAGGATGTGTGTATGATTAGACAGGGGTGACATGAAGCACTCTGCACAAGGCTGGAAAGCAGCAGCCAGAGCGAATAAAATGCTGGGATGCATCACCAGAGTAATCACTTCCAGGAAGGAAGAAGTCATTCTGCCCTTGTATAGGTCATTGGTGAGGTCGTACCTGGAGTACTGGGTGCAGTACTGGCACCCTTATTTGAAGGGCGTCCAACTGCTGGGGGGGGGGTCTGGTGAAGGGTAACATAAATTATCTAGGGCATGGGGGACAAACCATATGGGGAGAACTTGAGGGACCTCAATACGTACTCCCTAGAGGACAGAAGGGAGAAGGGGGGCACATGACAGAAACCTTCAAGTACCTTAAAAGGTATAAACAAGGTTGGAGTGGAGGGCATTTTCAATCTAAAAACGGAGGGGAACACAAGGGGGCACAGTCTGAAACTTGTTGGGATAGATTTTAAAGGGTAATGAGGAAGCACTTTTTCACAGAGAAGGTGGTGTCAAAATGGAATGAGCTACTGGAGGAGGTGATATCCTTGAACACAGTAGGACATTTTATAAAGGGGTGGGACAGGGTAATAAAAGAGAGTTGCAATGGGAGGGAGGATGGGTAGGGGCAAAGTGAAGGAGGGGAAGGATAAGGAGGGGAGGTGGGAGGGGGCAGCTCCAGTAAAATGGATTGGGCTGCATACTTGAGCAGACTAGATGGACCATTGTGGCCTCCTTCTACTGGCAAAATGTGTGTATGCTCAGTTCTGCTTCAATCAGCTGCATGCACTGAGCCTTTTCTTGTTACTTTGTTGTCCAACAGTTCATAAATGGTTATTATTTTGAAACTATTAAGAGCAAAAGAGGTAAAAAAAATTTTTAGCCACCACATCTGCCGGTGGGATAAAAACAAAAAAAAACTGTACTAGTCCCATTAAAATGTCACTGGTCTCCATTTACCTGAAACTAACAAGAAGGATTATTTTAGCTAATGTGACCTCACTAGACTGAATGCTCCCTTGCTGCACTTCGAGTTCTTTCTAACTTGGACAGCCCCCAATTTCATCAGTAAGCAGACACAAACACTGCAGTACTATGCAGTGATGTGACAGGACCTGACCACAGAAAACACTAGCTCTCATGCCAGGACTTGGTTAAACAGAGATACTTGTCCAGAGGACAGCAAGGTAGTTATTTTAAACCATGCTGAATTCTTAACAATAAGAGCAAATAAAGTTAATGTCGGTTGTACATAATACAAACTCAGTATACTTCAGATGGCATAAAATAAAATTTTCATTTAAAAATGCCAAACATCAAAAAGCAGAAAGATCGTTTATACTTTTTAACTGCAGAGATGTTAATGTTTAGAATACAACAATCACAACACTTAATGCTGTTATAAAGTCGATTAGATTACACTGTCATTATTAAAACTGTAAGAAAAGGGTATTTATAGATGTTATTTTACTTAAAAGAACAGGTTATCCTGACATGGATTTAGCTTGTTCATATCTCCTTTTAAGGACCGTTCGTTATACACTGTACTACTACTAACATCATATTCTGGGTGACTAAAGAAAACTAAAGATTATCACAGATACAGTGTCATAGGATGTCCTAATCAACAGCACGCAACTATAAAAGCAGAATTTTGTTGCTCAACACATATATTACCAATTAATTCTAGAGAAAAAAAATCGCCATTAACCCTACCCACCTGTCTATTTACCTATTACTATTTCTGTATTTTCATCATTTAAAAGTCTGCCTTGGAATGTATCTGTGCCAGGAAAGAGCAGAAGCAGCTCTGCAGGAAAAATCTGAAGGCTGTCAGGTATTAGATTACCCCACACAGGTCTATTTACAGCACCTCCTGCCGTATGATTCACACCAAACGACAGCTGGCTCTACAGCTGCCCCATATATGTAGAAGACCAACACAGCTGCTTGTCTGCCAGGATTCCCGGAGCCAGCCGCATCCTTTATGAGCAATCAGGAGCTTTAACTTCATGGGAGGTATTCCCAGACAAAGATTAACTGTATTTCTAGGCCACAACACTTCAGTCAATAAAGAGAACCTGCACAAATTATAACTCTTCCCCAATACCACAGATTGGAATTTTGTGACCGTCCCCTTGTCAGGTTACTCGGAAAAGACTAACAAAAACCGAAACAAAACATGTCAAGCAGCTTCTCACAGCACTACTATCAAAGCATTCCCACTTTCTGAGGTTTTATGCAAGCTTTCATAACACCATAAAGAATAGGTCTTGCAAATGGGCAGCAAACTCAAGCCAACTGAAAAAATAAAGCAAGGCCAAGCAACATGTGGAATGCTTACAATGTCATCAAACTGGAAACAAGAGATTTTATTATGCTTGTTCCCTTTTACAGACACTAGCTACATCAATTATTATAACTCTGAAGTGTGACAGTGGCTTTCTTCTTAAATCTGTATTTCCACTTTGGTGGTTAAACATTTTCTTCAGACCCAGCCGCAAGGTTAAGTCTTTCCGCTTCTAACAGAACAATGTGTCACAATCTACATGTTCGACTTTATCAGTGCTGCAGACTTGCAGTACTAGAGCAGCCTGAGTTCTCAAGTTTTGGCTCCTTTTGTAACATGGGCAAAAACAGCACCAATGAAAATTCATTCAAAAATAAAAAGACCATACTGTAATACAAACTATAGTCTACACAGATTAACAGCAGCAATGCCTGTTGCTGAAGTGATACCCTACTGCAAAATGTCCATTAATGAAGCGATTTCTCCTAATAAGCTGCTGCAGTTAAAAGTAGGCAGAACATAAATCTGGCAAGAATAGCTTAGGACAGCTGTGTGACAAGAAGTAGTAGAAGAAAGCTCAACAGCTGTATGCTCTGTAGCCTTTGATACATCAAAGCTCGCATTTCTAAAGTGCTTCCATCCCTGGACTGAATACCAACAAGAGGCTAAGAGCAACCATGCAACAACTGTGTAAACATGATCATCTATTCTGGATTCAAATTACAGGTCCAAGATGACAACAGAGGTTTTTTTTTTTCAGCCTCAGGACCCGTGTCCAGTGGTGTTTACATGCTTATTGTAGTTACCAGAAACTATCCTGTATCTGCTACTTCCATATTCCAGAAGCCTTACAAATACTGCAACCAGATAAGTTGATAACCTAACAGTTGCCAGCAATAATATGGTCTACTCTTTTTAACAACATATGAGATATGCAAACAACTGGAGTAGGAACCAGATCACATCCATGTGTCTGTTCCTCAAGAGGAAGGGAAACAAAACTACCCAACCGACATCTAGGTTTTCTCATTTAGAAAGCAGTTTATGGAACAATATGCTCCGTTCTATATACAACTATTGAAGCAACAAATTCAGTACTAGCAGTTGCTGCAGAACAAACAAAAATGCAAGGGTATCTGGGTTTCTTTACATTTTACTTCATTCCTGGGGCAGGGTCACTGTTTGCCGTCACATGAGATGTACCTGAATTAAACAGAAATAAAAGCTATGCAAATGGTTTTACAATGCTGCGAAATGAGAGTGAAGTGACCCACTGTGTCTACCCATGTCATCACCAAGTTGAACCAGAACATCACAAAGTACACTAATCTTGGACAATGGGCTGGCCAGTGCTATGCAATCTCCTGCCCCAGTCAGCTCCCACCATCTACCCCCCACCCACCTCTAATGTTCTCCAAACACATCACAGACACTGTGAAAGGGGCCAGTGGGTATTTTTAATACATATTACATAGGACAACTTCCCGTTCCTCAAATGAACCTTGTTTGTAGTTGTGCCCCCAATCCCATGGCAATTCACATATCCATGTCCCCACCTCCTATAGAGGAATACAGTAATTTGACTACAAGTGAGCGGGCCACGCAAACATGAGAGAGGTGGCACAATCTGCATCACTGATGATGCTTACAGACTGACTAATCAGTTTACCTAGCAATATCAATGATGCAGATCGCTCTGTTCCCCTTCTCCCAGTAATGCACCCCGCTCGCTAAAACCATTAAATGACTAACAGCTGCCTTAGGGGATTGGGGGAGATTAGGAAGGGTGATGTATTAAAAGATGCTGTCATGAAAAAAAGGTGTGATGTGTATGTGGAACATTTTTGTGGCACTTGAGAGGGCTGGAGATGATGGGGTGGGGGTGGCACAGGACATCCCTAGCTCTTGGGAAGGGCTAGATTTTTTTTTCTTTTAATTCTTTTCCTTTAGGGACATGTAAAAGTTACCATGGCTGATACCAGACATACACAGTATTTCTCCAATCTCATCCACATGGTTCTATGTCAAAATGGCGACTGCTAAATAGCAATTGCCGTTATAATGAGTGTACATAGCCGAAAAACCAAAATGGCGATGTACACTCCCAACAAAGACATGCAGGCTTTGTTCCTGCACCCCCCTTACTAAAGATTCTCAACTACAGGGGGATGCATGTCCGGGAAGTGGAGAACTTGTAAAAAAAATAAATACTCCCACTCACAAAACACTGTGCGCCTCCCCAGCCTCAAGCCCTGCACCCTCCCCACTGTAACCAGCCACCCTCACCACCACATCGTATGGCCAGCTCGGCAGCCTCTTGCCGCACTACCTCCCACATACCTTTCACCCTGTTCTGTTCCCCCTCCTGTTCTTCCGGTCGCCTTGTTGTTCGCCCCTCGCTACCCTTTCAGGGTAGCTCACATGACGAGAGCTGAAATGAAGTCGCTCATGTTCGAGACGCTCAACTTCAGCTGCCATTTTGACAGGATACCCATCCACACTCCCTAAAACTTTCCGATTCTCCTCCCTCAACTGCCAATCCCTACCAAGGTAAGTAAAACCCTAACTACAAATCAAAAATCTCCAGGCCTTTCAGCTCCCCAAAAACTTCTTTTAAGCCACACCCCTATGAGCAGCAATAAAGCTTAGCACAAGCATGCTGGAGCCAGTAGCACGCACTGGCGGATCTAACAATGTAGTGAAGCAAGACAAATTAGATTTGGAAAGTTGATTAACCGAACTGCTAATCAAAAGTACATTTGCTTTAGGAATCAGTCGATTTTGATTAGCAATTTCTAACAATTTTTGCAACTGCAGCATAACTAAACGGAATATTTTCTCCACATATCAATTAAAGAAACACATAAGACCATGTCTACCATTACTGAGTTACATTTGCCAGACTTTTTTCATTGGTCAGTCTTATCACTGGACTGAGAAACTAACTGTATTCTTAAGTAGTGCACATTTTTCTTTCTTAGACAGCTGGGCCAAGTTTCTTCGAGTCAGTTCAATGGGGCAAACATTCTGGCAGGTGGTCAGCAGCACAGAAGAGGGACAGAAGATTCATATAGGCCAAGTGCACACAAAAACTATAAATGCATTTCTGTAAGGCACAGGTTTTTTTTTTTTTCCAGAGTTTCAACCCAGCAAATTTTCAGTCTCTGCGGGGATTCCCACATACCACCAGTACATGACCTGCCCTGTTCACATTAACCCTGCCCACCCAACTGACATACCTTCATATAACTGCGACATACCTCTCTCAACCACAAGACCTAAGTGCAAAACGCGAACCCCACACATTTCTGGCTTTTTTCCAGACCAGCACTACATTTTTGTAAAACCCCCACACAAAAAGAGTTTCAAAGTACATGGGCAGAATAGGTGGGCTGTAGGCACTTATCTGCCATCGACATCTATGTACCTCAAGGCCCCAAAGACTCTACTTGCAGTTAGAACTCTGTGACATTGGATGTGCATCATCAGAGACAGCAGGCAAAGAGTTTTTCCCCTAATCCTTGCGCCAGTGACTGCTGCAGTCTAAATCTTAAAGCCCATCACATTGGCACACTGAATACCGATCACTGTGTATATGATGTGTCACATCAAAACCTGCTTCTACACTCACTCGTCCCGTATGTTTCAGCTTACATTCCTTTGCACATGACTGAGAGGAGAGGATGGCCTGATGGGCCAATGAGTGGAATAACTGGCATAAACAGACAAGTTGGGGGGGGGGGGGGCAATGAGAGCCTATGTAAAGGAAGGGACAACAACGCCAGCACCTTCAAGTCTGTCCAGATTTAAAGACACAGTACTGGCCTGGAAACTGGTTACCAGTTACTGCTAATCAAACCTGAAATGGATTCATGACTCACATTTTTTGGTTAGTAAATTGGAATGTGAACCTGCTTATTTTATGCCTTGATGAAGTAGCATTTGCTACCTGTTAAGGGCAGCAAACAGTAGCTATTTTAGCTTAACCTGAGCTCTAAATGGGAACATTTTGCATTTTTTGGGGAGGGATGTGCTACTCCCTCGACAAAAATGCTACTCTTGAAAACATTCTAGATCCACTCCTATTAGCATGCTTCTAGGACCTGGGAATCTATAGATACTGGTGCAGGCATTCTTTGCCTCGCACCTCAACTACCGTAATGACCTCTACAAGAGTTTGCCTTCTGCTCAGTCATGACTTGCAGACAGTGCAGAACGCAGCAGTCCCATTCCTCAGTTTCATTCAGAGGTCAGCGCATATTACCCCTGTGCTGAATGGGCTGCACTGACTGCTGGTAAAAGCAAAGAATTGACTAGAAGGTGATTTTGCTGACATCTGACACCCTAAATGATCTGGGCTTCACTTACCTTATTGAGCTGGTGACCCCTTTTATCTCCCTGGTAGAATGCTCCATTCTATGGACCATGGGCTGCCAAGTATTCCACAATTAATGTTGCAATCAGCAGTGGACATTTCCTTCTCGGCAGAAGCCCTGATCCTCGGAAACTCCCTTTCATCGATAGATTGGAAAATCCAATTGAGTGCTACTTCAAGACAAAGGCTTGGAAGTGGCTCTTCAGACAGACCTGCCTTGTCCCCATTATACAAAGCGTCTGTAGTTTGTTTCTGAATTTAAACTGCTTTTTGCACATTTATTGGTTATGTTTACTTCGTGTTTTAGGGTTTGTTTTAGCATGGTTCTATTACCCCATTTGCCTTAGTGCAATCTTGTGTTTTTTGGTCTTGCCGAAAATTTTTTTTTTTTGTTGTTGTTATTTTTGCTTACCCTGGCAGGAGACAGAGAAGCAAATCCTGGCCTCATGAGTTCTGGGTCTTTGAATAATTGTGCTGATAATTCTATGTGGCACCTAACTCATGGAGTTAAATTTCTTCATGTTAATGCTAGGAGCTGGTTTCCTAAAATGACCCATATTGAGGCCTTCACATCTTTGTTTAAACCCCATATGGTGATGATTTCTGAGTCCTGGCTAAAGCTTTCAAAAGCTGACAATGTATGTGAGATCCCCTGGTTACAAATTATTTCGAGCAGACCAAAAGGATAAGAAATCCACTGGGGGAATTGTTTATTATTTGGACCATTTAGAAGTTTCTCTATTGCTCTCTAGTCAGAATTTTGCATCACAAAATGATTGGTTATTGTTGAATTTGCTTTTGGGAGGGGCTAAACATGTGGTTGTGGGATATTTATATAATCCACCCCAATGTGGCAAAGCAGGCCTTCAGGAATTTCTTGTTACCATTGCCCCTAGTATATCGAATAGGGACTTTGTTTTGGCAGGGGATGTTAACCTGAATTGGGTTAAAGCTGACGTTCCTGGTTATGAAAGCTTATTACATTCATATAACATGTCTTAGCTCATTATTGAGACTACAAGGTTAAATTCTTTATCTGATAACCATTCAATTCTAGACTGGATCATTACAAATAAAAAACATATAGTATCACACTTTGGGGTATTGGGGGACTCGATAAGTGACCTCCAGGTCATATTTGGGGTACTAAACTTTAAACAGCCTAGGTTGCCTCCACGGACAATACAATTTCAGAATTTCAAGAAGGTTGCGCCTCAGTTATTGTGCCAAGAACTTCAAGTTCTGGATTGGTCATTTCTCGAGTCTATCCCTGACCCAGACTGTGCTGTTGACGTCTTCTGCCAGCTACTGTTTGAATTACGAGAAAAGTTAATTGCTTTGCGTAAATTACGGATAAGGGGCACTTAAAATGGGTGGTTTGCGTGTGATCTGAAATTGCTTATTAAACAGAAAAATGTGGCATGGAAAGCCTTTAAGCAATCTCCCACTAAAGTTTTGTTGCAGGCATACCAATCTGTTAGGAACTTGGCCTGTAATAAAATAAAGCAGACAAAAATTGATTATTATCGACACAAGATAGAGGTGGCCTCCTCTGACTCAGAGTTTTTGGGGATTCTATAAACTCTTTGTTGTCTCCTAAGGGCTACAATTTCTCATCTAAATTCTTCTAACGGTATGGTAACTGATCCATTTCTGATGGCTAACATGTTAAATGACAAATTCACGGATACTTCTGGCTTTGTTTCTGGTGTCCCAGGTTCTGTTAGTAGTACTGGTAAATGTGATACCATATCTGACTTTTCAACAGCCTCTGATTTACTTAACAGCATGCCAAAGTTCTGCTTTAGTAGCATAACTTCATCTGAAGTGTTGAAATTGTTAAGTCAAATGCCAAATAAGTTTGGTGATTATGGAGGTGGGATCGATGTAAGGTTTTTAAAGTTGGCTGCTTCTCTTTATTGCTGACCCTCTCTGCTCATTATTTAATTTGTGTTTGACCAAAGGGGTTTTTCCATCTGCATGATGAGTTGCAAGAGTGGTGCCCATTCCTGAAAAGGCCAAGACTATTTCTGTGGAAGACTTTCGTCCAGTTTTAATATTAAATCCATTAAGTAAGCTTTTAGAAAGCTAGTGGTAAAACAGCTTACCGACTTTCTTGAACCTAGTGGCTTACTTTGTTCAGAACAACATGGGTTTAGAAAGGGTAGGGGAACAAGTCAGGCTCTGGTCAGGGTCATGAACTCCGTCCTCCATGGTTGCAATAGAGGTCTTCTAACGGGGGCAGTGTTCGTGTACCTGGCCCGGGCATTTGATTTAATAAATCATAATTTGCTTTGTCAGAAGTTAATAGGTTTAGGTATTTCTGATATGGTAGTATCCTTTCTGAGGAACTTTCTGGAAGGAAGATCTCAGCGAGTCTCAACTCATTCAGTTTTGTCTGATTCATGGCTTAATTTTAGTGAAGTCCCACAGGGGTCCATTCTCTGACCCCTGTTATTCTCTCTATTTATAAACCAAGTCCCCTTTATTTTCACAAGGAGTGGTTGTCTCCTTTATGCAGACAATTTAATTTTATACAATCAGGATCAGAAAACTGAACAGGTTAATGAAGGATTACAGAGTGATTTTGACACACTTGGTTCTTGACCAACCAACCAGTCTTAAATGTAAAAAAGATCAAGTGTATGGTTTTTGGAAGTGTTCCTCGGTTAAGGATCAATCCATGCTTATATATATATATATATATATATGTATATATTCATGATAGATCTGGTGATTTACTTGAACAGGTAAATTAATTCAAGTATTTGGGAGGCCTTCTAGACCCTGGCTTAGGTTTTTTCCCTCAGATCAAAGCTGTAAGTAAGACTATTAATTCTAAGTTGGGTTTGTTATATAAGTTTAAGGCTTATTTATCAGTTGAGTCTCGTAAAACCATTGCCATGGAAACTTTATTGCCGCACCTTGATTATGTCTCCCAGCTGTATTATAATCTGGGAGTAAGGGAGGGCTGGGTTCTGAGTGTGGCTTATAATAATATTTGTTGCTTTGTCCTTGGTGCCCCTTTGCTAACACACCATTGTGTTTTTGTATGCTTCTCTGGATTGGCTATCCCCCAAATTAAAGTTCACCTATGCTTTTGGTAATTTGATCTACCAAGCTATTTACGCTAGGAATTTATACCCTTTATCAGATTTACTTGAATTTAGGGATCCTCAGGTTAATCTACGTTCAAATCTAGGAATTGTCTTAAAAATATTTAAGTGTAATTTTGGATATCGTTCTTTTGTATCATCTGCTGCTTGTTTGTGGCATGATCTACCTTTATCTCTCAGATTCATCAATTCCTTAACTGGGTTTAAGGTTAAATTAAAAAAATATTTGTTAATTGTTGATGTATGTAATTGTTTGCATTAATTGTTTGTGAAGAGACTGTGTTTGTTTTTATTGTTGATTGTCCGGGTTGGACCTGAAACAGGGTATTGCCAGTGTCCCAACCCAGTTAACAAATGTAAAATAAAAAATAAATAAATTTGTTGATCTGCATTTACTATGCACCAGTACAGTACATTGAGTGCAAGAAGGGTGTTTTATAAACACAGGTTATTCACCTATAATAGTAGTTCTAGGAGTGGTGTATGGTGTACATCCACACGTTCTGGCAGTGTCCTTTCCCCTTTAAGAGATGCCAGAAAGTCTCCAAGCTGGCTCCTCCCACACATCCAAGATGCCAGATCTTGCCCGCTGGAAGCAGAGGTCGCGTGCCTGAGCCTGGGGAGGTTGGGTGGGTCCGTGTGGATGTACACCATATACCACTCCTAGAACTGTTACAGGTGAGTAACCGGTGTTTCTAGGGATGGGGATATGGTGTACTTATCCACACATTCTGGCAGACTCCTAGCAGTTTTCTGGGAGGAGGGAGGCAAGGCGTACACCCACTACTTAAGGAACAGAGATTGGAGAACTGAAGCCCTAAAACCGGCATCTAGGTGTGACTCTAGGTCAATGTGGTAATTGGAAATGAAGGTGTCTGCTGACTTCCAGGTAGCAGCTCTGCAGATTTCCTGGATAGGGATCTCCCTAGAAGCAGCCACCAATGCAGCAGTATGACAGGTGGAATGAACCCTTAGCCCTCCGGGAGGCTCCCTACCTGCCAACCTATAGCAGAGATCAATGCAGGAAGTGATCCAGCTGCTAATCGTCCACTATGCTGCAGGTCTGCCAGGTGCGGTGTCAGCGTAGGTGACAACCAGCTGGCAAACCTCTCCCTGAACTCCAGCCATGTGCTCTTTGTAGTAGCCGAGCACTCATGGCAGGTCCAGAGTATGGAGCCTGTGTTCGGCCTCCGAGGTGTGATTCTGGAAGAACACCAGAAGAGTTATCACCTGATTAAGGTGAAACTCTGACACAACCTTCAGGAGGAACTTCAATTTGGGGTGCAGGACAACCTTGTCCCTGTGGAAGACCAGGTAAGGAGAGACTCCACTGAAAGCAGCTGGAGCTCACTGATCCTTCTGGCTGATGTGATAGCCACCAGGAAGGTGGTCTTCCATGACAGGTGTGACCTCTCACACCTGTGCATCGCTTCAAATGGCTTGCCCATGAGCTTTGCCAAAACTAGTAACAAGTGGTGGTGGTTCACATACCAGAGGAGAAATGTGGTCTAAGCCTTTGAAAAAGCACCAGACCATCTTCTCCTGCACCACCGACTGCTGACCAGCCTGCACCCGGTTAGCAAAGATGGCTGCCAGTTGCACCTTAAGGGTCACTGACCGAAGTCCGCCTTTTGAGAGAGACCAGAAGTAGTCCAAAATGTAAGCCACTGGACAGGTCAAAGGGTCCAGCCCCTTTTCCCTGACTCTGAATGGAGAATCTCTTCCATTTGAAGGCAAAGCACTTTCTGGTCAATTCCTTTCTAGATGCCTCCACCACAGTGAGGACATCTTCAGAGAGACCCAAAGCTTGGAACTGTAGCCACTCAGGAACCAGGCTGCCAGGTGCAGAGACTGAAGGTCCGGGTGGAGTACCATCCCCTGATTGATGGAGAGCAGGTCCGGTCATAGTTGAAGATGCCTCAGGAGCCTGTTGCTAAGGCTGAGGAGATCAGGGTACCAAAAATGGCTTGGCCAGTCTGGAGCAACCAGGATCACCTGCACCTTGTCCCTCCTGACCTTGAGTAGCACTTTGTGAATCAAGGGAAGTGGAGGGAAGGCATAGAAGAGGCCTGGGGTCCAAGGCTTCGAGAAGCCATCCTCCTGCAGTGAGCCCTGCTGAGGGGGGAAGGCACAGAACAGCCTCAGCTTTGCGTTCTCCCTGGAGGCAAACAGGTCCACCTGAGTGGTGCCCCACTGGGAGAACAGACTATGAACTACCTCCAGATGGAGAGACCACTCATGAGACGCCTCTCGCCTACCCAGCTGAGGGCACCAGACAGCTGATTGGAGGCTCCTGCCACATGGATGGCTAGGAGAGCCACCTCCAGGCTGTGCAAGAGGGTCCATACGTGGAGAGCTTCCTTGCACAAAGGCAGGGAGTGAATTCAACACAGCTTGCTATCATGATGGCTGAGCTCGTCTGGTGGAGGCCGAGTGAGGAGGCAGCATAGACCTTTTTTGCCGCATGGTCCAAGTTCTTGGATTCCTTGTCCGGTGGCTTGTTGACATCCCTGGTATTGCCTAAGCACCGAAACAAGGAGTCAGCCACCAACCCCTCAGTCAAGGGGTGCTCTGTGAACCTCGAGAGGGTACCAGTGGGGACCACATACTTGCAGGCCATTTGGGCCAAGGGTGCAGGGCAGGATGAGAGGCACTGCCAAAGCTCCAGGGCTGGGTCAACAATGGCCTCGACCACTGGGAAAACCTCTGTCGGAGAGTTCCCTTTATCCAGGATTTCTGCAAAGGGATATCGAACCCACTTCTGGACAAGCTCCAGTTTCATCCCCGTGGACTCAGATGAGGTAGAGGATTCCCATGAAGGAAGTGGGCCCTTCCTCCATCGAGAGATCCCTATGGACTCCACATCTACTGGATGGGAGTGCAGGGAGGAATCCTCTGACTTGGAGGAGTCCGCATAAAGCAGCCAACCGCCTGAGTCACTTTCGACCCACCGGGGGCAGTCAGGTGTGAGAGTGACTGACAGCCAAAGGGAAAGCCCCTTGGCTGGCCGAGACTCCTTAGTAGGAGCATTGGTCAGTGGCTGCTTGGGCGATGGCTCCACCACGATCAGTGGCAAGGTCAGCTTTGGTCAAACCAAGACGGCCTGGACCAGCTCTGCTGAGGGAGGAACGGTCTCGACTGGTTCCACCGAGGGCGACAGCCAAGTGATGGCCAGCGTGAGAGCCGGGGTTGGCTTCAGACTGGCCAGCACCAACTGCTGCCACATGAGGTCTTCGTAGTGTCGATGCAACTTGCGCTGAAGCCTCTCCTCACCTGAGGACAAAGACTAATAGTGGCGGCGCCACTTCCCAAAGTGTCAACAGTGGGATTGCTGATGATGGCAGGATCTGCTCGACCCACTGGATGATTAAGACCAAGACCTCAACCGCGGGGGGCACCAATGAGGGATCTTGGAGGGAGCCGTGGCTCCTCCTGATCTGGGTTGGTGACTGTAGGGTTCAGCTCAGTGGGCTGAGCTGCCCCTTCAGAGGTCACCGGCAGGACTGGAGTCCTGAACAGGGAGTTGCTGGCCTCTCCTGATGACAACTGGTCAACAAGGTCAAGTAAAATCTTGGCCATGTTGTCGGCTGGTGTCTCAACCAACTGTCCCGATGGCGTTTCCATGAAGCCAGCGATCAAGGTCGTGGTTCCAACTGAGGTCAAAACCTGAGAGTCCTGAGACTGAGAATGCTCCCAGTCCCAGGAATATCAACGGTGAGTCTTATCCTTTTCTTTCTTAGACTCCTTCTTGCGAGAGTGGGAGCTGTGTGACCTAGAAGGGCCCTGCCCTTTAATCAGGAGGGAATGGCACAACTCCTTGAAGGAGTCCAAATAAGTGGAGCCCAATTTGAGTGGAATGAAGGCAGAAGCCGAGGAAGACTGCATGGCGGCCCGAGCCACCTCCTGCTTGAAGGCTGTAAGTTGTTGCAACTGCTCAGCGGACCCCGCAGCCGCGGAGACCGCCCAACGGGCATCCTTGGATTTCACCAGCAGATGATGTTTTTCTGGGCGGCCCAACTTCAGGCAGGCAAGGCAATCCTTGAGGACCATCGTGTGAAATGACTGACAAATGTCGCAGGCCTGGGTATCATGTTCATGACCCAGGCAGTAGATGCATGTGGCGTGGGGGTTGGTACGTGACATCTTCTGTCCGTATGAGCACTGGTGAAATCTGGGCGAGGACTTTTTGTCAATAGCGGTCATGATCAATGAACGAACTGAAGACGAAACTCGAGACAGTTAAACATTTTGGAAGTAAATCAAAAGATTTTAGCACTAGGGCCTATTCAACACAGGAGCGGTAAGGAGGGAACCTGTTTCTTCCAGTGGAAAGGAAGATCTGGCATCATGGGGCAGAGCCAAAGGATATAACACCCAGGTGGGTGGGAGGAGCCAGCTTGAAGAACTTTTGTCATCTCTTAGAGGGGAAAGGACACTGCTAGAATGTGTGGATAAGTATACCATATCCACGTCCCTAGAAATAAAATTCTTATCCTTTCCAACAAGACTCTCAGTAACAGCATACAGCAAAAGTGAGATAAAGGCTTGAAGATTTTTCATTTACTGTCTAGTTATTACTTACAAGGTCAGAAAAAATATGGTGTAATCAGTACTCTCTGCAACCCCCATGTTGATCCCTGCTGTTCAGTTTTGTTTTCAAATCCATTGATACGTAGGCACATTTCAATTTATGTTCATGAGGTCAGAGGTATATTTTGTGGACTGGAGTTAGATCTGTGGTCTCAAGTGTCCCAGAAGGTCAGGGTGCAGAGCTGCCAATCACATGTTAGTTCATCTTAGTCACAACAAAAATGATGTTTAACAGTCTGTGTTCGGAAACCGCTTCGAATACTAATGAAAACCTTGCAGCTGTCATATTTATTGCTGTACATCTTTAACTATTTCAAATCTTCATATATAAATACTGCGAGGAAACAAGCACCTGACAAAACAGGTGTGAAAGGGTGCTCTAAACCAGAGTAAAAAGGTACAGGGTATAAACATTTTACTGTAACAGGAACGCTGCTGGTTTAATCTGTTAAAGGGGGAGGAAACAGTACAAGTGTTTAAACATTCTGGGAGCAGCAGGGTCTGATACACAGAAATGCTGGCTATGAAAATCTCAAAACCACTCAGCACTTATAAAATCATACTTTTCTCTATTATACTTTTTGTGCCACATCACCAGTGCTATCCCTTCACTCCTACCTTCCAGCCCTGTCCCATCCCTTCTCTGGCACTTACCTCCATTGCCATAGTGCAGTTTCTACCCCATAGTGGTTCCTGGGTGGTCTTTGCTCAGCTGCACCCCTCGGCTCTCTAGTAGGGAAGGGTGGAGTTGCCAGCTGGGAGTGTAGGGCCGGAAAGCACCAGGCATTATCCTTCACTAGGCATTATTACTTCAGATTTTAATCCCCACCCTCAGGACACCGGTGGCAAGGGCGCTAAGTACACATGCACACACAGTTGCATGGCTATGCAGAACACCAGGTGATGTTCTCCAAACCCCAGCTGCTCCAACTGCACTACCACATATGGATGCCAAGGTGGCAGTATTGCAGGGGAGCCAGCTGCCCTCCCTCCATGAAGGAGAGTGGCATCTAGGGCACTCACTCCTCCCCCCAAATTGCCCCTGAATATCCCGGGTTCATTCCCAGGTCATCAGTTTTGCTAATAGCTGCCCTGCTGCTGCTCTGTCTATAAAAATCTTACTTTGAATCCTGTTAATTCTGCTGCCTCTGCCCTCCATCCCAGTCATGAACACAACCCAGAAACCTCTGCGATTGACATAATCCACCATGTGGGACATCAGTAACACTTGGCCTTTGGCTAGTGGTGATGCTGCAGTGTGTACTGCTGCTTACACTGCTGTTACCCCTCTCCCATCTCCCAGTGTAAACAGCAAATGCATACTGCAGCATCAACAGCCTTAGTTTAGCTGTCACTGAAATCCCCCGTGGATAATTCAGCCAATGACACCAGCCTCAGGCCATTCTAGTTATATACATGATCAGGATGGGGAGGGGGCAGGATAAATCAGATTAAAAGTAAGATTATAGTACTGCTGACTGCCTTTCAAATGTTCTTGGCTGGGGTTTGTGTATGTAGATCAGGACCTCCAACTCCCAGAAACAGTTGTAACGTTCTTTTTCTTTTTATGGCTGAGATGACGTACTTGTAAACTGACAAATTCTGATGAAAACTGAGATTAAAGTGATTTTGTGAGGTTTTGCAGATGCTTTTTTCACACAGTAAACCATTGCCATCCATGCTTTGGATGATGAAGCTGCAATTTGTTTTGTAAAAAAAAATCTGTCATAGACATTATGTTTTATCAGCACTCTGTCCTCCAATTTTCTGTGCGTGGCCACACTCCCAGAATGATGTCATGCAAGGGAACTGAATGTTTTACATACAGCACCATAGAATTCTGGGTAAATTACAATGTTGATGTAAATGTTAGTTACTCAGAGGTGCAGTTCTTATTTTGGTGGTGGTCACTACAAGAGGTATTATGCCGATATACACTCTTGGCTGAGTAGACTTGTGTTCTGAACAATTATGTCTGTAACAATTTTGATTTGCTGATGTTTTAAAATAAAGTTTACAAAAAAATATATATAACAGATGTAGCAAGTCATTGTGGGTACACTAAGAAGTTGTTTTCCAGTTTCCTTACTGTGAGGTGCGCAGTCTCATATTTCTGTAGTGGCTTCAACAACAAAAACTCTCGTGTTTATTTTCAAAACAAGGCATTGTGCACACAGTATCTAGCTGACAAGATTTCTTTACTGAGAAATGTAGTCTCTCCTACATCAGTAGTGTACATATATGTAATATCAAGATTGACCAACAGAGGTCTCTGACTCACAAAAGTGCTTACAAACTTTGTTTCCCTTGCACAAAGTTATGGTTGGGGTTGCAGCACTGAGAAAAAAAGGGGCAGGTTATACAAATGAAACACAGCACAGAAATAAAAGCATTTTTTCATGGAAAACAGCACTTTTCGGCAGTTTGAATGGTAGGAGATTGAATCATAACTCCTACAGGTTACTACTCCCATTTGCTATGGCAAACCTCACAAAATCACTTTAAACTAAGATAACGTATTGAAAGTAGAAGACAGAATACTTACAACTGTATTGTGTTCTGTAAATAATAACCTTTTTTTTTTTTTTTTTTTAAAAGCAGACTCTAGTGAACATACCTCTGGTGCAAGATATTCAGGAGTTCCACAAAATGTTTTCATTGTTGCTCCATCCTTTATACCTTCCTTGCAGAGTCCAAAATCTGTTATTTTAATATGGCCATCCTTGTCTAGCATCAGATTTTCCAACTAATACAAAACAAAAATAATAAAAGCACAGAACAATGCACCCGGGAAAATGCATCTGTTAACACAATACTCAACTGTCATTCCAAAAAACATTAACATTCAAGTTTTGACACACAACAGAAGCAGCACAGAAATACCCTCAACCAAATACTGCTTAAAATGCTTTTCCAGTATTAATGAAAATACCATTTTAAAATATTACATTCAAACACAATGCAACCTGCATTTTAATAGTCCTCTGTATTAATGACTCCACATGCTTTATTACTAAGGATATTTCCATAAAAAGATAGGTTACTTACCTGTAAGCACTGTTCTAGGAGTGATATACAGCTCACATCCAAACACTGGCAGTTCCACTAGAACAGGCTTTCTGGCGGATGTCCTTAAGCTAAGCTCTGTGCGCCACCCATGTTGTTCGTCCCCGAACTCTGCCCCATGACATCAGATCTTTGTATGCTGGAAGCAGGGATCCATGTGCCTCTTGCCTGGGGAGGCCGAGTAGGTTGTACGAATGTGAACTGTATACCACTCTTAAAACAATGGTTAAAGGGTAGGAACCTACCTTTCTAGGGGCGTGGATACAAATCATTAGCCACACTCCGGCACACTCCTAGTAGTTCTCCAGGAGGAGGGGGCAAGGTGAGATGTAAAGAAATGCTTCTTCACAAAAAGGGTGCTGGATGCTGAGAACCGTCTTCCAGCAGAGGTTGTGGGGGTGAAAACAGTGATGGGATTCAAAAAAGCCTAAGATAAGCACAAAGGAGTCCTAGGAGATAGGCGGAGAAAGCGCTGTTGATCTGGAGGCATCTGAAGTGCAAGCAATGCAACAAAAAAGGGCAGACAGGATGGGCCATGCAGCCTTTGTCTGCTGTCAGCTTCAACGTTTCTGTTTCTACTTGGTGAACAGAGATTGGGGAACTGAGGTCCCAAAAGCAGCATCCTGAAGGGACTCTAGACTGATGCTGTAGCGGAAAATGAAGGTGTGTGCTGTCCTCCAGGTAGCAGCTCTCCCCTGCAGACTTCCTGGATGGGAATGTCACAGGAGGCACTGGTGTGTCTGGTGGAGTGAGCCCTAAGCCCTATGGGAAACTCCCTACCCACCAACCTATAGCAGAGGTTGATGCAGGATGTGATCCACCTGTCAATCATCCATGTAGCTTCCGGTCTGCCAGGCACGGCTTCAGCATATGTTACAAATGGCTGGAGAGCCTCATCCTGAGCTCAGTCATGTGCTCCTTATAGTAAGAAAGCACTCTCCACAGGTCCAAAGTATGGGACCTACAGCTGGCCTCTGAAGATGGATTGGTAAAATATACTAGGTGGTTTATCACCTGGTTAAGACAAAACTCCGGTACTATCTTTGGGAAGAACTTCGGGTGCGGGCAAAGAATGACCCTGCCCTTGCAGAAGGCCAGATAAGGAGACTCTACCGAGAGCACCTGGAGCTCGCTGATCCCTCCAGCTGATGTTATGGCCAAGAAGGCTGTCTTCCATGATAGTGTGACATCTCACACCTGTGCAGAGGCTCAAATGGCTTGCCCATCAGCATAGTCAGCACCAGTAGCAGTTCCCAAGGTGGTGGTGGTGGTTCTTACACTGGAGGGGAAGATGGTCCAGACCCTTGAAAAAGCACTCAACCACATTCTCCTGGACCGCTGCTGGCTTACCAGCCCACAACTGGTAAGTAAAGATGGCTACCAGATGCACCTTAAGGATCGTCCCTCACTGTCCTTACAGACAGGGACCAGAGGTACTCCAGGATGCTAGCCGAGGGCAGGCAAGGGGGATCAAGCTCATTGCTCTGGCACCAAATGGAGATACTCTTCTGTTTAAATGCACAGCATTTGCAGGTTCACTCTTTTTGGGATGCTCCACAATGTGAAGCACTTCTTTTGACAGACCCAGAGCCTGGAACTCCAGCTGCTCAGGAACCAGGCCAAAAGGTGCAGGAATGTCAGGTCTGGGTGCAAGGCCATACCCTGTTGTCTGGTCAGCAGATCCAGGCAAAGAAGCAACCAACATGGAGGTCTGCTGCTGAGGCCGAAGAGATCTAGGTACCAGATCTATCTGGGCCAGTCTGAAGCTCTCAGGATCATCTGTGCTTTGTATTTCAGGTCCTTGATCACCACTTTGTCGATCAAGGGGAAGGAAGGGAAGGCATACATGAGGCCTGGAGTCCAGGACCTTGTGAAGGCATCCCCCAACAGTGCCATGGACTGTGGGGCGCAGGCACAAAACAGCCTCAGTCTGGCATTCTCCCAGTAGGCAAACAGATCCACCAAAGGAGCGCCTCACAGAGGAAATAGGTGGTTGACATCTCAAATCAGGGACCTTGTGCAACATCTCTTCTACCTGGCTGAGAGCATCTGCCAGTTTACTATGAACTCCCGTGACATGGATCACCAGAAGATCTTCACTCAGGCTGCGCAAAAGGGTCCAGGTGCAGAGGGCCTCACAACACAGAAGAAGGGAGTATGTTCCACCCTGCCTGTTCAGACAGAACATGATCATGATGTTGTCCGTCTGGACCTGCATGACCCAACTTCCGACTAGAGGAGTGAATTCCATCAGAGCAAGCAACACTGCGTGGATCTCCAAGTAGGTTTATGCGGTGATGAGACTCCCTGGGTGACCAGAACCCATGGGCTCTGTGGTCTCCCAGTTGTGCTCCCCACCCACCAGAGATGCGTCCATCATGAGCATGATGGTCAGCTCTGGACAGACAAATCGGATTCCTTCCCTTCAATTTTTCTTAGACTAGCCACCACTGGGTAGTTTCCCCACATTGGCTGGGTCACTGTGATCAGCTGGTTCAAATGGTCTAGCCACTGGGACCACTGACCCACCACCTGCCAGCAGGTCCAATGAACAATGCTGGTGTAGGATACCATGTACCCAGCAACTGTAGGAAATCCTGGGCAGAGTGCGAGAGCCCAACCTGAAATGATCTGGCAAAGGAGGTAAGATCCTGAGGAGTGGTCAAGGGTATGGTAGCTGCATTTCAACATGAAAAAGTGTAAAACAAAGTACTTGGAGCACAGAAACCCACGAGGCAGAGTACAAAATGGGTGGAGTGGTACAGACAACTACTTAGCAGGAAAAAGACGGGAGTAATCATATCTGATGAACTAAAGGGTGCCAGGAAGTGCAACAAGGCAGTCAGGAGGGCTTGTGGGATGCTTGTGTGCGTAAGGTGGGGTATTACCAGCAGAAAGAGGGATGTGGTGTTGTCTCTGTATAGATCACTGGTAAGACCCCACTTAGAGTACTGTGTCCAGTTCTGGAGACCACATCTTCAGAAGGTCAGAGTGAAAGAGGTCCAGAGGAGGGCAGCTGAAACGGTGCAGGTTCTGCATCAAAAGCCCTATGAGGACAGACAAAAGGACCTCAATATGTACACCTTGGAAAACAGAAGGGAGAGGAATAATATGACAGAGACCTTTAAATACCTCATGGTGGTAAATAAGGTACGGGAGGGAAGAATTTTTCAGAAAAAAAGGTGCTCAAGAAGGGGGCATACTATGATGCTGGAGGGAGGTAGATTCAGGAGAGATGCGAGGAAGTACTTCTTCACAGAAAGACTAGTGGGCTCCTGGAACAGCCTTCCAGCACAGGTTGAAGGGCAAAAACAGTGGTGGGGTTAAAGAATGCATGGGATGGGCACAAGGGAATCATAGTGTATAGGAAAGTGGGAAGGGAGAAAGAGTTGTAGATCATGTAGGTTCTGTGGTAATAATATAGGTAGGGAAAAATGGGCAGACTGGATGAGCCAAGCAGTCCTGATCTGCCATCAAATTCTATGTTTCTATCCAGTTCCCAGTCTGCAGGGAGTATAGTTCTGACCTGATGAACTTGATCAGAGGGGTAGGACTTCGAACTTGTCTGGGTTGACCAACAGTCCCATGTCTCAGCAGATTTGGCACGCCAGATCTCTGGACCTCTTGATGGTTTCTTTGGATGGCCAGGCCAGCAGCCAGTCATCCAAGTAGGGATATACCCTGACATCCTTGCACCACAAGAAGGTTGCCACCTCTGCCATGCAATTGATGAAGACCCTGGGCACAAAAGACAGACTGAAGGGCATGACCTAGAACTGGTACAGTATCCCTTCCACACAGAACTGGTGGTACCGGCAGAGGGACAGATGGATTGCAATGTGGAAGAATGCAATTTGGAGGTCAAGGGAGCAGAATCACATGCCCTGCTCCAAGGACAGAATGATCTGATCCAGGGGGACCATCTGGAACTTGTGCTTCTACATGAACCGGATCAGATCATGCAGATCCAGTAAGGGGTGTCCGTCCCCTGTCCATTTCAGAATCAGGAAGTACCTGGACATGTAACCCTGTATATCCAGGGCATCAGGGACAGGGGCTATGCCTCCTTGCACAAGGAACTGAAGGATATCCTCCTGAAGGGTGGACAGTGTGTCCTGTGACACCCTGGACTCCTGATGAGCCCTCTGCCTACCACCTCTAACACCCACTTGTTTGTTGTGATAGTGGACCAACGTGGCAAGAATTGGTGTAACTGACCCCCAACGAGGAGTGCAGTCAGGGACGGGACAGGTGAAGGGATGATGCCCCCAAACCGTCACTGTGCAGCTTTTGTGTGGGCACTGGCCACTGCAACTGGAAGGACACCACCACCCCTGCCCCCATCCTCACTTGGGGCCATGGCCACCGAACTTGGATTCTGGGTGTCAGGTCTGGTATACTGCCCTTGCTGGGGCTGCTGCTGAGGAGGCTGTGGCTGAAATGGCCAGTATGGAAAAGCCTTTTCCTTAGGCTTCTGTTTCTGGTCTTTCTGGGACAATGCAACAAAGTTAAGGGTGGCATTGAACTTCTCTATGTGAATGAGATGTCCTTCTAACCCAGGGCCAAAGGAGTCACTGCCCAGGAAAGGGACATAGGCCTGCTTATGCTGGGTGTCCACCATAAAGATGGACAGATGCAGCCAAGCCCTGAGATGCATGGAGAAGGCCACTGCAATGGCATGGGCACACAACTGCCCATGTTCAAGGGCATCTGGTGCTGGTACTTTTGGTCTTGGACCAACTTGTCAAATGCTGGTCAGCAGGGAGGTGAGGGAGGATCTCGCTGAGCACTACAAACAGGTAGTGTCAGAAGTTGACCATTATGGCAGAATAACTTGCCTGATGGAGACCCAAGGACACTGCAGCATACAACTTTTTAGCAGCACTGTCCCTCTTTTTGGACTCCTTGCCCCAAGGTTTGTCCTTGTTCCCTTGGCCCCTGCATTTGAGGTAGGCTGAATCAGTATCCAGTCCTTCAGCCGAAGGGGGGGGGGGTCGTCTGAGAACCTGAAAGAAACCTGGTAGGGACCACATACTTGTGGATCATACAGGTGGACGGTGCTGGCAAGGGTGCCGGATGCTGCCAAAGCTCCAGGGTTGGTCCCGAAATGGCCTCAGCCATGAGAAAGGAAACACCCTGAGATTTATCCCTAAGATGTCTGTGAAAGGGTAATTTTGTGGACAGGCTCCACAGGAACATTTGGACTCCAAAATTAGTCAGATTTAGACCCCAAATAACACCAGCCCATGGTCGGTGATCAACTCCTCGACTCAGCCCCTGAGTCCTGGAGGAGGCCATGGATGACCAATCCAGGTGATCAGAGGACACCTCAAAAATGGCCCTCGACCATTTCTCACTGTGGACCACCCGAGAATCCTCAGATTGGGTGATCTGTACTGACAACTGGCCTGGCAAGACAGTTGCCGACCAGGTCTCCTTGGTCTGAGCACCCTCCTTTGGCTGCAGTGACAGTGGCTCCACCTTCAGGAGTGGAAAAGCAGCTGTGGGGAGCACTTGCATTGCATGGACCGGCGAAGGCATAACTAGCAGCTGTTAGGTGACTGAAGGTCCAGGGGGTATAGCCCTACCATGCCCTGCAATGGCCTACTACTGCCACAGGAGCCCCTCATAGCACCGGCACATATTCCACCGGTGCCTCTCCTCACCTGAGGATGAGGTCAAAAGGGACACTTCCTAGTAGAGCGGGATCGAAAATGGGACTGCCTTAATTGAGACCTTGACCACTGACCCAACAGTTGATGTTGAGAAGTGCCCTCTGGCTGGTCATGGTAGATCACATGCCTCGCCATGTTAAGCAGGCGAGGCTTCTGGGGTTTGACCACTGGTAAAGGCTGCTCCTGAGGTGATCGGATCAGGGACACTCAGTCAGTGTGACTGGGTCATGTCCTAAGTGAGGATCAGGAGAACCGTATCTGGGAGAGAGAGAGAATCCTTGATCTTGTCCAACAGACAGTCGGCAGGTTCGAGGAGGATCTCCACAGCCTGCTCAATTGAAGTTGAGGCCAACAAGCCCAGAGGAGTGCTGAGGAGCTTTTGATCATCCCCTCAACTAAAGGAGTCTTGGTCACTGTCGAGCGGGTGGGGGAGTCGAGGGATCAGGAGAACCTCGATCTCTCGGGTCCCATGACCAGCACTGATGCCACTTATGTTTCTTGCCACAATTGACAGTCTCTCCTTCAAGGTCTGGAGGGCCATGCACATCTCAAGAAATACTTCCGTGAAGGACCCTCTGATGCTGGACAAATTTTATAATCTGTGTTATGTCCCTCATTTATGTTTTATGTTTATGATTGTCCAGTAAGGATTATATTTTAAAGCTGTATTAGGTTAGTGTTTTAATTATAGGAGGGTGTTGATCACAATCACATAAATTAATAAGATTTTACATAATTAAATGGCACGTGCCTCTGTGTGTCTATGTTAATTGACGAGATTATTTAAATGTGATGCAATTTGTTATCCGCTACTCTTGATAAAACATGTGAACAGTGTGAAACATTGTCATGTTGCCATTGTGCTGCTTATTTTAAACTTTTTTAATAAATGTGTTGATTTGCATCTTATGGCTAGTAAGAGCTTTTTTCCTGGATTGTGAACTAGGGCTTTTAATTCATGACTATTCCTATGTTTGCCCTTGTCATCCAAATATATATATTTTTAGCTATTTTTCTAGTTTTGAACATCTGCAATTTTTGGTCATGCTTGAAAGATTGCCAGGAGGAAAATGAGCAATGCATTCTCCATTATTTAGCAGTAGAAACAGAGTGCTGAATAGCCAAGAACAGAATGATACAATCTTGTTGACTCGCTTTTTTATTGGGCAGGTGAAGCAAACCCATTGCTTCAAAATGCTCAGGAAACAGCACAGAATATGACAGCAGAGACTGTAGATTCAAATGCAGTGTTACAACAATTGATGAAGCCTTTATCTGCCTGGAACGAATTGCCCTCCATGCAAGACGTCTCTATTAGTAACGCATGTCACTAGATGCCTACCTGAGTGTAGTTAGGATCTCCCATAGACTTCAGGTGACCAAGCAACAAACGTGCAGTACAGATCAGGAGCAATTCATGGAGAAAGGCAGCATCAGATGCTTCAGCTGTATTTGTCAAGCTAATACTGTATTGGAGGATGTTGCAGAAACTGAAGCTAAGGTTTGCTCTGAATTGGAAGCTTGTGAGTGGACTGTGAGTATGTTTTCTGACCATCCTTCTTGTGCTGAATACAGCAAGATTTGACAGGACATGATTAAAAAGACTGATAAAGTTATCAGCGCTCATAAGAGGAGAACATTTGAGAGAGATGCTAGAGATTATGAAAGAGGGACTATTTCTGACTGGAGTAAAAATCTCAAAATATAGGTGGAACTGTTAAAATTAAATCTATTCTGAAGAAATCTGGAAATGTTAGTGATATATCACCGACTAATAAGTTAGATAGGGAAAGTGGTGAGTCTGTATCGCTTTTTCAGAAGAGGACGATATGGCAGTTATATCACCTTCTCCACAGCAAGTGGTAATTGTAACATCAGTGCCACCCCGTCGCAGCTCCAGAATACAGTTTATGCATCAAAACCTAGAAGGAGGGGCATGGGTAGGAGCAAACAGGCCATATCACAAAGGACAGTTTCATTACTGCAGAAAAGAAACTCAGTGCAAGGACAATATGCAGAATCAGAGGGACAAGGAACATAAATAATGAGACAAAACACTAAATATGTTTCCAAACTGAGATACAACAGGAAATAAAAGGACAAGCATTAACTCGTTTAAACAATGAGCCTGTTGAATCTGGGACTGTGAATAATGAGTATGATGAGAATGTAAATGTTGTTTTAATTTATCCACATTTGTTCTGAGTGACATTGAGATTAAAGTGTTAAGTAAAGGGTAAAAATTTGTTCCCACCCAATCTGCAAATGCCTTTGAGACTTTGGTAGATTTTAATAGATTTATTAGAATGCTGAATTTGAGATTCTTTCTTACTAATAAGGATGGAAAGGGGGCTGACAATGATATCAAGGAAAGGGAATTGTTTCTTAATAGTGATAATAGGTGTTTAAAATAAATGAGTAGGAAGTCTCAATTTATGCCACAAATCAATCCTGTTGTTCAGATGTTTAGTAATTTATATGAAAGGGATCTGGAGAAATTGTTTTCTAATTTGCCAGCCCCACAGGATGTTATTGCAAGAAAGCAGAGTTTGCGGCAATTAAGCAATTAGGAGAACATAGTGCTATTACTATTAAACCAGCTGGGGCTCAGAATTTTATGACTGTGAAGTCCTTTCACAACTTTGAAATGAGGAGTTTTATACATTGTTACAAATAGACCCCACGCCTACCTTTAAAAGAGAGACTGATGAATTTATACATTAAACATGTGAGAGCCATGTTATCTCTCAGAAAGTTAGAGATTTTTTGATTGCAGACCATCCGGTTAAAGCTACTATTTATATTTTACCAAAATTACATAAAAATAGAGATCGCCTGTCCGTCCGATTATTTCAAGCACTTGCTGTTTACCGAACCGCTAGCTAAACATGTGGATGCCCATATTAAAGAAATTGCTGTTGGTTACCCAGCTTATTTTTGAGATAGCATGGAGGTTTTATATATTATGGAGCATTTAGCAATTACAGCAGATATCTTGTTAGTTGCACTAGATATTGCTTCTTTATATATAAATATCTCACGTACAGAAGTACTGGAATCTCTAGATAGAGCATTAACCAGGGTTGATATTTATACACGTGCATAAAATGTATTTCTGTGCCAACCAGTTAGGAAAGTTTTGACATGTAATTCATTTGTTTTTTTTTGGAAAAAAAATATTTACAATGTAAAGGAATAGCGCTGGGGCAGCTTTTCCCCCTAATTATGCAACTATTTATTTAGGGAAGTGGGAGAACATTGTTGTGAGAGACCCTGAGAAAAATCTGTTTGTTTTAGTTTACATATTTATACAGGCATTATACAGACAATATTATTTTATTATGGAAAGGGTCTGTAGGGGAACTATATCAGTTCGTTGAATATTTGGAAATGTCCAATTCCAATCTAAAATTCACGATAAGCTTTGACCAGGAGGAAATGCATTTCTTGGATGTCAAATCTGGTAAAGATTGTCAGAGTGGCCTTTGGATTTCTGTATTCTGGAAGCCAATGAACCGTAACTCCTTGTTACATTTCTCTATTTGCCAACCTAGGCATACTGTTAAGAATATCCTTGCATAATTGTAGTGATAATGGAAAGTCTATTGAGCAGGCTCAGGAGATGGCAGAATGTTTTAGACAACGAGGCTACAGGGGAGACGCCATTTTATAGGGGATGACATAGAGTTGCATAGACTAATAGAGATAATATTATTACTCTCTAAGCAGGTTATAGATAGGGACAGTCCAGATGTGAGTGCAAAAAATGACAACATTTTGAATTTTGTAACAGAATATTCTGGGCATGCAAATAAGATAGGGAGGATCATTAGATCCCATTAACACGTTTTGGGTACAGAGCCCAAATTACAGGATTTGCTAGATAAACCACCAAGGGTGGTTTACAAGCATGGTAAAACTATTGGAGATAGAGTGGTTAATAGTTATAAGAGGAAAAAATGTTAAACAACAGAGAATCGAGTGGCTTCCACCACCACCAACGGGTAATTTTATGCGTGGTTCTTGTATTTATTGTCCCTTCATGTTTAAGACTAATAAATTTGTTATTAAGAGAACAATGGATCTGAATTTTATATATGGGAATTTAATTGCAGTTCAAAATGGGTCATTTATATGGCTATTTGCACCATGTTTTAATACTGGTAAAACTAAAAGAAAATTAAAGCAGCAGTACTATGTAAAAAAAATGTGCATTTTCGAAAGTTTATTCCCTGTGCTCTGCTGTTCATGTACCTGGTACTCTTTCCCGCTGATATTGTATTATCACCCTGTAATTTGCTTAATTATCCTTTGTTTTTGTTTACATTTCTGCAACCCCGGCATGGTGCACTGGAACCTCCACTGCTGCCAACTGCAGATGTGTATGACTGGCAGTACTACACAGGGACATCGGGAGTGTTCAGCACAGGGTCCCACTGCAGTAACCAAAAGACCTGATGTGACCTGAAGGGGCAGCGCAACTGAAAATTAGTCAGCCAACATATTTATTGTGGTGCCACAACAATTCAAATAAATTGTAACTATCTAAAAAACTAAAGATCATTAGAAAAAAAATATTTACAGATATGGAAACTGAAACTATGGCCGCATGCTTCCCTCCAAAAAGCAGAATGTTGATAAATCACTTCCTGATTAGGTAGTACTGCTGCTTTAAAATAAGAATTGATGAACACATTAGTGCTATTGAAACATAGGAGTAAGGTGAATGCACTGGCCTGCCATATTATGAAAAGGGGTGGTACACACAAATTTAAGTTTATTGGACCAATGCAATTTCCACCTTTGATCACCAATATCTTCCTCTTCCTCTCTTTTGCCCCCCCCATACAAAACATGTAACATTTAAAAATGTGTTTTTTTTGTCCCTCATTTATGTTTTATATGTTTATGACTGTACTGTAAAAATTATATTTTAAAGCTGTATTATGTTAATGTTTTGATTATAGGAGGGTGTTGATCAGAGTCACATAAATTAATGTGGTTTCACATAACTAAATGGCACGTGCCTTTGTGTGTCTACTTTAATTGAAGAGACTATTTAAATGTGATGTCATTTGTCTGTTACTTTTGATAAAGTACGTGAACAGTGTGAAATGTTGAGCCATGTTGCCATTGTGCTGCTTATTTTAAACTTTTAATAAATGTGTTGATTTGCATCTTATGTCTAAGTACGATTTTTTTCCCTGGATTGTGAGCTAGGGCTTTTGATTCATGACGACAGCAGTATATAGGCCACCTAACTCAGATGAGGAGAACAGAGAACCGGGTACCATGATCTGGGAAGCTGCGAGTAAGGGTGAGGCTGTGATAGTGGGGGATTTCAATCTGCCTAAGGGGGACTGGAGGGTCCCATCCACAACCTGTGCCATGAGTCAGTAGTTTCTGGATGCAGCACAGAGCATGTTCTTGGTTCAGGGGGTCACTTAGCACACAAGAGAGGGGGCCATCCTGGATCTGGTAGTAATGAATGGGAAGCATTGTCCAAGACATCAGGGTGGAGAAGCCCCTTGGGGGCAGCAACCACCAACTGGTTTGGTTCAAAATGGACATGCTTAAGGAGCCTGCAAGTACTTGAACAAAGGTAACAGATTTCAAGATGATGAGGGAGGAGAGGATGGTGACCCTCAAAGCTGATACCCAGGACCAGATGGTATTCACCCGAGGGTATCGAAGGATCTGGTAGAGAAAATGGCATGGCTGATGGCAGATCTGTTTAACAGCTTGCTGGATATGGGGGTGGTGCCACAGGAGTGGAGAACTGCATATGTGGTGTCACTCCACAAAAGTGGGCCCAGAGATGACCCAGGCAACTACAGGCTGGTCAGTTTGACCTCAATTGTTGGTAAGCCTATGCAGACTATCCTTAAGGAGACAGTGGTTGGGTTTCCAGAGGGAAATGGGCTCCAGGCCAGGAGGCAAAACAGGTTCATGGCAGGAAGATTCAGTCAAACTAATCTAATTGACTTCTTTGACTGCATAACAGAGCAGCAGACAGGGTCCAAGCAGCTGACATACTGTACTTGGACTTCAGCAAAGCCTTTGACTCTATGCCCCATAAGAGGTTGATTAGGCAGTTGGAGGACCTACTGGCAGGGGCTAAACTAACTAGGTGGGTGGTAAATTGGTTGGGTGGAAGGATCCAGAGGGTCATAGTGGGGGGGGGGGGATCTCCAGTTCAAGGGAAGGCACCAGAGGGGTACCACAGGGCTCAGTGCATAGTCCAGCATTGTTTCCCGTGTTCATCAGAGACACTGGAGACAGCACAGAGGGGAGATCTGCCTCTTTGCAAATGACACCAAGCTCTGTGGGAGAGTAGATACCCGGATGGGATACAGGGTCTTAAGAAAGATCATGCCAGGCTAGAAAGGTGGTCTGGAATATGGTAACGCGGGTCTGATGTAGAGAATGCAAAATCATGCACGTAGGAAGGAAGAAGCAGAGGACCAATTACTATGGGGGTGGGGGGTGTCCAGGTCATCAAATCAGAGGAGGAGAAGGACTTGAAGGTAGTCATCCCCAGTGAACAGACACACTCAAAGTAGTGCAGGAAGGCAGCAGCTAGAGCAAACAAAATGCTTGTCTGTATGGGGTGTCACAAGTAGGCAGGAGGAGGTCCACCGTACAGATCCTTAGTGCTGCTACACCTTGAGTATGGTGTGCAATATTGTAGATCCTACTTCAGAAAGGATATAAACCTGCTCGAGACAGTCCAGAGGAGGGTGATGAAAACTGTCCAGGAACAGCAGGGCAAGGCATATGAGGACAGGCTAAATAATCTCAACATATACTCACGGGGTGTCATGATTGAAACCTTCATGTACCAAAAGGTATCGCAAATGAATACAGAGGATGACTTCTGTCTTAGTGGAAACAAAACCACAAGGGAAACTGTTATAAGCAGGCAGGGGGAGGTTCAGGAAGGAGGTCAATAGACATTTCTTCATGAAAGAGTGGTGAAGGGATGGAACAAACTACCAGAGGAGGTGGTCTCTCTGGAGACAGCAAATGGATTCAAGAGGAAATGGGACAGGGTGAAAGGGAGGGTCAGGGTTACTGGGGCTAGGACAAGAAAAGTGCACATGGTGGGGGTCAGGGTTGAAGGGGTGGGATGACAGAGCCCACAGTAGTTGTTGAGAAGGGGCTCTGCAATTCAAGGAGACTAGACAGATCAACAGGCCTACATCTTCCATGGACTACTTTCGTATGTTCATAGGTACTGTGGATAGTTTTTGTGTGTGTCTGTTTTAAAGCAGGTATACATTTAAAAATAAGGCTCTGTGCCCTGATACATAATTTCTCATGTATAAAAATAAATCTTATTACTACTTCCACTACTACTATTGAAATATAAGATTAATTACATTAGAATGTATATTTTAAAACATGTTCCTGGTTATTGGAAAAACTATTTAAAGGACAACTACAAACAAGTTAAAATATCCCTTATAACTAGACATAACCAATAAAATGCATTTTCCTAATACCTGTTTAGTGAGATACTTAAAACAAATGGGGGCTCTATAACCTGTAATTGATGGTGCTGACTGTTACCATCTTGCAGCCCTATGACACATTTCCACTGTTAGCACTAGGCAGATACATACAGCTGACTAATGGCTGGTTTGGCAATGCATAATGTGACAGGCAGGCACATGTGGTTAGACTGCGACATGGCAAAACGCAGCACCACTGACTGCACGTTATAGATCCTTCATTTGATTACATCTGACCATACAACAGGCAGTTCACCTGTTTAAGTGGTGGGTAAAACATCCACAAGGCTATAAGGCATCTATTCTTAGGATTTCTATGCTGCACAGTAGCCTAAGGACACTAGCTATTAGCACTGGGTATGTTGAGATTTAAGTTTAGACCTGTACTTCAGAGCGGTGCTATTTCATATGGTAATCTGTGCAGTGTGTTGCTGTAGTTAGCTCAACATAACACCTATAACTTACAGCATGTAATCTAAAAAGCATTACTACACAATAAGAATCTCTACATGACAAAGGATGTTATACTATTTTACAGGAATTTGCCTAGGTCAGATGTTTGGATACTGTACTTTTCACATTTAGTCTTGGAGTTGGGAAAACAGCCTAGATCTTATTTACTGGAAAGATCGGTCAGACCTAAATGGATTAATGTATATGTCAGTTACCAAATCATTTTGCCCCTGCCTCCCACATCCACCCAAGCAAGCCTTATGGTTTTCATAATTATATACAAATTGACTGAAAATCTAATGACAGAACAGTAAAAAGAAGAGGTGTCACAAAAATATACTTTGATGCTAAAGTCATCATCATTATTAAAAAAAATCTCATTATTTTGTGAAACTCACAAGAAAGAAAAGCACCACCCTCCAAAAAATGAAAACAGCCAAGAATTTGAGAAGTCTGTGAACATCTCTGCCACACATTTTAATGCTCTGGTCTGCCTTCTTATACTATACAAGTTAACCGCAAATATATTAGTTTTCAAAACCGAAGGCTGTAAGCACCTTATATTCTAATGTGCATTACAATCCCTAATTAAATTCCAATTTGCTTTCCCACCTTTAAATCTCTATAAACAACATTCTTCTCTGAATGCAAGTAATCCAACGCTGAGACAATCTCTGCACCATAAAAGCGTGCGCGGTCCTCAGAAAAGACCCGCTCTCTTGACAGGTGGAAGAACAACTGAAATGACAAGAGATTCAATATAAAATGACTGTACCAATCTTTTCTTTTAATTATGTTTTTATTGTTCTGTAACTGAAAGCAACAAACAGTCCATCATGGCAGAAATATCAAGGTTTACAGCAGTATACCATCTAAAGGCACCATGCTAGTTGTGCAATAATACAACCTGTGACTGCACAACTGGCCACAAAATGTGATACCATGTCGCAGGTGAGAAGAAATCAAAATGTAGCCTATATGTTTAGAAATAATATATATTTTTAAAAGCCAGTACACTGCATGAAATTAATATTAACTTTTAAAAGTAGTCAACAGTTACTTTTTATATACAACGTAATTTTTCTTTCCTCTTTTGTAACTAGAAGAAAATATCCCTGACAGTACTAGGTGTAATGTAGTGTTCGGTCATCTCTGAACACCCTGCTCCTGTCTCTAATCATTTGTCCCTGCCTTTCTCCTGTCCTCTTCCAATGTGGTCTTTTATCCTAACTGCCCTCTACATAACTTCACAATGACACCCATGTATCTTCAGCATAGCTGAATATTTAATGCTTTGATCTTACTGGAGCATATTGCAATTCTAAGTGTTGTACATTATATAAATGCACACAGTATTTATTGTGAATGTAACCTTGTACCTAAAACCACAAGTTTGTGCATAATGCAACCATTCAACTCTGCTGCTGTACCCTGCACCCCATAGACCGCTTGATAACTTCGTTACATCACCCAAAGTAATCTATTCTGGAGTGTACAACTCCTAAATAATACATAAATACAGAAACTAACGCGTGGAACAGTACACTGCCTGGAGGCTAATCTGTTTAGCCCTATTTCCCTTCAAAGGTCATCAGTACTGTGGCTTCCATGACTGTAACATCACAAGTGACCAAGAAAAGTCAATCACCTTCTGCCAAGCTTGGTTACTAGTGATGTCAAAATGAGTCAGGTCACAATTCTGATGAGGTATGATGGGGACTAGAACTAGATACCATATATGTCAGCCATCCAGGTAAAATACTGCTCTACACATCACACCTCAATAATTTTCACTGCAAAAAAAATACCTTTATGCACAAGTTAGGGTTGCAGCACAAAATGTAAAAAGTAGGTAAATGCAACATTAGAGTAACAAGTCCACTGAGTCTTGTTGAATCTGTGCTCCTCTGGGTTTTATGGATAACACAAGGCAGCACTAGTGCCATGCTAACTTCAGTGTTTCCAAGCATCAGCGCAGAGAGACCAGTTCCCCACTCATGTGGGGAGGGGAGTGCACCAGGGAACGCTAAGGTGTATATACAAAAGTGAAACTATTCAAAAGAAAAGTTACCACACCTGAAGCTAAAAGAGACAGAGAAACAGCTGTTTATAACATCTTACTGCTTACTTTATTTAAACATGGCGCCAACAGTGGATAAAAGTGTAATACACTCACATATCTGTGCTGGCAATGGATGTACTACGTCGCATGTGATGTTTCGCCCAAAAGCTACTGGGCTTCATCACAAATGACGTAACTGAGCTATCTGTGTCTGTCTCGTTTAGCTTCAGGTGCGTTTACTTTTCTTTTGCACAGTATTAACATGTGACTGTTGTTTCTCTGCTGTACAGTGCCACATTTAGGGCAACACCAATACTGCAATGCATTATCATTCAAACTCCAAGGAATGCAACATCATACATTCAACAAGACTCAAAGGACATTTTACCCTAACAATGTATTTCCCTACTTTTTTACATTTTCTACTGTAATCCTAACTTGAGAATTAATGTATTTTTTTTTTTGCAATACATCTTTTGCCTTTTTGAGATAGTACCCATAGCTGTAGCTGGCTTCGTGCTGGCCATGTGTGAAGTACAGTGGAGCCATCCATGATACAATGCAGTGACTTACAGTAAATGACGTCACAAAACACTGAATAACAAAAGGCTTAACTACCACTGAATTGCACTGTTCCTGAAGTATATTGCAACGTTCAGTGACATACTGCAGCATTACTGCATTGAATCCTGGCTGGCATTGCTGTAGATGACCCATGGGGCATTGCCCTAGACCTCTATCTTGCTTCATGCATGGCCTTACCAGCCATATGTGAAGCAGCTGTTCTGCCAGGTATGTGCAGCTTGATTGAAATTGATGTGGGGGAATTAAGCCTGTGTGCACATGCAGTTCACTTTTTTGGACTTAGCTGATTTCTGCAGTTTTTTTTATGTTTATCTGCACACTTACTGCATCTCTTGTGGGTATAAGAGTGAATTCTTGAGAACTTTGTGTGATAGAACTGCACAGCGAAGCTGAGCAGTTCTAGCACACTAAGGACTTGAGAAAAAACTCAACCATGAGAGACACAGGAACTGTACACAAACATAAGAACTCATGGTAAATATTTCAGTTTTTCTTTTGTTAAATACAACTGGAATTTAAAAAAAACTGACTTTGTAGAAAATTGGAGAAACACTGTGTAATGAAATAGACTATGCAAACTGCACTTAGAATTGTAGAATTTTAAAACGGTTTGCATGAAATAACCTCTTGTAGGGGAGAGGAAAAAAAAAAAAAAAAGAGTACTGTCAATGTTTAGAAATAAACAATCTTGACTGGCCAAGAATGATGTCACTGATTATAATCTTTATTTTACTTTTAACTTTAAAATTTTTTTAAATATTTGTCAACAAATATTTATATAATCTTCAACCCTGAAAGTACAGTTACGTAAGAACTTACCGTATCAGGACGTCTTCGAGGGAGGCTCTTGCAGTAGATATTTACCATTAAGATTGCACTCCCTGGCATCAGGACCACATGGAAAATTTTAGCGGCAGTGTGTGGCAGGGGACGGCCCACCAATGTCACGTAACCAGCGTCAGCGTGACCCTATATAGTGGGCAGTCCCCGGCCCGCCCTCCAGTTCACCCACCGGAGATCTTAGAACAAAGTGACAGGAGAAAGGAGTGGGCTCCTAAAGCCTAAGTAAGGCTGATAGGAGACGCAGTAGCAGAAAAGCTGGGGGAAGGAGGGAAAGATATCTACGGCAAGAGCCTCTCTCGAAGATCTACCCTTACAGTAAGTTCTTACATAACTATACTATCTGACTTCGAGAGGGCTCTTGCAGTATGTATTTACCATTAGGACCGAGTCCCAAGCAGTGTAAATCAGACAAGTCTGATGCACGGGAAGCCAGAAAGAGCTGCAGATACACAGGGAACTATGAAAGGAGGCCCTGAAGGGCAGCTAGTCCAAAGACAGCACTGCACCTAGAGGCAATGTCTAGGCTGTAGTGTTTCATGAAAGTGTGGATGGAGCTCTAAGTGGCTGCAGCAGAAATGTCAGAAGCAGACATATTTTTGTAACAAGCAGCAGAAGCAGCCATGCCTCTGGTAGATTGCCCTTTGACTTTCCCTGGCAAAGACTTCTTGTACTTCTGGTAGCAGAAAATAATGCAGTTTGCCAACCATTTGGACAAACACTGCTTAGAAACAGTGGCACCCTTTCTTTTGGGTGCAAAGGAAACGAAAAGCTGATATGTTTTACAGACTGACCATCTGATTTGTATAGTACCACAAAATTCTGCTAACATCTAAAGTGCGAAGAATTGCCTCTCCCGGTTAGAGTACTCAGGTTAATACACCAGTAGTTAAATGATCTGATTCAATGTAACCCGGAAACCATTCTAGGTAAAAACTTAGAATTAGTTTGTAGAGCCACCTGGTCTCTGTGAAAGATCAGATAAGGCTCCTTACACATCAGGGCCTGAAGCTTGGAAATCCTTCAAGCAGAAGTAACAGCAACTAAAAAGAGCACTTTCCATGACAGATAGCACATGTCACAACTTGTGGCTGGTTCAAAAGGAGGCAAAGTGAATTTCTCTAAAATAAAATTCAAGTCCCACAGTGGAGCAGAATTACGCACAGGGGGGTTCAGGTGGAGAATTCCCTTCAGAAATGTTTTGGAAGCCTCCAGTTGAGCAACAGTTTTGCCTTCCACCGGAACGTGGTAGCTGGAAATGGCTGAAAGGTGTACCTTCAAAGAAGAGTAACTCAGGCCTAGGTCAGAGAGATGCAGGAGATACTCCATGACCTGAGGGATGGGACATGAATAAGGGTCCCAACCTTTTGAGGTGACCCAGATGGAAAATCTCCTCCACTTCACAGCATAAGTGGTTCTTGTGGAAGGCTTCCTGGCCTCCAGGAGGACTTGGACTACCCTAGGTGAAACACCAAAACACGAAGCGGCTATGTCAGAAGGTGCCATGTGTGGAGGTGAACGGACTTCAGCCCTGGATGGACCAGCATGCCCTCCTCCTGGGACAGGAGGTCATAACAGAGAGGTAGAGGAACTATGGGTTCCACTGCCAGTTGCTGAAGAAGTGGAAACCATATTTGGTGAGGCCAGTGAGGGGCGATCAAGATCATGCAAGCCCCTTCTGCTTGCGGCTTGAGCAGTACCTTATGCAGAATCGGAAAGGGAGGGAAGGTGTACAAGAACCTCCCTGTCCAACAAAGAAATAGTGCATCTCACCAAATAACACCAGGCCCTGGAACGAGCAAGCAAACCTTGGGTAGTTTTGCGTTGCATAGGGAGGCAAACAGATCGAGATCTGGATGACCCCACCAGCTGAATATGTCCTCGACCACTGATTGGTTTAGTTCCCACTCATGAGCCTTAGCCTGGGTACGGCTGAGGCTGCTCTCTAGGACGTTCTGGTGCCTGGGACATGCACTGCCATGAGGGAGCTCTGATGCTAAATTACCCAATACCAAACTCACATTGCCTCCCTGCAAAGGGGGTACAACCGAGTGCCCCCTTGCGTGTTCAGGTACCATACTACACACATATTGTCCATTTGGACCAGCAGAAGACCTGGGCTTAGGAGGTGCTGAAAGGCCTGTAGGGTGTACAACACTGCCCACATCTCCAGAATATTTATGTGCAGGGAGAGCTCTGACTGAGATCACAGACACTGTGTCCTGTGGTTCTCTAAATGTGCCCCCCAACCCAGCCTTGAAGCATCCGTGGTCAGAGTCTGGGTGGGGGTAGGAGGCTGAAAGGGGACACCTTTGCAGAGATTGTTGATATCCTGCAACCAAAGGAGGTCCTATGGCATTGATCCTGAGACCATGATATTGTGAACAGGTTGTTCGATCTCTGGTCCCACTGAACCCTGAGCATCCGCTGCGATATCCGCATGTGGAGCCTGGCTGCAGGAACCGTAGGAATGGCTGCTGATATAAGGCCAAGGAGGTGCAGCACCGACCTGGCAGAAACGCCATGACTGGAAGCCACAAACTGTGCCTGGCACTGCAAGGTTTCTGCCCTGTCCAGTGGGAGACAAGTCTGACCCTGAACCATATTCAGCACCATCCAAATAAACTGCAAATGCTGGAAGGGGGTAAATTGAGACTTGGGATAGTTCACTGTAACCCCCACTTGGGCAAATAAGTCCATGGTAGCTGAAAGGGAGAGTTCCAGCTATTCTCTCAATGGGGCTGAGATCAGCCAATCATCGAGATATGGAAAGATATAGTGGCCCTGACGCCTCAGAGCCGCTGCCACTACCGCTAGGCACTTGATAAAAACTCTGGGTGCCAAAGATAGGCCAAAGGGAAGGGCCTTGAACTGGTAGTGTTCCCCCTGAAAGGAGAACCTGAGGTAGTGGCGGTGGGCCTGAAAAGCAGCTATGCGCAGGTAAGCATCCTGCATGTCCAGGGCACAGAGCCACTGTCCCTTGTGTATCAGGGGCAGCAAGCCTGGAAGGGTCAGCATCCGGAAACATTTGTACTCTATGTACAGGTTCAAGGCACTGAGGTCTAGTACTGGGTGTAAATTCCCGTCTTTTGGGGGACCAGGAAGAAGTGAGAGTAGTATCCCCTTCCTACCTGGTTTGGAGGCACTGGCTGTATGGCTGCTTTTTGCAGAAGAGCCTCTGTCTCCTCTCTGATCAAGAAAATGTGCACTTTTGGATAATGTGAGTGACCCACAGGGTTGTCTTGGGGTCTCTCTCCAGAAACTGTAATGTGTGGCCTTGAGATACCAGTTGCAGGACCCATGAGTCTGTGATGATCACCTCCCATCCTGCCAGATGACCAGCAAACTTTCTGTCCACCAGTTCCTCCGACCGTAATAGAGGAGGAGGAGGAGAGGAGGTGGACCATGAGTCAAGAGGCAGAGGGAGGGTTGGGGAGGGCTGCCCTGGAAGCTCTCTAGCTCTTAGCTGGAGGGGTGACAATGGCTGAGGGAGCCAGATGTTTGGTTTGACGTCTGGCCTGCTGGTGTTGTTCTGCATGCCATCTTTGTTGGCAAAGAAAAGGCTGTTTGGTCTTGTAGCCAGTGCAATACATAGTCTGCACTGAATGTAAGGCTTTCCCCCTGTCCTGAAGGTTTGTAATGGTGTCTTGGGCATCTCCCCCAAAGAGGACAGAACCCCGGAAGGGGGCATCCTGGATGGGTGCCTGGACATCAGGCACCAGCCCAGAAACTCTCAGTCAGGAATACCTCCTCAGGCTGACAGGGGCCATACCCCTAGCCAAGAAGTCAACCGCATCATAGATCACCCTCTGAGAGTGGAGACAAGCAACCTTAACTGACCTAATTGTGTCAGAGAGCATTTCCTTTACTTCAGAGTCCGGCATGGCCTCAATAACCGGCTCCAACTTGCAAAAAAGAGACTTTTGGAACACCAACATGTGGGCCACATGGTTTAGAGTGAGAATAGCCAAGGTGGTAGAGGAAAAAAAACTTCTGCCCAAACTTGTCAAGCTGCTTTGGCTCCTTATTAGGCGGAGAAGTGCTCATGTGTTTAGGTTTAGCGGATTGGTCGTGGGCCGCGCTAATGACCACTGAGTCCATTTTAGGGTGGGCACTCAGATGGTCCTTTCCCTCTGGCTTACAGTAGGTCCTATCTGCCTTCTTGGCTATGGCAGGAATGGACGAAGGCATCAGCCAAATGGTAGAGGCTAAGTCCTCATGAGGCTCCAATCAGGGAGGTATGAAGACTGGAGACAACTCCGGCATATCCAAATGCTCGGCCAGTCTCTTGCACTTGGGGTTCTGATTGTCAGATTTCCACTCATAGGCCTCCACAATCTTCTTGAGGAGGTCCATGAATGAGGGTCCTAAGGAGGAGACTCTGGTCATTCTTTAGACTTAGGCTCGTCAGATGGAGGAGTCTCAAAGCCAGAAGGTGAGGCGGAGGAACTGGAATCCAAGACCGACTCAAACGAGTGAGTCCGGACTGGAGATCAAACCCTGGTGTGGGGGGCCTCCGTAAGAGTAATAGGAGGCCTGCACTTTTCAGTGGCGGAAGTGACCCCTTTCGTCAGGCCTGACGTGGAAGGGTGGGACTCCACCGATGAAGGAGACCTAGGCATCAGATCTGGGCGCGTCAGAGTAGAGGCTACCACTGGATGACGACTGTCCAACTCTGACACCAACTGGGACTTGGTCTCGGCCCACTAGGACTGGAGGATGGCCCTGAAGTCTGCCTGAGGCTGGGGAGGTGGAGGTGGTGGCAGTGGAGGTTGGTAAGCCAGCTGAAACCCAGGGGCATATCCTGTTGTCAGGTATCCTGACGTCTGGTACCCTGATGGCGGAAACCTGACAGCAGGTACCCGATGAAGGGGGACCTGGCATCTGGTACCCTGGCAGAAGATACCTGGGGGTAGTGTAATGCGGTGGCTGGTAGCCATGCATCTGGAAGTCCAGCAATGGCCCCAACGGAGGAGCCATAGGGCCAGACGGTGGACCCTGTGGAGGCCTGAAACATCAGCAGGAAGTACCCAACTGTAGATAGTCAGGCAGAGGACCACTAGGGACTGAGCCTGATGATGGTCCGGAGAGTCCTTCCAGCAGAGGCGGGGAGGTGGAGGGCCCTGAAGGGGGAGCCCGGGGTGGAGGGTACGGAGGACTGACCAGGAAATGCACAAGGAGGTCAGGCTGTGACCCAGAAACAGTACCATCAGGCTGACATCCTTCTGACACTGGCTCTGGGCACTCAGGAGAGGCTGAAGGGGGAGGAGGAGTACCCAGATCGGGTGAGCCCACTGGGAAGTGCTGTGACTAAAGCAGCAGAGGGCACTGGGTAGTCCCATTGGGCCTTTTGTCAGAGCCTGACGGAAGAGCCTGGGCTGTGCGGATGTCGGGAGAATGGATATCCGGCTTATAAGCCATGGCTGGGTGGTCACCGGGGCCTCCAGTGCCTGGCTTATCAGCCTAGGCTGGGTTCATGACAGAGGTTCCGAAGAGTGACTTAGCCTCACCAGCAGACTTAGACCCTTTGGTTATGAGGGGTCTAAGCATGGCAGGAGCCTTAGACTCGGCTGAGACAACCACCGCCACTGTAACCAGTGGTGGCGGAGGGACCAAGGGCTGCTCCTGGGATGAAGCAGACTTGTCTGAAGTGGTGCCCTTCCCGGAGAAAAAGGACCACTGGTTGTCCGCAGTTCCTGCAGGGAGCCATGGGCAGGAGGGGGATCTGTCCTGGTCCTGGTGCTTCTCCTTGTCCTTCTGTCTCTTGTGTCACTGCAAGTCTGAGGAAGGGGAGGAAGATGCACGCCGCAGTTTTTGCAACTCCTTCTCAATCGATGCCATTTTCAGCTTCAAAACATGGGCCTTGAGGGCTTTCTGCCTGCGTTTCTGTGTGGCCTGACTGAAGTTCAGGCAGGCCTCACAGTCCTTGGTCTGGTGTTCCGGGCCTAGGCAGAAGAGGCAGAGGGAATGGTCGTTCTTATGCGGGAGTTGCATACCGCAGGAATCGCACTTGTTCTTATGCGACTTGGGAGGCATTGGAGAAGACATGCACAAAAATATTTATTAAAAGAGATGAGAAATAAAGAAAGAGCTAAGATGAATACTCATCCAAAATGGTGGTCGAACTGTAACAGCACTCTCCGCAAGGTCCAACGTGCACAGGTCGATGGTAGGAAAGAACTGAAGGGAAGGCCGGGGACCACCCACTATATGGGGTCACGCTGATGTCGGTCACGTGCTGTCAGTGGGCAGTCCCCCACCAGACACTGCTAACTAAAGTTTTCCGTGTAGTCCCTACCCCAGGCGCAGTCCTAATGGTAAATACCTACTGCAAGAGCCCTCTCAAAATAAGATCATACAAGAAGTTGCCACTTACATGGTCTTGAGGGCGGGAGGTAACTTGCATTAGTGAAAATTTGGTGACAACAGTATTAAAAAAAGAATAAAACTTATGAGACAAAAGAAAATTGAGGTAAAAAAAAAAAAAACTAAGTATCTGCCCACCCATAGTTTGCAGTTTTTCAGACTGGTCGCTGGCCGAGGTGAAGGGAGGGTTGTGCCAATTCCCCATCTAGGGACCTAAAACATAATTTTTTGAGTGGGTGAGGGTGCCAGAGGGTGGATGGGCAGGGGTTATTTTTACTTTGGGGGAGGAAGAAAGACAGGCAGTGGTGTGATGATGGAACCAGAGGTGGGAATGGGCTGATGAGCACCAGTAATTTTAGTAGCAGTAATAAATAATTTCATACAATGACTGCGAGAATAAAATTTTGCTAATACACACATTTATTTTCATTTGTGATAGGCCTGAAGTGGAAATAATTTATGCAATGGGGTGGAGATAAATCTCCACTGATAAATGGTGTTATGTGATAAAACGACTGATGACGTGCTTACTATGTGTATAAATGTGAAATCTCACATTTATACACATAGTAGACACGTCATCAGCTGATTTATACACACAGTAGACATGGCATGGAACCGCCCCCCATTCAGCCGGCACTACATGGACTCAGTTTCACTTTCCCACTGACACACATGCACTCTCTCTAGCCTGACATGGGCATTCACCACAGCTGCATGACATGGCTCCTGCTTCAGCCACCCTTCCCTCTACCCTCAGAGTGGCACCTCCAGCAGCCACCGCCCGTCCAGTTATGACCTCCCAGTCTGGATTACAATCTCCTCGGCTACAGCCTCAGGACGCCCCGACATGGATGTTCACCACAGCTCCACGATGCAGCATGTGCTTCAGCCGCCCCTCCCTCTACCCTCGGAGCGGCATTTCCAGCAGCTGCCGCCCAGTTACGGCCTCCCAGCCTGGATTTCAGTCTCCTCGGCTACAGCCTCAGGACGTCCCCACAGCTCCACAATGTGGCTCCTGCTTCAGCCGCCCCTCCCTCTACCCTTGGAGTGACACCTCCAGCAGCTGCCGCCCACCTGGTTACGACCTCCCAGCCTGGATTTCAATCTCCTCAGCTACAGCCTCACGACACCCCTGACACGGGAGTTCACCACAGCTCCACGACGCAGCTCCTGCATCAGTTGTCCCTCCCTCTACCCTCAAGAGTGGTACCTCCAGCAGCCACCACCCGCCCAGTTATGGCCTCCCAGCCTGGATTTTAATCTCCTCGGCTACAGCCTCAGGATGCCCTTGACACCGGCATTCACCACAGCTCCACGACGCAGCTCCTGTTTCAGCCTCCCCTCCCTCTACCCTTGGAGCAGCACCTCCAGCAGCTGCCACCCACCTGGTTATGGCCTACCAGCCTGGATTTCAATCTCCTCGGCTACAGCCTCAGGACACACCTGATACGTGCATTCACCACAGCTCCATGACGTGGCTTCTGCTTCAGCTGCCCCTCCCTCTACTCTCGGAGTGGCACTGCCAGCAGCCGCCGCCTGCCCGGTTACGGCCTCCCAGCCTGAATTTTAATCTCCTCGGTTACAGCCTCAGGACGCCCTTGACACAGGCGTTTACCACAGCTCCATGACATGGCTCCTGTTTCAGCCTCCCCTCCCTCTACCCTCAGAGCGGCACCTCCATCAGCCACCGCCTGCCCCAATACAGCCTCGCAGCCTGAATTTCAATCTCCTCAGCTATAGGTATGCCGACCTACTGCGCTACTAATTTAATTTCTTGACACTTCCTCCTACAACTCTCCAACTGGTTCCCTTACCAGCCAGCAACTCCCTGATTGGTCACTTCCCATGAGCCTTGGCTTTGAACTCCTTCTACCCCTCTTGGCTTCCTGGGCATTTCTCTTTTACACTTTTTTTAAAAAAAGGTCAAGTGTTTTGCCAGTGTATTCCTGCTAGGCTAGCCATTTCTGCAACAGCATTAGCGACTGTTCAGGTTTACTGTTTATTACTGAATTTTGCATTCAACTGAACTGTAATTGCTGATTTGGTTTTCCTGCCTCTCTCTAGATCTCTCTCTGTGCTTTCTCTCTCTATCCCTAAGACCTGTACCTCTCTTCCTCTTCCTTTAATCTCCCTGAAAAAAGAAAAAAAAAAACACTCTCCTACTTTCAGTGCTGACCCCTCCGCCCCTTCTCTTAGCCATTTCTACTCCCCCCCCCCACTCTTGCCTCAGACCTGGTATTGCCAGCTCCCCACTTACTCTAGTGCTCCCCCCTCTATCCGCCCGCCCCCAGATTAAGGTCCGCTTTCAGCAGCCAGGTATTAACTTGTCTCCTTCTCCTACACAGCCTCAGGATGCCCCTGACATGGACATTCACCACAGCTCCATGACGTGGCTCCTGCTTTAGCCTCCCCTCCCTCTACCCTCGGAGCAGCACCTCCAGCAGCTGCTGCCCGCCCAGTTACAGCCTCCCAGTCTGGATTTCAATCTCCTCAGCTACAGGTACCGCTGACCTATCGTGCCACCGATTTAATTTCTTGGCGCTTCTTCCTGCAACTCTCCGACTGGTTCCCTCACCAGCCAGTAACTCCCTGATTGGTCACTTCTCGTGAGCCTTGGCTTAGAACTCCTTCTACCCCTCTCGGCTTCCTGGGCATTTCTCCTTTACACTTTTTTTTAAAAAAGGTCAAGTGTTTTGCCAGTGTATTCCTGCTAGCCTAGCCATCTCTTTCCCGACAGCACTGTGTGATGGCTCCCCCCACCCTATTTGGACTCTAACTTATGTAGCTGGTGGAGGGCACATGACCACTGTGGCAAAATTTACTAAGTACTGAGTTTATCAAAAATAGGTTACACAAGCTGTAGACCAGTAGGCACTAGTCCAACCTGTAACCAGTACACACTGCTAAGACTTTAGCTCCTCCCTTTCTCTCTCTCTCTCTCTCCTCTCATTTCCTGGGGAGCTTGAACTGCTAACACGTTTGTTCACTTCACTGCTTACCTTCAGTACTTATTTTTAAACTGCCCTCGACCAGCCCTCCTCCTTGTCATAGTATGTTGCCTGCTAAAATAAACTGCCCATTATACCTTGCGCTCTTTTCTATCACACTTCTCACCTCTTTACCCTTTCACCCAAGCCACCTTAAAAATCCCATATTAACTCTCCATGACTATTCCTTTCCTCTACTTCTAGTTTCCATGATTCCATCCACAGGGTCCCCAGCTCCCTTCCTCCAACTTTGGTCTCACTTACCCTTCTTACCCTGTCATTTCCTCTCATCTGTTCCCAACTCATATGCAATTCTGCGCTCCCCAACTATCCTTTCTGCCTCGTCTCCCTACTTGGCTACTCTTACTAGCCCAGCCTCAACTAAGTCATGGTACAAAAGTTCTAAGCTTCATTTTATAATCATCTCTCTACTCCTACTATCCACAGGGGATATAAACCCCAACCCTGGTCCCCCTACATCTAACACTGCCATCTACCTCCCCATGCTTGCCCTCTCCTGCCCCTAGTATGCCCAGTCTCCCTTGTGGACTAAGACTCATTCACCTGAACATACGGAGCCTCCTCCCAAAACTAGTATTACTTCAACCCTGCATGCAAACGCTGGCCCCTGATCTCCTCATTATATCGGAAACCTGGTTAAACAACAAATCTCCAGATCAATCTCTTTCTATACCTGGTACATCATCACCCGGCAAGTCCGAGCAACTAGGGGCGGTGGCATAGCTATCTACACCTCAACCTCTATTCATACTACCCCGGTCCTAACGGCATCGGTACCAGCAGCTTATGAGGCCCTCGTCCTCAGGCTTCACATGTCCCATTATGTCCCTATCTGTGTCGCTGGGATATACTGCCACGCAGGCCTCCCCCCAACTATTGCCTCTAACCTTCTCACTGAAATCTCTTCGCTCACATCCAATGATGAGCTATATATCCTAGATGATTTTAACCAAAACTGTCCTGACCCCTCCCAAAGCAACTTGAGAAACAACATCACAGTCCTTAATCTAACCCGACTGATTCGTGAGCCAACCCGCCTAAACACAAAAACTGGCAACCACTCAATTATAGATTGGGCCTTAAACTCCCACAAGCACAGAGTTATTGAATCAGGCCTCCTCCCTGATACTTCTTCGCACATGCAAGTCCTTAGATCTCACCCTCCTAAATGACCTAGCCCAAATCGGCTGGTCACCTATCCACTCTGCAACCTCAATGAATGAAGCCCTAGCCTACTTCCAAGGCTGCTTTCTTGACATCTGGGATAAGCACATACCCGTCAAGCAAACGCGAGTATGTGGTAACCACCTCCCGTGGATCACACCTCAACTACTGGCGTGTACGTGAGATTGCAATCGAGCTTGGAAGGCACACAAAGTCCGCCAACTGGGATAGATATCGGGCCTTTAGGAACACATACTCAAAGGCAACATGACTAGCCAAGTCTGAATACTTTAGGTCCACCTTTGATGCTAAAATCCCAACCCCAGCATCTCGTCAATAATGTTCTTACATCCGACCACCTCTCTGCTGCTACTGAATTCAACTCATACTTTACTTCCTGTGCCTCTGCCCTCCTAGCTTCACTCCCCACTGCCAAATCGGTCATGCCTGCCCACAATAACTCCCACACTAACTCACCCACAGGCAACCTATTCTCCTTCTCACCAGTCGCACCTTATGACACTCTAAAATATCTCCTCGCTTTCAATCCTTCTAAAGGCTCCTCCCCTGATGGCCTTGATCCTAAGCTCCTGTTCCTCTCTGCTTATGCTATTTTCTCACCGCTATATGCCTTACTGAATCTCTCCTTCTCAACTGTCTCAGTCCTTGACTCCTGGAAGCATGCCGTAGTTCTCCCCTTACCAAAGGGAGGTGACCCCTTCAAGCCTATGAACTACTGGCCAATTTCTCTACTATCCATCCTCGCCAAGCTCCAGGAGCACCTGGTCCTTTCCTAACTCTCCACTTACCTCTCTGACTCACCCTTTTTCACACCTTACCAATCTGGGTTCAGGAAACATCACTCTATGACCACTTCCCTACTCAGGCTCACCGATTCCATACGCTTAGGTATGAACAGTGGTCTAATTACCCCACATCTTTGTCGACCTCAGCAAGGCTTTCAACACGGCTTCCCACCTCCTCCTCCTTCTAGACAATTTGCAGTCTGCTGGCCTGTCAGAGTCAGCCACAAACTGGTTTAGCTCCTGCCTAAAGGGCAGAACACAGCGAGTCAGAACTACTGATTCCATTTCCCCCCTCTCCAGATAATCGCTGGAGTTCCCCAAGGCTCTGTCCTTGGCCCCTTTTCTTCTCCATATTCCTTAATGACCTCCTGCCCATGTGTACCTCCTCCTCCTCCATCCACATGTATGCGGACAGCACTTATTTTCTATTCTGGCCAGTCCACAACTGATATCGCTTCCAATCTCCAGCATGACTTTGAGGAAGTTCAGCTTTGGTTAAGCTCTCATCAACTCTCCCTAAACACCAAGAAAACAGTCTCCATGATCTTTGGCACTATGCAGAGACTTGCTAGGCTATCCAAATTACCCTCCTTCCACACCCTTGACAGTTCTACTCTTGAGGGCACCTTCTCCTTCAAGTATCTCAGGGTCTGGTTAGATCAGCACCTCAACTTTTCTGAGCATGTAGATTCCATCCTGAAAAAGTTGCACCTTCAAGTTAGGAGCCCTTTACGGGAACCGAAGCTGCCTGCCTCCAGAGGCCAGGCGGGACCTTGCCAAAAAATGATGCTACCAATCTTCTACTTGTAGTCTACAGTGCCGCACCGAAGACATCCGTAACCAGATTGGACACCCTTTTCAATGCTTTCTGCCACTTCGCTCTTGATGCCCCACCCTCCACTCACCACTGTGACCTCTATTGCTCCTTAGTTTTTCCTTCCCTGGAAAACCGCTGTCTTGCCCACTGCATCAAATATGCCTCTAAATCCCGGTTCTGTTCACTTCCCTCCTACTTCTCCTCACTGACCCCTCATCCCTCTGCTCCTCACATTCTCAGATCTAGTGACACCCACATTCTAAGCATCCCCCAGTGTACCACTTCAATTGGTCAATCGGCCTTCTCCCATAGGCTCCCAAAACTCTGGAACTCAATGCCTCATCAAATCAGGCACTCATCCTCCTCCCCATGGTCCATCTGTTCTTCCCTCCTCAATTTCCACTCCCCAACATGCAACTGTCCCTAATCCCTCTATCCCCTCCATACTATTTCCACCCTGACTGCCTAGCACTTAACATGAGTTACCCTCAAGCATGTGTCAACACACTTTCCATCTGTATTGTACTGTAATGGCTCCCCTTGTCTCCTGCGATGTATATCCAATATTGACCACACAGCTGTACAATGATGTTTTATTTACATACTGTACTTAATATGGTTCCTAAATGCTGCTATTACACCTACAACAGGACCCAAATTTGTTGCATTATCTACGTCTTGTCCTACTATTGTATATGTTCATTATTACCAATGTATAATATATTACGATTTTTGTACTCCTATGTTCCCTTCCGCCACAGGACGTTCCGTGAGACGAGCAATTTTATATTGTTCAGTGTGCCTTTCCTGGTGAATCTTTTCAATAAATAAACTACAGAAGTTGCCCTGTCCCAAGTAAGCAACGCAGTTCAGAAATCTTTTTTTTTTTATCCACAGTATTACATCTGTCCCCTGTACCTTCTGTTTTGTTTTTTGCTTTTCTTCAGACTTCACACACTATTTCCAGGTCTGTAGCACTGCCTGCTCTCCCCTGAAGCCACTCCTCGACTGACTGGAGATGTTCAAGTTCTTCCAAACTCAACCCCCAAAAAAAAACACACAAATGGCTGTCTCTTCATCAGACCACCAGCTTGCGCTTTTCCTTCCCTGGTCTCAGCAACTCCACAGCTTGCTCCTTCCCTTCCTCTTGCTAAGTGACTCTGCCATTTTGTCTTCAATTTTTCAAGAGCTCACACAGCTCCAACAATCACAGCACCTGCTCTCCACGTAATGCAAGATCCTGACGTTGGGCCATAGCAATGGCCATAGTAACGGAAGATGCATGAACACAGGGGCACAAAACAGACCAAGATAAATTAAAAAAAAGGTTATTTTCAAAAGCAGTACTATATAATTTACAAATACACACAAGCTCAGACCCTATTGCATAATGAAATATACGATGGGGAGCTTGTGTGATACATCATTTATCAGCACTCGGGCAGTTTGCCCTTAGGCACATAACTCAATGCTTATGCCACTTGTGAGGTTACCCTAGGTCAAAATGCCCTTGTGCAGATAAATTATGTATCACACAGCTCCCCATAGCATATCCTTTATTTATTTCAATCTTAGGTGGGTCCTCAGCATTTATTTCCACTTGGGGCTGGTCATAAAAGAGCTCATTACCAATGAGAAAACAGCTTAAACAATGCCTGTTGACATCACAGTGGCAACTGCTGACATTAAAAAAAGCGGTGAAATCAAACAGAAGGAGCTAATCTTGCCCTAGAGGCACTGTCATTATATAAATGACATATGCCATGGGCTGGCTAAAAATATCACACTTATTTTTATCTGCATGGTTATACCTCTGCAGATATCGTTCGTGGCTCTGCCACTTGTGAGGTTACAGAGCTCAAAACCTGCAGATAAAAATTAATGTGATATTTTAAGTCAGCCTGTGGCATATCCCATATTTATGCCATACCTGTGAGTATATTTAAGGGCACCCATTTAAGATATTTTTGCATCCTGGGGACCTAGAGTGAAAATATCAAAATATTCTCACTCTAGGTCCAAAATATACTTATGGTAAATCCTGATTGGCTATAGCCAGCAGTGTGAACAGCATGGTTCTATTTTTAGAACGCCACTCCTCACTCTCATACCAGCTCCTGAAACAACACTTTCATTTGTTTAACCATCACTGCATAATCATGGTTTATTATCTGAACTGAATAAACAAAAACGCTGCCCTAAGCACTCACATTACTAACAGTTGATTCTCACCCTTGTTACTCCAACACACAACCCTTCCTTTGTAACCTGTCCATTTCCCCCACCAGGATCCTCACTCCTTCATGATTAGGACTTGCTTTCATTTTCTCAGATACACAGTATGCTTTCAGCCCCCAATGAGTGAGCGTCTCCCCGACACTGCATTAGGCTGCTCCTGACTACACAGAAACATCCACTGCATAAACGAACACAGCAATGTGGTGGGTGATGCACTGACGCATGTAAAAGCGTCATGTGAGTCAATTAAAAAAAAAAAAGCTTGGCTATCCTAAAACACTGCTCGGTCATCCAAAAATGGCACAAACAGAAGGAAAAGTTAATTAAAAGAGAAGAAAGTAACTTAATCAGGGCAAGTATGACATAAATAGAATATGTCATGGCCCTATCAGAAATATGTGTGACATTTTTCTCATATGCAATTTGACCCTATGAAATCACTCATGGCTTTGCTACTCATGATGTCACAAGGTCAAACTGCACTCGAGAAAAATATCACACATTTCTGATAGGACCATGGCATATTTATTTATTAATATGAATAAGGTTATGCCAATTGAGCAAAAGTTAACTTTCAATGGATTTCACAAGCTCACACATCCTAGTTACAAAATAAAGAGTTAAAGAGTGCAGTTTTAAAAATGAAACATTATAGTACAAACACTTAGGTAAAAAAGGAATCGATATAAATAAATACATGAATAAAGTTGCAAACCTCCGAGGTAGATAATAAGATTCATATTTGGGGTCATGACATCAGGTAATCAAAACGCAGATACCCACATAAACTTTTACCATGGTTGGAATTTAAACAGCAAGTGAGAGGTCTCATGGCTTGTGAGATAAACCAAATACATCCTTTTCCAAGTGTAACAGCTCCAAAATTGGGTCTCAAATTTACAGGTGTGGCAATCCAAATATAGGGACCGCAGTATAAAAAGAGGCCCTTCCAATATTCATTCTCATATGTGGGACCACGCAACTCAAGCCCCTCAGCTGATCCCAGCCCTGACCAAACTGTTCTCTTTGTCAAGTTAAATGAGATATATTCAGGGACCATTTTAAATAAAAACAACATATGACCCGGGGGGACCAGCACTGGCGACAGTACCATCAGTAGGGACGGGCTACTGATTCCCGGTGCTGCAAGTAAAGCAATAACAACTTCACAGTTCATTTCACAGCCTTAGAAAGGCAATTAACATGTCTCTGACTGTTCTTACATGCCAGAGGCAGTCACACGTGAATTGTACTTATTTTTGAGAACGTCTTTTTCATATTTTTTGCCTATGTCCAGCCCAAGAAAATACTAAATTAAATTTCACTAAAATCAGCAGATCAAGAAACTGTGCTACAATACACACTTTTGAAAAGTTTGTAAAAATCTGTCAAGGGAAGGAAGAGATAAAAACAGCTGAAAATCACGAAAACCATGCGACTAAGTATTTGACATGGAACCTTTGTAAATGAGCACCTGGGCTCAAAGATTTTCTCAGAATCTTTCAATAAATAAATTAAGCCCTAAACCTTTGGGTGCTGCTACCCACAAGTAGCTGTTTCACAGTATAATGAAATTTGTTCCTTACCCCGTGAAGGTATTCTTTTTTTTTTTTTTTTTTAATCTGGTTGATGCAGCTTTCCCTCCTGCCCAACATTTTACAGGTGGTGCCACTTGGAGTGCAGAATCCCTTGTGGCTGATGTCACAGCCAAGGATCAGTTGCAGGAAATTCAATTAGTCCTAGTTGATAAAGTCATTAACCACTCCAGTTTGCTGACCACCAGTCCTGTTGCCCTAGTGAGACTAAGTATAAACTCACCTGAGGTTTAAGGGCATATACAAATTGCTACCCTTCTATGGGCTGGAAGACCCTGCTATTGGCAGCACCTTCCCAACTGGGTTACCTATGACAGTTGAACTGCATTAGCTTCCAAACATTGGCTACTGTCAAGGCTTCATGTTGCACTACAGCTGTGCCAACAAGAGGCTGCAAGAAAAATGGTTCCAATCAAACGGATCATGACGGTCTGTGAATTAACTGTCTATTCTGCCTCTGTACGGTCACCATGCTATCAGTATCCAACACACTGTTCTGTAAACCACTTTGAGATACTTTTTGTATGAAAATTGCTACATAAATCCAAATTTCATTCATGCAATAGACATAACAAGGTTTGTGCACTGTGGGTTATAATTAACTGCATCTCCTACACAGTAAACTAGCGTAAAAGCAGATGAAATAGGTCTGGGAATTTCCCAAGCCAGTTGCATTCTTCCTACCTACTGTACATGCAACAGTTATTTTTCTCACAAAGGGCATCTTATAACAGGCTAGAATTTACATGTTGTGGGGCCACCCAATGGCTCAAAGGAAGCCCTTTGCACTTCCATACCGGCAGCCCGGGTTCAGAAGCGAGCCCACGTGTGCACAGCTCATGCAACCAGGCTGGGAGTGCTCCTGAAGGTAATGTGAGCCAGCCGGGGAGGAAGATGACCCAGATATGATGCAGCAGCAGCCCCTCACGGTGAGCTGGGGAGCTTACTCCTTTATCCACAGCGTGCTGCTGTAATCGAGGCAGACTGAGGCTGCACCCGCCATCTGAGGTGGTGAGAGGGATGAAGGGAGAAGAGGAGGAAAACAGTGGAGCCTGGACTACATGAAGTCCTGTTCACTTCCCTCGGGCCAGCCACATCACTCCAGGATACCTGGCCAAGTGTTGGATATGTGCCAGGGGCGTTGGGGGGAGAGGAGAGACCTCCCCCTCCACCTTGTCATGGATGGGTGGTCTGTGGGGACCAAAGCCAAGTAAGCTCCAAGGGAAGATGGGTGCCAGCAGTGTGGAGGTGGGGCAGTGGCAGAAGCCACCTCCTAGGTGTCCCCAAGGAGGATAAACAAATGATTAAAAAAAAAAAAGGAATGTACTGCTTCTTTCTGCTTAGACACTTGTATTACGGAAACTGGAAGCTCAAAACAAGCTGATCTCTAATGCATTCCTTACCTCTCCACCATTAGCATACTCCATGACAAAGCATAATCGATCATGTGTCTGAAAAGAATATTTTAAACCCTAAAACAGGAAAAAAAAAGAGACATCTTAAACACAGGTTTGCCTTATCACAAAGTAGCAAAAACACCAACTGAACACTGCAATTTAGCAATAATTACCAATGCAGCAGTCTTTCCCACCAAATAAATATCCTAAATAAAGATAATTGAGGAGGCAGTGTTGTCTAGTGGTTACAGTACCAGTCTGGAAACTGGGAAACCGCAGGTTCAAACTTTGCTAGAGCCAATTACTCACTGTGTAACCTTGGGCAAGTCACTTAGGTCTCATCCAGACTACACGGCTTAAAACACTTTGTCACCTAAACCATTTTAAGCTGTCTAACACTGATCACGTTCACACTATGAACAGATTTAAACATGGGTTCAAAAACCGTTAAAGGCCTTGACAGGATCTGGGCTTTAACACGGTTTGAAACAGATTACAATAAAGAACCGTGTTACCTGCAAGTCTAGAAATGCGGGTACGGTTCCACCTCTGCTTCAGTCCCCCAGAAAGCATGTTCAGCAAGTTCCACTGAGGCTGAGCGGAACAGCAAGCATGGACCCTGTAGGACAGATGTTGTATCCATGCTAAAACATGGCTGAACTCAGTCGAGGATGCAGCAACACAGTAAGTGATAAATGCTTTATAAAACATTACAACTTACCATGTTGCAGTCTGGACACAGCCTTAACCACTTTGTACTACTGTCCACCCAGCTGCAGAAACAGGTAGAAGTAGGACCCCACTGGAAGTGAGATGCTACATCTTAGGTTGGCTATTCTGGGTAAATGACTTGTAATAAAAAAAAGGTAAAAAAAGGTCCTTAGTAGTAATTATGCATTCCAAGCTGAAGGCAAGAGCAAGCTGCTTTTTTGTGTCGCTTTCCTAAACTCTGGTCCTCTCTTCCCCCGTCTTGCCACTCAGCTGTGTCCTTCTCCCTCAAGTCCATTCTTTCTAGATTTACTAACCCCTCCTGGAACTGCTCCCATCTCTTGGGTTCCCACCCTCTGTTTTGTTAATGACCCTCCACAGTCCTCCTCAATTATTTTCCTTCCTACCCTAAACTGCTCCATATCAGTGGTTGCATCTGGAATTATTTTCGACCAGTGCACTCCCTACTGCATTGGCACTGTTAACTCTCACACCTTTGTAGCCTGGTTGGTATTAATTTACTCCTTTTCAGGATTGCTCTCACAACTGTACTTCAATAGTATCATGATTTACACAGTTTATACCCATTTATTTTTTGTGTTGCCCTGATTATCTGCCTGTATATTTATACTGTGTCTGCATGACTGTAATGTATTTTTTACTTTTTTATATACTATATTTTATACTGGATCATATTTTAATTTTATTAACTCTGCACCTACAATTTGTTACTTTCATTTGCTCATCCTGCATGCTCCACTAACCCTTTCCCCCAAGACACATCTGGAAACGAGTGGTTATCAGCTCAGTATGCCTCTCTAGTATAACTCTTGAATTAAGTAAATATATTGGATGTCAATGACAATTATGTGGTGGTATACACTGCCACAAACTGGATTTCTATTAAAGACAGTTTTCGTCTATACATTTTATTTATTCCCTAGAAATAACATTTGTATGCACATACACTTTTGACATTTTAAGATGTTTTTGAAACTCAACTTTTTAAATTCCAGAGGACATTTATTGCAATGATAAAAAACAGACTTGTAAAAAAATAGTGACTAGCTGAAGGCTATACATCATTTACCACAAGTGCCTCCAGTTGAGGGCAGGATTATGGACAATCTCCATCTCAAATACATTAAAGTTCATGTCCAGTAGTAAGTAAGGGCCACTAGTGGGACACATGGAATGCTGCACAAACGCTATTTGATTCTAAGACAATCAATAATGATCTTATGAGCTACTGGAATCTGGAATGGAGCATTCTTTGATTCAGTTGCCGAAATATAGCAATGTGTGACTAGACTATCCCCCAATCCCCAGGAGTGGGTAACAACATAGCATCATTCCTGGAGAGGAGAATTAGTGCCCTCAAACCAGTCAATAGTTCTTCCTGAGCTTAAGTAATGCATTCCCTATGCAGGTTACTGATCCTTAAAAGCAGCTGCTGATAAAGAAACATTATAAAACATTAGAGCTAAAAGTAATTTCTGTAAGCAAGTATTTTTAAACATTGTTTTAGTAGATACCTGCCCTTCAAATCTGTATTATCTACCAGCTGTAAAAAACCTGCTGAACCATGGTGCAAAAGATCAGCAACCAAAATATAACCCTTGATGTACCGTAAAGATAGAAGGTGACACAATGCACATGGTTTTATCACGTTATGAAAAATGTAATAAGATATAAATACACTAGCTTTAAACCAATGTGCTGAAAAAGAGAACAGGGAAACCCAAATATAGCCTTGATGTGTACCTTGATGGAATTTGGAAAGCATTGTTATTGTACTCTTCCATTTTAAACTTCAGAATTATGCTTTTAAAGGTCATTTCTATAATAATGCTTTTAATTGGATATTCAGATTGGTCTTACAAGTTTTGTCAAATTATAAACACATCATCTATACGACTACAGAGTTTAGGCCTAGACGAGGACCATAACCAGTCAGTTGTCCTGTGAAGTACATAAAGTCTACTGTACCACCTAAGGAATATGTTTCAGGGAAACTACCAAGATGACTGCATGCAACGCCAACGGGAAGAGACACTTACTGTTAAGAAAGGATGTCTTGAATTTTGTAAAACCCGGTTTTCTGTAAGTGTGTGAGCTACTTCATCCTGTTAAAATAAATATATATCTCAGGTGAAAAAATACATATATGACATTGGGTAACTAGGCTATAAGAGAAGGAGGCAGAATAAAATTCTATGTTATACACAACAGATAAGGAATATTTAAGTGTTTTATTGCATGGACTTACCTTTGCTACAATTACTTCCTTTTTTAGAATCTTCATGGCATAATAACGACCAGTTGCCTTTTCTTTTACTAGAATGACCTTTCCAAAGGTACCTTTTCCAAGCAGCTTAAGGTATTCAAAATCATGCATAGTCTGTTTAAATTCCAAAAGAAATTCCAAAATAAGTAGGATACAAAACCTTGTGTAAGTTCCTCAGCTACACACCTTCCTTAAAACGAGATAAATGTTTGTTCCAGATCAAAACATGTCTACTCTTTAGGGCTTAGTATAAATGGTCCCTGAATTTAAAGAAAGCATTGCTAGCAAATGACAAATAAGCTACATACAAGTCTATTTGTTTAAACTGTAGCCTTTATCATATTTGATACACATCATTATAAAACTGACAAGCTCGCCAAAAGTAACCTTACGATCTCTTGTTAGAGGGGGCTTCCTTAGTTGGCCAAATTGAACATATCATCTCTGCAACCACACATGATGTGCTGCACATTTTCTAAGAATAAAAAGGAGTAAGCAGGCATTGAGAATCAAACCACATGTATTGTATAGGTCACATTCACCATTTGTGGCTACATGTTCTAGGTCTGCTCTCTTGTTACACAGACAGGGGAAACTGTGGCTCAGGATGTGCAGAAAATAACAGATTCAAATCGTTGGTGTTGCTCAGTTAATAAGTTGCACTCATTTAGTCATAATGTCTGGATCCTCTATGGTGAAAGTGGTCTCATTTCAGTTTTTTGACAGACACAGTGCTCCTAGTAAACATGCTTTCAGGAGTTGTTTAAATCCACAAATGTATGGAGAAAAAAATGGTCAAAACTGACCTGTGAGTTAGAAGTGTTTTTAGTTCTAAAATTGGTGATGTTTACAGATTTAGAGCAAAGAAACTGAACTGCTTTTAATGAAAACAACTTCTCTGAAGTTTTGCAGACATACTGTACACACATGGAAGATTATGACAGTACTCCTTTCTGAGCAAAGTTAGTACTCAGTCAAGTTAGCTCATTAAAATGGAAAGGGCCCAAATCTGGGCCCTTTCTAACGGGAGCTCAGAAAATTCCTGGTTGCCCAATCCAGCTGTGACTGTTTTCATTAGACCTTGCTTATGGCCTAATAAGGCTCCGGCCTTACCCAACACAAAACCTTGCACTACTATAGCGCCTTGGTATCTTTTGTAACTATCCTCCTGCTGGTACGTCAATGTAAATGAGGCCTTGCTGGGCTGAATTTTTATCCCCTCCGTTGCCCCCGCCCCCGCTTTCTCTGCTTAATTTTCTGTTGCTGTCCTTTTCCTTCTTGATTGTACTGTACTTCGCCTGACTTCCTAATTTATGATCCAGTGATTTATAGCTTACTATTTTCAGTCTCCTCAAATTCCTGGCCTTCGGTCTCTGACTGAAGGCATGAAATTCACTTTTTCTTTTTTGTCCAAATTAGTTTTACAATTATGTCTTGTTTTTTTCCTTCTAAGCTGTATCTACACTACGTCAGTACTGCCTTTTTTTTTTCTTCTTATACTATCTTGGAACCTAGGTAATAAGCTTATTCTCAAGCTATACTGTATTGTCTTGTTTTTTCGCAAATAACGTGGCACCTATGTAATGAGCTTGTTCTCAAATGGTGTCATCCTAGATCACAAAAACTTAAATAAATGTCTATTGCAATAATTTTTTGAGGTTGCCTTTTTTTTTTTTTTTTTTAGTACTACTGAGAAAGCTAAAACAATGACTGCAGAAACTACATTTTGACACCTGGTAGATGTGTTGAACAGGCCATTTACTTACATGTAAGACTGTTCGTGGGGTTGTGGTTCTACATACCTAGGCCTATTGAGTAAGGGTATTTAGACAAAATCTAGGTGGGGAGTAGTCCTCAAATAACGTTTATCAGACAAAATTTGCAAATGGGAGTGAAGACATACACCAAGCCACCATCCATTACCACCGTTTCATAGCACTATGCTAGTTTCTCAGGGCTCGCAGTGGTCCAGCAGATACGCACATTACGTATTATTTTCTTTACAGTAAATATGTTATGGTTACTGCTACCTCAGAGAATAACTCATTAAATATTATATTCATAACCCTATATCAGTATGTTTTACTATCATCTTACTTGAAAAATACGCTCATCAAGAAGACATGAATGCTAATCTAGATAAGATATACACATGCATATAAACAAATGTTATGCCATCCAGTATTAATAGTTTCCATGTGGTTTTATCCCCTGAACTTAAATTTAACAAAATAAAAAAAAAAGATGTACAAAATGTGTCTGCTTATTTTGATATTTCCACATAAAGAATATCTAAGATGAAACATCTGAATTCATCTAATGTGATATTTAAACATAAACTCACTTTTTTCTAGTATTCTGCAATAATAATATTGTTAATGTCCCCGCAAAGCCAGGGATATAACCTTCTTCACTTGCAACAAAGTTTCAATGAGCCCATTTTAATACTGTTTATTAAACTTCAAACTTATAATGTTGTTCTTATTTAGTCTGTTCAAATGTTACAATGGTTTCGCTGCCAACAATAGTATATTATGGTATTCAAACCTTATAAATGTTTTGGCTTATCGTCAGGTCTGCTTTCTCAAACATAACTGAGAGCTCCAACATAAGGACAATAACAACAATACTGTCTTTTGTACAACACCTCGAAACATTGTTACCTTTGACAGATATCTGTACTATCTGGCTACTCAATACAGAAAATATATCTAGCTACATATATAACTGCTTAAACCATATATAATAAGTAGGACTTCATCTTGTATTGTGATTCCATTTACATTTCTTCTTCCATTTATATAATAACGCAGTGAAAAATCTGAACACTAATAAAGGCATATCCATCACCTAATCTTACATACTTACATGGATACTCTAATTATTGATAATTTATTACATAAAAACATGTATTTGCTTGCTAAGATACCATTATGTACAGCGAGACAGTGTCTATAACCCCTGATGATATAAACATCTCTGGCATATAGTTATAAATGTTTATCTTGCTTTTAAGACTGGCAACTTTGCTGCCCTAGTGTAGCTCTGATAAAATGTACAATTTTTTTTTAAGAAAACATCATGTAATTAGAATGAACCATTTGAACTTTAAATACTTTATCCAACTCATTTAACATGAAGATTGCTTCTCAGTTTAAATGTTGCTTGATAAGATCATGCTGAGCTTGCATCAAACACATAGTTCTAACCAGCCATTTTAACCTTAAACACAGTTTCTTAATCATTTCTCATATAAACCACTTCTCGGTTGAATTGCTACTTCCTATTCGCTTGCAGAGCTTAACTTAAAATACTTCTTTATAATATCTTGTAATCCTTATAGCAAGCATGTGGTAATACAAGCCATTTTAACCTTAAACTCTTAGGGCCGATTCCAGAAGAGATACACCCAATGCAAGGTGCTTGCATAACTCAGCAATGACGCAAGTTACACCCTGCCATCATTACTTGCGGCATTCCCTATTCTGGTACGCGGTCTGCACCGGTGAGGGAATCCGCTGTGCCAAAGGGGCACTATGCCCCCCCTTACGATCTGCATCTGGGTACACCAGGTTTGAAGGGGGCTTGCACCATGGTGGGGCTCACATTTCCAATTCGGAAAGCCTTGTCGTGGTTATCACAAGGAGTTCCACTTAGACCTGCCAGGAGGTGGTCTAAGCCCCTTGCGACTGATTGGGACACTGTTTTGGGTGGGCTACAAGTGGGGTCCGTGGGCAAGAGGGGCATAGGGAGGGTTGGTGTGGCAGCTGGGATGTATGTGATTGCTTTGGCACCCGGGGGGTGCATATGCCTCCATACAGATATACCATGGGAATTTGCACCCTGCTAGGTGCCGAACCAATACCTGACCACCCTGTTGGCACACCAATCCACCCTATGTCCCCCTCCTGCCCCCTCTGGGCATGTATATACCCCTCTCACCACCACCAGTGCTGCCTGTCCTGTGTTACACCGTCAGGAGGTGTGCCAGATCCTTGTAGCATGTGCCGTGCTGTGCCGCTGGTTGGGCACTGTACCACACTTGTGGCAATCCTGGGGAGTTTGGCATAGGGACCCTGCCTTTTTTTTTTTTTTCCAGAATACGGTGCAGGGTTCCTGGTGCAGCCGGTATAGCCGTAGCCCTTGGAGTGGCGCAACTTGTGTCGCTCGAAGAGCTCCTTTCGGAATCGGGTCCTTAGTCTCATTACTTTTACATAGAAACCGCTTCTCAGTTCAAATGCTGCTTTCCATTCTCATACCAAGCTTTAATTATCAAACGCCATCTCTCTGTATTTTAGCAGTCTGAGGCTACCTCATCAACTGGTGGCAACTGGAGTCACAACTAAGCTGCTGTTTTTATTATGAAACTTGGCACTTCACAATGATGAGGGTGATGTGCACCTAGGTGGGCACTGCAATGGGGGTGGGGGTTTAGGCAAGCAGTTATACCACAATGTAAAGCCTTCCATTCTCAGGACTGAATTACAGATATTAGGGTAACTCTGCTTGGACATCGCCTGCTCTTTTTAATATAACTGCATGAAGGGTAACATTTGACATGTTATTTTTGGCTTTTTTACCCCTTGAAATAGGTTTTGAACATACCAGTAACAATCTTTTGACAGCCTCTTATAAGAAAGTGTAATAATAAAGCCTAGTGGATATTTTTACACATTATAAAAAATTTAGCTGAAATAGGGCATATTTTAATTTCCTGTTTAGAGTGCCCAGATTTCTTAGCATTCCCATTGATCTTTATACATGTCCTTGAATAGTATTAGCATTTAGTCAGCCTTTACTGTGACACTTAGGACACAGTAAATATTGTTGCTGCCAGCAATCGAGTAGCCCTTTCAAATGTTCAGACAGGATCTAGATGCAGGAGGACACTTTGAGTCCAATGTACAAGCAGAGAGTTAGCCACTAAATATAAACCAATCATGAGAACAGAAAGCTTTATATTGAAGAGTAACTGCTTGGCTACCCCCAAAAAAAAAACCCCAGGAGTGTGATTTCTATGGCAACACTCACCTAGGAGCACACCACCCTCATCATTATGAAGTACCAGGATCAGCAGCTTAACGGGACATCAGCCGCTACAAGTTGGCAAGATAGCCTCAGACCACTATACATAATGGCATCTTAGCAACCAAATACACATTTTTACATAAGAAATTATCTGCAATTATGTGTGTCAGTGTACATATGTAAGATTAGGTGATGAATATTCCTCTATGTAGGAGCCTTCAGTTACTATTGAGAAAGCAGACCTGACAGTAAAGTCAAAACATTTATAAGGTATGAGTACCATAATAAGCTATTGTTGGCAGTGAAGCCATTGTTTCATACTCGGGTGCATAAGACAACAGAAGGCTCTTGCCCATATCAGCTGTCCCCATTACACAGTGGAAGTAACAGATTTGCTAACCTCTAAATACCTATCCAGTCTAATTTCAAAGGCACGAAAACCTGGTGCATTGATTACTTCCTCTGGTAATTCATTCCACAGTTTGACAGATCTGGACACAAAGCTGTGTTTCTATGCCTCAGTTCTGCACTTTTTCCTTTAATTTGAAACTTATGTTCTCCCATATCATATTTGTGGTCCCTCGATACTAAACCCAAATCTCCTCTCAACATATCATCTTTCAAAATCCTATATAGCAAAAGTAAGTCTCCTCTTTTTCATCATAGATCCAATGGCCATAGAATTAGGTAACAATCTTTGCCCATATGATTTCCCTTTGCAGCCTGCTATTAGTAACATCTGAACAGACTAAATAAGAACAGCATCATACGACAGCTGTTGTTTAATAAGCAGTGTTAAAATGAGCTGATCAGAACAGAATTTTCTTGCAAGAATGGTATATCCATTTATTTGAGTGGACACTAACAATATTAGTACTGAAGAATATTAAAAAAGTGAGTTTCTGTTTGAGTATCACATTAGGTAAATTCAGATGTTTCATTTTAGAGAATCTTTATGTTTAAGTATCAAAAATAAGCATATTATCTTTGAAGCATTTTTATTTTATTAAATTTAAGTTCAGGAGATACCACATGGTGACTACTAGTACTGTATAACACAAACTTTGTTTATATGCATATACATAATCTGGATTAGCATTCATGTCTTCATGGTGAGTGTAGTTTTCAACTAAAACAACAGTATTGAAACCTACTAATAAAGTGTTATGAATAAAATATGTAACAAATGTTATAATTCTCTGGGGTAACAGTACTCATAACATAGTCATTGTCAAAAAAATAATAAATGCTGTATGTACTTGTAGGACCACTGTGAGTGCTGAGGTCCCCAAATAAATGTTCCGCACTTTGAGAACACCAAAGAAACCACCTGCAGGTGTGGAGACCACTCATGGGACAACTCCCCCACATGAGTAAAGGCTGTCTGCTGGCTGTTTTCACCCACTACATGGATCACCACTAGGTCCTCTAGTACTACAGATTTGCTGATAGAGAGGAGTGCAAGCACCTAGCTTTACCATAAAGGTATAGTTATACTTATTTCTCTTCATACTAAAAATAGCAGGGTAAGTGGGGAGAAAAAAAAGAGACCTGCAGGCAGTGTCTGGAGAACTTTGAAATGTGTCTGTAAAACTAACAGTAGTGTGGAGAAATTAGGTTAGTAGACAAGCCCACCAACTGCAGGCACTAGTGGACTCAGGAAGTCCAACCTGCTGTATAAAAGCAGACACTCCTAATGTGTCCAGACACGCATTTGCATCTCAACATAGAAACATAGACTTTGACGGCAGATAAGGACTGCTTGGCCCATCTAGTCTGCCCATTTCCCTACCTACAGGATAGGCCGTAGATCCTAGTTAACCAACAGCCTATTTCTTCCTACCCCCCACATGAATTGCCTTATGTCTGTCCCATGCATTCTTGAATTCTCCCACAGTTTTAGACCCCACAACCTCCTCAGGAAGGCTGTTCCATGCATCCACTACCCTCTCTGTGAAATAATGCTTCATCACATTGCCCCTGAACCGCCCTCCATCTTTAAATTGTGTCCCCATAAGATTGGCATCTTAGGCATCTACATACATCCACAAGAGGAAGCAGGGGTCTCTGGCAGTGGACTAATGTATCTGTTCACTACTGTTCTGACCTTCACTGCTGGGAAGGGCGAAAGTCAAAGTAGGTCAAAACCAGGAGTTGTAGCAACATCCTAACTAGGGTAGTAGTACAAAGGGATTATGGGGAACAGAGGAAATTAACTCCCTATCTAGGGTTGAGAAATCAAGAAACACCCTATCTAGGGTAAGAGTATAAATTCTTTTTAAGTTAACAGAGGAAGTAGATTTGGAATGATGGGTGTGGGCAGTGCAGTGGCTGTGGAGCATCAGCCTTCCGGGAGACCTTTCCTAGACGGAGGTGCTGCCCCATTTACGTTCACCTCTCTGGACTAAGGGGGCAGGCTCTAGACCCCAGGCTGACTTGGCTAGGATTCAGGAGGCCTCTTCCCCCACCCAGGGGCCACCAAGTTCACTGCTGTTGCCTCAAATGCTGCCTGAAAGAAAGGCCGACTGCTGAAGGCTCTGGAGGGTGGGTGGGGATAGGGAACACATTCCTCAGCCTGTGCCACTAAAGAACTCTTTTGCCACTCTGGCAGGGCGGGACTGCCAAGATGCGACAGAGAAAGGGAGGTTGTGGGGTTCCTTCACAGTGCAGGCCCCAAAATTGGAAGAAACAGTTTCCAGGGGAGGAGTAGTCAACTTCTTGTGGGAGATGCCATCATTAGGTGATAATTCTGAGAACACCATAGAAGGAAAGGAGGGAGTTGAGGTGCCTACCAAGCATCTCAGCATGGAAGAATGGGGACTGGATCCTCAAGATCACCATGGCAGCAGGGGGGGGGGCTGGATGTCATTGTCCACCCGGGGACAAATTACCCAGCAGAGGAGGCAGCCTGAGTAGTACAGGGCAGGTTTAGGGAGCAGGGAAGGGGCATGAATCAGGTAGTACAAAAAAAAAAAAAACACCGGTATAATTAACCCTGCACTCATACCTCTCAACCTCCTGCCTCATAAATCAGGGACAAGGCTTAAAAAAATCAGGGATAAAGGACCAAAATCAGGGACACATCTTCAAAATTAGGGATATCCATTCTGAAAGCTGGTAGAATAAGAGGCCTAGTGTAAAATGCATTTTCTAAGGAAGAAGAACTCTAACTTTAATGTTTGATATTATTTTGTGCTTACAGTCCCCACTGTTTGGTCATGGAAACACAATTTTTAGGAAGGACAGAGTAAAATTCTGAGGCAAAATCAGGGACAGTTGAGAGGTATGCTTGCACTGTGCTTGGGACTTTGCATGTCCCCTTACTGCTGCACTCCTTGGTATCATAATGTCTCATATCAGCTCTGTTTCCTAGAGGCATTATATTGCTCTCTCTATTGACCCTATCTGACGTTGCCTATGATACATTTCTAACATCTACCTCGCCAACATTGGCTAGTAATCATTTATATGTTTATAGTACTATCACCTTATCCCAATGCTGTGACTCTCTTACTGTCGCATGGAACCTGAATTCCCCTGGTGACTGTGGGTTGCCATTTCATCACCCTAGCTGGCTACCCTCTTTGGCACTCCTCCCTGGAATCTTCAACTTACAAGCCAACTGTAAAGCACGCTCAACTCAGAGGAAGCTTCACAAACTCAGCAACAAGTAGTTAAAGGAATATCTGTGTTGACTGGCCTTACTGTTGCTACTGCTCTCTGGCAATATTCACCCCAACCCTGGCCCTCCACAACTTACGGCATACCCAGAGTCATCTACTGGGTTACTTACAATTGCCTCACTTAATATATGCAGCCCTCCACCCCAAAATGGACATACTGAATGCATGGATCTTACAACATAACACAGACATCCTCTCAGTCATAGAAACATGGCTTTCTCCAAAAATGGCGGATGCTTCAATTTCCATCCCAGGCTCCATATGCAAGCCCTTGCCATACAAGTGCTTCTGGGTGCACACAATAAAACCCTTACTGTATTTTCAATTTATATTCCTCCCAGACAGACGGCCTCCTGCTTTGATTCACTCCTGGAGTGTTTTGGCTCTCTGAGTCTTAATTCAGAAATAATCATGTTAGTAGATTTCAGTATCAATTGGTTCTCTCCTGACGCAAGCCCTTTCAAAGATACAGTTTCAGCAGTTCACCTCACCCAGCTAGTCGAGTCCCCCACTACAATCAGCTATAAAACTGGGACAGGTATCTTACTGGACTGGGTGCTCTCTACCACCCTGATCATGTATCAGACACAATCGTACTCCCAGATGCCTTCAGTGACCACTCCCCAGTCTTGTTTCATTGGGTGAACAAATTCTCAAAACCACCCACTAGAACAATTACCACAAGGGTACTCATCCGAAGGCGTCCTGAATCACTAAAAGCTGACCTGCATAATCAGGACAGGTCAATGGTTTACATAACTAACAACACTGACATTGCCCTTAACTAATTCATTCTTCGGTTCAACGCTATATGCGATAGGCACGCCCCCATAAAAAGCGTAAAATCAAAGGCAGCTGTAATCCCTGGTTTTCTTCAGACCTCCTTGAGCTTCTGAATGCCAGGGACCATCTATGGCACAGGTCTAGGTCCCTGTGTAACTAGGCCAACATCCAGAGGTACAAAGCGGCTAGAAACAACTGCACAAGGGCTGTACGTGCAGCTAAAAATCAATATTATAAGGAAGTGCTCTCTCACACCTGGAATGATGGCAGAACATTTTGGACTAACTTTAAAGAGGTCACTGGGAGAGACCTCAGATCTGCCCCTACCATGCTTAACATTGATGGTGTACCCTCATTCGACCCCAAACTTATTGCTAACACTTTTAATAATACCTTCATGGACCCGAGTGGTGTCCTGCCACCTGGCTACTTCTCTCACCCCCCTTGCAAGTGACTACTCTGGGAAAGAGACTCAACACCGTTCTCATCCTCCCTGCTACTTTAAAACCCTCTCAGCTCATGAAGCCAGGAATTACCTACTCAAGGTATTAGGGTAATCAAGATTTAGTGGTGACACCCTGGATCTTAAGTTTGTAGCCCTTACGCTGGATGAAATTCTGTCATCTCTAACACATAATATTAACATGCCACTTAGTTACTCTCAATTCCCTCAGAAATGGAAATATGCCACTGTGACACCAATTCATAAGTTTGGGGATCACACAATTACTGAGAACTACAGGCCTATCTCTATCCTACCCCCGCTCTCGAAAGTTCTTGTGTGTATAGTGGCTGACCAACTGGTTAAATACTTGGAAAAATATCAGCTACAATGCCCACAACAACATGGGTTCAGAAATGGTCATAGTACCACTACTGCCCTTCTGGAGTTCACAGGCTTTATTCACCACTCCTTAGATCAAGGACACCTGGTCGGTGCTGCTTTCATTGATTTAACCAAAGTTTTTGACACAGTGAATCGTGCCCTCCTGGTTGAACAGCTTACCACCACTGGCCTAGCCTGTGACAGTATAGCCCGATTTGAAAGTTACCTGCGTAACCGGACACAGCAGGTGAAGATTGGTAACACCCTCTCGGATAGCAGACCTGCCCTATCTGGAGTTCATCAAGGGTCCATCTTGGGCCCTTTTTTGTTTAGCATTTTCCTCAATAACCTTCCTTGCTCCTGTCAGGGTCACATCTTTTTATATGCTGACGATGCTGTCCGGTTTACCAGTGATCCAGACCCTAGGGTTCTTGAATCCAGGCTACAGAGTAATTTCGTAGTCTTAGAAAGATGGTTGCATAAGCACAAGTTAATTATGAATTACAACAAGACTAAAACTATGCTGTTCTCCAGCTCCCAAAACAGGCACAGAACTTACCCTCTTTCTATCACCAAAGAGGAGGGCTCTCCCCTGAAGCTACTTCAGCTCTTTAAATATCTGGGGATTACTACCGACAGTACAGTGACCTATGCCTATCATACTGACAACACTGCTAAGGCTGTTAACACCCACATTGGGCTGCTTTATAGGCATAAGCAATGTTTGGCCCCAGAGGCTCTTAACCTGGTCATTCAAAGCTCTCTTGTCTCGCTTATTGATTACGGCTTACCAATAGATGGATCAACTACTGAAACAACTCTTCACCGCATCATAGTTGCACTCAGCAAAGCATGCCGGCTCCTTACTGGCTCAGCCAGTCTGTCCCATACCTGCGACATGTATGCTCAGGCTAACTAGCTCCAATTCAAAGGTAGACTCATGTATAAAACATGTTTACTGTCCAAAAAAGTAAGCTTAGGAAAAAGGCCCCCAGGACTGCAAAAGCTTATTACCCCCACTATCAGCCATCATTGCACCAGAAGCTCTACTAGCCAGATTTTTAATATACCCTGCTGTCGCACTTCTCTGGGACAAATGTCCTTTGCCTACCGTGCCCCCGCTATGGATGAACTCGCTGCAATATGACATCACTTCAGCATCCACCTTGGGCTCCTTCAAGGTTAAACTTAAGCGACAGCTAGTTGCTGATGCCAGTTGTGACTGCTTCCAATAACTTTCCTTCTTGTGACCAGCACTTATTCTAATCTTATGTTATCCTGACCTTATACATAACTGTTCTCAGCACGTAAATAACCGTTCTAAGTTGTAATCATTCTCCTTTCACATTTCTCTTGATCCCTTCCACTCTTTCCCCCTCACCCCTCTATGGCTTTCCCCATCCCCCCTTCCCCGTTATATCTCCTGAGCTCCCTTGCTCACTTTAAAATGCTTTGTCCCATACCTTCTCACATCTGATGCCATCCCTTACCTTGTTGATTATTAGATATTAGGATGAGTCTGTTCTCATTTTCCTATAAAGGGTTGTTTCATAAGACCCCACCCCCTCTAATATGACCCTTTAAATTCCAGGTTTTAATCAAATATGCACCTTGGCATGCATTGTACAATGCCGCATGTACTGGAACATCTCTAGTTATACACTGTTGTAATGTTTTGTATAATTCCTTGTTTTGTTTGTTCTCCATCTCATACTTTTCCAATATGTATTGTTTGCCTGACGTGGAACCTATGAAATGAACTTGTTCTCAAAGGTGTAATCCAAAATTTCAATAAATAAATAAATAAAATGGTGGCCTTCACTAATGTGCTACCAGTGCAAGGCTCAGGGGAGGAAAGGGTATACTGCACCACGTGCGTCAACAACTGGTTGAAGGCATGGTGCAGGGAGGGGCTTGGCTACATTGGGGATTGGAGTCCTACCAGGAGGGGTGGAGGCCTGCACAAATGGAATAGCCTCAATCTATCCAGGAGGGAAATGGCATACCTGGGTGGTAGGTTTAAATGCTACTTCAATGGACACTTAAATTAGCTGGGGGGTGGGGTGGGTGTATGTCAGAAGAAATGAGGGAGGCAGTGAATTCCCCACCAGATGATAGAGCAACAGTGACAGATAGCCCAAGGAAAATGAACTCCCTAGGGGCAGTGGGGAGTAGAGGCAAGAGGGAGAAGGGATGGGAGAGTAGAAAGTTGGAACACGCGAGGAGAAAACTGCCAGGGTGGGTGGGCAGAAGAAGGATAAAAAGGAGGAGGACAGTATCAGTACAAAAAGAAGGGTGAAGGATGGGCTCGGGAAGGGATGGCCAAGCAGGGGCAGGGAGGGATGAAGGGAGTGGAGAGCCATGTATGCCAACTCAAAGAGCCTAGGAAACAAAACTCCTGACTTTGAAACTACCACTGCAGAGGCAGACCTGGATCTGGTGGCCATAACAGAGTCATGCTGTATTGACAACCACAGCTGGGAAGTGGCCATAGCGGGGTACAACATGTTTGGAAATGATAGGGCAGGGGGAGAAAAAAAGGGGGGGTTAGATTTGATATATAAAGGAAGGTATTAAGACCATGGAAATAGAAGGTCACTGTGGGGAGAAGCAGGGTCTGAAGGTTCTTTGGACTGGCTTGAAGATGGGGTCAGGGCCTTTATACACATAGGAGTGGCATACAGGCCAATGGCACAGGGGGAGGATATGGAAAGGGTTTTGGGGAAGGCCATAGCAAAATGATTATCAATCAATCAAAACTTTATTTGTACAACGCGCCCTTCCTATGCTCAGGTCACCTTTACAATACACATTAAAACTCATAATACTGCAATTTCAAACAGATAAACATATTAGTGCATGCTTAATAAATTCCTGAAAAAACCTGGTTAAACAGGTAGGTCTTTGATAACTTTTTCAAACTTTCTACGGTCTGGCTCTCTCGTATCTGGCAAGGTAAAGAATTCCACAGGGTAGGTGCCATAAAGGCAAAAGATCTTCCACCTGATGTTTTTAGGGATATCCTGGGAATCTCTAGCAATCCCTCGCCAGAGGATCGGAGTGAACGGGTGGGGCAGTAAGGGCATAAGAGTTCTTTCAGGTAGTGGGTCCCTGCTCATGTAGGGCTTTATAGGTCAGCAACATGACCTTGAAGGTAACCTGCCACTGTATTGGCAGTCAGTGCAGCTCACACAGCACAGGTGTTAAATGACTGGATCTGAAGGTTCCTGTCAACAACCTGGCTGTCGCATTCTGCACTAGCTGCATGTGGCGGTATCTACCCCCGGAGGCCCTAGGTAGAGGGCGTTGCAATAATCAAAATGACTGGTGAGAAAGGCATGGATCAAGGTAGGAAGATCTTTGGGTGGGACCAGGTGTTTCACCCGGGCTATGTTTCTTAAGATGGTAGTAGGAAGATTTGACTACACCCGGAACCTGCGCCCTCAGGGTCAGGCCTTCGTCAAATACCATGCCCAGGTTTCGTACCTGGCTCGAGGCAATAAGCGAGGTTCCACCAAGATTTAATTCTGGGGGTTTTCCTGCCCATGCCCCTGTCATCCTATAACAAAGGGTCCACCACCAATACCTCTGTTTTTTCTGAGTTCAACTGAAGCCAACTGGCACTCATCCAGTTCTGAATCTCCAGTAGGCAGTTACTGAACATCACAGCAGAATCTAATTCCTGTTTGGGCACAAAAAAATTTGTACAGTTGAGAGTCATCGGCATATCAATGAAAACTCAACCCGTACCATCTTATAATGTCCCCTCATGGAAGCATGTACACCGCGAATAACATAGGGGATAGCACTGAGCCCTGTGGAACCCCGCAGGGTAGCCCATGAGGGGCCGAGGAATAAATCCACGATACCACTCTCTGGTATCTACCCTCGAGGAAAGACCGAAACCAACTGAGGACCATCCCTCTCAGTCCACAAAAAAACCACAGGCGCTCAAGCAGCACCCCATGATCCACAATGTCAAATGCTGCTGGGAGATCAAGGAGAACCAAGATGGAATGGGTTCTCCGATCTCTCGCCATCAGAAGGTCATTAAGTACCCGTACTAGGGCTGTTTCGGTGCTATGCCTTTTTCTGAAGCCAGACTGGAGAGAGTCATAGATATTGTGGCTGGTTAAATGGTCTTCCAGCTGCAGAGCGACCACCTTCTCAATAACCTGCCCTACAAAGGGTATGTTTGAGATCGGTCTGTAGTTAGCTGGGCAGTTGAGGTCAAGGGAGTTTTTTTGTTTTTTTTTAAAGAGGGCATACTACTGCCTCTTAAGGGATCTGGAAAGATCCCTCTCTCCAATGAAACACCCACTATCCCAGCAGGACTGGGCTGATAACTTCTACACACCCCACTAGTAGGCGTGTAGGGCCCGGATCCAAACAATAGTAGGTTGGCCACAGAGTTTGGATGACCCTCACTATATCCATGACTACCGGTTGACTAAAGGTGGACCAGGTCTGACGGGCATTAGTACCACCCAACTGATCAATGCAAGGTCCAATGGGAAGGCACTGACTGATCTCATCCATGATGGCGGACACCTTATCAGCGAAGAACTGCGTAAAGTCCTCACACTGCACTTGTGACAACACTCGACCAGAGTGAAGATAGGCCGGACTGCACAGTTTGTCCAAGTCCAGAAGAGCTGTGCTGGCCTGTTCTTCACTGTAGCAATTTCCCTGGACAGGAACTCTGCCTTCTTACGGGAGATTGCTGATTGATGGGTCTTATGATCCATCAATCTAAGATGGCAAACAAAGGGGTAAGTAACAGTTATGGGTGACTACTTCTACCGGATGTAGACTGGAACATCCAGGCCGCAGCTACAACTTGGAGCGGTATCATCATGGACTCCCTGCAAGGGGCATTACTTAGGAAGCTGTTACAGGTCCAATTAGGGATGAGGCAGTGCTGGACCTGGTACGTACGAACAGGGACAGCATTGCAGACGTCATAGTGGGTAGCCCCCTGGGTGCAAGCAATCATCATATAGTGTGGTTGGATATATGGATAGGGCAGGAAAAAAAAAAAACACAGTAGGATGAGGTTTCCGAAACTTCTGGAAGCAGATTTTAAAGAAATGGGAGACTGCCTCAGGAAATACTTTGAAAGGGAGAATAGTGGGGTGGGGTGGTGGGGTTTGAGGCATAGAGGAATAGAATAAAGGAGGCAATAACTAGGGCAACGGCATGCTGCTTAAGGCAGATTGGGAGTTATATCTAGTGAAACGAAGGGAACAGGAAGGAGGGCAAGAGCAGCAAAGGCTCAAAATGAAGAAAGGATTGCCCAGGAGAAAATGGGGATAAGACTTTCCAGGTATGTGATCTTCCATTTACTGCCTGGTTCATTTTGCCTCTGAGAGGAAGGGTCTGTCATTACTCATTTGAATAATTTCTTCATCACCCTGTGCTCTACCCTCCCCCCAGTTCCCCTCTGCCTCCCTTCCTCCATTATCACCTGAAGGTTTCCATTTCCCCCGTCTCCCCCCACAAAGTCTTCTTCACCCTAACATCACTCGATCCCTCTAAGTCCAGCCCTGATTGGATGGACCCCATACTCCAACATATCTCGGCCCCAGTCACTGCCTCCCCACTAGTTCGCATTGTGAACCTTTCCTTCTCCTGCTGCATTGTCTCCCAGGCCTGGAAAGTAGCAAAGGTGCTGCCCCTGCATAAAGGGGATGATACCTCCTCCACTGGAAACATCTAGCCCTCCTCTCTCCTCCCCTCCTTACAAAGCTCCAGGAGACACTTATCTACTCCAGACTTGCAAACTTCCTTTGCTCCTCTGATTTCATCTCCCCCTTCCAGTCTAGCTTTAGGAAACACCATTCCACTGTATCCTCATTACTGTGGGTAACTGACCCTGTCCTCACAGAGATGGATCAGGGCCATGCCACCTCAGCTACAGTCATCGATCTGGCCAAAGCTTTACTCTGGGTCCCAACCTCTCCTCCTTAAACTGTGCTCCACCGGCCTCAGCCACCGCTGTTGACTAGCTCTGTTCATTCCTCACGGGCTGTCAACAGTTGGTGCAGGTGGAAGGCATCCTGTCTAGACCCCCATCCTAAACAGAGTCCCACAATGCTCCATCCTGGGCCCTGTCCTCTTCTCTATTTTCCTCAATGACCTCCCCTCTGCATGCATCTCCTCGCAAATCCAGATGTTTGTGGACGACATGGTCATCTACACCTCCAGACCCTCAGCCTTAGCCATGATTGGGCCGCTCCAGCAGGGCTTCCACAACATGCTGTGCTGGTTCCACAACAATCAGCTCAAGAACACCACCAAGAGGATAGTGTCCATAACCTTCTGTACCTGCCAGAGACTGGCCAGGGTCTTGTCCCCACTCCCTGCCTTCTCCAATATAGATGGCATCCCTTTGAAAGTGTTCCCTGCTTTCAAGTATCTTGGCATGTGGCTTGACAGCAAGCTTGGCTTCTCCATTCACATAGACGTCATCAACACCAAACTCTGCCCCAAACTAGGCACCCTGTATCTCAATAATGACTGCCTCTCCTCCCAGTTCCACAGGGAACTAGCAACCAAAATGGTTCACCCAGTCTTTGATTATGCAGACATAGTCAATGGAGCTGCCCCCTTCTCCCTGCTTGCCAGACTGGACATCCTGTTCAATGCCTCTGCCATTTTGTGACCAGCTCTAGCGTCTATACCCAACGCTGCTCCCTCTTCATCTTCCCCCTACTATCATGCAACCAGTCCCACTGTACAGCCTTCATTGCCAAATACTGGTTTGGGGTTCTTCCCTTCTACCTTTCTTCACTCACCTCCGCTGTTCCCTATTCACTTCACTCCAAGGATTCCTGCATCTTCTACATTCCCCACACTCACTCTTCTGCTGGTCAAGCTGCCTTCTCCTGCTGTCTCCCTTCTCTCTGGAACCTGCTCCCCTCCTGCCTCCACCTCTTTTCTGCTCTTCCTGCCTTTAGACATCACCTAAAGCAATTGCCTGCACCCTCCTGTTCCTGCCTACCCCCTCCATAATCTCTTATCCTCTCCCTCAACCCTCTCCTGCTCAGCCCTCCAGTTTGATGCTTTTCTACATTGACCCCTTCCTGAACATGCACCATGACTCACCCATGACTGATCACCTTTCCAACAGAAGCTGTCATTATATTATGCTAGTTCATTTATTGCTACCATGTATTTCTCTGACTGTATCCATATCTTGTAATGTAAGTTGCATCTGTATTTTGTTTTGTAAGTTGTTCCTCCTTACATTCACATCCCCATTCCATGGGTTGCACCTGGAAACGAACCTTGGTTGAGTGTGCCTCTCCTGGTTTCCAACTTTTAAATAAATAAATAGAAAGGCAAGGGGCAGTACAGTGATGATCAGGAGATGGGGCAGGGGCAGAATGTGCAGAGGAATATTAACAAAAAGTACATTTTAAATGAATACTTCCATTTGGTCTTCACGGTGGAAAGGGGTGAAGTAGGGAACGGGCCATGATGCATTGCAAGATACAGAGGGAGGGGGGAGTCGACATAAGTCCATTTATGGAAAAGAGAGTCTGCTGGGGGTTGGAAGTCCTTAAGGAAAACAAGGTAATAGGGCCTAACCATGGTGCTATCCACCCCTCTGGCAATCCTACTGAGCACCTCACTAGAGAAGGGGATGGCTCCAAAGGAACGGAGAAGGGCTGATGTGGTTCCTCTGCAAAAGAGTGGCAGTAGGGAGGAGGCCAGTAACTGCAGACCACTCAATCTCATATCAGTGATGATGGGGAATTTAATGGAGTCACTTCTGAAGGAGAGGCTTATGGAGTACCTGGAGATACATGGGCTGTAGGACCACCGTCAGCACGACTTAAGAAAGGAAAGGTCATGTCAAAAAAATGTCATGGCTTGCTTTGACTAGGTAACATGGGAGGTGGATCAGGAGAGGGCAGTGGATGTGGCTTATCTGAACTTCAGTAAGGCCTCTGACACTGTGCCACACTGGAGGCTGATAAAGAAACTTAGTACCCTGGGGGTGGGGGAGAAGCTAGTGTGCTGGGTATAAAACTGGTTGGAAGATAGGAGGTAGAGGATGGTGGTAAATGACAGTCACTCAGAGGACAGGAGAGTGACCAGTGCAGTACCAGAACAACCAGTATTGGCCCTGTCCTTATCAACATTTTCATAAGTGATATTGCATAGGAACTGGAGGGAAAGGTGTGTCTCTCTGTGGATGACACAAAAATCTGAAACAAATTGGACAACCAGGAGGAGGTTGAGAGAATACAGAGGACTGGGGAAACTAGAGGAATGGTCTAGGGAGTGGCAGCTGCATTTCAATACCAGAAAGTGGAAAGTCATGCACCTAGGGCAGGGAAACCTGGGAGCTATGTATAAAATGGGGGAGGTAGGTACTTACAGTTACCAAGCAAGAAAGGGACCTTGGGGCGATTATACCTGATGATCTCCAGGTGGCAGGGTAGTGTGGCAGGGCAGCAGGTGAGGCGAGCAGGATACTGGGGGGCATAGGCAGTGGGATCTCTAGCAGGAGAAGGGAGGTGGTGCTGCCACTGTATTGCTCACTTGTGAGACCCCAGCTGGAGTACTGTGTCCAGTTCTGGAGACCACACCACCACAAGGACAATTGCAGAGTGGAAGCGGTCCAGGGGAAGGCCACTAACATGGTGTGGCAGTTGCATGAGAAACCATAGGAGGACAGCCTGGAGGAGCTCAACATACACTTCCTAGAGGACAGGAGAGCAGGAGAAGGAAACATGATGAGACCTATAAGTCCTACATGGTGGGCCGGCCCATTGGCACAGTGGTAGGGTCACCGCTTGAGGTGCCAGTGACTCAGGTTCAAGAATGAGCCCGGGATGCTGGAGGGTCAGTGGGGGGCATGCCTCCCGGTGTAGCACCCCTGGGTGACCATGGAGATGGCTTACCCGGAGGCCCGAAGTTGCGGCTAGGAGGCATAAGGATGCTAGATGGGGCTCCACCATTGTGTCACTGCATGCCATGCCTCCCAATTATGAAACAGTACACACAAAAAAAATATGCCCTGATCAGTCTCCGTGACACTGCTGCCCAAGGCCTGCGTGATGAGTTAGATCAGTTGGGGGTGTAACTGGCTGCAACTTGCCCATGGCTCCATGGGGGTGGGTCAGCAGCAGTGGGCTAGAGGACCAGCCAGAGACCACAGGGGGGCTTGAGCAGCAAAAAAAAAAAGTTACTTCACGGGGGTGAACAAGGTGCAGGAGGGGAGTATCAAATAGGAGAAGGAGAACCAGAACCAGAACATGAGGGCATGCCATTAAGCTTGGGGGAGAAGGAGTTTAAGAGGGATGTGGGGAAATATTTTTTCACAGAAAGGGTGATGGACACCTGGAACGGCCTGCCAGAGGGGGTGGTGGGGGGCACAGACAGCGGGGAGTGTCATGCATGTGTGGACTAGGCACATGGGTATAATAAAGAGAGGTAAGTGAGGAGGAAAGGGACACCTGTGACCAAATATAGTCTGGGATGTAGGGCAGACTAGTTGGTCATACTGCTCCTTTTCTGATGACACATTCTGTTATTGTGCTATGAGTGATCCAGACCTTGACAACAACACTGTTGGTTCAGTTAGAATACAGTGGTCATGTTGTCAAGGCTGACTTGGAAAACCAGGTCCTTCACCAGAAGGGTAATTTCCAACAGAGCTCTAGGTTCACTGTTCTGAGATTCAGAAGGTCAATGTTTAGCCTGGACACGTGGGGTGACCAGAGGCTGTGTGCTGTGCAGTCCTGTAGATATACTCTGCAGTCAATGAGGGAGGTGTCATCATCAGAGAGACTGAGGGCTTTAGACAGACAAACAGATTTTCCTCTGGAAAGTTCAGAGTTGACAGCATCCAACGGATGGCATTCGCCATCAGCTGGGTCACCTGTACTGGCTTGAGTGTCAAAAAACAAAGGAAAGGCAGTGCACTCATTGTCAAGTATCAAGTTACTTTATTACAAAGCAGCACATGAAGTCAAATGCAAGTTGTGGAAAAATGTGGAAAAAACGCACCCTAACAACCGTCAGAGCCCCTGGAGGGCGACTGACCAGACTCTCAAACATTTTCTGCGTCTCTGACACTTTCCCTGTCAGAGCGACACAAAACACTGGATAGTCTGGCCAGCCACCTTCCAGGGGCTCCGACGGTTGTTTGGGTGTGTTTTTATCCACATTTTTGCACAACATTAATTTGACTTTATATGATACTTATTTATAAAGTAATTTGATACTCATCATCGAGTGCACTGCCTTTCCTTTGTTTCTTGACACTCTTATACATTGAGTTGTCAGGCAGCAGTACCATTTACTGACTGTGCAATAGCATTCTCCCACTTACCATCCACTGTTCCAGGTTTAAGTGTGTCTGGGACCACTAGCGGCCCTGTTCTCACTTTTTGGCCCTCATATGCCAGAGCACCCATTAGACCATTGCCACAGGAAGATGCCATGAAGCACAAGAGTTTGAGGAATTCCCAGGCAGGGAGTGACTGCCCCTTTAAAAAAAGAGCTGGCAAAGTACAAAAGATCTTCAGCCCCATCTGGAGGCAGGTACACTCTGGTCACAAAGTCTAATTTGGTCCCAGTTAACACAATGATCTATTTAAGAGTCAGCTTAGATTTTCCCAGGTTGTCTAGACACACATTACTGGAACATCTAACATTCTGTAGTCATTTGTGCAGTTCAAACAGAAGTGCAAAGCCCTATGGTCATCTAACGAATACAAGAGAACCTCTCCAGTACTCTCAGGGGAAGGAAAAAGACTGGTCGAGATATGGTCTGATTCCATGTGAATGCAGACACCACCATAGGCAGGAACCTAAGATGGGTACAGAGGAAGATCAGATCCTTATGTCAAATAAGATATAGGGGATCTGCAACCAGCACCTGTAGCACAGGAATCCTGCAACCCGAGGTGACAGCCACCAGAAAAAGCAGTTCCCAAGAAAGGAAACCTATCACAGGTGGCAGCCAGTTGAAACAGAACCTTGGTATGGGACTCTAGAACCAAGTTAAGGTCTCAAACTGGAACTGGGCAATGGACAGGACCATGTAGATGCAGGATACCTTTTAAGAACATGTGCAACACCCCCAACTGTGGTTCAATCTTGGCCTCTTAGAGCACTAGTGGCAGAAGTAGTAGAGAGATGTTCTTTGAGGAGGTAGTCCAAAACACACTGAAATGGACAGGAAAAAAGATCTAGGGAACAAGATGGACACCAAATAGTGAAACGTTTTCAATTCTGGGAATACATTTACTAGCAAAAGACTTCCTAGCAGGATATGAACAGGATGAGGCAGTGCACTTTAGGAATGGAGTGCCAGTGCACACTAGGGCGGTCAATCCTTAAATAGCACAAAATCGAAAGGTTGCACTTATGGACAAAAATAAAAATCATTGTCATCGAGGCACAGGTCAGGAAGCACAGGAAAACCAGGAGCAGTTGTAGAATTTGCAAAAAGTGTTTATTAGTACTAGCAGTAACATAAAAAAACAAACTTGTTCAGGATAACTAGTTACAAAGGCAGACTAAACAGAGAAGATCCATCTGAGTTTTCCTTCAATCTTTGTGCGTCTCCCTTGCAAGCAATTGCAGCTTTGTTTTTATAAGTCTCTGCAACCCCTCCTTAACAAGCATCCTGTTTCTTTCTAAAATGTTCTTGTATGTTTCAGGCAGGTGCAGCAAGAACACAATGTACCAGAACTGAGGCCCCTTTTCCACAGCTTCCGAAAAAGGGCTTAAAAACTGCTTTCAGGTTAACCCCATGAGTTTCCAATAGTTTTTTTGCAATCCTCTCAAACTATAATTATATGCATTTCAACAGTAACACTATATAATTTCTAAACAAAGAGATCCCAATATCAGTTACATTTCCACATAATAATTTGCACATATTTTCAGACCAGCAGATATGCAAAGGAGAAAAAAACAGAAACAGCAAGGGAAGACTGAGACACAGTGAGAGGCAAAGAATTGCAAGACTGTCAGGGGGGATCAAATCCTAGGTCTCACAAGAAAATTTGGTTGCGCAACCAGACAGCCAAGAGACAGGAAAGGAAAGAACAGAATGGGGGGGGCATGATAGAAACTTTCAAATACCTTAAGGGAATCAACAAAGTCCAAGAGGGTAGCATCTTTCAGAAAAGAGATGTGCAAAAACAAGGGGCACAATTTGAAGATGGAGAGGGATGGCTCAGCTGTAATGTAAGAAGTATTTCTTCACAGAGAGGTTGTGGATACATGGAACAGCCTTCCTGAGGAGGTTGTAGAGTCAAAACAGTGGGGAGGGCTTGGCTGGCGGTAGCGTTGATTTCCGCCATGACGCCAGTGACCCGGTTCGGGAACAAGCCCGGGTAGCTGGAGGTCCGGCCGGGGGAGAAGGCTTGAGCATCCCCAGGACAGCTTGCCTTCTCCAGGGAGGGAGGAGGGATAAGGTCCCAGTGCAAGACTGACCCCAGACGGAGGTCTGGGGCACAGCATGTGCTGAGGCAAGAGAGGGGAGGATGTCACGGATGTCGGCGCTATGCGCCTTGACGTCAGGGGTTCACGTGACATCCACAGAACACTGGAAAAACAAGCACCGGAACGCCGAGGGGAAGGAGCGCCACTGCAGACCCCAATAGCTCTCTCCTGCCTGGACTGACAGGGACCTGATGAAACTAGAAGCATCGGGGTGCTCGGGCCCCACCTTTTACCCGCCTGGGGGGTATAACCACAGCTCCATGGGGGACTACCAAAGAACCAGGTAAGGAGGTGAAGCAGGGTGGCACATGATCGTCTCCCGACTGAGTGGGGTTCTGGTGCAGGGGAGGAGGCAAAAATAGAGAAAAAAAAAAAAAAAAAAAAACTGGGGGAATTCAAGAATGCATGGGACAGACATAAGGCAATTCTAGTGGAGGGTAGAAGGAAGTAGGCTGTTGGTTAACTAGAATCTGCAGCTTATCCGAAAGGTAGGGAAATGGGCAGACTAGGTGGGGCAAGTTGTCCTTATCTGCTGTCAAATTCTATGTTTCTATCCCTGCATTCAAACTCTCCATGATAGACAACCTAGAGGGCCATTAGATGTAATAAAATCAAAAAGAAAAAATAAACATGGGAAGATAACCCCACTCCGACAAAATCTATTACACTTTATATATATGCACGAGAAAGATACTGGCAAAATATGTTGAAACTGCCCACAGTAATCAGGAAGAAGCCCCAAAACAGCAGAAGGTATAGTATGACCATGGTGAAAAGAAACATATTTTGAGTCCAGTGAAAAGGTCTTGTTACTGTTACCCATTTCAGGACACAAACTGTTAATGAAGTGGCAAGGGCCTTATAAAGTGGTTAGATGTACTGGTACAGTTAATTATCAGACTGAGACCCCGGCAGGAAAAAACCCTAGCAAGATATACCATGCTAGCCTCTTGAAGAAATGGGCTGAACAAACACCAAAGGTTGCTTTGTTAGTAATACCAGAAACTTCTTAGATAATGATACAGCTTATGACAAACTATAATTTCTGATGCTGTAAAGGTGAATGTTTCCTACCCACAGAATTAACTCTAGAAATGTGTAACTTGGTAAAGGCATTTAAAAGTACTTTTACTACAGTGCCGGGTCAAGCATGTAATAGTAACAAAGAGTGCTCATGCTATCTCACAAAAGACATACAGATTAGCAGAGCAGTTAAGAGCAGAAGTGGTTAAGGAAATACAAAAAAAGAAATCAAAGAGTTGGGGTATCACTGAAGAATCGAGAAGTATTTGGTCATCACCAATGGTGACTGTAATTAAAAAATAAAAGAGAAGAGGGTATTAAGAATCTGCCTTGATTTTTAGGAAACTTAATCAAGTGTCTGTGTCTGATAGCTATCCTATGCCCAGGATACATGATTTGGTAGACAGATTGGAATGTGCCAAGTAGATTAGGACTGTATCCTCCATCTCACCAACTGTTACTGGCAAATTCCCCTAGACAAAGAATCCAGAGACAAAACTGCATTTTCCGCTTTAACTGGATTCTATCAGTTCACAACCATGCTGTTTGGTTTACATGGTGCACCTGCTACATTCTAGCAGTACATGGATGCAATTCTAGCCTCTGACACTGGTTATTGTGCACTTACCTGGATGATGTCATGGTGTGCAATCCAGACTGGAAAAGCCACCTGGAACACTAATGAGCAGTTATCCAATCTATCAGAAATGCAGGTCTGACCATTAATCCTACCAAGTGCACATTAGGCATGCAGGAAAACAGATATTTGGGTTATATTTTGGGAAACGGAGAAGTAAAAGCAGAGATTTCCTTTTTTTTTTTAATTTATACTTTACTTCTACTACTGTGTTTTACTGGCTATTGACACAACACAAATTGTTTTGCCATTCTATGTAACCTGATTTGTCTGTACTTAATTGACGTGGAACCTTTGTAAAAGAGCATTTGGCTCAAAGGTAATAATGCCTAGAACAATAAACTAAACTAAACTAACTTCCTCTCCACTGCCTTACCCGGCACTTGGGACCCCCATGGTGCGGCCGTTTGCCAACAGTTTTTAGACCCCATCCTGCCATGGAACTCCCCCCCCCCAGGCAGGGAAGGGGAAGAGGGGAAATCCCCCCCAATCACCACATGTGTTGAGCCTCCTTCCACTGATCACTGACTGTCAGTGTGTCCTGTTATCAGGCTCAGCGGTGGGGCATTTTCCATTTTTCTTTTCCCCTTCTGCAAGTGTCGACTGCCAGTGGGGTCCACAGAGATGAGCGCATGCAGAGACATGACACCACTCCGGACCCCAGCAGACATCCTCCCATCTCACTTGACACTCCCAGCTGCACCTCCGCCCATGTGCACCCAGGTGGCGGTGTTGCAGCAGGAGTGGGAACCCTCCCTACCCGGAGGAAAGCGTCCCTTGGACACTCTATTATCCCCCCCCCCGGCAACCTGAGGCTCGCTCCCGAGCCCCGGTAGCCAGCACTGCAAGTGGTAATCCTACCACTGAGCTGGTGGGCTGTCCAAGCCAGAGATTTCCAAGACAGAAGCTGTGCCTAGCAGTTCTGTCACTAAAAGAAAGCAACATGTCAGGTCATTTATAGGTCTGGTTACTGCCGGAGATTTGTTTCCAACTTTGCCCAGTTAGCTACTCCCCTCACTGAACTCATGAAACAATCAATCAAGCAATCAAAATCTTTATTTATCCAGGTGAACATCGATGAGCAAACTCATTTACAAGATGGACCTGGTTAAATCCGGGCCAATAGTACAGTGCAAACAGATATATTTACAATGTGAATAAATAAAATAATATAACTGCAAGTCAATACACAAGGCACAAGCATAACAGCTTGTTTGGGATCATTAGTAGGATACAGTGAATAACAGCAAATAGTAGGAGCAGGCGAGAACCACAAAGATTCAGAAATGGATATTATCACCGGAATTTCTCTAAAAACACACTCAAGACTTAGGGATTGCTATCATAATAGTCAGACAAAACAGGTAACAACAGCTTTTTTTATTTTTTTTGACACATTTCACAAAAAGGGAATAAGACAGGTATGGTTAGGTTTGGAGAGAACAACAGATCAGACTACAGGGCCCTATCAATGGCCAGCTCCTGGGATCGCTCACATTCAGTATGGAGGGTGGCTTTGCTGTACCTTATTAGAAGAAGGTCTGGGCTTAGATACCGAGGCGACAGCTGGAGCAGCACCTACCACCCAGAAACCATATTTTCCAAGTCTGTGGTACTAATGCCGGCTGTCCATGGCCAGGGGGGCCACTGGGAAGGTCCCAAGGCAGGACAGATGGTGAATATACTTTGGTGCCTGTGGCCAATCTCAGAAAACGACTTCAGGAAGGAATGTAATCACTCAGACTCCCAACACTAGCACTCTGAGCAGTAAAGAAAAGGATCCCATCGGCCAGGTAAGTAAGTGGTAGCAGCTTTTCTGGCACAGTTTGGCAAGCCCATCAGATTTTTGCAAGAATTGGAAGGATCGCAGGAGTAGACTGTAGAAGCCAATTGGAAGCAAGGGCTGAATAACACTCGCGATCCAATTGGTCAGCGGCTTTAGCGGTGCTTTGCTAGAGAAGAGTCTGGACATGTAGTCACAGATGGCAGCTTGTGAAGGTGCCAGCCACCCGTGGACTAGGGATTCTACACCTTAGGTACAGTTGCCCCCTGTAGGACTTGCCTCCGTCCAGGACGAGGGTACAGAGACTGGAGAGTAATAAACACATTTAGGGTCAATAAAAACTTTACAACACATGAATTTTCATGGGGTACAGTCAGTAATAGCTATGACTACACTCGGGGGAGTAAGCTGACTGCGGTCAGCGATTAAGAACTGGGGAAACAGTTGCATGGCTCACACACACATCGAGCATATAAGGACTTGAAGGCACTGATGCTTCAGAAGCAGCTTAATTTCAGTAATTTTTGCATTTTGTTCCACAAGGATGGCAATATAAAGCTGATGGCCATTCTGCCATAGCGAGTGAAAGCCTTAGGGATGCATAGTGAAATACAGGAGGCATTTGTTAATCCATATGGTCCCAGCTCACTTAGAGGAGGACATTCTGTTATATAAAGCGTAAACCTTTTCGTGATGGCTCTGCAGGTCCAAAGGACTGCATTTCTATCACGCCTGAACATAAGCGAGGACCATCCTACAGCTTTGTACAATAAGCAGTGATGGCTGGCGATAGGGAGACCAGTGATAAACCTGATGGCCCTGTGATAAAGTGTATCCAACTTGACAAGAGAAGCTTTGGGACAATGACTATATAAGAAATCTGCATCATCATTTAGGGAAAGAAAGGTAGTTTGGACTAGACGCAGTTTGGTATCATGGGTGAAGAACTGGCTAATTCTATAGAAAAATCCCAGCCTCTGCCTTGGCTTCTTTACAAGGTCTTCAGCATGCTCAGAAAATGAAAGGTTCTGCTCTAACCACGCTCCTAAGTATTTACGCTTTGAGGTAAACTCCAGTTTTTCTCCCAGAATTGTGGAAATCTGTGGTAGTACTCCAGAGCTGGCTGGGTTTATCGTACGGCTATAGGATGAGAACAGCATTGCCTTTGTCTTTTTTGTATTTAATAGTATTTTTTTGAGGAGGAGCTGGATCTGAAGCAGGTCAAAGTCTTCCTGTAGGACCGCAAAGGCAGCTTCAGCAGTCAGTCGACTTACGTATACCACTGTGGTCGTCACCGAACAGGTGAATTTTCGCCTTGTTGATGCCCTCATCAATATTGTTGAACTAGATAGTGAAAAGCAGCGGTTCAAGTGTGGATCTTTGTGGCACTCCCCTCAGAAGAGGTTTGAGTGAGGATAGCTCTCCCTCAGCTTTGATTTGTTGCTGACGTCCTGTCAGGTACTTCGTAAACCAGTGCAAGGTATCTGAATCAAAGCCTATTCTCTTCAGAGCAGAGAGTAGCAGGCTATGATCATGGTATCGAAAGCCTTATTAAGGTCTAGAAATACAGCACAAAGTTTCTGCTGTCTAGTTCATTGTACCAGTCATTTGTTACTTTAACAAAGGCCAATATAGTACTATGTTTAGTCCTAAAGCCCAATTACATAGGGTTTAGTAAATTACTGGCTTCAAGAAAAGCCCCCAAGTTGGTTGCTGACAACCTTTTCCAGGAGTTTCGACAAAATTGAAGTAAAGAAATCGGTCTATAGTTGTTAAGGTCGCAGGTATCCCCTGATTTAAACAACGGGATGACATGGGCAGTTTTCTATATTATAGGAAGGCCCTTGAGACAGTAATAAATTAAATAGATGGGTGATAGGTACTGCGAGAACATGATTTTGATGAAGTAAGGATCCAAAGAATCGGCACCAGCACTTTTCTTAACATCCAACTGAAGTATAAGATCTTCAACCTCTTTTAATAATACTGGTTGGACTGAGGAGCAGGGTACTGGGGCAACAAAGTCTATGCAAGGGGCACTTAATTGGTAGCGGACCAATGCTGCAGGGGAATTGACAAAGGCTAGACCAGCTGTGGCAAAATGATTGCTGAATGCATCTAAGATACCTTGTTTATCACATATGGTTTTACCCCCGGATGTGGTTTTTGGTGGCAAGGAATAGAAACATGGAAACATAGACTCTGATGGCAGATAAGGACCACTTGGCCCACCCAGTCTGCCCATTTCTCTTCCTATTGGATAAGATGCAGATTCTAGTTAACCAACAACCTACTTCTTGCAACCCCCCACTACAACTGCCTTATGTCTGTCCCATGCATGTTTGAATTCCCCCACTGTTTTAGACCCAAGAACCTCCCCAGGAAGGCAGTTCCATGCATCCACCACTCTCTCTGTGAAAAAATCTCACATTACCCCTGAGCCATCCCCTCTATCTTTAAATTGTGCCCCCTTGTTCTTACACATCTCTTTTTCTGAAAGATGCTACCCTCCTGGACTTTGTTGATTCCCTTGAGGTACTTGAAAGTTTCTATCATGTCCCCCCTGTCCCTCCTTTCATCAAGGATATACATATTAGGCTCTCAGCCTCTCTTCATATGGTTTCTGATGCAGACCCTGCACCATTTTAGTTGCCCTCCTCTGGACTGCTTCCATCCTGTCTATGTCCTTGCGCAGATGGGGTTTCCAAAACTACACACAGTATTCCAGATAGGGTCTCACCAACTGTCTGTACAGAGGGATAACCACTTCCCTTTTTCTACTTGTGATGCCCCTTCCTATGCATCCCAGTATCCCCCTGGATCTCCTTACTAGCTTCTCACATTGCTTACCCACCTTTAAGTCGTTTGATATGACTACCCCCAAGTCCCTTTCCATTTCTGTTGTTGTTAGTACCTCCCCTGCTATTGTGTACTCTTCTCCTGGGTTTTTTGTTTCCCAAGTGCATTACTATGCACTTCTTTGCATTGAATCTAAGTTGCCAAATGTCTGACCATTCCTCCAACCTTGACAAGCCCCTTCTCATCCTTTCTACCCCCCTTGTGCATCAACTCTGTTACAGATCTTTGTGTCATCTGCAAAGAGGCATACCTTTCCTCCAGACCCTCTGCAATGTCACCTATAAAGATGTTAAAGAGACTTGACCCAGTACTGAGCCCTGAGGTACTCCACTAGTAACCCCCTTTCTTGAATGTGTTCCATTCACTATTACCTTCTGTGTCCTGTTGTGCAGCCAGTGTTATATCCAGGCTACCACCCTGGAACTCACTCCAGGCTGGCTAACTTGATTATTAGTCTTTTGAGCGAGACTGTGTCAAATGCCTTGCTAAAGTCTAGGTAGGGCATTTCCACAGCCCCTCCCTGGTCTATTACTTTGGTCACCCAGTCAAAGAAATCAATTAGATTCATCTGACATTACCTTCCTGCTGTAAATCCATGCTGCTTTGGGTCCTGTGCCCCGTTGGCCTCTAGGTACTCAACAATTCTTTCTTTCAGAAATGATTCCATCATTTTCCCTACCACTGAGGTCAAACTTACAGGTCTGTAGTTTCCTGCTTCCGCCTTGCTCCCACTTTTGTGAAGGGGAATCACATCTGCCCTCCTCCAGTCCTCAGGTACCACCCCATCCTCCCATGATTTGTTAAAAAGTGTGGTTAGTGGTGTCACTAGGTCCTCCCTTAGTTATTTTAGGATTCTGAGGTGAATCCCATCAGGCCCCATTGCTTTGTCCACCTTGAGTTTTAGGAGTTCTTTCAGGACTCTCTATTTCATAAATGGACTGGTGTCAACCCCCCTACCCAGCGTGCTTCTATTGTCTGGTTTAGGTAACTCCTCCTCATCTTCTTTTGTGAATACTGAGCAAAAGTATTCATTCAGTATCTTTGCCTTTTCACTGTCTCCCTCCGCCCACCTCCCCTCTCCTTTATTAATCTTCACTATTCCTCCCTTAACCTTTCTATGCTCCCTAATGTACCTATAAAAGGTTTTATCTACCTTCTTAACTCAGTTGGCTATTTTTTCCTCGGTTTGGGCCTTTGCTATTCTGATTGCCTTCCCCACTTCTTTCTGCTTTAATTGATATAGTTCCCTGTCGTGCTCCTTCTGTGATTCCTTATACTTTCTGAATGCAGCCTTTTTCTCCTTAACCTTCCCTGCCACTCCTTTTGAGAACCATAGTGGTTTTTTACTCTGCTTTGTTTTCTTTATTTGTCCCACACAAAGGCTTGTTGCCTCTATGATAGCAGTTTTGATTTTTCTCCATTGTTCTTCCACTCCTCTTTTTTGGCCATTTGGTAGTGCATTCCTCAGGTATTCACCCATTTTGCCAAAGTTGGCCCTTCTGAAGTCCAGTATCCTTGTTTTTGTATGGCTTGTCTCCATGGTTGTGCTTATTGTTAAGCACACTGTGCAGTGGTCACTTGTTCCCAGATGTCTACTGACTTCTAAATTTGTGATCCTCTCTCCATTTGAGAGTACCAGTTCTAGTATTGCTCCCTCCTGAGTGGGTTCCAGCACTAGCTGTCTAAGGCCTGCCCCCTGCAAGGCATTGAGAATGACCCTGTTCTTGGATGTGGCTGCAGTACATGTCATCCAGTTAACATCTGGCATATTCAGGTCCCCCATCAACAGTATCTCCCCTTTTTAAGCCTTTTGAGAATGTCCTTTATCAATGGTACCCGAATAGTGTGAAATGGTCAACAGAGTGTGATGAGACTTTTCGGGCCATCGAGGCTGCATTATGTTCAGCCCATTTTAAGAAATCCAGACTCTGAGAAACCATTTCTGTTACAGAGAGATGCATCAGAGGTAAGCCTAGGTGCAGTCCTGAGCCAGAATACAGATGGGAAGGAACATCCCATTCTGTATATCAGTAGGCAACTGCATGACAGAGAAAAAAAAGTTCTCCACTACTGAAAAAGAATTCCTTGCTGCACAATGGGCAAAGGAGTGCCTTAAGTTTTATCTGCTAGGAGCTAACTCTGTACTTAATAACATCACAATCCTCTCTGTTGACTCAATCAAACGAATAACAAAAGTCCCAGAATCTCAAGGTGGTACTAGTTACTACAGCCATTTAAATTCAAAGTGATGCACAAATCCAGAAAAGAGAATGAGAGTAACCAGAATCGTTAGGTCAGTAAAGGATTTGAATTATGATGATAGAGGGTTTGGATCTGCACAGTTTAGAATACAAGCGACTTAGAGGAGATATGTGCTAAGTATATAGGGCATTCAATAATGATGACATAATGATATGCTTGGGGTTTGAATGTAATAATACTGAATATTCCATGAAATCACATGATCTACAACTAAACAACTAAAGGTACATACTAGTAGAACAAAGAAAAGAGCAGGTTGTTTACACAAAAGGTAGTGGGACTGTGGAATAGACTTCCACTGGAAGTTGTCGGCAGTGATACCATGCTCTACTTCATAAAAGTTTAGATGAGCACTGTTTTCTGAACTCTATAAAAGGATACTTCGCTTGAGCCAAGGGCGAGCCGCGCAAGGGTGAATGCTTGACTTGGCTCATATAAAATCTATGAAATGCTGATTTTCTGCCCAGATATGGTTCAGGAATTGAGAATTCAAAAGGCTGAAAAATGTGTGTGCTTAACTAAAATATCTGCTGTGAAAGGTGTTATGAAAAAGGGATACTGCATATTTAAAGAACTGTAAATGTTAGAAGGTAATGTTGAAAGAGAAATAAAAACATTTTAAGGAAAAAGAACAGGTTCCCTCCGGGGGGGGGGTATGTGATAGGGCTGAGTAAGACCCTATCCCATATGCTATGCAGAGAGAGAGAGAGAGAGAGAGTTATAAGCAAGATCTGTTTTGCCCTCTCCTATTCTGCATTTGTTGGTCTCTTGACTGTCTGAATGCGCAATCAAATTTTCTTGTGGCACCTAGGAATTGGCCACTCTGATGGTCCCATAATTCCCCGTTATCTCCCTTTCTTCACTTGCTGTTTCTGTTCTTTCTTTCTCCCCATGCTTCTCTGTGATTAAAAAAAATGTGCAGCTTTATATGAAACTGGTATCCCTTGGTTTGCAAATGATATATAATTATATTGTTGAAAAGACTGCAGAAATCTATCTGGGTTTATTAGAAAAGGCATAAATCTGTAATACAAATGGCTGGCCTTGCAATGCATTTTGACCTCCACAAGCTTGTTCACAGAACTGTCAACAGGAAACCAGCTCTGGGACTAATTGTATTATTTTGTTGCACCTGTTAAGATTAAATGTGCTCTTCAGGTTGGCCTCGGGAAAGAAACTGAAAGTTCTGGTACATTTTCTGAAAAACAGGAGACGCAACTTATAACAGGATGCAGAGTTTGAACTGCCAGGGGAAATAACTTATATAACCAGAGCAATGCTTTTCCTGGGACAGTCTCAGGTAGAGGATTTCTTTTTTGCATTGTTTTGTAGAAATAAGTTTCCTGTACAATTAATTATGTTTTACTATTATTGTTATTGATAATAAAATGCTACTTCTGGTCTGCCTATGTTTCCTGACCTACGTCCCTATGACAGGTACCTCCTAAAATGTGAATGGGAGGAAGCACTTCTGATCAGAGGTGCAAGGGAGTTCTGAACCATGGGTGTACAGACAGTGAAGGCCTGTTCATCTGAGGCACTGCAGGTCCTGGGTACAACCAGCAAAGTCTTACCAGTAGACCCAAGGAAGTTGTTTGAATCAGACACTTTTAACTGATCCATGAGAATAGGTGACGTAACACTTCTGATAACCTTATTGACAAAACAGCTCAGGGCATATAAATGACTATTTGCTGGGGAAAACCAGCCCAGTTTGCCTACAGCTCACTGCAGTGTGCAAGACAAGCTGTAGACAGGGCAAACCTGTGGATACTGTTATAAGCTACATCACATTTAAACAACTTGGACTTTGCAACATAAGCATAGAAATGAACCCATAATTTAGGTTACAGAGAAACACCCCTCTGGTCAGAGCAAGACAAACCCAAGGGGTAAGGATATGTTTGGCACAATAGGTCAAACCAAGTTTGCAGTTTACTGTCTTGCATACATTAGGGATTTGCAAAGAGAAGTCAAGATGAGGGTCTAGTTACTCCAAGATATTTAAAGGAGTGAGCAGTGGTAACTGGGAACTCATCAGTGCTAGATACCACCAGAGGTTCTTGACAGGATCTAATTTTACCTTGGGACCCAAAGAGCACAGAATGCATCTTTTTAATGTTGAGGACTTGCCTGTTTACAGTAAGCCAGGACTGGATGCAGTGAAAATCAGCATTCATATGGGAGTTAATGGTCTTAATATAATCTGTGCTAGAAAGCAGAACTAGATCTGTGTACAGGGTAGTGCTGCAGTTGGTAGGAACTCGGTGGGGGAAGGGGGTCATTTATATAAAAATGAGAATAAAATGGGTTCAAGTATGGAGCCCTGGGGGACACCAAGGCTGACAAGAGTGAGTTCAGACAATGCCCTGTTAAATCTAACCATTTGTTGTTTGGCTTGCAGGTAATTACAAATTGAGACAACAGCATGAGCAGACAGACCCAAGGAGCTAAGCTTGTGACAGAGATTTATGGTCAATCATGACGAATGCTTTCCAGAGTTCAACAAAGATTGCCCCGAAAGCTTGCTTCAGTCCAAAGCAACCGGTATTGTAGAGGCAACTGCGGCAAGGGCAGTGACAATACTATGATCTTTCTGGAAGCGATGCTGCTCCCAGGCTAGTAGACCATAAGTACAGAGGTAGTCCGTCAGTTGAGAAGCCAAAACCTTCTCAAGACCTTGCTGGTTACATAAAGGATTTCTAAGGTTCAGTAGTTCTCCATAAGTTTTGGGTCACCATGGTTAAATATAGGAACTATTCCGACAACCCTCAACAGATCTGGAACAACTCCAATGAGCAGGGATAAGTTTTAAGACATGAGATTATATTGAAAGTTGTCCATCCCAGTAATGTCTCTTGTGCACTGTTTCAACAAGGTATAGTGGGCAAAATAAATACACTTTAAAACATTAAAATTTCAAAGAATAATGATCTGTAGTTGCTTTCACTGTGTGCTTTTAACAAATGAAGGTACAGTATGTAGCATACCTAAAGCCAGTTATGTCTAATAATGAGATAGAGGGATAAATGTAGGAGTCTGTGCAGTCAATATCTCTCAGAATACTAATTCTGGGAGCTACTGGCTGCACAGACTCCTAAATGGTGCTCAAAAAATGTTTTTCACTTATGCTTTTTTGAAAGGTAAATTCCAGTACATAAATTTACTAAATCATGGGAATCTTGATAGTTTTTCCTACACAAAGCATTTTTCCATTTGTTAAATAGAACCCATGCTTATACAGCGCATGCCGACTGTTATACCATTAAAATTTCCTTCAATGATGCCAGTTATACTGTACTTTTCCACTACATGTTGCTTTGTAAAAGTAACCTTTTAAAGACACAAGACTGGGTCAATGTATTGATGCCACTGTCTGCATATGAGAAGTTAATTCCCTAAGCAAATTAGTCTTTTACCCTATTTTTAAAATCCATTGTCCATTTTGTCAATATACATTACCAGTGCTTTGTCAGCTTTCTGACAGCACCAGCAATTATATTAGGGCAAAGCTTTTCAGGGCATGGGTGTAAGCCCGAGCCCACAGAAAAGGTTTCAAAGAACTTGCAAATTTGAAAATGACTCCTTGGGAGTACAGATCTTGTAAATAAGGGTACTGAGATGCAAGTATAGGAAACAGTAAGCAAACACTGCCTCCCAGGCAGCCAGACCACAACAAAAACAGAGTAAATGTTCTGAGTAGCTAAATTTGTGGTTTTCTGGCAGATTACCATTCTATACCGTGGGTGTATCTTTTAACATGTGCACTTTTGTGGGGGCAACGTTATCCCAGCTGTGTGGGAGGAGTATCCTTTTACTATTCTTGCCTCTTGTCTATGGGTTTTAGATGTGCCAATTTTTTTCTCCCCGTCTCTGCTGTCACCCAGGGACACACCCTGTTGATCATGGGTATACCCTGTTCAGGTGATTTCAGCATCACTTGGGCTACGGGGGTATTTCTTTTGCCATTGTTTCTGTCTTCCCCTGGCATGAGCCATACCTGTCAGCCTTGTGAACTGCCAGCCTTGATGCTGCAGTGGCTCCTTCAGAAGGAGCAAGCTCCTGGCCTACCCACAGGGACTGCTGCCACCAGGAACCTGGAAGCAGCTCTGCTTGGCAAAGGCGCTCCCTACTCTTCAGCAGCTGTGTGCAACCTGGCCTGCCTTTCGATGTGGAGACCAGTCCACTCCTGAAGTCAGGTCGTCTTTGCAGCTCCAGATGTGTCATTTTTAAAGGGTATAGGAAACTAGTGCTAATTAGCAGCAGTCAGTTATGCACCTAGTAAGATAAATGAAAAATCTGCCTCCAAATGAGCCATATTTAACTATACCTGAATAAACACCGATATGAGCAACTGTTTTTTCAGTGATTTTCTTTTTATGGACAACATTCTGCACAGTTCTCTTCATGGAACCAGTAATTTTGAGTTTTTATTATGTCATGGTTTGTGTACAGAATGCTAAGGACTGATTATTTCCACCAGTTTTGTTAATCTCGCTGAAGCTTTTGACACCATGGCACATCCCCTCCTTCTGGACAAACTTAAAGCTGTCAGTCTCTCTGACTTTTCAGTCAATTGGCTTCATTCTTACATTGTCAGGAGGTCTCAGGCTGTCCTGATTTTCCATCTCCACTTCCCATAAGCACAGGTGTCCCTCAAGGGTCTCTTCTGGGTCCTATTTTTTTTTCCTTTTTCTTTTAAATGACTTCCCCACTGTCTGTTCCTCTGTGTCCATTCTTATGTACATTGATGACAGTTATTTCTGCTTCTGGCTCCTCTTCCCATGATATAACCTCACGGCTGCAGCTGGAGTTTGACAACATTCGGCGCTGGTTCAAATCTAACCAATTGTTACTCAATGCCAAAAAACAGTCTCCTTAACTTTTGGCATACATCATAGGCTTGCCAGACTTATTTCTCTCCCACTATTTCATACCCTTGATGGTACTAAGATAGAAGATGTTTCCTCCTTTAAGTACCTCAGGGTCTGCCTTGACCGCCATCTTGACTTCTCAGTGCACATTAATGCTGTTCACCATAAACTACACCCTAAACTTGGAGCACTGTATGGGAATAAAGTGAGCATATTCCCCTTCCTGCCCACTGAAAAACTGTGGTAAAAATTATTCTCCCTATCTTTAACTACAGTGACTTAGTCTACCAGTGGTGCCCTAAATATTTCCTTGCCAAACTGGACCCGCTTTTCCATTCTTTCTGTCATTTTGTTTTAGATTGCCCCCCTCATACTCACCATTGCTCGCTCGCTCTCTCTCCTCTCTTGATGCTAGGCACCATTCCCATTGTGTATCTTTTATATCCAAATTCTGGTTCAGCTCCCTTCCCTTCTATCTTAAATCCCTTCTGTCCCCCCTTCCTCCTACCTTCTCCGCAACACTAATTCCCCTTCTATTTCTATTCCTTCTAGAAAATCTGCTGTTGGACAGTCTGCTTTTTCTTACCGATTTCCTAAACTTGCCTCTTCTCCTTTCTCCCTAAAGTCTCTCCTTTATGACTTTTGATCTACCTGCAACTGTCTATGACCCTCTCCTCTTCTTATTATTCCATTTCTCTATACATATGAGTGTTTTATTTTCTTCTGGCATTCATTTATTAATTTGCCTCTATTTATATTTATGTTGCATGAGCTTTTGTCATATTAGAACCATGTTTAGTTGTGCACAAACCAGGACGACATGGTTAAAACTCCAGATCACTGGTTCCATGAAGAGAACTGTAACAAAAAGTTGACCTTTAAACAAAACAATGCAAAATACAGTTTTTCATATAATTTTTTTATTCAGGTACAGTTACATTTGGATCATTTTGGTGTACAGATATTTCTGTAAATGTGAGCACTATAAACAGCTACCAGTTAGAAATCATTTCCTTTCTTCTTTAACTTTGCTTGTGAACTAGAACACCACAAGCCTTATTGGCAGGGATCATTTTGTTCTAGGAATCCACTTGGCATATGCACCTGCCAAGTTCTTCTGAGAGGTACTGTAATGAAAACCCTGCAGGTGTCACACTATCCAAGAAGTGTTCAGTCTCATTCAATGCTCTATGCACTTCTGCCTTCACAGGATTTGCCACTTGGTTCAGTTCCTGGACTGGTGGCAGTGAAATATTCCCAATCATAACAGTTTTTCTACCCCTCCATTAACTTCTTAAATGGCAGCTCAAATACTAAGGAATCTATTCACGAGGTCATCAACTATATAAACTTCACCAACTCTGGATGAACCTCAGCTACACGATTTTTCTGCAAATGCTGAGATGTGCATATAAAGCTTTGCTCCAGCTAGAAGAATGCTGCTATTGCCTTTCAATGAAAATGTAGCTTTCCCCCTTAAAGGGGAACTGTCATCAATCTGTGTATCTGCACATGTTTCTAAAGTTCCCACACTCCTAGTGTGCACAGAATAAAAATGTAACACTCACCCTAAAATAAAAATGTTATATGCCCTCACGTTCCCTCTCCATTTTCGGAGACTGACTGACAGCCCAGCACTGGATGTGACCTCAGTGAGTGACTGTTTTGTTTCTAAGTGTATTTACACTTACGAAACCTGGGCAGCTGCTTGCTTTGATTTTTGACACTAAATTGGTGGATTTTGAATAGCCACAGTTTGAAACAATTATGCCTGGTGAAAGAAAATTGCGGGATTGGGACTATCGGTGATTACGTTCCCAACCTCACCACAAATCAGAGCCCTTGTTCACTGTGCAAGAATTCTGAATGTGACTGCAGTCTGCAGTCCTGCTTACTCAACCACTGCACTTTCCAATGCAAACAGCCCGAGTTTACATAAAATTAGTTTGTTAGACCAGCGTTATTTGGTTAACACTGGTTCAGGCTATATACCCGAGAAAACTTTAGTTAACACTTTGCACTGGGTATAGCGCTGCATGCCATGCGGATGCTTCTCTTACCCAGCTATTGATGCCTTAACCTCAGTGTTGCTGCCTAAAGACCAAAATGTCCCCCAGATCCCACCTCGGCTTGCCATCAAAGGGGTCAAAGTTTGCCTCCCTAAATTTATGGAAAAGACAGAGTGTCTGTCTGGTTAGGGGAAAATGTGTTTTTTTTTGTGTGTGCGCTAGTAATAGTCAGAAGCCCTTTGTTCCTAAGTAGTGGCAGTAACCTGACCTGCAGTTAAACTGAAGTTCTGATTGCCTACTAGGCACTTGTCCTGGTCACTGGTTGGACCCTCCAGTTTCAGTGAGGGTCTTGCAGGCTGTAGCTTATTTACAACTTTGGCACTCTGATTATGGTGAGACATGGATTATTTTACTAGCCCCCTGTGATGATGTAAATTACTATAAACTGCATCCAGACCCCATTCCCATACCTTTCAAACCACTGTGTCACTAAAATAAGGGACACAGACTGAAAATGAGGAGCAGTGATGGCTCTGCCTGTGGAACACCTCCTCAAACTGGGAAATACAAACTCAAACTACTGTTGAAACTGTTGTGTTGACTCGTAGAAAGTTTGTTAATTAGCATCCTATAATATTGTGGATTCGCACCTTGAAGTCTGAATTTACGGTACCTGAGTGAGCAGTACCTTTCCCATGAATGATGGAAGAGGGACAGTGTAATCTGAGGGGTAGAACATGGGATGTCTCTCTCCATCGGGGACAGGTGAGAGTTATGCCCATTCTCTATAACCAGCTAAGGCCACTATGCACAAATGCCTGTGTTCAATGGGACCAGGGGGCCCTGGGGCAATGAAGTTACTTGCTCAGAGTCGCACAGTATGCATGTGGTGGTTGTGGGAATCAAACCTAGGTCTGCTGGACATACCAAGCTCATTTACACGTGAGCAGTGAGCTGACTGTAACACCCTTCCAGTGCTGGGCACAAAGTATGAATCAGAATGCTAAAGTCTGTTTTGTCTGAGAGCCGACCACTCACCCTCTTGCCTTATAAAGAAACCAGGGATCAAGATCAAAACCCAGAACACCTCTGGAATCTGGTCATATTCCCTCAGAACACTGACAGAATATGGGGGTTAGTGTAAAATGCCATTCCAAGGAAGAACTAGACTGAAGCTGTAATGTCTGAATAGTCATACTATTAACTATGATAGTACAGAAAAGGAGGCCTGCACAAGCATGGAGGAAGCTCAATAAAGATGTGCTGCTTGCAACCATTGATCAATCAAGAGCAGAATCTGTAAGAGAACAGAATTATTCAGAAGTACTGTGTGCCCCTTCAGAGTTTAGATACTGGAAACCTGTCTACTTTAGGAGGGAAGTTTTTGTGTTGGCAAGTCCCTGCTTGTCACTTCACTGTGTTTTTTTTTTCTTTAAACGATTCCCCCCTTCCCCCTTTACATCTACTTTAGATTGGATTTATGTGCATCTGTCTAAGCACTGAACAATAAAGAGAAAATAAACATCTAAATTCAGCATAAAGGGCAGGAACATTATAATGGATGAAAATTGTTTACTTCAGCATTATACATGTACATCCACATGAAAGATATTACTGTTAAATAACAATGGGGTCCCTTATCTGCAGCATCATTACCAACATACTGTATGTCTGGCAGTTCAGTCTGGGAAATGTCTGGGTATAGGGTGCAAGTTTCTGTGCTTGTGGCAATGCTGCAAGTGAATACCTTTTGGAAACAAACGGTTATTCGAGGGTGTGCGTGTGAATCCCATTGTTGCTGACAAGACCCGGATGCTATGCCCTATTGCTTAGCTCCTGATCAGTGAAGCTAAAGAGCATGGGGGCTGCTGACATATCCCACGCCCATACTTGAAATCCCCCCTGCAGCGGATGCCAGCACCATGCAAATGGTATGTGCACCCAGAGATCCAACCAGGCAGCACACCTTGCCAAGGAGTGTGTGCTAGTGATGTTGAAAGCATTGGAGCATACTGCAATATAGTCCCCTCCCACATGTCCATGCACTGAGAACAGCAAGAGGAAGAACCTGCTGTTAGAACTTTACTACTCTACTGGACTGAAGAACTAGAACTTTATTACTGGGAAAGTACAGTTACGTATGAACTTACTGTAACAGTAGATCTTCAAAAGAGGCTCTTGCAGTAGGTAGTTACATATAGGACTGAAGCCGACAGGCGGCAGGACCTCACAGAAAAACTTCTAGCTAGCAGTCTCTGGCAGGGGACCACCCCCACGTCAGGTGACCGACGTCAAGTGATGTCAGTATAAAGGGGCGGTTCCCCACTCCCGTCTTCCAGTTCTTTCCCGCCAAAGGACAAAAGACGAGATGAGAGAGAAGCAGATATTTTCCACCCTGGAAAAGGAGCTGAAAAAGCTTAGGGGGATGGAAGGCGGGAAGGTATTACCTACTGCAAGAGCCTCTCTCGAAGATCTACTGTTATGGTAAGTTCTTATGTAACTGTACTATCTTACTTCAAGAGGGCTCTTGCAGTAGGTAATTACATATAGGACTAAGTCCCAAGCAGTCTGGAACAAGAAAAAGCCAATGGGAGGAGAAAAACTACTCAGAAGTAGACCCTCTGGCTGTGAAGGTCTTAGGAAAGGAGACCTTGCAAGACAGCCAACCCGAAGCCCGCTCTACGGTGAGAGGCAATATCCAAACTGTAATGTTTCGTAAAGGTACGGACACAAGTCCAAGTAGCAGCTGCACAAATGTCAGCCGCTGACACATTCCTGAAACAAGCAGCAGAGGCAGTGACCCCTCTGGTGGAGTGGTCTCTGACTTGACCCAGCAGGGTCTTGTTTGTACTTGTCATAACAGAAAGTGATACAATGAGCCAACCATTTTGACAGGCACTGCTTAGAAACAGCATTGCCTTCTCTTTTACGAGCAAAAAAGACAAACAGTTGATCAGTCTTTCTGAGATCCTTCGTCCTGGAAGTGTAGTATCTCAGAATCCGATGAACATCCAGAGTATGCAAGAGGTACTCCCTTTGACTGGAGTGTTGCATAAAGAAAGCAGGCAACTCTATGGATTGATTCAGCATAGATTCCGCTACCACCTTGGGGAGAAACTTAGGGTTGATATGCAGAGCCACACATTCCTTGTGAAAAATCAAATATGGGATTTTATACTTCAGGGCCTAAAGCTCGGAAATCCTTCGAGCAGAAGTAATGTCCACGAGAAAGAGACAGTCTTCCATGAGAGGAACTTCAGATCTGCTGGGGCTGCTGGCTCGAAAGATGGCAGAGTAAGCTTCTCAAGGATAAAATTCAGATCCCAAGGAGGGGCAGGAACCTGAATAGGTGGTCTCAAGTGGAAGACCCGTCTAAGGAAGGTCTTAGAGACCTCCAGTTGTGCAAATGTCCTGTCTCCAAAAGGAACATGGTAGGCCGAGATGACTGCCATGTAAACCTTCAAAGAAGAATGACTGAGACCTAAATCAAAGAGATGACGCAAGTAATCCAGAAGCCGTCCAACAGAGCATGAGAAAGGCTCGAAATCTTTGGAAGCGGCACAGATAGTGAACCGTTTCCACTTCATGGCATAGGTAGCTCTAGTGGATGGCTTCCTGGCCTCCACCAGAATCTCAGCCACTCGGGGGGGCGGGGAGGGACCCTGAAATGGGCTTGAGCTACGTCTGCAGGAGCCATGCGTGCAACTGAAGGGACCTGAGGCCTGGATGGACCAGGGTCCCTGATCCTGAGTCAACAAAGTCCGCGACAGAGAAAGAGGAAGTGGAGGTTCCTTGGAATACTGTTGCACAAGAGATAACCAAACTTGCCTGGGCCAAAAAGAAGTGATGAGAATCACATGAGCTCCTTCCGAGCTGAGTTTCTGTAAGACTCTCGGAATCAAGGGGATTGGGGGGAAGGCATAGACGAATCTTCCCTTCCAGTCTAGAGACAGAGCGTGTCTCAAAAAACATATCGCCCTGGAGCGAGCAAGCAAAATGCGGGATGTTTTGCGTTGAGAGGAGACGTGAACAGGTCTACCCGAGGGGTTCCCCAGAGTAGAAAGATTTCATCTGCAACCCCCCGATCGAGTTCCCACTCATGCGTGTGGGCAGATGACCGACTGAGGTGGTCTGCCAATGTTTTCTCGAACCCCGGGATGTGAATGGCCATGAGGTGAAGGTTGTGCTGCACTGCCCATTCCCAAACCTGCATGGCTTCCCTGCAAAGAGGGTAGGAACGAGTTCCTCCCTGTTTTTGATGTACCAAATGATACACATGTTGTCCGTTTGGACAGCCAGATGTCCGGGAAGCAGAAAAAGATGCAGAGCCTGAACAGCATACAACACGGCCTGAAGCTCGAGCACATTGATGTGGAGAGATTTTTCAAGCTGGGACTAGGAGCCCTGGGTCCTGTGAGGCCTGCGATGGGCTCCCCAGCCTTCTCCCGAGGTGTCTGTGGTCAGCGTCTGGGAGGGGGGAGAAAGGCAGAAGGGAACTCCCTGGCAAAGGTTTTCCTGAACCACCCACCATTGCAAGTCCTGAGCCATAGGGTTGGAGACCAGAACTAGTTGATCTAGGTCATCCACCAGCTGATCCCATTGAGACCAAAACATCCACTGAGAGATTCTCATGTGGAGCCGAGCATGAGGGACTGTTGGAATAGCAGTTGTCATGAGCCCAAGGAGGTGAAGGACCGACCTGGCACTGACTTGCCTGCGGCTGGATAACAGGTTGACCTGAGCCTGGATCGATGCCACCCTGTCCAGAGATCGTGTCCAGGAACTCCTGATAAACTGGAGCCTCTGGGACGGGATCATACGGGACTTGGCCAGGTTGACGGTAACACCCAGGCAGGCAAAAACCTGCAGGGTAAGGGAAAGGAAGCGCAGGAGTTCCTCCCTGGATGAGGCCGCCAGGAGCCAATCATCCAGGTACGGGAAAACCTGCACCCCCTTGGTACGCAGGTAGGCCGCCACCACCGAAAGGCGTTTGGTAAAAACTCGGGGAGCCGAGGAAAGACCAAATGGGAGGGCCTTGAACTGGTAGTGGTTCCCTTGAAAAGCAAAACGCTGGTATTTGAGGTGGGAAGGGCGAATAGGGATATGCAGGTAAGCATCCTGCATATCTAAAGCGCACAGCCACTGTCCCGTCCGAAGGAGGGGCAGAAGACTCTGTAGAGAGAGCATCCTCAACCTTTTGTACTCCACAAGCAAGTTCAGGGAGCTGAGGTCGAGAATCGGCCTCACCTCTCCTGACTTCTTCGGGACCAGGAAGAAATAGGAATAGTAGCCCGTCCCTTGAAGGTGCGGGGATACAGGTTCTATCGCCTCTTTCACCAGAAGAGAGGAGATTTCTTCCCGGACTAAAAGATGATGTTCCGGGGAGTACGATGAGCTGGGGGGGGGGGTTTCAAGGAAGTTTCCAAAGAAACTCTACTGAGTGTCCTTCTCCGATCAGCTGGAGCACCCAAGTGTCTGTAGTTATCCTCTCCCAGCCCGGTAGGTGGAGGGAGAATCTCCCTCCTACTAGATCGTCTGGTATGCCAAGAGGCAGTGGGAGAGGAAAGGAGTCAGGAGGTATGAGGCAGCATCACAGCTGAAGCCCCCACTGCTTTTTTGGGTGAGGGGAGCTTGTTAGCTGGAGGGGCCCAACGTTTATTGGCCCGGGCTTCCCAAGGTTTCGCTTGCCGCGCAGTCTGCAAAGGGCTTAAGCTGAGCTTGGGGGGGTTTGTACAGAGAGTCAACTGACAAGTGCAGTACCCTTCTCCTGCAGATCGGTGATGATGTCCTTGACATCACCACCGAACAGCACAGAACCCCTGAAGGGCACGACCTGGATAGCGGACTGCATCTCCGGGACCAAACCTGACACTTGGAGTCAGGTGTGATGCTGCAAACCTACGGCGAAAGCCAAGCTCCGACCAGCAGCGTTCACTGCGTCGTATATGGCACGAAGCATGTGCCGACTGGCCAAATCCACAGACTGGACTAGATCCGCCACTTCCTGCTTTGTCTGAGACTCAGGAAGGGAGTCCAATTTAGCCTCCACCTCACTAAGGATCACCTTCTGGTAGTCCCCCATATGACCAATGTAATTCAGGGCTCTAATACCCTGAGAGGAAGAAGTGTAAACCTTCTTCCCGTACTGGTCCAGAAGGCAGGATTCCTTGTCGGGTGGTGACAAGCTCAAGTGCTTAGGGTTAGCTATCCGGCCGTGAGCTGCGCTGATCACGACCGAATCAGCTCGAAGGTGCGAATTCAAAGAGTCGACACCCTTGGGAGCCTGATAAAGCCTATCCGACTTCCTAGGAATGGGGGCTAATGCCAGTGGTTGCTTCCAAATAGTGGAAACAAGGTTGGCATGAGGCTCAGTCCAGGGTGGCACCATGGTCGGAGTGCTCTTGGGCAGATCCAGGTGCGCAGCAAATTGCTTACGCTGTGGATCCGGCTCCAAGGAATGCCACTGATGAACTTCCTGGATTTTGTGCAGCAACTCTGTAAAAGAAGGATCCTCCAGAGGGTCCTCGGCCTGGGCTTATCTGGAGAGCGTGGCTCATCGTCTCAGTCAGAAAAAACATTGCAGTCATCCAACATGTCCGAGGAGGATGAAGAGGGAGAAGACTACTCCTCCAGACACGGGGGAGGAACGGACCCCTTGGGAAGCCCCTGGGGAAGTGTATCCTGCCCTGGAACCGGAGGGCTTGCCTCTGGTATCCGGAGGTGGGGAGACAGTCTCTCATCTCCAACATGGGGGTCCAGAACCGGGACTGGTGTCGGAAGACGGCTCTCTACCTCCCTGGTGAGCTGAGCCTTGGTCTCAGCCCACCAGGAAGCTAGAGTCTCCTTCAAATCCATCGGTGGCTGAGGGGGGCAGTGGAGGATACAGATATTGAGGATATCCATACTGTGCATATCCATACCCCAACAGTGGGAAACCCAGCGTCAGGTAGTGAGGCACCGTGTACTGGGGCGCTGGATACTGCCACCCCGGGTATGACAGTGTCAGATACCCAGGGACTGGGGGGTCTGCAGAAGCAGATGGCCCAGGAAAATGCCCGGCAGGTGGGCCTGGAACAGGAGGCCCGGCGCGTGGCAGGCCCAGCGTAGGGACAGCATCCAGAAGAGGGAGAGGTATGTCGCCCGGTGTCGGCAAGACTGGCGTCGGTGCCGGCGTCCGAGGAACTGATGTCAGGTCATCTGGCCTAGCGGGAGGGAGTCCTGATGGCCGCGTACCTACATCCTCTGTATTGCCCGGAGAAGGAGGAGTAAAATCCCCAGATTCAAGCTGAGGAGACGCAGGGGCCTCAGAGGGCAGTGAATGCTGCGGGGAGCCGGGGACGGCGGACAAAATGTTAGGGTCCAGCGTCGGCTCAGATGCCGTGTGACCGGAAGGGCCGACTTTTGACTTACTGACGGAATACGGGCGGATGTCTGAGGAGTCGCTGTCTGACTTAGCGGAACCATCGCCCAAGGTAGGCCGCGATGGAGGTGCAGCCTGGTCGGGTGGCTTAGGGGCCATGTGCTGCCCCGAAGAGTCGAGTGACTTAGCGGCCATCTCTGGGCGGATGTCAGAGGAGCCGACATTTGGCTTACTGGAGCCACTTGCACCAGTCGGCCGCGCGGTGGCGGCCTTGCTGAGAGTGGATGCCTCCTCTAGCCCAGAGGCACCCAAAGAGCTCGAGCGCGAGCTAGACAGGTATGGACGCTGCCTTGGAAGCCTCCAAGACGGCCGCCACAGAGCTGTCCTGGGGAGACATTTTGAGCACGGCGACTCCAGCCGAAGTCGCAGTGGCCGAGGAGGAGTCCCAGTCCCGGTGATTCTCGTCTTTCTTTTTACGGTGAGCCTCGGGAGAAGTTGAGGCCAGACGAAGCTTCTTCAGCTCCTTTTCCATGGAGGTCATTTTTTTTTAAGGATGTGGGCCTCCAGGGACTGCTGCCTCTGTCTGTGGGTGGCGGCGTTTAACTTTAGGCAATGCTGGCACTTCTCCATGGGGTGATCCGGCCTAGACAGAAGAGGCATTAGGAGTGTCCGTCCTCAGCGGGAGTTAAGGTACGCATTTAGCCTGACTTTATTCTTGTGCTCGGAGGTGTAGGGGACAACATATGCCGTGAGAAATAGCTGACAAAATTCGAGAAATCAAAGAAAAAACAGACGGTAAAACCACCGACGCAGACTGACGATCAGTTGAACTTAACGGGCGCTGAACTTGAGCTCACCATGGAAAGAACTGCAGGCTGGGTGGGGGACTGCCCTTATTCTGACGCCAGTCACCTGACGGTGCAGGCAGCCCGCCAAAGACTGCTAGCTAGAAATTTTTCCATGGGGTCTTGACGCCTGCTGGCTTCAGTCCTATATGTAATTACCTACTGCAAGAGCCCTCTCGAAGTAAGATCTTCATTTTAGGGTAAAAATAAACAAAAAAAAGTGTGTTTGAGTTGGGTGAAGGAATTGTTATATGTGCAGTTAGCTAGGTGAAGAAACAAACTGTGAATTAGGGGGAGTGGCTTAGAGAGAAGGAAGCCAGGTGTCTGCATTTAAAAACTGACCTAGATAGCATGTGGGCGAGAACAGCAAGAGGAAGAAGCTGCTGTTAGAACTTTACTACTCTACTGGACTGAAGAACTAGAACTTTATTACTGGGAACTTCAATTTAGGGTAAAAACAAACAAACAAACAAAAAAAAAAAGAGTGTATTTGAGTTGGGTGAAGGAATTGTTATCTGTGCAGTTAGCCTGGTGAAGAAAAAACAAAAACTGTGAATTAGGGTAAAGGAATTGTTATCTGTGCAGTTAGCTAGGTGAAGAAACAAACTGTGAATTAGGGGGAGTAGCTTAGAGAGAAGGAAGCCAGGTGTTTGCATTTAAAAACTGACCTAGATAGCTTCTGGCAGAGAACAGAAAGAGGAAGAAGCTGATGTTAGAACTTTACTGGGACTATATTGCCCTCCATCCCTCCCCCCACCCTTAGCCGGTTCTACTTTTGTAGGCACAGGACTTGACTGACAACAGGAACTTCCTGTTTAGGAGCAGGAAGAGAGTGATCACAGAGGCACAAAAGACTCACCATCCTAGAAGGAAGAGAGTAGCTCTCCATCACCCCCTAGCTGCTGGAGGTCTGACTCTGAGCAAGTAAGAAGGAGACTACTGAGGAATATAGGAACTTCCTGTCCCAGAACAGGAAGACCAGGAGCTTTAAGGGCATAGAGGCAGTAGGAAAGTAGGGAAAAAAAAAAAATATATATATATATATACACTGTATATAATAAAGAGAGAGAGGAAAGATTAAATATACAAAACAACAGTTAAGGGACCACAAATAAGACATGATGGGAGTGGTGCAGTGCAGTGGCTGTGGAGCAGCAGTCTTTCGGGAGACGCTCTGGAGGATGTGGTGTTGTCTCATCTGCAGACACCTCTCTGGGCTGAGGGAGGAGGTTGCTCATCTCCAGGCTGAGTTGGCCAGGATTTGGGGGACCTCCTTTGCCACCCAGGGACCACCAGAGCCACTGCTGCTGCCTAGAAAGAGGAGTGGTTGGACCACAGTGAGTTCAGGGATGGTGAGGGTGGTGGAAAAGAGGTGCATCCCTCCAGCTGTACCTCTCCACAATTCATATGCCATTCTGGTAGAGTGTGGTTCCTTTATGAAGGCACCCACAGTGGAGACCAAGAAGGATGCTGGGAACCTCCACAAAGGAGACCCACAGGAGGGTGGCATGGGACTCCACAGGGGAAGGAAACCGCTCCTGGTGGGGGACTCCATTATTAGGAGGGTAGAACTGGGGAAGGGAGGAGACAGGGAGTTAAGGTGCCTGCCTGGTGCCATGGCTTGTAGGGACAGGGAGCGAATCCTCAGAATCATGGGAGCAGCTGCACAGGGGAGGGAGTTGGATATCATTGTTCACCTAGGGACAAATTACCTGGCTGGGAAAGGGATCAGAGCAGTGCAGAAGGAGTTTGTGGAGCTGGGGAGGGGCCTTAGACAAGTAGCATGCACGGTAACCTTCTCAGAGGTGCTGCCCATCTATGGCATGGATGTGGCTAGGGTACTCCACACCATGTGATTCAATCAGTGGTTGAAAAACTGGTGCAGAGCTCAGGGTTTTGGCTTCATTGGGGTCTGGGGGTCCACCTGGAGGGATACAGGCCTATACTAGCATGATGGTCTTCATCTCTCCAGGAGGGGAACCAGGATCCTAGGTGATAGGTTTAAATGCTTCATTGGCAAGCATTTAAACTAGCCAAGGGGGGATGCACTGAAAAGGAGAAGGGAAATACTAGCCCCCCCCCCAAAAAAAAAAATCAGGGTAGTTAGTGAGGTAAACACGAAGACAGACCAGCTGACAGGGAGAAGGGCAGGGGTAAATGGATAAAAAGACAACGGCAGTAAGAACAGGGATGGGGCAAAAAGGGATAAGGCCATCAAAATACGGAGGGTAATGAGTACCAATACCCTTAGTCTAGGTAACAAGCTCCCTGAACTGGTGACCTTGATGAAACAGGGATGCCTGGATATCATGGCAGTCACAGAAACATGGTACACAGAGAACCATGACTGGGATGTCAACATACCAGGGTACACAATCTACAGGAGGGACAGGGAAGGTTGAAGGAGGAGGAGGAGGAGGAGGAGTAGCTCTCTATGCAAGGGAAGGGATCAAAGCAATGGAACTAAAGCGTAAACACGGAGGAGAGGAGGCACTGTGGGTCACCCTGTAGACTGGAAATGGCACCACAATCTGCACAGGGGTTGTATGCAGACCCCCGCCTCAGGGGGAAGAAATGGACAAGGAAATGATAGAAGGCATCCTTAGGATGGCAGAGAAAGGGGCGATATTGCTGATGGGGGACCTGAATATGCCAGATGTTAGCTGGAGCATCTTTGCTGCAGCCACATCCAAGAGCAGGGCCATTCTCAATGCCCTACAGGGGGCATGCCTCAGACAGCTAGTTTTGGAACCCACTCGTGAGGGAGCAATCTTAGACCTTGTACTCCCAAATGGGGACAGTGAGAGGATCTCGGATCTAGAAGTGGGTAGCCATCTGGGAACAAGTGACCACCAAACAGTGTGGTTCATGATAAACTCAGCTGTAGAGTCAAGACATAGAAAAGTGAAGGTACTGGACTTCAGGAGGGCTGATTTTGTCAAAATGGGAGAGTGCCTCAGAAAAGCACTAGCAAACAGGCAAGAAGGTAGCATGGAGCAACAATGGGGAAACATCAAAACTGCCACCACAGAGGCAACAAGCCTTTGTGTGAAGCAAATAAATCAAAATGAAAGAAAAAACACTATGGTTCTCAAACGAAGTGGCATGGAAGGTTAGGGAGAAAAAGCATTTAGGAAGTATAAGGAAACACAGAAGGAGCAGGACAGAGAACTGTACCAGTTAAAGCAGAAGGAAGCGGGGAAGGCAATCAGAATAGCAAATGCCAAAACAGAGGAAAAGATAGCCAACTCAGTTAAGAAGGGGGATAAAACCTTTTATAGGTACATTAGGGAGTGAAGAAAGACTAATGGAGGGATACTGAGGCTGAATAAAGAGGAGGGTAGGTGGGCAGAGAGGGACAGTGAAAAAGCAGGGATACCGAACAAATATTTCTGCTCAGTATTCACAAAGGAAGAGGAGGAGGAGGTACCTAATCGAGTCAATAGAAGCACTCTGGATAGGGGGTTGATATCAGTCCTTTCACAGAAGAAAGGGTTCCAAAAGCACTCCTAAAACTGAAGGTGGACAAAGCAATGAGGCATGATGGGATTCACCCCAAAATTCTAAAAGAACTAAGGGAAGAACTAGTAACACCACTGACTACCCTTTTTAACAAATCTTGGGAGGATGGTGTGGTACCTGAGAACTGAAGGAGGGCAGATGTGATTCCCCTTCATAAAAGTGGGAGCAAGACAGAGGCAGGAAACTACAGACCTGTCAGTTTGACCTCAATGGTAGGGAAAATGATGGAATCACTTCTGAAGATAAGAATTGTTGAGTACTTAGAGGCCAGTGGGGCATAGGACCCAAGGCAGCATGGATTCACAGTGGGAAGGTAATGTCAGACGAATCTAATTAATTTCTTTGACTGGGAGACCAAAGTAGTAGACCAGGGAGGGGCTGTGGACATGGCCTGCTTAGACTTTAGCAAGGCATTTGACACAGTCCTGCACAAAAGATTAATACACATATTAGCCAGCCTGGGAGTGGGTCCCAGGTTGGTAGCCTGGGTAAAACATTGGCTGGACAACAGGACACAGAGGTAAACAGAGTCCACAGTGAAGAAAGAGAGGTTACTAGTAGGGTACTGCAGGGTTTAGTACTGGGTCCGGTCCTTTTTAATGTCTTTATAGTGACATTGCAGCGGGACTGGAAGGAAAAGTATGCCTCTTTGCAGACGACACAAAGATCTGCAATAGGGTTGATACACAAGGTGGGGTGGAAAGGATGAGAAGGGACTTGGCAAGGTTGGAGGAATGGTCAAATGTATGGCAGCTTAGATTCAACGCAAGGAAGTGCAAAGTAATGCACCTAGGAAACAAAAATCCAGGGGAAGATTACACAACGGGGGTGACATACTGACAACAACAAAAAATGGAAGGGGACCTGGGGGTAGTTTTATAAGATGACCTAAAGATGGGCAAGCAATGTGAGAAGGCAGTAAGGAGGAATACTGGGATGCATAGGGAGAGGCATCACCAGTAAAAAAACAGGAAGTTGTTATCCCTCTGTTCAGACAGATGGTGAGACCACATCTGGAGTACTGTGTGCAGTTCTGGAGACCCCATCTCCACAAAGACATAGACAGGGTGGAGGCTGTCCAGGGGAGGGCAACCAAAATAGTGCAGGGTCTGTACCAGAAGAGATATGAAGGAAGACTAAAGGAACTTAATATGTATAGCCTTGAGGAAAAGAGGGAGAGGGGGGACATGATAGAAACTTTCAAGTATCTCAAGGAAATCAACAAAGTCCAAGAAGGCAGCATCTTTCAGAAGAAGAGGTATGCAAGAACAAGGAGGCACAATTTTAAGGGGGGGGGGGGGGAGACAGTTCAGAGGTAATGTGAGGAAGTATTTTTTCATGGAGAGAGTTGTAGATGCATGGAACAGCCTTCCTGAGGAGGTTGTGGAGTCAAAAACTGTGAGGGAATTGAAGAATGCATGGGACAGACATAAGGCAGTTCTAGTGGAGGTAGGAGGAAGTAGGCTGCTGTTGGTCAACTAGGATCTGTAGCTTATCCATTAGGTAGGGAAATGGGCAGACTAGGTGGGCCAAGTGGTCCTTATCTGACTTCAAATTCTGTTTCTACGTTTCTGATGGAGCTCCATTCAAAGACGGTACCTTTCACTTCCCTCTCTGCCCTCACCACAACAGACGTCCCACTGACACTGTTTGGGCAATCCACCACCCTGACATGCTGGGGCCCCACCAGGGGGATGGGGAAGGGAAAAAAGATTACCTTCCATGGGTGAGGTGGGGTCATATCCCTGGTCAGACTTGATTCAGGAAGCAGTGAATTGAACGCAGCAAGGCTAGGTGTGTGCGAGCAGGAGCTGTGACAGTGCTGAAGTAGACAAAAAAAAAAAAAAAAAAAAAAAGACTGGGGCAAGGACCACCAGTATGTAGCAGCACACACATGGATTATAATAATGCTGCCAGGTATGTGATCGGCAAATTGTAAGCGGTCACTATGAGGTGTGCAGAGAATTAATTGAATAGCGTAGGTGAGAGCAGAGCCTGTCAGTGACGTCATTGAGCATTCGTATGAGTGCACGGCACGACAATGGGGCTGAAGAGAGTGAAAATATATACTGCAGGGGAAGTGAGAAAGTTCATTTTTATAACAAATTTACATGTATAGTGGATCAGAAATAGCTGTGGGATATTAAAATGTGAATGTGGAACTGAAGCCAGATTCGGGCATTGATGACAATTCTCCTTTAAGTTGCTATTGCAAGGGACAGTGAATATGTATACAGCTATTATCAGAAAATGCAGACAAACCAAAAAATAATTTCACAGGGGAGGTGTTTTGTCTATAAACAGTACACAGTAAATACTGTAGTAACGTTACAAAAGCCAAGCATGCTTTTTGACTCAAGTCCTTCAAAATTAAATCCAAACAGCCAAAAGCTGAAAACTGAAGAGAAAATAAATCAAGCACTTTACTGTGAGAAACTCCCACATTCGTATCTCATACAGAATTAGTGTTCTCAGATTCTGCACTTTATCTCACAACTCTACTGTAAGCAGAAGTGCAGGATATGATAAATATAGGTTGCATGTCTGTAATCACAGTTCTGTTTTTAGTACAGTACAACCTCAATTATCCGAATGCTCTGGGAGACATCAGATTTGGTTGGATAATCGAGAGTTCAGATTATCGGAGGTCCACAACATTTAGGCAAATGAGAGCTGGGGGACAATGTTAGAGTTCAGATAATAGGGAGATCTGGATAATTGGGTTTGGATAATTGAGGCTGTACTGTAGTCAGTTCACATTCTGACTTGGGCAGTCTTCCACTGAGCATGCTCTGTCTGCATAACAGTCTTCAAGCTTGACACCTCCTATCTCCCAACCATGTGGTCCTCCAGCTCCACCCCAAATATACTTGGATCTGCATGATGTATGCTGCAACAGGAATCTGAAGAAAGCCTTCCCAGGGAAGGTTTAGTGGGACATGTGGCTGTGAGATGAAAACTAGTAGTTGGACTATGGTTACAATTAAATAACCTCTAACTACCTAGATTCAGTTCACGATCCACACTTAGGCAGACTGCTAGCAATCCTCAGGAGAAGGGGGAGCCCCTTCCCCTTCCATATTATCAGAAAAGAGACTGGAGGACCCAAAAACAGCATCACAACGACTGAGCAAGTCAGTGCTGTAATGGGAGGTGAATGGGTGCACATTTGACCATGTGGCTTCCCTACATATTTCATAAATGGGGCTGTACCTGGCAGCAACATGTCTGGTACAGTGAGCCTTCAAACCTATGGCTAGTTCCTCCCCAACTAACTTGTAACACAAGGTGATGCAGGAGGTGATCCATCAGTCAATTGTGTGTCTGGCTGCTAGTATACCTACGGAAGCTTCAGAGTATGTTAGGAAGAGCTAGCAATTCTCATCCTAAAATTTCACTGTATCCTCTTGGTAGAAGAGCTGTGCCCTGCAAACATTAGCATGTGGAGTATTCATTCAGCCTCTGAAGTGTGAGGTTTCAGTAAGTAAGTTGGTAGAATGTGTGCCTAATTCAGGTGAAACACAGAATCTACCTTGAGTGGGAATTTTGTATGCCGCGTAAGGCAATCTTGTTCTTGTGGAAAACCAGACATGTAGACTCTGCAGATAGCACCTGGAGCTCACTCACCCATCTGGCCAAGGTGAGGGCAACCAAATATGTTTTTTATGGACAAGAGTTAGAGAGATAACACTTGTCAAGAGACTTGAATGGTGTACTTAGACAATGATGGTAGAAAAAGACCCAAGGTCCATCTAGTCAGCCCGGAGTTCCCTACCCGACCTTGTCCATATAGGGATTTATCCCTCCTGGTCCACCCCCTTGCTCCCATCCTCACTGCTGCCGACCAGAGCAACCACCATTCCCTTCACTGTGACCCAGCCATGCTTGAAACCATTTACAGTCTTGATGGCCACCACCTTTGCTGGCAGACTGTTCCATGGCTCCACCTCCCCTTCCTCACATCCCTCTTAAACCTTCCTCCAACCAGTTTTCACTCAATACCACAGGTTCCTGACTCTGTACTGCTGTTAAATAGTTCCCCACAGTTCACTTTGTTTAGTTCCTTCAGGAACTTGAAGGTCTCTCTCATATCCCACACCTTCCCTAGTCTTCAGGGAGCGCATGTCTAGTGCCTCAAGATGATCTACGTAAGATCTTCCCTGTTGGCCTTGAATCATCTTGATTTCCCTGCACAGCACTGTTTCCAGCCTGTCCCTGTTCTCCCTTAGGTGAGGAGTCCAAAACTGAGCACAGCATTCCAGGTGTGGCCTCACCAATGACCTATACAGAAGAAGTAGTACCTCTTCTTTTCCTACTGACTATACCCCTTCTGATACACCACAGCATCCTATCAGCCTTACTATAGGTTTTCATACATGGGCTTGAATTTTGAGGAAGTCACTAATAATGATTCCCAGGTCCCTTTCCTCTATCATATTGCTCAATTAAAACCCCCCATCCAACACACTTGCCCTGTCCCCCCCCAGGTGCATAACCTTGCATTATTTCAGCACTGAATTTCAACTGCAAAACCTTAGACCACCTCTCTAGCCTCTGTAGGTCCCTCTGTCGCTATCTACCCTACCACAGAGTTTCATGTCATCAGTGAAGAGACAACTTGCCTCAGATTCCCTTTCAATGTCACTGATGAACACATACTGAAGAAAAGACAAGACCCAGGACAGATCCCTACAGCACCCCACTCATGACTTCTCTCTCTCTCCCCTAATTTGACCTCATTTACCACCACCCTCTGCTCTGTCTCCTTCAATTTTTATGTTTATTTTATTGAGATATTCAGAAAGACCTTTGAGTCCAAGACTCAGTTACAAAGGTTCCACATCGGTACTGCAAAAGTCTCTCTCTAAGATCTACAGTTACAGTAAGTTCTTACGTAACTGTACTATCTTACTTCTAGAGGACTCTTGCAGTAGGTACTGACAGGTAGGACTGAGTACCAAGCAGTCAAAGTCAGACAAGTCTGAGACATGGCAGGTAGAAACAAGTCAGCAGTAAACGGGGATCTTAAGACAAGAGTCCCTGTACAGCAGCTAGGCCAAAAGCCTGCCCTGTGCCTAGAAGCAATGTCCAAACTGTAGTGCCTAGTGAAGGTGTGGACAGCACTCCAGATGGCAGCCACAGAGATTCCTGAAATAAGCAGCAGAAGCAGCCATGCCTCTGGTTGAATGCCCTTTAACCCCCCCAGAAGGGTCTTGCTATATTTCTGATGACAGAAGGTGATACAGTTTGCCAATCATTTGGACAAACACTGTTTTGAAACCGCAGCACCCTCTCCTTTGGGCGAAAAGGAAACAATTGACCAGTTTGACCAACTGGCTTTGTCCTGTTGGTGTAATAATGAAGAATTCTATGTACATACAGCGTATGCAGAATTGCTTCACACCAATTAGAATGCTCAGGGTAATACACTGGCAATTGAACAGACTGATTTAAGGTGGGTTCTGAAACCACCTTAGGCAGAAACTTAGGATTTGTACGCAGAGCCACCCAGGTCTCTGTGAAAACTCAAGTAAGGCTCCTTACACATCAGGGCCTGATGCTCAGAAATCCTTCTAGCAGAGGTAATGGCAACCAAAAAGAGCACTTTCCATGAAAGGTAGCGTATGTCACAACTCGCCGCTGGTTCGAATGGTGGCAGTGTGAGTTTCCCCAAAATGAAATTCAGATATCAGGGAGGAGCAGGGCTCCTAAGTGGGGGTTTCAAATGAAGGATCCCCTTCAAGAAAGTCTTGGATACTTCCAGTTGAACCAAAGTTTTGTCACCAATAGGGATGTGGTAGGCAGAAATGGTGGATAAATGGACCTTTAGTGTTGATTAAGTCCCAGGTCATGGAGGTACAGAAGGTAGTCTAGGACTTGAGGAACCGGGCTGGAAAAGGGTTCCAACTCCTTTGACGTGGCCCATATTGAAAATCTCTTCCATTTCATAGCATATGTGGCCCTACTGGATGGCTTTCTGGCCTCCACTAGGATCTGTGCCACCCTAGGGGAGACCCCAAAGTAGGCAGCAGCTATGTCAGTAGGTGCCATGCATTAAGGTGAAGGGACCGCAGGCCTGGATGGACCAGGGTTCCTTGTTCCTGTGGCAATAGATCTTGGCAGATTGGTAGTGGAACTGGAGGGTCCACTGACAGCTGCTGAAGTAGAGAGAACCAAATTTGCCTGGGCCAGAAAGGAGTGATCAAAATCATTTGTGCCCCTTCTGCCTGAAGCTTCAGAAGAACTCTCTGCATCAGTGGAAGTGGTGGGAAGGCATACATGAACCTCCCCTTCCAACACAGAGACAGCACATCTCACCGGAAAACACCACACCCTGGAGTGAGCAAGCAGAAAGCTGGTAGTTTTGCGTTGGATGGGGATGCGAATAGATCTAGGTCTGGTCTTCCCCATCTATCAAAAATGTTGTCTACCTCTGACTGCCTCAGTTCCCACTCATGGGCTCTGGCTTAGGTGCAACTGAACACGTCCGCTAGGACATTTTGAACACCTGGGACATGAACTGCTGTCAGAAGAAGGCTGTGACCGACTGCCCAGTACCACACTCTCATCGCTTCGCAACAAAGGGGGCATAAGCGTGTTCTGCCCTGTTTGTGTACCAGAAGATGCACGATTGTCTGGATCATAAGCTGCCCCAGCTGTATTAAATGCTAGAAAGCTTGTAGAGCATTCAGTACTGCCCTCATCTCCAACACATTGATGTGAAGAGGGAGTTCGCTGTCGGACCAAGAGCCCAGAGTCCTGTGAGCACCCAGGCGGGCTCCCCATCCTGATCCAGAGTCATCTGTCATTAGGATCTGGGAGGGAGGGTCCATATGGAATAGGACACCCTGAAGGAGGTTGTCCGGGTCGTGCCACCACAACAGATCCCGAGCCATCGGTTCTGAGACCAAGATCTCGTGGTTCAGATCGTCGGATCTCTGGTCCCACTGTACCCTGAGAGTCCATTACATGATTCTTATATAGAGTCTAGCTAAGGGAACCATAGGGATAGCTGCAGCCATGAGACTAAGAAGGTGAAGAATCATCATGGCCGACATCCTTCTCTGTGAGGCCACAAAGTGTGCCTGTTTTTGCAGGATGTCCATCCTGTCTAGTGACAGTAAGGCTCTCCCCTGGATCGTATCCAACATCGCCCCAATAAAGTGGAGTTGTTGTGTAGGAAAAATGTAGGATTTGGAATAGCTGACAGTAATGCCCACCTTCTGGAAAAGGTCCTGAGTAATGGCCAGGGAACAGGCCAAATTGTCCCTCGATGGGGCTGAAAGAAGACAATCGTCCAGGTACAGAAAAACCTGAACCCCTTGTCTGCGCAAGGCTGCTGCTACCACTGCTAGGCATTTTGTGAACATTCTGGGTGCCGACGAAAGGCCAAAGGGAAGAGCTTTGAACTGAACATGCTCTCCCCAGAAACAAATTCTGAGAAATTTGCAGTGCGGCAGAAAAACTAGGATGTGCAAGTAGGCATCCTGCATGACCAGCGCACGTAGCCAATGGTCCTTCTGTAAGAGAGGAATCAAGTTTAGCAGAGACAACATTCGGAACCTCTTGTATTCCACGTAGAGGTTCAGGGAACTCGGGTCCAGAATGGGTCTGAGACTGCCTGTCTTTTTGGGCACCAGGAAGAAGTGCGAATAGAACCCTTTCCCTTGTTGCTTTGTGGGAACCGGCTCTATTGCTGCTTTTGCTAGCAAGGAGCTTATTTCCTCTCTTACTAAAGGAATGTGGGTTAGATGAGTGATCTGGAGGATTTTCCAGAGGTTTCTCTGTGAACTCTATCGCGTGGCCTTGAGCCATCAGCTGGACTACCCACGAGTCTGTGGTTATAGCCTCCCATCCTGGTAGGTGTCTTGCAAATCGTCCTCCTACCGGTTCCTCTGTGGCTCGCTCTAGAGGATGGAAGGGGGCTGAGAGAGTCAGGAGGCACGGGAGGGTGGAGTTGGCAGCTCCTGAGGCCCTGTGAGATTTTGCCGGGGGCGCCGTACCTGCCAAAGGAGCCCAACGTTTGTTCTGATGTTGGTTTTGGGGCTGCCTTTGCTGGCGATGTTGCTGCCACCAAAATGGCTGTTTAAGTTTCTGAGGGAGTTTATACATGCACTGGGCTGGGTTTATACATGCACAAGGTCTTGCCCTTGTCCTGCAAGTCTGTAATAATGTCTTTGACATCTCCTCTGAACAAGACAGGACCTCAGAAAGGTGCATTTTGAATGGTTGTCTGGACCTCTGGTGCCAGACCTGGAATTCTGAGTCATGCGTGCCTCCACAGGCTCACGGCAGTGGCTGTGCCACTAGCCGATGCATCCACGGCATTGTAGATGGCCCCTCAAGGTGTGTCTGCTAGCCAATCTAGTCAACCTGACCATGCCCACCATTTCCTCTTTCAACTGGGAGTCTTGGAAAGAGTCTATCTTAGACTCCAATTGTCCCAAAATGGACTTCTGGTAGACTACCATATGAGCCACGTAATTCAGGGCTCTGATAGTCAAAGTGGAAGAATAATAAATCTTCTTTCCATACTAGTCAATGACTTTAGATTCCTTGTCCAGTGGAGAGGTACTAAGGTGTTTTGGTTTGGCTGATCTATCATGGGCAGCACTAATGACCACTCTGTTGGCCTTGGGGTGAATGCTCATGTGGTCCTTGCCCTCGGGTATTTGGCATATTCTGTCTGCCTTTCTGGTCACAGATGCCAGTGAGGCAGGCTGCTTCCAAATTGTGGTAGCCAGTTCTCATGCGGTCCTATCCAGGGCAGAAGCAGGGTAGGGACAGATCAGATAGTTCTAGATGCTCTGCCAGCCTCTGGCGCTGGTGATCCTGGGCCTCAGTGTGCCAGTCATAAGCAGACTGGATCTTTCTGAGAAGTTCCATAATGGAAGGATCCTCCAGCGGAGACTAGAATGACTCCTTGGGCTTTGGATCCTCTGGTGTGGGTAACTCAGTCAGTAGCGGAGTGAGCCAAGTTGCTTTCTGAACCTCATGTCATGCTCTCGTCGGGTGAGCGAAGTCTAGGCAGTGGAATCTCTACCAGCCTGGATAGGTCCCTTGGCCACGTGAATTCAATGGGAGGCAGTGTAGGTGAGAAATGTTTCATCGTCCTACCTGATGTCAGGATTTGTTTAAGCAACAGAAGCCTAGGAGTCAGCATCGGGGCCAACGGAGGCTACCTCTTCTCGAGCTCTGATGTGAGCTGCAGTTTTGCCTCATTCCACCAAGATGGCAGCATTGCTTGAAGGTCCACATAAGGCTGACCTGGGGAAGGTGAAGGCTAAGGTGGGGGAAGCGGCGGTGGGCTGGGGTGTGCAAATCCCAGAAAACCCGTATAGAAGAGATAGTTAAAACATGGCTATGGATACCCCGGCATCGGGAACCCTGGCAAATGGTGCCCCCAGCATTGGATATTGCAGCACCAGATACCCAGACATGGGGTAATGTGGCGTGGGGTTGCCCGAAGGACCCGGCATCGGCCCAAATGGGGTAGCATATGGCTTGGGTGTTGGGCTGGATGGTGGGGCCACAGGCTCTTGAACAGATCCTGACAGGGGAGCAGGAGGCCACGACAGAGGTTCTGGGGAAGGGGGCAGATGTCCTGAAGGTCCCGATGGGGTTGTCATCGGGCCAGCCAGTGGCCCTTATGGGGCCGACAGGCCTTGAGGTACCAGCGCGGCCTTCGTCAGGTCCAGCAGATCCTCAGGCATGGGTAGCTCTGGTGTCGGGGTGGAATGGACATGGACGGCGGGCCTCCTCCATGTCCAGAGGGACCACCTCTGTCAGTGCAGGGAGAAGAAACTGGAGACTACTCCAGTATCAGCTGCGGTTCAGACATTAGCTGAGCCTGCTCCTCAATGACAGGCCTATTGTCGGAGCCTGATGGAGGGACTGGTGCTGTGCGGCCATCATAGGAGCCAGCCATCTTACCAGTCAGGTCCGTGCGAGCATCTGAGGGGTCGGCGCTAGACTTACTGGTCCCACTGTTCCCACTAGGATTCTTAATCGTAATAGGCTTAGTGGGAGTGAGTGCCTCCATTTCCCCGGAGGCTCCTGTTGGGCCACAGTCCGAGTCTGATGGGGGGGGGGCGCGCTTATGGCTGCTCCATAGCCACAGGGGCAGCTGTAGATGAAGGTTTCTTCCCTGGAGGGTAAGATACCTCCTGGGCCGTGGCACCCGACGGGACTCGCGGCTTGGAAGGGGACTCTTCCTGGTCTCGATGTCTCTCCTTGTTCTTCTTCTTGCAATGGCCATGTGGGGAAGAAGAGCTCCCGAGTTTTTTTCAGTTCCTTCTCCATGGAAGCTATTTTTAGTTTTAAAAGGTGGGCTTCCAGAGACTGCTGACGGCACTTTTGTGTGGCCCGGTTAAACCCCTGGCAAATCTCACAATCCCCGGTCTTGTGGTCTGGGCCCAGACAGACAAGGCAGAGGGAATGGCCATCCTTGTGGGGAAGCAGAGTCCCGCAGGAGTCGCACTTGATTTTATGCGATTCGGATGACACTGGAGACGACGTGCATGATATATATACTAACACTATTTATGATGAAAAAAGTAATATTTAAGTTTAAATTCAAGGAATTTAAGCGAGAGATACTCATCCAAGAGGGCATCGACAGAAGCAATGTTCTCCGCAAGGTTTGACGTGCGCAGGTCGATAGTGGGAAGGAACTGGAGGGCGGCCGTGGAGACTACGTCCTATATAGTGGCACAATGATGTTGGTCACGTGACATCAGGGGCAGTTCCCCACCAGACACTGCTAGCAAAAAGTTTTCCGTGTGGTACTAGTGCCTGGCAGCTTAGTCCTACCTGTTAATACCCACTGTAAGAGCCATCTCAAAGTAAGATCTGTATTTCCCCGGTTGCTCCTTGTCCCCCTTCCTTGCTTGATGGGACTACGTCCACCACCCTCCAGACTACTCAGTCTGAACTGAGCTACTGAATAAACCACTAGGGGTTCAGACAGTTCCCAGCCATTTCCTTGAGTACCCTTGGGTGCATCCTGTCTAGCTCTAGGGCTTCAAGCCACTTCTAGATCTTTTATCCTGCCTACAGATGTGCAGTTTTGGGTAAAGGAACACCGACCAGAAAGTGGGGAAAGGCTGTTTCTTTGGCCGAGGACTACCAAATGGTCAGACAGATGCCACAGCAGTGAGGTAACAGCTAAGCACTGGTAAAACACTGTTTTTCCCATTTAAACTTCAAGTCTGATAAGAACTCTGGTGGGGGGTAACAAATCTGTGCCCAAAGATGTTATTTGCTGTAACTGTAACAAGTCAGGTCATATTGCAAAAAATTGCTGTAAGAAGAGTGACACTGGAGCAGATTTATCCTTAGCAAATTGGGGCAAGTAATTAACACATGTGAAGGTGGGTGATAAGACTGTAAAGGGACTCACTGATTCGGGAAGCAGGAAGACCCTAGTGTATGTTGAGGTGCTGGGAAAACACTATGCAAAAGGACCAGGTACTGGTGGCATCTGCATCCACGGGGACACTTGATACCATCCCACCACCCAATTGACTGACTATTAAGGGTGTGTTGCACCAAATGAAAGTGGGGGGTAGTACCTAAGTTACCTGTACCCGTGATTATTGGAAATGACTGTCCAGGATTTACTGAGTTAATCTCAGAGGACCTGAACCCGGCAGTTTCAGCAGCAGTGGTAACAAGAGCTCAGGCAAAGAAAATCTCAAATGGTGGGGATACTTTTCCTTTCAGTGACTTTGATTCGTACTTGTTTGAGAACAGCTCCAAGATCGGAAAAACCAGGAAAGAAAGACGATGCCTGAAGAAACTGTGGCAACAAATGACTGATGGACATAAGGGATTAGCATATGAAAATGCTGAATCTAAGCTGATAATATTGTGATTTTCTTTCAGAGCAAGTTAATGGTGTTTCTCTCCAGGGTTATTTTAAACAGCTGGGGGTGAAACCAAAACAGGGTGAACCTATGTTTAAAAAATGCAATGGGTTACTGTACAGAATATGGGTTAAACTTCAGACACAGGACCAGATAGAACAACTAGTTCTACCACAAAAGTACAAATCTGAGTTGCTACAGATAGCACTTGATAGTCCTATGGCTGGTCACTTGGAGGGATCACACCCTTGCTAGATTGCTGTACCGATTTCACTGGCCTGGAATTCATGAAGATGTTGCTAACTATTGTAATTCCTGTGCTGAGTGTCAGAAAGTAGCCTCAGTCACTATAAAAGACAAGGTGCCCCTAGTGCTCCTACCCTTGACAGATGTGCCTTTTGAGAGAATTGCAATGGATGTGGTTGGTCCTTTACACAAAAGTAAAAAGGGTAATAGATTTATCCTGGTAGGATGCGACTATGCTACTCGATGCCCAGAAGCAGTTCCATAGCATACTGTCACAGCTTCAAAAGTGGCAGCAGAGCTTGCAAACATTTTCAGCAGAGTGGGCATACCAAAAGAAATGATTACTGAGCAAGGTAATAATTTTGGTGCTGCACTGACTACTAGGTATCACTGCCATAAGAACCTCCCCCTATCACCCTCAGACAGATGGTCTTGTTGAGCATTTTAACCAAATCCTAAAACACGTTAAAAAGGTTTGTAATAGGGGGAAGGGAAAGATTGGGACCAATACTTGCCTTACCTACTTTTTGCTTACAGAGATGGGAGCTTAAGCAACAGGTAGGTAGAAAAGAGGCCAGGAATTATATTTTGTTTTAAACTGAAATATTTGAATAGTTTGTTAGTGAAAACAGTTCTATGTGTTAAAAATTATTACCTTGAATTTGAACTGATACTTGGGCTGTGATATTGTAGGTTTGGGGATAGATGTTTGGCAGGGAAAAATAGAAGGTAATTTAAATGTGTCGTTTGCCTGGTGTTTGGAGGAGGGGACATTAGCTGCAATTAACTTGTCTTTAAACAGGAATTACTGTGGCTTTCATTGTTCACTTGGGAGCTTAAGCAACAGGTAGGTAGAAAAGAGGCCAGGAATTATATTTTGTTTTAAACTGAAATATTTGAATAGTTTGTTAGTGAAAACAGTTCTATGTGTTAAAAATTATTACCTTGAATTTGAACTGATACTTGGGCTGTGATATTGTAGGTTTGGGGATAGATGTTTGGCAGGGAAAAATAGAAGGTAATTTAAATGTGTTGTTTGCCTGGTGTTTGGTAAGAGCCCTCCCACCCACACTGTTTTGTAGGCTTTCTTAAATACTGAAAAGCCACTGGGGGTTGGGATTGAAGGGCTGAGTATTTCTGTTTGGGACTGAAATTTGAAGCAACAGGAGTTGGTGGGCCTGTGACATCATACGGTACCTGGAGTCTGCTTGCACACACTGTTAGTGGGACTGAACACATACTGGACTGTATGTGTTTGTGAGACTTGGGAACTTTGTTGGTGGGGTTGAAATTGGGTTTGTAAATAACTACAGTCAGTATAGAGAGAAACTGTACTCCAGGGGAAAGGGACTGAGAAAAGGGGTGGCTATTATAAACAGAGGGGATAATCAGGGTGGCCATATTCCACCATGGCAGGCATCTTGGAAGGGTTGTAGGCTGCACAGGCTGTGGGATGGCAATAATTCTAAATTGGGCCTGGAGAGGGAGGCTGCCCACTCTGTAGACAGCTATCTTGTATCAGGAGTAGGTATATTGGTTAAGGAGTAAGCTGTGGGAGCTGGGGGGTGTCCAAGGATAAGGGTGTGGATATGGGCAGCAGAAGGGTGGGGCTGAGGGAGGCTGGGGCAACGCCTGAAATTACAGGACATTATGCTACAGCAAGCAGAAGGGGGATATTAGGGACAGAGGACCCTTAGATAGGGAAGTTGATGCTAAGGGAAAGCGACAGGGTGAAAAGTCTGAATTCAAGGAGACTGGAGGGAAGAGTCAGGAGGGGCTGTTGTGGAAGCCTAAAACAGCAGACTGTGGGAAGGGAGCTCCTAAGGTGAACAGTGCAAGAGAGGAAGAAGAGGGTCAGTTTAGAGATGCAGTCAGGGAAACCTGGTTACTTGATGGAGGCTGACATAGAGTGTCACAATAAATTTGAGATACTAAGCATCCTAGAGGGGAGGAAGGTTGGTGGAAATGAGGAAACTTATACAGAGGCCGGAGGAGGGAGTCAGATACCCATAGGGCATCACAGAACAGCTATGGAAAGGATAGACATAGTCCCAGAGGAGAAGGGAAACATATATGTTAAGCAAATGGGGAGATGCAACATATTCCAGACATGAGGGAGGAGAGCATGATTGGAGAGGAACTGGGTGACAAGGAGGTGGAGAGGAGCCCCCTTCAGGGAAGGTCAGTACCAAGGATGGGGCCCTAGCTAAGGGACCCACAGAGACCTCTGGAGACAGGGTACTATTACAAGGGGGGATGAGGTGCGGGGAAGGGAAACCATCAGGCCAGGATAAATGGTTCCAGATAAGAGAGGGTTAAAGGGGACACCTATTCAGAGGGTTTGAGTTAAGTGGGCAAAATAGCAAGGGAGGCAGAAAGGGAGGTGACAAGGGGTCTCTAATAAGGCAGGAAGACTCCACGAAATTGCGATCATGAATAAAGTGGGGAGGGGCTGAGAGGGCATAGTGGAGGTAACCAAGGATGATGGCGGTGTTAAGGTTCTGTTACTGGGAGACTCATGATTAAGGGTATCCATTGGGAGGACAGGGGATGGATGCATAGCCAGGTGAAGGTAGTGAGTATCTCTGGGCTGACAGTGCACAGAGCAAAGTTCATGGTGTATGAAATGGTTAGGGATTGTGGAGGAAACCGGATTTCCTGGTGCATTTGGGAACTAATGATCTAGAGGGAAATAGCATTATGAAATCAAGCAAGGTTCCAAGAACTTGCCAGAGTCTGTCGGATAATGGATGCAACATTTCCTTTTCGGAGATATTGCCAGTACCAAAGGCCTCAATGGAGAAAAAATGAAGCTCACAGAGGTTAATAAATGGCTCAGAAGTGGGGTGAGAATGGGTTGGGGTGTTAGGGAACTGGAATGGAGTTTGGGAGGATAAGGGACTATATGCCAAGGACAGGTTTCATCTTGCCCCATTAGGAAGGAAGTCCTTAAACAGGGATGGCTGACTACATACAAGAAAGGTGGGGTTTAAACTTGTAAGGGGGGAAGGGATAAGGAGGGCTGACTAGAAGCCTCCCTCCAGATGAGGGGAGTAGCCTGCCCAAGGGGGAGGGGGGAAACAGACTGGAGGTGGAGGTTTCAGGAGGAGCAGGGGAGGATGGAAGTATAAGGAATCTGGGTGGGGTTCGACAAAAGGATCAGGGATAAGGGTGGGGTTAGTGTTAGTAAATGCCAGGAGCTTGGAAACAAGATGCCAGAGTTCCAGGCCATGCTGTTCGGGGGGTGGATGTGCGGCAGTTACGGAAACGTGGGCCAACAAAAACCATGACTGGGACCTAAATGTACGGGGTACACTATGCTTAGGAAGGATAGAAAGGAGGCAGAGGGGTGGAGTGGCTATGTTCATTAGAGATGACATAGAAATTGCTATGGTAGAAGAGGCAGAGGGAAACGTGGAGGCCTTATGGGTCACCTACGATCCCTCAGCAGGAGATAAGGTCAAGCTAGGAGTAGTATATAGGCCCCGGGATGAGTGATGTTCTAGAGGATGGTTTGCTGGACAAACATCATTGCCCAGTGTGGTCCAAAGGGGAAGGAGTGGTGTTGATGGGGGACCTTAATATGCCAGGTACTAACTGGGAACCATGTCCTCTAAGGTGGCCAAGGAGCAGAGGCTGCTGGATGGCTTCAGGATGTGTTCTTAACACAGCATGTGATGGAGCCCACAAGGGAGGGTATGTCCTGGATGTGGTTCTGGCAGATGGGGATCTGGTAAGGGACATGGTTGTACAGGACCCCCTGACTGGGAGTGACCACAATACTGTCTGGTTTCAAATAAGCATTGGGGAGTGGGGTGAGATCTAGGACACTGGCAGTGGACTTAGGGGGCAGACTTTATGGGCATGGGAAATATTCTCAAGGATCACTTGAAGGGGATTACCTCAACAACAAGTGTGGAAAGGAGATGGGAGGTCATAAAACGGGGACTTCATGAGGCAGTCAGGATCTGCGCTAAGTTGAAACGTAAGGGAGCAAGGTCACATAAACCATGCTGGTGGTCCAGTGAGGTCCAGGTAGCAGTCAGAGAAAGAAGGCTATACAAAAATATAAAACAACAAGAGGGGATAGGGATAGGAAATGTACCAGCTTGCATCTAGAAAAGTCACCCGTATGGTGAGGGGACAAAGTCCAGTAAAGAGCAACGGCTGGCAAGGGGATACATGGAGGGGAAAAGGGGTTCTTCCGGTACATTGGGAGGCGGAGAAAACTAAGGCCATCTCAGCAGATTGAGATCAGAAGGAGGGTGGGTGGAAGAGGCGAGGACCAGGCAGAGGTATTTAGAGTACTTTGCCTCTGTGTTCACTAGGGAGGGATGGGATATCTACAAAGCAAGGCACAAAGGGATAGAAGCGGCAGGGAGGCGGGATCAGGGAGCAGCAGAAATGGAGCAAAAGGGAGGAAAGGGTACCCCAGGGTGTCACATTCGATAAGGATAAAAAGACCAGTAAGGTGGAGGGACGGATGATGCCATCCCCACCAAAAGGGTGTGGTTTGCCCTCAAGGCCCTAAAGAAAGACAAATCTCCTGGGCGGGATGGCATTCATCTCGAGAGTACTATGGGAATTGGCGGACATACTGGCTGCACCCTGGCGGAGCTTTTCAACAGGTCACTTGAGACAGGAGGGTACCTAGGATTGCAGAGAGGCACATGTGGTACCAATCCATAAAGGGGGTCAAGGAAGTACCAGGAAACTATAGACCCATCAGTTTAACCTCGTGGTGGGAAAATTAATGGAGAGTATACTAAAGAGCAATTGGGGGTTTACTTGGAGGAGGTGGAGGTCTGGATAGTCGGCAGCATGGGTTTGTGCCAGGTAGATCATGTCAAACCAACCTTGTGGAGTTCTATGAATGGGTAACATCAGAACTGGACAGGGGTAAGCCTGTGGATGTATTATTCTTGGACTTCAGCAGGCGTTGACTCTCCCCACAATGGTCTGGTGGAGAAACTGATGGGGTTAGGAGTAGGCCCTTTGATGGTCAGATGGATTGAAAACTGGATAGCTGGACGCACTCAGAGTAGTGGTCTGTGGGAGCTCTCGAACCCTACAGAGGTTGGTAGTGGGGTACCACAGGGCTCGGTCCTGGGTCCAATCCTGTTTAATGCATACATATCAGACATCAGGGATGGTATAGGTGTGAAATGAGTCCTTCGTGGATGACTCAAGATGGGAGCAGTAGTTGAGGGAGAAGAGGAGGTTGGCCCTGCAAGGGGACCTGGACACCCTGGAAAGCTGGGCTCACACATGGAAATTAAATTCAATATCACCAAGTGCAAGGTGTTGCATCTTGGTCGGGGAAACCTAAACACATGTACACTCTGGGAGGGAGGTGCTGGAAGCCTCAACAGGGGAAAAAGACCTAGGGGTCATGGTGGATACATGTATGAATAACACTGAGCAGTGCAGGAGAGCAGCTAGCAAGGCAAACAGGATGTTGGGATGCATCGCAGGGGATCACCCTAGGAGCAAGGAAGTGATTCTGCCACTGTACAATGGACTGGTTAGACCACACCTTGAGTACTGTGTACAGTACTGGAGACCACACTTGAAGAGGGACATACAGCTCCTGGAGAGGGTACAGAGGAGGGCAACAAAGATGATCGAGGGCTAGGGGATTTGACTTACGAGGACAGACTTGAGGGAGCTCTGCCTGTTTTCATTGGAGGAGGAGGAGACAGGGGGACATGATTGAGGTCTTCAAGTACCTCAAGGAATAAATAGGAGTAAACATGGAGGGATCTTTAGACTAAAGCAGGAGGCATCACCAGAGGGCATGGTTTGAGTTGGAAGGTGGAAGGTGAGGGGAAAGAGGAGGAGGTTTTTCACTGAGAGGGTGGTGGACCCTTGGAATGCTTTGCCTGGTGAGCTGGTTCAGAGATCCACAGTGGAGAGCTTTAAGAGAGGGTGGGACAGACACAGAAAGTGGATGTATCAGATGATGGCCTGTCCCGGGGGGGTGGGGATGGATGATAGGGGTTTCTGGAGCACAAGGGATGGGAGGGTCTCGGCACCCAACTAAGGATCTAGGTTCGAGCAGACTTGATAGACCATAAGGCCTAATCTGCTGGCAAATAGTATGTTAGTATGTTAGATGTGCCACAGGCATCAACAGGGTTTTCACCATTTGAAATGCTGTGTGGTAGGCAGCTAAGAGGGCCACTGGATGTGATAGAAGAAATGTGGGAAGATAACCCCACTCAGAAACAATCTATTACGCCTTATATGTGTGCCCTAAGAAAGGAGCTGGCAAGATATGTTGAAATTGCCCGTAGAAATCAGGAAGAGGCCCCAAACCAGCAGAAGGTATATTATGATCATAAAAAAAAAAAAAAAAAGTTTTTGAGTCAAGTGAAAAGGTTTTACTACTGTTATCGCACAACAGAAAATAAACTGTTAATGAAGTGACAAGGGCCTTATAGAGTGCTTAGACATACTGGCACTGTTAACTATAAGACTGAGACCCCGACAGGAAAAATCCTGCTAAGATATACCAAGCTAACCTCCTCAAGAAATGGGTTGAAAAAATGCCAAAAGCTGCTTTGCTACTTTTACCAGACACTGATAAAGAAGATATTGATGTAGCTTATGACAGACTGGAACAAACTAATTGCTGATGCTGTAAAGGTGATTGTTTCCTTAACTTCAGAACAAACTGCAGAAAGTCGTAATGTGCTAAAGACATTTAACAGTACTTTTATCACAGTACCAGGACAAGCAAAAGGGGTTGAGCATGTAATAGTGCCAAGGAATGCTCGCCCTATTAGGCAAAAGACATACAGGTTACCAGAGTGGTTAAGTGCTGATGTGGTTAAGGAAATACAAAAAATGAAAGAATTGGGTATCATAGAAGAGTCGTGGAGTGCTTGGTCATCTTCAAGGTAATTGTAAATAAAAAAGGGGGCGTTAGAATCTGCCTTGATTTTAGAGAACAATCAAGTGTCAGAATTTGACAGTTATCCTATGCCCAGAATAGATGATTTGGTGGACAGACTGGGGAGTGCAAAGTACCATCGATCTCATCAAGTGTTACTGGCAAATCCCTTTAGTTAAATAATCCAGAGACAATACTGCATTTGCCATTCCTGTTGGATTCTATCAGTTCACCACCATGCCATTTGGTTTACATGGTACGTCAGCTACATTCCAGCTGTACATGGATGTAATTTTATCCCCTCACACTGTGTGCTGCATACCTGGATGATGTTGTGGTGTACAGTCCAGACTGGCAATGCCACCTGGAATACCAATGAGCAGTTATCCAAGCTATCAAAAATGCAGGTCTGACTATTAATCCGAACAAATGTGCACTGGGCATGCAGGAAACCAGATATTTGGGCTATGTGTTGGGAAATGGAGAAGTTAAGCCAGAAATTTCTAAAATAGAAGCTGTAGCTAACAGCCCTGTCTCTAAATCCAAGAAACATGTTAGGTCATTTTTAGGGCTGGCTGGTTATTATCGGAGATTTGTTACCAACTTTGCGGAGTTAGCTACTCCCCTCACTGAACTCACTAAGAAACTGTTCCCAAATAATGTGAAATGGACCCCAGAGTGTGATGAAGCTTTTCAAGCCATTAAGGCTGCATTATGTTTAGCCCCTGTATTAAGAAGCTCAGACTCAGAGAAACCATTTTTGTTACAAACAGATGCATCAGAGGTAGGCCTAGGTGGAGTCCTGAGTCAAAACAGAGATGGGACAGAACATCCTATTCCATATACAAGCAGGAAGTTGCATGACAGACAGAAAAGGCACTGCACCATTGAAAAGGAATGTTTAGCAGCAAAGTGGGCCATGGAGTCCCTTAAGTTTTATTTTGCTAGGAACTGACTTTGTACTTGTAACAGATCACACTCCTCTCTGTTGGCTTAACCAACTGAAAGATAAAAATTCCAGAATCACAAGGTGGTACCCAGCACTACAGCCATTTAAATTCAAGGTGATACACAAATCTGGTAAAGAGAATAGCAATGCTGATTTTCTGCCAAGATATGGATCAGAAATTGAGGGATCTGAAAGTTGAAAAACAAATGTATGAGTTTAAACTTTACTGTTTGCTGTACTGTTATAGAAAAAAAGAATACTGCACATGTGCTTAATTTCTGAAAGTTAGAAGCTAATGCTAGTACAGAATTAGTAGAAAGTTTTGGAAACATGTTTAATAAAACAGGTTCCCTCTTAAGGAGGGGGGGTGTGTATGTGACAGGGTTGAATATGACCCTGTCCCAGTTGATATGGAAAGTTTGAATGCAGGGATCTGTTCTGTTCTTTCCTTTCCTGTCTCTTGTCTGTCTGGTTGCACAACCAAATTTTCCTGTGAGACCTAGGATTTGATCACCCCAACAGTCTCGCAATTCTCTGCCTCTCATTGTCTCTCGGTCTTCCCTTGCGGTTTCTGTTTTTTTTCCTCCCTTGCATATCTGCTGATACAAAAATATATGCAAATCATTGTGTGGAAATGTAACTGATACTGGGATTACTTTGTTTAAAAATGAATATAATTATAGTTTGAGAGAACTGCAAAAAGCTATTGGGAACTCAAGGGGTTAACCTGAGAGCAGTTTTTAAGCCCTTTTTGCAGAAGCTGTGGAGAAGGGGCCTCAGTTCTGAGACACTGTGCTCTTGCTGCACCTGTATGAAACTGATAAAAACATTGGAAATTTACAAGAATATTTTAGAAAAAAAACAGGATGCTTGTTTAGGAGTGGGGTTGCAAGGAATTATAAGAGAGAGCTGCAATGTTTTAAGAGACACACAGAGATTGAAGGAAAACTCAGATGGATCTTCTCTGTTTATTCTGCCTTTGTACATAGTTATACTGAACAAGTTTATTTTTTTATGTTACTGCTAATACTAAGAAGCACTTTTTGCGAACTCTACAACTGCTCCTGTTTTTCCTATGCTTCCTGACCTGTGCCTCGATGACATGCCTGTCCTGCCACCATCTTCCACTGTTTTTTGTCCTGTCCCCACACTGGGGCATGCCCATCAACGTGCACATGTGGAGGCATGTGCATGCTGCAAAGTCCCATAGCACCTCCTTTCCTCTCCCCTCCTTGACCTGCACTGTCACCAGGCCACCAAATGGCAGCAGTCATTCGACAGAGCATGCACTTTCCCTTAGCAGAAGAGTAGAGTAGCCCTGTGGGTGCTCACAGAAACATAGAAACATAGACTTTGATGGCAGACAAGGACTGCTTGGCCCATTTAGTCTGCCCATTTCCCTACCTACAGGATAGGCCGCAGATCCTAGTTAACCAACAGCCTATTTCTTCCTATCCCCCACAAGAATTGCCTTATGTCTGTCCCATGCATTCTTGAATTCTCCCACAGTTTTAGACCCCACAACCTCCTCAGGAAGGCTGTTCCATGCATCCAGTACCCTCTTTGTGAAAAAAATACTTCCTCACATTGCCCCGCAACCGCCCCCCCATCTTTAAATTGTGCCCCTTGTTCTTGCACATCCATTTTTCTGAAAGATGCTACCCTCTTGGACTTTGTTGATTCCACTGAGGTACTTAAAAGTTTCTATCATGTCCCTCCTCTCCTTTCCTCATTGATCCTTTCCCTTCCCAGCCAACTTCCGGCAACCCGTGCTCGTTCCTGAACACGGGTTGCCGGCGTGGAGAGAAGTAAGGCACTTAAGGTGCCTCAGCCCTGTGTGCCAGCAGGTTGATGTGAAGCCATGTCTCGCTGAAGTGATGTGAACCCATAAGCTCTGTGATCCAGCAGATAAGCTCTTCAAGTCTACTAATGATGTATCCACTGTCAAAGTGACTGAGGATTGTTCCCCCTGCGTGGTTTGTGGATAAATGGGATGCCTTCTAAGTGCTTCACAGGAAACAGCCACAAAAATGAGGCATCCATCATCAGCTGGGTCACCCACACCAATTGATTAAGGGCTCCATGTGATTAGGACCTCTAGTGCCAGTGGTCCCAAAATACCACAGCTGCAATAGAAGAACCTGAGCCTTGTGGCCTAGGTTTGGACTGTTGCCTGGGATTGGAGACCGATGTCTCCAAATCCAGGGTCATGTTGGACTTCTCAATATGCAGGAGGTGATCCTTGACACCCCCCCAGTCAAAAGAAGTCAGTCCCTGTGATGGGCAGATCTGCTGCCTGTTGCTGGACTTTTTTTGGGTGAACAGCAAAATCCAAAACCAGGCAGAGTGGAGTATGGATACTGCCATGGGCACTGCTTAGGCCGTCAAATTGACTGAGTCTAGGGCAACCACCAACTGGTAAATCAAATCAAAATCAAATCATAATTTATTTGTATTGCGCTTTTCAAATACCAAAGCACGAGTACATAAAACATAACATCGATAATAAATAGGAATTAAAATCAGACAATTTAAAAGGACAGCAAAATATGAACTAATCAAAGGCCGATATAAACAAAAAGTTGGTCACCATCAGACCAAGATCACAATTCTCACGTAGATCTTGCTGGCTCTCTTCAGGGAGCAGCTAAGTGAGGCTGGAGAGCCACTTGAAGAGCTCATGGCTATATTGTGCCAACAATGCCACACTGCTGGCCTGGTAGGAGTCCAGTACACAGTTGCATAGACCTTGTGACCCAGATGATCCCGCCTTTTGGACTCCTTGTTTGACAGCTTGTCTGATTCAACCTGTACCTTTACCTTGTGGATCACCATGTCTACCACTAACCACTCCAGTAACAGATGTTACAAAACAATGGACAGTCCTCCCAGGGTGACCTCATACTTGTTCAATATAAAAGAGAACAACTGCACACTAAGGTTGAATCTGGCAGTGATTTTCAAAAAAATCTATGAAACACTCTTCTGAATACTGGTGTTTATTAGTACTATAGTAGTAAACATTTTTATTCATTCAGTAATGAATCAGAAACTCATCTGAGACATGCTCATTTCCACTGAGGTCCTTAGTACAAATAATCCTGTTTCAAAAACAGATATTAATCCAGAAACATATTGAAGGAGGTGACTACGCATGGACTGTGCTGCACTTTGTGGGGTATGGTGACCTGTAAGTTGTGGACAACAGAACTTGATTTTATTTATTTGCAGCCGTTCTCTGGGGAGAGACTTGTGACCTGGACGTTTCCAGGGTAACAGCTAGAGCACAGACAAGTGCTGGAACACCAGAAAAGTTACTAGGCTGGTGGTGCACTAAGGGTAGTTGGGGGACTGGTGAGCCTCCCAATACCCAGGTAGTACCTGTAACATTGAAAGTGTTGGAGCAGAGTTGCCAGAGGCTCCTGTGCTACAGGGAGGTAAATTGCCAGCACCATATTGTACTGCGTAGTATAAATGAAACATTCTTTTTAGTATTTTAGTGTAATTATGTTCCGCAAAACCAGAAGTGAGGCGGCAAGCCACTTCTGGTCTCGGCCACCTCAAAGGAGACACCCCAAGCGAGCAGGGATTAGGATTGAAGGAGACGACTACGCAGGGACGGTGCTGCACTTTGTGGAGCATGGTGACCTGTAAATTGTGGACAACAGACCTTGATTTTATTTATTTGCAGCCATTCTCTGGGGAGAGACTTGTTACCTGGACGTTTCCAGGATAACAGCTGGAGCACAGACAAGTGCTGGAACACCAGAGAGGCTATTAGGCTGGTGGTGGTGCACTAAGAGTAGTTGGGGGAATGGTGAGCCTCCCAATACCCAGGTAGTACCCGTAACATTGAAAGTGTTGGAGCAGAGTTGCCAGAGGCTCCTGTGCTACAGGGAGGTAAATTGCCAGCACCATATTGTGCTGTGTAGTATAAATTAAACATTCTTTTTAGTATTTTAGTCTAATTGTGTTCTGCAAAACTGGGAGTGAGGCAGCAAGCCACTTCTGGTCCCGGACACCTCAAAGGAGATGCCCCAAGCAAGCAGGGCAAGCGTGAGTGGGGCGGTGCATAGCTCCGCGTGCTGAGACGTGCGTTTAGTGCATGTCGGCTGTGGCAGCTGGAGAGAGTTGGGGCCCTGGGCACATCACTCTGTTAAGGTTAGATCAAGGAGAACAACAGCAATCCAACATGAGTAGTGGGGATACAGAAGAAGTACTCACTATAGGTATGAAAGGCACCTTAACACAATGTCATTACAGTAAAATGTATGAGGTAGGAAGTTACGATCCCATCTATAGCTGCAATAAGTGTAAACTGTTATCTGAACTATTAAATGAAGTGGAAGGATTACATCTGAGAGTTCAAGTACAAAAGGACATTAGTATGTTAGAACAATACATTGACCAGGCAGTAGTTCAAATGGAACAGGACACAGACATCTCTCACGCGGTAGAAGAGCACTCATTTGACGTCACACAGGAGGATTATGGAAAACAAAGACCAAACAAAGATGACTGGAGCATAGTGCAAAAAGTAGCAAAAAAGGTATAAGGAATATAGGGGGTCAGGAAGTATTTACTTACAAAACCAATTTAGTGTACTTGCAGAAGCAGAGAAAGAAACCAGCCAGACTCCCATGATAGAAGCCGGAACTGAGGTAACCCAGGCACAGCCAAACCTAAACACACCAAATACACCAAGGGATGTGTTGGTTATAGGAGATTCAATGCTGAGATATACGGACCATATCCTTTACATCGAAATGGGCACACTACAGTTAGTGTGCTTCCAGGGGCTGGTATAGGGGACATTAGAAGGCTTCTCCCTGGGCTGTTGCAAAACACAGAAAAGTCTCTTACCTTGCTGCATGCGGGAGTAAATGATATAGGCAGATGGAAAAATGAGGATATTTGGAGGGACTTTGAGGAAGTTGTAGAAGCACTGAAGGCCAAAGGATGTAATATATTAATTTCAGGGGATCCTTCCTGTTCCCAGAGCAGGTGTAGTTGAAAACAGAGATATTACAGTTGAACAATTGGCTCAAGAGATGGTGTTATAGGTAAGGCCATTCTCATATTCAGCATTGGGATCAATTTCAGAACACAGACTTATTTGCATTAGATGGGTTACACATGAATAAAAAGGGGAAAAGGATATTTGCTCATAAACTGAAACATAAAATAACTATTTAAACTGTTAGAAGTGTGGACCGGGGGCGTTACAGGGGTCAGGTGAAACAAAAAATGTAGTGAAACAAAAAGGGTGCAGAGTAATCTGAAATGTTTGCTGCTAAACACCCATAGTCTAATCCAGAAGATGGGTGATCTTATTTTAACACTAAGAGAGGAAAATATACAAATCTGTGCTGTCACAGAAACCTGGTGGAAACACGATGACTCCTGGGACAGGCAGATCCCACGTTATTTATTTTACAGGGTAGTCCCAATGGCAGGGGTGGAGGGGTGGCGCTCTATGTAATAAATAACATCATACCTGAGTAAGTAGAGACATCGACCTGGGGCAGCTCAAGTTAGTTGAGGTTAAAATCTCCCCAGCACGCGTTGCCAGTATGAATATAGGTGTGATATACAGACCTCCATCATACACAGGTCAAGAAGACAGGGAAGGGAGGCAGTATAGTGCAGTGGTTTAAGGCTCTAAGCTGCAAATCTGGAGACTTGGGTTTGAATCCCGCAGCCCCCATTTGCATACTGTGTGACCCTGAGCAAGTCACTTCACTTCCCTGTGCTCCCAGGTTGCACCTGTAAACAAGCTTTCAGCTTAGTGTGACTCACCTGGTTAAACAATTGGGAAAAAAAAAAATCATGGACTACATTACAACCCTGTCAGATAAGGAAAATGTAGTGCTAGCAGGGGATTTTAGCTTGCTAGGAATCAACTGGATGAACTTGGGAGAAAATACTTCAGCTGAACATTTTATTGAGGCATTTAACCTAGTGGTAATAATGGTGGAAGAAAGCAAAAGGGGGGCCAATTTACTGGACCTAGTCCTAAGTAACATCCCAGACAAAATTCAGGAATGCAAGGTTCTTGTACCACTTGGTTCAAGTGACCATAACACTGTTTGTTTTTCCCGACAAGGGCAATGTAGTAAACCCATTGGGGATATGGTACTCTATAATTATGCATGGGCTGATTTTGATAAGAAAGGGAGCTATCCCATTGGGATTTGGAGGAGGAGATGGCACATCAAACATTACAGGGAATGTGGGACTTGACATCAAAATAAACAAACTGGCTGCAACATACATTCCTATCAAAAATAAATATAACTGGGCAGGCCAGATACCACCGTGGCTCACTAAGAAAGTAAAGATAACTATCAAGAAGAAAATAAAGCTTATAAAAGGGCAAAAAAAGTAGAAATCGGGCAAGCTGTGTTTTTATAAAAAAAAAATCCTCAGGGCTACCAAAAAAAATATACATTTGGCTAGAAGATCTCATGAACTCAAATTAGCAGATACAGTGAGGGATAATCAGTGTCAGTGGTTCAGCAGGTAGCACACTCGCCTCTGAGGCCGGGAGATCAGAAGGCTGTGGGTTCAAGCCCCACACCAGGCACTTGGGCTAATATCCCAATACTGACACTAGCGCAGCATGAGGGGGGTGCCGCACTCCTGAGGTGGTGTCTTTCGGATGAGGCATTAAACCGAGGTCCCATCTGTCTGTTGTGGTGGTAGTTCAGGTGGATGTTAAAGATCCCATGGCACTTCTCGAAAAAAAGAGTAGGGGAATTTTCCCCTGTGCCCTGGCCAAATTTCCTCTCATTCACTAAAAATATCACCAACAGCTTAATCTGGTTCAAGGTCAGTTGGCATTCATCTGTATCCCCCTTCCCCACGTCGTACCTGAAAATAGGCAGGATTTGTCTAGTGCACTTACCCGGTCAAAAAAAATAATAATTTTAAATCTTTTTATGCCTATGTAAATATCAAAAGGGAGGTATGCAAGACTGTTGGGCCAGTAAAAGATGGGGAAGGCAAGATAGTGACTGAAAACAAGGAGATGGCCGCAAAATATAATAACTACTTCACATCTGTTTTTAACAAGAAGTCATTTCCAATAAAAGCACATGCAGTCTCCTCAAAAGAAGACAGGCTAGTTCTCAGTATGGAAGACATTAAGAAGAGACTTCTAAAACTTGATCAAAATAAGGCCCCGGGTCCTGATGGCTGGCACTCTAGACTCATGAGGGAATTAGCAGTGGAACTAGCAGGCCCCTTGACTATGATGTTTCAGACATCTCTTGACCAGGAAGAGGTACTGGAGATTTGGTGTCAGGCAAACTTGGTACCAATCCACAAGAAGGGATCAAGGCAGAAAGTGGAAAATTATAGGCCGGTTAGCCTGACTGCAATACTGGGTAAGGTCTTGGAGGGTGTTATCAAAGACCATATTGTGAACAGCATGATCCAGGCAGGGGACATAGACCATACACAACAGGGGTTTATGAGGGGGATGCGCATGCCAAACGAACCTCCTGGAATTATATGGAAAGATCAGTAAAGCACTAGATGAGGGAGACCCTGTGAATGTCATCTGTTTGGACTTCTCAAAGGCGTTTGACAAGGTCCCACACGGGGAACTGGTTGATGCACTTATTCAATTTAACATCCAAGGGAACCTTACCAAATGAATTGCATTTTGGCTCTCAGACAGAAAACAGAGAGTCCGTATTAGGGGATCCTACTAAAATTGGGTGGGGGTGTTGAGTGTGTACCGCGGGGGTCAGTTCTGGGACCATGTTTGTTTCATGTCTACATTTCTAAACTATCAAGTAAAGAGGACATCTGGTTATCAAAATTTGCGGATGACACAAGACTGGGTAATAGGGTGACTTGCTTGGAGGAAGCTGCCATATTACAAAGGCGTTGGGAGAGATGGAGGAATGGTCCAAAAAATATGGTCTGTCCTTTAATGCAGATAAAAGTTCCTTTATGCATTTCAGGGAAAAACAACAAAAAAGGCATCCTATATGCTCAATGGTAAAAATGAATAGGTAGTTACAGATGAGAGACCTGGGAGTCGAGTGACACAAGACCTCAGTTTTAAACACCATAGAAGCATGGTGGTTAAGAAAGCGAGTGGTATATTGCATTGTATCAGTAGGCACATCAAGAGCAGAAGAAGGGAGGTGCTGGTGCCAGTGTATTCCTCACTGGTCAGGCCACACAGACTACCGTGCACAATTCTGGTCTCCAGGCTTTAAGACTCAGATACAAACTATATAGAAACATAGAAACACAGAAGTTGACGGCAGATAAGGACCACAAGCCCATCCAGTTTGCCCATTTCTTTTTCTACCTTATAAATGTGCCATCGGCCTTTGCTCTGTCAGTGGCCTATCTATTCATACTCATCTGTATTGCTCCCTTATGCCTATCCCATGCCTGTTTGAAGCCCTGCACTGTATTCATAGCCACCACTTCCTGAAGTAGGCTGGTCCATGCATCCACCACCCTTCTGTGAAAAATAATTTCCCCACATTACCCCTTAATCGGCCTCCCTCTAATCTCATGCTGTGTCCTCTTGTCCTGCTATTTTTCTTATATTGAAACATGTTAGAAGCTGTCACCTTGTTAATGCCTTTAAGGTGTTTGAATGTTTCAATCATATCATCTCTCTCCCTCCTTTGCTCAAGGGTATACATATTGAGCTCCGTTAATCTGTCCTCATATGTCTTCTGATGCAGTCCCTGAACCATTTTGGTTGCCCTTCTCTGGACTGCCTCAATTTGGTTAATGTCCTTGTGAAGATGTGGCTCCAGTACTGCACATAATAGCATCTAGATGGGGCCTAACTAGTGTCTTGTAAAGAGGGATTATTACCCTCTTACGACTTGTGATACCCCTACTAATGCACCCTAACATCCCCCTAGCCTTGCCTACTGCTTTAGAGGTCTGCTTGGATGATTTCAAGTCATCGGTGATGATGAGGTCCAAGTCTCTTTCTTCCTTTGTGACTGCCAGCAACACCTCTCCCAACCTCTAGGTGGCTTCAGGGTTTCTCTTTCCTAAGTGCATGATCTTGCACTTCTTTGCATTAAATCCCAGTTGCCGCTCTTCTGACCATTTTGCTAGTTTATCCAGATCTCTTCTCATTCTGCCCACCCCATCTGGATCATCTACTCTGCTGCAGATCTTGGTGTCATCTGCAAACAGACAAGCCTTATCCTCTAGTCCATCTGCAATGTCACTAATGAAGATACTGAAGAGGACTGGCCCCAGAACTGATCCCTGAGGTACCCTACTTGTGACTTGCACTCTTTTGACTGTATACCATTTACCACCACTCTGTTTTCTGCCTGTCAACCAGTTTGCCACCCAGTTGACCAACTTCTGACCCATCCTGAGCCTACCCAGCTTATTTATCAATCTTCTATGTGGAACAGTGTCAAAAGCTTTGCTGAAGTCAAGGTAGCTTACATCAACTGCTCCCCTTGGTCCACCACTTTGGTTACCTAGTCAAAGAATCTATGAGATTAGTTTGACAGGACCTTCCTCTTTGTAAACCCATGCTGTCTTGGATCCTGTGCCTCTGTGATTCCAGATGTTGCACTATCCTTTCCTAAGGAGTGCCTCATAATCTTGCCCACTACTGAGGTAAGACTGACTGGTCTATAGTTCCCTGCCTCCTCCCTTCTACCACTTTTGTGGAGCGGGATCACATGAGCCCTTCTCCAGTCTTCTGGGACCTCTCCTGTGCTCAAAGACTCACTAAACAGTTCTGATAATGGCTCTGCTAGTTCCATCCTTAGCTCCTTAAGTACCCTGTGATGTATGCCATCAGGTCCCATTGCCTTGTCCACCCTGAGCTTAGCAAGCTCTTGTAGGACCCTTTGTTTTGTGAAGGGAGTAGTGTTCACCTCCCTTCCCTCTGTGTCCATGGTGCTGAGCTGTGGGCCCTGCCCTACCTTCTCTTCAGTAAATACTGAGCAAAAGTATCTATTTAGGATAGATGCTTTTACAGGGTCCTCTTCCTCACATGCCCCCTTTTCTCCTTTGAGCTTAGCAATACCCCCTCTGGACTTTCTCCTTTCACTAATGTGTCTATAGAAAGTCTTGTCACCTTCTTTTACTATTCGTGCTGGTGTTTCCTCAGTTTGGGACTTTGCCTGCCGTACTGCCTTCCCTGCTTCCCTTAAGGCAGTTTGGTATGCCTCCCTATCTTCCTCCCGCAGTGTTCCCTTATATTTCCTGAAGGTCAGCCTTTTGGCTCTGACCGTTTCTTCTACTGTATTTGAGAACCAAAGTGGTTTCCTTCTTCTTTTGCACTTTCTTTTCTGTCTAACACAATGGGATGTTGCTTCAATTATTGCATCCTTAATGCTTGCCCACTTTGCCTGTACCCCCTCACCTGTGTTTCTTTTAGCCAGGGCTAGCTTAACTCTGTTGGCCATCTTATCAAAGTCAGCTCCTCTGAAGTCCCATATTTTTGTCTTGGAATGGGATGATTTAGTTGTAGTGGCCACACTGAACCATACCATGTGATGGTCACTGGCCCCCAGGTGACCTTCTACCTGGAGATCTGTGATCCCTTCCCTGTTAATCAGTACTAGATCTAGGATAGCTCTGTCTCTTGTGGGTTGTTGTACCAGTTGTTTGAGGCCCTCCCCCTGCAGGGAATCCACCATGTGTCTAGTTCTTGCAGATGTTCCTGCTGGTATCGACCAATCTTGCTCTGGCATGTTGAAGTCTCCCATTATCAGAACCTCCCCTTTAGCTGTCATGTTTTGTATATCTTCTAACTGTAATGTGTCTATGTCCTTCCCCTGGTCTGGGGGCCTGTAGACAACCCCAGTTCTTATGGCTGTCCCATTTCCTGTTTCCAGGGTGACCCACAGTTCTTCTGGCTCCTTATGTGTATTCTGAATTTCTGTAGCTTTGATAGAAAGAGCTCAGAGAAAGGCTACACGTTTGCTCCCAGAACTGAAGGGTATGACATATGAGGAAAAGCTGACAGAGTTGGGAATGTATTCTCTGGAGTTTAGGAGACTCAGGGGCAACGTGTTTGGTCTATAGGGCCCTTCAGGATAAGGGATTGTGGGAACAACTTGGACTCGTTATTAAGAATTCAGGTTACTACACGAGAGCTCACTGATATCAAATAGCAGGGGATACATTCCCACTCAAATAAAAGAGAGCAGTGGTTCTTAGAGTTGCCAAAATATGGAACAGCCTGTCAGAGGAGGTAGTGACTAGTGAAACTATGACCAAATTTAAGTCAAAACTGGATAAGCACTTAACTTCTAGACAAATTCAGAGGTATGGAGTGTAATAATTAAGCAAGCACCATGGACTTAGGTCTTTCTCTGCTTTGATTTAACCTATGTAACCTGTGTAAACATAACATATATAAATATAACACACTCGATAAGACAACACCCCGTAACACAGTTATAGACAAGTGGATGATGTATTATAAAACTTGTACACAAGCAGTAACACATTATTCAATCATAACCATTTCATGTTTAGTTCAAAATGGAACTACACTCTAGTTTCTTATTAGCCCATGAGGTGAGCCAGTTTTTACACACATAAATGGGCAGTGCTGGTGCAAAACGACTGCAAGAAATGAGAGACACAAAAGCAGACAGTATACCAGGTTATAGTCATTTTGTTATTTTACACCAGCACTACCCATTTTTGTGTGTAATAAACACCAACATTCAGTAAAGAGTTTCTCAGAGATTTGTGCAAATTACTGCCAAATTCAAACTTAGAGTGCAGTCTTTTCATTTGTATTGACTGCTGCTGGGACCAGCAATCCTCTGGCACGTATCAGGGTCCTGCATTGCTGTGTGAGTACCCATTTCTCCAGTCTAACCTCACACTTGGACTCTCTATGATGCGGTGGGAACTAGCAGGGGGCTGGGTGCTGCTGGACACTGTCCGCTATATACAAAATGACAGGGGTGATACGGAAGGCTATCTCCAGTGAGGAATCTTGTTTGAGAAATTCCAAGAATGGGTAGTTCTTTTTCTTCTGGACCTCTTTCAACAGAGTGTCAGAGCCATGGAAATGCATTCCATGAGGGTGGCCATGGAGGACTATTCCCGGGGGGGGCTTGTCTGTTAGCTGGCTACCATCCCAGCAACTTGGAGTCTATGGAACAGACAACACATCTGAATTTGAGACAGGACAAAATAGCACTGACTGCCAACATGGGGTGTGGATCACCTTCATCAAGGTAGCGCCCACTGACACGATTTTAAGGAAGTCAGGACTCTGGCCTAGAGTTCTTAGTCTGTGTACGTGTGTGTGTGTGTGTAACCACCTGAACTGGTCACTGCAACACTGTTGCAACAACTGGGGGTGAGGCTGCAGGATGCAAGACTGGTGACAGCACAGGGAGAGGCAGCTAAGGCCAGGATGGGTGAAGCAGCATCATGGGCCCAGTGCTGCCATGCTGCCATCCCCCTATGATGGGCTCAACATTGGGAATGGGAGTCAGACAATGACAAGGAAAAACCTGACATCAACAGTGAGTTCAGCATTAATGTCAAGAACAGGATTTAAAGGGTGACCTTGATCTTGAACATCAACTCACGGATCATCATAGTGCTGGAGCCACCAAGTACCCAGACAGGCAAACCTTGGGTACTGATTGAGCAGAAGGGTGCACTGAGATCAGAATGAATGGCAGCTGTGCTGGAGGTGGGACAACCAGTGGCTGCTAACTGGTGGAGGGCTAAATGAGAGATCAATCAGGCCTCATTAACACTGCCAGGGTTGGGCTTTGGTTGGCACTTTACAGCAAATTATCCGCTCCCTGGATGGACTCGTCCTTGATGGACTTGATCGTCCAGTGGACCAGTATCAACAAAGTTGGCTGCTATGATTGGAGTTCCATGGGCACACTAATGGGCTCTATGGGCGGTTCAACCATCATAGAGAAGAAAAAATTACTCACCTTAGTAATTATGTTTCTTCTGATGGAGTCTTGCTGTATTCTGACTATTGCAGTTAGCTCCAGCCTTGAAACTGCCCCAGAAAACAAAGGGTTAACTTTTCTATGCATGGCATAGAATGCTGAGCTCGGGCTCAGTTGAGGTCTCTGTCTGTTTCCCTTTGAAACTCAGTCAGATTCTTACGAGCAAAAACTCACTAACCATCCTATGTGGAAATTGTAAAAATTTTACTAGCCAACTGGCAACAAGGAATTTTGGATTCCCAAAGAAGACTCAAGTCAGGAACCCCAAAACCAAAAACCAACCCCATTAAGGGATAACAACAATAACAAAAAACACCCACACAAATAAAGGGAGTGTGTGTAATAGGCACCTCTAGGGTGCAACACTGCACCTACCCATCCAACCACTCATTTCCCAAAAACAGGTTCTGAGGGGGGAGGCAGGTCAGAATACAGCAAGACACCATTAGAAGAAATACAGGTTACTCACCTGTAACAGGAGTTCTAGGACTGGTATATGTTGTTCATCCACACTTACTGGCAGGTTCCTTGCCACTTTAAATCTTGCCAGAAGGTCTTCAAGCTGGCTCCTCCCACCCACATGGGTGGTGAAACTCTCGGCTCTGCCCCATGATGCCAGATGTAGCCCGCTGGAAGCCAAGTTGTTCGTCAAAGCCAGGGAGGTCGGGTGGGTTGTGTGGATGAACAACATATACCACTCCTAGAACTTCTGTTACAGGTGAGTAACCTGTATTTCTAGGGACGTGGATATGTTGTTCAATCCACACTTACTGGCAGACTCCTAGCAGTTCTCCGGGAGGAAGGAGGTGAGGCGCGCACCCCCTACTTAGGGAATAAGAACTGGAGAACCGAGGTCCCAAAACCAGCATCAAGGTTGATGTGGTAGTGGGTAATGAAGGTGCATGCTGACTTTCAGGTAGCAGCCCTGCAGATTTCCTGGACAGGGACGTCCCTGGAAGCAGCCACTGAAGCAGCAGCAGTATGGTGGGTAGAATGAGCTCTTATCCCTTTAGGAGGCTCCATGCCCGCCAACCTATAGCAGAGGTCTATGCAGGAGGTGACCCATCTGCCTATCGTCTGCTTGGCTGCAGGTCTGCCAGGTGTGGCTACAGCGTAGGTGACAAACAGCTGGCAAACCTCTCCCCGAACTTCGGCCATCCGCTCCTTATAAGAAGAGAGTGCTCTTCTAGGGTCCAGAGTATGGAGCCTATATTTGGCCTCTGAGGTGTGACTGGGGTAGAACACCGGCAGAGTCAACACCTGGTTAAGGTGAAACTCCGACATCACCTTCGGAAGGAATTTCGGGTTGGGGCAAAGGACAACCTTGTCCCTGTGGAAGACCAGATAAGGAGACTCGATGGAAAGTGCCTGGAGCTCTCCCATCCTTCTGGCTGATGTTATAGGCACCAAGAAGGCGGTCCTCCACAACAGGTGAGAGATGTCACACCTGTGCTTCAGTTCGAATGGCTTGCCCATGCGCTTAGCCAATACCAACAGTAGATCCCACGGAGGTGGAGGTTCTCACACCGGAGGGGATATGTGATCAAGGCCTTTGAAAATGCACCCGGCCACCTTCTCCTGCGCCACCGACTGCTTTCCGTCCCACACCCGGTAAACAGAGATGGCTGCCAGGTGCACCTTAAGGGTCGTAGACCAAAGCCCTAGCTGAGAAAGAGACCATAGGTAGCCCAGAATGCTGGCCAAGGAACAGGAGGAAGGGTACAACCCCTTATCCTGACACCAAATGGAGAATCTCTTCCATTTGAAGGCATAGCATTTTCTGGTCGACTCCTTACGGGATGCCTCAATGATGTTGAGGACCTCGTCAGAAAGACCCAAGGCCGGGAACTCTAGCCACTCAGGAACCAGGCTGTGAAGTGCAAGGATTGAAGGTCCGGTTGGAGTACCTTCCCCTTGTTGACTGAGATCAGGTCCGGACGGGCTGGAAGGCGCCTCAGGAGCTTGGAGCGGATGCTGAGGAGATCTGGATACCAGAACTGGCGGGGCAGTCTTGCGCTACCAGAATCACCTGCGCCTTGTCCCTCTTCACCTTGAGAAGCACCTTGTGGATCAAGGGAGATGAAGGGAAGGCGTAGAAGAGGCCCGAGGTCCACGGCCTTGAGAAGGCATCCCCCTGCAGCGAGCCTTGCTGAGGGGGTGCGCACGGAACAGCCTCAGCTTCGCATTCTCCCTGGAGGCAAACAGGTCCACCTGAGGGGTGCTCCAGTGGGAGAACAGATCTTGTACTACCTCCAGCAGGAGAGACCACTCGTGAGATGTAGCACCTATCCGGCTTAAGGCATCGGCCAGACTGTTGGATGCTCCTGCCACGTGGATGGCTAGCAGATCCACCTCCAGGCTGATCACGAGAGACCAAGTGCGGAGAGCCTCCTTGCACAGAGGCAAGGAGTGCATCCCGCCCTGTTGGTTGAGGTAGTACATGGTCGTGGTGTTGTCCGTCTGGACCTGGACCGCTTGACCCCATACGAACGGAGCAAAGGCGGTGAGTGCTAGTCAGACTGCTTGAAGCTCCAGCAGATTGATGTGGCATCGAGACTCCTGAGGGGACCAGAGGCCGTGGGCTCTGAGCTCTCCCAGATGGGCACCCCAACCCATCAGAGAGGTGTTGGTCATGAGAATGACCGTTGGCTCGGGGCCGACAAACGGGATACCCTCCTGCAGATGACCTGGAACCAGCCACCACTGGAGGCTGTTCCACATCTCCTGGGTCACGGTCACTGGCTGGCCCAAAGGACCGGAGCACTGTGATGATTGGAGGGCCAGACCCCATTGCAGGGGACACATGCGCCAGCGGGCCCAATGGACCATGCTGGTGCAGGCCGCCAGGAGGCACAGGAAGTCCCAGGCAGGGTGCAGTTGCCCAACCAGAAATGATTGGGCAAAGGAGGAAAGGACCTCAGCCCTGTCTGCTGGGAGCCATGCTCTGGCTCGACGAGAGTCGAGCCGTGCCCCGATTAACTGAATCACCTGCGATGGCATGAGTTCCGATTTGGCCCCGTTGATGAGGAGGCCAATCTGAGAGCAGACCTGGAGGGCCAGATCCCTGGACCGCTCCACCTCCAACATGGAGGGCCTGCAATCAGCCAGTCATCCAGGTAAGGGTACACCCGGACACCTCGGAGCCGCAGGAATGCTGTCACCACTGCCATGCATTTGGTGAAGACCCTGGGAGCTGGAGAGAGGCCGAAGGGCATGACCCGGAACTTGTAAAGGGATCCCTCTGCCCTGAAGTGGAGGAATCGCTGGTGAGATGGACGGATTGGGACATGAAAGAACGTGTCCTGAAGGTCCAGAGAATAGAACCACATGCCTCGTTTAAAGGATGGAATGATCTGAGCCACACTGACCATTCTGAAGGTGCGAGACCTTAGAAACTTGTTCAGGTTGTGTAGGTCAAGAATGGTGCGCCAGCTCCCCCCGTCCGTTTTCAGACCAAGAAGTACCTGGACACAAACCCTGGGTCTGGAGGAGGGTCCACTACCTCCCTGATCACCTCCTTCGGGAGGAGCACGGCAATGTCGGCTCGATGAGCCAACAGAGAGGCTGCGGAACCCGTAGCCCTCCGTGGGGTGATGGCTTGATAGGGTGTGGACTGCTCGAATTCCAGAGGCAGACCCCTGCCTACCACTTCCAACACCCAGCGGTCCGTGGTGATAAAGGATCAGGCAGAAAGGAAGTGGCGGAGCCGTCCCCCCACAGGAGGAACCCGGGGAGGAGTGACGAGGTTGGGGGCGACACCCCTCAACCCGTCACTTGGCAGGTTTGGAGGAAGGGCCAGCCGAGGAGCCGCCTGGGCCTTTCTCTCCCGGCTTCCTGCTTGGGGTGCCAAATGCGAGCCTGCTGGCCCTGATGCTGGTGTTGCTGGGCCGGGCGTGCCGCAGAGGCTGAAGGATGAAAGGGCTTACGCTGCTGACGGCCTTTGTCCTTCTGGGCAGATGTAACTGAGTCCAATGTGGTGCTGGACTTCTCGATCCATTGGAGGTGACCCTCCACCCCGGGACCGAACAAGTCTGTACCCAGGAAGGGAATGTCTGCCAGCTTGTGCTGGGTATCCACTGTAAAGGTGGAGATCCGCAGCCAAGCTCTGTGGCGCATGGCCACTGCAGCCCCTACTGACCGGGCACACGAGTCAGCGATGTCTAAAGAAGTTTGGAGCTGCTGTTTGGCCACCGACCTTCCCTGGTCTCGCACCTGCTTGACCGTCGTTTGAAGGTCAGCTGGGAGATAAGGAATCACCTCATCCAGGCAGCCCAAAAGGGTGTGTGAAAAGTGTGCCATCAGGATGGCCGAGCTAGCCTGACAAAGGCCAAGGGAGGAAGTGGCATAAACTTTCCACCCTGAGTAGTCTAATTTCTTGGACTCCTTATTGGGTGGCTTGTCTACATCCCGAGCATTCCCGGAACACCGGAAATTATGTCGGTCACTAACCCCTCTGCAGAGGGGTGCTCCAAGAAACCAGAGAGCGGACCGGTAGGGACAGCATACTTCCGAGCCATCCTGGCCGAAGGTGCTGGACAAGAAGCTGGCCGCTGCCACAGCTCCAGGGCCGGGCCAACAATGGCTTCGGCCACCGGGAAGGCCTCCGTAGGGGAATCCCCTCTGTCCAGTATCTCCGTGAGGGGATACTTGGCCCGTTTTGAAACAGGTTCGAGCTTCATCTCAGTGGATTCTGAGATGAGTCAAAGCATACCTAGGAATGAGGATGGACTCTCATCCACTGACTGACCTCCAGTGCACTCCAGGTCAAGCGGCCTGGAGAACAAGGAGTCATAGTCAGACTCAGAGGAGTCTGCGAACAGCTGCCATGCGCCAGAGCCACCCTCTACATGCCGAGGACAATCGGGAGTGAGGGTGACCGACAACCTATGGGGCAAACCCTGACCCGACCGAGAATCCTTGGTCAGGACCCGAGTCTTCGGTTGTGGAGGCGGAAGTTCCACCACAATGGGCGGTGCAGCCGGTTTCGGCTGAACAACCGGTGCCGGCTTCGGCTCCTCGACCACTATGAGGGGTTGCTTTGGCCGCTCTGGTGACAGTCACTTAATGGCCGGAGAAGGCGACGGAGTCAGCTTATTCCCAGACAATAAGAGCTGCTGCCACATTAAATCCTCGTAGCGCCGACGCAGCTTGCGCCGGAGCCTATCCTCTGAAGAGGACAACTAGGATGAGCAGCGCCACCACTTTCCATGGTGCCAAGACCGAGACTGCTGACGGCGGGACCTGGAAGAGGTCCGAGACCTTCCGGCATTCCGAGGGTGGGGGAAACCCTCTCCTCCCTTGGTTCAGGGGCCTTAACCGGGGACTCCGGCACAGGAGGCACAGGCATGTACTCGGTTTCCACCGGGGGAACCAGTGAAGAAGGGTTGTCTGCTTCTCCAGTCGACAAACCGTCCTACAGGTTGAGAAGAATCTCAACCGCGTCAATGGTTGTCTTGGCAGGCTGACCAAACGGAGACACCGTGAAGCCAGCGGCCTTAGCCGTAACCTCGACCGAAGTCGACTATCAACTATCCGGGGAAAGGGACCTCTCCCGCTCCCACGAACGTCGACAGTGGGACTTACCTTTGGAGTCCTTCTTTTTGGACTGAGAGGAATGTCCCAATGGCCCTTCTCCCTTGGTGGAGAGGGACTGGCAAAGCTCCTTAAAAGAAGCTGTATAAGAAGAACCCAAGGAGAGCGGGATAAATGCCACGACCGAGGAATATGAAGATGTGGCCTGGGCCGGCTCCTCCTCGAAGGCGATCATCTGCTCTAGCTGGTCTGCCGAGCCTGCTGCGGACACCGCCCAACAGGCCTCCTTCGACTTGACCAGAGGATAATGTTTTTCAGGGCACCCCAAGAGCAATCGGGCAGCGCGGTCCTCAAAGACTGAAGCCGAAAGGGATTTGCATAACTCACAAGCCTGTGAGTCATGGCAGAGTCCAAGGCAGTGAACGCACGTGGAGTGCGGGTCAGTCCAGGACATCTTTTGCCCATGCGGCACTGCCGAAATCTGGGAGTTGATTTATCCATCGCAGCTGCGAGGGAAAAAGAAGACTGAAGTCTTTCAAATTTTAGAATAAGTTTCGGTTTAACCGAAGAGTGTGGATCCAGGCCTAAAATGCAGAGCGCTAAGGAAGGGACCTGAGCTTCCAAGCGGTAAGGAAGACCTGGCGTCATGGGGCAGAGCCAAGAGTTTTACCACCCGAGTGGGTGGGAGGAGCCAGCTTGAAGACCTTCTAGCAAGATTTAAAGCGGCAAGGAACCTGCCAGTAAGTGCAGATTGAACAATATATCCACATCCCTAGAAACATAATTACTAAGGTGAGTAATTTTTTCTTCAAACAACATTAAGTCTTGCTGTATTCTGACTATTGCAGACTAACAAGCAGTACCTCCGTAGAGGAGGGACAGAACCTACTTTAGGAATAGGCTCTGAAGTACTGCTGTGCCAAACTGAGCATCACTCCTAGCCTGCATATCCATGGAGTAATGCTTGGTAAAGGTATGGACTGTTTTCCAGGTGGCTGCCTGACAAATTTCTAAGAGAGGGATATCCCTGGCAGCAGCCAGGGAAGCAGCTATACCTCTTGTAGAGTGAGCCCTCAGGCCTGAGGGTGGAATCTTTCCTAGTTTCTCATAGCAGAATTGTATACAAGACACAATCCACCTGGCAATAGTTCTCTTGGTGGCAGGTTTGCCCTTTCCCACTTCCCCATAAGTGAGGAATAACTGGAGGGATTCAAACCTGTGACCCTTGGTACGCTCTATGTAGTAACTAAGGGCTCTTTTAACATCCAAACTGTGTAGCCTTCTCTCCCCTGAGGAAGAATGATCAGTGAAGAAGACAGGGAGAGACATGCACTAATTCAAGTGGATGTCTGAAACCACTTTGGGCAAGAACCTCCTATTGGTTCTAAGGACCACTTTATCTCTATGAAAGGAGATAAAATCAAGTTCCACTGACAGGGCTTGCTATTCGCTGATACGTCTGGCAGAGGTAATGGCTACCAAAAACACAGTTTTCCAAGTCAAGTACTTAAGCTCTGCTGAGGACATAGGCTCAAAAGAAGGTTGCATAAGTTGAGCAATGTAAATATTTAAATCCCAGGCAGGGGCAGGATCCCTAGAAGGAGGATTGGTATGAAGCAATCCCTTGAAGAATTTACAGAACACCGGATGAGATGGTGGTGAGGAAGACTTTTCCACTGACAAAAAAGGAGACACAGCTGACAAGTGTACCTTGAGAGTAGCTGGTCTCAGGTCTAGGCCATTAAGATGGACCATATAATCCAGAACTGTAGATAATTCAGCAGTGTCTGGAAGGATATGCTTCTTGGAACACCAAATGCTGAATCTTTTCCATTTTGAGTTGTAAGTCTTTCTGGTGGAAGGCTTTCGAGAAGCTTTGAGAATGTCCAGAACCCCCTGAGACAGGTGCAAATCTGCACACTCTAACTCTTCAAGAGCCATGCCTTGAGATTAAGAGACTGAAGATTGGGGTACCAAATCTTCCCTTCAGAGGAGGTTAACAGGTTGTAATTCCTGGGAAGATGGACTGTTAGAGACAGCAGCAGGGGGTACCAAGGCTGTCTGGCCCAGTCTGGAGCAACCAGAATCACTTTGCAAGGCTGTGACCTTTTCTTTGACTAGGACTTTGAACAGAAGAGGAAAGGCATACAGAAATTTCTCTTTCCAGTTCAAAATCAGAGCATCCGGAGGGACTGAACCCAAGACTGGAGGTCTGCAATGAAACAGAGGAAGTTGGTGATTGCCTGGGGCTGCAAAGAGATCCATCTCTGGAGTGCCCCACCTTGAAAAAAAATACTTTCAAAACCAGGGGGTCCAGGGAGCATTCGTGATGGCCCTGGGAGATCCTGCTCAGTGCATCTGCTAGCACATTGTCCTTTCCTGGAAGGTGGACTGCTATCAGAGAGGTCTGAAATGAATAAGCCAGGGACCACACTTTCATGGCTTCTGTGCACAAGGCTGTAGAATGACTGCCTCCCTGCTTGTTGGTGTACCACATGGTGGTGGTGTTGTCTGTCCTGACCTGAACCACCTTGTTCTGCACCAACTAAGAGAAGGCTTGCAGGGCATGAAAAACTGCCCTGAGTTCCAGGAGACTGATATGAAGGAGTGACTCCTGGGGTACCACAGTTCTTGGGCTGTGAGATCCCCCAGATGAGCTCCCCATCCTGAAAGAGAACCATCCATGGTAAGGACCACCGAATGAGACTGAGTGACAAAAGGGACCCCTTGCCTTAAATTGTCCTGATCCTGCTCCCACTGAAGAGCTTGGATCAGTGTCCGAGTAACTGGAATCAGTTTGGTAAGAGGGTCCTTCCTTTGGGACCAAAAGGCCCTCAGATGGAACTGAATGTCCCTCATCTGAAATCTTGCCCCTTGGAGCACTGCTGTGGAAGCTGCCATGTGGCCCAAGAGCTGAAGGAAGTGCCTTGCTGGTCGGGACACCTGAAGGCTGAAGGACGAAGCCAATTCTGTAAGAACCCTTGCCCTTTCCAGGTGAAGAAAGACTCTTGCTTTGACAGTATCCAGCTCTGCCCCTATAAAGGTAAGGAGCTGAACTGGTTCGAGAACTGATTTGGGGAGGTTGAGAAGGAAACCCAGAGAAGTGAGCACTTGCTGAGTCACTTGCAGGTCTGACTTGACTTGGTCTGGAGACTGACCTACTATGAACCAATCATTCAGAAATGGAACAATGGAAATCTTTTGCCTTCTTAGAAAGGCAACAACTACTGCCAGGCACTTTGTGAAGACCCTTGGAGCTGATGTTAGGTGAAAGGGCATTGCTTTGAACTGATAATGGCCTGAGGGCAACTTGAACCTGAGGTACTTTCTGTGGGATCACCTGATGGGAAAATGAAAGCAGGCATCTTTGACGTTCAGGGAGACTAGCCAGTCTCCTGGCCTTAGAGAGGGAAGAATTATTCCCAGAGTCACCATCTTGAACTTTGGTTTTAGAAGATGTTTGTTCAGGTATCTCAGATCTAGGATGGGTCACCACTCCCCTGTCTTTTTTGGGGTAAGGAAGTATCTGGAGTACAGACCTTTTCCCCAGTGTAGGGTAGGAACTCTCTCTATGGCTCTTAGAGCCAGAAGAGATGAAACCTCTGCCTCCAGGGCATGGGTCTCGGAGAGATCTGCAGGTGGAAAATATCTGGTTCTCATCTTTGGAAATTTTTTGAGGCTGAGAACCAGTCCCTGGCTTACTACTTCCAGGACCCACTTGTCTGATGTGATAGACATCCAATCCTGGACATAGTAAGCCAGCCTGCCCCATTCAGGAATAGGATAGTTGACCTGGGCAGACCCATGAGGGTGTCTGCTTGGCAGGGGCCTTAGGCTGAGGGGTGGATGCAGCCCTGCTCATCCCCCTTCTGCCTTTCCCTCTAAAGAAACCCCTCTGTGAAAAGGGAAAAAGAGGCCTGTGCTTGGTAAAAAAGGCCTATGAAAAGGCCTGCCCCTGCCCCTAGATTGCTGCTTCTGAGGATTTGCTTACCTTTCTTTGGCCTGAGCACTCCTATAAGTGGTTTTGTACTCGTCCATTTTCTTCATGTAATTCTCTGTCTGCTCCCCAAACAGAGAATTACCCACCGCAGGAAAATCCATGGCCTTAGCCTGGGTGTCCTGTGAGAGGCTAGTATATCTGAGCCAAGCCATCCTCCGAAGAGCCACAGATGTAGCCATGACTCTTGATGACACATCATTGGAGTTCACAGCAGCATGAAATTGTACCTTTGATGCCTCATTCCCATCAGCAGCCACCTCCTCCAGTTCCTTGGCCAGCTGGGGGGAAGCCTGTTTAGCCAGTGCCAGTATAGTGTCCCACCTGGACTTCTGGTACCTGGCTGTACAGGCCATATAGTTCGCCTGCCTGAGTCCCAAGGAAGATGCCATGTACTGTTTCTTTGCCATGACATCCATCTTCCTGGAGTCTTTGTCTGGGGGGTGTGAAGCCAAGGGAATATTTGCCTTGTCACAGGCAGCAGCCTGCACTACCGGTATAAAAACTCCATATCTGAGCCTGATAGTGTATACCTCTTGTCCATCCTTCTGTCAACAGGAGGTATAGAATTGGAAGACTTTAGGATTTTTTGTGTCTGCTTCCCAAAAGATTTGTGAAGGGGGATAGACAGTCTCCTGGACTCTGAGATGTCCATCATTTCCACATAATCAGGCTCCTCTTGATCCTCCATTGGAAGTTGGAGGGTTTCAGCCACCTTTCTGTAAAACAGAAGGTGGGAAGGGGACTCAGAAAGCCTAGGAGGGGATACACCCGAACGTCTGTCTGGGAAGATGTCCGGTTCCATAGGCACATCCAGACTTTCACCATTACCATTTTCAAACTCCCCCTCCTCCTCAAACTCCGGCTCATAAAAGTCTTCAGGGGTATAATCTTGAACTGGGGGAACCGACCGAACCAAACCCCTGCAAAAAGGTGCCGGATCGGTCGGAACCGGGTGAAGCGATTTCACAATCTGATTCACTCTGGCTATTTCCTCGGTGGTTGGAACATGAACCTCTGGATCCGACCCAGCCGATTTTTCTTTGCATTCTCTTTTTGTAGGAACCAATCCCTCAGGATTGGCTCTCCTCTTGCCCGAAGAAGCATCGCCCTGGTCAGAGGGCACTCCTTCTGGTTCGGACAGAACCGAACCGGGCTGGCCATCTGGCTCAGCGGACTTCTTGGCCTCCTTTTCCCTCAGTCTACCTAATCTCTTTTCAAGGGTAGATTTAGGAAAATTTTCACATATTTGGCAGTCTGTATCGATGTGTTCAAACCCCAGACAATAAACACAGGTGGTGTGGGGATCGGCCTTAGCAAAGACCTCTCCACACTCACTGCAGTGTTGAACCCCAGTGGGCCCGGTTTTTTTCTTGGGTTTCTCAGACATGGCCAACCTAACCAGACTCACCCTTTTTATGGCAACCGCCAGGCAAGACTCCCTTATCGGTTCCTAACTGTGTCACAGGTATTGGGAAAAAAACGTTCAAAACACGTTTTTTTTTTTTTTTTTTTAAGAACTGATAAGGACCGGTAACCACACACTAAAGTAAAACACAAGAATTCACTACAAATGATCGTTTCAGCCGAACCGATCTAACACTTTTACAATTTCCACACAGAAAATCAGAACAAAACCTATCTAGTACTCATGGTACCGCAGACAGAGACTGAACCGACTATGCGGAATAATTTTCGGTTTAAAACCGACACTTTAACCGACTTTCGAACTGAGCTGCAGGAGAAATCTCCGGAGCGACTGTTCAGTGAGGTGGAGTAAAGAATCTGACAGTTGAGTTTCAAAGGGAAACAGACAGAGACCTGAACCGAGCTCGAGATGAGGGAGGTTGAGAGGTATGGGTACGATTAACAGAAGTAACCCAGGCCCTGGAGCGCCTTAATGCTATTATGAAAAGAAAATACATTTATATTTTTAAAATTTATTTTTGCTTATAGGTTTGCAGTTCCCTTTGGAGTTCAACGCAAGAAAGATCCCCACCCACCAGTTTGTTGACTTCGTTTCCTCTCATGATAGTTTTAACTGTGGTAAAAAAAAAAACAGTACTATCACCACCTGGAAAAAAAATAATTTAGGTACTATCAGGTTTTACAAAAAGTCTGGGTAGACTTAAAAGTCACTTCTGGAACCTTTCATCCTATGGATTCAGTTGGAGTACAGGACAGTTATATCAGGTCATCAAGGAACTAACAAAAGGCACAAACTGAACCAGAGCAAAATATCATGGGTATAGGCAGGCATACTCCAAGCACTCTATGGTGTGCAATTTTATTTAAGGGGGTAGCAAATAGGCTCTGAACTGCTTCCTTTTTCCATGAACACAAACAAAATACTGAACCTTTCTGTAATTTTATTCATAGGAGTCAAAACTACAAGGACTGGTCACTAATACTCTCTTTGCATCCCAGGGACAATACAACTTTACAGGCTCTGGGCTGGTATGTGGGTGTCTTAGGGAACAATGCATGGCATTTGCATTTACCCATGCATGGCAACAACCACTGTCATAAGATACAAAAGTTGTATTTATTGTGCCAAATGAGGTAACAAACATGGTCCTGATGTACATTTGTGTATTGTCTGGTTACACCCAGAGGGGGTAGCTCACCCTAACAAGGGGGGAGGGTAGCAGTGAGTCCACTTGGTGTGCAGATCTGAAATCACTGGCTACACCCCGCTAGCCATACAACTGTGGAAACCTCAGTCATACTTAAAATATATACTTTATTGAATACCTGGGTAAACATCTCCAAGAAACCATCTTACTTTTTAACAGCTGCCAAGCAGACATTTCAAGTGTATTGGTAAGCAGTCTATTATAGAAAAGAGGAAACGTACCACTCTGTGTTTTGGTTTGGTCAAATAAACTTCCATATCTTCAGCACCTGAATTATCGCTAGGAGAGCCTGATCCATATTCCATCATTTCCTCCTCTTGTTTTTTAAGGCTGTCTGCTACTGATTGGATGTTTTTTGTCCATTCTTCCCTGCAACAGTACAGCAAACAATGCACTGACACAATTAGAGGGCTAATCGGAAAATCTAAAGCATATATCCTTGTAAACCGGCAGCAATAGCGGATTTAACAAACATGTCAAGGGACAGGTTAATGGTACTGTTAAACATCCATGAAGAGTGTTTTTATGTTCTTGTTTAACTAAAACACTAAAAAGTGCAGTAAAGCATCTCTTATTGGCTGCATCCTGTAGATTTGCTTGCTTTTCTTATCCTAGCTGCTCTCTGACCTGCTACCATTTTGCATCAAGGAGAGCAGTTGGGCTTAGAACAAAGTTCTTTGCCAGGCCCTGCCTTTTGTTCAGGAAAGTACATTTCAAGGGTCTCTGGTAAATGTTTATGCTGAACTGCAAAGTTAAGTTTTTCAAAAACAAAGTGTAATGTTCTACTGTAGGTACTTGCACTACACAGAACAACCGTCTTTTTTTCTTTTCTAGCTGAAAGAAGAGTTTAGCTAACAGACTGCTTTAACCATTTCATCCAATAACGATTTTAAAAGTATGAGCATTTCATTACTTAACCTTGATAAAAAATGGCCACCTCGAAAGACTGATGAGGGATTTTGTCCGGTCTGAGAAAACATTACCAGACATAATATTCAGACACAATTTAGCTAATATTTTATAAACTGTCTGCATTTCTCTGCCTTTTTCTTCATTATTAGGTTCACTTGCATGAAAAAGGCAAAAAAACAAAAGGTACCTTTCGACCCAGGGATCTTCAGTGCATATCAAAAAATTTGGGTATCAGGGAACGTACAGAGCTTTAGCTGCAACTCTACGGCATGACTAAGGACCTATTGATTTCGATCTTATGAACTCTAGTGAGGGTTCTGTGGGAATGTATTCTGTAATTGTGATTACCCCCCCCTTTTTTTTTTTTTTTTTTTAAATCTTGCAGGGTTATTACTTCCTTTTTTTATCCTGTGACTTGGTGACCTATATAATCTACGGATGTACGGCTTAATGTACAAGGTTCCTGATATTACAATGTTTACTCTGTATTGAACAGCTATTTGTATGTATGAGAAGATTCGTTCATTAAAAATTATATTTAAAAAAAATGGGGGTATATCCCAAATGAATATACAAAGTGCTCTGTGGTATATTTTGAAGAGCAAATTGCAGTGGTACAAAAAAAAAAAAAACTATTGAGAGCAGCAGTCTTAAAGGACAGCAGGACCTCAGAAAATGAACTGACTACCACCCCTATGTTTTGCATCTGGCACTAAGGCTGCAACAGTTTCAAGTCGCCATCAATTTCTGCTGTTACATGTAAAAATGAGTATGGAAGCAAGATGCTTGTCCCCTACAGTTCATCTGCTTCTCCTGTTTGTTCCTTTGCTGAAGTCATAATCCTCTGTAAGATCACAGTTGTTCGCTGTGGAAATATCCATGATGTCACAAACAAAGGACTGCTAAAGGTGTCAGCAGCAGTAAATCAACTCTAAGGGACAAAGATCCTTTTTCTATGTATATAAACCTAATAATGAAGAATAAATGGACTATAAAAGAAGAAAATATATAAAATATGTGGATAAATATTATGTTTTCAAAGTTTCCCAAAAGTTACAAAGTCTTTCATAAAAACCCCCGTTAAGTATAACCATGAGCAAACACATAACATCATACAGTAATCTGACTATGAAAGCAATGGAGAGATGGCCAACAGGGCAAGTACATAGTGACCAAATGGGAAAGTTCCTTACCATAACTCGATCTATTTGAGTATCCCCAGCATAGAGCCACAAACTTTGGTCATAATGGTGAGGCATTAGGACTTCACAGGAAGCAGAACATTTGGGGCCACTGATGCCAGAGCACATCAGTGGGCGGCACTATGTGCACACCCACAGTATATAAAGTGGTGCCGGCCCCAACTGCCTCATTACCTTTTTTACCATGAAAGAGAGCAAAAAGCTACAGATTAAAAAATGTTTTGAATAAATTCAACAAAATGCGAAAAATGCAAACAGCCTACATGTCCATGTACGAAGGAATAAACAACACAACTTACCTTTGCAGCCCACACATCTGTTAGGGAAGAGGGAATACCAAACATACAAGTACGGTGAGTCTGGGGGATAGTGGATGGATAAGTGTGTCTCTATGGAAGAGAAACTCAAGATCAAGAGTTACGACAAGTAACTTTCCTATTTTCTAAGAGTCGATCTCCCCCAAAGAGCATCACTTTTTGGCTGTGACCAGCATTATCAATTCCTAGACTGAGGTTGTAGTAAACAAAACAGAGTTCATGAAGAGAGCAAAAGTACAGCCAATCCAACCTTGATGTATCCAATATTAAAGATTGAGGCATTTGTAATCTAAGCATTTATGGATAACATAGCATGTGGCACCAAACCATTGGGATATATGTACCTTATTAAGATGTATGTTTAACTATATGCATCTGTAAGGAACCTGCAACTTTATTATGAAATGGAGACACTACTGAAAATCATCCTTCTGGCTCACTGGTTACTGGACATGTATCTTTGTTTATTACTAGTAATAATAAACTAAAGTTACAACAAAACCTATATGTTTCATAGAGTGTACTCTGGGGTAGGGTTCTGGAGAAGATGCCCAGAAACTGGATGTATGGTGCAAGGCAACCAGTAGGGTGCTGTTTTACTTAACAGTGCTGCTAAGACCATATCTAAAGTACATAACTAATACAGCCCCACAGTATGTCAATAGACAAAAGAAATAAAGAAATGACCTTGAGCAACCACTGAGAAGACCACCATCTGCCCCAGCAGTGGAACCATCAGAGCCAGTGCACTCTATCAATGTCTGAGACCAGGAACCAACTCCTTACACAGGTATGGTGGTGGCAACTCCTTCAGTAGACAGCCCTGTTCTGCCAATAACTTGAGTCTTCTGCTGCTTAGGGTTAACCCATATCTGCTCCCCCCCCATTTTGTAGCTGACTGGGTACTCCAGCAAGGTGATCTCCTGGGAGTAGCCCCACATAACCCAAGCCTGAGCCCATGGGGTTACAATCCCATCAAGTGGCACCTTTATTTTTCTGTTCTTTTCAGGCTTTACTGAGTTAAATAGCTGTGCTCTTCACACAACTTGTGCTACACTTACTACCTTAATTCCTCCCTGGAACTGTTCAAGTTTATTGCAGGAAAACTCCATTGAGCAAACTCATTCACAAGGAGGCCCTGAGGCATGTATACAGACAAAGAAAATTACATACATAAAATCATAGTACATTAAGTACTGTATATAGTACGTGATACACAGTGCTCAAATAAAACATAACAAGGTACTAATTATAAGCATAACCTGGGGAAAACATTGTAAGTAGAAAAGGTACAGCCAACAGGAGCGACAGGATGCATAAGGAGGAGGGAGTGTATGAGACTGGTGCAAGGGGGTGAAGGCGGAGGAGAGGGAGAAGATCATATGAGATGGGGGGGAGGGAGAGGAGAGGAGGAATAGTGCAGAGGCTTGAAGAAAGCAAGGATGGAGGGAAAGAAGGACAAGGGAAGGGCAGAATAAGGAAGGGAAGGGAGAGATAAGTGGCGGTAGGGACACAGAAGGAGTTGGGGGAAGTAAGATATTGATGAAAGGTCAAGGTCAAGAAGGGGCTAGAAACAGCTGCAAGTATCTTTTAGTTTCGACGTGGCAAAGGTTTTAAAGAAATGGACAGACAATGCTAGAGAGTTTCAGTATAGACTGGAGCTGGATCCAGATAGCTGGAAGAGCATGCGAAATGGCACGTTTGCCAAAGGAGGTACGAGTCCTAGGCACGTCAAGGAAGATAAAGGCAGACTTCCTAAGGGAATATGAGCTGCAGAAGATGCAGATGAGAGATATTATGTAGCTCGGTAATTTGTTCAGGAGAATTTTAAAAGTTCAAGTGCAAGCATGGAGCAAATGTCTAGTAGTAAGCGACATCCAACTGACCGCTGCATACAGATCACAATGGTGGGTTCAGTAAGGGGAGTTGGTAATGAACCACACAGCATGATGGTAGAGGACGTCCAATTAGCATAGGTTTGAGACTGCAGTAGAATTGTAGATTAAGTCTCCATAGTCTGGTAAGGGGAGGAATGTGGCCTGAACAAGCCTGGTTCTAATCTTAAGAGGAAAGAGGGACCCGTTTCTAAATAAAAAACCTAGTCTGGATTTTAACCTGCAGGTCAAGTTATCGAGATGGTTGTTAAAGGTGAGGTTATTATCCAGACTGGCTGGTCCCCATCTCAGTCACTAGCTCCTTCCAGGCTCCACTCTGCTTCTCTCAGAGACTCTTCCTCCTCGCTCCACTGTCAAAGAAGAACTCCATTCAGGCAACCCAGACTGCTTCTTTTACACCAGTCTGCAGTTAGCCGACCTGTCACTCAAAGGCTAGAAGCTACAAATAATACACAAACACTGTACAGATGCCATACAGCAGGATATGTTTTATAAACATCAACACAGGAGGAAATATTACCACAATTCTAGCCCCCGAAAACTTTATAACAAACAAGGAAAAGTCTCCTGCATTTCATAAAAATTCACTCCCCTACAAGCAGGCCAGTGGCCAACACCCTCTATGAACTCACAGCTCCTGTCTGTAAAAGTAGGAAAGCTGAGGCCCATCCACTCAAAGGAGAACTGTCTTGAATCTGCATGCTTGTGTCTTCTGCATGGAGCTGCATTTCTAATACTGGTTCACATTCTGTTTTAGTTCCATCCGTACTGGCCTTTTAGTAGATTCACTGGGTGCGTTTCTTCTTTGCACTCTGGTGGACAAAACCATTTTAGAACTGTATGATGTACTCTATGTCCTTGTTGCAAAACTTACATCGTTGTCATGATACATTCATATTCTACTCTGGAACTCTGTGACTCAAAGGGGACATAAACTACATCATACAGTTCTAAAATGGCTCTTACCAGCAGTGTGCTAATCAGAAACACCCGCTGTGTTTACTAAAAGGCTAGTAAAGATTAAACAATAACAGAAAGAGATCAAATATATGAAAAAAGCATCTACTGGGAAAAATGACTTACAGGTTCCATGCAGTTCTCCTTTACGGAGCAGTGGGTAAGCAGTCAACATGGCCACATCTGAGCCCAAACACCCATGAGGAACCAACTCCTAGCTCCAGTATGGAAAAATAAGTTTCTAATACATTAATGTACACAGGAAAAACGCTTTTGATAAAAAGTGTTCCCTTTATTAGCATCCTAGGGAAGCAGGAGGGGAAACCCAAGCATTTTTAAACAAATTTATTTAACCTAACAGGCTAATGGTTTTGTTTTGCATGTAACATAGTAACAGTAATTCAAGGCGAAAAGGGCATTAGCTTCATTATGTGTCCCCACCCCTACTTTATAAGCAAAGATAAAAAAAAATACTCCCTGCAAACATGTTCCAGTTTATAGGGATTTCCTACCCATTGAACCATGGTACCTGCTGATCCCCTTGGTAAGCAGAAATTCTTCAAAGCTTACTGTTAAGGCTTGTACTGCCTTCATATCCACGGTCTCCAGTGATAGATTGTTCCACAGGTTCACCCCTCTGGGAGGAAAAAGTACTTCCCAATGTTACTCCAGAGTTTTAACTCCTCTGGGCATCAAGCATGTCCCCATGTACCATATATTTAAGCAATAAGACACGACGAAGGGTGTGCATTGAACAGATATTACCGCACAACCGAGTGTAGTGTGGCCGCACTTTAGCCCTGAAACTCAGTAATATCTGTTCAATGCACACCAGAGGCCCAGATATTCAAAGGTTGCGCCATGCGCAACCCACTGATGCGCCTGTGCGAGACAGTGGGAAAAGGCGCACAACCTGGCGCGCCAGAGCGCATCAGTAATGTATGCAGGCGCAGGTTGGGGCGTGCCCATGTATACCCTGCACAGTCCGATATTCAGCCTGGGATGTGCAGAGCCATGCACAAAGTTGATCCAAAAATGAATCATTCACATATCTGGAATGTGAGATGGTATAGCTGTATGCCCATTGGCTCACGCCAGGAACCAATGGGCGACAGCCCTACTGACAGTGTCAGTCGGGCGGGTGGCAGGCGGGTGGTGCTGCCGCCCGCCAGCTGACCGGGAGCGGGCGGTAGTCTCAGTGGGCGGTGGGGGGGTACCTAGACCACCAGGGATATTGGACATAGTTATTTTTATAAACAGATGCCCGTGATTGGGCAGACAGCTGTCCACTGGACCACCAGGGATATTGGACTTATTTATTTTTTTCATTACAAATGCCCGCGATCGGGCAGACAGCGGTCCACTGGACCACCAGGGAGTTTGGGGATAGTATTTTATTACTTAGCCTGCGATCAGGCAGGCAGCGGTCCACTGGACCACCAGGGAGTTTGGGGATAGTATTTTATTACTTAGCCCGCGATCAGGCAGGCAGCGGTCCACTGGACCACCAGGGAGTTTGGGGATAATATTTTATTACTTAGCCCGTGATTGGGCGGGCAGGTCCACTGGACCACCAGGGATATTGTACTTATTTATTTATTTATACAAATGGCCGCAATCAGGCTGTGGAGCACATTGCCGGTTGCAGGGCGTGCTGCCTGACGGGTGCGTCGCAGGGCGCCAGTGCAAGTCATCGCGATCGGGCGCGACTTGCATGCAATGGAATGAGCATGACATGCAAATGGCCCCATGTGCACCTTTGCATACATTATGGTCCCATTTGCATGTCAACTTTTGAATATCGCAGTTGCCGTGCATGGTGCAATGGAACTTGCGCTAGCGCATCCCCATGCTCCACTCTGGCCACTGCGCCATGCACCATGCACACTGCGGGTGGCCAGGGTGCGATATTCAATGCTGCTGAGCCATGGCGCAGCTCCGTTGAATATCGCCCAGTCCACACCCCTGTGCAGCCAAGTTGAGCTACGCCCAAGCTTGCACCGCGGCCTGGCGAGTTTGAATATCTGGGCCTCAGTGTCTTATTGCACTTATAAAATGGAGTTCCTTTTTTAAGATGTCCTTCTGAACTTAAAGCAGCAGTACTACCTAATCAGGAAGTGATCCGTTTTCAGTTGTGTAGATCTACAGTAAATATGGCGGCTGCTATCTAGTACTGTTGCTTTCAATGTGGCGGGCGGCAGAAACGTAAATAAAGGATAACTAAGCAAATTACAGGGTAATAGTATAATGCCGGTGAGAAAGATTACCAGGTACATGCTCAGCAGAGCACAGGGAATAAACTGATGAAAAAGCGCAGATTTTATTGTTTTTACATAGTACTGCTGCTTTAAATAAGTATGTATACATATGTAAAAACAGTTCTTATCAATTGACATTATGGTAAAATAGTCCTTACACATGACATTTTTTTTTCCTTTTGGACGTTTGTCCTTTTGAGGCATCCTTTGCTTCATTTCCTTATTCAGTCATATTTGTAGTTTTTTTCAATCTGTCCTATTCACAGTTACTGGTACTGGTTGCCGAATGTCAGGGAGACCAAACAAGTGAGCCCCCCCAATGACTCCAAGATAAAGAAAGAAGGAAAAATAATTTCAGTGAGAGGAGGAGAGTTAACACTGTGTCGGACAGAACCGGGCGACCGAGTGCAAGGGCACGCAGGAACAAGCCATCAATGAACTATCAAGTGTCATCTAGCACTCTTTGGGAGTGCTGCATAATCCTGCTTTACTGTGGTGATGTAACTGCAATGGCTGTCTGGGACTTTAGTTAAATATTTAAACCTAAAGTGAAAATGGTGAGTGAGGGAGTGATCAGTCAGCAGGAATGGGTTTAGAGGAGGGGTCTAAGTGAATGTGAGCAGCACTTGGGTCACAGAAGGAATGCAGGGGAGGAATCAAGCAGTGGAGCCACAAGGGCAACTGAAAAGCAAAATACAATAAGGAAATCAATAGTTGCCTTTCTGCAGCTCTTATTCTTTTTTGTCTGGTTGAGCTGTCTGGCTAAATATGTGAAGGGACCACGTCAAGACTGCTAGCTGGTAGGTCAGAGATAATGGGAGCAGCGGACGGGGCATGGATGCGAGCGGTAGATGGGAGGCTGTTGGCAGGGGGCAGAAGTCAATGAGCAGGAGAGAAAGAGAGAGTGGCTGACAGAGCATGATCGACAGAGATGGGTCTGGTAAGAGGCACATATTCACAAGTAAAGTGACACAGCAGGGCTGACTTTTTTTTTTTTTTTAGCAACACTTGTGATTTTCAGTTGAAAGAGGTAAGAAGGTATGAGTGAGCGGCACCACAGTTTCCCTAATCATCTGGCAAGTCCATGATGAGTCACGTTACCAAGAAAAGAAAATGGCAGTATTTCAAAAATAAGTGTTATAACTGCTCACTGATTTTTGTTTTTCAGTGCAGTCCTGGTTTTGAGTACTAGTTTTTAACCATGCATTGAATGGCTTTGATGCAGCAGTAATAACAACCAATTAAAACACAGGGTTTTATCTCATTGAAAGGGCCTATGGCATCAGAGGCAGCTACAGTTAAGCTGGCAGACATTACGTCTGCTCTGGTGGCTTACTACCTGGCAAAGATCAAGCTGGGTTAAGTCCCCAAGAGTCAGACAGGATATGTCCCAGGATCACTGTGATGCTAAGGGAACAGTTGGCAGGGCTGCTTGCTGCAGTCTTTCTGGTTGTCTGAACAGGTGTAGTGGTGGAGGACTGGAAAGTGGCCAATATGGTCCTCATCTTCAAGAAGGGAGCAAGGTTGGAAACAGATGTTTATAGGCCAGTCAGCCTGAAAATCATGCTGGGCAAGGTTCTGAAAGCCATATTCAAGTAGAGAATACTGGAGTACTTTGATGAACCTAAATTTCTTTTCTCAGCATGGTTTCATGAGGGACAAATCATGCCACGCCAGTCTGATCACCTGTTATGAGTTGATGACTAGGGTGGTGGACTGGGGCAGGGTTGTGGATGTTGTCTATCTAGACTTCGGCAAAGACTTTGATACTGTGGCACATGGCATATTTCAGAACAAATGACACCAATGTGGTATGCACAAGTCATTTTCAAGATGGATTTCTAACTGGCTTTGGGCAGGAAATAGAGGGTGGTGGTGGACAGGCACAACTCCAAGTGGAGAGGTGTACTCAGTGGTGCTCATCATGGATTGGTGCTGGTGCCACTATAGTTTAACATTTTCATAAAGATATGGAATCTGAGGTCGGCCTGCTGGTGCAGCGGTACTGCTACCGCTCATGATGCTGATGACGCGGGTTTGGGAACAAACCTGAGTAATCAGACAGCCGGTCGACGATGGTGAGACCAGCATCCCAGAGGACGCTCTTCACCTCGGGAGGGAGAGAGGGTGTTCAGCCTCTGCTGCACTATCGCCATGTGGGTGACCATAGTTGGCAGTGTAGTCAGAGCCGAGGATCAGGTAGGAAGGACATCGATGTTCTCTGATGCGCTTGCATCAGAAGCGCATGTCAGCATTCTGGGGCATGGAGAAAATGGGAAAAGCAACTCCAACCACTGAAGGAAGATGTCTACCCCTCATCACATGCCTCACGCCATCAACCGCGTTGCTCTCTTCCAGTGCAGTGACCTCTAGTTTTAGGATAACTCTCAGAATTATAGTCATTGATGGGAAGGTGAAGAGAAATCAACCTGAAAAGCAACATGAGTCAAGAAAGTCGTAGCGGTGCAGATGAGGGTGGATAGCCCTGGCTACTATGAGAACTCAAGAAATCTGCACACTGGTAACCAAGAAAAATACTGGAACTGCTAATCTTAATTTAAAAGTTGCAGTTCCAGTATTTATTTCAGTTGCCAGTGTGCAGATTTCTTGTGTTTAAAAAAGCTCCATGCTTTAGATTTCTGGAGCAATAATTCAGCAGTTTTGTGCAAAAAAGGTCCATCTCCATCTTGACACAGTCATCAAATAGGGCACGTAACACATCTTCTACGTGAAATCACTCATGTGGGTTTGCCACTGTTTGAATCAGATTTTCTGCCAGTATATTTTACACTTACAGAAGATGACAGGCCTGGACTAGGACACTGTGTTCCAGTGCCAACTTGGAAAGTACACTGATTGCCTCCAGAGTGTCGGGGTAGATGCCACCTTGCTTGCAGAGGTAAAACTTGTCCCATATGTAGATGTACTATCTCTGACTGGGATTGCAGTCCAAGCCAGACTGCTCACCACCATCACATTTATGTGGAGATGCTGCATTCAGACAGATCAGGGGCCCTATATCTTGAAGCCCTAACCATATGCTCTCCAACAGAGACAAGACATAATTGGTATCCCTGTTACTTGGGGTTCTAAGGAACAAATGGGACTTCTGGTACCTGGCTGCATAGGCCATATAATTCACCTGCCTGAGTCCCAAGGATGATGCCATGTACTGCTTCTTTGCCATGGCATCGATCTTCCTGGAGTCCTTGTCTGGGGGGGTGTGATGCCAAGGGAATGCTTGCCTTATCACAGGCAGCAGCCTGTACAACCCCAACATGGCTGCATTGCTGATAAACGAAATCCGTATCTGAGCCTGAACGAGTATATCTCTTGTCCATTCTTCTATCCACAGGAGGTATGGAATTGGGAGACTTAAGAATCTTTTGTGTCTGTTTCCCAAAAGATTTGTGGAGGGGAATAGACAGTCTCCTGGACTCTGGGATGTCCATCATCTCTACATAGTCAGGCTCCTCCTGATCATCCACTGCCTCCTTCACAGGAAGCTGGAGGGTATCAGCCACCTTTCTGTAAAACATGAAGTGTGAAGGGGACTCAGAAAGCCTAGGAGGAGAAACACCCGTAGGTCTGTCTGGGGAGATATCTGGGTCAATAGGCACATCCAGACTTTCATCATCACCATAATCATCTTCCAACCAACTCCTTCCTCCTCAAACTCCGGTTCATAAAATTCTTCCAGGGTTAGATGCTTTTACAGGGGGGTCCTCCTCACATGCCCCCTTTTCTCCTTTGAGCTTAGCAATACCCCCTCTGGATTTTCTCCTTTCACTAATGTATCTATAGAAAGTCTTGTCACCTTCTTTTACTGTTCGTGCTAGTGTTTCCTCAGTTTGGGACTTTGCCTGCTTTATTGCCTTCCCTATGGGCAGTTTGGTATGCCTCCCTATCTTCATCCCGCTGTGTTCCCTTATATTTCCTGAAGGCCAGCCTTTTGGCTCTGACCTTTTCTGCAACTGTATTTGAGAACCAAAGTGGTTCCTCCTTCTTTTGCACTTCTTTTTCTGTCTGACACAATGGGATGTTGCTTCAAGTATTGCATCCTTAATGCTTGCCCACTTTGCCAATACCCCCTCACCTGTGTTTCTTTTTGCCAGGGCTAGCTTAACTCTGTTGGCCATCTTAACAAAAATCAGCTCCTCTGAAGTCCCATATTTTTGCCTTGGAATGGGATGATTTAGATGTAGTGGTCAAATTGAACCATACCATGTGATGGTCACTGGCCCCCAGGTGACCTTCTACCTTGAGATCTGTGATCCCTTCCTGTTAGTCAGTACTAGATCTAGGATAGCCCTGTCTCTTGTGGGTTGTTGCACCAGTTGTTTGAGGCCCTCCTCTGCAGGGAATCCACCATGTGTCTAGTTCTGGCAGATGTTCCGGCTGGTATTGACCAATCTGTATCCGGCATGTTGAAGTCTCCCATTATCAGAACCTCCCCTTTAGTTGTCATGTTTTGTGTATCTTCTAACAGTAATGTGCCTATGTCCTCCCCCTGGTCTGGGGGCCTGTAGACAACCCCAGAGAGTGGTAATAGGGCAGGGATTTATGTAAGGTAAAAGCTACATGGTAGACGAACCTGTGGGTGAGCAATAGTGGCAACGTACTGTAGCTATGGGCAACTGGGGATGTGTAGGTATATTGGAGAGGAAGTGGTCCATAGGATGTAGGTAGTGGGGGTTCCATACTGGTGGGCAGTATAACATTGCTAGCTGGGTGAGGAGAGCAAAAGTAGAGATTAGCATTACTAAGGCACGTAAAATAGTGGTCATGTAGTTAGTAGTAGCAGGGGCCATTAGTGTAAGTATAACCATTAAAATCTAAGAATATGATGAAATGTTTTAGGCAGAGGTGATGCCAATTCAGGATAGGTACTGTAGGAAGGCTAAAAAAATGGAAGGCAGGAAGGTTTTAGCAAAAGACCATACTCCCTCTAGAGGTGAGAGAGTATAAGCTGCAAGTGAGAAAGTGAGATGGTTAAACTTCCCTACACACTGGGAGTGGCAGTGGGTGTGGCATAATGTATGCAACCACTACAAAGCAAATGCCAGCCAAGGGTGGGAGTGGTAGGGGGCGGGTGGGAGCAGCCGCAACACGGCTGCGGGAAAGAGCGCTGAGCCCTCCGACTGGAACCAGCAGGCTAGAAACCCTGGCTGCACTCAGTTGCACTCGGCTGCACTCTGGACATAGCTGAGATTAATTGGGCTAGAAACCCTGGCTGCACTTTGTTACGCTTGGCTGCAGTTTGGACTCAGCTGAAATTAATTCTACGGTGATGCCTGCTTTGTGGAAATTTTCAGAAACACTGCGGAATGCAGCAAGCAGCTTACTTTTAAAGTCAGCTGTAAAATTAGCACCAGAACACTAGGGCGCAGTGAGCAGCTACAGAGCTACTGGAATTTAAATTTAAATCAAGTCAGCAGCCACTGTGGGAACCTTTTCCAGCATGCAGAGGTTTCCCCAAAATGCTGCTTGTGTGAGCTTTGACATTTTTTTTGGCGCCAGATTCCTGCTACGCAGCATGTAGCTCTGCCAATCTTTAAAAAAAAAAAAAAGCCCCGTTTTCAAAGAATAGATAATACACTTTCAATCCTCAACTTGGCACATCTCCTTTTAGTCTGTAGGGTGAGATTTTCACCAGGGGAGCCATTTCCTCGCAAAGAGCAATTTGAGCCCAGGGCTAAGGCAAGGTAAAAGGGCGCCAAGATTTGAACAGCAAACAAAGGAGTTCAGACTGCATCGAGGGCGCTGGTTTCAATCTGGCCAAATTACCTTTAGGATGGGAGGCTTAGCTTTGGTTTCAATTGTTCCCAGGGCAGAGAGCGCCCTCCTGTAGCTGCAGGAGCTTTAAGATGGGAGGCTCAGCTTTGGTTTCAAGTGTCCCCAGGGCAGGGAGCGCTCTCCTGTAGCTGCATGAGCTTTAGGATGGGAGGCTTAGCTTCGGTTTCAAGTGTCCCCAGGGCAGGGAGCGCCCTCCTGTAGCTGTAGGAGCTAAGGAGGATATAGAGGTTGAAGCACCTCAGATCCAAAATGGGGCATAAATCCCCTGTCCATTTGGGAACCAGGAAAAAGTGGGAGTAAAATACCACACCCTTCTGAGAAAGGGAAACTGGTTCGATGGCCTTTTTTGAGAGCAAAGCATCTATCTCTGTCCGTAAGACCAAAGCTTGTCCTGGGAGTAGTGAGAGACCCTGGGTAGCAAAGGAAGAGGTAACTCTAAACTAAAGTGTGTGCCCTGTCATGATCAAATGCAGGAGTCACTGGTCAGAGGAGATAGTGTGCCACCTTTGCAGGTGCAGGGAAAACCTGCCCCCGACAGCTGTGGGTAGGGTCTCTAGTCCCACAACCAGAGGAGGACTGTCAGGCTGAAGGTTGGCCCTGCAGGAGGGCAGCAGGGACGTAACGTGGTTTCTGAGCATTTCTAGGACCTGGCAACTGTAACTGAGGTTTTCTCTTATTGGCAGGTTGCCTTTGAGCTGTGAGACTGCCCCTGTAGGGGCGGCCCCTTAAGGAGCCCCTGAAGGCATTTTGGCTTCTGGACGGTACAGGGTTGTACCGACTGAAGGGTATGACAAGAGTCTTGTAAGTCTTTCAATACGTCTTGGGTCTGTGGACCGAACAGCTGAACCCCTTTAAAAGGGTCATTCAGGATATATTGAAAATCCTGACACCCTGAGCCAGGTGTGCCATCTGAGACACACTCCTGCCGAGGACGTACGAGCCATAGTGTTAACGGCATCATAAGCGGCCCTTAGCAGGTGGTGGCATACAGCTACCACAGTAGACATTTTTACCATCAGCGTTTCCTAGACAGAACCCACAGGGAGGGACTGGACTATCACCTGGGAGGGATTTAGGACTTCCTCCTGATATTTCAGGAGGTGTCCCATGTAATTTAGTATATGTAGGGACAAGGTGGCTGAAGAAAAAACCCTTTTCCCCAAAACATCCAATTTCTCGGATTCCATATCCGGGGGCTGCACATTCATGTGCTGAGACCTAGAGGACCTATCATGTGTGGCATTGATCACCACTGAGTCCACCTGAGGCGGAGACATGAAATAGGGGTGATCCACCAGAGCCTAATAAATCCTACCAGCCTTACGAGGATTGGAGGGAATCCTGAAAGGTTGCTTCCATGCAGCCAAGATAGCCTCTTCAAAGGTGTCCACCAAAGGGGAGACTATCAGACTGGGGCATTCTGGCACACCCAAATACTGAGACAATTTCTTTCTAGAAGCATCCATTGGGTCATCTGGTGGAGAACAAGGGAACTCAGGGGTAGGTTCCCCCCCTGAATAGAGGAGGTGGCAGAAGAGGACCAAGGGGAATCCTCATAGTCCATGCTGTCCTCATCCTCCAGGTCATTCAGATCCCAGTCCTGCAGGAAATGGTCTTTCATGTCAATGTTCTGAGTCTACACCCCTGGGGAGACAGGGGAAGAGCTGGCCTTCCACTGGGCCGAAGGAGGCAGAGAGCGAGCAGAGACCAGAGCCAACCCCTCATTGGGGGGGGGGGCAGGGTCAGAGTCAGGTCCAGGATAGTATTCACTAGAGCCTGGACATCAATCATGGCCACTTTCCCCATGAAAGTAGCCAGGACAGACTGGACAGTGAATTGGGACCACTGACGGAATAGGAGTAGGCAGTGGAACCAAACGTGGAGCCGTCGACGAGGGGTGTGTATATGACCCCCTGGATTGTCGACGAGGGTGCCATCATTAAGCCCTGTGAGTCAAGGCCGGTCATCGACTAAGGGATCGTCGACAGGCCTGAAGCCCCTGCCATCAACGATAGAAACGCAGATGGACTGCAAGGAATCGTCAATGATGACAGTATCATTGAGGGGCTGTAAGGCAATGTCAACGATGACAGTATCGACAACGAGCCTGAAGCCATCATAGACGGATGATGGCCAGACGGCACTGAAGCGGGAAGCAGCTTTGGAGGCTGCAGCATGACCCCATGATCCGCAATCAATGAGGGAAGAGAGGAGCCCACAATCGAAGACAGTGTAGAGGACGATGTAATAGGGGCAGCTTTCTCCATACTCACTTTATGTGAAGCCTTCGTAGATGACGAGGGAGCAGCAGAAACATGCTTTGTCTTTGATGCATGTTTTCTTACCAGGACCCTGTGTCATTGAAGTGGAGGGGTCACCTGTAGTGCAGTGAGACCCCAAGGAGGATGTTGAGGATTCTCTGGTTGTGAAGCATTGCTGCTGCTCCAGGAGGGTAACCTTTTGCTCCATGAGGAACTCAAAGAGCTGCTGAAGCTTTCAACATTTTGTAGCATTGTTGAACCTGTTGCAGAAGACACACTCCCTGGAGTTATGCTCAGGTCCAAGGTAACGAACGCAGACTTCATGGAGGTCTGCCTTAGTGATTCTGTGACCACAGGAACAGCTTCAGAATAAGGGATCTGAAGACATTAGTATATGAATGTTTAGTACATTTTGGTTGGTATAACTCTTCATCGATGACAGGAAAGCAGAGCCCTGAAGAAGGACTTGTTGCATGCAGGTCACGGTTGAAAAGAACTGAGGAGTAGCTGGGACCTCCCCCTTTTATACCTGCCAGGTAGACACAACATGGTAGTGTTGGGGGGAGGTCCCAGGGTCGACTGCAGAGAAGTCATCCGAAGGAAATGACGCCTGCAGCTGTAATCCCATGTGTTATTACCTGCTGCAAGAGACTGCCTTGAGGAAGATCCTATGAAAAAGCCTACTAGCAGATAAAGTGACCAGGAATACAGTATAGTTGGTCCCCGTTTATGAAGGGGGGTGACTTGATAGATCTGGTGCCCCTTCCAACCTTAAAATTACTATGTAACTTTGAAATGATAGCTACAGAGGAATACAGTTGTCTTACAACTGCCTAGCTTCCTTTTACACAGTCACACTTGTGGAGACTAATGGCTGTACCCAGGCTGCAGATGGCTAAGCCCTCAGCTCAGCTGGAAAGATTTTATGAGGGAGGATAAAACAGCAGCATATCTGCAATCTGAAGGTATAGGCTGTTATAGGTTGTATAAGGGTGGTTAGAAGCCAAGATGACAGCCCTGCAAATCCCACTTCCCCTGGAAGAGATGGCAGAAGCAGCCATATGAAAAGTGGAGTGGGTAGGTATGCCCTCAAGCACACATTAGGTCTGTAAATAACAGCATTTAATACAAGAAAGTATCCACAAATGGCCCCCACAGCAGCGGTCTGTGGCCCCTGAGGACCTAGCAGTTTCCACTTGCAGCCTTAATTTTTTTTTTTTTGTTTTTAGTTTCAGTAACATGTTGATAAATAAACAAACAAATAGATAGATAAATGCATGTTTTGATTTGTTTTATGTGTACATTTTATAATGTCTTGATGGACATTTGTCACCTTGGGCCATTTTACAGTGGCCCTTGGCCATCGGCCTAGACTCATGTCTCCAGTGTGTCCCTCACCTAAAAAGAGTTGTGTACCACAGATCTAGAGATAGTTTTCTTGGATACAGAACAGACTTGAGAATGTTCAGTGTTTGCTGCATACAACTGGGTAGTGGTGCCCCAAACCTCCTATGTTCTCTGTAAGTAAAACAGGATGGTAAGCCTGACAACAAACGGATGTAACTGCTCCTCAGCAGGGCTAGCATGCAAGTACACTAGTAGCTAGAGTGTCTGATTTAAATGGAAATCAGAAACAAACTTGAGAAGCCACTTCTTATTGTTGTGAAGCACAATCATGTACTTGTGGAAAATCAGATAGGCTGGGTCAATCAAGAGGGACTGCAACTTGCTGACCCATCTGGTAGAAGTAAAGACAACCAGAAAAGCAACATTCCAGGACAAGACACCAAAGCTGTATGTTGAGAAAGGCTCAAAGGGCTTGTCTACAGGCTTTGCCAGGACCAGGTTAAGGTCCAACAATGAGGTTGCCCACAAACAAGGGGAACATATGATCAAGACCCTTGAAAAAATGAATGATTACCCACTACAAAGTCAAAGAGGGGACACCCATTTAATTGGCAGAGACAGCAGCCAATTCCACCTTCAATAAAGTTTTGTGGATATCCATGGTGAACAAAGTCAACAGAAAGTCAAGAACACAATTGAGTGGGCACTCTATGGGCACCAGTGTGTGCCTCCTAGTACCATACTGAGAAACCCTTCCACACAAAAACACAGGTTTTTCAAGTGGAGGACTCACACACACCTCCAACATTATGAGAACACAGTGAGAACCTTGTCTGAAAGGCCAAGTGATACAAACTCTAGATTCTCAGGAACCATGCCATTAGTTGGAAGGATCCGAGTTTCATGTGCTGAACTCTCCACTAGGACTGATAAGGTCCAGCTTGATCAGATACTGAGGTGAAACAGGTCCTGATACCAGAATTAGGGAGGCCACAGGGGCTAGCACCAGTCAAGTTCTGTCAAGGTGCTCCTTAAGCAAGACCTTGTGCAGGTAAAGCATAGTTAAAGCATACAGGAATTTGCTGGTCCATTTCAGGGCAAAGTTTTTATCCAAAACTGTGCCCAGAACTAGTATACAGGTACAGAAGAGTGGCAGCCTGTGGTTCTCCCAAGATGCAAACATGTTGATGTGGAGAGCTCCTATGTCCAACAATACCACACAGAAAATCCTGATGAAGAGACCACTCATGGGATATGTTTCCCAGATGGCTGAGGCTGTCTGCCAACTAACCATCACACCAGCAGTACGGGTGGCAAACCAAAAGGTGTTGAGACTCATCACCAGTGACAGCTTCAGAAATTCCTTGCGCAGTCTACAGGAATGTGCGTCCCCCCCCCCCGTTGACAACATGGCCATTGTGCTGTCCATGCTGATCTGACCTAATGATTGCCTACCATTGAGAAGAACAGAATGCCTGTAGCACAAAGTGAACCACCCTCATCTTGAGCACACTGATGTGCAGCAGTTGTTTTCATAGAGTTCACTGCCTCTGTGCCTGTAGGTCCCCCATATGTGCTCCTCAAGCCAAGAGAGAGAAGTATCAGTGGCAAGGAACAGTGTCAGATTTAGCTGAATAAAGGGTATTCCATCTGACAGGTGCTCCAGAACCAGCTACCAAGAAACTGCTTTGATCATGATGTGAGTGACCACAACCAACTTGGACAAGGGTGCTGACCTCTAAGGCCAGTGCACTGTGAGCTGCCACTAGAAGTCAATGTATGTAAAGTTGCACCCACATCAACAAATTACATCAATGCCATTAGGCCTAGAAAACTGAGACAATTACAAGTCAGGCGTATGCCCCAATTAAAAAAGGACTTCTTGGAATAATAGCGGAGGCCTGATAAATTCCATACCCAAAGTGAGGGACAGCTGTGCTTTCATCAAGGGCTGCATGGCCACTAGATAGCTGTCTCATATCCAAGGGCAACCAGTCAAGAAACAGCCAATTGTCCAGATAGGGATATACATAAGCACTCAGACGGTGAAGAGAGTTTGCTACCATTGCCGGAACCTTGGTGAATGTAAGTGCTGCAGTTCAGGTGTTAACCAGTATTTTTCTGACCCAGATTACTGGAAGTTATTTCCATCCCAAAGAATGGGGGAACCACCGACGGTAATTCCTGAAGGGGATGTGAAAATATGCATTCTTCAGGTTCAAGATGCAGAACCAAGAAGGAGATAACATGTCCAAATGCTACCATTCAGAATCTGATGTCCCTGTTCAGATCACACAGATTAGGAACACAGAACCAGCTACTTGTCCCCTTGTGACTAGGAAGTACCTGGACACCAACTCCTTCTCGATGTTGCCTAGAGGAACAAGGTTGATCGCATTAAGCCAATGGAGCAATGACACCTCCTCTCTCAGAGTACCAGTATGTGATCTGGAGGGTCTGCTGTTGGCTTAAGTTGAGTTAGCACAAGGAGCCATAATACAAAGTCTAAGGAGAGACTATGGTTTACGATCTTGAGCACCCATGTGTCATAAGTAGTAATCTCAGACCACTTGGGCAAAAAATGTACCAGTTGGCCCCCAATCAAGAAACAGAGGATGAACTGAGGAGGGCAGTTGCAAGTGCCCTGCCTCATATTGCTTCACTGAAGGACAGGTTTGACAGCATTCTTAGTGGCATTAGTCACCAAGGGCACCATCTTTGCCTTGGCTGTACAGGTTGTCATCAGGCTTACTCCTCTGATGTCTTGCTAAATTTCTGTTTCAAAAGAAAGAAAAGAGGGATGCCTGTCCCTACTGCAGGGGATATCCGCTGCTGCTGCTTGGAGTGGTTATAGTCTTCTTGAACGCCTCGATTTCTTTCAGGATGCCTTTGACCTTAGGGCCGAACAGTGTATACCCTTTGAAGAAAGATCCAGAAATTAATGTTAGATGTACTGGTTAAAGGGAGAAGAGTGCAACCCACTGTGCAGCTTGAGAACAACTCTCACAGCCATACTCCAAGAGCCAATGTCTGCTTGATCCATGGTTATCTGCAGATTGTGTCTGACTGCCAACCATGCCATGCTCAACGAGTTGGAAGATCTTATACTTCAAAGGAAGTGGCGATCTACAGGGCTGAGTTATATTGGGAAAAACAGAGTAACTAGCTTGATAAACACACACAGGGTGCCAGCTGAGTATATTATATTGCTCTACAGGACTAGGCATGTAAATCTTACTGGGAAGATGAAAAGGATAAGCACCAGCTGTCTTAGGTTCATCCTGCTTACACTGTGCTGCCTACTAGACCTGACTCATCTTGCTGTTCTATAAAATCCTTTAAACCCCTTGGAAGATCAACATACAGCCTGTTCTAGAGACAAAGAACAGAAAGAGCCAAGGAAGGATAAGACTGTACCACCTTTGTTGGGTCAAGCACAGCATCACTGATGGGCAAGGAAGGAACTTCCTACGACAATATCTCCAATTGCTTATACTTCCTAGTGTTCACCGCAAGAATGGAACATTGAGGGAATTGGAGATGTACCTATGGATGTGGGAGAAAGACTCAAGATACTGTACCACCAGAGCCCTTATCATGCAACCCATGGATGGACATGAAATCATCACTTAAGAGGAGTAGGATAACCAACCCCTAAAGGCAACCGACTATTACTGTTTCCTTGAGGAGTCACTCAATGTGTCACAATGAAAAATGCCTTGCACTGTTATCGACACTGGATTATCAATAAGACCTGCTGGACTACTTTGACCATTGGGGTCCACCACAACAGAGCATTTCTGAAGAACAACTGCGAAGAGAGAGAACGCTGTAAGATACATATTAAGGTCATTAGAAAGGGTTTTAGATTCCTCAAAAAAAGAGAACAGGATTCTGTTGTCATGCATGTTCTTTAAGCCTCACGTTTTAAATCAATGAGTCTGCTAAGCCAGTGCTGCTTCTCACTAAAAACATTTTAAATGTCTGTTGTTTTGGATCAATGTACCTGTTTGTAACAGTTAAACTGTTAAGAACTTCTGTTTAAAGCAGCAGTACAACCAAATCAGGAAGTGAGCTACCAAAATTCTGCTTTTCAGCTGTAAGCATGTGGCCAAAGTTCCAGTTTCCATACCTGTAAAAATATTTTTCTAGTAATCTTTAGTTTTTTTAGATATTTGCAATTTATTTGAATTGTTGTAGCTCTACAACAAATATGCTGGCTGACTAATTTTCAGCTGCGCTTTTTCTACAGGTCACATCACGTCTTTTGACAACAGCAGAGGGACCCTCTGCTGACCATTCCCGATGTCCCTGCAAGTCATTCACATGTGCAGTTGGCAGCAGAGGGGGTTCCAGTGCAACATGCTTAGTGGCAGAAATGTAAACAAAAGCAGAAAATAATTGAGCAAATTACTTGGCGATAGTACAATGAAGGCGAGAAAGAGTACCAGGTATATTTATTTATTTTATTTATTTAGTTTTTGTAGACCGGGTAAGTGCACTAGACAAATCCTGCCTATTTTCAGGCACGACCCAGGGGAAGGGGATACAGATGAATGCCAACTGACCTTGAACCAGATTAAGCTGTTGGTGGTATTTTAGTCAATGAGGAAATTTGGCCATGACACGGGAGAAATTCTACTCTTTTCCGATAAGTGCCATTGATCTTTAACATCCACCTGAACTACCACAATCCAGGCAGATGGGACCTCGGTTAAACGTCTCATGCGAAAGACGGCACCTCAGAAGTGCAGCACCCCCTCTCATGCTGCACTACAGTGTCAGTACTGGGATATTAACCTAGGTGCCAGATGTGGGAACTGAACCCACAGCCCTCTGATCTCCCAGCCTCAGAGGCGAGTGTGCTACCTGCTGAGCCACTGACACTGACATATATGATTAGCAGGGCACAGGGAATAAACTGTCAAAAAAGCACAATTTTTTTTTTCGTAGTGCTGCTGCTTCAAGCAATGAGTGCACTTCTGCCTGACCGTGCAAATTTGATTTTTTCATGATGGGTTATATTCAAAGGTCTTGTTAATCTGAACTCATTTTAAACTGGTCTACCTCAAGCCTACACCACGAGATCAAATCAGAGTGAACATGCTAGTATACCATAAACCTACTGCACTACCAGGTTTTATTATGAGCTACTGGCAGGCACACAGAACCAATAGTCATTCTGCTGCTCACTCCTTTTTGTTATATTAGAGAGTGTACATGGCATTATTTTGGGCTATGAAAGTGGCACAAGGACCACAGCAGGTTACCAAAGCATTTATTCACCTCTGCAATCAATTGCTAAATGGAAGCAAGCTAAAAGAATTCAACAGGATCAGAGTCTTGAATCTGTGAGCTGATATATGACTGGTAAAATGTATAACTAGACAAGTAATAGTTATTAGTGGTTGAAATAGAGCACGACCTTAATTTTAAACATACACTTGTGAAAACGGGCAATTTGCTCATCTTGCTAACAAGCATAAAAAGTAAAAATGAAATGAAAGTAAAAATGTAGGCAGTACTCATAAAAGTGAAGCAATCTTTCTAAACATCTATTTCCACTGTAACTCAAAAAGCTGATGCAACAATTATGGTCAAGTCTTTATCTGCCAATTATCAAGCCCCAACAGAAATGTTTGTTAAGTCTAGATGACGATAATCTCAAACACATAGCTATAGTCACCAGAACACAAAATACATTTAAAAGTACAGCATTTACATCTACTGCATGCCTAATGAGAACAGGACTTTTAGTTACAGTAAAGTAGTTAGCTGGTAGCCATATGCCATTTATGACTGAAATTCCTCTCAGGAGAGATGGTACACACCAGACCTGGGGACACAGGCAGCACTAAATGCTCTTTAACTGCTCATGAACAGGAATGGGATGTACCAGCAAGAAAAGTAATTCCACTGAAGAAAGAAAACCAGAAGGAAATAAATACGCAAAGTATGAAAATAAATGGATAATACTGCTATTTCTCGAATGTTAGGGGTACAACATTAGGGAAATCATTTGAGGCTTGGAAGCCTAGATTTATAGTGATGGTCAATTGTATGGTAAAGTTTGTTTGTCCTGTATCTTTTTGTAAAACTGGACGTTTGTGAAAATGGGCTTGTCCCACAAACCCACCAGTGTAAAAATAAAATGAAATGAAAAAGATATGAATGCTAAAAAGCCACAGACATTATAAAATAATGCAAAGAAACAAGTGTTAGTGCTCAAACCAGCTGGGGGGCTCAGTGTAACAAGCCGTGCATGTGCAGGGATAGTTTGAAAAAGTTAGGACTGGTGAAACTGGGAGGGTAGCACCATACCGGAATGCTGCATATAGTCACCTCGCTGAATAAGGTGTTAGTATGGCTCAACTGGTATCACTTTAGCTTCTAGGTGAGATGGTCATTAAAATACTGACACTGCCATGCAGTAGCATCTTTTTTTTTTTTTTATTTAGTTGTTTAACCAGGTATAGCACACTAAGCTGAAAGCTTTTTTTAAAGGAGCGACCTAGGAGCACAAGGAAGTTAAGTGACTTGCGCAGGGTCCCACAGTATGCAAGTGGAAGCTGTGGGATTCAAACCTAGCTCTGGTCTGCTGGATGTCACCAGATTTGCAGCTCAGAGCCTTAGACCACTGCGCTATGCTGCCTCCAGGTATCAAACACATATGCTCAACATGGCTTCAGAACACTTTGGAAAGTGTTGCAAGATACACAGAGATGTACTAATGTAATGGGACCCTGGATGGGGGGTGGGGGGGGCTCTAGATTAATACTGTACATCCCACTAAATTTCCTTCAGTGCTGAACAATTGTTTTTATTACTTTTTAGGGAACCCAATAATCTGTTTAGATCCCTCTGCACACGTCTTCTGCTAGTTGTGTATATAGTGTACTAGATGCTGGCAGTTATAAAGTGAGCATAAGGAGCACACAGGTCAACAGTATCCAAAATATAAAACAGAAATTTTTTTTTAGACTTTATTTTTCACTGGGACCTGAGGAACTCTCTCCAGCTACCTACCAGCCCGGCTCTACCTCCCGGTCTGAAGCTCAACGTTTCAGGCTGACCCTGCCCAGCGGATCCCCCAGCTCTGAGCCCCCCCGACATGGAGCCGCCCGCCCTGGCGCTCTATATACAATCTAATGTGCCGGGCAGGTGTCGGAGAACCCCCCTGGAATCCAAGCCCGACAGTGGGAGTGTGGCAGAAACCGGAGGCACCTTCGCCTATCCTCGGCCCAGGGTATTTACTGTAGGTTAACCCCAGGAGCCGGACGTGCAGTGACGCCTGCACGGTGAAGCCATAAGGGTCCGCCGTGCTCCTCACCTTATGTTCCAAGCACAGTAGTACTGCGCTGAGGAGCCCCTGAACCCACCCCAGGGAGAGGAGAGCCACCCTCCAGATGCTCAATCCTCTCCCTCCCCTGCTGATCCCCAGTGGTCCAGACTCATTCCCAAACCTGGGCCGCCAGTGTGGCGTCCAGCACCTCAACCCTCAGCGCCACTGGGCTGGCCCCAGAAAATGTTCTTGCCTTGGGTTATTCCTGTTCTCCCAGTGGTACATCTGTCACTTGTAACATGTGGGTACCTCTACCATCTGCTGCTACCAGGCAGGAGAGTCAAAGTCATGACATCTCACATTATGTCCTCCTGAAACCACCATAGTTCTCCACTGTGAGGATTTCTCTCTAGTCAAGAGTAACACTATGGCATACAACATTCAACGTATGTATAATACAGTAACGATTATTACAAGGAACTATAGTGAGCTAGATATCACTAAACAAAGTACAATAAGGAAGACATACAGAATGGTAATATAAAACAATAAAGGGAGGGAATGGAGTGGCAGCTGCACCAGTTGGAAAAGAGGAACTGACTAAAGGTAAGAAACTTCTTTTTGCCCAGCACATATAGTGCATCTGTCACTCCTAGTGGGAAGTGAGTAGATGTTTTCCCATATTTGAGGGTGGTATAAATGGAACAGAGCCCAGATACTGCCACAGTTGCAGAAGCTACTTCTGAGAGAGAAAACAGCACTGGAAAACAGCAACCTGGTTATGCCACTACAGCATGTAGGACTGTACGAACCTGGGCCACACCAGATAAGGCCACGTCCAGTTAGTAGTGCATTATGGTGATACAGGATGATGCTTAGGTGACAAGCCTGCAAATGACTCCTTGCAAGGCTTTTTTCTAGTCTGCCGAGAATGCTGTTGTGGCCCTGGTAAATGGGTTTTCACAACCAAGAGACAGTGGTCTGCCTTTTGATGTACAGTATAAATCTCTGTAATATAGTCTGTAGTCCTGCTCAACAACACTTTGCAACAATGTCAGGGTGACACAGGCATCTGCCAATTAATCTATGAACATCCAAGCTGTGAAATACTTCTTCTCCTGCTCCAACCACAGTATGACATACAGATATGTAGGAGATAACTCTTGGTCGAATTGGGACTGTAAGTCAACTGGCAGAGTTCACTCAGGTGCAGACTGGAGAACCACTTCATCCAAGTGTAAAATGTGGAATGATTTAGAAATAGAACTCCCGGGTCAAGCAGTCTCCCCACTGGAGAAATAGTCACCAGAAGATTACCTGGGCAAACCAAGTGCCTCAGTAAAAAAATAGTTATTTGTAATTTGATCTGGGAAATTTGCCATTGTGTTTTAAGATAAAACTATCCAAACATAGCTAGAAACCTTCAGATTGAGTCAGTTTGCTTTCGTTCTTCAGTAATCCAGAGAAGAGCGTTGCTGACACTGTCAAGAGGATGCGTTCTTCCAAAACAATAAGCTTTTAAGATCTCTCAGTGTAAGGTCTTGTTTCTAGTGCTCCCTGTCCATTTAGGTATGCAACCACTGGTGCTGTGATGCTGAAGTAGGCTTACTACCTCATCCACCATGCACTGTAAACACTCTGATCAGCTCCTGGCTAGTCAGTGAGGCCCTCTGATGTAGGCTACAGTGAAGTAACCATCAATGCAAAGAATTCTAGAAACCTTGAGCACATTTCCAGTACTGAATGGTAACGTCTGTCCTTAAAGGAACACTGTCAACCTGTTTGTCATCATTTTATTTCTAGTTAAAAACCTACATTTTATGATTGCTTACCTTCTCTGAAATTCAGTGATGTTTGTTTTGTCTGTCTCCTTGTTTAGTAGAACTGAAATGCATGCTAATGTATATTTATAAACAATCTTGTTTTGTTTACAATCCTGGATCTGTTCTTACTGCATATTTCCTGAGCAAGAGAAACACACCCAAATAGTGTAGTCAATCATGAGGCAGTAGCCTCCTAAACTCCCACTACATCATGAAGGGCTAGACTGTGTTGTGGGTGTTCCCAAGTCCAGGAAAGATGCAACTAGAGCTGACCAAAGAATGTAAACAAACCTGTGTTTGTGAGGTAACACCAGTATGGTGGGCAGTTTGTTTTTCACTTTTTTAATTGAAAAAAGTCAGACTCAAACTACCAGCTACATTAGCAATCTTTACAGAATGTTGGCAATCATAAAATGTGTTTTTTAAACTAGGGACACTTTGAGACCTAAGTAGGGTTGACAGTGTCCCTTTAAACTCTTAAAGGACAGAAAATTCTGTTGAGTGTGACAGTGTAGCATCGCCCTCAGTACTGTCTCTATACAGTATACTATGGCATTCAACACCTGCCAAACATTGCCTACTTCAGGATGAATTGCTGCCAACAAAGGAAAAATCTGTCTCATCCCCAAAAACGGACATTCCAGTTAAGGATGCCAACATGTGCACATTGATGGTTGAGAAATACTGACACCAATCAACCTAAGATAGTGATGTCTGGTAACAGCTGAATGGTTCATCTCCTGCGAGATAACTAAAAATCTGGGTCCAAGCTGAAAAAGGCTCAACTAAGCAATCATGTATGTCAGAACTGTCCAGTGAAAAATTCACTCCACTCTGCAGCAGGCCAGCAAGCCTACCAAGATCTTGGGAGGTTTTGAAACAAGTCACAGAACTGTAGCTGCTTACTGCTAATCGTAAACCTCAGAATTTCCACACAACTGTGCGGGTAGTTGGAAAAAAAGGTGACTGTGCTATCACAAGTGGTAATTATGGACAATTTGTATAGTTCCATGGTTAGGAATCAAATCGGCTTTGCTTGGTCCCACACAGTCAGGAGATCTGGTCTACCACTCAAGAGAATGGTATGTGCAGCCAGTCATATTGTGGAGAAGCCCATGCTGCCCTTCCCTAAGCACTAACATAATGTGTCACCAAGGTGATGACTGAGATTCCACCAAAGAAGGGTTTTTAGACCCTGACGACAGACCTTGATGACCAGTGTAACAATGGCACAAAAAATGGGGGGGGGGGTTAATGAAGCTTCCATGGAATCACTTGTATGTAGAAGCCAAGAATCCTGTGTTCCATCTTAAGACCCGGTAGCAACCCCCAAGACTGGGTGCCAACACAACAGGTCTGGAATAAATAACAGTATGAAGCAAAATATCCTCTTAAGTGATTTTTCACACAGCACCAAGCTGGTAAAGCAGTCATGGAGGTTTCACAGAGGTCAGCTGGGAGACAAGTACCTGATGTCACTGTAATAATGGTCTCACCCTAGCAGCTACGCCCTGTGATCTGCTCCAAGGACAGACTGCTCTGACCAGAAAAGGGGTAAAACTGAGCCAATGGAATGTCAGACTCTGGGTACAAGGGTAAGATTAACTCCTGCTACGAAGAAAAATAAACTATCAGACCCTCTTGCTCTTGGCTCTGACCAAAAGAGTAAGGCTCAAGCATTACCCTGCTTATAGCTCCCACAGTCCATTTGTCCTCTCATCATCATCATCATCATCATCATCACAGGAATGGAAAAGTCAACACTGACACAAAATGCCCTCTTAACCAGAGTCAGTTGCCATGGTAGTCAGGAGACAGGGGGATCACCTTAATAGTCTAACACCAGAAAATAGGTGAGAGAGAGGGAAAAAACTGAATGCTCAACAAATGCAGTGTTCTGCTCTTTTTAGAGGTAGTGGTATACAGAACAGAACCGCTTGACAGCATGTCCCCTGAATTACAGTCATCAGCCATGGTGGAGCACAAACTGATGGACAAAACCCACTCTTGATGCACTCAGATAGAACACAAGATCACTCGACATCTGCACTGAGACTGCTGCTGCTGCTGCAGCTCCTGCTTTCAACCTGACTCCCCTCCGCTTTCTTGCAGAAAACAAAGCAGAAGACTGCATGGTGGTGCCTTGTTGGAAAATATTTTCCACTTGGTGAAACTCTGGGGGATCTTAACACTGCAGGGTAAACAAGAGACAAATGTCAAGAAAAGGGTCTACAAGTCTAACAGATTTACCAAAAAGTAAGAAAGTACAACCCACATGAGTTAAAAACATTTCCCATTTTCTTGGGGTAGTGGGCTGTTCATCACCGCTTTCCCTACAACAGACTTGTGAGGCAGCCAAGAAGCAAAAAAGACATAACTAACCAGGCATAGTATGGAAAAGCCCACACCATAACAACATTCCAGTAGGTTGCACCTCATCCTGCTAAGAGAACTTCAAATCAAACATCTATCGATGCTCAACTGAGCAGAAAGGCTGGTGCTCACAGATCAAGGACATGAAAGACAAATCTAGCAAGAATCTGTATCACATAACAAAGGACTCATCCTACATGTAGATGTGGGCATCCTTTCAGTACTCGTGCCCTGCTGGGCTGCACCATATCTAGACTGGGAAAAACCCACTAATGCTATTTTTAAGCATGCTGGATCCTACCTGAGAAGGATACACTATAAACAGAGGTTACTTATGTGTAACTCTAGTTCTACTACTATTTTCAGATCTGCACGATCCACCTGACCTCTCTGGCAAGACTTGCTTCAGAATCCTGTTCCAGCATGCAGATCTGAGTGTAAAAGTGCAGAGCCTGAGGATCACATGACTGGGTGGTAGGAGGTCTCACTTGAAAGCTGTTCTAGTGACTGAGCATGCTCAATGGAAGATTGCCTATGTGTGGATGTGAACGAAATCTAGGCAGCTGGAAAATATGCTGACAATCGAAAGGAATACTGCAGCACCAAATCCCTCTAAGTTACACATCAAATCAAGATTAAAACGTTTACCTGCTACTGGAGTACATATTTTCATTGTGTGAACGAATACAGTACAGCTAAGTGACACAGTACAAAGTGCTACTAGTTGGCAGAAGCAGTACTAGCAGATAAATTCCGCGCCAACAATCCATGAGTGTAAAATTACAGCAACAGACCAGGTGGCCAGTTAAACAGTGTGTGTGCACGGGGGTACATGCACAGGAGCAGACATTTTGGCATAGCCTTCTTCTTTGAAAAGGGAATTAAGTTTCCAAAACGCATCAGGCATACATTTTATGGGCATTTATGTTGCACTGAAATAAACCACTGAACGCTACCTACAGAACAGTGTTCTTTTTTAGTGAAAAGGGTGAATGCCCGATTCTTGTTCTGTGGACTGCTATCTTGATCGTGAGCACCCCACTCTATGTGCAGCTCTTTTCCATCTCTGCAGCTTTGGTGAGTTGCAGAGACCAAGTCTCAGTCCAGGTTAGAGATGCAGCAAAATTTAATTTCGCCGGCGAAATTCCAGCAAAATCTGGAATTTTGCCCTGCAAAATATTTCGTGAATTTTGCGCATTTTGCAAAATATTTTGTGAGTACGAAATGCAGAATATCGCCTGTGAAATGCAGAATTTCACCTGCGAGTGGTGAAATTCTGCTGTTTGTGGGTGAAATTCCACATTTCATGGGTGAAATTCCATATTTTGTTGGTGGAATGTCTCATTTCGCACCCATGAAATATTTTGTGAAATGTGCGAATTTCGCAAAATATTTCATAAAGCAAAATTTGTGGATTTCGACCATCTCTAGTCCAAGTAATGCTCCATCTCCTGGTAGCCTCCATAGTCAGGTTTCTTCTGGCTTGCCTGCATATAAGGACTCCTCAGTGGTGGCCGAAAACTAAGTGGTCTCCGACCTCTCAGGCACTGGATCATCTTATTTTCATGTGTCGTCCCTTGCAGGAAGCCCTGCTGTGGTGGCCAGCTTATGGATTCTCCCTCTCTGAAACCCCATTCACAGGTGATCCTCACGACAGAAGTCTCCAACCTCAAGGCCCTTACCAGATCCAGTGTTCTTGGTCTCCACTGGAACAAGGTCTAAATATCACTGTAATGGAAATGAGTGAAGTGTTATAAGGTTTCCAGGCTCTGGCCACTCAGGTTCAGGGGGTGCCTTTTCTGATCCAGTTGGACAATTATGGCTGTGGTGTATCAACTCAACATATCTACTGTGCTGGAAGGCAGACAGGGTTTGGCACTAGGAGAGAGCATGAAAGGTTTCGCTTATTGCTGTCCATGTTCTGGTATACTAAATGTAATGGAAGACAGCCTCATCCACTCTGTGTTCCAGCCACACAAAGTTAAGTTGAGCCAAGCTGTAGCAATATAGATTTTTTAACAGGTGGGGAAGGCCAGAGTTGGACCTTTATGCATCTCCATACAATGCAAAACTGACATTTTTAAGCTCGCTTTAAAGCACTGTTTTGGCATAACGTGTTGTCCCTCTTAGAATGGGAGATTCCTCTATACCTTTCCTCCTCTGCCTCCAATTCAGAGGGTCCTGATCAAACTACAGCAAGAACTAGCCAGAATGATCCTAGTAGCACCTCTGTGGCCCAGACAGATCTGGTCTCCACAGTCGTGGAAGTTGGCAGTGGAAGCTCCATTTCCACTGCCCCTTCAACCAGGTTGTCTGCCCAAGGACAACATGCTTCTATATCCATTCCTCCAGTCCCTGCAGCTCCATGTATGGTTCCCATGGACGTAGACGTCTTTCAGTGTGGAGTCTCAGCCGAGGTCTCAGATGTTCAGCTTGCTGCTCGGAAACCTTCCACCAGATGTACCTACTCTCGGATGTGGTTTACTATGTGGTGCTTGGTCTCACCAGACCCTGAGGTCCTGTTCTCTCTTGTAACTAGGTCTAAATATAAATGTGCTAGAAATGAGTGCAGTGTTGCATGGTCTTCAGGCTCTGGCCACTGAGGTTCAGGGTGCGCTTCTTGTGAGCCATTCAGAAATAAGAGTGTGGTATATTACTTGAACATACCCTCTGAGTCTGGAGGCAATGAAGGTTTGGTACTCGGTGATAGCACAAACGATTTTACTCACTGCTGTCCATATTCTGTTATAATAAATGTCCTGGCAGACAGCCTCAGCCACTCTGTGTTCCAGAAAACAGCTGTTCTGCTTGCTGCTTGGAAACCTTCCAACAGGCACACTCCTGCAAGCGGCTTACTAGGTGGAGCCAGGTGGTGTCCTTGGGCCCCTTCACTTGTCCTGTGCAGAGGGTGCTAGACTACCTCCTGACATTCTAGGCCTGGGGTTTTGTATTCCTTGGTGAAGGTCCACCTTTCAGCCATCTTAGCTTTCCATGCCCCATCTAAGGCAAGACTGTAGTCCAGCCGGATGCAGTAGACAGATTTCTGAAGGGCCTGTTACATTTAACCTCTCTGTCCACAATCCTGTTCCAGTCTGGGACCTGAATCTTGTGCTCAAATCACTGACAAAAGCCAGGTTTGAACCCCCATCTTATTGTGACTACTTGAAGTACCTGTCCTGAAGACTTTATTCTTGTGGCTATGACCTTGGTCAGACGAGAGTCTGAGCTGTAGGCTTTGGTTCACACATCACCCTTTCTGATGTTTTATAGGCATAGGGTGGCGCTGCCGGATCACCCTAAATTCACGGGAGAGTCTGTGTCTGATTTAACATTAAATCAGACTATTAATTTAACCATCTTCTTACCTTCTCATTCAAACCGGGGTATAGTTGCACTCTTTGGACATCCACACAGTCCTTCGCTACTCAGACACAGGACACTGAACTTTATGGATCATGCACGTTTATTGTTTGTTGGACAAGAATATTTTTCATACGAACTTACTGTCAGACTGCCCAAGTGCACAGATCATGTAAAGTGCTGTCTTGTTGTACCTTATTGATTGGCTGCCACAAAACCAATGTCACTCGGGTGCTGTTTTACAAGCTGATGCCATCCTGCAGGTATGGTTGATACTGTCTGTTTTCTTATCAAAAATGAATAAAAATGAAATAAAAAAAAAAAAATCCTTCAGTACTATTTAGACCATAGCAAGGACTGTGCTCAGTTCTCTCAGCTGTTTGTCTCCTTCGACTCTAGCGCCAAGGGTTAGCCTGTGTCCAAACAGTGTCCCTCCATGTAGATCTCCTCCTGTTTCTTGTTCTGTCATTCTAGAAGGTACTATTACTGGGCATGCCACCAGGGGCATGGCAGCCGCTGTAGCCTGTTTCAGACGCTGATATCTGCAGGGCTGCTTCCTTGCACAGGATCCATACACAGGGCCCCGATTTTCATGCGGCACACCGGAGCAAAGTTCTGCGGCAGGGTTCTCATTTGCCACAGCACTTCTGCGATGCTCGACACCAATTTTTGAGGCAATTCTGCGGCACATTTTTACCCTTAATTTTTCCCTTTTTTTTGCCATATCTGACACAATGTATGCTCGTAACACAGTCAATTTATGGGCTTCTGTCACCAAATTTTCAACATATCCAGTTTAAGACCTCTGCTCATGAACAGTGTCACTGTGATTTTCTTAATCTGTCCCAAACATTGATTTCGCAGACCGACCGCGCCATTGTGCGCTACATGTGCGAAAACACATTTCGGTTGAGATGTGAAAAATGACAGTTGTACTGTTCATAAGGAGGTGTGGTAAAATGGCAATGCTGAAAATCTGGAGGAAAATATTAAAATGCCTCAGTTACGAAAGCGTATGAGGAACTGCACAATGCACGCCAGAAAACAGTCATTTTGGGTTTTCACCAAATTTAAAATAGGTTTTTAGTTTACCATGAACTGTGACACTGTAATTTATTAATTGATCCCAAAAGGTGGTTCCGCACAGTGACTGCGAAATCACCTTTCCGGACCGGATAACAAAATTACAGTGTCACAGTTCATGAGGCGGGGCCCCAAAAACTCCCATGTTGAAAATTTGGTGAAAAAATTCCCAAAAATGGCCGAGATATGTACTAAAGTTGAAATAAATCCATTTATGCCATTATACAGCTTACCGGCATTTCTTGAGTTCATGGTTGGCTTTGAAGAGTGCAGACATGTTCCCGGTCCACTGAAGATCATCGCGCTGGGCTCTGGAGGTAAGTATGGGTTGAGGTGGGGTGAGGGGTACGCAGAGGGTGGGGGTGGGAGAAGGGGCAAAAGAGTCAACAAGGAAGGTTCTTTTTTTTTTTTTTTTTTTCCAGGTCTTTATTTTTTTTTTAGACAACAGAGATTCTGCTACACTGGCGGCTCCCAGCGTGCATACAGACATTTGGGGAGGCAGTGAAGTCGACGGGGATTGGGCACCCCGCCAGAGAATGATATTTTTGCCACGCTGGGTGGGCCTCAGCATGGCATACAGACATTTGGGAGTGAGCAGTCACGGGATTGAAACCCTGTCGGAACATGACACTTTTTAAGGCGCTGGGTGGCCCCAGCGGCATACAGACATTTTGGGGGCAGTGAAGCAGACGGGATTCGCACCCCGGCCAACAAAGGACGATGTTCCACGGGCGGTCATGAATGCTGCGGGCCACCGCGACTCCACGGGTGTCGGCAAATTCTGCGGTTTTCCGCGGCCGCGGAATCGCAGAAAACTCGTGGCCCTGTCCATACATTTACTAAGCACTACAGACTTGATCTGAACTCCCATAGGAAACCTGGTTTTGGCCTTGCAGTCTCAAATGGCCTGCTCCTCTGAGAGGTCGGTCCACTGTTTCCTCACTCAGTGGGGGTTGGTACTCCTTGGTAGTCGTCCAATGTATAATGGCTCTATAGAGATACCCTTAGAGAAGATAGGTTTGTTACTTATAGAACCAGTAACAGCAGATCTTTGATTCTGTTATCATCAATGAATCCACTAACTACAGTATGTGGTGGACAATGTTTGCTTTGCTCCCCACTGACTCTCTGTACTTGACTGCTGGGGGAGGCCCTGATCCTGCTGCTGGTGGATGTTTAAGAATTCCATTCACCAAAGACAGGAAACTGATGTGGGTAGGACCAGTCCACGTTATACAGGTGACACTGTACTCCGCTGATGTGCACACAGGCATGTCGATGTGGGTGGCCCTGTCATTACAAAAGCTCCATGCGAAGTTCTGATGCAGACAGTTTACAGTCCAATGTATTATGGCTCTATCCCTTTCCCTGCACTATATGAAAGAAAGAGACACTAGGAGGCAATAAACGCTGTAGTGTCAGCATGATCAAAAGCCCACAAACTCCTGGTTGGGAGCATTAACCTATGCACAGCCAGTTTGTCGTCTGTACATTGTTTTGTAACCTATTTTAATCCTGTAGTAAACTTTTCAGCAACTAGCCTGTGATCTGTCTTTCTTATCCGAATCAACAACTATACCAGTTAGACAGAGGTAGGAGTGCCACTAGAGATTTGTCACCTCTGATGGGAGAGCCCACAGAGTTTTCACTACCCAAACAACTGTGTAATCTGGGTGCCTTCTCACGAGACATGCAGGACGCCGTGTATGGATGCCAGTCCTTGTGATAAGATTCACATCTAAATAAATGCTATGAAATTAAGGTATGCCAAAAAGGTGGGATTTGTAAACTGTGAAGCTCCGGTTGTATGAGAGGATTTCCGGGATACAGCAGTCTAAGTAGAACAGTACCACTGTTAGCTCTGAAGAGCAGCCTCTGCTTGAAATGTCAGCTTGATATAAACACTGGATTTCTGTAAGGTATTTATGTGCAAGTTGGAATAAATTTACTCATTTAATAAATGGTGAGTCAGTCTAATTTCCTATATGTGTTTCGGACTGCCTGTTCACTAGGAGCTGCCTTTTCTCACACGTCTTTTCTGTAGTCACAAAATGAGAGACACACTTAAGAAATGGGCTTTGTTGTCAATTCCTCTACATTTTGGGTGTGTGAGTTAGTAACTGTCCACTGAAACTGCAGCCTTGGTGTTTGTGACTACCATGATATAGAGAATAATGTAAGGGCAACAGTGTGTAACAATTTTTTTTTTTTTTTTTGTTAAACAGAATCTGTCAGCAGAAAAGGACTTCTTGGCCATGGAAACACAGAATTTCTCCTCGGAGAAGGAAAGCTTTCCCACCCAGTCTGCCCATTTTTTCTCTGCATATACAGTCACTGTAGACCCTACCTGATCTCCAGCTCTGTGCTTTCCTGCCAAGATTCCTCTGTGCCTGTCCCATGCATGCTTGAAGCTCACTACTGTTTTCACCCCCACCACCTCTGCTGGAAGACTTCCAGGCATACATCACTCTTTTAGTGAAGAAGAATTTCCTCACATCCCTCCTAAATTCCCCCTTCCAGCTTCACTGTATGCCCCCCTGTTCTCGTGCACTTTCTCTTCTGCAAAATACTCCCCTCCAGTACCTTATTCACCCCTGTTAGGTACTTATAGGCCTCTATCATGCCCTCCCTCCTCACATCTGGGGTGTACATACTGAGGTTTCCTCCATCTCACCTTACAGGGCATAAGATGCACCTCCTGCACCATGATAGCTGCCTCTTCTGAACAGCCTCCACCCTGTCTATGTCCCTCCTGAGATGTGGTCTCCAGAACTGGACACAGTATTCCCAATGGAGTCTCACCAACAAACAGTACAATGGTAACACCACGCCTCTCCTTCTGCTGGACAGTCCCCTTCCTGTGCACCCCTGCATCCCGCTGGGCCCTGCCTACTGCCTTGCCACCTTGACATCATTAGATATGGCAACCATAAGATATGCATGGGTGTGTGTGGCTCTCCAAATTTGCAGATGATACCAAGGTTGGATCAGTAATACAGAATTCTATGGCGGTCGAAAATCTGCAAAAAGAATTGACTAAACTGGAACAATGGGCCATGAAATATAAATTGGATGTTAATGTGGAGAAATGCTCATTAATGAATTTAGAAAAACTAATAAGAAAGGAAAGTATGTATTAAAAGGCCAGATTTTGAGAGAAACAATGGAGGAAAGGGACTTAGGAGTGATTGTAACTAAATACTTCAGATTTAAAAGATACTTGTCACTTGATTGCTCCCTGGTTAGACCACACCTGGACTACTGTGCCCAGTTCTGGCTGCCAAACACAGAGATTACAATCTTGGAGGGGGTCCAGCACAGGGCCACCAAGATGGTGACAGGTCTCAAAAACTTACGCTATGAGGAAAGGCCTGATACATTGGGATTGTATTCACTGGAATACAGATGGCTACAAGAGGATCTATGCCTAGTTTACAGAGCTTTTACTAATCATGATTTTTGGGACTGTTTGGGACTAGAAATTAAAAATCAGTATCATAACACTAGATCCCACATATTACAGCTGAAAGGGGAAAGTAACCATACCAAGAGAAGAGCTTCTTGGTTTAATCGAAGGGTGATGACTATGTGGAATGCCCTCCCGCTGGAGGTGGTTGGTAGTAGGAGTATGAGAGTGTTTAATTTTCAACATATATTTACGCAGTGGGGCAAAGTGAGTTAAGGCAAATTTGAATGGTTACCGTATGAAGAAGAACAGGATATTCCCTCTGAGTAAAGGAAGAGTTTTAAATGGGCACCTGCCTTATTATGCTCATAAATGACCTATGAAAGCTATGTAACCCAAGGTCCCTTTCCTGTTTAGTGACCGTCAATACCTCTTCCCCGATTTTATACACCGTCTCTGGGTTTCTGTGCCTAAGTGCGAGATTTTGCACATTTTCGCATTGGTCCACCCAGTCTGCCCAAATGTTCCCTGCCTATTCTACCTCCACAGACCCTTATCTGGTCTCCGGTGACCTTCTCTCCACTGTCTCTGTTCTAATATACCCTTATGTTTATATGAAAATATGAAAATGCCAGCAGAAACAGGCTTCACGGTCTATCGAGTCTGCTTGATTGTGCAGCTAGCCCCTCATTTTGCAGCTGTCCCACCTTCCCCTCTTCATCAGTAACCTCCCTCACTCTGTCCCATCCCCTCTTAAAAACACCCACCGTTCTACAGGATACCACCTCTTCAGGTAGAGTATTTCATTTGTCCACCACCCATTCTGTGAAAAAGTGTCTCCTGATTTCCCTCCTGAATCTTCCCCCCTCCAGTCTCAGCTGGTGTCCTCTCGTATCCCCTTCTAATCTGGAAAATCCCTTCTGTATTAGTTTTATTAATCCCCTTAATGTATTTAAAGGTCTCAATCATGTTCCCCTATCCCTACTCTCCTCCAGGGAGTATATGTTCAGCTCACCCAGCCTCTCCCCGTAGGACATTTCCCCCAATCCATGGATCATCTTTGTTACTCTACGCTGCACCCCCCCCCAAAAAAAAGTCTGATATCCTTCTTCAGGAACAGGCACCAGTACTGCACGTAGTATTCCAGGTGCAGCCTGACCAGCGACCTATACAGGGGAAGGATCACCTCCCTATTTGTGGAGGAGATTCCCCTCGCTATACTATACACCATGGCATCTTGTTGGCTTTTGCTGCCATCCTCCTGCACAGAGTTGACTTATTCATACTCTCCATTATAAGCACTCCAAGATCCTTCTCCTCCTCCTCTGTGCTTTCCAACTGAATCTCCCCCCCCCCCCAAGCAGGTAGCTCCACCTATGGTTCCTAGCCCCGAAGTGTAGTACCTTGCATTTCTTGGTGTTGAACCCCAACTGCCATATTTCTGACCACTCCTGAAGTCTGGTCAGGTCTTCCTGCAGCCTCTCCACCCCTCTATGTCATCCAACACAACCCCCCATCTTCATACCATCTGCGAACAGACTGATCCTACTCCGAATCCCGAGTGAGATATCAGCTATGAATATCCCGAACAGCATTGGTCCCAGGACCAATCCCTGTGGCACCCCGCTCATCACCATCCTCGGGGATGAGATTCTCCCCCTTCCCCCATTACCACCCTTTGCTACCTCCCATTCAGCCAGTTTCTGACCCAATTTACCATCTTTGTTCCCACCCCTATATACCCCAGCCTCCCATGCAGCACAGAATCAAAGGCCTTGTTGAAGTCCAAATACAGGACATCCAATTCATGGCCCTTGTCCAGTTTTCTGGTCACCCAGTCGTAGTACTCAGTTAGGTTTGTCTGGCAGATCTGCCTGAGACAAACCTGTGTTGTTGACCGTTCTGATGGTCATTGTCCTCCAGAAAGATCACCAGCCTGTCTTTCAGGATCATCTCCATGAGCTTACCCATGACTGATGTGAGGCTCACTGGTCTGCAGTTGCCTGGATTGTCCATAGGGCCACTTATGTGGATGGGCACCACATGGGCCATCCTCCAGTCCTGTGGCACGCATCCTGTGCTCAGGGAGGTATTGTACAGGTCAGGTAGCGGTCCTGTCAGAATCTCTGCTAGTTCCTCAAGTACTCTAGGGTGAATGCCGTCAGGTCCCGGTACCTTGTCCACCCTTAGTGCCCTTAACTCTTCCAGAACCCTGTTCTCCGTAATCCCTATATCCATTACCCCCTCCTATCCATTACCCACTCCCCCCACCTCTGCCTAATCCCTTCCCTTCTCCACCCACCCTTCATCCTTCCTAATCCTCACAATTTGGTCCTTGTTTTTCCTCCTCTCTCTTATGTATCTGAAGAAGTCCTTTTCTCCATTCTTAATACCCTGTGCCAGTCTCAGCTCTCTAGATGCTTTGGCCACTCTGACAAGCCTGGTAACCTCCCTGGACTTGGTATACTCAACCTTGTTGACTTCCCCTCTGGATTTCTTGAACCTCCAAAATGCTTTTCTCTTTGCTCTCACTCCATCCATGACCTCCTGGGCTTTTTTGCCCTACCCTTCTTACTCAGTGTCCTTGTGCATGTCCCAGTAGCCTCCTCTAGCCCTTTTTTAATAATGTCCCACTTCTGACTAGCATCCATGCTTGGTCGAATTCTTGCCCAAAATTTCCCCCATCCTTTTGAAGTCCACCCCTTTGAAATCAATCACCTAGTTTCCCATACCCCCTGCTTCTCTGCACAAATTGAGCATGAATCACACCGAGCAATGGTCACTCCCAGCCAGCGGGTCCTCTACCCCTAGGTCTCACACAGCCTCCCTGTTTGATAGTACCAAGTTCAGAGTGTTTCCCAGTCTAGTCGGTTCCTCGACCAACTGTACCAGGAAGCTGTCCAGGAATGCTTCTAGTATGACCTGCTCCTTTGCACTCGTGGTGGCTGGGGTGTCTCACTCCACTTCAGTTAAGTTGAAGTCCCCCACCAAGACAGTGTTCCCCTTCCCACAGACCCTTCTAATTTGCTCAGCTAGGTCCTTATCCAGGTTATCCCCTTGAGCTGGTGGTCTGTATACTACCCCTATCCTTAGTGCCCTACCTTTCGAGTCATGAAACTGCAACCATAGGGCCTCTGTCCTGCCTTTCTCTCCCTCCCCCTCCTCCCTTATGCACCTTATCCCTCCCCACACACAGACTGCCAGACCACCCCCTTTTCCCTTATCCCTGTCCTTCCTGAATATCCTGTACCCTGAGATCATCATATCCCAGTCCTGGTACTGGGTGGCCCACATTTCTGTTATGGCTGCAATGTCAACCCTCTCCACTGCCAAGAGTGTCTGCAGCTCTGCTGTCTTCCCCAGGCTCATTTCTTTCAGGGATACCACCCTCCACCCTGTTTCCCTTCCTCCCTTCCCCTCCCTGCTCATCCTCCCTCCTATTCCCCCACTGTGACCCTACCTTGATTCCGTCCCTTTTAGCTTGGGGGGCAGACTTGTTCAGTTTACTTCCACAGGATCCCTGCCTACCAGTTGACCTCTCACCATCCCTTTTGTTGATTGATGTGGTTATTTGTTATGTGGTTTTTATATTGTTCTTTGCTGGAATTTATATGTTTATAATAATTTACTCTATCTTATGTATTTTATTGTACAGGCGCCTTGGTTTTAGAAAGGCGCCTTTTTATAAATAAAACTGATGATGATGATCCCCCACCTAGTTTAACACCATGTATACTGCTATGTACCCCTCTAGCTTCTGCTTTGATACCCCCTTCCCTTCCCTGCTCAAGTGCAGCCTGTCCCCTGCATACAGATTATTATTGTTCCAGGTTCTGCCCCAGCCACCCACCAGCACATACCCGCTGGATCGACACCATTTCCCCAGCCACATGTTGAACTCCCCAGTCTTGTTTCCTTGCCGTACTCGCGCAGGGCACTGGGGGCACCTCTAAGAATGCCACTGATCCCTCCAACTCCTTGCACAGCCTTCCCAGTTCCTTGAACCTGTCCTTCACTACTTCCACCGTCTCCCCTGCCAAGTCATTTGTACACATGTGCACCACGAGATTCGGTTTCTTCCTACCACCCCTAACGCACTGTGACAAGGTGACCCCTGTCACAGTGGACACCCTGGGATAAATGGAAACCCCTTCCCCAAGCAGTTTATATGTTTTGTATAATGTCCAACATGCTGGTTGGCTGCTTATAAATTAAGTGCTTATAAAGCTTTCTGTGCATATTAACCTAAAACAAAACTAAGAGTGTAGTTTCAAAATGAGAGGGCAGTTTTAATAGAAGAATAACAAAAACTTGGCGTCTGTTTTTTCTAGATGTTAGCAGCCCTCTTAAGATATATTTTGCAGCAGACATTATGAGGCAATATGACCCTGCAGGAGAGTTTAGGAGAGCACAGAATGTTCTGACCTCATGTCTGACCTCTAACAACACTGTAAACTTATGTAATGTGCTCCAGGTGGCTGCCAAATAACTGTTCTCTATGGAGAAACAGTGGTCCCTAGTGGCTAGTTTTACGTTATGTCTGCTGTTAATCAAAAGGCAGTGGAAAATTTATCCAACTTCTAGTGAGCTTATAAATAGCCCTACCTCAGTGCTGAGAGAGGATAGATAGGGCGGTCACTTGAATACTTACTGAGGAAGGTGGAAGACCTCCTGGTAGTGTGTGCTTTCACACTGTATGATTCATGCTAGGCTGAAGAAAAGCCTCAGAAACTGCTGAAGCTAAGCAGTTGTCCGACTTAATTTTGCTTTCTGTATATTTTACTTGATTAAAAATAAAATGATAAACGCAACCATGCGTTTTTTATGCACTTGACTTGTGGTCTGCCTGAAATTGTGTTATCCTAAACCCACGACTGTGACATGCACTTTACAATTGACTGCCCTGCCCGCCATTAACCAAGGTATGGACTCCACCCATATGCAGCTATGCCTCCCCCCCCACTGCCCCATCTGATCCCTTTTAGTATGGAATCCCCCATCACCAGTAACCCCGGTCCTCCTTCCTTATCCCTGCCCCCACCCTATTACCTGTATACCTATCCCCGAGTCCGCCACCTTGTAGCTCCCTTCCCTCCCCAATTGACCTGTCCCTCCCCTCTCACCACATTCTCTCTTTCATCCTTCCCTTCCACCCTTGCCCCATCCTCTGCTCTGCCCTTGTCATCCCCTCTATCCACCCTGCTCATCTTCCATTTCTCTGCTCCCTTCTACCACCCCTCCAGCTGTGCCCCTCCTCCCTTACCCCTGCCACCCTTCTGTGACCATCTATTTCCCCTTGAACACCCCCCACCCTTTCCCTCTGCTGCCCCCTTCTAGATAATCTCCCCCTCCTCCTCCCCTAATGTTGCCAGCACTGCAAACCTATTGCCTGCCCCCTCGTCATGCTGTCTGTTGTCACCTCCCCTGACCTGAGCCTTCCTTCAGTGCCAGACCTCCTATTGACTTTGCCCCGCAGTTCCTCCCTCCCTTCCATGATCCGGTGTTCCTCCCCTGCAGTGTCCTCATGTTATTCCCCAGCCACTCCCCCCATCATCTCCACCACTCTACCAAGCCACAGCACCTCCTCATCGAGTCTTCCCAGCCTGTGACAGATCGGACCCCCCCATTCTCCACAATATGCTCATCCAGACTGCCGCCCCACATCCATTACACCCCACTATCCAACCCATGATACCAGTACCAAATACATGCATAGAACTATCTGTAAGATGCTGCCCTGGCCGGCCTGCCGGCGCAGTGGTTGGATTTCTGCTTGCGACACCAGCAACCCGGGTTTGGGAACAAGCTCGGGTCGCTGGAGGGCCAGCCGGGGGGAAACAACTTGAGCGTCCCACGACTGCTCGTTGTCTCCAGGGAGGGAAGGAGGGCTACGACCCGGTGTTGGGCAACTGCTGGTGGAGGCCAGGGGTAGGGCAACACGTTGGGTTCACTGCTGGGCGGTGCATGACAGACATTGGTCGGCTAATGCCTTGACGTTTGGACGTCACGTACCTAGGGGAAAAAACAGGAAATACCACTCGCTGTCCGCCAGATAACGGCTCTCTGTCCCGAATGCCTCCAGTGCCTTCCCGGGGCCTCCTTCTCTGCGGCAGCATCCCTGGGCCCTAAGTACAGAGTGTGCTGGGGTCATCCCCTATCCCCGGTGCCTTCCTCCTCCTCGGAGGGGACCCACCAGTAAAGGATACGCTCGGGATATCCCGAGGATTGGCTGCAATTCGGAGTTAGAGGAGGGCTGGGTTAGGACAGTGGGGCTAGTGGGGGACTTGTGGAGCCTGAAAGGAGCTGGGGCCAGTGAGTACGAGGAGGGCGGAAAAAAGAATATACACAAAAAAAAAAAAAGATGCTGCCCTGTCCAGTCCCTACTTAACAATTACAATACCAACTCCACTAGCAGTGAAGCATAACATCAAAAACACACTACTATCTATACATCAAAAAACACACTACTATCCCATGTATGCTTGAAGCTATCTACTGTCCTAGCACCCATCACTTCAGCTGACAGTCAGTTCCATGAGTCCACCACCACCTTTTCAATGAAGAAATGTTTCTTCACATTCCTCCTAAACTCCCCCCAGCTTCACTGCATGCACCCTAGTCCTGAAGCTTGTCCTTATTCGGAAGAGGCTTCCCCTGTTGCACCCTGTTCACCCCTGTGAGGTACTAGTAGGTCTCGATCATGTTGCCTCTCACTTGCTGCTCCTCCAGGGTGTACATGTTGAGATCTCTCAGTCTTTCGTTATAAGGCTTCCCTTGCAGATCCCCTCAGTCTCTCTTGGTAGGGCTTCCCTTGCAAAACTTTTTTATCACACACCTGAGGTGTGTGATACCACATAAACCATGAAACTGAAGGTTGAGTGTTTGCCAAGGTGTCACACACACAGGGTGTGCAGAAAAAGTTTTCACTGCTGTCCATTTTTTAATTTTTTATAAGTACTGGTTAAGAGAACCATGGCCGGGAGCTGACCAAAAATAGAAGTCGATCTTGTCTCAGCTCTTGGCTGCAGCTGTTGTCTTATGCTCAATGCAGTGTGTGAGAGCAAGGCAATTCTCTGTCACACAAACTCGAGTGTAACACACTGTGTGTAAAGCAGACATTTAGGTGCTGGTTCATGTTGTTAATAGCCCCTAACCAGTAATTACATGGTTGTTAGAGTGTTCAATTTAAATGGTATGAAATTATTGCTATTATATTGACAGAACAGAAAGAGGATTTGTTCTAATAAATATTGTTGTTAACAGGAAACGAATGAAAAGATATGGAAAAGACCTTCATTCCATTGAGGTTTGTTCTCTTTGATACACTGAATTCCAAATGATAGAGGTATGTAATTGCTTTCTGAATGACCCCAAAGTTTTTACCTCTACAGCCTTGTCTGGCAAACTCTGCCAAACATTTATTATGTGTGGAGTGAAAAAGGGCCTCCTGTTATTCATTCAGAATTTGCATTTCCCTAATTAGGCAATTTTACATGAAAAAAAGATGCCATCAGTCAATCGGAATGTGAAACCGTTCTAAGGTTATTACCCCAAAACTTGAAGTGAAGGCTTATAAATTTACAGTATGCAAATTCCAGCATTGTGGTGGGCTACTTTAGGTATACAGAGTTTTTCAGCATTCCACTCCACAGCAAATCAGCCAAATTCCCATTCGTATTCCCAGCATTTCTAGCATTCATACTGAACGCTGCAATCTTAAACGGACACCGTCAGCATTCTGGCAGATATCCAGTGTGCCTTTAATAGTTGTGCCTGATTACAAAGCTGGAGTTACTATCTGCTGCCATGCTACTTGCAAGGCATAACTAGTAAAAGAAATTATAGATACATGAATGACTCAACTTTGCTGCCACTGCCACTCCCACGTGTCCATGAGACTGTTATGCCACTGATCTGAGCAAAAACTCATACATCAAGGAGAAGGGCAATTTTGGGGGCATGTCATAGTAAGTGTGGCAAGGTGTCATAGTATATGCTGCACTGAGCTTGGCAATACCAGCAGTTTCTGAAAACAAGTGTTATATCCTATTAAAATCATTGTTTAAAAGTGAAGCTGTGATTCTGGACATGTGCACCAATGCTGATGCACATGTCCAGAGTTACAGCTTCACTTTTAAACAATGTTTTTAATAGGATATAACACTTGTTTTGAGAAACTACTGGTACTGACAAGCTTAGTGCAGAATATATACTATGCCACCATATGCTTATATGACATGCCCCCTGAATCGCCCCTCTCCTTCACGGATGAGTTTTTGCATTGGTAAGTGGCATAACAGTCTCATGGATGAGTGGGGGTAATGGTGGCGATAAGGTTGGGTCATTCATATTTGTTTCTTTACAAAAATAGTTTCATTTACTAGTGATGCTTTGCAAATAGAATGGCAGCAGTTAGTGACTCCAGCTTTGTGAGGAGGAACAGCTACTAAAGGGACATTGAATATCTGTCAGAAAAAACTAAGCGTGTCCCTTTAAGGACAATATATAAGCATGCAGGCTAGAACGTAATTAGCTAAAACGTTACTAAAAGTATAAAGGTATGTATGATGTATGTTAGTGCTAATTACAGACAGTTACAGGACCAGACATTTTAATATTAAAAATGAATGAAACATACCGCTCTTCTGGAGTTTCAACGTGAAATGTTCTTTCAATTACCGTGGTCCACTGGAGACACCGGATGATGAATGTGTTTGGTTTTGGTCGTTCTGTCTTCATCAGCTGGCATTCTACCCCCATTGAAGGAGAGAAAGACATGGGGCATAAGTGGTTTTAAATAATCATTTGTCTTTATTGTTAGCTAACTAACTAAAGACGTGATTAATCAATTACAAATAATTTCCCCTCAACACCCCTTAATGAACATGTTACAGATCCACCTATGGGTGACAGTTACAAATTTTGCACATGGCCCAGTTAACCAACTTCAGCTCAGTTTTCAAGCTTTTGTGCTTAAATGACATCAAAATGGACAAAAGTTTTGAGACAGATTTTTCTCTACACTAAAAAGATCATTGTTTTAAATTTTAACAAGAAATACTATCACAGTATTAGGCAAATATATGTTCATTCTTTCTGACCAAAGCAGCTCCTGAAATGCAGACTGCACAGCACTAATTTACATGTATATAATACAGCTGTGTATATCTCCACTACTGATTATTTATAGCCACGGTGTTGCCAACAGGGTCCTCAAGTGCAGAACATTCCTGTGTTTTCAAAGCATGCCATTACACTTTTTTAGATCATTCACACTTACACTGTGTTTCTGTAAATCTTGGATAAGATCACAGGCATACAGTGATTTAAAAATGTCCACTGTTTCTCCAAAATCCCAGCTAACAGTTCGATTCCAAATACTGCTTTGCAAGGACATCCTGGGATCACAAAATAAATGTTCATACATGTGAGATAATTTTTTAGTTTTGTATAGTTATGTATAATTTCTTAAAAAAATAAAGTGAATGATTTACACCTGTATAAAATACAGTACTTTGCAGGCTCCACTACAGTTGCAAGCCCTCTACTGTAGTTAACAAGATTTATTAACTACAACCTAGGCACACATAACTTTACCTTTTTTCTTTTTTGCAGAGGCCTGTCATGCTGACTACGTGACTCCTACAAAGATTTGTACTTCACCATTAAACAGCCAGGTAAGTGTTTGTTTTAAAAACAATTGTTTTTTTTTTTTTTTTATAATTCTTGATTCTAAACTTAATATATAACCATTTTATGACAAACCCACAGTTTAATAAATAAACTCTTCTATAACCTCACAGCTCTGTTCACTGTTCAGTCGTACACCCCTCCCCCCCAAACAAAACTGCAGCTGTCACTTTGCCACATGTACCCGACTCCTTCGGTTGTGTTCAACTGTCCCAGCAGCTGCCAGGTCCCAAACAGCGTCATCAGTGTGGTGGTGTCTGCCAGAATCGGGTTTGTTATTTTGTGGCACCGGGTGATTAATTCGAGACAGTTGCCAGTACAGATAAGGAAAAATGGCTACACCAAACACAGTCAGTAATCACCAGCATTAAGAAGCAGCTGAATCAGGGGTACACTAACTAGGCCCCCCCCCCCCCAGTGGACTGAGTAACCAGGTGCAAAATAGGGGAGAGCACAACGCCACTTTGACCCTGCAGTCACTGCTTATGCAACATATTCAAAATACTGGTTTACATATTAGCTGCACCACTCCAGTGTGCCTCCCCTGCTGCAGCATTGTAGCCAATACTGTTCCTGTATTAATGTCACATGTTCTTCCCTTGTGCTCTCCCTCTAAATCTTCTGATTTGTTCCCCAAGCTCATGCTGCCCTGCACTGACAGCTTTTGCAACATGGCTCTGAAGATAGGAGGCAAATGGAGAGTCGAGATTGGTGCAAACGCATCATCTAATGGAAAACGAGCCGTGATTAAGCCACCAGTAGAGCCCGCTTGTGTAGTACCTAAAGTGTCCAGAGCGCCAATGCACGATTAGAGCCCGCTTGTGTAGTACCTAGACTGTTCATGAGCCCCAGGGTGCAGCACTGCGTCGACAACGGACAGGGCAGAGATGCAAAAGTGCTCTATTGGAGCCCACTGGCGCCCTTCCATAAGTAGCCGCATGGTGCAGCACTGGGGCGACAATCAGGACGTCACAGAGGCGACAGGCATCTGGATCGCACAAAACCAAAAGTAGAACAGAAAGAAGTACTACTTGCAGTAATGTGTGTTTGTCCATGACAGTGTCTTTGTCTCTACATCACAGTCCTCAACCAACACAATAAGCTGAACAGAACAACAGACTCAGATAGTGAAGTACGGAATCAGTACACAAATAGAAAGAGGAGACGACCCACCGCCAAAGAAAGACAAGAAATAAAATCATCCCTTTTCTGCTTAGCTGTATGTCTCGATCTGACGTACAAGTGTGGCGTAAGTGCCAGAGATACCCACGCAACAGAGTCACACCTAACGATATGCATAGTTTCTAGGCTCACTGTATCCAACCAAACAAATCACCCACAGTGCACTGCGGGTATACAGCATCGGGATCTCACGAAGAAGCAGTAAGCATGAAAACCGTCGGAAGGAATCACTTATTTGTAGCATGGTTGTCCTCTCACAGGTAGTACTACTGTCGGCATCACAACTCTAAAATAGCGGACACTATGTAAATAAATGTTTCCCAGGAGCGGTTTCACATCCTCTCACTGTGCTGTAGCGAAAGAAGCGGTGGAAACTGTAGCATGCAGCAGTACTAGTGTCACAGAACGGTCGTCTCCTCTGAACTGAAATAGTAGCTGCACAATATTCCACTCACACTTGCCATGTTACAAGCGCATTAATCACCTCCAGAGTCGGGCTCTACCAGGGATTAATGCCTGCTGGGTGGTTGGAAGCACTCGGCCTTCGGCTCGTGCACCAAACCCCCCCCCCACCTAAGCAGGGCATTAATCCACCAGTAGAGCCCTCCTCTGTCGGTGATTAATGCTTACTTAATCTCCTCCTCTCTGGTACACATATACTAAATGCATCTTTAATGTATTTTTTCCCTTATGTAGTTAAAAGTGTATTTTAACGAATGAACAATGCCCCAACAATATGTAAAATAAGGACAAAAAATAAGCTATCTTGGGGTTCTGGTGGCAAATGCAAGCTACTATGACTCTGGCTTCATGGTTTATAAATGTTACCAGAACCTCCTGATAGCTTTACACCCCTATAATGTACAGCTGGGTATAGTTCATTCTTTCTATTATTTATAAGACTGTGATATTATGAGTACTGTATAAACAGAAATTGTTGCTGTTAAGGCAGGTAGATGGGTGGGAGGGAGGAGGTAGTCAACTGCAGGAGATGGGGCATGGCCAATTCTCAGAAGGTGTTCTGGGATATGGGGTGTGTGACAGGAGTGTAAGAGATCTGAGGTCCTCACAGTGGAGGATGTTCACCTCAGAGCTGAAGTTACGCGACAGAGGAGAAACCAGGCATACTGGACTTAGGGAGCTACTTTTACACCACTGCAGAGCCCCCCACCCCAACTAAAATAGTCCATCCACCCACGGGGAAGGACCGTGGTGGGAAGAGAGGAGGAGGAGAAGAGGGTTGATTCAGGAATGACAGTTCCTGGACTGCACATTCAGATCTGCTTCACCAGTCAGGTGGTGGAGGCAAGTGACAACAGCCCAGACTGTGAGAGTGCAGTCGGTACTCCCAGGAATAAAGCTCCATCCAGGAGTGATGAGCCAGCGGAAGGGCAAGAATACTAAATTCACTTTTTTGTTTGGTCTTCCTAGACAGGAGGAGGAAATTTATGGGCGATGCATGGCACAAGTTTGAAATGGGAGGAATTACTTTTTTTTTTCCCCGTAAGTATTTTAGGTACTTTTTCTGTTTTTCTCCCCAACATACCTCTCAACTGTCACACATTACGAGGTATGTCACTTCATTTTAACCCTCAGAAATCCTTTGTCCCACATCGAGGTAGGGAGATTTTACATTTGTCACAAAGGTTTTAAAGCAGAAATTTGTAATTGTCTATTGTGCTCAGTTATCAGCAAACATTATGAACAGTAGTGCACTGATAGCCATAGTGTTCCGAGCTTGCAATGCTGTGTTTGACAGTATGTCACACATTTTGCTCATTTGTCACACATCTTGTCACACATTTTGGTGAAGAAAGGTTGAGAGGTATGCTCCCCAATCCCAACCTCCTACCGATTTATTTATTGAAATGTTTCACCAGGGAGGCACACTGAACAACAAGGATTGTTCGTCTCAGTGCATTGAGGGTGGGGGGTGTACAACTGGATGAAGAATTAGACATACAGTTTAACATTTAACATATCTGAGAAATTAAACACGCAATTACTTTTTAACAAAACATACAGCTAAAAAATATAATCATACAGTCACATTTGTGACATAACATACCATTAAATATATCATACCAGTGGAATATGAATTTAATTACAAGTGGTATATCTGAGGAACATAGTACAGAAATTTAATGTAGCCTTGGAACCAACTCCTTGCAGAAATGGATCACGGTTAAGAGGCAAATTATTTAGCAATTATTGAATGAATGGGGTCCAGTGGGGGGGCATCAAGGAGGGTAGAGGGGTATACGGGGGAAACCAGCTGGGGGAAGGAGAGGATAAAGATGGGGGGAACATTACCAGAGAAAAGTGAGCAATAAATAAATAAATCAGTGGTGAAGGGCAAGTTAACACAGTGCTAGTGCAATCTGGGAGCACCTCAGACAGAACAAAAAGTGCAAATTATTAGCTCAAGTGAACCAATTCATTTGATGAAGTGCAGGGAGGTAGAGAGGGGGGCAGGAGAGAGGTGGGGTTAAGGAATAGGGAAGGGAAGGACGAGTCATACCCGGAACTGGCCCTTTCAGAGTGCAGAGATCGCTGCCAGTGGCGGAATGAGGTAAAGACTTAGAATGAGGGGCAGGAGTAGGCAAGGACAAGTTGGGTAGAGATAATAGAGGGGATGGTAAAGGGAAAGAGGAGGGGTGAGGGAAACTTGCCTAAGAGTAGGCCTTTTCAGGATGATGAGAACCCTGCCAGAGAGCACAGTCAGGTGAGGACGAGTTAGGTAGAGGATGGAGGGGGAAGGGGGAGGGAGGGAAGGAAGAGTCATTTCCAAGTCCTTGGACGCGCACACGCATGTGGAGGCAGGGTTTTAAATAATTGATTAGCAGTTTTTTTCTTGGGACAATGCTAACTGTACAGAAAGTATTTAGATAGGTTTTCTAGAAGTGTTATGTTTGTTAAACACAGTGAGGCAAGTGCTATGCATTTTCACAATGTTTTAGCACTTTTATGAGCAAAACGCTAATCAATTTTTGGAGTTGAATAAATCCCTGGGAGGCATGTGCACGCTGCATCGCAAGGTGCCCTCCCTTCACGTCACCCCCGCTGCCTATGCTAACCACCGGACCTCCACCCAGTGGCAGTGGGGGGGGGTGGCGAGCACCCCCAGGAGAGGAGAGGAGAGCTACCTTCCAGCTGCTCAATCCTTCTCCGATCCTCCCCCCCCATGCCTGCATCCTAATGACCAGAGTCCGTTCCCAAATGCGGGTCGACAGTGCAGTGTGAGGTAAGGCGTCCAGCGCCTCAGCCCTCAGCGCCATCGGGCCAGCTGAAATGGGAGGAATTAATAAGAGAACAGGCACTAAAGGGACTGGGAATCTTAAAAATCACTTAATCAATAAATCATCAGGAGCGGACAGGATCCATCTAGAGTGTTAAAAGAAACAAGGCAGGTGCTGACAGACCCACTAGCAATCCTCTATGGGGAATCAACAGTAAAAGGTGTAGTGGCTGCAGACTGAGGGGTTGCTAGTATATAGAAACACAGAATGATCAGGAGAAAAGGACTGCTGGACCCATCCAGTCTATCCTATTTTTCCTGCCTATTTCTACACCCTGGACCCTATCTGGTCACTGGTGTCCCTCCCTCCTCCCTTTCCTTTACTTATTATGCCCATGTGCCTATCCCATGCATGCTTGAAGCTCCCCACTGTTTTTGTCCACACCATCTCTTCTGGCAGGCTGTTCCAAGGGTCCACCACCCTTTCTGTGAAGAAATATTTCCTCACATCCCTCTTGAATGTCCCCCTTTCAAGCTTCAAAACATAGCCCCCCCCCCCCGTGTTCTGGAGTTACTCCTACTCTAAAAGAGACTTCCCTCCTGCACCTTGTTCACCCCCATGAGGTACTTATAAGTTTCAATCATGAGCCCTCTTACTCTCCTCTCCTCTCCCACAGGGAGTTGCATGTTGCGCTCACACAATGCCTTCTTGTTCAACTCTGCACCATTTTGGTAGCCCTCCCCTGGACTGCTTACACCCTGTCAATCTCCTTGCAGAGGGTGTGGCATCCAGAACTGGATATAGTACTCTCAGTGGTATCTCACTAGTGAGCAATGAAGTGGCAGCATCGCCTCGCTTCTGCCAGAATTCCCCCTCCCTCTTCAACCCTGCATCTGGTAAGCTTTACCTACTGCCTTGTTCCACTGCCCCCACCACCTTCAGATCAACAAATGCGATTACCTCAAGGTCCCCTCTTCCTTGGTGACTTAGGACCTGTCCACACTATGCCTCTGTAACGTTATAGAGTGCCCAAACTGTTACCACAATGGTTCGCGTTTACACCTGTAACGTTACAGAGGGCGTTATCGTAACCGTTGTTGAAACCACATAGGAAGTGGTTTCAACAACGGTTATGAAACCGGTCCCGCCTTGGTAACGTTACTGGCGGTAGTGTAGATGGGCTGTAACGGTCCCCTGCAGGGCCTGAAAAGCAGCGCGAGCTGCATTGTGTGATTGGGCGCCGCCGTAACAGTCACCCAGCTCCCGAAGTGTGGACTTGCGGTGCCGGTCCCGTAATGTACACCGCCGCGGTGTGGACGCACTGCACCGCTCCCCGGCCATAATGGATTGCATCCGTTACCAGGCCAGAGCGGTGTAGTGTGGACAGGGCCTTTAAGTACCTCTACATCTTATACATAGCACCATGGTTTTCCCACCCCAGGTGCATGACTTCGCACTTTTTGGCACTGAAACCCAGCTGCTTCACCATCGACAACTCCTCTAGTTTCCTCAGATCCCTTTGCATTCTCTCAGTCTCTTGTTGGCGTCCACCCTGTTGCAGTTATGTGTCATCCGCAAAGAAACACTTTTCCCTCCAGTTCCTCAGCAATGTCACTTATGAAGACATTGAAGAGGACAGGACCCAGTACCGACCCCTATGGTGCACCACTCGTCACCCTCCCATCTCCTGTGACAGAAGTTTACCACCACCCGCCTCCTATCCTTCAACCAGTTTGATACCCAGCTTACCACCTTCTCCCCAACCTCAGGGTTGCTAAGCTTCTTAATCAGCCTCCTGTGTGGTACAGTGTCAAAGGCCTTACCGAAATCCAGCTAGGCCACATTTATTTATTTGCTTTTGTTAACCAGGTAAGCACACTAGACAGCCAAGTGCCTATTTTCAGGTGCGACCCCACATCCACTACCCTACCTGATCCACCTCCTTAGTCAGCCAGTCAAAGAAATCTATGACCTTTGTTTGACATGCCCTCCACCTTTGAAACTGCTGCCAGCAGTCCTAACCCATTTGCCTCCAGGTATTCCATCAGTATCTCCTTTAGCAGAGTTTCTCTTATTTTCCCCACCAGTAATGTGAGACAAACTGATCTGTAACTGCTAGCTTCCTCCTTGCTGGCATTCTTGTGCAGAGGGACCACACTGACCCTCCTCCATTCCTCTGGAATAACCAGTCTCCAATAAGGTGCTGAATTGTGTTACCAGAGGGGAGGCTATCATTGTGCTCAGTTCTTTTAGTACCCTTGGGTGGATTCTGTCTGGCCCCATCGCATTGTTTCCCTTTAGGGCTTCCAATCCCCGCAGACTCTCTCCTAAGAAAATCGATGTGTGTCTATACTCCCCCCAGTGCCTGCTGATGCATGTCGGTCTGTTCCCCGCCCCCTCCACTGTGAAGACTAAGCAGAATTACTCATTTAAAATTTTAGTTTTCTTGATCTTCCGCTGTAGTCCTTCACCTGCTCTCCTGAGCCTCACTATCCCACTTCTTGCCTTCCTCTTTCACTCACGTACCTGAAGAAAGTCTTATCCCCTTTTATTGACATTATTGGTGATTCTCTCCTCTGTTTGTGCCTTAGATGCCCTCACTCACCTTCCTGTCTCCCTTTATTTAACTAGGTATACCTCTGTCTCCGCCATCTGGGTCCTTCTTGTATTTACTACAAGCTGCTTTTTTCTCTCTTTTACTGCATTAGCCACCTGCTTTTAGAACAATAGTGGCTTCTTTCTCCTCTTACCCTTGCTTATTTCCTTCAAACAGCTTGCTGATGCCTTAGTTATTCTCTCCTTTATCCTTTTCCATTGTGCCTCCACCCCCCACCGCACCTCTTTCAAGGTTATTTACTAAGGAAGTCTTCCATTTCCTTAAAATCTGCCCTCCAGAAGTCCAGGATCCTCCTTTCTAGTGCATTTATTCTCCTGCCAAATCTGTATGCCAAACCACACTGTATGATGATCGTTGGTACTGGTACCCAGGGGGCTATCCACTATGATGTCTGCAATGCTGTCCCGGTTTGTAGGCACCAGGTCCAACACTGCCCCGTCCCTTGTGGGTTCTGTAACCAGCTACCTTAGAAATGCCCCCATAGGGAATTGAGGAGGACCCTGCTTCTTGATGTAGCTGTGAACAGAATGCTCCAGTTTAGCTTGCTGCTAATTCTCCTTTGGAACTGCGTGTGTGGAACACTGAGGATCTGTGCTTAGAAATACTTTATTGCGTTCTTCTGGTGAGAGGGTTAGGTTTCAGTTATTGCGTTCCTCTGGTGAGAGGGTTAGGTTTCAGGCCGTTGCCACGGAAACCAAGCCACACTTCCTGACTCAAGGGATCTGTGGGACTGTGGAGTCTTACTGTGCTCCATTAACAAAGGGCCACGCCAAACCTTTGCGCTTGTGACTTAAATGCTAGGGTAGCAGGAGCAAGGGTGTAGCTCCTCATTTTAGAAGACCACCACATGAGGTGGCATTAATTTATTTATTTTAAACAGTCACAGTTCACTTTTGGAGAAACTCTAGCACGAGAGGACAGGAAGTGACCCAGAGAGACTTCCTGCCCACCCAGTTCTTAATGCTCTAAGCGAGCAGGGCGAGCATTGAGCGAGGCGCTGCAGTGATGTGCATGTCAGCTGTGTCCGCTGGGAAACTGGGTATCGGTAGCACTGAGCACTCAATACATCTGAGTACGTATATATCTAACTCTACATCTAACAACATGGATGACAAATACACCAAATGTATAGAATGCCAAATGTACTGTTTGGGCATGTTAGGGGCTAACTTCATTTGTGATAAATGTCCTCTTATTAAAAACATGCAGGAGGAAATAGCAAGGTTATTAAATGATACACATACGTCTGAAGACAATGAAACACTAAAGGACTTTATAGACCAGTTGGTTGAACAACTTGAAATCCCCTAAATTATTCCATCCTCTTGTGATGTTACCCTTCCTCCCACTGACACTGAACACACACCAGCCATCACTGATAACGATGGTTGGGCCTTTGTATCCAAACATCTGAGGAAAAAAGAGAGCTGGCCAGGTTTTAAATAGTGCACCCATATCACTTCATAATAGATATGAACACCTGACAGACCGAGTCCTCTTCAGACCCAAAACCTGTCCATTGTCCTACAAAACATCACGAAACATAAATACTAAACCAAATGCTTCCAGCTATATCCCTACCCCAAGGTCACACCTGAGTAGTTCTACTACAGATACTAGTACTGCACAGATTGACACTGCATCCGTACAGACCAACTCATTACTCGATGACCCTATCTTAAACCCTCATACTCCCCTTCAGCCCCTGAATCCATCTCATTCATCATCAAACTCTCCCTCTAACACCTTTAATCCCCCTACGCAGGTGTTTGTATTAGGTGACTCTATAATTAAACACATCGATACAGCCATATGCAACCCAGATAAATCAAACCATACGTGTTCAAGTTTCAGAGGCGCGAAAGTAGCAGACATCACCAACATGATACCTAACATTCTAAAACAAGCAGGAGATAACCCACTTGTCATAATCCATGCTGGCACAAATGACATTAACCGTACTGACCTAGTACACCTCCAGCAGGATTATGTAGCCCTAAACAACTTATTAATGGAAGCTGAATGTTCAATATGTTTTTCTGAAATAGTACCAGTACCCAGAGTCACAAATACAATCACTCAGAAAATTAAATCCACAAATGAATAGCTCAGGAAATGGTGCCTTAAACAAGGCATACCATGCATAACATTGGGAGAACTTTCATAATACTAACTCCTTATTTTGTTGGGATGGCCTGCACCTCAGTCGCAGGGGTAGATCACTGCTGGGTAAAAGTATCATTACCACCATAAACCAGTGTTTAAACTGAAAACAAGGGGAGAATGGGAAGGTACCCAAGTCTCTGAATCATGATCAATCAACTCTACCTAATAAAACGTAAATGTCTTACTTTGAATGCAAGATCACTTAAGCTGCTCAAATTGGGGGAGCTTGAAGTCAAATGTAGGACTATGGATTTGAGAGTCATAACAGTCACTGAAACCTGGTGGGACTCTGCATCCACCTGGTCCAGGAATATCCCTAATTATAAACTATACTACAAAAACTGGCTTAACAAACAATGTGGAGGAGTATGTATTTATGTCAGAAATAACATTCCCTCTTACAAACTTCATCTCCCCTCTACTACTGAAAACCTCTGGGTTAATATTCAGCTCAAAAACCAAGCGCATATTGCTGTGGGAAATTGCTACAGATCCCCATCAGCCAACACGGAATACACATCTAATCTCTTAGCAGAAATTCCCAAACTGTCTGATAAGGGAGATGTGATTATCTTGGGAGATTTCAACATACCACAGATTGACTGGAATGTCCCCTTAGGGCACATCAATATGGAGAAATTGCTAGTAGCAACCATAACAGAAGTAGGGCTTGACCAACTTGTATTAGAACCAACAAGGGGTCAAAACATCTTAGACCTTCTCCTCACTAATGTAGAACATAAAGTTAACAATCTACAAACCAGGGACCCCCTTGGGAATAGTGATCATCTCTCCACTTTATTTGAGATTCCCTACAACCCAATTGCGAAAAACTATAGTAAAGCTGATTTTCTAGCTATAAATAAAGAAATTGCAAACATTAAGTGGGAAACATTACTCTTCAAATTATCCACTGAGGAGGCCTGGAATTCATTTAAACACATAATTAGTAACATAGAAACTCAGCATATGCTGATAAAAAAAGTCTATAACAACAAAGGGAAGATTCCATTATGGTTTAATAAAACTATCTGATCTCAGATCAGACTTAAAACAAAACTCTTCAAAAAACAAAGTCAGTTCACAACCTGAAAAAAACATTTTCCATGCTAAATACAGAGAAGTAGTAAAATCACTCAAAAGCATTATTAAAATGGCTAAAGCCAAATTGGAATTCAAACTAGCTCACACTAAGGACCGTCATAAATCACTTTTCTCATACTTAAATAATAAAAAGGGCAATTCAAGGGAAATAGGACCAATATTCAATAATGGAGTTAAAGCTGAAACTGATGAAGACACCGCAAATCAAACTCATTTGCACCAGGTGGCCATTTTGGGTCCATTCCAGCAATAGATGGTTCTGACACCATATGGCGTCTATGGGAACAAATGAGTTTAATAAATATTTTTGCTCAGTCTTTTCTTCACCAGATCCACACATCCAAGCACCATCTTATTTTTCATCACATCAGACCACTCAGGAAATCACCATCTCTGACATCATGCAAGTATTTAATAAACTGAAAGCAACCACAAGTCCGGGACCTGATAATATTCATCCTAAATTTTTAAAGGCAACTACCCAAACTATTTCCCTCCCTCTGTCAATCTTCAATAAATCCTTACAGAAAGGTCTAATACCAGATGACTGGCGTACCGCCATTGTCACTCCCATATCTAAGAAAGGTAACCAGGGAAATGTTGAAAACTATCGCCCCATTAGTTTAACACCTGTTGTCGGGAAACGTATGGAAAGGATTATCAAAACTAGAGGAAGAAGTCAAGATCCGAAACATCACAGACATAACACAACACGGTTTTACACCAGGTCACTCGTGCACCACTAATCTCATAGCTTTCTATAATATCATTAGCACACACCTTGACAATAGGGTTCCAGCAGATGTAATTCAACTGGATTTTAGCCGGGCATTTGATAAGGTCCCTCACACTAAACTCTTACAGAAATTGCAGACACTGGGCATTTCAGCTTATCTAGTGTATTGGATAACTGACTGGCTTACATGTAGGACTCAAAGTCAGAATGAATAACATCCTTTCTGATTGGGGTTTGGTCATGAGTGGGATTCCCCAGGGATCAGTGCTGGGCCCCACACTGTTTAACATATTTATTAGTGATATGCAAGTTGGACCAAATAACTATTTATCAAAATTTGCTGATGACACAAAATTGGGAGGCAGAGTCAACAATCCCACCAACCAGGCATCGTTCATCTCGGACCCTGGAAACATACAACTCTGGGCAAGTGAAAATAAGATGTTCTTTAATTATAACAAATATGTCGTTCTCCATTTTGGAAAAAGTCCAAAGCATAACTATTATCTGAATAATATAAAACTTAAAACGTCTACATGCGAAAAAGATCTGGGGATACTTACATCTAACAAATTCACATCTAGGGAACGTTGCACTAAAATGGCTAAGATGGCCAACAGTCTCTTAAAACAAATCAGACGCACTTTCATTACTCATACGGAACAATGTATTATCCCCTATATAGGACCTTCCTAAGACCATTTATCGATTATGGGTCCCCTTTCTGGAACCCCTATCTTAAAGGTGACACACACTGTTTGGAACAAATACAGAGAACAGCTGCCAGAATAATACCAAGACTTGCACATTCTGACTACCCAACAAGATTAAAACTCACTGGTCTTTATTCATTAGAAACTAGGTGGAAAAGAGGCGACCTACTCATGACATACAAGTTACTTCAATCATCCACTATTATGAATCACTGAGGCCTCCCTTTTCAACCAGACGGATAGTCCCTAGACTGCATAACAAGCAATTAAAGGTTTCATCCTTTAAAACCAACAAAAGGGGAAACTATTTTTCCATAAGAGCACCAAGGCTATGGAACACCTTGCCATAGCAGCTGGTGAATGCATGTGCCTAAACTCTTTCAAAAATGGTTTAGACGTCTGGATCAGGGAGACCTTACATTAGTTCTAAAACAAAATCACACATAGTGTGAGGGACATTCTCGATGTGCCCCAGCCTTCTTTTGTCCCTTCAAGTAAGTAATACATCCGACAGATTAAAGTCCCCCATAATCACTGCCTCCCTTTTGCTTGCCATTCTGACAATGGTCTCCCCCAAAACCCTAAATTCTACCCGTGTTGGTGATCTGTACACCACCCTCATGCAGATAAGGCCCCATATCCAGTCTCCAAGTCAACCCAAAGAACCTCCAGTCCTTCCTTATCCCAGTTGTATCCTTGCATCTCTGTGGCATTTATACCTTTCCTCATATATAAAATAACTCTCCTTTCCTCCCTGCCCTATCCTTCCAGAACATGGTGTAACCCAGAATGGCCATATCCCAGCTGTGGTTGTTGGTCCACTTCATGGGACTCCACTACACAAATGGTGTGATATGGCAAATCTGGTTAACCATAGGCCAGTAAGCTTGACATCAGTAGTGGAAAAACACTTGGAGACATTTATCAAGGAGGAGATAGTTTCATTATTGGAGGAAAACAACTCAGTGGATCGGAACCAGCATGGATTCACCACGTAAATGTCGGATCACCTTAACAGACTTTTTAATGTAGTGACACAAATGACTGACAGGGGTCAGGCACTGGATGTGTTACTTCTATATTTCACCAAGGCATTTGACTTGGTACCGCCACATATGAAGCTAGTTATGAAGATAAGACAACTAGGACTAGGGGATGAAATAACTGGTAGGATCAAAAATTGGCTAACAGAATCCAGAGGGTGGTTCTAAATGGTAAATTCTCTGAAGCTAGGACAGTGACTAGTAAAGTACCACAGGGTTCTACTACTGTTTAAAAATACATACAGTGCATGGAGGAAGGGGCGGGAGACCTGGGGTGATGATAAAAAATAATCTAAAAAATCAGGGTGGGACAAAACAGGTAGCCAGGTGACCAATGTCCAGTAAAACAGCTGGCTTTGCTAAAAGACTTTGAAAGTTACCAGCCAACTGGGTACCTGCCTATGAAGTGATTTTTGAGTCCTTAAAAATGATGGCCAGTAAAGAAAATGGCTTGCCTACCAGATATTGAAAGCTAATGGTCAAACTCACTATTGGATCACAAACTGATTTTTCCTGTAGTGCCTAAAACTATCGTCTCAGTGCAGTAAAGCACACAGGACGGCTAACAAGCTGCTGGGGTGCACAGGGAGAGCGATTACTCGTAAGGCCCCCTCTATAGTAGTGTGCAGTTCTGGGGTCTCTATCTAAGGATGGATTAGATGCAGTGCAGAGAAGGACAAATAAGATGAAGACTGTGCTGTGATCCTGGAAGGAAAACTCAGTGCTCCTCCACATAGGGAGACAAGAGGGAAGGTGTTGTGTGGTTCTAAGGAGGAGGTTCTCTAAGATTTATTGCAATTCAAGGATATTTCCTCCATAGAGCCACATGCAGTGCTGTCCATCAGGATTAAGTGCTCTGTGTCAGATTTCATAGTTTATTATGTGATAAATTAAGAGTAATTACTATTGGTTTATAGAGAGTTCCTGCAAGATATTCCAGCAAAAATGGAGATAATGAGTTTGATTCTGGCATACAAGAAGCAAAGACTGTATCATACTGTATAACCTGTATTATACTGTATAATTTCATTATCATACTGTGATATTTATCAATGCTATTTAATCCCGGGTCACCCCTGAGAAAGGGACCTCCGGGGCCCAGTGGGCTTACCCGGTCACCAAAATTTAATAAATAAATGAAATCTTGTAATTTAGTCTAGTAGCTGAGGAGGTTCAAGCTCTCAAGGTAGTCCCGACATCTTTAATTTGCCTTATTACTCCAATTAATATCGGCATCACCCAGGAGAACGATTTCTTTCATTTCTTGTTTGGACTGCTTAAACTCAGTCTATAAAGCAAGTCCATCCTCAGAGTAAACCGGGGGAATGTAGAAAGTAACTAATGAGAAGTACTTGGCTGGATGACTACTTGCTAGTGAAATCCTCAGCCACCACAACTTCCTGATGAATTCATACTTGCTGAGACAGTGGGAGGGTTTTTGAGGGGAATGGGAAAGCCTTATGAAAAAGGTTCAGTTGGGTACAGTAGGGAGGGGGGAAAGGCAAGTGACACCAAGGGGACAGATAGGGGTTCAGTCCATTAGACAGGCAAGGAAGGGCAGACAGGTTGGGATGATGTGCCTTTTTCTGCCGACATTTTCTATGTTTCTTTCTGTGGACAAGGCAAAATGTACGAGAAAAAAAAAAGTCTTAACACTTACTCACTGAAGGACAGAAGGGGAGACATGATAGAGATGTTCAAGATCACAAAAGTGTTAAATAGTATGGACACAGCAAGTTTATATAATCTGAGACACTGTAGGTCCTCTAGGGATCATGTGCTTAACCTGGAAGAGTGAAGGTTCAAAAGACATTGGAAAGTTCTATTTCACTCATACTTACATTCACATAAAACACATCCTTACATATAAAAATCCCCAAATTAGTAATGTAACAACACAAACTTGGGAGGGAAGATACCAGTAGTTATGGAGCCATGTGACCAGCACAAGGAGAAAGATCAAGCTGTTCTGTACAGCACACAGTCTTGAACCAATCAATCAACATTTGCAACAACATGCCAAACTACTGGGGTACAACATCTGCTTTGTCCATCTTTAAGTGATCAGGCCTTCAAGAATTGGCAAGCTTGTTGTTTTGTGGAACTAGGACAATGCTAGAAACACAGAGTTTGATGGCAGGGAGACCAAAGGTCCATCGAGTCTGCCCTTACTATATTACCTCACGCAACAGACCTACTTGTCCTGCTGGGCTGACCCCCCCCCCCACTATCCCACCCTCAAACCCTTGTTGCACCCCCTTGAGGATTATACGTCCCCTTGCCCTGTCCCAACTGTGTTTAAACCTGTTAAGGGTAGCTACCTCCACCACTTCCACTGGCAGTCTTTTCCACAATTCCACCTGTCTCGCAGTGAAGTTGAACTTACTAACATACTAACATACTATTTGCCAGCAGATTAGGCCTTATGGTCTATCAAGTCTGCTCAAACCTAGATCCTTAGTTGGGTGCCGAGACCCTCCCATCCCTTGTGCTCCAGAAACCCCTATCATCCATCCCCACCCCCCCGGGACAGGCCATCATCTGATACATCCACTTTCTGTGTCTGTCCCACCCTCTCTTAAAGCTCTCCACTGTGGATCTCTGAACCAGCTCACCAGGCAGAGCATTCCAAGGGTCCACCACCCTCTCAGTGAAAAACCTCCTCCTCTTTTCCCCCCTCACCCTTCCACCTTCCAACTTCAAACCATGCCCTCTAAAGATCCCCTCCATGTTTACCCTATTTATTCCCTTGAGGTACTTGAAGACCTCAATCATGTCCCCCCTGTCTCTCCTCTCCTCCAATGAAAACAGGCAGAGCTCCTCAAGTCTGTCCTCGTAAGTCAAATCCCCTAGCCCTCGTATCATCTTTGTTGCCCTCCTCTGTACCCTCTCCAGGAGCTGTATGTCCCTCTTCAAGTGTGGTCTCCAGTACTGTACACAGTACTCAAGGTGTGGTCTAACCAGTCCATTATACAGTGGCAGAATCACTTCCTTGCTCCTAGAGGTGATCCCCCTTGTGATGCATCCCAACATCCTGTTTGCCTTGCTAGCTGCTCTCCTGCACTGCTCAGTGTTATTCATACATGTATCCACCATGACCCCTAGGTCTTTTTCCCTGTTGAGGCTTCCAGCACCTCCCTCCCAGGGTGTACCGGTGTTTAGGTTTCCCGACCAAGATGCAACACCTTGCACTTGGTGATATTGAAATTTAATTTCCATGTGGGCCCAGCTTTCCAGGGTGTCAGGTCCCTTGCAGGGCCAACCTCCCCTCTTCTCCCTCAACTACTGCTCCCATCTTGGAGTCATCCGAAGAGACTCATTTCACACCCTATACCATCCCTGATGTCCGATATGTATGCATTAAACAGGATTGGACCCAGGACCGAGCCCTGTGGTATCCCACTACCAACCTCTGTAGGGTTCGAGAGCTCCCCACAGACCACTACTCTCTGAGTGCGTCCAGCTATCCAGTTTTCAATCCATCTGACCATCAAAGGGCCTACTCCTAACCCCATCAGTTTCTCCACCAGACCATTGTGGGGGACAGAGTCAAACGCCTGCTGAAGTCCAAGAATAATACATCCACAGGCTTACCTCTGTCCAGTTCTGATGTTACCCATTCATAGAACTCCACAAGGTTGGTTTGACATGATCTACCTGGCACAAACCCATGCTGCCGACTATCCAGACCTCCCACCTCCTCCAAGTAAACCCAGAATCGTTCCTTTAGTATACTCTCCATTAATTTTCCCACCACGAGGTTAAACTGATGGGTCTACAGTTTCCTGGTACTTTCTTGACCCCCTTGTGGTTGGTACCACATGTGCCTCTCGCCAATCCTAGGTACCTCCCTGTCTCAAGTGACCTGCTGAAAGCTCCGCCAGGGTGCAGCCAGTATGTCCGCCAATTCCATAGTACTCTCGGATGAATGCCATCCGCCCAGGAGATTTGTCTTTCTTTAGGGCCTTGAGGGCAAACCACACCCTTTGGTGGGGATGGCATCATCCGTCCCTCCACCTTACTGGTCTTTTATCCTTATCCAGATGTGACACCCTGGGGCACCTTTCCTCCCTTTTGCTCCATTTCTGTTGCTCCTGATCCCACTCCTGCCGCTTCTATCCCCTTTGTGCCTTGCTTTGTAGATATCCCATCCCCCTCCCTAGTGAACACAGAGGCAAAGTACTCGTTAAATACCTCTGCCTGGTCCCTCGCCTCTTCCACCCACCCTCCTTCTGATCTCAATCTGCTGAGATGGCCCTTAGTTTTTCCGCTCCCCAATGTACCGGAAGAACCCCTTTTCCCCTCCATGTATCCCCTGTGCCAGCCGCTGCTCTTTACTGGACTTTGCTCCCCTCACCATACGGGTGACTTTTCTAGATGCAAGCTGGTACATTTCCTTATCCCTATCCTCTTGTTGTTTTATATTTTGTAAGCCGCCTTCTTTTCTCTGACTGCTACCTGGACCTCACTGGACCACCAGCATGGTTTATGTGACCTTGCTCCCTTACGTTTCAACTTAGCGCAGATCCTGACTGCCTCATGAAGTCCCCTTTTTATGACCTCCCATCTCCTTTCCACACTTGTTGTTGAGGTAATCCCCTTCAAGTGATCCTTGAGAATATTTCCCATGCCCATAAAGTCTGCCCCCCTGAAGTCCACTGCCAGTGTCCTAGATCTCACCCCCACTCCCCCAATGCTTATTTGAAACCAGACAGTATTGTGGTCACTCCCAGTCAGGGGGTCCTGTACAACCATGTCCCTTACCAGATCCCCATCTGCCAGAACCACATCCAGGACATGCCCCTCCCTTGTGGGCTCCATCATATGCTGTGTTAAGAACACATCCTGGAAGCCATCCAGCAGCCTCTGCTCCTTGGCCACCTTAGAGGACATGGTTCCCCAGTTTGTACCTGGCATATTAAGGTCCCCCATCAACACCACTCCTTCCCCTTTTTGGACCACACTGGGCAATGATGTTGTCCAGCAAACCATCCTCTAGAACATCACTCATCCCGGGGGGCCTACATGCTACTCCCAGCTTGACCTTATCTCCTGCTGGGGATCGTAAGGTGACCCATAAGGCCTCCACGTTTCCTCTCTCCTTCTACCATAGCAATTTCTATGTCATCTCTAATGAACATAGCCACTCCACCCTCTCTGCCCTCCTTTCTATCCTTCCTAAGCATAGTGTACCCCGCACATTTAGGTCCCAGTCATGGTTTTTGTTGGCCCACGCTTCCGTGACTGCCGCCACATCCACCCCCTCGAACAGCATGGCCTGGAACCTGGCAACTTGTTTCCCAAGCTCCTGGCATTTACTAACACTAACCCCACCCTTATCCCTGATCCTTTTGTCGAACCCCACCCAGATTCCTTATACTTCATCCTCCCCTGCTCCTCCTGAAACCTCCACCTCCAGTCTGTTTCCCTCCCCTTGGCTTGAGGCTACTCCCTCATCTGGAGAGGAGGGCTTCTGTCAGCCCTCCCTATCCCTTCCCCCCTACAAGTTTAAACCCCACCTTTCTTGTATGTAGTCAGCCACCCCTGTTTAAGGACTTCCTTCCCTAATGGGGCAAGATGAAACCTGTCCTTGGCATATAGTCCCTTATCCTCCCAAACTCCATTCCAGTTCCCTAACACCCCAACCCATTCTCTTCACCCCACTTCCTGAGCCATTCATTAACCTCTGTGAGCTTCATTTTTTCTCCACTGAGGCCTTTGGTACTGGCAATATCTCCAAAAGGAAATGTTGCATCCATTATCCCGACAGACTCTGGCAAGTTCTTGGAACCTTGCTTGATTTCCATAATGCTATTTCCTCTAGATCATTAGTTCCCAAATGCACCAGGAAATCCGTTTCCTCCACAATCCCTAACCATTTTATACACCATGAACTTTGCTCTGTGCACTGTCAGCCCAGAGATACTCACTACCTTCACTTGGCTATGGCATCCATTCCCTGTCCCTCCCAATGGATACCCTTAATCATCGAGTCTCCCAGTAACAGAACCTTAACACCGCCATCATCCTTATGGTTACCCCACTATGCCCTCTCAGCCCCCTCCCCACTTTATTCATGATCGCAATTTCATGGGAGTCTTCCTGCCTTATTAGAGACCCCTTGTCACCCTCCCTTTCTGCCTCCCTTGCTATTTTGCCCACTTAACTCAAACCCCTCTGAATAGGTGTGTCCCTTAACCCTCTCTTATCTGAACCATTTATCCTGGCCCTGATGGTTTCCCTTCCCCGCACCTCATCCCCCTTGTAATAGTACCCCTGTCTCCAGAGGCTCTCTGTGGGTCCCCTTTAGCTAGGGCCCCATCCTTGTACTGACCTTCCTGCTGAAGGGGCTCCTCTCCACCTCCTTGTCTCCCAGTTCCTCTCCAATCATGCTCTCCTCCCTCATGTCTGGAATATGTTGCATCTCCCCATTTGCTTAACATATATGTTTCTTCTCCTCTGGGACTATGTCTATCCTTTCCATAGCTGTTCTGTGATGCCCTATGGGTATCTGACTCTCCCGCCTCTGTATAAGTTTCCTCATTTCCACCAACCCCTTCCTCCCTCTAGGATGCTTAGTATCTCAAATTTATTGTGACACTCTATGTCAGCCTCCATCAAGTAACCCGAGTTTCCTGACTGCATCTCTAAACTGACCTCTTCTTCCTCTCTTGCACTGTTCACCTTAGGAGCTCCTTCCCACAGTCTGCTGTTTTAGGCTTCCGCACAACAGCCCCTCCTGACTCTTCCCTCCAGTCTCCTTGAATTCAGAATTTTCACCCTGTACGCTTTCCTTAGCATCAACTTCCCTATCTAAGGGTCCTCTGTCCCTAATATCCCCCTTCTGCTTGCTGTAGCATAATGTCCTGTAATTTCAGAGCTGCCTGCCCAGCCTCCCTCAGCCCCACCCTTCTGCTGCCCATATCCACACCCCTTATCCTTGGACACCCCAGCTCCCACAGCTTACTCCTTAACCAATATACCTCACTCCTGATACAAGATAGCTATCTACAGAGTGGGCAGCCTCCCTCTCTCCAGGCCCAATTTAGAATTAATGCCATCCCACAGCCTGTGCAGCCTACAACCCTTCCGAAGATGCCTGTCATGGTGGAATATGGCCACCCTGATTATCCCCCTCTGTTTATAATAGCACACCCCCTTTTCTCAGTCCCTTTCCTGGAGTACAGTTTCTCTCTATACTGACTGTAGTTATTACAAACCCAATTTCAACCCCACCAACAAAGTTCCCTAAGTCTCACAAACACATACAGTCCAGTATGTGTTCAGTCCCACGAACAGTGTGTGTAAGCAGACTCCAGGTACCGTATGATGTCACAGGCCCACCAACTCCTGTTGCTTCAAATTTCAGTCCCAAACAGAAATACTCAGCCCTTCAATCCCAACCCCCCAGTGGCTTTTCAGTATACCAAACACCAGGCAAACAACACATTTAAATGACCTTCTAATTTTCCCTGCCAAACATCTATCCCCAAACCTACAATATCACAGCCCAAGTATCAGTTCAAATTCAAGGTAATAATTTTTAACACATAGAACTAATTTCACTAACAAACTATTCAAATATTTCAGTTTAAAACAAAATATAACTCCTGGCCTCATTTCTACCAACTTGTTGCTTAAGCTCCCAAGTGAACAATGAAAGCCACAGTAATTCCTGTTTAAAGACAAGTTAATTGCAGCTAATGCCCCTCCTCCAAACACCAGGCAAACAACACATTTAAATTACCTTCTAATTTTCCCTGCCAAACATCTATCCCCAAACCTACAATATCACAGCCCAAGTATCAGTTCAAATTCAAGGTAATAATTTTTAACACATAGAACTAATTTCACTAACAAACTATTCAAATATTTCAGTTTAAAACAAAATATAACTCCTGGCCTCATTTCTACCAACCTGGTGTTGCTTAAGCTCCCAAGTGAACAATGAAAGCCACAGTAATTCCTGTTTAAAGACAAGTTAATTGCAGCTAATGTCCCCTCCTCCAAACACCAGGCAAACAACACATTTAAATTACCTTCTAATTTTCCCTGCCAAACATCTATCCCCAAACCTACAATATCACAGCCCAAGTATCAGTTCAAATTCAAGGTAATAATTTTTAACACATAGAACTAATTTCACTAACAAACTATTCAAATATTTCAGTTTAAAACAAAATATAACTCCTGGCCTCTTTTCTACCAACCTGTTGCTTAAGCTCCCAAGTGAACAATGAAAGCCACAGTAATTCCTGTTTAAAGACAAGTTAATTGCAGCTAATGTCCCCTCCTCCAAACACCAGGCAAACAACACATTTAAATTACCTTCTAATTTTCCCTGCCAAACATCTATCCCCAAACCTACAATATCACAGCCCAAGTATCAGTTCAAATTCAAGGTAATAATTTTTAACACACAGAACTAATTTCACTACCAAACTATTCAAATATTTCAGTTTAAAACAAAATATAACTCCTGGCCTCTTTTCTACCAACCTGTTGCTTAAGCTCCCAAGTGAACAGTTCCTCCAGAACTTGCCCCAAATAATCTTCAGTTATACCCCTAGTGACTGCTTCCCTATCCCTTACAAATAGATCCTCACTGTTTACCTTGTTATATCCCTAATAAAGTGCCTTGTTTTCAGTGGTGACCCAAGAGCACTGGAGAGGTTAAGTGATTTGCTCAGAATCACACAGTATGCAACAGGAGGTTGTGTGAATCAAACCCAGGTCTGCTGGATGTACCAAGCTCATTCACAGCTTGTTACTCTAACCTCTAAATTAAACTGCCAGCCCCACGTCTTATTGCATTGACTTGTTTGTGTGAGGGAGTCACTGATTATCACCCCCAGATCCCTCTCTTTGTTGAAATGGCTGGTCTAACCTCTCCCATCCAGTATTTGTACTTGGGTTAGTCTACCTAAGTGCATTACTTTGCACTTCTTGGTACTGAACCTCAACTTGCAGACCTTGGACCATGTCTCCAGTTTCTCTTGGTCCTTCTGGAGCTTCCACACCCCTTCCTCATGATCTGCTCTGCTGCATAGCTTTGTGTGGTCAGCACAGAGACACAACTTTCCCTGGATACCTTTCTCAATGTTACTTATTAACATTTTAAATAGGACAGGTCCCAGGTCCGATCCCTGTGGCACTTCGCTCATGACCTCCCTGTCCCCAATTTAGCCCTGTTCACGATTACCCTCTGTTGCCTCCCCCTTACCCAATTTCCAACCCACTTATCTAAACCCCACTCAATTACCAAGTCATCCAACTTTTTCAGCAGCCTCCTGTGTGGTACTAAATCAAAGGCCTTGCTGAAGTCAAAATAGAGCAAATCTACTGCCTGCCCCTGTCAATCGTCTTGGTGATCCAATCGAAAAACAGTATCAGGTTGGTCTGGCAAGATCTCCCGGACACAAAGCCATGCTGCTTGTCATCCTGTAGTCTGATGTTCTCTAGATAATCCACCAAACATTCCTTCACTAGGGTCTCCATCAGCTTGCCTACAATGGAGGTATGGCTGACAAAACCTGTAGCTGTCTGGATCCTCCTCGTCTCCCCCTCCCACCACAGAGTGGTCCTATGCTGGTGGATCTTTAGTCCATTGGCACCACTCAAAAGTGCAGTGAGTTGCTAAATAAATGGATTAAGGGTACTGCCAGTTCTATGGTCAATTCCTGTAGCACTTGTGGGTGCATGCCACCCGAGTCTGGCACCTTGTCTACCCTGAGAGCTTCTAGTCCCTTTTTTTACCCTGTCCACTAAGACCTGTATACTGCCCACTTCCTGAACTCCCTTCTGGTGGTCTTGATACCATTCTCTAACAGAGGACCATATATACTGAGCAAAAATAATTGTTTAGCACATTTGCTGTCTGATAGTCATCTTTCACTACCCCCGGCTAACCCAACAATCCCCCCTGTAGTTTTCCCATTTTCCCTTATGTACCTAAACATTTATTTTTCCCCACCTTTTTCTGCCTCAGCAATCTGCAGCTCTGTGTCTATCTTTGCCCCTCTGACCTCCACCCTACCTCTCTGAGTTGTGATGATACTCTTGCCAGGCTTGCTCTCCCTTGTTCCTCTTGTACTTCAGAGAAGAGAAGGCTCTTCTTTTCATCCTCACAGCCTCTCACTCCGCCTTCGAGAACCAGATATTCCTTTTGTGCTTGTTCCTTTGGTGACCTTCTTTGCAAAAGCTTTGTTCGCTTCCAGGAATATCCCCTTAATCCTACTCCATTGTTCTTCCACCCCCTCTATCTGGTCTACGCCATCCGGTATTTCCTTAACTAGTTCCTGCGTCTTCCTAAAATCTGCCCAGTTGAGGTCTGGGACCACTGTCTTTGAGGGGGTCCTCTGTTGCACCCATAAGTTTGACTCACACAGTGTTGTGGTCACTGGACCCCCAATGGTTCCATTACACTCACCTCCCACCATCTCCAAATTGGTGTGTACAAAGTTGAGAATGGAGTTCCACCATATGGGATCAGTGACCAGATGTACCAGTCAACAGTCCTGAAGAGTATCTAGCAGTGCCTGACTCCTGGTTCTCCTAGCTGCCAGCATGTCCCAGTCTATTTCCAGCATGTTCACGCCCCCTACTAACAGCACATCCCCTTTTACTGCTCCTCTTCTGATTTCTTCCCCCACCTCTGTCTCCTCCCTCTTTCTGCCCTAGTGGTCTGTAGACCACCTCTAATCTAACCTTCTTACAAACAGTTGCTGTAAGCCATTGTCAGCTGCACCCAGATTGATTCCAATTCCCATTCCCCCTCCTTTTGTTACATTATGCTATGTTAACATTTGCACATCCTCTGAGGAACTTCGCAACTGAGTCTATTTACCCCACACTCACTTCTTCTGTTATCTACAGCTAAGAAACTCTGTCTTTATGACACACAGCTCCTTTCATATCACCAGCCTCTACTATAATTGACAAAATCCAGATCTAAAACTTGGTTGCTTTAAAGGTCAAATGGGAAAAAGATTTAGACTATCAATTCATAGATGAGGAATTGCTCAAATTTAATCCACAACACTTACTATTTTGCAAAAGTCATCAAAACTTCAACAGACACAATTCACGTCTCAACACTGTACTTATGATACACCATCCAAGTTAAATAAACTTAATCCATTCATCTTTAATATCTGTTCAGGATGTGCAAATGCCTCAGGCAGACTTATTAACTTTTTACATTCATGCCCTCAATTATCTAACGTCTCATCTAATGTTCTGCTAGCATTGTTGATGACCACAGGCCTCCAATTGGTCATTATTCATGCTTTAACCATACTGGGTTATATTCACTCAGATCACATACCCTTATCTAAGAACAAATTAATTATAATTGGCATTATATGAGCATACTAAGAGGTGGACGGAAAAATTCTTGTTGCTTTTGCAAACCGCCCTCCCAATTCTCAGTGGTTGTATCTGTTTATTTTCACCTCTCTTAAGTATACTGTATATCCAATCTCTTAAATGTTTCCTACCTTTCTGAGTTCCATATAACTTAGGAGCGAATTACATACAACTACACATACCCCTTTTGTCACAACCCATATTTCCTCCTGCCCTCAATGAACCATTCCCCTTATTATTGTCCCTGGTAGTATATTAATTTTGTCTCATATTTTGATCCAGGACTTTACATAATTCCATGTCATTTATGAAACCATACAGCACAATTAAGTCTCTCCTTATCTGCCTTTGCTCTAAGCTAAATGCTTTGAGTGTCAACACCATACACTCGATGAAATTTTATTTCATAGCATCGAGTGTATGGTGTTGACAGCGATGTGTGTGTTCTCTCGCATACTCACTGAATTGCACACTTGCTGAGGACCGTGTGCGTGTTTGCACAGGAGAAGGGTCCCGGGAAAAGGCACAGAACTGAGAAATTGCAACTGCTTGTTGCGATTTTAAGAAGAAAGTGGCTGGACTATTGAAAGACCAAAAACAGAGAACTTGCAACTGTTTACATTTGCTAAGGAGACAGCTTTCATTCAGCCTCTGCCAGGAAATGCTGTCTCAGTATTCGCTCCTTGGATACTCTTCAAAAAAAAGGACTGAATTGAGTAAAGGATACTGAGGAAAGAAATATAAAGCCCTGTAGTGCCCAAATGAATTTGAAAAGGAGCTGATTTTCACTTCATATGAAGCCCTTGACTAAGTAATAGGCTGGATGGTGCAGAAAAGCCGTCTGCTACAATTTCAGCCATTGGGAATGACATTAACAAACTCCTGGACGTCAGAACAACCCTGGAAATAGGAAGAAAGAGATGTTGTGTGGGTTAAAGAAAGGAAAAACATCTCTCTGTTCATTTAGTAATGTATTATGCCTGCTGGCCAGATGTTAAAATGCAATTTCCCTTATCTTTAAAATACTGCAGTTTCATGCAGTTTGAAAGCTCTTCTACTATAATAACTGTGGCTGTAAATGGGTGACGATAAGGAGCGCACCTTTCATCTCTCTGCCATTTACTAGTTTAACAGGCTTTTATAGTTTAGACATTATGGAATAAATATTGTTTTTGTACCTGGAGTCTTGCATTTTAGGTCATGCTTAAGAGCTGGCCGACACAGGAATGACAGTATATATATATACAGACAAGGCATGATGTCATTAGTTAAGGGGAGGAGTTACTAGTCCCAGAAGGAGACTATATAAATCCCCTGCTGACACTTTATGGCTAGAGAGAGTAAGTGGAGAAGTGTTCAGTAGGTTTCTGGACACTGAGCAAGAAGGAGCTTGTTGGAGAAAGCCATCACTGTTAAAGAGGGAAAGACAGAAATCGAAAGGAAGTGATTTTTCTGTTGTGGTGTGTTGGACTAACACCACTGAATATTTTTCTTTCTGTGAAGTAACAGTGCTTTATTTTTTTTATTTTATTATTTGAAGTTATTTTGGATGTTATTTCTGCAAATAAGAAATCAAATGATAATTGCATTAAGTTGCATTTTTTATGCCCTAAATATCTGTCATTGATCCCACGCTTCTACAACCTGCTTTCAAAGTTTCTCTTTATGCAATATAATATTTGTGCTTCTTTTTTGAAGCTGTTATACACTGTCCAAAGTCTGCTGTATTATAATACCCAAGTCGCCCCCTTCATTAAGCTTCCTTAATTTAACTCCTCCCCAAATATTAATGCACCATAAGTTTTTTCCCTTCTAAAGGCAACAATGTATACTTACCCTCATTAAACTTCGTGTACCACCTGTTGGCCAACCCTGATATTTTATCCACCTCTCTCTGGATACTTCTGGTACCTTCTCCACTGCCTTATACATTCAAGTTTGGTATAAGCTGCAAATGTGGATACCCAATTTTCTGCTCCTTCATTCAGCTCCCTAATGTAAATAGTAGACAGCAGTGGATCTAGCATCGCTTGTTACATCAGCCTCTTCAGACTCAACTAATTTATTCTCACTTTCTGCTTCCTTCCAGATAGTCAGCTGCTCATCCAGTTAACTAACTTCTTGCTGATCCACAACCTGTTAAGCTTGTTAAGCAGTTTGCCATGTGACACCTTTTCAAACATCTGCTGAAATCTATGAAGACAGCATCCACTGTTATGCCTATTTCCAAGTTTTCAAATAACCGGCTTGTAAAATGTTAATAAGTTAGTTAAGCAAGGATCTTCCACTAGCGAGGCCATACTGTGTTTATTTCTGTACTCCATGTATTCAACTCCTCCACTATTTCTTCCTTTATTTTTTCATTCATTTTCATTTATTTTTCACCAGAAAAATGACTGGGCAAAGACCCTTTTCAGTCATGCCTGACATTCAAATACAAAGACACTGACATAATAAATACAAGACAAGGACCAAAACATACACAAGATAAGTTAATGCTAATAAAAAGACACAGTAAAAAGTGCACAGTTCAGGTGTTATGACAGGAGTATCGAGTTATTTGGCTGTAATGAAATACGAGCTTTTTTTTTTTTTTTTAATACATTTTTACTTTTTGTTTTTCCTTCCTTCCCAGGGGACCACGGCGTACACATGCGTGCACACGCATGGAGGTGCATGCCCACATCAGGATCCAGTGGTCCCCTCCACCCCACCCCAGACTTGTGCTGCCGCTCCTGCACCCACCGGACCTCCCCCGATGGGCGAGGGACTATGGAGGAGCGGGCATCCATCCGTGGAGGGGAGAGTCGAGGTTCAATATTGCTCCAACCCCCCCCCCGAGCCGGTGACCTGAGGTAATTCCCGAACCAGGATCACTAGCATGGCGTGAGGTAAGGCACCAGCGCACCGCAGTCCTCAGCGCCACTGGGCCGGCTCTTATGAGGAGCTTTTTTTTTTTTTAAAGTGCTTTATACTTCTAGCTTTTTTCCTTTTATGAAGGTTTGTTTATTGTTTATCGAATAGAATCAGAATTACAATCCTTTGAGTCATAGACTCTTTTGCAAAGGCTCCATGTCAGATAAAAGTAAAAGTACAGAGGAGATGCAATAAAATACATATACAATAATGATGAATTAGTACAGGTCACACAGTCCTGGCTTACACTTATGATCAAGCTGGGAACATACAGAATGTCCCGGGTCAGAGTAACCACAGGGTACAAATTCGTAGGATCTTGAGGGACCCAGAGTCATAAAAGGGATGGACAGGGAAAAATATGAGAGACAAGCAGGGAGGTTAGCACCATGCTAAACATTAGATTCAGGATTAGTAGCAGAGGTAGAGGAGGCTCCCGAGCACCACCTAACTCTGGAAAGAGGGACAGAGAGGGGGGAGGAGAGAACTGAGTGGGGTTTTAATTACAGTCGCAGGTTACTGAGTCCAGGAGAAGGGTTTTGAGGCCTGATTTAAATTGGTGGCGGCTATGGGCCAAGGAGATGGAGGACGGCAGGCTGTTTAGCCACAGTGGGGCATGGTAGCGGAAGGATCTTTGCCCAAGAGAGGTTCTGCAGTAGAGAACTAGGAGGATGGGGTTAGCAGAGTGCCTTTGCGTCCTTTTGTGGGGGACTGTGCAGATAAGTGGGTGAAGGCCGGTAGGGGCCATCTTCAGTTGTATCTTTTTGGCCAGGAGGCAAGTAAAATACTTAAGCCTGCCTTGGAAATTAAGCCAGCCAGTCTGTTGATAGAGCTCACAGGTTTGAGTTAGCCTGTTACATCCAGTGACTAGCGGGCAGGCTTTGTTGAGTGCGAGGTTGATGCTACGTGGGGCAGTTTGATCAGCAGATCCATAAATAACTATTCTGTAGTCCACCAGGGATAAAACAGATGCGTACATGGCAAGATGCATGGCCTGAAGGGGTAGGCATTGCTTATATCTGTAAAGCATCTCCAAACTAGCATTAAAGGAGGAGCAGACATGTTGTATGTGCGAGTGGTAGGACAGGGAGGTGTCCAAGTTAACTCCAAGGTATCTGAAATCTGAGACTTGCTCAAGAGTTGAGCCATGGGCATTCCTTACAACTAGGGGGGGGCATGGCAGTGGGTGCTTTGGCGGTGGGCAAAGATTATGGACTTTGTTTTCGTGTAGTTGATTATGAGATGGTGTTCCGAGAACCAGGTTTCAAGCTCCTTAAAGAAGCCCTGCAGTGCAGATTGAAGAGAGATAGGATGGGGGTGTTTCCAAAAAACTACCACATCGTCTGCATAGAGCAGCATCTGACCGCTGCAGGATTTGGGGAGGGAGTTAAGGAAGAGTGCAAAAAGTAGAGGGCCTAGTATTGACCCCTGTGGGACACCAGGAGGAACCAGTTGGCTAGTGGAGAGAGTTGTGTTTATTTTGACTTGATGTGTCCGATCAGAGAGATGATCTTTGAACCAGTTGGTGACCTCTGGTGCAAAGTTGTGATGGACATGTGACCACAGTGATCTATTAATTTCTTTTTTTGATAATCTTCTTTGTGAATGTAGTCTTGCTTCTATTGTAAGTTGTGCTATTTGCAAAGTGGACACACAAAACATGGCTTTCAACGTCATGTGACCAAGCAAGCCTCATGGGAAATAATTAGCCAAATTAGCTGCAGAAAAAATTTCCCTTGGGAATCTGTAGCTACAGATTCTGAAAGACAGATGGGAGAGTGCCAGTTTGAACGCCTGGGTCAGCTTGAAAGGCAGAGGCATGGGGTTGCACACCTCAGACATCCTGAAAAACAAAATCATAAAATTGGACTGAGGATTTCAGAGTGTGTAGAAGCCAGCTGGCCTATGTCATCCCTCCATACACACACTCTCTCATCTGGGGAGGCGGGGGTAAACTGTCACTCAAAGGGGCAAAACCACCTCCCACAGAGAGTGTGAATAAATCAGCATGTTGCGGTTCAACTCACTCTCTGGAATCCTTTTGTCTGACTGTACATAAATCCTGTTGTAAATACTTGTAGTCCTCTAGTAAAGAATCTATTTTTGATAGAACAAGTGACTGCCTGTTTATTTGTTAAGGTAATTTGGTTATTTCTGCTGGACTCTGTAGTCAGTCTCTGAAGGGGCACTCTACCCACAGTCATTGTATTGACCTTCCTGACCTTGTGCAAAGGAGGAGGTAAGAAACAGGTTTCCTGGTTACTGTTGGTAAAAACCTAGTGGTGGCAGTGAACTTAAAGTCCCTGGTGAGGGGATTTTCACCACAGAATGAATCCATAATCTCTCAGAATAGCAGTCAAGGTGACTTGTCTGTAATTAGCTCACTCCCCCCAGAACTACGGAATCACTGTAGCCTCTCTCGAGTCCTCTGGCACTTCCCCATTCTCTATGGATGCAGTATATAAATTAATTAATAGACCTGCCAGTTCTTTTAGGACCCTTGGATGAACGTCATTAGAACCAGCTAACTTTTATCTACCTTTATACCCGACAACTTAACAGGCACATTCCTGCTGGTGAGCATTCCCCCCATCATTCTCCCCTTCCTGTCTTGGCTCTACACTATAACACAATCCTCAACTTTGTCCCTTGCTCCATATCGAACAGAAGCCCCTATTTAACACTTCTGCTTCCTGTTTCTGAGCTTTGATTATTTCTCCTTGTACTCTTAGAGGACCCACAGCATTTGTTTATCTTCTCAGCAGCAATTACAACTGATAAACATGACATATGATCGTGAGACTGTTATGATAAAACTTCTGGAGATTACCACCTCCTTAATCACAGGACACATTTGCTTCAGTCACATTGTGGTATAACATTTGAAAGGAAGCATTAACTAAAAGTTACCATAATTTGTTTTTTTTTTTTTTTTTTACAAGAATTCCAACAGCAATATGACTAATTTCATAATAGCTACAGTCCAGCACTAAAGTTCAAAATCTAGTGCATCCCTTATTGGACAATGGCATCATGTGGTTCCCCTAAAGTTAATTGTGTAGCACTTTAAACCATTTATATGGCAAAAATAAAAATGCCTTTTTATGACTATGAACACAGCCTCAACAATATAATTGCAGATTAAGAATATACTGTACTTCATGTTTAAATAACATCCAAAAATTAGATAATGATCTCGCACCATGCTGGCGACCCGGGTTCGGGAGCGGACTCGGGTCATCGGCTGGTCGGCCAGGGGGAGACAGGCTGGAGTGTCCAATGACAGCTCACCTTCTCCAGGGAGGGATTTGGCCGATGCCTGACACTTGCATGACCCCGGGCGGAGGCTCAGAGAACTGCAAGCTCCATTTGGGGATGGGAGGCGACCAATGAGCAGCATGGACATCGGCGCTTGAGTCATGACGTCGGGGGAGTCGCTTGCTGCTCGAGGAGGGAGGAAAATGAGAAAATGAGCCTGCCACAGCCGGGAAGATGGGGAGACTGAGGCTGCGCCCACCCAGCAGACCACAACCGACAAAATAGTAAGTTACGGAGTGTCTGTGCCCCCGCCTCGTCCCCGCCCAGGGGGTAATCTGCGGCTCAATGGGGCTTGGTGGTCTGCTTGGGTAGGGTTCCGGGTAGTGGGATGTCCACTTCTCTCACCTGAAGGGTCGGAGGTGTGGGCTGGGAAGGAGATAAAATATTGGGGTGAAAAAAATTGGATAATGATGCAACATTTCAAAAGTATACCAAATATTTCATTTGAACAGAAACATGTGCTAAATGTATCTGTCTTTTATGGAAATCTTATAGTCAAGTCTGTACTGTAAGTAAAAGAGTACCTTTGTGTATTACAGTCCATGGAAAAAAGAGAACGTTCATATTACGTTTCCATTCAGCAAATCCAGAAAAAACAGGCATGAGTTCCTATGAAAAATATAATGTTCAGTCCACAACAGAAACCTATAACATTTTAACAAAGTGCAAAAACTTTCCATTAATCCTTCAGAAATAAGGTATAGGAATAGTGCCTGAAAAAAAGTCCCCTGCTTTCAAGTTTCGTTGACCTCCATACCATGTCACTCCCTTCTCCCCATCACTGTTGCTCTGCCAGGAACCAGGTTGACCATTTTCCTGCTTCCACAGGGTCTGAATAAGCCCATACTTTCCCCTCATGGACTATGCATAGACAAGTTGGACAGATCATTGCGTGTGTGACCAAGACCTCCTTCAATATTTTCCGAATGCTGTCAAACTTCTTGCAGCCTTACTGTGTAGCATAGCTGATATCCATAAAGATGCAAATTTGGTTACCATCTTACAGAACTGACCCATCCCCTCCAGCTAACCAAAAAATGTGATCTTGGACACCTATTGAGTCTGTAACCACCAGGAGTCTCGGTCGTGTGATTGCAGTCTGCTGTCTCCACTGTGATATGCCTGTTGGAGTTCAAAAGCCTCCAGTTCACCCTCTGGCAGCAATCTATCTCCAAGCCATTCCCGCATGAACATAAGCAGGTAGTCTGCTTTTGTTTTCTCCAACAGTCCAAGAATATGAAGGTGCTCTGCTCTCACCTGCTTCTCCAGAGTCTCTTATTGGGCTTGGAGGTGCTGATTCTCCACAGCAATCAGTGCAGTTGCGCCTGAATACGATAACATTTGTTTCTGCATGTCTCCCATCTCCAGTTTCATGTAGTCAACTGTGGTCTCTACCAGTGTTATCCGACAGTTAAACCATCCATTGCATTGCCGAGGTCTGAGACAAATGTTATTAGCCTTTGCAGCTTCAGATCCAATGTCTGGATGGTCTCACCCATGCCATGCTTGGCCACAGTGAAGGTCTATGCCCCTGACCACAAGGACTGCACAGCCACCATTTGTTTGTCTTTTCCTGGGTCACCGGTCCTTTTTATCCATTTCTAGGTTTCCAATATTAAAAAGAAGCTCTTGCTCTGTCGACCAAAGTGTTTTTTTAAGTACTAAAATATGAAAACAATTATTTTTAAATCTAATTATCTGTGTTTGTTGCAGGAGGTGTACAGGCTTCACAGTACCATACAGTTTCATTTTTACTTTCCATTTACATACATTAAAGCCTGCTAGGATGCAGCTCAATTCCATGGCAGAATTCTGCACAAAATGAGGCAGTTATTCCCTTGTGTCATGCAGGAATCTGAAACACTATGCTGCATCCTGACAGGCTCCACTGTACCTGTAGAATTATTTTGAATTCCCAATCTTTCTCGTTGCTAAATGCTTTTTTCTTCATACTTTTTTTTTTATCCCTTGAGCAGCTGCTCTGCCCCATCCCCACCTCCCTTAGGCTGGCATTCACCGTCCCTGTTCCTTACCTCAACAGTCGTCCCCCATGTATTCTACCCTGTGGCAGGGCTGGAAGGGGAGGGCTGCCCCCCCCTCCAAACACAGTACATATCCAGAATGTGTTGAGGCATTCAGGCAGTGGTGCAGGTCAGTAGAGGTGTGCAGGGCATCATATAGCCTTTGGGTCCTCTTTCCATGTTCTGGTATCCCAGGAACCATGGCAGCATGGGCTGCGCATGCATATGGAGGCACGTGAGCACCCCGGATCCTCTGCTCCTTCCCACTCCCCGCTTTGAGACAAATATTGTGCCTCTCGTGCATCAGCACTGCTCCCAAGGCTCCATCTTTGGGAAGCCAAGAACTGAGATGAGCAGCCTCAGCATCCCCTATTCTTGAGAGGAGAGCTGCCTGATGGCAGCCCCTTCCACTCTCGGCCATCCCCTCCCTTCACCGCCAATGCCTGACAGCCTGCGCTTCTTTCCAAACTTGGGTTGTTGGCGTGGTGCAAGCTAATGCACTTGTCAGTACCTCAGCCCTCTATTCCACTGGGCTAAACCATTTACTAATCTGTTCTTTTCACTCATTTTACATTTCTTGGACGGTGACCTCTCTTGTATCGCACACCAAAAATACACAATTCCTCTATTTACTGTATCTGTAATTAGTCCTCATTGAGCCTCTTTAACCTGGAAAAACATCCTTCATATACTCTGCTCCATACTACTGGTGTGCTCTCCCAAAAAGTCTAATCAACGCCACCTCTCTCTGGGTGGGTTCAAAGCTGGACTCAAAGTCTACATACTGGAACACTGCCCACTGCCGATGAACCCACTAACTCGGTGCTCTGCAACTCACCATATCTGAAGTCTCATACATTTGTGTTATATTTTAGAATGTTACTGATTTCTCTAGTTATTGTTGCCTGTTACTAAAGTGTTACACCTATGACTATGGTTACCTGTGTAACTCAATGTTAGTAACTGATTTTTCTCTAGTCTGTTCAACACTGATGTCAGCTCACTGTTGTTGTGTAGCCAAACTGATGTTAACTAAATGCTCCTGTATAGCTGTACATAATCTGTGATATCAGATATGTATACCATTGTGCTATTTGCATATGTTCTGTCTTCTTTATGACTTATGTACCTGCATTTACAGTATGTAACTAACTCTGGGTTGCCCCTGAAAAAGGCACGACTGGTCTCAGCGGGCTCACCCAGTTACCAAAATGCCATAAATAAATAAATAAATATTTTAGCCTCAGAGATGCTTATAGCACTGAAACAGTTTAGCCCTGAGTCCTTTTTGGTCATCACCCTGTCCTCCTATCTTGCCCATTAGAAGTTACATTGGTATTCGTTCAGCCTGCCCATTCCCCCCAGATATCCACTCCTAAAGCCCCCTTTTTTTTTGCATTTTTTTTTAGCTGTTCTTTGTCTTAGCAAAAAAGTGCATACTATACTACTAAAATGGAAGTTAACGACTCACCACCGTTCTGACCTGGGCAGGTAATTTTTACAAGTTTGGAAAAAAAAAATCAGTATTGCTTCAATTTAAAAAAAATAAATAAAAGCCTGATATTTGGCTGCCCTGATGGCCCAGCAGCAAAGCAATGTGCTGCCATGCAGGCGACTCAGGTTTGGGAGCGGACTCCGGCTGCCATGTTGAGAGGCAGGCCTGTGCACCTTTGCAGGGGAAGGCTGGCAACACGTTCAGGCACCACAGCAATCCCAGAGGGTGAGCTAGGGTGCTTGCTCCTTCCACAGTAACTCACTGTATCTATGAACGTGAAGTCAACTAAGGCACTGCCTACACCACAAGGGGGAGGGACAAGCGCGGGTAAAAACTGAGGGGGAAACAAAACAAAACACCATGCTACCATCTCCATGACTGCTACAGCCTGAACAGGCTACAACCCTGATATCTGGGTGCATCAGTGAACAGCAGCAAGGCAGGGATAAAATCTAGACTGTAAAAAAAAAAAAACAACAAAGTCTGATATTTTTAGATAAATTTGGAACCTATTCTATGTATACATTCAACAGTGAGTGCCAAGATTAACTTATACTTTCCTGACTCCCACCTTTCCTATTATGAAAATTAATTGTTAGTATTTTGACTATTAGAACAGTTTCTCAATATATATTTACGATACTGCGTATTTTCTGTTCTGTTAAGATTTGTGCTTATACTGCAGACCTGTACTACTCTAAGCCACCATGACGCATGTCTTGATTTTGTAATTCTGCTCCTCTTTAATAAAAACTTGATAAAAAAAGAAATTAGTATTGCACGAAAAGGATGGCGGAGGAGTGGAACACAGTTCTGGACAAAGATTGGAGGCAGAGACAATATCAGAGTTCAAAAGAAATCAGGACTCATTTAAGGGAGTTCTAAGACAGGACACTAGAAAGCAGAGCGGAGAATAAGGGAAATAACTAACATAAGTAATATTCAGAGCAGGGAATCTTATGACAGATTAGAAGGACTGTTACGGTCTTTATCTATCCTCATATATGTGCCTATGTAACTGCAGTGGTGTATTTTATGTTAGTTATCTACTCATTCTGAAAAAAAATATATATCTGCACACATATACACACAAACTTCTATTTAATGCTGCAACCATACTATTCTAAAGACCCAATAAAGTAAATGATGTTGCATATGTGGCTTAATATATGTTCAGTAACTAGTCATTTCCACATACTGCCAAAGTAATAAAAGGAAATATTTCAGATTCACAAAATATTTAACATTAAAATGGCAAAAGAAGCATAACTAGGATCTGGAGCTTCCTTTTAGGTTGGCATTATTCATTCATAATCGTATTTTGAAGTTTGCTGATCGAGCAGACTGCAAAGCATGCAACAAGATAAATAACAGAGATCTGTCAGCTAATAACCATTATAATTCAAGAATGTCACATAAAATGTTTTGTTTAGTGAACAATATGCTGTCTAATTACCCTGTTCAATCACTGCACAACATATCAAGGCACATACAAAGTCTTAAACTTTGTGTTATGGCATATCCAGCAAAGCGTGTATATATGTGTGTGTGTGTGTGTGTGTGTGTGTGTGTGTGTATATATATAGAAATATATACTGTAGGCAATAAGCATGGACAGAAACAACTGAAAATCCATTTATCAGACCAACTATATGTATAAATATAAATCTTACATTTATACATATTGTAAGTTAATCATCAGTGATTTATTCGGCCAGTAAATGCGTCATCAGATGCACCCCCCCTCCCCCTGCCCACGCAGCCAGCACTACTTCCAAGGTGTCCACTTTTATTATTTATTATTCGATCAACCACCTTTCACCCTTGCACAGCCTAGTAATTCAGCAAACTGTCATTTTAACACAAAACAAAATGTTTCGGTTTACCATTTTCACTGACTTCTTTTTTTGTAATCCCCTTTCTGTTTCACCTGCTCTCCCAACTGCCAGCTCTGCAAACCTCCCACTCACCTCCACATTATGAAACTATAAAAATCTGTTCACTAACACCACACATTTTTACTGTAACTCAGCAGCTAAGAAAAAAAAAAAAACACTTGCTTTCACAATTGTTTTTCTTAAACCATAGTGTTTACTTTCCCACCTCCCCTTCTGTTTTCTCTCACCTCACTCCCACCTGCGCCAGCCACACCTTTTTTACCTCCACTGCACCAAGTCAATTTAACCTTGAACTCCCCCAATAAAAAGCAATACCTTTATTTAACCAAATAAATAAAACAAAATAAAAAGCTTTTCCTCAGTTACTTCAGATCACAGCTTCTGCTCGTACTGCTGGCTATCTCTCTGCTCCCCTCTTTTCCCTCTCACTCTTCACAAGTACACTTTGTTTTGGCTTGCCCTCTTCCCTCTCTCCTCAAAGGTGTCCTTCATTTTTGTTAATTAAAAAAATATATAAAAAAAAATCTACAAAACAAAATAAACTCATTAAAAAGAACACAAATGCTATGGAAAAACCTATTATCTATTATCTTCACTTACCCAAACTTTTGTTCATCCAAATCTACCTATACCAATTTGACAAAGCACCTTGAGCTGCCTCCTTTTATTAGGTTATTTTTGATTTCCTACTGATTCATGGTTTTAATTTTAGTTACAATATTAATGTCATATTGTCATTTTAAATACTTTCTTGTCAAAATGTTATGTAATATCATCCGTTATATGTCTGTCACCCTGCCCATTGACATGGAACTTCTGTAAAAGAGATGTTATGTGCTCAAAGGTATTGTAATCCGAGAATGAATAAACAAAAATAAATAAATAAAAATTACTTTCCTACGCTCTCGCCTAAAGGGATCACCATTTTTCTCCCTTCATTATTCATAAACACGGACAACCAACCAATCAAAATAAATGTTGAGGTCATCAGGGGCATTAGAACATTGCATCATCTCTAGCAGCTGCCTAGCAAAGAACAGTTATGTACTTACCATAACAGTAAATCTTAGAGAGTCTCTCATTGGGCCACACTTATGGAACTATAGCCATCAGGCACCAAGACCACATGGAAACTTTTTGCAAGCAGTCCACTGGGGCTGCCCATGATGACATCCTATGTCAGCTCTTCCTATATAAATATGGGCTGCCTTTCCCTCCTCAGTTCCCCACTGGAGATCATGCTCGGAGGCCTTCCTTATAGGGAACCAGGAGGGGAGCTATAGCTCTGCAGATCAGGTGAGGCAGAAAACTACTGGCAAAGCTCTATGGAGAAGGAATCCTTCAGGAAGTAGGAGGATGGAGTGGTATGGCTGTTATGGTAAATACATAACTGTTCTATCTTCTTTGAGGGTATCTCTTTTATCAGGCCACAACTAAATGAGTACCAAGCAGTACTGACAGAGAAACAGTCTGGGTGGCTGGAACCTACAAGCCTTAGAAAGTAGGCCTTGAAATATAGCTAGGCCAAAGTCTTCTCTTTTTCTTGATGCAATGTCCAGACTGTAATGTTTAGTGAAGGTGTGACATGTACTCCAGGGGGCAGCTGCATATATTTCAGCAGCAGACATGTTATTGAAACAGGCAACAGAAGTAGCCATACCTCTAGTCGAATGGCCAAAAGCAACCCCAGGAAGTTCCATACCGTACTTCCTATAACAAAAAGTAACACAGTTGGCCAACCTTTTAGACAAGCACTGCTAAGAAACAAGAACACCCTCTTTCCCAGGGGCGAAGGAAACAAAAAGCTGTAAGGACTTCCTGTAGTCCTTTATACCATGCATATAGTACCCGAGTATTCTATGCACATCTAAAGTATGGAGCAATGCTTCCTCTGAATTGGCATGCTCAGGAAAATAAACTGGCAGGTGGATGGTTGATTTAAAGTAAACTCAGACACCACCTTTAGTAGAAACGTAAGAATGGTATGCAAAGACACCCTGTCTTTGTGGAAAATCAAATAAGGAGGCTCACACATTAGAGCCTGAAGCTCTGAAATTCTTCAAGCTGAAGTAATAGCAACCAAAAATAATGCTTTCCATGACAGAAAGCATAGGGCACAAGTCACAGCTGGTTCAAAAGCAGCCAAAGTAAGCTTCTCTAACACAACATTCAGATCCCAAGCCAGGATAGGATTGTGGATAGGAGACTTCAAGTGCAGAATGCCTCTGAAAAATGTATGCGCTACCTACAGCTGAGCAACCATACGACTATCAGTAGGCACGTAAAAGGCTGAAATAGCAGCCGAGTGCACCTTAGCAGAAGAGTATTGTAGGCCTACATCAGATAAGGACAGTAAATACTCTAGAACCTGGTTTACTGGACAGGCAAAAAGGGTCCAGTTGGTGAGAAGTGGCCCACAAAGCAAACTGTTTCCACTTCATGGAGCAAGTGGCTCTGGTGGAGGACTTTCTGGCAGCCACCAAGACATCAGCCACCATTTAGGACACTCCAGTCCTGGTAATGGCTATGTTTTTAGGAACCATGCATGAAAGTGGAGTGTCTTGAGGACTGGATGGACCTGTGTTCCCTGCTCCTGTGACAGAAGACCCTGGCATAATGGCAGGGGCACTGGAGGTTCCACCGCCAGCTCTTATAGTAAGGGGAGCCAAATCTGATGAGGCCACAGTGGGGCAAGGAGTATCAGAGTTTCCCCCTCCATTTGAAGCTTGATTAGTACTCTCTGAATTAGATGGAAGGGATACAGAAACCTCCCTTTACAAGAGAGGGCCAACATGTCTCACAAAAAAACTCCAGGCCCTGGAGTAAGCGAGTAGAAATGCAGCAGTTTTGCATTGTGTGGGGATGCAAAAAGGTTCAACTCTGGATAACCCAATCTGTTGGACAGGTCTTCTATGACCGAGGTCAGCAGCTCCCTTTCGTGCATCCTGGACTGTGACCAGCTTAGTCTGCCAAGCTGTTTCAGGCCCCTGTAACATGCATTGCTGACACAGTTCCAGAGCCCAGTACCAAACCCTCATTGCCTACCTGCATACTGGATAGGAATGAGTCCTTCCTTGCTTGCTGAAGTAGTGCTTCACACTGATGTTGTCCATCTGAATTAACAGAGGACCTCAGGAGAGATAGGAGTGGATGGCTTGTACGCCATACAGAACAGCTCTCATTTCTTGGATGTTCATGTGGAAAGTGCTCTCCACTTTCATCTGTCTTCCCTGTGTCTGATGAGGCACTAGATGTGCCCCCCAGCCCATCCCCACGGCATCTGTGGTGAGAATTTTATGAGGGGAAGGGATCAGGAAGGGAACCCCCTTCAGTAAGTGGGTGGGTTCCATCCACTACTAAAGTACTTTTCTGACAGGGGAGGTTACTAGGAATTTTTGTTTTTGTTCATGTGTGTGTTGGTCCCATTGGACTCAGTGTCCATTGTGGGATCCTCATGTGCAGCCTTGCCAGTGGTACTATGGTGAAGGCCACTGCCATCAGGCCTAGAAGCCTCAGGAATGTTTTGGCTGTGACACACCTGCTGTTTGAGACCACCTAGACCTGCACTATTAGATGCTCAGCCCTATCCTGTGGCAGGAAGGCTAGGCTTTAGACTGTGTTGAGGACAGCCCCTATGCACTGCAGAGGCAAGGGGTCAGGACCGACTTTGGTACATTCACATTTAATCCCTGGAGTACTGAGCAGGTGCCTGGTATGGTCTAGGGTGTGAGAAAGCTGCTTCTTGGAGTGAGCTTTGAGAAGCCAGTCGTCCAGGTATGGGAAAACATATAGGCTGTCCCTGCAGAAGTCTGCGGCCAACACTGCTAAACATTTGGTAAATACCCGTAGCACAGATGATAAGCCAAAGGGCAATACTTTAAACTGGTAGTGTTCTCCCTGAGACAGAAATCAAGCAGGCCTTGTAGTGTGACCATTCTGGACTTCTTGCATTCTATAAAAAGAAGTTCAGATCCCTGAGGTGTATAATGGGTCTCGAGTCTCCTGTCCATTTTGGGACTAGGAAGAACCAAGAATATAATGCTGTGTTCCTTTGTTCCCAGGGTACAGGTTCCATTGCCCCTTTTTGAAGCAGGGTGAGAATTTCCTCCAGTAGCAATGAAATGTGTTCTGGAGGGTAATGGGAACGCACCAGTAGATGGTCCGGAGGTAGTTTCAGAAGCTCCACAGAATGGCCTTGTGCTATTATCTGCAGGACCAAAGCATCTGAAGTTAGCTTTCTTCTCTGGTCTGGGTGGAAGGAAAGGTGGCCCCCGACCACCACCCCTGGTAGCACAGGTGGTGGAGGGTGTAGAAAGGAGTCAGGCAGAGTCAGTTGCTGTGGCTGCTGCAGCAGTGCCACCTCTAGGGGCTTTTAAGTGGGCACCTGGGGTGAAGCCTAGTGGTGCTAAGGTTGCTGCTGTTCTACCTTTGCCCTGCTGTCTGGCTGCAGATCTGTGTCTGATAGTGGCTAGATGAAAGGGCACACTCTGCCTAGGCTTAGGCTTGGTATGATACATGGAATGTATGGATTTCAAGGTTCTACCTGAAGCCTGTAGATTGGAGAGAATGTCTTGTACATCTGTTCCAAACAGCTTGCATCCCCTGAATGGTGTCTTGAGGATGAACTGCTGAACATCATTAGCAAAGTCAGGCAGTCTGAGTCAGGAGTGCCTTCTGTGGCAAACAGCAGAGTCAGCTGCACTGGCAGAGGCATCAGAAATGTCATACGGGGATCGAAGGAGATGTTTACCTATGTTGGCACCAGCAGACAGGGCATTCAGTAACTTCTGTTTAGCAGTGCTCTCTGGGAGGCTGCCTTGGCCTTCTTTCAAAGAGTGTTCTGGTATTTTACCATTTATACTTGTTAATTTGCAATCCTTAGTCCTAGAGAGGCTGAGGCAAAAGTCCTTTTGCCAAAGACATCAAGTTTTCTGGACTCCTTGTCAGGAGGAAGGGAACCAAGGTATTTTGGAACCTTAGATCTGTCATGGGCTGCGTTGATGATCACTGGATCTGCCTCTGGCTGTCCTGTAAATAAAGGGGCTTGCCTGAAGGGGCCTGGTAGAGCTTATCTGCCCTTCCTTGGTATGACAGGTATCATGTTAGATCTGTGCCAGGCAGCTAAGGTAGCATCTTCTAGGGCTGGCAGGAGGGGAGGAATGGACTATTGGTGGAGTAACAGGCAGTTCTAAGAAGTCCACCAAGTCCTTCTTAGTAATGTCCTGCTCCTCTGCATCAAACCCCATTGCAGACTGAAGCTCCTGCATGATTGTTATGAAGGAAGAGTCTTCAAGGGGAGACCTGGGGATATAGACCACTGGGTCTTCACTCCCAGTACAGATTGTGGAATTGGTTCTCTCATAGGTGTCCACAAATTCCTCTCCCTCTTCCTTCTCCTCATCCAGAATAAGTTCTGGATTATATTGCTGTTCCTCATTGACGTGGTCTGGAGGATGCAGTGGTGGGGCTGAAGAAGCCGTCGACGACCTGGAGGGTATCTGGCGTGTCGACCTGGCAGGTGTCGTCACTGGGGGTTTTTGTGAAGTCTCCATCGACGGAAAGCTCATAGATGGAGGAGGAGATAAGAGACATTTAAAGATGTCTGTCAAGGATGCTAGAACCGCATGAACATTGAAACCCAGGTTTGTGTCGATGGGAACGCCGGCAGATGCCAATGGGGAGGTAAGGGCTCCGACGTCGACTGCATCACAGCAGCAGTGATAAGTCTGGAGGTGCTAGAGGTTGACCCAGCTGTGTCAACAGTCTGAGTGATGAGCTGCGTCGCTGCCAAAGCGGTTGATAGTCCAGAGGAGGTCATAAGTGAGCGAATGGATAACCTAAAGCACACAGTGGAAGTCCTTGCCTTTTCTTTTGCCCATCCCTGTGTTTGTGGTGGTCAGACCCAGATGTCTTCTCCTGGGACTGGATCCCTTCGATCCCAAGGAGTGGGCCAGCGATACGGCGGGGTTTCCTGGTGGAGCTCCTTCTCCATTTGGGCTAAGCACTGTATTGGCAGATACTTTTCTAAAGTGCACTTTCTGCACCACCGGGTGGCCATATTAAAGTCCTTACAAATCGGGCACGCTTTGACGTCATAGTTCGGGCTGAGAAAATATATGCACACATCGTGCAAGTTTTTTTTTTTTTTTTAATATCATTTTTATTGGAAAACAACATAGAGACACACAACCATTTGCACTATAAAGTCTTATGATATATAGTGTAAATACATCTACATGTTAAGAGTTAGGAAATCTGGTAGGACAAAATATAATCGACATCCATTAGAAATAAAATCTTTGATTACATACTATATATGTAAGACATTTGCACACTATCATGTCTACAAGAGTAGTAAAAACGTACATATTATATTAAATTTAATTTCATCTTATTCCCCCGTCTCACCTCTCAGTGACAGCAACACCCACAGAGCAGCAGGACGGCCTTCAAGGGAAGAAGCTTGGATCAATTTGTGTCATATACCATATCCATTTTTGCCATTTTATGGTAAGGAATTTGGTTCAATCATGAAAGATGGCTGTTAATTTTTGTAACTGGTAGATATTCAATAGAATCATCCTCCATTCAATCACTGATGGGATATGAGGAGACATCCACTTACTGGCGATTGCAGTTTTACCTGCAGTTAAATATATTGATAGGAGAGTTTTTCCCCATTTTGGCATGATCGATAGCAATACCATCTCCACTGTCAGCTCAACAGGTTCTCATAGGCAGTCCCACAACTCATTTTGCATTACACAGCAGAATGGTGTTAGAAGAGGACATAGCCAGAAAATATGCCCTAGGTCAGCTTCTTTACATTTACAACCCCCCCAACAGTAACCAGATTCAGCAGGCATATATTTAATTAACACTGCTGTTGACCTAAAATATCTGTAGCTGCACTTGCATGCATATTCCCTCCATACTGTGCAAGTCTTAAGTTTCCTCGCCGCACTCACAGTATCTAAAAAGCTTGGAAGCCGATGACTCTGGAGACGACATACATGCCACCAAAAGTCACTTTTAAAAAGTGATTACTGTACTGTGAGAAAAGAAAAAAAAAAACAATATCAGCAACGGCATTTCTGTAGCAGGGTTCGATGAGAATGATCGATGGTGAGAAAAAGAACTGAGGAGGGAAGGAGCCATCCACGTTCACATATGAAGAGCCGATGTAGGACATCGTCGTGGGTGGCCCTAGTGGACTGCTTGCAGAAATGTTTCCATGTGGTCCTAGCATCTGATGGCTATAATTCCATAGCTGTGACTTGAAGAAAGAGACATCCTTGAAGTAGATCCATTATGCTAAGCAGAGCTACACTGGGAAAAACCACAAAAAGACCATTTCAGTTTCTAAACCAAAAAATATATATTACATATTATTAACAAAGCAACTTCTACTATCCAAACTGGTACTATTGCATAAATGAAATATGCAATGGGGAACAGTCAGATACATGATTTATCTATATTCGTGCAATTTGCCCTTGGCCTCTGAACTCATGACTTACGCCACTCATGAGGTTACCTGAGGTCAAGCTGCACTCCTATAGATAAATCATGTGCCTAACTGTCCCCAACTGCATATCCCTTATATCTATATCTACCTACACATACATAGAAAGAGACAGACAAAATACATGAATGGGACTTTTTCACCATAGAAGTGGTTAACAGTTATTTTCCTCTATGGGGAAAGGGAAAGGGGAACTTGATTAACTAGGAAAGGCACACTAAGCCAGAGCTCGTTTCCAGGTGCGACCTGGAAGCATAAGGAAGTTAAGTGACTTGCTCGGAGTTGCACAGTATTTAAGTGGGGGCTGACGGGATTCAAACCCAGGTCTCCATATTTGCAGCTCAGTGCCCTTAACCACTATGCTATCCTTCCTCCTTTATATCCTTCTCCTGAATACACAACTGCAACCAAATCCAACAATAAACATTCAAATGTATTAGGTAAAATAAAAGATGGGTAAGTTTACTATACTTGGAAATAAACAAATCAAGGAAGCTAACTAGATGATAAATTGAATTGTAAAATGTATTGCCTTGTTGTCATTTTATGTTTTGCCTTGTAAACATTTTTGTATGTAACCTTTGGGTCATGCCTAAAAATAGGCATTTGACTGCCTGGTGCACTTGCCTGGTAGGCAAAAAATAAATAAAGGCACTTATCATTTGGGCTTCTGGCTTTATAATCTGCCATGCTCCTTGATGGGTTTATTTCCTTGTATAACCCATTTACTCATTTATTTGAACAGTTACGTACATACTTACCATAACAGTAGATCTTCGAGAGAATCTCTTTCATCAGGTCATATCTATGGAACTTACAGCTGCCACACACTAGGACTACACAGAAACTTTTGCAAGCAGTCCACCAAATGCCACCCTCAACAATGTCAGACTTTGACTCTCCCATACAAACATGGGCAGCCTCTTCCCTCCTCAGCTCCACACCGGAGATCATGCTCAGAGGACCTCCTTGTAGGGAACCAGGAAAGAAATGAGGGCTCAGCCGACTAGGTGAGGCAGAGAACAGCAGAGAGACCCTCATGGAGAAGGAGACAGCATTCACTAGCGTCACAGGATCCTATTAGGGGAAGGAGCGTGGGTCATCATGGCCTGATGAAAGAGATTCTCTCAAAGATCTACTGTTATGGAAGTAGGTAACTGTTCTATCTTCTTCAAGGATATCTCTTTCATCAGGCCACACCTATGGAAGGAGTACCAAGCAGTACTGACCATGAAACAGTCAGGGTGGCTGGAACCTATTGGCTTAAGAAAGTAGGCCTTGAAGCAAAGCTAGGCCAAAGTCACCCCTTTTTCACGAGACAATGTCCAGACTGAGATGTTTAGCGAAGGTGTGGACAGTACTTCAGGTGGCAGCTGCACAGATTTCTGCATCAAACACATTTTGAAACATGCAACAGACATGGCCATACTTCTAGTGGAATGACCACGAACAACCCCAGGAAGTTCTTTATCATACTTCCTATAACAAATTTGTTAACCATTTGGACAGGCACGGTTTAGAAACCGTAGCACCCTCTCCATCCCGGGGCAAATGAAACAAAAAGCTGCAAGGACTTCCTGCAGTTCTTCGTGGAGTGGATACAGTACCTGACTATTCTGTGTACATCTAGAATATGGTGCAATGCTTCCCATAGATTGGCATGCTCAGGAAAATAAACTGGCAGGTGTGTGGTTTGATTTAAAGTAAACTCAGACACCACCTTTGGTAAAAACCTAGGATTAGTATGTAAAACTCAAGCAAGGAAACTCACACATTAGAGCCTGCAGCTCTGAAATACTTTGAGCAGAAGTAATGGTAACCAAAAACAATGCTTTAACAGAAACCAGGAAATGCAGCGCTCACTGTCTCAAGGCAGGGTGCAGGTGTGGGGTGATGGGGTCTGCTCCAAACTTTAATAACACAAACTGAAAATGACTTGCATTCCATAGTGAATGGCAAAGGTATGCAGCATAAAAAAGCAGTCGAAGCTGACAAAGATGTGCTACACCACAATTTGATATTTGGCAAATTACCAGTTGAAATCCACACCAACATAGAAAAATCACACAGCCCAACACTGTAATACCAGAAACCCCTGGCATTTGCTCCATTTGAGCTTTCTCAGAGGGGCAGTAACCTGGTCACAATGATATCCTTATATACCCCATATTATGACATCAAACACAATGCTTTCCAAGAAGGAAAGCATAAGCCACAAGTCGCGGCTGGCTCAAAAGGAGCCAAAAAAAAGCTTTTCCAAAACAAAATTCAGGTCCCAAGCCAGGACTGGATTATGGATTGGAGGCTTCATCACTCTCAAGAACATATGGGCTTTCTCCAGCCGTGCAATTGTATGACCCTCAATAGGCACGTGCAAAGCTGAAATGGTAGCCAAGTGCAGTCTGACACAGGAATACTGCAGGCCTGCATCTGACAAAGAACAGCACATACTCTAGAACCTGATCTACTGGACAGTTAAATGGATTTAAATTATGAGAAGTGGCCCACAAAGTAAACTGCTTCCACTTCATGGAATAAGTGGCCCTGGTGGAAGGTTTCCTGACAGCCACCTTTTACGAAACCTCAAATCTTGCAATGGCTATGTTTTCAGGACCCAGGTATAGAGGTGAAGTGATGTCTGGATGGACCAGGGTTCCATGTTCCTGTGACAGAACCTGGTATAAGGGCAGGGGTCCCGGTGGTCCCACTGCCAGCCGTTGCAGTAGGGGGAACCAGATCTGACAAGGCCATAGGGGAGCAATGGGAATTAGAGATGCCGTCTCCATATGAAGCTTGCGTAGCACCCTCCGAATGAGAGAGAAGGGAGGGAAGGTGTACAGGCATCTCCCATTCCAAGAGAGGGACAATGTGTCTTGTCAGAAAACTCCAGACCCTGAAACAAGTAAGCAGAAGTGTTGGTTTTGCATTGTGTGGGGATGCAAAAAGGTCCAACTCTGGACTACTTTGAAGTACAGCAAAATTGTGCTAAGGCAACACAGAAAAGGATCCAAGCCACACTGGCTTATCAGATTCAAAAAAGCATTTTTTTTTTTTGATTTTTATTTATTTTTTTTTTTTTTAAACGGGTCACTGATGTTTCAGCACTCCCCTCGCACACTTGCCGAGAACTTTCGAACACCACTGTGCTCTTTCTCAAGACATGCCTTGACAAAGAACACAGTGGTGTGCAAAAGCACTTGGTGCTTTGGTGAATCTCCAGGAAGGGAGAGGGGTAGGAAGCACAGATTTTGTAGGAAGGTTGCAGGTTTGGGGGAGCTGGAGGGGAGGTACAAGTTTCAGGAGTCATAGTGTAGGGGTACAAATGGTTGTAAGAGTATGTACCCCCCTGCATGCCTCCCAAAATGTGCAGCACACCTTCCAAAATTTTACACAGTAATAGAAAAGGTCTACAGGAAGGAGATGGAAGAGGTGAGAAAACAGCAAAGGATGGAGGGGGTGAGGAACAGAACGGTAGGTGAGGGAGTGCACACAGAGGGGCGAAATGTGAAGAGAAGACTAGAAGGAAGGGAAGGAAGGTCAGATTCTAGGTAGAGGGTGGTGTCTGTGAACGCGCAGAATCTTGGAAACAAGATGGATGACCTGCAGGCACCATTAGCAGACAGGAGGGTGGACACAGTGGCAGTAACCGAGACTTGGGCAACACCACACCATGACTGTGACCTTGCGATCTCTGGATACAAACTATACAGGAGGGACAGGGTAGTTGGGAAGCAGGGAGGGGTAGCAGTTTACATCAGGGAGGGAATAGCTTGCACAAGGGAGGAGTCAGAGAGGGGAAGGTGGAGGCATTATGGGTTCAGTTACAGTCCAACACAGGGAGAAAGGTGAGGCTGAGGGCGGTTTACAGACCACCCAACCAGGATGAGGAGAGGGACAGGGAAATTAGCTTGCAAATATTGGAAGCTGTGGGGAAAAGAGAGGTGGTAATTGTGGGGGACTTCAACCTGCCCAAGATGGACTGGAACATATCATCCACAACATGTGCTATGAGTCAGGTGATCCTGGAAGGACTGCAAAATGATTTCCTGACTCAGGAGAGCACAGAACTAACAAGAGCATACGCAATTCTTGATCTAGTGCTCACAAATGGGGAGCATGTACAGGAAATAACGGTCAGAGAGCCCCTAGGTGGAAGTGACCAATGCACAGTGTGGTTCCAGTTGGGTATGGGCAGGGAAAGCATCCTAAGACCAAAATCTTGGATTTTAGGAGGGCAGACTTCAGAAAGATGGGTGAAGTGCTAAGGAGCCACCTGGTAGGCATCAGAGCAGATATGGGGGAGGATCAAAGGTGGTTCATCATTAAGGAAGGAATACTGGTTGTCACAGAGGAGTGCATTAGGCTTAGGAGGAAGAACACAAGGGCCAAAGGGCCCAGTTGGTTCAGTTCTGGGGTCGCCCAGGCAGTAAAGAAAGAGAGGCTAGCCTATAGCAAATTCAGGAAGACCAAGAGAGAGGTGGATAGGGATAATTACCTAAGGTTGGCTAGTGAGGCAAATAAGTAAGTCTGGTGAGCTAAGGCACAGAAGGAGCTGCAGTAGCTGAAGCAATTAAGAAGGGGGAGAAGGCTTTCCTTCATTATATAAATGAGAAAAGGGACAAGAAGGACAGGACTGTTAGTCATAAGAGGGGAATGAGTGGGTGGAGGGTAACGGGGGAAAAGCAGGGATACTAAATTAATACTTCTGTTCCATCTTCACTAGGAAGAAGGATGGACCAATGCCTTCAGGAGGGAGAAGAGGGGGGGGGGGGAGACAACACACAGATGTAGTGATAGAAGAAGAAAGAGTGAGGAAGGGGCTGCTAGTATTGAAGGTGGACAAATTACCAGGCCTGAACAGAGTACATTCAAGGATACCAAGGGATCTGGCTGAGGAACTGGCTAGAATTAGGTATGGTGCCGCAGGACTGGAGAACAGCACATGTGGTGCCCCTCCACAAAAGCAGTCCCAAGGATGACCCAGGGAATTACAGACCAGTCAGTCTGACCTCAATCATGTGCAAGCTCAAGGAGACCATACTTAAAGAATGGTTGGTAGAATATCTAGAGGAGCATGGTCTCCGTGATGCAGTGAAGCATGGGTTCATGAGGGGAGACTGTGTCAAATGAATCTGACTGACTTCTTTGACTGGGTCACTAAGACAGTAGACAGGGGCCAAGCGGTAAGACAGCCTCTATCTGGATTTCAGCTAGGCCTCTGACTCTGTGCACCACAAAAGGTTGATCAGGAAGCTGGTGGATCTCAGGGTTGGGGATAAGATATCCAGATGGGTGGAAAACTGGCTGAAGGGTAGAACCCAGATTGAGCGAGGAAAGTTATTTGGCACCAGAGAGGTCACCAGTGGGGCCCATAGGGCTTGGTGCTAGGGCTGGTGTTGTTCAGTGTCTTCATCAATGACATTGGGGATGACATTAAGGGCAAAATGTGCCTATTTGAGGATGACACCAAGCTCTGTGGGAGAGTGGACACAGCTGAAAGGATATAGGACCTACAGGATGATCTGGAAAAGCTGGGGAGGTGGTCCAATATCTGGCAGCTTGGTTTCAATGTCTAGAAATGCAAAGTTATGCACAATGCAGCCAAGAATCTCAGGATGGAGTACTACCTGAAGGGAGTACAAGTATCTGCATCAGAGGTGGAGAAGGACCTGGAAGTGATGATCACTAGTGACCTGAAGCACTCTACATAGTGCAAGAAAGCAGCAGCAAGGGCAAACAAGATGCTGGGATGCATAGCTAGGGGGATCAGCAGTAGGGGACAGGAGGTTATATTACCCTTGTACAGGTCACTGGTGAGGCCACATCTAGAGTATGGAGTTCAGTACTCAAGCACACACCTCAAAAAAGACATTAATCTGCTGTAGAAGGTCCAGAGGAGGGCTACAGAGATGATAGCGGGTCAGCAGGGAAAGGCATAGAAGGAGAGGTTGAGGGCACTGAATATGTACTCCCTGGAGGAAAGGAGAGAGTGTAGACATGATCAGGACCTTCAAGTACTTGAAAGGGATAACTAAGGTGGATAAGGAGGGTTTCTTGAAGCTGAGTGGTAACCATAACACGAGGGGGCACAATCTTAAGATTGGGGGGAGGTTTAGGAGGGCGGTCAGGAAGCACTTCTTCACTGAAGAGTGTGGTGGACACTTGGAATGCACTGCCAGAAGAGGTGGTCTCCTTGGAGACAGTGGGCAGCTTCAAGAGAGGCTAGGATAGGCATAGGGGAAGGTAAGGATCATGGGTGGGGAGGATAGGAGGAGTTGGGGGGCAGGGACAGTAGCTCAAGCTGTGGACCCTGCAATATGAGCAGACTAGATAGACCAAATGGCCTTCTGCTGCTGGCTTCTTCGTATGTTCATATGCATGGTATACATTTGGGATATATACCATGTGGGACATGCACAAACGGGCACACATTTTGGGTGAGTTAGGCTGAGGTACTAATGCTTTCAGAGTAGGGTGGGAGTACAATTCTGTGAGGGGTGAGTGTGCAAATAATGGAATGGGTGTAAGGTACGAGTCAAAATATCAAGGGTGAGGGACAGATTTAGGTGGGCATGCAGAATTATTTTGAGAAGTGCAAAACTACACCTTATAGGAGGGATGTAATGGTTAGTATGTATTTCAGGAGCTGTGTAGGAGGAGTATAGGTTATAAGAGTGGTGCAAGTTTCAGTTAGAAACTTGGGAAAGGTATGTGGGCGCATTTTGGAATAATTATTAGAGAGGGACAGGGTATAGTGTACATTTTTGTGAGTTTATACATTTAGGGAGAGGTACTCGTCTAGCACACTTTCTGCGAGTGATGTGGAACCTCAGCAAAGGGAGTGAACCTGAAAAGAATAAATAAGGAGAGAGTTGTGGTGGCTGCATTCTTGGCTGGAAAGGAAACACAGGAAACCAAAATTTACTTTTTAATAGTATGAGAGTTTGTTGTTTTTTTTTTTTTTGGGGGACTTGATGCAGTGCTCAAAAGGCTGGTGATCAACACTGGTAACTTGCCAAATATTTACCGTTTTCTACTGGTGAAAGCCATTAATAAAACTTCCCATCAGAAAATTGGTAGCAAAGACTGATTTTTGTAATTTCACAATCTGCTGTACTGTGTGTACTAAACTGACAGGACCTGTAGGAAAATGATGTCATTGCTGCTTGAATGACATCAGCACTCACTCAAGATTCTGCTAGCTAGTTTGAAAAAGTCAATCATTTATACATTAGTAACTGCTATTTCTGAACTTTATTTGGAACAAATGAGGTCTAGCTGTCCTCATGATGGGCAACAGTACAGTTTTAAAGCATTGCATTTGGATCGTTTAACAAGACAATTAATTTTCTCATACTGCAGTTGCCGGTTCTAACAGCAAGATATGTCTTTGATCGGAAAGTTGATACACATTGTGGGACATGTTCAGGTGAGTGAGGGTGTGTGGGGTTGTGAGTGCTGAGTGGGAGGGTGAGGGTTGGGGGGGGTCAGATCAGCAAGGGACCATTTTCTTTTTTACAGGTTAGTTTAAAAAAAAAAACAAAGACATTGAGGGACTACTTTCTTTTTAGCAGGTTTAACAAAATTCACTATAGGATCCAACACTGAGGATTGGGGACTCCAGTGTCGGCTGAATTCCACAGCTGCACCCGGGGTGGGCACCCTAGTGTTGCCACCTATAAACTGGGGGGGGGGGGAGAGAAGAGACGGCATGCAGTACTGGGGGCAGGCACACCGGTCCACTTTTCTTTTAATAATTATTTGTCGAGGAAACACAAGGGAGAGCTACCTGAACTGGAAGGGGGAGGGAATAAAAAATTAAAAAAAGACAGACAGATCGATAGAGACCCATTACCGGCTCACTACTGGCAGTGCAGCTGGTAGCACATCTCCATCTGTGGCTGCAGATGTCAATAGAGTCCTGATGTTCTCAAATGGGGAACATTGGTGAATGGCTCCTCTCACTAAGGTGGGAACCATGGATTTTGAGGTGCTCAGAAAAGGTAATTCTGGCCATTTTTTTTTTTTAAACACCAAAATCTAGCTAAATGGCTCCCATTTGGCTAGGTTCAGGTGTTTGTTTTCTAAAAAGACACAATTTTTATGAATTTCCATGTTTTTTAGTTTGAAAAAAACTGTGGTCGTCACAACACAAAAAAAGATTTTTCATATTGTGAGACGCAAGTGGTAAGAAAGCAAAAAGCTCTCACAACAATTTTTTCATGGTCATATCAAAGGCTATCAAAAAAAACCAAAACCTAACCTTTAAATCCTTGTAACTTGAAAATACAGTTTTGTATTTACTGTAACGGTAGATCTTGGAGAGAATCTCTTGCAGTAGGTCACATACTTGGGAAACATCCACCAGAGGGCACTCTCAAGTTAGCTTTCACCAGCAGTGTTGACTGGGGGCCATCCACAATGATGTCAGTGTATGCATATGTATAAATATGTGGGCGGCCCCTAGTGGCCTCTGTTCCTGGCCGGCAACCAGCTCATGGAGCAGGACACCAAAGGGAACCAAGGAGGCTGGAGGCATCGCCCAGTAGGACGATGAGAATGAAAGCAGAAGATGGCTGTCCTAGAGAGAAAGGGGAAGGTGAGTAGGATCGTGACTTGCTGCAAGAGATCCTTTTGAAGATCTACCATTACTGAAAGTACGTAGCTGTACTATCTTCTTCGAGGGTATCTCTTGCAGCAGGTCATACACTTGGGATGATTCCCAAGCAGTCGAATAGGAAGGGTGGTTAGGACAAGAGGCCATGGAGAACGGTGCAGCCAAAGGCGGTCTGCCACTTGGAGGCCATGTGAAGACTGCAGTGTCTAATAAACGTATGGACCATAGACCAAGTGGTGGCGTCACATGTACAAGTTCATAGAAACACCCCTGAAGCATGCTGCAGAGGTAGAGACAGCTCTGGAGGAGTGTGCGTGTACAGCACCAGGGAGAGGCTTGTGGTATTTGATGTAGCAACAGGTGATACACTGTGCTAATCAGTTGGACAAGGTTTGTTTCATGACAGGGATATCCAGGAGCAAAAACAACAAAGAGCTGCTTGGAGTTGCGGGAGGGCTTAGTGCGATCTATGTAGTAACGCAGGATGTGGTGCACATCCAGCGCGTTGAGAAGGGTCTCTCCCAGGTTCGTATGGACTGGTTTAGAGTAAATTCTGAAACCACTTTCAGAAGAAACTTGTTATTTGTGCGGAGGGATACTCTGTCCTTATGAAAGTCAAGGCAAGGCAAGGCCCATGGCACATGAGGGTCTGAAGTTCTGAGATGCTTCTGGCTGAGGTGACAGTCACCAGGAAAAGGGTCTTCCAAAAAAGGAAGCGCATCTCACATGTAGCAGTCAGTTCACCATCTCCAACCTCGTACCCCAAAAGCAGCAAAAAGAAAAAACTCTGGAGTCCTGGCAAATCAGTGGTGGGGTCTTCCTTGGGGGGTTGTAAACCCTAATGCTCCCCCCTCCTGTCTGAAGCACTAAGTACAGCTCTAAGTCAGTGCTGTTGCCAACAAGAGGCATTGTAGCTTCTTCACGCAGGGCCCTGTGTGAAGAAAAAAGATCTGGTCTGACCTTATTTGTTTAGGGAAGGGGGTGGACATTAAGGTTGACAACCCCATGGAAGACCCCACCACTTATTCGCAAAGACGCCAGAATTTTTTCCTTCTGCTGCTTGAGGATGGTGGGGGTGGAAAGTTAGGGATAGAGACCCTAATGTCACATTTCCCTACTTATGTGGTGTTAAGCTGAACCTTAACTGGTGCATTAATGCGTTTTTTTTTTTGTGAAGATATATATATATATATATATGTGTGTGTGTAGTATAGATATATAGTGCTTGTTAGGTAGGAATGTGTTAACACATTAATACACTGTAATCAGCTGTTATCCTAATTTGTTAATTGGCGGGGTCAGCCCAGTGGTGTCGAGGGCAGAGGCATCGCTGCCTTACCTTCTGCCATGCCAGAGACCCATGTTCATGGTGTGAGCAGGTCGCCGGGGGTCGGCCGGGGAGGGAGAGGATTAAGCGTCCAGAGGACAGCTCTCCTCTACCGGGGAAGGGTGGGGATGGAGTTCACTGCTTGCCTGGCCCCTAGCGGCGGCTGGGGGCTAGCACAATGGACCCACAGACAGAGGGGGTGGATGCAGAGCCAATGCCCTGCATGCAGTGTGTGGAAGCGCGTGCAGCTCGGCCATTGGCATCACTGCATGCTCCCGCGCCACACTCGGAGAAAAGTGGAAAAAACAGCGGCCAACCATCAGAATGACACCGGTTCCCCACAGGCTCCATACCCGGCCAGTTGGGCACCTTGGAAAAGCAAGCGAGAGAGGTGAGTCCCAGTGGAACGCAGGGTGATGGGGGACACCAGTGAATGAGGGCTGGCTGACCGGGAGAAATAAAGTATAAAACAAAAAATAAATAATACTATGCTAACTGGCTACCATCATTTATGGGGATATATAGGACGGCTTTTTCTATGGGGACAAGGGTCCAACCATGCAGAAAGACAGACCGATAGATAGGTATATAGGTAGATAGATGTCCCAGGAGCCTTGGAGATGTGTGCTGTCTCACCGGGTTTGAACAATTATGTAAAGCTGCACTAACATTACCCTAACTTTGGCACCTACTATGCAAGTATTATTGCGACAGTATTTTAATTTATGTACAGGACAGTGCTGAAGTTAGGGTAACATCAGCACTGCATCATATGATCATTCAAATCTGAGGAACAGCACAACACAGATTCTTTGAAGCGAAAGGGACATTCTCCCCAAACATTTGATTTTTCCTACTTTCTGTGCTTTAACATTACTAGATGCATTAAGAAAGTTTTTTTTTTGCAATTCTTTAGAAAATGTATATAATGACTAATGCCTTTAGTGTTCTTCACGCTGGACCCACATCGAGCATGGCATTAGAGCGATAGCTTGCTTAAAATGTTAAAGTAATGGTTGAAAAGTTCCTGGTTTTTTTTAATTAGAATTTTTTTTTTGGGGGGGGGGGTCAATCATTCATAACACTTAATTTTTTTTTTTTTAACCAGATTTGAGGGTCAGGGTGTTTACCAAGCCATCCCATTAAGTGTGGATTTGAAATGGGCCCCAAACGTGTTTTCAGAGACACCAAATTTAAGCTTTTTGTTTATTTGTTTTAAACAAGATAAGTCCCTGCACAGGCACAGTAGAACTTTTTCAAGACTTCAAATGTTTACACTTTTATTTTTTCTTACAGGTTGGTGACTGGTAGCATAAGACAGAAGCACAAGACAGAAATCGGATGAGGTGAAGGGAGGGCTGTGCCGGTCACCCACAGCAGGACAGGACAACCAGTAGGTATTGGGATGGCATGGGGGGGAGGGAGGTATGGGTGTTACAGGATGGATGAGGGTGGGGTGATTAACAGACTGTGGGGGAGGGAGGGGTGGCATAGGTGCTACAGGGTGGGTGAGGATGGAGGGATTAATGTACTGTGGGGGAAGAAGGTGGCATGGGTGCCAGAGACTGGGTGAGGTTTTTTTCTTACAGGTTTGTGAAAGCCGGCAAACAACAAAGATGAGACAGTGACTGGCCAAGGTGGTGGGATGGCTGTGCCAGTCACCCTCTGTGGTATCACTTAATGTAAGTACCAAGTGGTTATGTGTGTGCATGGGTGGGGGGGTGGCAGAGGGTGGGCAAGGATGGCTTTTAGTTTATTTTTTTAATGCAGATTTGTGATATATGGAGGCCAGTGCTGGATGAGACAGTGTCCAATCGAGGTGGAAGGAGGATTGTTATGGTCGCCCACCATGGCACAAGTATTTAAACTACGTAATGGACTGGCAGTTGGGGGGGCAGTCATATGGGTGCTTGAGGATGGGTGGGGGAGTTCTAACTTGCAAGGCGGAAAGTACAATTTAGCCACTAGGGTTTGGTACTGCAAACCTAAATTTCTACATTTTAAAATACAGAAACATGCACCAAATACCAGGGTTAAGGGTTTTATGTCATGACGGCAATTGCAGAATAGTGATCGCCATTTGGGAGAGAATATATCACTGAAAATGAATTACAGTGATGTACACTGCATGACTAGTTTTCTATGTTATGTGGGGGCTGTGTCCCCTGCACCCCCACTTAAGATTCTCAACTCCAGTGGGGTGTATGTCGAGGGAGGTGTAAACTTAAAAAAAATGAAAACCCAGGACCGACACAAAAAACCACTGCGACCTAGAACCGGACACGGCACCTCCCAACCCCAACCTGCCACCTACCCACCACGTCACATGGCCAGCTCGGCAGCCGCCTGCCACACTACACCCCACATACCCTCCCTCCCTTTCCACCTGTCGTCCGGCGTGGTCACCCCCCGTGCATGTGTTTATATAGTGATATCCTGTCGCTTTACTCGCCTACCCCTGTATCCGGTCACTACCCTGCCAGGTAGCCCAGAACACAGGTGCCGTGATTGAGTTGCCCTTTTTGAAAGTGCTCAGGTCGTGGCTGCCTTGTTCACTGAATACCAGGGTTAAGCAAGTGGTGTAAAGAATTGGGGGGGGGTCCTACACTGGAGCTGGGCACCCTGGGTCTGATATTTAAAAAAATGGGGCAGGTACAGTGCAGACTTTTGCACTGCACTTGCCCCTACGCTGCCCCAGATTCCTTCGATATTCAGACGGCTAGTGCCCACCAATGGAGTGGCGCTATCTGACTGAATATCAGTCCACATTGGCACAGTGCTAGCTGAATCTGCACTGTCCCAATACAAACCAGAGCTGCATGTGACCCACTGGGAATAGAGGTGCCTCAAACAGGAGAGTGCCAAGTCCCCTGTGGGCTGTATTCAACCTAAGCATGTAGATGAGTCCATTGAGCATGGAAGGTGCTAAAAGGCCATCTGCATGCCCATTATGGGCTCATTTTCATGGGGCACAGCAGCCCTTTAGCACCACTTCATACATGAAAAGACAGCCCTGGTGTCCAGTTGTCCCCCATGATCCCCCAGTGTATTTATTACATCACTCCCATGTGGTCCACTTGTTCCACCTCCCCAATCCCCCAGTATATTTATTACATCACTTCCTGGTGGTCCAGTGGTCCCCAATCCAAACAGTCACCCACCCAACCCGTGAGCTCACATAGCACCTCCCCAAATCCCCCCACCCTTACTACTGTGTCCAACGCTCACCTCATCTACATACAGTGACTGGCACAGCCCTCCTCTCACCTCTACGGCCCACCACCATATAAACTGTCAGTGAGCATGTGTACTGTAGAAATAGCTGTTTCTCCAGTGGTCCCCCACCTTGAACAGTCCCCCACCTGACCTGCCTGCTCACGTCCCACTTCCCCACACATCCCCATACCCAGGTGTCCTGTGCTTATCACAGCCAAGTACGGTGACTGGCACAGCCCTTCTCTCATTGTCATATGAGCGGTCAGTGAGCACGTGTGCTATAGAACAGCTGTTTCTACAATATGTGCACTCACAGACAGATCATATGGCAGCCAGTCATGGAGGTGAGAGGAGGGTTTTGCAGGTTGCCGTATGTAGCTGTTAGGAGCATCAGACACCGGTGTAATGGGGGAGCAGAGAGGTGGGATGTGAGCTGACAGGTTGAGCAGGGGGCAGTTCAAGGTAGTGACCACTGGACCAACAGAGCAGGGCTTAAAACGTAGTGAGGACTGTTGCATTTTAAACCCAATCACACCTGGAAACACTGGTGGGGGGCCTCCTGCTTACAAAAATCACTAGATTTCCCCTTCTTGTAAGATCCTGGGGAATCCCCATGACAATAAGAAATTTTAAGCACTGCAGGGAGGATGAAATAAATACACTGGGAGATCGGGGGCCACTGACCACCAGGGAGTGATGTAATAAATATACTGGAGGATCAGGGGGTGAGGGGAACTACTGAACTACCAGGGTATGATGTAATAAGATATACCGTCAGATGGAGGAGGCAGCTCAACACATGGGTGGGTGGCTGCTACATAGCAGCCCTGCATTCGGGGGTGGGGTGGGCTTAGTGCCCAGTTAAGAGGAAGTTTTTGGAAACAGTAAACAGCACTCTTGGGACACTGTTTACCGCCACCACAAACCTTTGCATATGCCACTGTACAGATATATACACGAGGGGACCCACTCAATTGCACAAGCACAGCTGTATTTTAGAGCTCTGGCACTGTCAGGTTTGGGGGGGGTGCTCTTGGGTCTCTGAAAATGGCCCTACCAGGAGTGCTAGCACAAGCCCGGGTAAGCACCTGCACCAAGCATGCTAGCATGCAGCAGTCAAAACTGGTACCAGCCCACTAGCTATATGCTGGTAGATTTTGCATTGGCCAAGTAAAAAATGTTTAAGTAGACTTGTGGTCTTGTACTGGGGAAGGAAATATTTCAATAAGTACACAGAGGGGTCAGTAGAAAAGTCTGCGGGACTAGTGGATTTTCTGTCACTAGACCTGCTGGCTACTGGCTGCAAAACTTGATTTCAACCCCTGAGCATGGGAGATACCTCTGAATATCGGGTCCCCTGTGTCGAACAGAAAAAGAAAAATTAGAGTTTTTTTTTTTTTTGTTTAATTCATGATTGACTTAGAAGTCCATCATTTAATTTTATTTTTTTATTTATTGATAGCTAGGATTACAAATTCCTTTGAACCAATGGTTCTTTTAAAAAGGTTCCCCGTCAACAAGAATAAGTTCATAATAATAATAATGATACGGTGGGTTACAGACGTCAAGGAAACAATTCAATATGGCTACAACCGGTATACAGTGCGGGCAAGCAAGAGATGCAGTCAGTGAGGATTATATTGCAGTCAGAGTAGTGACTTTGTCAATTTAAGTACTAACTGAAGATTATAAAAGCTGGATAGGTGTAGGGAGGGAGAGGAGGGGGAAGAGAGAAAAGTGGTGGGGAAAAACAGAGTGTAGTGCCCCACCAAAGGTTGAGAGAAGGTGAGGGTAGGGGGATAAGAGGGGAAGGGAGAAGAAAAGGGAAGAAGGTAAGGAGGAGGGGGGGGGATGGGGAAGCTAGGTCCCGGATGGAGGCGAGAGTGTAGGGGGGGTCGGGTTTTGTGAGATTTAAGGTGAACGGAGCAGCATGAATGAATGAAAAAAGTTGTCATGCTCAGGACAGTTTTATTGCAGTGAGCAAACAATTTTTTTTTGTTTGAGATTTACTTGAAACTTCAGTCACGAATAGAAACAAACAGTCATGCTTTTTCCTTTTTTTTTTTCTGGCATTTGCCCATGTATAGGATTGGTGGTTTTTAAACATTTTTAAACATTTACAACTTTTAAATCTGGAATTTATTCTCACTCTAGGTCCCCCATGGCTGAATTTATCCACATAGTGGATTTTCACTGATCAGACCCGGAAGTACAAGCCCATACTATTACTTCAAAATGTCCTCACGAATTTGAGTGCCAACTCCAACTCCACACTGCTGGAAACCCTCACTAAGAGTATAACACTCCCAGCAGTAATGCACTCTGGCAGCTGCTCATTTATTATCTAAAATAAAACATCTCCAAACACTTCCGCCAACTAACTGCCACAGCAAAGAAGGAGCGCCATTCAATTCAAAGACACAGTTCTTTATCTACCTCATAAACAACAGTCTGGGTGAACCACCTATCTCCCAACCGCCACTTTTCTGTTCTTCAATCCAGCAACTGCACCCCAAACCCAGATCAGCGACTGTCCCCTCAGCACATCCCCAAGAGCTGGCACCACCGCATTTCCTTGGTCAGACTTTCTCTCTCCCTTGTGACGTGCATGCACATGTATAACCTGACGCACATAATAGCATCATTTACCTAAACCACCGTGACAAAAAAAAAAAATGGCAAAAAAATAAATACCACAGAATAGACCTGAAAACACAGTGATAACTAAAAGACATTGCATAAAACTAAAATGCCATGGCCCCAATGAAAATATCCATGATATTTCCCCTTGAGCAGTTTTGACCTTAGAACTTCACCTGTGAGGTCATAAACACAAACTGCACTGAGCAAAATATCATACATATTTCCAATGGGGCCATGGCATATCATATACATTAGGGTCGCAGTACCACTGCTATAGTTAGTTATGAGTAGGCTGTTTAAAGTTAAATCCCTAAATTTGCACCTGTTTAATGGAATTGCACGGAATTTTGCAAGCATGATCTGGGGGCAAGGTCTCGTGATGTGGCAAGTTTCATTCCAGTCAGATGTGCAGATTCTGGGAGATCCAGACAGTGCCTTTTTATGAAAAAATTTTTTTTTTTAATTTTTGTTTGTTTTGTTTGTCTGTTTTGTTTGTCATCACTTATAGTCCAGGTGGTTTGGGGTTTTGTTTTGAAATTTTCACAGCAGAAAGGGCTTGCCCCAGAATGGTGGTTTTCATTGGTTTGATGAAAAAATATCAATCCATTCTAGAGTTATAAGGATCTTAAATTTTGGTTCTCGGCACGCTCAGTGCAGCCTTTTACATAGATGTTTGATATGAAAGAAAAATTTGGCCATACAGAAAAGGATTTCTCTTAAGTGAAGGGGTAATCTTATGTGAGAGAAATTCTTCTTTTATATGGTGGCCATCTTGTTTCTGTTTAAAAAAATAAATAATGCAAACCCATAAAAATGATGCCTTGCAGAGACACCAAGTCATGAATCAAGCTAAAAGGGACCCATTTAGCAAAATTCTGCACTTAGTTTTTTGAAAAATAACCCTAACTGTGTTTTGGAGCATCTAGAAAAAAAACATCTTTCATGAGACAATTTTCTTCTTTCATATGGCTCACACAAGAAGAATAGGGTCATACAAAAGAAGAATACAGCCATATGAAAGAAGAATTTGGACTTTTTTTTTTTCCACATTCTTTTGTGAGAACCAATCTTCTTTCGTAAGCTTATGAAAATCTCAAGAAAGAAAATTAATTCTCATGAAACAAGAATTTGGACCAAGTTTTTTTTCCACATTCTTCTTTCGTGAGAAGCAATCCTCTTGTGAGCTCATGAAGGACAATTTCTCACGAAAGAAGATTATGGACTTTTGTTTTCCACATTGGAACTTTAAAAAGCCATAACTCCTCCAATCTTTGGCGTTAAAAGACAATCTATATATCAAAAGAAAGGTCTAAATGAGTACTGCATGACTAAAACATAATACCATATTTCAAAAAAGGAACTTGCTGTGCAGGGAGCTAAAGCTTCTTATTCCGAAAGGATTCACTTGACCAGCTGTAAAATTGTCATTTTTCTTTTTATTTTGTAATTTCCCCAAGTGAATCCTTTCAGAATAAGAAGCTTTAGCTCCCTGCACAGCAAGTTCCTTTTTTGAAATACAGTACTTCACCTTCAAGGGAGCAGCATTGAACAAATTAACCACTTCCCAGTTGTTTTGTATTTTTGTCTAATTGAATGTACCTGGAGGGTGGGTTACATTTCTTCTGGATGTTGGCTTAGAATTTATATGTTACTATTTAAATAAGTAAATAATACAGAAAGAAATGTTTTTCTTACATCGAGTGTGCTACAAATAAACGCTGGAACGTGAAGTGATTATACCAGCTAGTTTAATTAAGATGGATGAGGCCATAAAAGCATTAAAGGACATAGGGACTAGTGTTCAGAGTACACTACACTTCACAACATTTTCTGAAACTGAAAGGAAGCAACTGTTTCAGGCCATGAGGGGCAGCAAAGACCTATCCACACAGATGGGAGAAACACCTAAAAATTTGGCACAAAAAATTGAAAACCTAAAATTCAGGGATACTAGGCAAGAATGGCATGGGCTGACCTTAACACAGTATTTCTAACACAACAGCATTCCCAAGAGGTTTGAGGATTGCTTTTGAACCAAATATATTTATTAATACACTTAAATTGTCTACTAAGTGGGACAGAATACGCAACAGGGCTAGCAGCGATTTTATGTATGCATTAATAGAAGCTATTATAGATGAAAGGAAATTTTTCAGTGAAGATACACAAAGTATACAAGATTCATTAAAATTGTAGTTGGACGCTGAGGAATTTACATGGAATTTAGAAGAAATTAAAAGAAAACTAACAGAATTTGAAGAGAAATTGAAATAACAAAAGATCAGAAAATTTATTAGAGATACTAACGACTATAAAGAGAATCGAGTATACACTTACAAACAGTACAACAGAAGACTAACAAATTATAATACAGAAAGTGGAACAGACAGCGATAATAGCTACACCAGGGAGTCCTACAGACTAGCAGAAGAACAGTATCAGCATACAGGAGAGTCGCAGCAATCCAGTACGTCTTCAGCAGACCCAGCAGAATCTAGATATGACCTTAGAAACACTAACATTAATAGGAATGTCTCCAGACACCCATTGGGTTTTCCGGAAGGCAGGAGGGGAGGGGGTGAGGAGGGACAGATGGAAGGATAAAAAAATGCCTTACATGGACAGGGGAACATCTACACAACCCCAGAACTGATCCCACTATTTAATCTTAGCAAATGAAATTTGACAAAGATAGAACAGCAAGTGTTAGGGTTGGGTCTATCATTTGCACCCACTCAACCAGTTGATCTTTTTGATCTAGAAATACATCTCTAAAGATTTTTTCATACATTGAGACTGAAAAACTTGTTTGCAGAAGGAACGGGGGAAATGATTATCAAAGAAAAATTAAACATGCACTGAATATAAAATAAAAATGTTCTCCTTCCATTGGTAAAAATCATGGTAGAAAAACATTTTGTACCACAGTAGAGAAAGAAATTATGCAACTATATAAAAATAAAGAAGTGTTTGCCCAAATAAAAAAAATTAACACAGGGGCAAAGACAGGCCACAACTGAGTTAAGTAAAGATAATACAATTGTGATCAAACAGACTGACAAAGGGGGAGGGATTGTAGTGCAGAATAGAGAACATTATAGAGCTGTATATATGAGATTATTAGAAAATGTAAAAAATTATTCTTTACTACCTGAAGACCCAACTATAGTACTTGAAGGGAAGTTAAGGGAAATGTTAGCTGAATATGTTGATTTAAATTGGTTAAACGAATGGGAAATGAGAATTTTAATCAAAGAGCACCCCAAGATTCCTATATTTCACAGTATTCCAAAAATCCACAAGAATGTATCTCATCCACCAGGCAGACCAACTGTGTCAGGAATAGATTCCCTGTTTGACCCTATATCCAAGTATATCAATTTTCATCTGCAACCTTTGATTGAGGAAAGTGATATGTATATACAGAATTCGACAGATATTATGTAACAATTAGAAAGAATAGCAACAAAACAAAATCTTAATGACTATACTAGTGACATGGGATGTACTAACATACTAATTGCCAGCAGATTAGGCCTTACGGTCTATCGAGTCTGCTCGAACTTTAGATCCTTAGTTGGGTGCCGAGACCCTCCCATCCCTTGTGCTCCAGAAACCCGTATCATCCATCCCCACCCCCCTGGGACAGGACATCATCTGATACATCCACTTTCTGTGTCTGTCCCATCCTCTCTTGAAGCCCTCCACTGTGGATCTCTGAACTAGCTCACCAGGCAGTGTATTCCAAGGGTCCACCACCCTCTCAGTGAAAAACCTCCTCCTCTTTTCCCCCCTTACCCTTCCACCTTCCAACTTCAAACCATGCCCTCTGGTGATACCTCCCTGCTTCAGTCTAAAGATCCCCTCCATGTTTACCCTATTTATTCCCTTGAGGTACTTGAAGACCTCAATCATGTCCCCCCTGTCTCTCCTCCAGTGAAAACAGGCAGAGCTCCTTAAGTCTGTCCTCATCGCCAAATCCCTCTAGCCCTCAGATCATCTTTGTTGCCCTCCTCTGTACCCTCTCTAGGAGCTGTATGTCCCTCTTTATGGTGGTCTCCAGTACTGTACACAGTACTCAAGGTGTGGTCTAACCAGTCCATTGTACAGCGGCAGAATCACTTCCTTGCTCCTAGAGGTGATCCCCTACGATGCATCCCAACATCCTGTTTGCCTTGCTAGCGCTCTCCTGCACTGCTCAGAGTTATTCATACATGCATCCACCATGACCCCTAGGTCTTTTCCCCTATTGAGGCCTCCAGCCTCCTCCCAGGGTGTACCTGTGTTTAGAGTTCCCCAGACCAAGATGCAACACCTTGCACTTGGTGATATTGAAATTTAATTTCCATGTGTGAGCCCAGCTTCCAGGGTGTCCAGGTCCTCTGCAGGGCCAACCTCCCCTCTTCTCCCTCAACTACTGCTCCCATCTTGGAGTCATCCGAAGAGACTCATTTCACACCCTATACCCTCCCTGATGTCCGATATGTATGCATTAAACAGGATCGGACCCAGGACCGAAAGCCCCAGGTAATTCCCACTACCAACCTCTCTCTAGGGTGCTAGAGTTCCCACAGACCACTACTCTCTGAGTGTGTCCAGCTAGCCAGTTTTCAATCCATCTGACCATCAAAGGGCCTACTCCTAACCCCATCAGTTTCTCCACCAGACCATTGTGGGGGACAGAGTCAAACGCCTTGCTGAAGTCCAAGAATAATACATCCACAGGCTTACCCCTGTCCAGTTCTGATGTTAGCCATTCATAGAACTCCACAAGGTTGGTTTGACATGATCTACCTGGCACAAACCCATGTTGCCGACTATCCAGACCTCCCACCTCCTCCAAGTACACCCCCAATCGTTCCTTTAGTATACTCTCCATTAATTTTCCCACCACCGAGGTCAAACTGATGGGTCAAACTGATGTAGTTGATCTTTATATGTCAATACCACATAAAGAAGGCATTCTAAATATAGGCAAAATATTAAATAAACGGGTAAGAGATGAAGGACCAAAAACAGAAACGCTACAGGACTTAGCATTGTTTATATTACAAAATAATTACTTTGAATTTAATGGACAATTTTACCAGCAAGATAGAGGGACAACCATGGGAAGTACAATGGCTCCCACATATGCGAATGCCTTCATGGTTGATTTTGAAGTGGAAAAGGTGTTTAATGATCAAATAAATCAATTTATGAACAGAATAATATTTTGGAAATGATTTATTGACGATATACTGTGTATATGGGGAGGAACAGAACAAGAATTTCATCAGGTGCTCAACAGTTGGGACAGGAATTTAAAGTTTACCATAAATAGCAGTCATGACAGCATCCCTTATCTGGATGTATTAATGAAGGAAAGAGGTCAGATTAGTACTTCCATTTTTAGAAGAGAGACTGATGGAAACACCTTATTACATAGCACAAGTTACCATGAGCCGAAATTAAAGAACAGTATACCATATTCACAAATGGTAAGAGTTAAGAGAAACTGTCAAAAAACAGAGGATTATCAAAAAAATAAATAGGAAATGGTCAAAAGATTTAGAAATAGGGGCTATAAACCCAGGGTTTTAAAACAAGCCTGTCATAAAATAGAAAATAAAACCAGAGAAGAGTTATTACAGAACAAACAAAAGAAACAAGAACTTGACAGGACAGTATTGGTGTTTAAATATAATTATAAAATGAAAGATATTCGTAGAATTATAAATAAACATTGGCACATGGTAGCTCAAGATAATATACAAAATTCTACTTTACAGCAGAAACCGATTATAGTGGCAAAAAAGGTATTACATTTGAAAGACAGGTTGGTGCACTCCCAGTTTGCCGTACCCAGCAGGGAAGGACCTCAGTTACTACTGGGTCCTTTACAAACAGGCATGGTGAGGTGTGGTAGGTGCACGGTCTGCAATAACATAAGTAAAAAAGATATGTTTAAACATCCTTTCACCAACAAGGAATTTAAGATTAGGGATCATATAGATTGTAACACAGGAGGAGTCATTTATGTTATACAGTGTCCGTGTGACAGACTGTATGTAGGCCAAACAAAAAGAGCCATAAAAAAGAGGATTTTAGAGCATAAGGGGGATATCAGAAATAGGGACGAACAGTCACCTGTTGCATTACATTTGAATCGAGAAGGACACACAGGAGCATCGTTAAGATTTTGGGGATTGGAAGTGATACAACCTCCCCTTGGGGGGGCAATTATAAACAATTACTGGATAAGGCAGAAATGAAGTGGATTTTTTTTATTAAATACATTACATCCAACTATAGGAATGAATATAGAAAGTAATTGACACGCATGTATCTAGAAATATATGGAATTGTTTGCAATTTTTGTTGGAGATGCTGGAGTGCTGTAGAGTAGTGGAAAAATGGGTGCTTTAGAGTAAATATTTAATTAAAAAATTTGGTGTACGCAGTTTGTAAACATAACAGTTCAAATTGTTATCACCAAGCCTGTCTGTCATTGCACAACTCCTTTCATGCGTGATGCAAATTTAAAATGAACAGTAATGGGTTTGTACAAAAGAAAGCCCTCCATGATCAGTATATGTGACATGTTTAGCAACACAACAGAAAAAGTATTTTGTTTGAGCAGGTCTTTGTTTGCCTGGATGGTTCGTTACATAATGTCAGAGCACTATAAAAGTCAGATTGGCAACATAGCACAGGCTTTGATAATAAGTGCAGATGAGCCTGCTTGGACAAACCGTGTCTCCGCCCTCAGGGGAGAATGTACAGTTGCTAGGCAACACTCTTGTTTAACGTGAGTCACACGAAGTGCCACATCACTTTGGCGGTAAATCCGAGCAGGCTCAAGAAGAAGCCACACCTCAGTGAGCAAGCTAGCGTTTGGAACGTCATTGTCCTGCAGCATTACAGCTTGAAATGCAAGTGAGCATAGCGTGGGAAACAGCGTGAACAGCACTTTCACTGAAGGTACAAAATAGCTTAAAATTACCAAATTGGGGGCATAAAGGTGGAATAAGGCACTAAAAAGACATTTTTCCCCATCAGAGGCACTAAGTTACAAGAAAGAAAATTAAGTCTTAATGAACTTTGGGCAATGGAAAATTAAAAACGAAAGAAAAGGGCTTTAAACACAAAATTCATTTGCCATTGAGGTACGTGAGCAGCTATGGGGTTTCACGTTGAATACAGAAGTTAAAAAATACTGCACTTTGTCAGAGCAGACGTCTATGCTGCCATTTTATGAAAGGTGTTGTCTGTTTTATATATTCACAGAGAGTGTAATGCCACAGGAGAAGTTTTGAACACTTGTTTAAATACAGCAGATAACAAGTATTCATGGTAAATCCAAAACAGTTCCATAAAAAATGTTAATAAAAATACATTAAGATATCTAGAAAAAAGGAAATATAAATGAGTCTAAAAATATGTATTTTATGTTTAAACAGAGAATTAATCCCCGTGAACAAACTCTGAGGAGCAAAACGTAGGGGGGAATTACAAAATAAAAAGAAAAATGAAGTTTTTACATCTGGTCAAGTGAATCCTTTCAGAATAAGAAGCTTTAGTTCCCTGCACAGCAAGTTCCTTTTTTGAAATACAGTACTTCACCTTCAAGGGAGCATCACTGAACAAATTAACCATTTCCCAGTTGTTGTTTTTTTTTTTTTTAAAACATAGTACCGCCCAGACATTCATGGGGTATGCACAACACCCCAAAATTACCTTCTAACTTCACCATGATACCAAATCCATAATTAAAGTCCAATAATCATCAAAAATGAACCAAGGACGTATCTCCTCTTGGAGTACAACCTTAGCGAGTTGCATACCAAACCAACAAAAACCTGACCTAGTTATGGCTAAAACACGCAGAAACACAGTTTTACTCATATATAGTGAAATACCAGTGCACTGTCTACAATACACGCTCCTGTACAGTTCAGTTGGTGGCTAGCTGGTGTGGTGTGAGCTGTGCCAGTTGCTGGCTCTGGTCGGGCTTGGGGGGGAGCAGGGTGGTGGGTCACTGCCTAATGGGGTGGGGGCCACTTGACTACCAAGGACTGGGCACTTTTTTACTTTTATATGGATTGGGACTGGGAAGGGGAGAAACACTAGACTACCAGGAAAAACCGGGATAGTTTTTATTATTCTGATGATCATGGCTTAGGAGGGGGACCACTAAACTACCATGGAAATGGGGATAGTTTTATTATTCTGATGATCGAGGCTTGGGTGGGGGGGGGGACCACTAGACTCCCAGGGATACTGGGAGCAGGCACAATTGTATTCTTTTATGGATCGGGGGTGGAGTGGGGGGAAACACTAGACTACCAGGGATACGGGGAGTGGGAGGGTTTTTTGGCATTAAACAGTGCTCAGACCTAGGAAGGGACTGCTGTACCACCAGGTTTCCTTGCTCTTACTAGTCTGCAGCCAGGTCTGTACACTAGTTAGGGCAGGTTTTCAGGAGCATAAATCTGTGCTGTTGCTGGGGGCCGATTTTTGCTTCTGAACCATTTCAATATTGTGCGTGTCAGCGCTGATGGGAGGTGCGCCACGCATATGTGCCTTGTGAATAGGGCACGCCCCCAACAGCTCATGCATTTCCAGGTTTGGGCGGCACATAGATAGATAGATAGATACATACAGTGTCGGCAGATAAGGGCCTATGGCCCACCCAGTCTTCCCATTTGAGCTTGTAAGTTCACTTTATGTTTCCCTAGAAGTATGTTGCCCCTTACCCCTGACCTCTAGAATTCTTTTATGTCTATCCCATGCATTCTTAAATCCTGTGATTGTTTCAGCCCCAACCACTTCCTCTGGCAGGGTGTTCCACTTGTCCACCACCCGTTCTGTGAAGAAATTCTTCCTCGTGTTTCCTCTGAATCGTCCTCCCTCCAACTTCATCCCATGCCCTCTAGTCCTGGAATATCTTTTTCACTTAAAAATAGTGTATTCCTGCACCCTATTCCTCCCTGTAAAATACTTGTATGTCTCCATCCCGGGATATGCCGCCCAAACCCTTTGAAAATGGGGCCTGCAGTGCATAATTAATACAAATTGTTTAAAATACATGTAAAACTTACTAACAGAGTAGGCATCAACCTAAGTAAACATATTCAAAAATGGATGAACTTCTAAACAGAAATAAGCCTATATCAAAACATACTAAATATTATCCCACATAAAAGGTTGATAAACTGTGTAGCCTAGGGGTCGGTGCTAAAATAGTAAAATAGGTGGAGAGCTGGCTTACTGGCAGGTGCCAAAAGGGTAGTGGTAAACGGGGTACACTCTGGTGAGGGAAGGGTGATGATCGGGGTGCTGCAAGGGCCTGTACTGGGGCTGATCCTCTTCAATGTCTTTATTGGAGACATTGCGGAGGGGCAGGAAAGGAAGGTATGCCTATTTGTGGATGACACTAAAATCTGCAATAGGATGGACACGCCAAGAGTGGTAGAAAAGATGAAGGAGGACCTTGAAAAAACAGAGGAATGGTCTAGGATTTGGCAGCAGGGATTCAATGGAAAAAAGTGCAGGATCATGAACATAGGGCACAAGAACCAGTGGTCAACATATGAACTGGGAGGGGACGTGCTGACAGTCACGAAGCAGGAAAGGGACCTGGAAGTTATCATCTCCAATGACCAGGTGGCTAAACAGTGTGATAAGGTGGTAGGCAAGGCTAGCCGAATGCTTGGATGCATAGGGAGGGGTACTATCATTATAAAGAAGGAGGTAATAATGCCCCTGTATATGACACTGGTAAGACCCTACCTCAAGCACTGCGTGCTGTTCTGGAGGCCCCATCTCGGAAAAGACAGACAGGGTGGAGGCAGTGTAGAGCAGAGCAACTAGAATGATGCAGGACCTACATGGGAAGACCTACAGGGAAAGATTAAAATACTTGAATATGTATTCCCTAGAGGTAAGGAGGGAGAGGGGGGATATGATAGAGACATTCAAATATCTCAGTGGTATAGACAGAGTGTAAGAAGGGAGCATCTCCCAGGATAGGAGATACTCAAGGACAAGGGGGCATGGTATTAAGTTAGAGGGGAGGGTTCAGGGGTAACGCAAGTACTTTTTCATGGAAAGGGTGGATGACACTTGGAATGACCTCCCAGAGGAGGTGGGGGGGGGGGGCCAAAACAGTCATGGGATTTAAAAATGCATGGGATTGACGCATGGGTATCCTAGAAGCCAGAGGGCGTGTTCCAGAGTTCAAGTAGAGCATCGGGTCTCACAGTAGGGAGGGGACTGATAGAGCAGACTAGGTGGGCCAGGAGGTCCTTATCTGCTGACAACTTCTATGAATCTACGTATAGTACAGTTATGTAAGAACTTAATATAATAGTAGCTCTTCGAGAGGTGCTCTTGCAACAGGCCAACACCAGTAGGACTAAGCTATCAGTCTCAGAACCACTCTGAAACCTTTCTAGCTAGCAGTGTAGCATGGGGAGCTGCCCACCACTGACGTCATTCCACTGACATTGGCCTGTCCAGTAAAAGCAGGTCGTCCCCAACACCCTCCTCAGTTCTCCCGACGGAGACTCGAAGCAGGAAACTGAAGAAGAAACCAAGGAGGTTTCCTGAGAGCCAGAAATAAAGGAAAGAGACAGAAGAAGACACACTTGCGTGGAAGAGGAGGAAAGCAGATAGAGAGCAGGAGGAAGGACGGAGGGAAAATTGGGGCCTGTTGCAAGAGTTCCTCTCGAAGAGCTGTTACAGTAAGTTCTTATGTAACTGTACTATCTTACCTCGAGAGAGGCTCTTCCAGCAGGCCAACACTGGTAGGACTGAGTCACAAGCAGTTCTAGCAGATTAAGAAAACAGCATCAGGAGGAGGAAGACAGAAGCTCAGGGCTTAAGAGAGAAGGCCCTGCAGAACGACTAGGCCAAAGTTAGCCTTACATCTAGAGGAAATGTCCAGGCTGCAGTGTTTGGTGAAGGTGCGGCCAGAGCTCCAAGTGGCAGCTAGCTGCACAGATGTCCGCAGTGGACACATTTCTGAAGCAAAGCATAGAAGTGGCCAGACCCCTGGCGGAATGGCCCTTAACCACTCCCAGAAGTTCCTTGCTGTACTTAAAGTAACAAACAATGCAATTAGCTAACCACTTGGACAAACACTGATTGGACGCTGCAGCACTCTCTCTCTCTCTTAGAGGCAAACAAAATGAACAACTGATGTATAGTATTGTACAATTCTATGTACATCCAAAGTATGGAGCAAAATCTTCCCCTGATTAACGTACTCTGGATAATAAACAGAAAGGTATATGGATTGATTCAAAGTAAACTCCGACCCACCTTGGGAAGAAACTTACGATTGGTATGCAAAGTCACCCTGTCTTTGTGAAAAACCAAATAAGGCTCCTTACTGTACACATGAGAGCCTGAGGCTCGGAAATCCTTTGAGCATAAGTAACAGCAACTAAAAAGAGTGCTTTATATGACAAAAAAAAAATGCAGCTTGCAACTCACAGCTGGTTTGAAGGGACGCAGCGAGAATTTCTCTAAACTAAAATTGAGGACCCAGGGAGGGACTGGGTCCCAAATGGGAGGTTTGAAATGTAAAATTCCTCGCAGGAAGCTGCGAGACACATCGAGCTGAGCCACAGCCCTGCCTTCGATAGGTACATGGTATGCAGAGATGGAAGAAAGATGTACCTTGATGGAGGAGTAACTCCATCCTAAATCAGAGAGGGAGAGAAGATACTCAGACACCTGATCCACCGGGCAGGTGCAAGGATCTGGCTAGTGGGAAGCGCCCAAAAGGGTAAAGCGCTTCCATTTCATAGCATAGACAGCCCAAGTGGAGGGCTTCTGGGCAGCCACCAGGCCATCTGTGACCATTGGAGAGACCCCAAACCAGGTGATGCTATGTCATTAGGAGCCACGCATGGAGATGCAGAGATTTGAGGTCTGGATGGACCAAGGTTCCCCGCTCCTGGGAGAGCAAGCTGGTGTGCAGGGGCAATGGCACTGGAGGTTCGACCACCAACTGTTGTAGCAAGGGAACCAAATCTGATGAAGCCAGAAGGAAGCTATGAGGACAATTTCGGCCCCCTCCATCTGAAGCTTTAGCAGTACCTTGAAGGAGCAGGAAGGAAGGGAAGGCATAGTGAAACCTCCCCTTCCAGGAGAGGAAAAATACGTCTCTCCAGAAAACTCCAGGCCCGGGATCGAGCGAGCAAAAAAGCAGCAATTTTGCACTGAGTGGGGAAGCAAAAAGGTCCAACTCTGGCCACTCCCACCTGTCGAAGAGGTCTTCGACTACAGGGGTCAGAAGTTCCCACTTGTGAGCCCTGCAGTAGGAGTGGATGAGACTGTCCACCAGGATGTTTTGGATACCTGGCCCATGGATGGCAGAGAGCTCCAGACTGCTCGATGGCCCAATAGCAAACCCTCATCGCCTCCCTGCACAGGGGGTAGAAGTGGGTCCCCCCCCTGCTTGTTTATGAAACAAACCACGCACATGTCCACCTGAACTAAGAGCAGACTGGGGAGGAGAGGAGTCTGGAAAACCTGAAGGGTTATAGAACTGCCTGCATCTCCAGGACGATGATGTGGAGTCCATGATACATGTCTTTCCAGGTGCCTTGAGTCGGTGAACTCTCAAGTGGGCTCCCCAGCAGAGACCAGAGGTATCCTTTGTAAGGATCTGATGAGGGGTTGGGATAGCAAAAGAAACCTGCCGAAATAGGTTGGTCAGCTCCAGCCACCAGGACAGAACCCGTTTGGGTCAGAGAACACGATCAGCTGGTCGAAGTCGTCCATGCTCTGGTCCCATTAGATGTGCAATGTCCACTGAGGGATCCTAATATGCAGTCAGGCAAGAGGAACTGTGGCAATGGCTGCTGCTATGTGGCCCAGAAGAAGCAGGAATACCCTGGCTTGGAACCTCACTGCTGGAGAAGACCAGACAGGCCTGGTCCATCAGGCACTCCGCCCTGTCCCTGGGCAAAAAGGCCATGCCCTGGGACATGTCCAGAATGGCCCCCATGTATTGGAGGCATTGGCAGGGTATCAGGCAGGACGGCCTGTTGATCGTGATACCCAGGGCCTGGAAGAGACTGAAGGTATGCTCCAGGGTTTAGAGAAGGCGTTCCCTAGACAGTGCTGCTAGGAGCCAATCATCCAAGTAGGGAAACACGTAAAAGCTCTGCCTCCTCAAGGCAGTGACCACCACCGCCAGACATCTGGTGAAAACCCTGAGGGCAGACCAAAGGGGAGAGCCAAGAACTGAAAATGGGCCCCCAGAAATGGAAGTGGAGGACGCACCAATGGGAAGGAAAAATGTTGATATGCAGGTAGGCATCCTGCATATCCAAGGAACAGAGCCTGTCCCCCTGATGCAGGAAGGGCAACAGACCTTGAAGGGTGACCATCCTGCAGAGTTTCTATTCTATGAACAGATTCAAGTCACTCAGGTCTGGGATGGGCCTGAGGTCCTTGGTCTTTTTGGGGACCAGAAAGAAGTGGGAGTAGAATCCTCTGCCCCACTGAGCATGATGGCTCTTTTTTGAAATCGGGCCTGAATTTCCTCCCAGACAAGAGGCACATGAGCTGGGGGTAGAAAGAGATGCCCATAGGATTTTCGGGAGGCCATTCGAGGTGTTTTAAAGTGTGGCCATGCTCTGAGCTGTAGCACCCAACTGTCCGAGGTGATCCCTCACCACCCATCGAGGTGGAGGGAGAAACGACCCCCAATGCCTCTGCCAGATTTTCTACTGGGGAGGGGTCTGACAAGGAGTCAAGAAGTAGGGGCAGGGCCAAAAGGGCTAGGGAAGTCGCCCGAGTAGCCCTGGTGGCGGCTGCGGCAGGGCTGACACCGGCATACACTTGCCCTGACTTCTGGCGAGAGAGTGGGCCTGTCTGCTAGAAGAATGTGGCAGAAGAGTGGCCGCTGGCCAGACTTAGGCTGAGTATCATACAAGGAGTGAATGGACCGGAGGGCTCCACCAGACTCCTGAAGGGAGGAGATCAAGTCCCTGACATCACCTCCAAAAAGAACGAAACCCCAGAAAAGGGCATCCAAAATGCTGGACTGCACATCAGAAGCAAATCCAGACACCTAGAGCTAAGAGTGGTGCTGGAGAGAGATGCCCACAGCCACCCCTCTGCCCGAGGCATCAACTGCATCACAGGCAGCACAAAGGACATGAGCCCCTATGTACATATGAGCCCACCTTGAGAACTTGGACCAGCTGCTTTTTAGATGGGTCATCTGGCAAAGCCTGAACCATCTCCCTGGCCTGGTCCCAAAGAACATTCTGGTACAGAACCATTTTGGATGAATAGTTAATGGCCTGGATGGCCAGGGTGGAAGAGACAAAGACCACCTTGTCCAGGTGATCCAGCTGTCTGGACTCCCTGTCTGTAACAGGGTGGAATAGAACCCTGTCCCAGTTGGAGAAAGTGTTTAAATGCAAGGATCTAATCTCTCCTTTCCTGTCTCTTGTCTGTCTGGTTGTGCAACCAAATTTTCCTGTGAGACCTAGGATTTGATCTCCCCGACAGTCTTGCAATTCTCTGCCTCTTGCTATCTCTCAACCTTCACTTGCTGTTCTGTCTCTTTTCTCCCTTGCATATCTGCGGACATAAAAATATATACAAATCATTACGTGGAAATGAAACTGATATTGGGATACCTTTGTTTATAAAATATATAGCGTTACTGTTGAAATGTATATAATTGTGGTCTGAGGTGATTGCAAAAAGCTACTGGAAACTTGAGAGGTTACCCAAGCTCAATTTTTAAACCTTTTGTAGAAAAGCTGTGGAAGAGGGGGCCTCAGCTCAGGGACACTGTGTTCTTGCTGCACATGCCCGATGCTTACAAGAACAAGATGCTTGTTAAGAATGGGGGTTGGAAGGACTTAAAAGAGCTGAGCTGCAATTGCTTGAGAAAGGAGAAAAAAAAGGACACAGAGATTGAAGGAAAAATCTAATGGATGTTCCCTTTTATTTTGCCTTTGTAAATAGTTATAATGAACAAGTTTATTTTTTTTATGCTACTGCTAGTGTAAATCAATTTTTGGTGAATTCTACAACTGCTCCTGGTTTTCCTATGCTTCCTGACCTGTGCCTCGACAACACTGTCAGGGGGAAGAGAGTTGAGGTGCTTAGGTTTTTTGGTGCCGTGGTGTGCTGCATTGATGAGCACTGAGTCAGCCTTAAGTTGCCTCCCCCAAAAAGGGTTTACCTGCAGGAGCATGGTAAAGGCAGTCAGCCTTCTTGGGCACTGCCAGAACCAAAGAAGGATGATTCCAGGCCACCCTGGTGACATCCTCATAAGAGTCAATGAAGAGCGGTACCACTAAGGGGAGAGCATCAGGCTGGTGCAGCTAAACAGGCAACCGACATTACTCTGGGTCCTGTTCCTCAGCCTCGCAGCCCATGGTGGCCTAAACATGACACATGCAGTCTACGAAAAAAGGATCATCAGGAGGGGACTTTGGGACCGCCTTAGGGGGCTCCTCACCCTCAGACGAGACCCCCACAAGGGAGGAAGACTCAGAGTAGTCAGAGTGCTCTTCGTCCTCCTCATCCAGTTCACTTACAGGAGGTGGGCACTGGCAAGAGCCGGTGTCGGGCTTGTTACCCGATGTATGAAGGTCAAAAGGACCAGCCCGGACAGAGTCCAGAGGAGGATGATCCCCTTGGGAATGCCAGGTGGATGCTGGCGGTGGGCCCAAAGGGGTGTGAATCTGTTTTTGCATGACAGCCCACCAAGAAGTAAACAGAACATTATAATCCACAGGTGGAGGGTAATTATATACTGGAGAATAGGGGTAGACTGGTGCCAGTCTGGGCGGGGCTGACATCGGGTACCCTGGAGGAGGTCCAGCAGGCGTCGGTGGGGGAGCCAGCGTCGAGTCTACTGGAGGCAGCTGAGACTGAACAGGTGGCAGCCCAGTGAGTATAGGCCAAGGAAGCCTGTGAGGTGTATCCACAGGCATCAGGAGAGGATAAACATGCGCTGGGGGGATAGGGATCTCCCTGGCGATGGCTGAGGCAACACCAGACTTGGAGAAATGCCGATAGCCTGCAGTGGGTGCTGCCTGGATGGACTGGTGTTGGCCCCTGTGGAAGGGACTGATGCAGACTTCGCCTTGGCTGGGTGGCCATTGGTAGAGTAGCTGGCACCCGATGTTCTACTTCCGGCAGAGTTACCTGGCTAAGAGCCCGCAGAAGTCAGGGGCGTTAGGGGGCTGGGGAGCAGGAGACAGAGTCCCCTGCCCCAAGGAACTGCCAAAGAGATAAGAGTGGGCAGTGGGTCCACTGGCAGTCCAGCAGAGGTAACGGCTGGCAGTGCTGACGGGGCCAAACTCCCGTGGGAGGAAGACCCAGTCACGGTCGATGGTTTATAAGGAAACCACTAGCAGGAAGCAGACCCGATCTTGTCCCAGTCCTTGTCTCAGTGTTAGTGCTTCCCACTAGATTTTTTTCCCCAGGTTGTGAAGAAGAGGAAGCCTGGAGGACTGGGTTGGTGAAGCCAAAGAGCTCCTGGGCTGCAGCTCCTGTTCCATCGTGACGTGCTTCTGCTTAAGGAGATGGCTTTCCAGAATTTTCAGGTGACATCTCCATGTGGCCTGGTTAAATTTCTGGCAAAACTGGCAGGCTTCGGGGTGAGTGACATCGGTGGTGAGCAGTCCCCCGTGGTATACTGCTAGATAGAAAAGTTTCCATGTGGTCCTGGCACCTGACGGCTTAGTCATACTGGTGCTGGCCTGCTGCAAGAGCCTCCCTTGAAGTAATATCTATGTATTTCAAGTCAGCCACCAAATGAGCTTATTTACAGAGTCCTGTACATGCTGCCCCACACTTGTGATGGCTTACCACTCAAAATTCCAAATGTATAGCCTTGATAACTCACCTGACCCAGTGCAAAAAAGGAGAGACATCCTATAATATACATCTATACAGAATGCCACAATGTTATCACTTCCTAATAAGTGGCATCAAATCCAGTCTTTCATTTAGCCCTGGTGGGTAATGTCCTCCCAGTTGGATAATCCACATGGCCTAACTTCTAATGATGAGAGTGTCAAGATTCCCCCCTCACCCTCCTCCCTAGTGTAACCTTTTCCAGACCACAGAATTTAAAAGTGGTTCTCAGGGTCCAGCTGGGAATTAATATGCAATGAGAGCGCATTATTTTCAGCTCCTCTTTGGATTGCTCTGATATGTTTTCCTACTTGGATTTTACAATTACGGACCATTTTGCACACATAAAAGGCCCTTCATCCGCAACATGCAAGATAAACAATATGATGTAAATCACAATTGCTGAAATGTTTAATCTTAAATGTTTTCCTGGCATTAACAATAGTAAAATGGCTAGTCTTTTCCCTGGTCAAGCAATATTCACACCAGCCACATGTAAAGTTGCTATCTGGCAGATTCGGCAGCCAAGTATGTGGTTTCTCATTGCTGGGTTGTAGGCTATCGACCAAATTAGCAGCATGTTTACAAGTTATCTCTGGAGGACTGGGGCAATAGTTTTGTTTGGCAGGGAGAGAGCAGAGGATGCCCTAATTCTTAGTCACTTTGGTCACTACCAATGGTCACCAGTCAAGTGTCATAGGGAACGGACTTACTGGTTGCACATCATCCTCCTTTCTCTCCTCTTGAGCCACCAACAGACTCTCAGGACTAGTGGAGGCCACCTGTGCCTCAGCCTGATCCAAGATGTTCGGTCTAAAACCCCTTTGCTGGAATCTGTGCCTCATTTGCCTTCTCTGTTCTGGAAATCCTCTCCTCACTGCAATTCCTTTTTATCCTTAGATATTAAGATTTAGGGATGTTTTTGATCATATGCTGTGGGTGACAACTAGTGGCATGTAGGAAGGCATTCCTGTTTGTGGTTTTGCAGTACAAATTGGTTTTTAACTGTACCATCCTCTTTCTTACTAACGGTAGAATCCAGAAAATTAATCTCTTTTAAATAGGCACGAGTGGTGAACTTCAGATTGGGACTGGAACTCCCCAAAAATCCCACAAACTCATGCACTCCACTCCTGTTGTCCCTCCAGACCAACAATACTGTATGCCATCTATATAACGCATCCCAAGGTCAATCCTATGGTAATCAGGATTAACCTTGGGGCTATAGGCTACTTCTCCTCCCATATTCAAGGTACAGGTTTGCCTAATTCAGGACAAATGTGGCCCCCACTGAGGTACCTTTGGTTTGTAGGAAGAATGTATCCTGAAACAGGAAGGCATTATGGTGCAGAACAAGGTGAGCAGACTCGCACAGGAACTCCACCAGACCGGAGTCAAAATCAGTACCTGTTTCTAACCAATATCTTAAGGCCCTAATACCTTCTTGGTGGGTTATACTCATATATAAAGCCTCTGTGTCTAGTCAGATCAACCACCATTCACTTTCCATCTGAAGATCCTCCAGGACAACTAATACTTCAAGTAGTATCTCTGAGGTACGAGGGCAGAGACTGCACTAGCCCCTTGATATGAGCATCTTAAAACTGTGACAGACATTCGATAAGTCTACCAATGCCTGCCACTATTGGGCATCCTGGAGGATCTATCAACCTCTTATGCACCTTGGGTAATATGTAAAAACGTGCCCTAATTGGGTGCTCAGCCAGAAGAAAGTTGTAGACATCCTGTGTCCTGATACCACCAGTCACTGCACTATATTAAAATTCATCAACCAGGTTTTTAAATTCTGTGGTTGGGTCTGCCTGTAAAGGTTGATAAAAATGATCACTGCCAAGATGTCTTTCGCATTCATTATCATATTTGTTAGTATCGATAACTATGACTACCCCACCCTTATCGCCTCTTTAGTGGTGATGTTGGTGTCCATCTTTAAATTCTTCATGGCCTCCTTTTCAGCTGCAGTGATGTTGGCATATTTATAAGTAGTGTCGTTACCCATTAGGAGAGCACTGAATTCTTTCTCACAGGTCTGTTCAAAAAAGCTGCACACTATTATTGTATGGAGGAAAAAAGTGGAGGCTGGTTTAAATCTTGCTAAATCCAAGTCTGCTCCTGTGACTCTCTGCTACTGAGGACGTGAAACAGCAGTTTCAGTCTCCTGAGTAAGAAGATTTACATGGGTGAGGTTTGAAGCGGCACACATTTGGGATACATCATCAGTAACAGAAGTCTCACTCTGTATGTCTTGCTATACAGGTGCACTTAGTCCAATATTTTTTATTTGTTTTTGTTTACCAGGTAAGCACACAAGACAAGAAGTGCCTATTTTCAGGTGCGACCCCGGGAGGTTACAGAGTACATGAGAAACATTATACAGTGTCAGGGTAACATACAGGCCCACGTACAAATGGTTACAGAGTACATGAGAAACATAATACAGAGTCAGGGTAACATACAGGCCCACGTACAAGTGAGTGGGACAGCAAACAGTACACAAGGCATTATACAGTAAAGTAGGCAGTACATCAACAGGGTACTTAGCAGCATGTAGAGGTAAAAATCAACAGGTAACATCAAGGCAGAGAGTTGGCAGTATGTCAGCAAGATGCATAATAGTATTGAGAGGCAGAATAACAGCAGGAGACATCGTGACGGTGTCAACCTCAACAAAAAAAGAAAGTACAGACATGCATTTGCATGACCTGAGGGCATATCATGGGAAAGTGGGGGCATCAAAGTGCAGCTAGAGTGGGCGCTAATATGTCAGGGAGCGCCTCTCCAGTGGACAGGCGGAAAGTGCTTAAGGCAGGATTTCAACAGACAGTAACAGTGGCTGGTGAGTAAGCTCACCAACTCCCATATCATGCCCCATCATTTGTTTACTCCAGAACAACTTCAGGTTGGGGTTTCTAGTAAATCTCCAAAAGTCCACAAACAGCTCATATGTATTTACAGCATTAATTGGAACAAATGATGGTCCTTTTTCCAGCAAAGAAGCTTCAGCAAAACTTAAGCATTTCTCAGACAGATTAAGAACGTTTATTTTGGCTTGGTCTGTTCTGAATTCTTCACCAGGGGCACAACTTTTCCTGCACTTCCTGTTCTTTCCCCCTGTTCTTGTCTTTTTGGGGTTTGTTGTAATGGCTGCTGGAAGCTGACCATCCATGGGCTCCTGCGTGGTCCCGGATCTGATGGTCCAGGGTCCTTTTCTAAAAAAAATGTTCGGGACTTTCACTCTCCAATTCACTTGTTGAGGTATAATATGCAGGAAATTGCCTCTTCTTTAATATTCATTTTGGTCTGCTCCAGCTTCTACTTCTGCCCCCTTTGATTTGAATTCTTGTTCCAGCTGACAACATGTCCCATTAAATAATCCATCCTATCCCTTTCAGATTTGTTGATCTTTCGAGCCTTAAGTATCTGTTTCTGCTTATCAGTGCTGTTCCTGAGTTTGGCTTCAAAGTTTCCAAAATGTTATGCTCCTTAAAGCTGTCAACCTGTTGCCTTTTTTAACTCTGTTCTTTCTGTATTGCCAATTGTTGGGCATAACAGTCCTTAATTACACATTCTAACAGGGTAATTGATGCAGCTTGCAGAGCGGCAGTCCAGTCTATACAGAATGGTTCCTGCTTCTGGATGTATCCCTGTTTTTGGCTGTATCCTTTTGGTTATTCAAAGTCCCCTGGGAACCTTCCTCACCTTAACATCTGCTTCAAGGTATGTCCTGTGCCAAAACTGGCATCTCACCTTCAGAGCTGCTCATTCCAATTCACTGAGCACTCTTCTATGGTGAGTATAGTACCCCAACTTCTATTGCCTTGTGTGGCACTATCTGTATTGTAGTGGAGCGGTACCACCACTATAGTTAGGGTTCAGCAGGCTGTTTAATGTTAAACCCAATTTTTTGCACCTTAATACTTTGTTGTCATTTAAAGAATTAGCACAAAATGTGGCATGCATTGTCAGCCTGTCAAGTCTCAAGATGTGGAAAGTTTCATAAGGGCATCTTGTAGGTTTTCAATATATGGATAGTCAAAAAAGTGAAACAAAAACCTAACCTTTTGACCCCCCCTATACTTAACATGGGGATGTTTGCTCTCATCTACAGCCTAGACAGTATGGACTTTTTCCATGAATTTTTCAGGGACGATGGGGATTATGCTAAGGGTGTGTCTTTGGATGGTTTGGTTAAAAAAAATTGGACAGTTTTTGAATTCTAACATTTTTTGGGATAATGTCGAAGTGATACTGAAAAGAAAAATGATTGCATGATAAAAAAAAAAAAACAGATCGAATGATAAAAGAAAACGTTCCGTGGTACATAAAAATGCTGGCATTTTGAGAAACATCAGAACCTATCTAAAATGGGCCCCATTTAGCTAGATTCTGCTGTTTGTTTCTGAAAACAGGAGCCACAAATACCTTTTGTGGGGATCCAAAATCACAGGAGCCCAGCTTAATGAGAGGAGATTTTCCCCACATTCTTTGTATGAGAACAGTGGGAATTTCTTGACTTCTGCAGCCACAGCTGGAACTCATGCTACGGGCTGCAGTGTGAGCTGTGAGTTGCAGTATCCCTGGTGTCTAGTGGTGACCCCCCCCTACCAAATCCACTGCCGTCCCTGGCAATGTTCAGTGTTTCCTCTACCTCTTATTAAATAGATTCCCTGGTGTCTAGTGGCACACCCAACCCTTCCAACCACTGTCCCCATTATTACATCAATTCTCTGACCTCTAGTCGTACCCCTCCACCCTTCTGATCGCTGACCCCATTATTACATCCATTCCCTGATGTCTAGTGGTACCCCCCCCCGCCTTCCGATCGCTGTTCCCATTATGCCATCAATTCTCTGGTGTCTAGTGGTACCCCCACCCTTCCAATCATTGTCCCCATTTGTAAATGTATTCCCTGGTGGCTAGTTGAACCCCACCAACCCTTCCGGCAATGCTGTAACAGAAAAACAGTCCCTCCATGTGCTTTTTTTTTTTTTAACCTTCAAGAAAGAAAACAGTCCCTCGTAGACCTGCCCCCCCCACCCCAACCTCTCATTCAGCACCCAGCACCCCACACCACCCAGTACACCCCCACACCCTCACTCACCTGAACAGGTTACCGCATGAAGATTTCTGGAACTGGAGACTGTAATATGAGAAACTAAAGTAAATGCGGTTCAACACATTTCAATGGGGTTTTCAACCTTTATGCATTTTTGCATGTTTTGGCACCACATTTTCAACATGGCCTTTTGGGGACCCCACCTCCATGAACAATATGACTGTCATTATGCAACTCCTGTCTGAAAGGTGATTCTGCGGTTACTTGGCAAATTCACCTTTCGGGTGGGATTAGAACATTTTTCCTGTCCTTGTTCATGAGGTGGAGTCATAAGAAGGCTATGCGGAAAATGTGGGGTCAAAATATGCAAAAATTGCAAAATTATGACCATTTGTTGCAATTTCACTATGTATGCTCGTAACTTTGGAAATTTTTACTATTTTGACACCAAATTTTCAACATAGACATCTTATTATCCCACCTCATGTATGTCACAGCTGTCATTTTTCAAGTCCTGGACAAAATGTGTTTTCGCACCTGTGGTGCAAAATGACGTTTCAGTTGCACAGAATTACATTTTGTCAGAGATTCAAAAATTTTATGTACTGGGTACATGAGGTGGGGTAATAAGATGGCTATGCTGACAATTTGTTCCATGTTGTCCTATAAATGGAAACACAGGGCTCTTCCTTAGGATTGGGTCCTGCACTCCCACAGGCAAATAAGGATATGATTATCTCAAAAACTATGGTCATCAGCTATAACGCTCACCCCATTCCATAAGTAAATAAGCTGAAATGGGTACAGGATAAGTGAAAGGAGTGAGCGTTACGGCCGATGACCCCAAGGCACCCCCCCCCATGCCTGTTGGTGTGTGCAGGGCGGGGGTGGGGTGTTAGGGTAGGAAACCCTAATGTCACTTTTCCCTACTTTTGTCGCTTTATCCTCAACCCTAACTGATGCATTATTTAATGTTCGGTTCATCAGTAAAAGGTCTGCTTTCCCATATACACCAAACAAGCTGTCTTTCAATATTTTATTTTCAGCTCCTACACAGGAGCACTCCAAAGTCAGGTTTCACACTTACCACTGTACCACACTTCCAGTTTCTTTGCAGTGCACGTGTCCAACCAACGGAGCTGAAAAATAGCCGTGGGGGAAAAAAACCCACTAACACCCACCAATGTAAGACTGTCACAATGCACTCTTGTTATGTGAGCAGGCAAAACAGGGGAACAATTAAACAGAAAAGCTGCTCCACACAAAATGTCCATATAAGGTAGCACTTGCAGCCCAAAAAAAAAAAGCTTTCAGAGCTGCAATATCACAAAATGTATTCAAGTTCTACAACTGTAAAAATTCTATATGAAACAGTTACAATCAGAAAAAAAAACCAGTTATACCTTAACAGTGGCAAACCATCAAGAGCGTGGGGTGGCATGTTACTAGCTTTGAATGGTGGAACTGAGTGCAGGTCACTCTATGGAAATAAGCTCATTTGGTGGCTAATACGAAATATTTAATATGTTTTGATAAGTCTTATTTCTATACAGAGTTTATCCATTTCTGAATGTTTTCTTAAATTGATGCCTACTCCTTTAGCAAGTTTTACATGTATTTTAAAACATTTGTATTAATTACTCACTGCACCTTTAATTACTGCACATAAAAGGGTCTTGCCCCATTACATCCAGAACCCTTGAGAAAGCTTCTGGCAAAACTAGTCATGTTATGCGGTTGTTTTGCACACCACAACTGTGAAGGTATGATCATCTTTTTGATTGCAACTTACGCATATAACATTTTTACAACTGTAGCACTTTAATAAAGTTTGTGATATCACAGTTCTGGAAGTTGAGGGCTGTTTTTTTGTTTCTGACTATTACTGCTGACCCTACTTGATCCATAGCTCTTTATTCCCCCCTTCCTTTCCACTACGGTTCTCGTGTGTCTATCCCTTGCATTCTTGAACCCCACAACTGTTTTTGTCCCACCACCTCTGCTGGTATACTGTTCCAGGAATCCACCACTCTTTCTGTGAGGAAGTACTTCCTCACATCTCTCCTGAATCTACCCTCCCTTCCAGCTTCACAGCATGTCCCTTTTTCTTGAGCACCCTTTTTTTGGAAAAAATTCTTCTCACCCATACCTTATTTACTCTTGTGAGGTATTTAAAGGTCTGTATTATATCCCACTGTCCCTCCTTTCTTAAAGGGTATACATATTGAGGTCCTTTAGTCCCTCCTCATAGGGCTTTTGACGCAGACCCTGCACCATTTTTGTTGACCTCCTCTGTACCACCTCCACTCTCTCTACATCCTTCCAGAGATGTGGTCTCCAGAACTGGATACAGTATTCTAGCTGGGGTCTTGCCAGTCATCTATACAGAGGCAACACCACCTCCCTCTTTCTGCTGGTGATACCCCTTCATATGCACCCCAGCATCCCAACTGTCTTGTCGTACTGCCTGGTCACCCATAGGTCATCAGAGATCATTATCCCCAGGTCTCACTCCTGCTTGGTGGTTGACAATAATACTCCATCGATTTTGTACTCTGCCCCTGAGTTTCTGTGCCCCAAGTGCATTATTTTGCACTTTTTCACACTGAAACCTAGCTAATATATCCTTGACCACTCCTCTAGTTTTCTCAGGTCTCTGTCTCCCCCCCCCCACCCAAGAGTGTCCACCCTATTGCAGATTCTGGTATCAGGTGTCATCCACAAAGAGGCAGACCTTCCCTTCCAGCTCCTCTACACTGTCACTTATAAAAACATTAAAGAAGATCAGTCTCAGCACTGATCCCTAAGACACACTGCTGGTCACCCTCCCTTCCTCAGAGCGAACTTCATTTACCACTAATCTCTGTCACCAATTCCCTAACCAGTTTCTTATCCAGTTTACCAGCTATGGACCCACTCCTAAGCTACCCAGCTTTTCAGGAGGGCCACACACCTAGCCAGGGTGTAAGGGAGAGCAAGATGGCGGCAAAGCTGTGCCAGCATCCTGCAGCTCTCTCTGTTTGAGAGCAATTTGTCTTTCTCCTTCTTGCCCCGGCTTGTAAAGTATTTTTAGTCTTATTTCCTATAGGAGAGCAATTTGTTGGTGCTGATCTCCAGTTCTACGTTTTGTCTGGAGATCCCAAAACGTTTAGTCCTTTTAGAGATTTGGAGGAGAGACAGCGTTTTAGTGCTAGGCAGGGTGTGGAAGTAAGGAAGTAGCATGAGCCAGCTTGTTTGTTTTTAGCATTAGCTGCCCAGATCACTACCTCACTGAATTGAGCTGGAGTGCTGTTTGAGAGGAGTGTGGTTCTTGTGTCCAGCTCCCACTATCCTGATCGCAGCAGTTGCTGCAGACTGTTTGGTGGCTTCTGTACATTTTCAACCATTGCTGGCATGAGAAGGAGGTGCTCTTTAGCATGAAGGGGCTGACCTTGATGAAATGGCCCTGGCCCGCTTGGTGTTGGACTGATCTGACATTCCATTCTGGGTGCCGCTTTCATCATGACTTGACTGGCCGAAGACTATGCGCAAGGGCTGACCGGACTTTTTCTGGGCCTAGTTGTTAACTGGACCCTCTTGGGAGAGTGCAGTTGCAGGGGGCATCATCGTGCTCACTTTCTGAGGAAAAGTCATGGATTTTGTCTGAAGTCTTGGCCGAGTGAACCTGGGTGTTGCTCCATTCCACTGACCAGCTTTGCGACTGTTCTCCAGTTGCCAGAGTCGCCACCTTCACACTAGCCTCCCCTCCCCCCCACTGAATTATCATTAAGGGAGGGGGGCAGGACTGAATGATATCTGTAGCGGACTCTTCAGTAACTGGTAACTCTATACGCCTTGGAGCACTAAGCGGTGTGAGCAGCTGAGGTGGCGTTTCAGGGAGATATTACTCGTTTGCATTCCAGTCTCAAAGAATCTGTGGTTTCTTCAATTAAAGGTCTGGCCCTTAGGTGGAGGTCTGTGAGAGGGCCCTCCATCTATCCTTTAGTGGGCTGTGAAGAACATTTTGGATTATTGTCTGTTGTACAAAATCTGACTACAGATTTGCCCAGCGAGTTTGGGCCTTGTAACATAAGGATTCTGGGCTATGCTCTCCTGATATGAATTGCTGTCCACTGTTTTTTCCCCTGTCTTTCTGGGGTGGCTTGGGTGTGTGGGTTTTGGGTGTGAGGTTTAGGTTTTAGTGTGTGCTTGTGTTGGACAATTGGTTAGGATTGCTAGTTGTATTAGTGGTGTGCCAGGACCTTGTCAGGTATGATGTCCCATGGCTGTCTGGGGAGGGGGGCAAGGATAGTGTACAGGGCATCCCAGCTGCGTTATCTATGGCCCTTTATACACCTCCCAGTTTCCAACACTACAGCAAGATGCTGTCGGGAGGTAGGGATTTGGAAGGGCAGTGGTGTTGCTGGGCAGAGGGGTGCACAGCAGAGGGTGGCAGGATAGAGATCATCAGGTGCAGAAGGCACCGCAGATTATGACGGGCACAAAAGAGAGATCAGACGTGTTTAGTGCCTGTCTGCAGGGAGTCCACCTGACCAAGTGGCCAGGTAGTCCGAGGGGCTGCCTTGTCCGCCAGTCTCCTGCATGCAATGCTGTGCAATGCCAGACTGATCAGGAACAAGACTGCCATTATTGCAGATTTGATTTCCTTGGTCAATCTGGCTCACATTACAGAATCCTGGATTGGGGATGATGCTGGCCCAGTTTTTGAGGCTGCTGTCCCATCTAGGTATACCACTGTGCACTGCCCCAGAGAGGAACGTAAGGGTGGTGGGGTAGCCATCTGTTGTGGATCCTACTTGGGATTCACTGTGCACCCAGTAAGAACCCCATATTCCTTTGAGTGTGTGGCCATCCGTGGGTGTCCGGACACAGGCTGCAGGATCCTCCCAATTTACCACCCACCAGGGGCGACAGGAAATTTAATGCAGGAGGTTGCTGGATTCGTCGTGGGCGAAACACTGGAAGCCCCTAAATGTATTGTCATGGGGGATTTCAATGTTTGAGCCAACGATGAATCATCCTAGCTTGGTCATAACCTCCTCCAAACTATGTGATCACTGGGCCTGGTGCAGGTGGTTTCCTGCATGACTCACCAAGGCAGGCACATTTTGGACCTAGTGTTCTCACTGGGGCTTGAGATTAATGATCTCAAGATTGATAGAGTGGCATGGTCCAATCACTGCATGGTGCGATTCATGTTCGGGGGCACCTACCGGATGCCCTCCCCCTACAGAGATAATGAGTTACTGCCCTTTGTGGGGACTGACCCCAGAGGGCTTTTTGGCAGTAGCTGATCTATCTAGTGTGGGCAATACATGCGTCGGAGGCATTGGCGATGCAGTTGGCACCTATAATAGGGTGCTATCGGATGCCATTGACTCCCTTGCACCTGTCCGTGTACGACCCAAATCTTCCTACTTGAGGTCCCCTTGGTTTGATGGGGAACTCAGGGAGTTGAAGGAGGAAGGTTGGAGGTTGAAACGCTGCTGGAGGAAGACCAGACTAGGAGGACAAACTGGCCCTGTGTGCACAGGGGGGCAATCAACCGTAAGAAGGCAGAATTTCTGTCCAGGGAGATTGCTGCTGGGAAGAACTGACAATTTGCACTTTTTCAGCCTGTGGACAGGCTACTTCATCCAGCCTGTCTACAGTCGAAGAAAGCTTTTTCCAACGCTGAATGTGAAGAGTTTGCTCAGTTCTTCTCAGACAGGGTGTCTGATAGCCGTCAGGGAATTCCTTCAGTCAGCCAGTCCACAGCTGACAGTTGTCACCAGATGTGTCCTAAGTGCTCTTCATCTGGTTGGGGAAAGTTTAGACCAGTGGAGGTAAATGAGGTCATTAAGGTAGCGACCAATCTGAAGCACACTTTCTGTGAACTGGACCCAGTGCCGACGCATTTCTTGATGAGATGCGTCACTGCTGTTGGCCTGGTGTTTGCCTTGATTATTCGGTGTTCCCTGTCAGAGGGAGTCTTCCAAGACACCTTGAAAGAGGCGTTGGTGAGACCGCTCCTAAAGAAACCATCTTGGGACCTGGAGGTGAGGGCAAATTACCGTCCCATCTCCAATCTTCCATTTCTGGTGAAGATTGTGGAGAAGGTAGTGACGCTTCAGCTGGAGGAGCACCTTGTGAACCACAAGTTATACAAACCCCTCCAGTCAGGATTTTGGGTGAGGCATAGCACAGAAACTATGCTTGTCCAGGTGCAGAATGATATCTTCAGGGCTACAGATCGAGGAGAAAAAGACAATTCTTGTTCTCCCCAAACTCTCCTCAGCATTTGACACTGTAGACTACTGTGTGCTGCTGAACCACCTTAGAGAATTCTGCGGACTCACCAGTGTGGTCATCTGCTGGTTTGAGTAATTTTTAACGAACAGAAGGCAAAAGGTTGTGATGGGGAATTTCTCCTCCTCTGGTCTCCAGTTGTGCAGAGTTCCCCAGGGTTCAGTCTTGTCCCCAATGTTGTTCGCAGTGAACATGCTGCCCCTGTGGGGATCATTAGGAAGTATTATCTGGGGTTTCACTGCTATACGGATGACACCCAGCTATACTTGTCCTTTGCCCCAGGAACATCTAATGTGTCAGACATGCCTAACAGCTGCCTTGCCGATCAATGATTGGATGGCCTCCAGCTGGTTGTGGAGGAACCCCGATAAGATGGAAGTATTGGTGGTGGAGTCGAACAGAGCGGGATAGGATGGCCTCTGGAGCAGAGACCAGATTTGTTCTGAGATTGGTCCCATTAAAGGCCTCCTCTGAGGTGCAAAATCTTGGTGTCATCCTGGACTGAGGTTTGACAATGGAGGCACAAGTGTCTTCCACTGTCCGCTCCTGTTTTTTCCATCTTAGGAATATCACAGAATAAAGTCCCTTGCACCACCTCCAGACCTCCCCACTTTGATACATGCCTTGGTGACATCAGGGCTTGACTACTATAACAAGCTCTACCTCATGGTCATGGGAGGATCTCTCCGCAGACTGCAGCTGGTGCAGAATGCAGCTGCCTGGTTACTTACAGGGCAGCCTAAATACTGCCATATTACACCGGTACTGCATGAGCTGCACTGGCAGCCAGTCAGGTGGAAGATCCTCTTTAAGGTGGGTCTTCTCACTTATAAGGCCTACATGGCCAGGGCCCTGGTTACCTGATGGACCTTCTTACACCTGCTGTCTCGATACGTCCCTTCTGCTCCTCCGGTAGGGGCCTCCTAGCGATTCCCAGGAAAAGGTTAAAAATGGACGGTGATAGGGCTTTTAGTGTCGCCAGCCCCATCCTGTGGAATTCGCTAACCCTCAGGGCTAGGAAGGCCCCGTCTTTGGAGGTATTCAAGGTCTGCCTCAAGGCCCTCCTGTTCGCCCAGGCTTTCCCCAACCTAGTTGTTTGAGAGACCAGTATGTCAAGGTTTGGACCTCAGTTCCCGGCCACCATGCTTTTAAATTTTCTAGGTGAAAGTATTTTATTTTATAATTTATGGAATTGATATTTAGAGTTTTGGTTGTGTTTTGTTTATTTTGCTTGTACAATGCCCAGAGTCTCTGGGATTAGGAGTCTTTTTTAAATAAAAATTGCTTTGCCTTACTAATTTCTTATGTGGAAGGTGTTGCAAACTTTACTGAAATGTAGCAAGGACACATTCACTGCTCCACCCTAATCTAATTCTTTGTCACCCAGTCAAAGAAATCATCAGATTTGTTTGACATGACCTCCCCCATGTGGAACCCATGCTGCCTCTGGTCTTGTAACCAGTTGGGTTCAAGATATTCCACAATGCTTTCCTTCTGGGTGATTCTATTAACTTTCCCACCATTGTTACAGTATCAAGCTGCCTGACCTATAATTGCCAGCCTCCTTCCTGCTACCCCTTTGTGAAGTGGAAGCACATCTGCCCTCCACCAGTCCATCATACCACTACTGTTTTCCAGTTGCCTGTTAAACAGGACTGTCAGAGGTGCAGCTAGTACCACTCTGAGCTCCCTCAGTGCTCCTGTATGCACCCCCATCTGGTCCCATTGCATTGTCTACTTTCAGATTAGCGAATTCCTACATGGCTCTCTCCTCCGATAAAGGACTAGTGCCTAGCTCCCTCCCTCCAAAGCTTCTGTTATCTTTTGCAGCCCCTCCCGTTCTCCTTCCTCTGTTAACACTGAACAAACATATTTGTTCAGGACATCTGACTTTTCGTGGCCCCCCTCCTCTGCACACTAACCCCCTTCCATTTTTAACCTTAAAATACCACCCCTGGTTTTCCTCCTTTTACTTACATACCTGAAAAATGTCTTGTTCTAGGATTGTGGATATGTTGTTCTACCCACACTTCTTGGCAGGTACCTTACCACTTTAAGATGTGCTGAAAAGTCTTCAAGCTGGCTCCTCCCACCCACCCGGGTGGTATACCCTCGGCTCTGCCCCATGATGCCAGATCTTCCTTTCCGCTCGCTGGAAGGTTCAGGTTCCCTCCTTAGCGATCGTGAGTGTAGTAGGCCCTGGCTCTAGAATCTTCGGATTCTCTTTCAAAACGTATTGTAAAACTCTCTTGAGTTTCGTCTTCGCCTTCTTCTCTCGCTACCCGATGGAAGACAAATTGGTTCCTAGGTTTCGCCGGTGCCCCTGCAGGCTGAAGATGTCTCGCACCGATCCTCACACCGCGTGTGTCTACTGCCTGGGACACGACCACAATCCGCAGGTTTGCGATCACTGTCAGTCCTTTTCACCTTCAGTTCTGGAAGACTGCGTTTCCCAACTTCAACTGGGGTGACTGGAAAAGCGTTTTCCGCTGGTTAAATCCAAGGATGCCCATTGGGTGGCCTCTGTGGCTGCGGGCTCCGCTAAGCAGCTGGAACGGCTTAAGGCCTTCAAGGAGGAGGCAGCTGAGGCCGCAGTGGGCTCCTCTTCGGCCTTCATTTCGCTACAACTGGGATCCTCCTATTCGGCTTCCTTCAAGGAGTTGTGCCAGTCTCACTCTATGAAGGGAGAGGGCCCTTCGGGGTTGCATGTTTCATGCTCTCACAAAACTGAGTCTAAAAAGGACAAGTCGCAACATCGACGCTCTTGGGACCGGGAGTGGTCCCGCTCACAGGAAACCCCTGTTTCGACTTCAGTCGAAGTCGCAGCCAAGGCCACTGGTTTCATGGTAACCCTGTCAGACCAATCGGCTGAGACGCCTGTTGACATGGCCCAGATTTTTCTCGAGCCGATCGAAGGGTTGTCGCCCAATCTGGCCAACAACTCTTTATTTCGGATGCCAGTGCTTCTGGTGGCTCTTGGATGGGTTGGCTCAGTCCACTTGGCAGGACCTGTCCCCTAAGAAACCTGACCAGGAGTAGCCGCGGGTTTCCACGAATCCTTCCGAGGTCCCCCGTCAGCCCCGCTGATGGTCGAGGTCTTGGTCTCGTTCCTCGACATCAGACAAGACTCACCCTCATCGGCAATCTCATTCCCGATGCCATGGTAAGCGGCAGCGCCGCTCCTCATCTTCATCCTCCTTGCGTGAGGAGAGGCTACAACGCAAGTTGCGTTGGTGCTACGAAGACCTAATGTGGCAACAGTTGGTCCTGTCCAAGTTGAAACTGATTCTGGTTTCTACCCTGACCATTAAGTGGCTTTCACCCAAGCGACTGATGTCTTCCATGGCCACCATCACCAATGTGCTGGTAAAGGCCCCGCCATCTCAGCCGAAGCCGGCTACTCCACTGATCCCGGTGGAACTGCTGCCCAAGTAACCGAAGTCCGGGGCTCTGACCAAGGATTCTCAGTTGGCCCAAGGCCTGCTCCATCAGTTGTCAGTCACTCTTACTCCCGACTGCCCAAGGCGGGTTGAGAGTGACACGGGTGGTCGCCTGTTTTACGAGGACTCCTCAGAGTCCGAAGATTCCTCCATGGTCTACCATCCTGTCAATGCCAAGTCTCTTGGGGGTCTCTCCATCAACGAGGGCCCTACCTCGCTAATGGGTATTTGTCAGCTCATTTCCAAGTCCACGGGAATGGCGCTCGAGCCTGTGCAAAAACAAGCCAAGTATTCCCTTACAGAGATTCTGAACAAAGGGGATACTCCGAGGGAAGCTTTTCCAGTGGCTGAGGCCATTGTAGGTCCAGCCTCGGAGCTGCAGCAGCATCCTGCATCTTGCCCTGCACCTTCTGCCCGCATGGCCCGCAAGTACGCGATCCCTATGGGGCCCCTTTCGGGGTTTTCGCAGCACCCCTCTGCAGTGGGGTTGGTGGCCGATTCAGTCTTTCGGCACTCAGACAACAAAAGGGATGTGGACAGACCCCTGGATAAGGAATCCAAATGACTGGATCATTCTGGGAAGGTGGTCTATGCAGCCTCCTACTTTGGTCTTCGTCAGGCCAGTTTGGTCATTATCATGGCACATTTCTCCCATGCCCTCTTGGGGTCCCTGGTCGAGGTGATCCTTCATCTCCAAGCCGACTTCCAGACCACAGTCAAGCAGGTCCAGGACTAGGGTAGGGCAGTGGTGAAGCAACAACTCCGGATGGCTCTGGACATTGATGACCCCTGTACCTGTTCGGTAGCAGTTGCAGTGGCCATGCGCTGCAGGGCTTGGCTGCGCATCTCGACCTTTACAGCTGATATGCATCACAAGCTGGCAGATGTCCCCTTCTTGGGCACCAACCTTTTCGGGCCCGGCATTGAGGGTCACCTCCAACGTATAGAGAAGTCCAATGCCACCTTGGACTCTACCACATCTGCCCAGAAGAACAAGGGCCCTAAGCGTAAGAACCGCAGGCCCTTTTGTTTATCCACTCCTGCGGCCAGACCGGCCCAACAACAGGGCCAACAGGCTCAATCTTGGCATCCTTGGGCCAAGTCCATGGCCTCCTCATTCAGGAAGTCCAAGCGGGGAGGTCCCGGCGGCTCCTCTGCCGGACCCTCCTTCAAGCCTGCCCGGTGATGGATTTGGGGGGATGCCTCCCTCAATCCTGTCACACCTCCCCTGGTACATCCCATTGGGGGCCGGCTCAGCCACTTCCTTTCCGCCTGGTCCACTATCACCATGGACCGTTGGGTTCTGGAAGTTGTCAGTCGAGGCCTGCCTCTGGAATTCAAGTAGGCCCCTCCATACCAAGCCCGCACCCCATGGGGGGGATCTGGTGTCCACAGTCTCTCAGTCGGCTCTCCGAGATGACTTGGCTCAGCTCCTCCTCAAGGAGGTGGTGCATAGAGTAGCAGACCTGCCTTCAGACCCAGGATTTGTTTCCAGGTACATCCTGGTACCAAAACAGATGGGTGCCGGCACCCCATTCTAGATCTGCACGACCTGAACAAGTTCCTCAGGTCCCGCACCTTCCGGATGGTAACAATGGCACAGATTGTACCATCCCTGGAGCAAGGCTTGTGGTTCTGCTCCCTAGATCTTCAGGACACATTCTTTCTCGTCTCACTCCATCTGTCCCACTGATGGTTCCTTCTCTTCCGAGCCGTGGGAACCCTTTACCAGTTCCAAGCCATGCCCTCTGGCCTGTTTTCTGCCCCCAAGGTCTTCACCAAATGCATGGCAGTGGTGGTGGCTTACCTGAGGCACCGAGGGGTCCAGGTGTACCATTACCTGGATGACTGGCTGATAGCAGGTTCCTTCAGGCGGGAGGCAAAGTGGTCCAGGGATCTGGCCCTCCAGACTTGCCTGAACCTTGGCCTCCTGATCAATGAGGCCAAGTTGGAACTCGTGCCTTCGCAGGTGATTCAGTTCATTTGGGCAGAGCTCGGCTCCCGGTGAACGGGGTGGAGGTCCTTTCTTCCTTTGCCCAATCATTTCTGGTTGGGCAATTGAGCTCTGCCTGGGACTTCCTGCATCTTCTGAGCTACATGGTGGCCTGTACCAACGTGGTCCAATGGGCCCGCTGGCATATGCCTTCCCTCCAGTGGGAACTGACCAGGCAGTAGTCTCAGCACTCAGGTCATCTCGACCAGCTGGTTTCAAAGACCCAGAGGATGTGGGACAACCTCCAGTGGTGGCTTATCCCATCCCACCTGCAGGAAGGGATCCCATTTGTCCGCCCCGAGCCGGTCATCCTGATGACCGATGCCTCTCTGATGGGTTAAGGTGCCCATCTGTGGGAGCAGACAGCCCACGGGCTCTGGTCCCCCCAGGAGTCCCGACACCACATCAACCTGCTGGAGCTTTGAGTGGTTTGGCTAGCACTGACCACATTCGCTCCGTTTGTTCAGGGTCAAGTGGTCCAGGTCCAGACAGACAACATCACGACCATGTACTATCCCAACAGACAGGGCAGGATGCGCTCCTTGCCCATCTGCAAGGAAGCTCTCTGCATTTGGTCCCTCGTGCTCATCCTGGAGGAAGATCTCCTAGCCATTCACGTGGCAGGAGCCTCAAATCAGTTAGCCAATGCCCTCAGCCAGATGGGCTGGGCATCTCATGAGTGGTCTCTCCACCAGGAGGTAGTACAAGATCTGTTCTCCCACTGAGGCACTCCACAGGTGGATCTGTTCACCTCCAAGGAGAATGTGAAGCTGAGGTTGTAACATGCTCGCCCCCCTCAGCAAGGTTCACTGCAGGGGAATGCCTTCTCAAGGCCGTGGACCCCAGGCCTCTTCCACGTCTTCCCTCCCCTTGATTCACAAAGTGCTCAACAAGGTCAAGGAGGACAAGGTGTAGGTGATCCTGGTAGTCCCAGACTGGCCACGCCAGTTCTGGTATCCAGATCTCCTCAGCCTCAGCTCCAGGCTCCCAAGGCTGCTTCTAGCATGCCCAAACCTGCTCTTCTGTCAATCAGGGGAAGGTTCTCCACCTGGACCTTCAACCCCGGCACCGGACAGCCTGGTTCCTGAGTGGCTAGAGTTCCAGGCCCTGGGTCTCTCCGACTAGGCCCTCAGCATTGTTGAGGCTTCCCGTAAGGAAGCGATCAGAAAATGCTATGCCTTTAAACAGAAGAGACTCTCCATCTGACGTCCAGGCAAAGGGTTAGACCCATCATCCTGTCCAGTGGCTAGCATTTTGGATTATCTTTGGTCCCTCTCCCAGCAGGGACTTCGGTCGACGACCCTAAAGGTGCACCTGGCAGCCATCTCTGATTACCGGATGCAGGCCGGTCAGCAGTCAGTGGCGCAGGAGAAGGTGGTCTGGTGCTTCTTCAAAGGCCTAGATCACATATCCACTCCGGTATGTGAATCTCCACCTCTGTGGGATTTACTGCTGGTTTTGGCAAAACTCATGGGCAAGCCATTCGAACCGATGCACAAATGTGACATCTCACACTTGTTGTGGAAGACCATGTTCTTGGTGGCCATCACGTCAGTCAGAAAGACTGAGGAGTTGCAGGTGCTCTCTATTGAGTCTCCTTACCTGGTCTTCCACAGTGACAAGGTTGTCCTGCGCTCCCACCCATTTCTTCCAAAGGTGGTGTCAGAGTTTCACCTTAACCAAGTGATTACTCTGCCAGTGTTCTACCCCAATCAGACCTCACAGGCAGAGTACAGGCTCCATACTTTAGACCCGAGACAAATGCTAGACTAATACAAAGAGCGAATGGTGGAAGTTCGGGGAGTGGTTTGCCAGCTGTTTGCCACCTCCACTGAAGCCGCACCTGGCAGATTTGCAGCCAAGCGGACAACAGCTCGATGGATTACATCTTGCATTGACTTCTGCTATAGGTTGGCGGGTAGGGAGCCTCCCGTAGGGCTTAAGGCTCATTCCACCCACCATACCACTGTGCTGGTGGCTGCTTCTAGGGACGTCCCTATCCAGGAAATCTGCAGGGTTGCTACCTAGAAGTCAGCACACACCTTTATTTCTCATTACCACATTGACCTCGAGTCACGCCAGGATGCTGGTTTTGGAGCCTCAGTTCTCCAGTCCTTCTTTCCAAAGTAGGGGGGGGTGTGCGTCTTGCCTCCCTCCTCCCGGAGAACTGCTAGGAGTCTGCTAAGAAGTGTGGATATAACAACATATCCACGATCCTAGAAAAACAGGTTATTCACCTGTAACAGTAGTTATAGGAGTGGCATATGTTGTTCATCCACACTGACCCCCTCGACCTCCCCGGCTTTGATGTACAAACCTGGCTTCCAGCGGGCCAAGATCTGGCATCATGGGGCGGAACCAAGAGTTATACCACCCGGGTGGGTAGGAGGGCCCAGCTTGAAGACTTTGCGGCACATTTTAAAGCGGCAGATACCTGCCAAGAACTGTGGATGAACAATATATACCACTCCTAGAACTACTGTTACAGGTCAATAACCTGTTTTTCCCTTTCACTACCTTCTGGGCAATTCCTTCTTCAGTTTGTACCTTTGTGCTCCTTACTGCTTTCCCTGATGCACCTCCGTATCCTCCTTCCTCTGTGTCTCCTTATACCTTCCAAACCCTACCCTTTTAGCCTTTACATTTTCAGCCACCTCTTTTGAGAACCATAGCGTTTTTTTTTTCCTCTTGTTTTTGCTCATTTGTTTGACACAGGGGTTTGTTGCCTTTACTATGCTCCCTTTTAGCTTTGCCAACTGTTTCTCCAACACACCCAGGCCTAAGGGGAAAATCCAGCAATGTACATGAAGAGCCGTGGAGGAGGCTGTACAGTATAATGTCAGACACAGCTTGCCAGATGTCATAAATAAATAAAACAAATAAATACAAAGGGAAAATAACCTCCCAAGCCAGCAATGCCCTCAAGTACATAAAACAAATTCTACAATGTAAAGTAGTCTTAATTGCTTGAACTGTTTGATCCCCTTTTTCCCCGCCCCAGGTGGCACCGGGAAACTAAACATGGCTCAGTGCACCTTTCTTCATTACCAATTTTCAAATGCATAAATAAATTGTATTATCTATTAAAAAAAGGACACTGGGTGGGGGAGGGGCCCTGGTGTGCAAAACAGCCTCCTCATGAAACAGGGTCTCTAACAGTGTTAGCAAGAGACTTACCACTGAGGATATACCACTAAATGGCCCTACTGACAGTTGATCACAGAAACATGATAGCACTATATGCCACACTTGAGGCCAAATCTCATTCCAAGATCCAATACAGAAAAGGAGGACAACTATGGTATGACAGAAAAAAATGGGGATATTGCACCCTAGGATAGAAAGACGAGGAGATATACCACATCTAGAAAATGACAAATGGCCTGAGAAGGTAGGACAACAGGCAAAAGACTCTGCTAAAACATTTTATATAAATATATGTATTTTATTTGTAAAATGCCCATATGGGGGACCAAATGAACCACAGGTCAACAAGAAGTGTGATCTCTGAAGGGCAATGAGGCAGCAGAGGATACAAACTGCCCATATGCCAACATATTGTTCAAAAGGGTGATTTGTAGGAGCCAACAGCCAAAAACCCTGGCTCTGTATCCCATAAAAAAGAGAGGGGGATGGTAGGTGGGTGGGGGATTGAGTGTGGCTCTATCAAGAAGATATTCTTGAAGATCTGGAATTACAGTAAGTAACTTTTCTATCTTTTAAGGATCAATATTTTCCACAGAGCACCACTCTCTGGTTGAGTAGAAAGCTTCCTATTAACAGACAGGAGCAGGCTCAACCTTGAGAACACTGGCCTTAGTCCTCAGCAGGGGGAAACAGAGGAGATGTGATTCACCCGGATCACCCTGATCCATCAGTTTACTGGCTAAGTGCAGCTGACCACACAGGACAGGACGTGATACTGCACCACCTGATGGGAGAAAAGGGATGCCCCAGATGAGAGCATTTATGTATTTCCCACATGTTTGTTTACTGTGGCCAAAGACTGTACTCTCTTTGCCATGTCTCCTTGACTGTTGTTCCTCATGTTGTATTCTCCCAGGTCGTTCCTGAAGCTAGGCATAATACTTGTCTAGTGTACTTACCCGGTAAACAAAAGCTAAATAAATAAATAACCACACCTAGCTTAGATAGGCCTAGCTAGGACATCCATCTGAGAGATAGCCAATGCTTCTCAACCAAAGCCACGTCCAAAGCACTGTATGACACATTTGTCTTGCACTGAGCTGTCTCCATCCCCTTGTGTAAAATGACAAAGCATGCCTGAACTTTTTTTTGCCACAGGCAGCTCACATAGCCCATAGGCAGTGCTGATAGGCCACCAGGTGTGCCTTGTGTGATGCTATGGTCACGGACAACTTAGCAGAGACAATCGTCTTTCTCCCCAGCATGTCCATCTGTCCTGACTTGAGTGCCTGAGGCTACTGAAGAGTCAGAGGAATAATCCTACTACCCCATGGGGTCAGGAGAGACAACACTCCTGCTGTGGGGTGACTGAGCTCTCTAGTAAATCCAAAAAGAAACTGATATGTCTGTATGTCTTTTGGAACCAGGGGGGTGTGAAGAAAGGGCATTTCCTGATTGCCATATTTGCCTCTACCAGTGCTACATACCTAGGAAGGATCTCCACAGTGTCATAAAACAAACCCTAAAACGAAGTCTAGTGGCATGACATTCAGGTTTGTGCCCACCAAATAAGACCATTCCAGCATCTTCTGTATCTTCTTCATGAATTTCTGAAAGAGCAGATCTTCAGCAGCAGAGGAGATGTAAAGGGTAGATGTGTTGTCCACCAAGGAAGAGATTGAGGGAGAGGAAGCTGGAAACCTGACAGAGGATGGAGCGGAGGGGTACTGGGAACAGTACTGGGTTGGTTTGCATAAATCAGGTCTGCACGTTCTCCATCCACTGCAGGAACTGCTTCTGAAACAACAGGTCTGATGTCTATATAGACCTCAGCCACCCTGTCAAATGAGAAAAAATTACCCGACATAGTAATGTTTCTTCCAAAGGATCCCTCACTATGCTTAAAGAGTGGAAATCTGCCTTCTGGTTGAGCTGCCCTGGACAGTAATAATTTTATGCAAATCAGAGAATCTTGGAACAGAATTCCAATCTCTGCTGTGTGGTCACGCTCCACTCTGACCTCTAACATCAGATTTATTTCTGTAGGTAGTAGAACAGTGATCACCAAACTAGCTAAATATATACAAATAGAAAGTCCAAAATTGTTAGACCCTGCAGGGTCATAAAATGGCAGACCAAAACTTTTGCAACAAAATCACCAGAAATCGATTGTAGGCAATGCACAAAAAATGCTCACACGAAATAAGGAAAGAAAGAAAACTGATTCTTGGAGAACTTTTTTCATGTTCTGGAAGGGGAGGTAGGGTGGATGTGTTAGCATAGTGAGGGATCCCTTGGAAGAAACATTACTACGGTAAGTATTTTTTTTTCTTCAAATCCCAGGAATCCCTCACTATTTTTAACTAGTGCAAACTATAAAGCAGTACCTTGGAAGGCTGGGTACAGAACCTATTTAGGGAAAAGGTTCTGCAAGACAGCAGTGCAAATCTAGCATCCCTTCTGGACTGTACTTTCAGAGAACTATGCTTTGTGAAGGTGTGTACTGTTTTCTAGGTAGCTGCTTTACAAATCTCCAGCAAGGGAATATCCCTTGCAGCTACCACAGGGGCAGAACTGCAATGCATGATGTGTGTGCCCTGAGGCCTTGAGGTGGTAGCTTGTCAGCTTTGCTGTAATAGAAGTGAATGCAAGAGACTAACCAGTGAACAAGTGTTCTCTTGAAGGCTGGCCTACCTTTGCCAACTTCACCATATGTAACAAACTGTGAATGGCAGGACCTGACTTCCTTAGTGCGGTCCAAACAGTAACCGAGTACCCTCTTGACATACAGACTATGGAGCCTCTGCTCCCCCAGAGCTGGATTTTGCTGCAAAGAACACTGGAAGGGTAATGGACTAGTTCCGGTGAAATTCAGACACCGCTTTTGGAAGCAATTTCCTGTTTGTCCTTAGGACTACCTTGTCCCTGTGGAAGATGATGTAATTTGGGTCTGTGCAGAGAGCTTGCAGCTCACAAACCCTTCTGGCACAGGTCATAGTCACCAGAAAAAAACATTTTCCAGGTGACATACTTTAAATCAGCAGTAGCCATGTGCTCGAAGGGGCACTCCATTAGCTTGGCAATGCACAGGTTCAAATCCCATGCAGTAACTGGATCCCTGACAGGGAGTTCAAGTGTATAAGCCCCTTAAAGACCTTTTTGAAAATGTGGTGTGAAGGAAGGATTTTCTCTTTACCCCCGCTGAAACATAAGCTGACACTGCTGCCAGATGCACCTTAAGGGTTGAGGGCCCGTGGCCCAGGGACTGAAGGTGGACCAGATAGTCCAGGATTATGGGCAGATCTGCATGCAAGGGACTTAGCTGCTTAGAAGATACTACAGGGAAAATTTGGAAGCATAGGTTTTCCTTGCTGCTGGTTTCCAGGAATGCTTAAGGACTTCCAAAACCTCCGTAAAAAAGTTAAAACTGAGGAGCACCTGTGAAGAGTGTTTGTGTGACGCCACCACACTCCAAGATGGCCAAGTGAACAGAGCGCTGCAACACCACACTGGCATTCCTCCATCTTGATACAGAAGAAAAAATTACTCACCTTAGTAATGTTGTTTCTTCTAATGGAGTCTTGCTATATTATGACAGTAGCAGTTTGTCCCACCACTAGAACTGCTCCGGAGGTGAAATGGTTAATACCATTCCAAAATAGAACTTTGAGCACGAGCTCTAAGAAGCAGCTCTATCTGTGTAATTTCAAACCTGAGCTGTCAGATCTTTACGAGCAAAAACTCACTAAGGTCTGTGTGGAAGCTGTAACCTACACTAGCCAAATGGCTACCTAAATATTAATAACCATTGCTGGTCCCCACACCCAAGACTCAAGTCAGGGGACCAGAACTACTAACACAATTCTAACAACATGACAATAAAACAACAGTATAATAAAACACACACACCCCAAACTCCTAAAAGGGAGAAACGCTAAAAGGGCATAAAATAGTGCCCACACTAAGTTGCCCGCACCCCACCCAAGTAGAAGTTCTGAGAGGGGCAGGCTGGGGGGGGTCATAATATAGCAAGACTCCATTAGAAGAAACAACATTACTAAGGTGAGTAATTTTTTCTTCAAACAACATGAAGTCTTGCTATATTATGACAGTAGCAGACTACACAGCAGTACCTCCATGGAGGAGGGGCAGAACCTACTTAGGGAATAGGCTCTGAAGAACAGCTGTGCCAAACCGAGCATCTCTCCTGGCCAGGACATCCAGGGAGTAATGCTTGGTAAAAGTGTGCACCGTTTTCCAAGTAGCAGCCTGGCATATCTCTAATATAGGGATGTCTCTGGCAGCAGCTAGAGACGCAGCTGTACCCCTGGTAGAATGAGCCCTCAAGCCAGAGGGGGGATCTCTGCCCAGTTTCTGATAACAAAATTGGATATAAGAGACAATCCACCTGGCAACTGATCTCTTAGTGGCAGGTTTGCCTTTCCCAACTTCACCACAGGCAAGGAAAAGTTGGAGGGATTCGAACCTGTGACCTTTGGTACGCTTTATATAGTAACTAAGAGCTCTCTTAACATCCAGGCTGTGCAACCTCCTCTCACCAGAAGGAGGAGTAATCAGTGAAAAATACTGGAAGGGAGATAGATTGGTTAAGATGGAAATCTGAAACCACCTTAGGTAAAAACTTCCTATTAGTCCTAAGGACTACCTTATCCCTGTGGAAAGAAATAAAGTCAGTTTCCACTGACAAGGCTTGCAACTCACTTATGCTGCCTAGCAGAAGTGATAGCCACCAGAAAACAGTTTTCCAAGTTAGATACTTAAGCTCTGCAGAAAACAGAGGTTCAAAAGGGTTGCATTAACTGGGCAATACAAACATTGCCAGGCAGGGCCGTCTCCCGAAAGGGTGGATTGGTATGGAGTAATCCCTTAAAAACTTGGAAAACACAGGGTGAGTGGAAAGAGGGATGACTTTCCTGCTGACACAAAAGCAGATACAGCTGCCAAATGGACTCTCAGGGTAGCTGGTCTGAGACCCAAGGAATTAAGATGGACCATGTAATCTAATACAATGGGCAAATCAGCAGATTCTGGGGAAATATTTTTCGCAGCACACCAAATGGAAAACCTTTTCCATTTAGAACTATAAGTAGCCCTAGTGGAAGGCTTTCTGGAAGCCTTTAGGATTTCAAGAACAGCTTGAGAGAGGTGTAAATCAGCAAACTCTAACTCCTCAAGAGCCAGGCCTTGAGGTTGAGGGATTTGAGGTCCGGATACCAAACCCTTCCCTGGGCACAAGTTAACAGGTTGTGAATCCTGGGCAGGCAAAGGGGAAGATGGATTGTCAGTGACAGAAGGAGTGGGTACCAGGCTGCCTGGCCCAATCCGGGGCAATCAGAATCACCCTGCAAGGCTGAGATCTGATTTTGACTAATACTTTGAATAGGAGAGGGAAGGGAGGGAAAGCATAAAGAAACTTCCCCTCCCAATCCAGGAGAAGGGCATCCAGGGGGACTAAGCCCAACACTGGAGGCCTGCAACAGAACAGAGGAAGTTTGTGATTGTCTGGGGCTGCAAAAAGATCTATCTGAGGGGTGCCCCATCTGGCAAAGACTATCCCCAGCACTTGAAGATCCAGGGACCATTCGTGATGGCCCTGGAAATCCTGCTGAGAGCATCCGCTAGGACATTGTCCTTCCCTGGAAGATGAACTGCTATGAGGGAAGTGTTCAGGGAATAGGCCAGAGACCACAACTTCATTGCCTCGGTGCACAAGGCCGAAGACCGAGTGCCCCTGTTTGTTGATGTACCACATTGTTGTGGTGTTGTCTGTTCTGACTTGTATCACCTTGTTGTGGACAGATGCAGAAAATGCTTGAAGAGCTAAAAAGACAGCTCTGAGTTCCAGCAAATTGATGTGGAGCAGAGATTCCCGGGGGGACCACACTCCCTGAGTGGAAAGGTCGCCCATGTGGGCTCCCCAACCCAGAAGGGAAGCATCTGTAGTGAGAGTCAAATTGTGAGCAGGGGGAATGAAGGGGAACCCCAATCTTAAATTGCTCTGATCCTGCCACCACTGGAGGGTCTGGATCAAGGTTCGAGTCACTGGGACCAACTTGGAAAGGGGGTCTCTTCTCTGAGACCAATAGGTTCTCAAGTGAAACTGAATGTCTCTCATCTGAAATCTTGCTCCCTGCACAACAGCTGTGGATGCAGCCATGTGTCCCAGGAGCTGCAGAAAGTGTCTTGCTGGTCGAGAGACCTGCAGGGTGAAGGAGGAGGCCAGAGTCACTAAATTCGTCACCCTTTCTAAGGGAAGAAAAGCTCTGGCTAGCTTTGTGTCCAACTCTGCCCCTATAAAGGTGAGTACCTGGACTGGTTCCAGAACCAACTTTGGTAGATTTAGCAGAAAGCCCAGGGAGGTGAGAAGCTGCTGGGTAACTTGCAGGTGAGATTTTACCTGTTCTGGGGACTGGCCTACAATGAGCCAATTGTCTAGATAGGGAAAAACAGCAATCCTTTGCCTCCTTAAGTGAGCCACTGCCACTGCTAGACACTTTGTGAATACCCTTGGGGCAGAGGTACGGCCGAAGGGCATTGCTCTGAACTGGTAATGACCTGAAGGTAGTTCGAATCTGAGGTACTTTCGATGGGAGCTTCTGATTAGGACGTGGAAATAGGCATCCTTGAGGTCCAGGGAGGCTAACCAGTCCCCTGGCCTTAGGGAGGATAAAATCATTGCCAGAGTTACCATTTTGAACTTTGGTTTCAAAAGATGCTTGTTCAGATATCTGAGGTCTAATATGGGCCGCCATTCTCCTGTCTTTTTTGGGGTAAGGAAGTATCTGGAATACAGACCCCTGCCCTGGTGCAGGGGAGGAACCCTTTCCACTGCTCTGAGAGCCAACAGGGTTGAGACCTCTGCTTCCAGAGCAAAGGTCTCTGAAGCACTTGCAGGTAGAAAAAGTCTGGTTCTCAACTTGGGAAACTTTTTGAAGTTGAGAACCAGACCCTGGCTTACTACTTCTAGAACCCACCTGTCTGAGGTTAAAGAAGCCCAGTTCTGACTGAGTAAGCCAGCCTGCCTCCCGATGTAGGAGAATCGGCCCTGGGCACCCCATCAGGGTGCCTGCTTAGCAGAGCTTTAGGCTGAGAAGTGGGAGCAGGCCTGCCCACCCTCGTCTGCCTCTGCTCTGAAGAAGCCCCTCTGAGCATAGGCAGAGGAGGCCTGAGTCTGGTAAAGGCCTGCGAAAGGCCTACCCCTACCCTGAGGGGTATGCCTCTGAGGAGTGGCTTGCCGCTCCTTAGCTTAGGCACTTTGTAAGTAGTCCTATATTCATCCATCTTTTCATGTAATTCTCTGTCTGCTCCCCAAACAGAGAATTTCCCACCACAGGAAAATCCATAGCCTTAGTCTGGGTATCCTGTGATAGACTAGTACACCTGAGCCAGGCCAACCTACTAAAAAGCTACAGATGGGCCATGACCCTAGAGGAAACATCATTAACATCCACAGCAGCATGAAACTGTACCTTAGAAGCCTCAATGCCATCAGCAGCCACCTGTTCTAGTTCGCTAGCCAGCTGGCCATGGGCTTGCTTGGCTAATTCCATAACAGTATCCCATCTAGATTTCTGATACCTAGCTACATAAGCCATATAATTTGCTTGCCTGAGTCCCAGAGAGGCTGCCATATACTGTTTTTTCGCCATGGCATCAATCTTCCTGGAATCCTTGTCAGGAGGATGTGAAGCCAGGGGAATATTAGCTTTATCACAGGCTGCAGCCTGAACTACCCCAACATGACTGCATAGCTGAGAAAGGAATTCTGTATCAGGACCTGACAATGTGTACCTTCTGTCCATCTTTTTATCTACAGGAGGCACAGAATTAGGAGCTTTTAAAATTTTATTGTTTGCTTCCTAAAAGACTTATGCAAAGGAATAGACAATCTCCTAGACTCTGGAATATCCATCATTTCTACAAAATCAGGCTCCTCTTGCTCATCCACAGCTTCTTCCAAGGGAAGCTGGAGGGTTTCAGCAACTTTTTTGTAAAACATAAAATGAGATGGGGACTCAGATAGCATGGGGGAGATTCTAGAGGTCTGTCTGGGGAAATGTCCGGTTTAATGGGCACACCCAGACCTTCCCAGCCACATTCATACTGTTCATCATCATCCTCCCCCTCCTCTGGTTCATAAAATTCCTCAACATCATATTCCTGAACCACTGAACCGGACGAACTCACCTTTTGCCAGATAGTGGCAGTTCGACGGAACCCGAGACAGTGACTGACAATTTGTATGGCTTTAGCTATCTCTGCAGCAGTTGGAGAAGGGGTTTTGACTCCAAACCTGCTGACTTTCTTGTTTTCTTTACTGGAATTGGTTCCTCAGAACCAGCTTTTCTTTGCCGAGAAGTCTCGCCCTGGTCAGGGCACTCCCTCGGTTCGGTTGGCACCGAACCGGGCTGTCATCGGGTCAGCGGACTTTTAGCCTCGTTCCTGAGCCTGCCCAATCTCTTTCCAGGGTGGCTGCAGGAAATTCTTACATATCTGGCAGTCTGACTGGAGGTGGTCAAACCCAGACAATAGACACATGTGGTGTGTGGGTCCAGCCTTGGCAAAGACTTCCCCACAGACATCACAGTGTTGAAACCCAGTGGGCCGGTTTTCTTTTGGGTTTCTCAGACATAATGCCAGCCTAACCAGAAAAACTTGCCCTTTAAACGGCAGTGCCAGGCAAGACACCCTTATCGGTTCCTAACCGTGTCACGGGTATTGGAAAAAACCGTAATAAAATCCGGTTTTTTTAGAACCGATAAGAACCGGGAATCGCACTCTAAAATGTTAAACTTTAAAGTAAATAAGTTTTAAACCCAGCTGATTGGTTCAAAACTGAACCGATAAACTTACAAGTTCCACACAGACAAAACCTTTAATTTACTTACGATTACCACAGACAGAGCTTGAACCGAACTGTTTTGCGGTTAAAATAAAACTATTCTTGGTTGAATCGAACCGAGAAAACACTGTTTAAACCGAGAAATGAACCGAGCAGTAGGAGAAATCTCCAGAGCAACTGTTCACTGAGGCGGAGTAAAGAATCTGACAGTTCAGGTTTGAAATTACACAGATAGAGCTGCTTCTTAGAGCTCGTGCTCAAAGTTCTATTTTGGAATGGTATTAACCATTTCACCTCCGGAGCAGTTCTAGTGGTGGGACAAACTGCTACTGTCATAATATAGCAAGACTTCATGTTGTTTGAAACTCACTGATAAAGAAAAAGAAGAGCAGCCCCTCATTTTCTACAATGAAAGGAATGTAGAAAACCATTCAAAGAACAAAAGAGATTGCTTAACTTAATTTCACGGAAAAGTGCAGAAGGAAGAAAACACAGACACCTGGAACATCAGCGTCTCAACTGTCCCAGACCTGAGATTCTTACAAGAGGTACTTTCTTAACTTCCTTCTACACCAGCAAAACAGATTCAGACCGTCTCCATGTAACATTTGAATTATTTTTCCGGTGCAAAGGATAAGAAACTGGGGCAGAAAGCCCAATTACCAATAGTCTGGAGCAGCCAGCAAATATAGAAAAGATGCCAAAAAAAGGTAGCAGAGAAAAACGTGGAACAAAACAAAAATATGATAACCCAGTTACCAGACCTGATTAGCAGCAACGTAGCTGTAGCGGAGCATAGCAATTTACAAAGTACCGTAAATGGTGATAGATTAGCGGGACCTCCCGCTTCTCAAATTTCCAACTCACATGGCTACTCAACATGTGCAATTCACAAATAATGAAGACCAGGACACAAAAATCCTTTCAGCTGTAAATACCTTAAGGTCTGAAATGCTGGAGGCACTTAGTGAGATCAAAAATGCTCAGATATGGGTTACAAGTACATTGGGAGAAATAACAAGTAAAATGGAAAACTTAACACTCTGCACTGATGAAATAGAGACAAGAGTCTCAAAACTAGAAGACAGTACCACCCCCTTTGAACAAATACAGAAACAATATTCATAAAAGTAGCCGGCAGATAAGGACTGCTTGGCCCATCTAGTCTGCCCATGAAAACCCCCAGGCAGAATTCATCTACTGGGGGTCTCTCAAACCTGTCCCTCCCATTGCCAGTATACTCATATGCTTATCCCAAGCATGTTTTAACTGCTTGGTAGTTTCCACCCCCACCACCTCTTCTGGCAATTTATTCCAGTCATTCACCACCCTCTCAGTGAAGAACTTCCTCCCATTTCCCCAGGCTCTGCCTCGTATCAATTTAATACTTTGCCCTCTAGTGTTAGAAGCTCCACGCAGCTGAAACAGACTCTCCACTTGTACCCTATTAATCCCTTTCAAGTATTTAAATGTCTCAGTCATATTCCCTCTTCTCATCCTGTCCTCCAAGGAATACAGATTCAATTCCCCAAGCCTCTCCTCATAGGTCATCCCCTACATTCCCAACATCATCCTGGTAGCCCTCCTCTGCACCACCTCCAATCTGTCCCTGTTATTTCAGAGATGTAGCCACCAGCACTACACTCCATATTCGAGATACGGTCATACCAGTGCTACATACAGGGGGAAAAGCACCTATCTCCTGCTGCTGGTGATTCCCCTTCCTATACATCCAAGCATTTGATATGCTTTACCTACCACATTCCCACATGGTCTTGCCACATTGAGGTCATCAGTAATAACTATTCCCAGGTCTCACTCTGCCTCAGTGGCTTCCAGCATCTCCCCATAATAGTGTATTCTGCAGCTGGGTTTCTATTTCCCAAATGCATGATTTTATATTTCTTAGTGTTGAACCTCAGTTGCCATCTCCCAGACCACTCCTCCAACTTCTCCTAGTCAGCCCTCATCCTGTCCACCCCCTGAATGTCCGCCCTGTTACTGAGCTTTGCCTCATCTGCAAATAGACTGATTTTACCCTCCAGACCTTCCGTAATATCACTGATAGATGTTAAAAAGCACTGGTCCCAATACTGACCCCTGAGGTACCCCGTTGGTGACTCTTCCCTCTCCTGAGCATAATTCATTTACCACCACCTTCTGAGTCCTATCCCTAAGCCAATTTTCCACCCATTTCTCTATCTTAGTCCCCACCCCCCAATTCCCTCAGCTTCAATACCAGCCTCGCATGTGGGACTATGTCAAAGGCCTTTATGATGTCCAGGTAGGCAACACCAACCTCCCCACTCCAATCCACCACCCTAGTTACCTCATCAAAGAATTCAATGAAGTTGGTTTGACAGGACCTACCCCTAGTGAACCCATGTTGTCACTGGTTTTGCTGCCTACTGGCTTCCATGTACTCCCCAATCCTTTCTTTGATGAGTGCCTCCATTACCCCTCCATTACCTTGACGGTCACCGAAGTAAGGCATACCGGCCTGTAGTTTCCTGGATCTGCTCTACTTCCCCCCCCCTTATGCATCAGAACCCCATCCGCTGGGTACCTCCCCTGTATCCAGTGATCTACTATACAGGGCAACCAGGGGTACAGTCAGAACCTCCCTGAGCTCCCACATCAGTCTAGGATGCACTGCATCAGGTCTCATGGCCCTGTCCAACCAGAGTCCATCCAGTTCTCTGTGGATTCCATTCCCTGTGAAGGGAATAGTGTCCACTCCAGATTTAGCTGATTCTCCCCCATGTACTTTGGGCCCATCTTCCTCCTCCTGGACTGTAAATACTGAGCTAATGTAATCTTTCAAGATTTTAGCCTTCTGGCTGTCTTTCCACTGGAACTCCTCCTTCCCCCACTAGCCTGATGACCCCAAAAAAAAAAAAAAATGTTTTCCTTCTTTCAGCAATATATCTGAAACTGTTGCACTGGCTAACCTCTCCTCTGCATTTGTCTTGGCCTTAACAGCCTTCCCTACCTCCCTCTGCTGTCTCTGGTTTGCTTCCCAAGTTTCCTCTGTCTGCTTTGCTTTAAACTGTCTGAAGGCTTCGTCTTAGCCCTGACTTTTTTTGCCACCTCCTTTGCAAACCACATTGCTCTCTGTCTTTTCTCCTTTCTAACTTGCCTCACACATAAGCTTGGTACCATTTCAATTCCCTCCCTGATTTTCTCCCACATCTCCTCCACCTGTCGTAGTTCTCCAAGGTCTTCCTTAGGTATATGGCCATTTCCCAAAACTTAGCCCTCCTAAAGTCAAAGACCTTAGTCCTTGTGTAGCTCCGCCCCACCAGAGTACTTAAAGGCTATGACCCTATGGTCACTGCTTCTCAGGTGGTCTTTTACTGTGAAGTTGGCTATATTATCCTCATTTGTGAGGACAAGATCCAATATTGCCCCTCCTCAGGTTGGTTCCATGACCATCTGTCCGAGTTCTGCCCCCTGCAGGGCATCCAGGAAGTACCTGCTCCTGACCATTTTAGCTGCTGATAATCCCCAGCCTACATCAGAGAGATTAAAATCCCCCAGCAGTAGTACCTCTCCGTTTTGGGCCATAGCTTGGATCTCTTCCATCAGAGCCCTGTCCTCATCCTTCCCCTGCACAAATGGCTGATACACAACCCCCACCCTACCTTTCCATTTTTCCTTTCAAATGTCACCCACAGCACCTCCATTCCACCCTGTATCCTCTGAATCTCTACGGCTTCTGTTTTCCCACATAGAGTGCTACCCCTCTCCTCTCCTTTCCTATCCACCCTGTCCCTTCTCTATACATCGAATCCTGGAATGTGCACCTCCGACGTCTTGTACTCACTAAACCAGGTCTCTGGGGAGTCACGTGATGCAAGCTGCCTGAAAGCTGCACCTGCCCTGGGCTCCTACCAACCGCCTTCTACAAACCGTTTAAAATATTGTTTTACCCCTTTAAAGGGCATATTAGCGGCAACCGGAGGTCTTTTATCTTCTGCCTATTGAATTTACTCACTCATTTTGGCATTGCAAAGCTTTATCGCGGCGATGGAGGCAGAGATGAAGCAGGCCGCGATCAGGCACACTCCACCGAATACGCCTGAAAAACTCTCGTAGAAAGCGAGAAATCAGGGCACTGGGAGCCTTAATAAGGCAGGCAGCTCCAACCCCCCGGTAGTCCTATCTGAAGAGCGATTTCTGCAAGAATTATCACCATTTTGAGATGCACTGGAGAATATAATTGCAGAGCTCAAATCAATCAAAGGAGACCTCGCCACTCTAAAAAGTAGAATGATGGATTCGGAGGCTAGAATAGCTTCTCAAGAGAGGTGGAAAGACAAACTCGACCCAGAAATTACCCTCCTGAAGCAGCAGATTCGGAAGCTCCAGCTCAAAATGGAAGATTTAGAAGGGCGAAGCAGGAGGAATAACCTCCTAATTATCGGGCTACCTGAAACAGAAGAGGGCTCTGATGCTATTACCTTCCTGCAGAAGTTCCTTCACAAGGTCGTGAGGCCTTCACCACTAAATCCTCAGTACCATATCGAGAGAGCCCACTGTTCTCTGAGACCGAAGCCCCCACCTGATTCCCCCTCTCGCCCTATCATTATCAAGTTCCTTAGCTTTATAGAAAAACAACACGTCCTCAGTAAAGCAAGAGAGTTACAGTCCATAACCTGGGGATCATCCAAGATCAGAATTGCACAAGATCTTCCTATTGAAACCATAAAGAAATGAGCGGCTTTCCACCCAATCGTCCACAAGCTAATTGCGGCAGGAATCCGGTTTAGGATGCTATACCCAGCCAATTTAAGAATTACAATCGACGGATCATCATTCACCTTCGAATCTCCTGAGCAAGCTACCAATGAGTTAGCCTCTAGGCTTCCCAATTTGTTCAAAGATGGCTGAAATGTACTTTACTGATAAATAGTCACATACGGACTGTTGCCCTATTGCTAATGTTTAGATAAGTTTATATTTGTTACCTGTTTTGCTCTCGATGTTGGGGTTTTGACCGCACAGCCTAGTGGTCGATGGAGGGCTTGTTTATCTTTCTTCCTGAGGGCTGCGAACACAGTAACTCTCCTGGGGATTGCCCCCGAACCTTTGAGCTGAGTCTCAGTTGCAGCTCGCCGATTTTGCTGCGGACCGTTTCTGGTCCTACAACAAATCGTGCCCCCCTGTGCCTTCCATTATTGACGAGATAATCGGCCTCCTTAGCCTGATGGTGGGTTAAAAGTATACTTTTTCCCCTCACAACTAGGGAAAGGACTCGCTATAAGGGTTTGAATACATATGGCATGGTAAGCAGTCTTCTTCAAAAAGTTCAAAGACAGTGAGAGATGCAAACCCCCTAAGCTTACACTGACTGCTGCCTTAGATCTTTACAATCTACAAGGCAACTTTCCTTGGCCATTACAGGGAATGGTCCTCGGGCTGGCACTGAAATGAGAGGGTGGGGGGGCCCAGGGGCGGGATATGCTCGTAGGAAGCTGCTTCACAGGCTAATAAGGGGGGGACACGACGATTCTCAGGGGAATCCTATGGGGGCCAGCCTTACAGGTTGTTGGGTTATACAGTTCAGCAGATTACACCCCAGCTCTCATAGGTATACCTCACTAGGATGGTTTCGATATATGAAGCTCCTGGGATCCGCCAATAGGATCTTAGCTCCAAGTGTTTATTGCTGGCTTATCTGGGTTACACTTGACCATGCTTGGAGCTATTTTGTACATGGTTGGGTTATTTTCTTTTTGTGGTGGTTGGATGGGGTTGTTTCCAGATCCAGGACCTAGTTTCCCACTTACTGTTCAAGATTATTATCATTTTCCTGGCAGTATCTGTTTGTCAGGGGCTTTGGGGCTTTTTTCTCCGCAGGGTGGGATGGGATAAAGGGGGCTCTAGAGTGTGCCTTATTAACTTTTCATCTTGGTTATATCATAGTTCTCACTTTCTCAACTTCATTGCTCATGAATGTTTATGGCGTTGATTAAGATAGTTACTTGGAATGTATGTGGGCTCAGAGACAAAACTAAGAGACACCAAGTTTTTAAACACTGCGATTTACTTAAGTCTGATGTTCTCCTTCTTCAAGAAACCCATCTGTCAAATACTGAATCAAACTGGTTACATAGGTCTGGGTTTTCTCAAGTATTTTATGCTAGTGGAACGGCAACAAGTAAGGGAGTTGCCATTTTAATTAAGAAACATGTCTCATTTCTGACAGAAGAGAACCTAACGGACCCAGAGGGCAGGTTTATATTGGTCAAAGGTCATCTCAATAACTGTAATATCATGCTAGGCTCTATCTACGGCCCGGTGGGAGGGGACCCAGAATTCCTTCTGACTCTGGCAGACAAGATTGGTAATCTTCTACCTTCACAGTTAATATTAGGAGGGGATTGGAGCGTCCCACCAAGTCAGGCTCTTGATAGAACCTATCTACCATTAAAACCCACAACCCCAGCCCAAAAAGCCTTACTGGACTTCGTGCAGCTTCTGGGATTATTTGATCCCTGGCGGCTTACTAACCCTTCACTCCAGTCTTTCTCTTTCTTCTCTCAGGTGCATAACTCATGGTCTAGACTAGACTACATCCTGATCAGCACTTCACTTCTTCCCGGTTTCCTTCAGTTGGGCATACAGCCGATAGTGCTATCGGACCACTCAACAGTCTGGATGAGGATCTCCCCTGATCCTAATTTTCAGAGGGACACTGTCTGGAAATTAAACACCCAGCTCCTCAAGGATAAACAAACCGTCTTCCATATTAAAGACCTAATCTCTAACTTTATGGAACTTAATAAAGACTCTACCCCGGAAAAGATACAATATGGTGCTCCCTGAAATGCTACCTCCGGGGAGAGTTAATTAAACTCACTTCATTGAGGAAGAAATGCAGAGAGGCTCAAGCAGCCTCACTGCTAACCAAAATTAAAGAACTAGAGCACTCACTACCCCTATCCTCCTCCCCCACTTCGTTAGAATCTCTGCTAAAGCTTAAGAATGAATACGCGGATCTGTTAAAAGAAAAAGCAGAATATGCTATTTTAAAAACCCAATCTAAATATATTGACCAAGGAGAAAAGGCCGGTAGATTATTGGCTCTTAGATTGCAAAAAACAGAGAGCTCGAGACTGATCCCGATGCTACAAACACCGGATGGTGTCGTTAAAACGACACCCTGAGATATTATCCAGATCTTCGAGGAATTCTATAGCAAGCTCTATAGCAGACACCCTTCCCCAACACCCCTATCGGACATCTCAACCTACTTAGAGGACCTCAAGCTCCCTCGCCTTCACCCACAACATAAAACGACCCTCACCTCTCCCATCACTCTGCTCAAGGTAGAGGCGGCGATTGCCTCTCTAGCTCCTGATAAATCACCTGGTCCCAATGGATACCCATCCAATTTTTACAAAACCTTTAGCAAGGAACTTGCCCCCCTCCTCCTTAGGCTTTATGAGTATATGTTCAAGGCCGATACTTTAGATCCCACACTATTATAAGCCACGATCGTGCTAATCCTCAAGCTGGACAAACCAGCAAAAGATCCTGCAAGCTACCACCCCATCTCTCTCTTAAACTGCGATATTAAGATTCTAACCAAGATCTTAGCTGAAAGGATTAAAAAGATTTGGATCTACCTTCTGAGCCCAGAGCAGGTGGGGTTTGTGCAAGGCTGCTCCCCTGCTGATCACCTTAGAACCCTCTCTCATATTTCCCACGCAGCCCAAACATCGCATATCCCGATGGCTCTAATTTCGCTAGATGATGAAAAACGTTTGAGAGAGTCAACTGGGACTTTCTATGGGCGACGCTCGCCAGAATGGACTTCCCAGCCTCATTTATCCGATGGATCCAGACAGTGTATAGATCCCCCCTCGGCTAAGATCTACTGTAATGGTGTCCTCCTCGCTGTTCTACCTTTTCACTGGGACTAGACAGGGATGTCCCCCTTCTCCCTTTTTGTTTAATCTATACCTAGAGCCTCTCCTCCTTAATATTAAACGATCCCCACATATCCAGGGCTGCCCGGTGCTACAACAAACATTGACTATTTCTGTTTACGTGGATGATATCCTCCTCCATATTGCCCATCGTTAACCCACGCCCTTCAGGTTATTACACAATTTGGCCTCCTTTCTCACTACAAACTGAACCTAGCTAAATCAGAGATATTCCCTTTAAATGCTTTCACACATAAAGCTAGCTTTATAAGATTTGGCATGAAATGGTCCCCTCAATCGATTAAATACTTGGGAATACACCTTACCAACGACCCACTTCTACTCAGGAAACTTAATCCGGATGACCTAATGGCCAATATTCATCTGGACCTCCAAAGATGGTCCAAACTTCCCATTTCCCTTTGGGGTAGAATCAACATCAATAAGATGAACGTCCTACCCCGGGTTTTTTACCCTTTTAATTTACTGAATCTCTGGTTTCCCCTATCTTATCTACAGAATCTGCATTCCACTCTCTCTCAATTTATCTGGCAAAGCAAATCTCCCAGACGCTCTTTCTCTAAACTCTGCCTCTCCAAAGACAAGGGAGGACTTCGCCTCCCTAACCTAATATTTTATCACTGGGCTACCCATCTCTCCAAACTGGGAAGATGGCTCCCGAACAGGGCCGAGGAACCTCCTCCGATCTGGCTTCAAATCGAAAGACGAATACTTGGGGAAGCTAATCTCTGCTCTCCGACCATCTTTTTTCTTCCCAGTTCAGCACTCCCAACCTCAATACAAAATTTGACCATCAGCACCTCCCTCAAAGTCCTCGCTCAATGTCTGCACTATCTCAAGATTTCCCCAAAGAGAGAGCTGGCACAGCCTCTTGTTCTAAATCCCAATATTCGTTTAGGAGGCTCAATGATCACCTCAGACTGGCTCCCTCAACTACGTGAAGTCCTGGTAGAGAATTTATATTCTCAGGATTCCCTTCTCTCTTCTCCTGATATTATGGCCAGGCTTAATGTTCCCAATAATAGCATTTTTAAAGTGTATCAGCTGAGACACTTCATTAGCACTAATTTTGGTATCGAATCTCGTATTTCTCAAATCAGTCCCTTTCTCTCTCGACTCCAAGAATTAGCCACTAAATCCCATGGGATCTCATCTATATATTCCTATTTGCTGGGTCTCAAGTATCCGAATACCCTCTCGGGCTCCAGTGTTTGGTCTTCTCTTCTGCCAGATATCGCCCCTAACTGGGCACGAATCTGTAAAGACCTATATAGATATCACACTCAGGATAAGTTAAGACTCACTCAATACCATATACTAAATAACATGTACTATACACCGGTCAAATTAGCTAGATTAGGGAGGCTTCCTCTCCCTCTCTGCTCTAGATGTTCCCAATTTGAAGGGAATCTGCTCCACATCTTCTGGCAATGCGAGAAAGTGGCCCCCTTGTGGCGCTCTATTCAGTCCAATTTGGATCCACTTCTGGGTCTGGATGGGTTGTTCACCACAGAAATATGCATTTTAGGTATTTACTCCAATGTTGAAAGCCATGAACGCAGATTCCATATGGCGCTAATTTCCATGGTGGTCAAAAGGTTGGTGCTCAAACATTGGATGGACCAACTAACTATAACATATGCTGAGTGGCTGAAAGACTTATCAGCTTGCTTTAATATACAGAGACTTGTTACTAGTTCTCGTAATCGCATTGACTCTTTTCACAATAAATGGGGTAAATTATACACTTTGTACCTACATTAGTGTTCATCTGGATTTGTCTCTGATGCTCTTTGCCCCTCCATTTTCGCCATTGAACTTTATCTCTTCATGGTTATATAAGAAGACCCAGATACTGTTTCAAGTATGCACACTCTGGGAGGGTTAGGGTTTGGGGGAGGGGGAGGGTCATGGGGATACCGGGGTGATTTCTTTATCCTACTACACTTCACGTTTATGATTCTGGTGTATAATGAGGTTTGGTATGAGATTCAATGACAGTACAGATGTAAATCCTGTGGTATTGTGTAATCTATAAACTTAATAAAGCATAATTTCAAAAAAAAAAAGTCTCTGTTATGGTTGCTATATCCAAGTCTTTGCTAGTAATAAGAGTCTCTAATTCGACCACCTTACGGCACAAGCTACGGGTATTAACACAAATGGCTTTCCACCTACTCCTCTGCTTTCCCATGATATCCCTTCCCACGAACCCTTCTTCCATTTTTAAGGGAGTGTTTGCTAGAGACCTTCCCTCCCCATTTCCTTCCCTCTTTTCACTAGCTTCACCCTCCCCTCTTTCAGTTTAAATGAAAGGTCTCCTCCATGAACCTTATTATCCTTCCACCGAGCACCTCCAACTAGTTTTCATTTAGGTGCAACCTGTCTTTTCCATACAGGCTTTCTTTCCCCCACAACATGCCACTCCAGTCCCCAACAAGGATGAAGCCTTCCTGCTTGCACCATCCTTTTAGCCGTCCTTTGTACTCCACTATCCTCCCCTTTCGTACTGTACTGTACTGGCTTTTTGTATAGGCAGCACCTCCAAGAAAGTCAGAGAGTTGCCCCTGCCCCAACAGGATCCTAATATGGCTCTAAATCTCTGCTGCACTATTTCCATCTCATTTTCTGCTAGGTCATGTGTCCCTATGTGCAAGATCACATGGGATTTACCCCCAGATTTCCAGATTCCATCATGAAAAACAGTTACAGCAATCACAACAAAAAGTGACTAAACAGGAGGACAGGGCAAGAAGGGTCAATTTGCCCCTCTGCAAAGTACCCAAAGGCATTGAGGGCTCAGGGGACCACTCCCCTTTTTTGAAAAATGCATCACCGAAGCAATGCAGAAAAAATATCCTGAGGAGATTATATCTTTGGATAGAGCCCACAGAGCAGGTTCACGCTTTACAACTTCCCATGTACTGTATATATAAAACCGCATAGGTTTCAAGAAAGAGAAGTGATTTTGCAAAAGGTGAGGACTGCTAAAAGCCTTACTTCTGAAAACATACACTTCAATGTATACTCTGATGTCATCACAGAAACAACACTGAAGAGAAGGCCGTTCAGTCCTGTAAAACAAAAACTGTTCAACACAGGCATAATATTTACGATGTACCCAGCAAAAATAAGGCTTATTGTAAAAGGAAACTTGCAAACCTTTGAGCACCCAGAAGAGGCACTGAAACATAGAAACAGACCTTGATGGCAGATAAGGACCTTTTGGCCCACCTAGTCTGCCCATTTCCCTACCTAGAGGTTAAGCTGCAGATCCTATTTAACCAACAGCCTATTTCTTCCTACCCTCCGCCACAAAAATTGCCTTATGTCTGTCCCATGCATTCTTGAATTCTCCCACAGTTTTAGACCCCACAACCTCCTCAGGAAGCCTGTTCCATGCATCCACCACCCTCTCTGTGAAAAAATACTTCCTCACAGTGCCCCTGAGCCATCCTCCCTCTATCTTCAAATTGTGTCACCTTGTTCTTGCACATCTCTTTTTCTGAAATATGCTACCCTCTTGTATTTTGCTGATTCCACTGAGATACTTAAAAGTTTCTATCATGTCCCCCCTCTCCCTTTCCTCAAGGGTATACATATCAAGCTCCTTTAGTCTCTCCTCGTATGGCTTCTCTTGCAGACCCTGCACCATTTTAGTTGCCCTCCTCTGAACTGCCTCCATCCTGTTTATGTCCTTGCAGAGATGGGGTCTCCAGAACTGGACACAGTACTCCAGATTGGGTCTCACTAACTGTACAGGGGGATAACAACTTCCTGTTTTCTGCTAGTGATGCCTCTCCCTATACATCCCAGTATCCCCCCAGCCCTTCCTGCTGCCTTCTCACACTGTTCGCCAACCTTAAGGTCATCTGATATGATTACAGCCAGGTCCCTTTCCATTTTTGTTGTTGTTACTAGCGCCCCCCCCCGCCCCACTGTGTAATCTTCCTCTGGGTTTTTGTTTCTCATGTGCATTATTCTGCACTTCTTTTCATTGAATCCAAGCTGCCATACTTCTGACCATTCCTCCAACCTTGCCAGATCCCTTCTCATCCTTTCCACGCCTCCTTGTTTATCAACCCTGTTGCAGATCTTTGAGTCATCTGCAAAGAGGCATACTTTTCCTTCCAGTCCCTCTGCAATGTCACTTATAAAGACATTAGAAAGGACTGGACCCAGTACTGAACCCTGTGGTACCCAACTAGTAACCCCTCTTTCTTTAGAGTGGACTCCATTTACAATTACTTTCTGTGTCCTGTTGTCCAGCCAATGTTTTACCCAGGCTGATTAATTTGACTATTAATCTTTTGTGTGGGACTGTCTCAAATGCCTTGCTAAAGTCTAGGTAGGCCATGTCCACAGCCCCTCCCTGGTCCACTACTTTGGTCACCCAGTCAAAGAAATCAATTAGATTCATCTGACATGACCTTCCTGCTGTGAACCCATGCAGCCTTGGGTCCTGTGCCCCACTGGCCTCTAGGTACTCAACAATTCTTTCCTTCAGAAGTGATTCCATCACTTTCCCTACCACAGAGGTCAAACTGACAGGTCTATAGTTTCCTGCCTCTGTCTTGGTCCCACTTTTGTGAAGGGGAATCACATCTGCCTTCCTCCAGTCCTCAGGTACCACACCATCCTGCCATGATTTGTTAAAAAGGGTAGTCAGTGGTGTCACTAGTTCTCTACTTAATTCTTTTAGAATTCTGGGGTAAATTCCATCTGGTCCCATTGCTTTGTCCATTTTCAGTTTTAGGAGTTCTTTCAGAACCCTTTCTTCTGTGAAAGGACTGGGATCAACCTCCTTATCCAGAGTGCTTCTGTTAATTGGATTAGGCACCTCCCCCACCTCCTCTTTTGCGAACAGAAGTATTCATTCAGTATCACTGCTTTTTCACTGTCCCTCTCTGCCACCCACCATCCATTCTATTCAGCCTCACTATCCCTTCCTTTGTCTTTCGATGCTCCCTGATATACCTATAAAAGGTTTTATCCCCCTTCTTAATCGAGTTTGCTATCTTTTCCTCAGTTTGGGCTTTTGCTATTCTGACTACCCTCCCTGCTTCCTTCTGCCTTAACTGGTACAGTTCTCTGTCCTGCTCCTTCTGTGTTTTTTAATACTTCCTAAATGTTATCTTTTTCTCCATAACCTTCACCGGCACCTCTTTTGAGAACCATAGTAGCTTTTTCTTTCATTTTGATTTATTTGCTTCACACAAAGGCTTGTTGCCTCTGTGATGCAGTTTTGATATTTCCCTATTGTTGCTCCACCCCTCCTTCTAGCCTGTTTGCTAGTGCTTTTCTAAGGCACTCTCCCATCTTGCCAAAGTCTGCTCTCCTGAAGTCCAGAACCCTCACTTTTGTATGGCTTGACTCTGTAGCTGAGTTTATTGTGACTCACACTGTTTGGTGGTCACTTGTTCCCAAATGGCTACCCACTTCTAGATCCGAGATCCTCTCACTGTCCCCATTTGAGAGTACGAGGTCTAAGACTGCTCCTTCGTGAGTAGGTTCCAAAACTAGCTGTCTGAGGTATGCCACCTGAAGGGCATTGAGAATGGCCTTGCTTTTAGATGTGGCTGCAGCAAAGGTGCTCCAGTTGACATCCGGCATATTAAGGTCCCCCATCAACACTCTCCCCTTTCTCTGCCATCCTAAGTATGCCTTCTATCATATCCTTGTCCATTCCCTCTCCCTGACATGGGGGTCTGTATACAACCCCTGTGCGAATTGTGGTGCCATTTCCAATCTCTAAGGTGACCCACAGTGCCTCCTCTCCTCCCTGTTTACACTTTTGTTCAGTTGCTTTTATCCCTTCCCTTACATAGAGAGCTACTCCACCCCCTCTTCTCCCCTTCCTGTCTCTCCTATAGGTTGTGTACCCTGGTATGTTAACATCCCAGTCATGGTTCTCTGTGTACCATGTTTCTGTGACTGCTACGATATCCAGGCATCCCTCTTCCATCAAGGCCACAAGTTCAGGGAGCTTGTTGCCCAGACTACGGGTGTTGGTACTCATTACTCTCAGTTTCTTGATGGCCTTACCCCATTTTGCCCCATCCCTGTCCTTACTGCATTTGTCACTTTCTCCACTTACCCCTGTGCTTCTCCCTATCGACTCTATGTTGGTGTCTACCTCACTTAGTACCCTGATTTTTGGGGGGAGACTAGGATTTCCCTGCTCCTCTCCAGTGCCTCCCCCCTTGGCAAGTTTCAAAGCTTGCCAATGAAGCATTTAAACCTATCACCAAGGATCCTGGTTCCCCTCCTGGACAGATGCAGACCATCATGCCAGTATAGGCCTGCATCCCTCCAAGTGGACCCCAGTCCTCAATGAAGCCAAATCCCTGAGCTCTGCACCAGCTTTTCAACCACTGATTGAATCCCATGGTGTGGAGCACCCTAGCCTCAACTAGTCCATGGACAGACAGCACCTCAGAGAAGGTTACCATGCATGCTATTTGTCTAAAGCCCCTCCCCATCTCCACAAATGCTTCTTGCACTGCTCTGATCCCTTTCTTAGGCAGGTCATTTGTCCCTAGGTGGACAATGACATCCAGCTCCCTCCCCTGTGCAGCTGCTCCTGCGATCCCGAGGATTCGCTCCCTGTCCTTCCAAGCCATGGCGCAGGCAGGCACCTTACCTCTCCCCCTTCCTCACCCAGTTCTACCTTCCTAACAATGGGTTCCCCACCAGGAGTTGTTTCCTTCCCTGTGGGGTTCCATGCCACCCTCCTGTGGGTCTCCTTTGTGGAGGTTCCCAGGATCCTCCTTGGTCTCCACTGTGGGTGCCTCCATAGAGGAACCACACTTTTCTAGAATGGCACAAAAATTGTGGAGAGGTACACCTGGAGGGATGCACCTCTGTTCCACCACCCTCACCCTCCCTGAGCCCACTGTGGTCCAACCGCTCCTCTTTCTTGGCAATCTCTAAGGCAACAGCAGTGACCCTGGTAGTCCCTGGGTGGGAGAAGAAGTCCCACAAATCCTGACCAACTCAGCTTGGAGATGAGCAATCTCCTTCCCCAGCCCAGAGAGGTGCCTGCAGATGGGACAACACCGCATCCTCCAGAACGTCTCCTGGAAGACTGCTGCGCCACAGCCACTGCACTGCACCACTCCCATCATGTCTTATTTCTGGCCCCCTAATTGTTGTTTGGAATACTTACTCTTTCCTCTATTTCTTTTTTTTTTTTTTTCTGTCCCTACTTACACCTCTGTGCCCTTTTAGCTCCTGAGCTTCCTGTTCTGAGACAAAAAGTTCCTGTATTTCTCAGTAGTCTCCTTACTTGCTCAGAGTCAGGCCTCCAGCAGCTGGGGGGACGGAGAGCTACTCTTGCCCTTTTAGGATGGTGAGTCTTTGGTGGCTCTGTGATCACTCACTTCCTGCTCCCAAACAGGAAGTTCCTGTTGTCAGTTAAATCCTGTGCCTATAAAAGTAGAATTGCCTTGGTGGGGGGCAATATAGTCCAAGTAGAAAAGTTTAGTTATACCAGCAGGTCCTTCCTCCTGGTGCTCTGCTTGTTCTCTGGCAGAAGCTATCTAAGGCAGTGTTTAAATCTGGTTTTAACCTGGCTCCTTCTAGCTAATCCACTTCCCCTACTTTGCAAATCTTTCTACACTTAGTTAATTTCACAGATAATTCCCTTCAGCCACCTGTGACAAGCACCTAGATAACTATACAGATAATTCACTTCAACGAATTCTGACAAACACACTTTTTTTTTTTTTTTACCCTAAATTGAAGGTCCCAGTACAAGAGTTAGTCCCGGTAGAAAAGTTTTGTTATACCAGCAGGTCCTGCCTCCTGGTGCATTGCCTACGAAGGAAACCATGAACAGTACACCAACAGAGATATCAGAACTAGGCCTAATCCATAGCCTACTCCACCACAAACAACAGATTCAAATCAACAAGAGACAGAAATCAAATAAAAAACAGACATGAATTTGGTTATCTGATCAGCAATAAATGTGAATGAGAGCAAAATAAAAGGCAAATGAGCATTGCAAGAAGGGGGATATATATATATATATATCTCATGGAGAGTCCATGAGAAACTTTCTGCTTGGGTTGAAGCATGGTTGGCTGACAGAAGGCAGAGAGTTTGTGTGAGGGGGGTTTGTTCTACTTGGGTTGAAGTGACTAGTGGCGTGCCGCAGGGGTCGGTGTTGGGACTGTGCCTGTTTAATGTATATATATCTAACATGAGAGTAAATAATGAAGTATAGCTATCAAAGTTTGCAGATGATACTCAGCTGGGGTTCCCCGTTAATAATATATGCGAAGCTACTAAGTTACAGACAGCACTTCTAGAACTAGAGGAATGGGTAAATCATAAGAGTTCAATGTTCAATATAGATAAGTGTGTGGTTATGCATTTCGGTAGAAATAATAAGCGCTTTGAATATAAACTTGCCAACAAGGTACTGAGGGCTGTACAGGAGGAAATGGATTTGGGAGTGGTGGTTGACAACGAACTAAAATTTAGACAGCATTACATCCATATGATAAGGAAGGCAAGTGGTATTCAGAACTGCATGCGTAGACATATTGTGAGTTGGGAAAGTGCGGTGTTGTTGCCCCTGTACACCTCGCTGGTTCACCCTCATCTCGAGTACTGCGCACAGTTCTGGGCTCCAGGTTTCAGGAAGGATGTGGCAGCACTCGAGAGAGTACAGAGAAGGGCAACAAAAGGTATGAAGGAGGTTTGGGGTTTGGATTATGACCAAAGACTAGAAAGACTAGGTCTGTTTTCCTTGGAGTATCGTAGACTACGTGGGGACATGTGTCAAACATGTAGGGCACTCAGTGACGGTAAGTTACGGGAACAACTGGATATTAATATTAGGCAACAAATCTATGATACTAGAACACATTCTTCTCAGCTGACTAGAGATAAGTTTAACACCAAAGAAGGAGGAACTGGTTCAGTATAAGAATAACAGCTATCTGGAATACACTACCGAGCGAGGTAGTGTCCAGCCCTACTATGAATATTTTTAAGAAAAGGTTGGACACTTATATGATTGGTAAGGATATTAGAGGATACAGTTATTAATCAAGTGAGCTGTATGGACATACGTCTTCTATGCTCTGTATAAACCTATGAACATATATCTCCCTCTCAACTTACTTGAAGAAAATGAGGGTGCCATATGGGTCCGGAAGAGAGGGGTACAGAGTATGACTTGAACAAGGGAAAATAAAAGCTTATGTAAGAAAGCGATACAAACTGATACAACAGTAACTACAGAAAGTTATCAATCTTTAGAATTAGAATAACGGGGGCTTAGTCAAATAAAAAGGAAAAAATGAAGGAAACTAGGAGGGAATGCCAGGTATGAGCCTCAACGTACAGCGATGGCACTTTTTGTCATTTCTGTTATTTGGAAGGGGGTGCTAGGGATCATTATGACCCCCTGGTATACATGCCTAATGATGGGGGGAAGGGAGGATCTATGCTGATTCAACAAAAAAGATATACCATAATACGAACATACAAAATTTGCCAGCAGATAAAGGCCTAGAGGTTTATCAAGTCTGCTCGAATGTGCAGCTAGCACCCCTCATTCTACAGCTGCCCCTTCCTTCCACCCTTCCCCTTCATTAACCCTTCCCCTTGTCCTGTCCCATCCTCGTTTGAAGCAGTCCACTGTTTCACTGTATACCACTTCAGCAGGTAACGCATTCCACCCAGCCACCACCCTCTCTGTAAAAAAGCGTCTCCTCATCTCCCTCCTGAACCTTCCTCACCTCATCTCCCTCCTGAACCTTCCTCACTCCAGTTTCATATCATGGCCCCTGGTGGCCCTCCCCTCCCTTACTTTGAACAGCCCCTCTGTACCAGTCTTGTTTATTCCTTTCATGTATTTAAAGGTTTCAATCATGTCACCCCTGTCTCTCCTCTCCTCCAGTGAGTACATGTTCAACTCCTTCAAACTCCTCTCGTATGATAAGTCCCCCAGCCCCTTGATCATCTTTGTCACTCTGCACTGCACCCCCTCCAGTAACTTAATGTCCCTCTTCAGATACGGATGCCAGTACTGCACGCAGTACTCCAGGTGTGGTCTAACTAATGACCTATACAGTGGCAGAATCACCTCCTCCCTCCTCGAGGATATACCCCTTGCAATACAACCCATCATTTTGTTGGCCTTTGCAGCTGCCTTCCTACATTGTGCCGAGTTGTTCATTGACCCTGTAATGAGCACACCCAGATCCTTCTCCTCCTCTGCCTGGGCTAGCTGCACTCCCTCTAGCTGGTAACTCCTCCTTGGGTTCTTCATCCCAAAATGCAGCACCTTGCACTTTTGGCATTAAAGCCCAGTTGCCAGGTGTCTGACCAGGTTTGAGGCTTTGCCAGATCATCCTGCAACCCTGCCATCCCCTAGGTCATCCACCACCGCGCCTACCTTGGTATCATCAGCAAACAGACTGATCTTGCTCTTGATGTCCCATGATATGTCTGCAATGAATATCCCAAACAACACTGGTCCCAACACGAGCCCTGTGGAACACCGCTCATCACTGCCCTTGGGTGTGAGAGCTCCCCACCACCACCATCCTCTGTTGCCTTCCCTGCAGCCAGTTTCCTACCCATCTCACCAGCTTTACACCGCCCTGTGCCTACTAACTTCCTTCCCAGCCTTCCATGTGGCACTGAGTCAGATGCCTTACTGAAGTCCAGATACAGGACATCCACTGCATGGCCCCTGTCCAGTTGCCTAGTTACCCAGTCATAGAACTCGACCAGGTTGGTTTGGCAGGATCTGCCACGTATGAAGCCATGCTGTCTGCTGTCCTGTAGTCCTTTGGCCTCTAGAAGGGTCACCAGCCTCTCCTTCAGGATAGTCTCCATTAGCTTACCCACGATGGATGTGAGGCTCACTGGTCTGTAGTTTCCCCGTTCATCCTTGGGGCCACTCTTGTGGAGGGGCACCACATGAGCCATCCTCCAGTCCTGAGGTACACACCCCGAATGTAGTGAGGCATTAAATAGGTCTGCCAAAGGTCCTGCAAGGACCTCTGCCAGCTCCTTCAGTACCCTGGGTGGATGCCATCTGGGCCTGGCGCCTTGTCCACCCTTAGTGCCTTCAAACCCTCTCGAACTCTGCTCTCCATGATTTCCCCATCTGTCTCCACCTCCCCCTGCTTCTGCCATTTCTCCCACCTTGGGTGTCACCCCCTCTTCTCTTTAGTAAATACTGAGCAGAAGTACTCATTTAGTGCTTTCGCCTTATTGCACCCTCAAGCTCCACCAACCCCTCCTTCCTAATCCTTACTATGTGGTCCTTACAGCTCCTTTTCTCCCTGATGTACTAAAGAGTCCTTCTCCCCTTCTTAATGCCTTGTGCCAGCCTGAGTTCTGTAGATGCTTTGGCTCCCCTTACTGCCCTTGTCACCTCCTTCGATTCTGTCAAGTACTCCTCCCTGTCCTCCCCCCTCCCTGTTTTCCTATACTTCCTAAAGGCAGCTCTTTTCCTCCTTACCTTTTCGATGACCTCCTTACTCAACCAGATCAGTTTCTTAGCCCTAGCATTCTTGCTCTGGGCTTTGCAGCAGGTTTTGGTTGCCTCCACTATCCCCAGCTTTATGAGCTCCCACCTCTGGTTAGTGTCCATACTAGATTGAATTCTGGCCAGGTACCCTTTTACCATTTCCCCCATCCTCCCAAAGTCAGCCCTCCTGAAGTCCAGCACTATTGTGCCAAATTCCACTCCTTCCTTGCCCATATCCAATGTGAGCCATACTGAGTGGTGGTCACTCCCTGACAGCAGTTCCTCCACTGTAAACAGTGAGCGGCGCGGCTAATCCTTGCCAGCTGCCCGTACCTCTATCGTCCTGATGCACAGGACACCTTCAAATCCGGTTAACTGTCCGTGCTAGCACTGTGCGGGTTTGATAGGCGGCCACCTGCTACCACCCCCCTCTAATTGGATTGCTGCTCTCTGCTCAGCCACTGTTTGGCACTGCCTTTTCTCTGTCGGATTATCAGTCTCTGGGCTTTGGCGCCCTCTGCTTTGTATTGACTCTTGCCGAACACTACTGCTATCTGTCTAGTCTCCCATTGGTTCCTTATAAAATTCCGCCACTAGGGGTGCCGTCTAACATATCTTGAATAGGTCTTCATTTCCTCACTGTAATCTTTACCACAAGTACAGCCTCCGGCTGGTCTGCTTTCCAATTAACCCTTGTGGGGCTTTACTTTCTGCTTTTCTGATCCACTTCTTCTAAATAATTGCTATGCTAGCAGAAACCTTTGTTTTGCTCTATCTCTAATTCGGCCTAGGGTTAAAGCGGTGGAACACGGTCACCCTTTGCTGTCTTAATTTTACACACTATCTCTTTATCCTAAGAGCTAATCCTCTGTCTCAGTATACCACTAGCCTTCTACCCAAGTGAAATAGTAACACTATAGCATATAGTCTGCTGTGGGCACTCTTCTCATTTGTCCTTTTACTCAGCCTGGACACTGCCACATTGGCTCTCCCATGTAACCAAATGGCAAAGACTCCTCAGAGGCTTACCGCAACTATATTTTCTCTAACTTGATTGCAGAGACAAAGCCTGATCTGCAACCTAACCCTATCCTCCTTGTTAGAGGAGCATCTATTACCCTTTACATGCCAGGAAGCTGCCATGGAGATGTGCTTTCACCCTAACCTGCCACTGTGCAAGGCTTTGGTTCCTAGCCATGATCATTATTCTGCTATCTGGGACGTCAAACTAAATCCAGGTCCACCTACCTGTTTCTTTTCCCCAAATGAGTTATCTGGCATGTCCAAGAAAAGTTATTAATTGCCCATATCAATATCAAGTCTTACCTGTCACCATGCGAACTCGAGGCCTGGGTGAAACTCTACAATCCTGATGTACTCTGTCTCACAGAAACTTGGCTAAAACCAGAATACCTGATGAAGTATGCTCCTTGCCTAACTACTCTCTGTTCCGGTGGGATAGATCCTTATCCAAGCGTGGAGGTGGAGATGCCCTATTCTTCAAAAACCACCTCAACATCTCTATTGTCCCAGCATCTGCCTCTCCCGCAGTGTGTGAATTCATACAGGCAACTATTGTATTGGGGGAAAAGAAGCTGCATATTATCTGTGCCTATAATCCACCTGCTGGGGGAATAGTAGGTCTTCAAGAACTCCTTGACATCACCTCCTAGACTGTAAATCATAATGAGGCTGTCATCCTAGGTGATCTTAACCTCAATTGGTTAGGGTCAGCTCAAATATCCTTGCAATCACTCACGCTTAGTTATAATTTTCACCAGTTGATCTCTGAAGCAACTAGAGTCACGTCATCCCATCAAACGGGTACACTCCTAGACTGGGTGATGGTTAACCGTATGGAACATGTGTCAAAAGCAGGAATCCTTGCAGATGCACTAACAGATCACTCACCCACTTTTTGTATCCTATCTATGGTTGCGCCTCCATCTCCTCCATCAAGACTAATCACGTTTACAAATCTAGCTCATACTGACCAGGATGCATTTCTGTATGATGTCTCCAATATCGACTGGGCAGGTATCTATCAAACAAAGGATGTGGAGGTTGCTCTACAGATATTCATAGATGAATTTCTTACCATTCAATATAAACATGCCCCCAAGACTACTAGGAGGGTCAGAGGAAAACAGACGAGGTGGCTGCATAAAGACCTCCTTGCTAATCTGCGCCAGAGGGACAAGCTTTGGATTCGCTACAAACAAACTGGCCTATAGTCAGATCTTATTGTCTATTGTGAACTAAGGAACAGATGTAAGAGACAAGTTAGAGTTGCTAAAAGCAAATACTGCAAGGACCTTCTACAAAGCTCGGCCTGCGACCCGAGGAAATTTTGGGCCCATGTCAAAACATTTCTCAGTACCTCGCAGTCAGTCAGTCCTGATGAAATGATCATAAATGGGGCATATTGTAATGACCCTAGGACCATCTCAAACAGTTTTAACAATCTTTTCTCTGATCTTTCATATTATGCCTTGGCTTTACAACCTAGTGGATCACACTCCAATCTACCTACCACACTACCATCAGACAACCATACTGCCCTATCGTATGATGCTCCTCCAGCACCACCATTCTATTTCAAGGCTATATCAAGAGCGGAAGTTCTGAAATTACTGAGATCCATATCTGCCAATACCAGCTCTGGTTCTGACTCACTGGAACCTCGTCTTCTTAAGCTGGCTGCTCCACTCATTGCCTCTCTGATTGCCAGAATCTACACTTTATCCCTTATCCATAGCACTGTGCCAGACCTGGAAATCTGCAAGATAGCGCCTGTCTTTAAAAGGGTGACCCAAAGGACATGGCCAATTACAGACCTATAGCAATTCTCTCTGTCCTTAACAAGATCCTAGAAAAATAGTTGCATCACAGACCATTGACTACCTTACGCTACAATCTCCTCTCAGACACTCAGCATGGTTTCAGAAAAGGTCATAGCAACACCAGGCTCTTCTACTAACTAACTACTGATATTCTGTCCAACATGGACTCTGGAAAACTCACAGGTGCCATCTTCATTGACCTCACTAAGGCTTTTGACCTTGTTGACCATCCCTGCTTCTCTCCACTCTCCATAAATTCCATTTCTCTACCCCTGTTGTGGACTGGTTCTGTAGCTACCTGTCAAACAGGTGCAAGCTATCAAATTTAACTCCTCCCTGTCCAACCGTCTACTATCAACCTTGGGGTCCCCAGGGCTCTATCCTTGGCCCCTTCTGTTCTCAATTTTATCAACAATGCAGCTGAGGTCCTGGAATCCTGCTCAGCTATTCTCTCGCTGATGACCTGATCATCTACACTAGTTCTTCTAGTATTGCCTGCATAAACACATCACTTACTTCAGACTTCAATAAGGTCTTAGACTGGCTACTAGACCGTAAGCTTGTACTAAATGAAAGAAAAGCGAAACCCATGCTCCTAGGTTCTGCAATGAAGATTAAGACCTGTTCTAGTTTGTTGAGGTTCTTCACCCAGGAGGATTTCCACTTGAAAATGTTACTTCCTTCAAGTACCTTGGGATCCTCCTGGACCAGTCCCTAGATTTTAATCTTCACATTCAGTCCTCGTCAAAGCTGTAACCTCGAAACTAGAGTAGCTTACAAAACGAGCCATGCTTGCTACCTCGGCCAAATTAGCACCGTCTGGTATTCTGCTCCCAACCCTTACCTATGGTGCCTCTATTCTTACCTCTGCCCATAAAACCTCCCTACTAAAATGGGACGTAACTTATAACACTATATGCCGATTGCCTCTTCATTCACCTCAACTCAAACATCACTGCCTTCTTTATAAGGATCTGAATTGGCTCTCACCTCTGCCAGTAGACAATACTACCTTGGATCACTAATGGACTCGATCATCGGAAAAAAACCCGTCCCAGCTGGCGGCGTTGCTGGTCCCTCAACCATCCTCCCATGGCCTGTGATCAGCTGACAAATCCTTGCTCTATGTTCCGAGATGTCGGACGACTAAAGGCACAGGGGCCTTCCAATTCTCTGCTCCCAGGCTATGGAATGCTCTTCCACTCAACCTCCGGCTGTCTCAGTCTCACTTTGGATTTAAAAGTGAATATCGTCGTTATCTATCCTTAGCTGATGCTTGTACATGCTTTGACCCAACCTGAGTTCCTGAGACTTACCAGTAATGTCACCCCTGCTCTAATCCAGCTCCAAGACTGTCTCCTCTTCCGCTCCCCATATTTTTCCCTCTCTTTGTAAATAACTTCTTGACTACTAGCTCTCTTCCTTCTTGAACCTTGTTGCTGACCATCCACTGTTTTGCCAATTACCACCCCTGACCTTCCTTCTGTCAGTCTTTCTTGTTATATTTGAACATTCTTCACATTTCTCTCTATATAACCTTACTATCTTATTAACCCTTTCACTCCACAGGTCGGGTCCATGGTTTCTGCACTTATATATTTTACTGCCATTATCTGTATAATGCTTGCCATTATTTTTTGTTGTTTCTACCCATTGTATTTTTGTAGCACTGCTGTACTGTTCCTCTATTTTGTACTATTGTACCCATGTTGCTGTTGTTCAACTGTTCTCCTTTTGTTGTACTCTCCCGGGTCGTGCCTGAAAATAGTCATTTTATGGCTAGTGCACCTACCCGGTTAATAAAAACTAAATAAATAGGTTCTCTCACAAAGTCCCCATTTGCCAGCATGAGGTCAAGGGTATTCTCTAACCTGGTTGGTTCACTGACCATTTGCAGCAGGAAACTGTCCTGGAAGGCATCCAGCAGTACCTGCTCCCTTCTGTTCCCGGTTGTTGGGGTGCTCCAGTCCACTCCTGGCATGTTGAAGTCCCCCACAATCACCACACTACCCTTCTTGAGGTCCTCCTGATCTGTCCCGCTAGTTCCCTGTCTAATTCCTCCGTCTGAGATGGTGGCCTGTACACCACTCCCATTCTAGAATCCTATTCTTGGAATCCTGGATTTGCATCAAAGTGACTCCATACTACCTCCTCCCTTTCTCCCTTACACACTTCAGTCCTTCCTTCCATATAGTGCCACCCCCTCCTTTCCCAATCACCCTGTCCCTACGAAATAACCTGTACCCTGGTACAGACAGGTCCCAGTCATTGTATTGGATGGCCCATGTTTCCGTGATGGCTGCAATGTTCACCTCTCCCTCTGCCATGAGAACTGTAACTCTGCAGTTTTCCTCCCAAGGCTCCTAGCATTAAGGGTAACCACCTTCCACCCTTTTCCCCCCCTCCCATCCTGCCCTCCTTTCCTAGCATCACCAACAGTACTTGCCATTTGTCCTTTGTCACTGTTATGGGGGGTAAGCTCATATGGTTTCCCAACCTGTGGTCTCTGCATATCTCTTCCCCAACTGCCACCCCCCACTCCTCCATCCTCTGTTTCAACACTTTCTTTCCCTCCTCACTCAAGTGTAGTCTGTCCTTGGCATAGAGACTACTGTCCTCCCAGGTCCCTCCCCACCAGCCCATACCCTTTAGCACAACACCAGGTTCTTAGCCATCCGTTAAATTCCTCTATTCTCAGCTTTCTTGTTGTGCTTGCCTTTGGCACCGGAAGTATCTCTGAAAAAGTTACTGATCGTCCTGCCCCCTCACATAATTGTGCTAGTTCCTCAAACCTCCTCTGGACTGTATCTACTGTCTTGTCAGCCAGGTCATTTGTCCCAAGATGTATAATTAAATGAGGCTTGTCCCTACCCTTCTAGCATATTTCAGAACAGACTGTCCCACCCCTTCCGCTGTCATTCCTGGCATGGCCTCCACCCAAATGCGACTATGCCTCTCCCCCTTGCTACCCCACCTAACTCCTCTTAGTATTGAGTCCCCCAGCACTAAGATTCCACCCCCCTTACTCCCTGCTTGCTTCCATTCATCTCCCTCTCATTTCCAGCTCCTCTTCTTCCTCCTGCACATTATTTCCCCTTTTACCCTGTTGCAATTCTCCCAGCAGAACTTCCCCGCTCCAGTTTGGTCCAGGCATTTATCAATTACTCCTCTAATTTCATCATTTCCCTCCTCCACCTTCTTCCTCTCTAGCAGTGCAAACTATTTTCTGAAGGCCCTTCACAAATGCCCGCTCCCTCTCTCTTCATAGTAACCTGTTCTCTCCTTTCCACTCCATGACTTTTGCCACTTCTTTGCCTCCCCTCACAAGTCCCTATCTCCTCCTTCCATTTGTCTTTTGTCTCCTGACCTGGTTTCCCCGGCAATTGTTCTTCCTGGCCTGGGCTCCTTTGTCTCTGCTTCCCTTCCTCTGACCCTCTCCTCACCACTGTTGGCTTAAATCGCCCTCCCTCATCTCCCCTTCTTCCTCCCTCCAGTATTGGGCTAAACCCACCCCCAATCTGCCTTACCTGTCTTAGTTCCTCCTGCAGACCCTCAATCTCCTTTCTAAGTTTTTTATGTGGTTGCCACTAAACATCCTCCACACTCCAGGCAATTTTTAGAAAGATTGGTGCACCGCAGTTGTTTCAGCCTACCACCCTACCCATTGCTGTCATTGCCCACCAGCGACCCCCCACCCTTCCAGATGCAGGATACCAAACACTCCCCAAGTCTCCCCTCTCCCTCCTCTATCAGTGCAAAACATTTTCTTTATTTCCCTTACCTCCTTTGTTGCACACGTTTAGATATATTGAGCAACTGCTTTTTATATTCCTATCCTTCCTATCCACACTCAAAACAGACTTTAAGTAGCCATTGCACAACCTTCTTCAAACTCCTACTCCTCCTTTCCCCAATGCAATATCAATGCAAGAAATAATAAGCTCCTAGATTTGCATTTACTTCCCTTCCACTGAGAGAGCAGTCACCTCTTCACTTGCTGCTGTTCCTTTCCGGGATGTCTGCTTTTTCTATGACAGGTGCATATCCTTTGCCTGTTTGAGGAAGTGATGTCAGAACCCCTGGTATAAAGGAAATAATGGACCAGGGGTGGGACCAGCCCAAGTCTTCCAGAAACAATCAGGTAGCTGAGGCCTCTGGTCAGACCATTAGCACCCTTCTCCCACTCTGCACTCAAACTTTGCAGCTAGTGAAGCCAGTAACAATGAATCACAATTCTACTCAAAGCCCCCAAAATAGGTTTGCTACCCAAAGAAACAGGACTCCAATTCACACAGCTTCACCAACACATCACAATAGGCTTTGAATTAGAAGATATATGTCTCCAATTCAAAGAAATAAAAAAATAGAAAACTAATCAGATGATTAACAGGGGTCCAGGAGCTCAAAATAAGGAAAATAAGACAGATGGAAATATGCCAATATAAGGGACTAAAATATAACAAGATGGGAAGTATTTATAACATAATTTATCCTTTTTAACATATATATTAGTGATGTATCAGAGGGAATTGAAGGGAAAATATGTGTTTGCAGATGATGCTAAGTTACCGAATAGGGTCAACACTGAAGGAGGAGCTGAGGCCATGAGGAGGGATTTGAGTATACTAGAGAAATGGTCAGAAACATGGCAGCTGAAGTTCAATACAAAGAAGTGTGCAGTGATGCATATAGGGTGTAAAAATCGACTGGCCAAGTACTCACTGGGGGAAGAGCAAATAAAGCAAACAGAACAGGAAAGGAATGTGGGGATTATAATATCAAACAACCTTAGGGTAAGTGATCACTGTAGTAAGGTGGTTGGCATAGCAAATGGATGATGGCGTGCACAGGAAGAGGCATAACTAGCAGGAAGAGGGGAGGTGATGATGCCATTATATAAGACCATGGTTAGACTGCACCTGTAGTATGGGGTACAGTTCTGGAGGCCTTATTTAAGAAAGGACATGGATATAATAGAAAAGGTTCCGAGAAGGGCAACAAAGATGGTGCAGGGGATGCAAGAAAAACCATATAAGATGTTTGAGAGAATTAAATCTGTATCCACTGGAGTTTAGAAGAGAGAAAGAAGACATGATAGAGACATTCAAGTACAAGAAGGGGATAAATAAAGTGAGGGAAGGATGTCTATTTAAAACGAAAGCTTAAAACAAGAGGTCATACTTTAAGATTGGAAGGAGGATGGTTTAAAGGTAATGTAAGGGGGTGTTATTTCACCGAGATGGTGGTTAAACCCTGGAACAGATTATCGGAGGTGGTGGTAGGTGTCAAAATGGTGGAGGGATTCAGGAGAGTGTGGGATAGACATATGGGGTTGGTTAGAGGTCAGAGGATAGGCTCCTTGTGCACCAGTGACAAGTAGGGGAGGGGGAGATGAGCAGACTAGATGGGACAGGATGTCTCTTTTTTCTACTGACACATTACTATGATAACAGGGAATGTTAAAGGTTTAAGAAACAGAATAAAAAATAACAGTTAAAAAACATTTGGACAGGAGGAATATTAATGGTGCCTTACTACAAGAGACACATTTTACAAGGAAAGACTCAGGTTGGTTCAGAAACTGGTGGGGTCCAGGTACTTCCTCAGAATATTTGAATAACTTAAGAGATGTAATTATCTCATTTAATGAGTAAAAATCAATTCCAGACATGATGAATACAGTCACAAATACACAAGGAAGGTACATAACTACAGAAGTACAAATACATCATTTAAAATGTATGTTATCTACAGTGTATGCACCAAATCAGAACCCACATTTTTTTCAAAGAATATTTTTTTTACATTACCAACTTTTAAGGCCCCCTATTTTTTAATTTAGCTTTTGTTGACCAGGTAAGTGCACTAGACAAATCCTGCCTATTTTCAGGCACGACCCGGGGGAGGGGGATACAGATGAATGCCAACTGACCTTGAGCCAGATTAAGCTGTTGGTGGTATTTTTAGTGAATGAGAAATTTGGCCAAGACACGGGAAATTCCCTACTCTTTCGATAAGTGCCATGGGATCTTTAACATCCACCTGAACTACCACCAATCCAGGCAGATGGGACCTCAGTTTAACGTCTCATCCGAAAGACGGCACCTCAGAAGTGCAGCACCCCTCTCATGCTGCACTACAGTGTCAGTACTGGGATATTAACCCAAGTGCCAGATGTGGGAACTGAACCCACAGCCCTCTGATCTCCCGGCCTCAGAGGCGAGTGTGCTACCTACTGAGCCACTGACACTGCTAGAGTGTGGGATAGACATATGGGGTTGGTTAGAGGACAGAGGATAGGCTCCTTGTGCACCAGTGCACCTATATAACAGGGGGAGACTTTAATCTAGTACTTGATTGACAAGATAAAACAGCAAGGTTAGACAATACACATAATTCGGCCAGGAAAACTATTAAAATATTCATGATGGAATTGGGACTGATGGACCCCTTGGCACAGCTAAAAAGAAATAATAGAATATATTCATACTTCTGAGCAGTCCATCAGTCCTATTCAAGGACTGATTACTTTTTAATTTCAGAAACTATAAAATATACTGTAACAGATATACAATATCCAGGGATCACCTTATCAGAATGAAATTTAACAAAGTTAACACATGTGATAGAATATGGTAAATGGATCAATCCACTTGAAAATACCAACCATTTCATCAACTTTACAAACAGAAATAGTAGATTTGTTTCAAACAAATACAACAAAGGACTCTTCAAGAATTATCATTTAGGAAGCCTTTAAGGTATGGTATAGAGGAAGAATAGTAACTTTAGAAATAATAACGAAAAGGAAAATAAATGAAATATTAAAACAACTGGAAGACAAGATCCAAAATTTACAACAATTACATTGCACTACATTTGATAAAACAATTTATAATACATCAATATAAAAATAAGAATTATATAGTCAGATAGTAACAGAAAAACAACTTTTAAGAACCAGATCAAATTATGTGATGGCTGACAAATCATTAAAATTACTGGCATGGCAAACAAAAAGAATGCTCAATAATAAATATTAAGTATCACAGCAGTAAGATTACAGACAATCCAGAGGAAATAAACTTTTTGCTGATTATTTTTAAAACCTATCTACATCTCAGCTACAAAATAATGAAGAAGATCCTAAAATGTTCTAGAACAGATTGATAAACTAAAATATTTATTGGAAGAACCCATAAATATAAAGGAAGTGGAAGAAGCAATCCAGGCTCTTCCAAATGGTAAAGCACTGGATCCAGACAGTATAGTTATAGAATTTTACAAACATTTCAGAAATACATTTTAGTAGAATTGTTAAATGATTTCAATAAAACTCAAAATCCCAGATATTTTTAAGGAAGCCATAATTCAAGTTTTCCATAAAAAAGGTAAGGATCCACTGAGCTGTGCATCCATTTCACTACTCAATGTAGGTTACAAAATTTTTACAAAAATTCTAGCAAGAAGATCAGAACAGGTATAAAAGGAAGAATAATATCAGGAAATATCAGATGTACAATAGACATTATCTTACTTAATGACTCAAAATATGCCATTTTGTTTGCAATTTGTTTGCAGAAAAAGCATTTGACAGAATCGAATGGAAATATATATTCTTAATACAGAAAATAGGTCTGGGTGCACAGCTCAGTGGATGGTTAAAACTACTATATGATAAACCAACAACTAAAATAAGAATAAATAATAATATATCCAAAACCATTATTCTATAGAGAGGGATAAGACAGGGATGTCCTCTATCCCCATTGCTCTTTGTGTTAAATATGGAACCATTTGCAATCATAATAAGGAAACATTCTCAAATTAAAGGCATAAAACTTAAAAAATAAAACCCATAAAAAAAGTCTCTAAGTGGATAACGCTTTACTGTATTTGACTAAAACAAAGAGTTCTATAAAAGCATCGATTACATTAACTGATAGCTTTGGTAGAGCTTCCGGTTATAAAATAAACTGGTCACAGTCAGTATTGCTTACATTAGACCCACTATATATATTAAACATAATGGAAGAATATTTATGTCCGCAAACAACCATACAAGCACATTTAGGTGTAAACATAACAGCTAATAATCATCAGTTATTGCCTGCAAATTACAGTATGAAGAAATTCTTAGAGATTCAAATATAATTAAATAAATGGGAGACATTAACCTTAACATTAACAGGTAGGATTAATACAACTGACTCTTTATCAGACCTTAGCAATACCACAAACATATTTTACTAAAATAAAAAAATCATTACACAATTTCTATGGAAACATAAAAAGCCAAGATTAGCTTATAGAACATTGATATTACCAAAATAAAAGGTGGGTGGCTATTCCAGAATTTTATATGTATTACAGTATTTAGCAACCCAAATTGCCAATACATGGTATTGGATAGCAGAACCAGACTATGTTCCAATATCTACACAGATAGAAAAAGAAATGCAACCTTACCAAAAATTACTAAACTTATTTTCAGGATATTACCCAAAGGCGAAGAGAGTCCAAGAATGCATAACTATCAAAAACACAATAGACTGTTGGATAAAAGTACATCAAATAATAAAACAAGAGATAAAATGTATTGCTTATTCACCTGTATACAGTACTTGCTACTTCCCACCAACAGTGGCAGGGAATAACTTTAAAATATGGTAAGACAGGGGGATAACTGAAATAGGGATGTTGTTCCTAAATAACAAACTTTAAACACTTGACCAATTATAACAATATGTCCTTCCCCAAATCTATATGTTTCAATACATACCAATTAAAGACTTTACTAAACATACAAACAGAAATGTGCATATTAATAATTGCTCACCAATCTTACAGGTGCTACAAGATAAAAAAGATAAAAAACTGATTTCTATGATTTATAAAATGATCATCAATAGTACTAACGATCTGAAAACAAAAAAATATATGGGAACAGGATTTTGTAATAAACATTACAGATGGATTATGGCTTGAGATAACGAATACTTTTACAACAAACGTTAAAGCCATGAAACTACAACAGATTCAACTAAACACTGTACACAGAACATATTATACTCCTTCCAAACTACACTATTTCAATAGCACAATTCCAAATAAATGTCCCAGATGTACGTGTACATCAGGAACATCGACTTAATTCATTCTTGTCCTTAGCTATCCAATTTGTTTTGTCTAAAACAGTATTGACTTTAAACAAACATTAAATAAAACAGTATTAATAACACCTTTATTAACATTGTTAGCTACATCAACAATAAATAGTCGGCTAGACATTCATCAACAAAAATGTTTTGTAATTGCAACTGTTATAGCAAAAAATGTATTCTGTTGAAGTGGAAGGACTTTCACCCACCTGTCTATGAAACCTGGATACATTTAACGATTGATACAATGAACTTGGAAAAAGTCTACTACATTAAAAATGAACAAACTGATATTTTCAATAAGATATGGGCATCACTTACATGCTATAATACAACAAGGTTTAATGCGATAATATCAAAAGGGATAGACAAATTTTAAAAGTAAGGGAAAGCTCCTGGATCCCATGGTAATGATGATGAATATGACCATTTGTGCTGATAATCAAATCTGATTAGAAATAGGTCTCAATTTTCATCTGAACAAAACAAAAAAAAAATGTTAACCAGAAAACTCTAGCTCTTCAAGAACCATGCCTTGAGATGCAGAGTTTTGAGGTCTGGGAAGTTTATCCTGCCCTGAGACAGGGTCAACAGATTGCGTCTCAGAGGGAGGTGGATGGGATGCTTGATGGAGAGGGCCAGGAGCAGTTATTACCAGACCTGCCTGGCCCAATCTGGGGCTATTAGGATCATGGTTATAGACCAGTCCCTCAGCTTAAAGAGCACTCTTAGCAGGAGTGGGAAGGTGAGGGAAGTGTACAGGAACCTCTCCGCCTAGTCTAGAGTCAGGGCATCCGATGGGACTGAGCCCACTGCAGGTGGCCTGCAACAAAAAGGGGAAGCTGATGATTCTCCCAGGATGCAAACAGGTCTGTCTCTGGTGTGCCCCATCTCCTGAACACTGTGGCCAAGACCTTCTTTTCAGGGTCCTCTTTTCATTTCTCTGGCTGATCCTGCTCAAGGAGTCTGCTAAGACACTGTCCTTTCCTGGAAGGTGAATTGCTGACAGTTGCCCTTCTAGGAAGTAGGCAAGACTCCAGATCTTCAATGCTTCTGTACATAGCTTTGAGGGTCTTGTGCCTCCCTGTTCATTGATATAGTACATGGTAGGAGTACTGTCTGTCCTGACCTGGACTGACTGACTGACCTCTGACATGGGAGGTGAAAGCCTGAAGAGCCAAGTACACTGCTCTGAACTTAAACAGGTTTATAACCTCCTGGGAGGGCCACAACTTGCTTATTGCTAGGTCATCCAGACGGGCACCCCAGCCTAGGAGGGATGCATCTGTTGTTAGTACTACTGTGGGAAACTGATGTAGGAAGGGCACACCCTCCCTGACGTTGCCCTCTTTTTTCCACAAGTCTAAGGCCTTTAAGAGAGACTCGGTCACAGGCACCAGCCTTGAGAGAGGGTCTTGCCTCTGGGACCAGTAGGTCCTTAGATGGTACTGGATGCCTCTCATTTGTAACCTGGTCCCAGCCTCTACTGCTGTGGCCTAACAGCTGGAGGAAATCTCTTGTAGGTCTGGGCTGACCAAGGCTGAAAGACTTTGCCAGGCTTACAGGTTTCCCAGTCTCTCTTTTGGGAGATAGGTCATCCAACTCTGCTCCTATGAATTTCAGAACTTGTACTGGCTCTGACTGGGACTTCTGAATGTTTACAATTAAGCCCAGATCCTCCACGGTATGCCGAATCAAGAGGAGAGAGGCCTTAGCATCAGGGTGTGATTTCTCTGTAACCAGCCAGTCATCAAAATAGGGGAAAGGCTGTGAACTGATAATGACCAGACCCTTCCCTGAACCTTAGGTATTTTCTGTGACAGGGCCTGACTGGGATACGAAAATAAGCTTACTTCAGGTCCACAGACCATAACCAGTCCCCTTGCTGAAGGGATGGGATTACTGCAGCTAGGGTTACCATCTTGAACTTTTCCTTTTTGAGGCATCTGTTCAGATATTGGATGTCCAAAATGGGTTGCCACTCCCCACTTTTCTTGTGGGTCAGTAAGTATCTTGAGTAAAGGCCCTTTCCGAACTGTGGAGGGAGGACTTTTTCTGCTGCTTTTGCTTGCAACAGTTTCCCTACTTCCAACTGCAATAGGATGTTTTCTGTTGGGGTGGGAGGTGTAAAGTTTCTGTGAACCTGCAGTCTGGGGAATCTTTTCAACTGCAGGGTGAGCCCCTGGCTCACCACTTCCAGGACCCACTTGTCTGTGGTGATGTTTTTCCACGCCTGAAAAGTGAGCTAGCCTTCCCCCCACTGGCAATGGGTGAGCAGCCTGGATCAATTTGTCAGGGGTTCTGTCTGGGCTGGGCCTTAGGTGCTGGGGTTAAGTCAGCATGTTTGGAACCCCTTCTACCTCTGCCTCTAAAGAAACCCCTCAGCTGGGAGAACTCATAGGGGAGGAAACCCAAGGCAAAATATCCCCTATTTCTACCTCCCTTTCCATAAGGCCTGCTACAAATGGAGGCATTTTCCTTCTCAGTATTACTTTTGTAGGTGGCTTTGTACTCATCCACCTTCTTCATGCATGTCTCTGTCTTGTCACCAAACAGGGTATTTCCCTCACATGGAAAATCCATAGTCTTTGTCTGAATGTCCTGGGAGAGGTTGGTGGTCCTAAGCCAAGCAAACCCCCTCAGAGAAACTGCATGAGCCATGACCCTGGAGGCACTGTCACTGGTGTCCACTGTCATATGGAATGGATACTAGTATCTGCTAAGTCTTGCACCAGGTCACCAGATGCTTTCTCGCTCATGGCCAGAATGGAGCTCCAAAGAGCTTTCTGGTACTGGGCTGTATAGGCCATTTAGGCTGCTTGTCTCAAAGTAGGGATGCTGAGGTATAGGCCTTTTTCCCCATGCTATCCAGCTTCCTGGAGTCCTAATCCAGAGGCTGGGTAGACAGAGAACCCTTGGCTTTGTCACAGGCCGCAGTCTCTACTACCCCCCTCACAGTCAGGGTGAGAGTAAAGGTATTCAGCACCCTGTTTGTCCAGCTGGTATTTCTTTTCTATTTTCTTGTCAATACCAAGGCTGGAGGCTGGCATTTACAACAACTTTCAGGTTGCCTTCTTTAAGGACTTGAGAACCAGTAGAAGCAACCTCTTGGTTGGTTCATGTCCAGAAATTCCACCTTGTCTTTCATCTTCAGCAATCTCCTGGGTGGAAAGGTTGAGGGTGCTTTCCATTTGCCTCACGAAAGAATAATGTGAGGAGAAGTCATCCTGGGCTCAGGGAGGACAGCCAAATTCTTGTTCAGGGGAACCATCAGGCTCAATAGGTTCTCCCTCTTCCTTATCATAATAAAATTCAGACCCATCCTCTTCTGGAACTGAAGTACGTACCAGAACCAAAGGAGGAGAAACTGACATTCCCCCATTAGTGAACCCACGGGCTGGATGGCCTGGAAGAACTGCCATGCCTTGGTCATGTCCTCTACTGAGGGCATTTTACCTTTGTCCACTGATGACTCTGTTCCTTCTTCAGGAGTAGGGACAGCAACATGTTTTTCATTTTGTTTTTTTTCTTAGCAGTCACCATCTCCAGTACCTGCTCAGAGGTTATTTTATGTTTACTGACTTCAGGGTTCCTCCATTCAGATACCCTGGACTCCGAGCCATCTTTAGCAGACTTGTCCTTCTGCTTACTGTGAGGGTCTGGACCTTCCCGAGTGATTTGGTGATGTTGAGGCAGACTGAGAAGTCATGAGATCTAATTTTTTAGCCCTCTTTTTTACAGTTTTAGGACAAAATGTGATACAAAGCTTACAATCAGAACAAAAGATGATCTGGACCCAGGCACCTTAAACACAACACGTGGTAGCCTGCCTTAGACAGGAGATAAAAACAGTTTTTTCCTATTTCTGAAGCCTTTATGTCATGTTTTCTTTTCGGGTCTGTCAGATATGCCAATCGAGGCAAACCCAAATTTGGTTCGGTTCCCAAAAAAAAAAAAAATGTAGTTTGCAGTTTGGTTCCTGAATAAAAAATGAACTGCTAACTGGAGGTTGAACAGCAAAATTTAAAAAGAAAAACACTAATTGTATCTCTATTCCCAGTAAAAAGGAACCAGGATGAAAACCAACCACAGAGCAGAGAGAAAAGCAGTTAAACAAAAAATAAAGAGGAGGGTTGTTTTTTTCCCCCCACTTTTAAAGTGGTTCCCAAAGCAGGAAAGCCATGAGTCAAGGAGCTCTCTCCGGTTCCAGGGAACCAGCAGAGAACCAGAGGAAAGTGCTAAAAGTTTAGAAAAAAGAAGGAAACTAAGGCTAGCTAATGCAGAGATTTGAAAACTAAACAAAACTGAGCAAAAGAAAATAAAATAGTAAAACATAACCGCAATCCAATGAAGAGCGACAAAGATAGCTCTTCAGGATGATGATTTTCTCAGGGGAAGAAATAAATCTGACATTAGATGGCAGAGTGGAGTGTGACAACACAGCAGAGATTTGAATTTTATTCCAAGATTTCTAATTTGCATAAAATTCTACTCTCTGGGGCAGCTCAAACCAGCAGGCTGATTTGCACTACTTAAGAACAGCAAGGGATTCCTAGAGTTTGAATGACTGGAACACAAGATGTGGAAGCCTGGAAAAGACATTGGTGGCAAATGAATTCACACTACCCATGTCTAATTATGGCTCGCTTGGGGTCCTGGCTCGAGAGGAGCAGCAAGGAAAATCACCCAGCCCAGTAGCACCAATGTTGGTGGTGGCTAGTTGGTGGATGTACAAAGGAAGCGCCCCAGATTAGATGACAACCAGAAGGTTCCAAGAGGGCCATGCTGTAGCGATCACTCCGGACCTGGAGTCAACAAAGGTATGGGCTGCAATACTGCTGCATCAACCCTGCAAGTGGTGTAGGTGACAAGGCCCATACTGACCCTGGCACCAATGTGAGAATCTTCGCCAACAGTCAATGTCAACATGACAGAGGTCAGTACCAAGGGTACCAACGCTGGCAAAAGAGTGGTCTGGCACAAACAGCTACCGAACTGTGGTGGTTGCTCCCTCGGCCACCAAGAAGGAGCATCTGCCAGATACCATCACCTGAGACTTTGGCATGATCCCACCTTAGCTGGGGGACAGGAAAGCTCAGTGCCTCAACCAACTCTATAGAGTGGTGAAGGGACTGGGGTGAATGGTCCTGGTACCTACCGGAAGATCCCCGGTGATGATGCTCGCCCCTAAGTCAATATCAGGACATCAGAGCTTGAAGTTCTAATGTCCAGATATCAAAGCTGGTACAGGCCTCCATGTTATGGGTGATCCCAGACAGAAGAAACAAAGTATGGTGGCTGAAGCAGGCAATTTCCTTCCTGCACCCACAACGTACCTGAAATATTTATACAAAACTAAGAAAGAACAACAGAAGAAACTGAAGTGAAGCGAAGTTCAACTCCCTGGTCTGCACTACTCAGTGACCATGAACATAACTAAGGTAATTAAGTGTCAAAGATGGTTACTGGCTCCAGTGCACAGTGGTCCACGTGCACGGGAGCCCACACCATTGTTGGCACCCAAGCAAAAAAGTGTGCTCCCACAGGGCTTGGCACCTCTGGCTCTCGGATCAAGAAGTGTGGTCTCTCTGGTAAAAATAGATTCACAGATGATCAGAAAAGAACTGCAAGAAATATACTAAGTGTATTGTGACACTGACTACTTTATCAGGGAAATTTACATGCACTGCCTTTAGTGCCGCTTCCTGTCTTCATCCTTGCAAACTAATTTACAATGTGGGTTTGTCAAAAGTAATGAATTCTCAATTTTCCACATTCATGCACTAGATAAGGCATAGACTGAATGCCTGAAAATTGTTTTTTCATGATTTTCCGGTGGCCCGCGGCCACGTTGGTCAAGATACAGTATCTGGATTATTTTCTATTACAATAGTCTTGATACCTTAATGAATAAAAATATACCCTACAAGTCCTCAGAGTCAGATTTGCTCACTTCCATCTGGTTGTCAATTCCCAACCACATTGTATGGGTCATAAAAAACAAAGTCTGTGAGCACTCTGAACCAGCTGCATAGCAGGGAAAACCATATTGAAAGGTATGCAGTTCACAAAGCTTATGGTTGATACTTTTTAACATCTTTTGTTTCACCTGTATCACAAAACTCAGGTCCAGACAGATGTGCATTTTATCTCTACTTCCACATCCTTCTTGCTGCCTGCAGAATTACATGCAAGTCTCAGCGAGACTACCCAGTGAACAACTAAAATATATTAGGACCTGAGAGCAAGTTCCTGAGAAACCTCTAATGGGGATGCCAACAAGTAGTTGATCACAACTGTGGTCCAAAGTTAACTTTAGTGCCACTGCCTCCATCGCCAGACCAACCCAGCTTCTTTCACCAACACCCCTTCAAACCCCTCAGAGAGTCCATTTATATGGATTTCACACAGATGCTTTTCTGCATGCTGCAGACATGCACGTAGCACCCCATGTTCTTTGACAATGCCCAATGTACATGCCAATGCCTGGTATGTGGTCAAGGATGCTTCCACTGCCTCTGAACTACTTACCGCCTCTCTTTGCTCCCCTGCTTGCAAACAGTAGGCAATTAACAAATTTATGGTTGAATATTTCAATGTTCCTGACCAATTTTTTGCATGAAACTATAGCCTGTCAAGTCTGTAATAGGACTTCATCAGTGAGTATGGTCACTTCTAATTTCTTTTCTTCATCACAGCCCCCCAGTTTTGGCTTGACAAAATTCTGTATGGATATTGTTGCAGAACTGGGCTTTCCAGCTGCTCAGATCTCACCAAATTTTAGTCTCTTTGGCACAGGGTATTTCAGAAGCAACAGGTCAGGCCTGACAGCCCAAATAAAAGCATAAATTGTGATTTTATAATAAAAAAAAAAAAAAATTGGCCTGCCATATGGCAGGAGAACAAGTGAAACATGTCTGGATGCCAGGGCTCTTGGGCTGAACTTCGCATTTGAAATAAACCAAAAGACAATCTTATAGCCTTATAAAGGAAAGCCTGCTCTTAAAATTAATGTTGAAACTGGGGGCAAATGTAGTTATGTGGCATTAAAAAAATGTAAACAAACACTCATTCAGTTCAAAAATTCCTGCCTGTTTAATCCCTAAAATAGCTGTCGATGTGCAGCATAATGATGACGGCTGAGAAAAACAGAGCGCCAGCAATAGGCACTATATCCTGCCACAACTGTGCATTATGATTTTTTGACAGGCTTTGGTTACAATTTTTTAATGCAACAAAACGTTTGTGTTAATTAAAAAAATTCAGTTTCAGCACTAATGTAAACACCTGTCTGTTCTTTACAAGGCAATGAAGACATTTTCTTAATTCAAAATACCAAGTTAGGGGTTTCAGTATCTTTTAAAAAGAATTATGTAGTGAAGTACAGAGGAGTTAATTTCTAAGAAAACAGAAACATTCCATATGTATACACATTAACAAAGAAAAGGAATTACTTACGAGCTACAGAGAAATTATTTAGGGGACTCTCCAGCTGGTCAACATCTTGTGGCCGCTCCTTGTACCCAATAAATGTCCCATCACTCTTCAATAGAAAATACCTTGGTCTCCAAGTTTTTATATACTCCCCTGCAAAACAACAAGAATAACTAACTCAGATTTCAGCATAGCAATGGAGGTCCTGAAACGGTGAAAAACAGTAGGTCATTTGTCACTACATTTGGCTTTATTACTTTCCACATGAAGATAAGGTTATGAAAATGTAACTAAAATGTACTGCAATTAAATCAAAGAAACAGCATTGGATGGTTATCACAGTGAACCAAATATTTAAAACATTAATGTCAAGGGAAAACAAAAATGTTTATTTGTTCACAAATATGTTTTAAAAAGCTTCAAAATAAAAAACCTTTACTAACAACATAATGATAAATAAAATGTCAAAAAGATTGCATCAATAAAAACAGAAAATAAAAGGATTTAAGGCACTTATTTAGAAGTACCTAAGTTTGGATAAAGACTGATCATTAGTTATATTACTGAAAAAATACATAGCTTGAGTAAAAATGTTTTCTGTATGTCGAAAAAAAAAACAATTATATATCAGTAAACAGTTATTGATAAAAATGGAGGGAAATTATAATATTTGAAGATAAATACTGAAATGTAAAAATACTGACATTGTAGCCATCTATAAAACAAAGCATAGCATGTGTACACTATAAAAGAGTTTGTATTGGAAATGTACTATGTTTTTAGGTAAGTAAATAAACTTGAGTTCATACCCTGTTTAGTATTATCCAAATTTGGCTTTCTAGTGGAATTTCTTAACTGGACTAGATTGTTGTACTGTGATTAGACAGCATCAATAACTGTAAATGGGCCTATATCTAAATCAGTTTAAACCTGAAAAAGGTAAGACAGGTTTGCCCAATATCTCCCGATTTATCTTCAAATGATATTAAAGGAATATTGGTAGGTTCAGAAGACACAAAAATGACATCTGACGCAATTGATAATTTCTTCCACATTATCGATCCAGAAGTATCTACTGAATGACTGCTAAATAATATTCATAAATTTGTTGAGAGTTCTTGATACAAACTAAATATAAGCCACAAGTAATGCTGCTTAATGTTTATGTTAACAAATTCATTACATATCCATTGCTAATGAAATAGGTAAGTAAAGAATTTTAAAATCTGGAGACAAACTTCGGAGGAGGTTCAATGCTGGAGATGCAAAAAAAAAAAAAAAAAAATAGATATCACTTTCAAAAATATCGCAACTGACTTGGAGAAATAGCTAAAGTTGTCTTTGACCTTTTGGGTGTGATTTGATAGTATAGAAATGAATATTTTACCTCATTTTAACTATTTATTGCAAAACAATCTCCACGTCTGGATCCCAAAGTCATCATTTACTTAATTTTATGGAAAATTATCAATAAATAATATTTTTATGATTCTATATATGCCAGGAAACAGCCTAGAATGTAATTTACCAGAACGACAACACAGAAAAAGACAGGTGGTTTAAAAAGTTTGGATGTTCTCCTATACAATAGCTCCTTTCAGTCAGCATGCTACCTTAAATAAATGAATTACAATACTGCTGTTTGAGTACAGTGCATGTTTTAGTTTAGTTTGTCAGCAGTAAAGAAAATTATATAAACAAGCAGTGAGAAAATCCATTATGACTGTACACTGTCTCATTCAGCTATCCTGAGCTTTCCAATACCTCAACAATCTTCAGTCTTTTTTTAATGTTTCTTTTTATGTGTGCTTACCCAGTGGGCCAGGTCCTCCTTCAGCCAATCAATAAGGCCTGAATTCCTCACCAACTTGAGCCATTGGCTCCAGATACTTACCTGCCTGTCCCCCTCATATACTATCCTCATCATTTCCTGACTATGGGGAAGGGACAGCAGCAAAGGACCCAGAGGTCCAGTCTCTATAGCTGAGTTGGGAAAATATGTAACAGCATCATGCACTTGAAAACTGATGCTGTTTCAACTAATGTTTTTTTGTCATCCCCATATGTCATTCCCCACTGAAGTACAGCCTGGGATACCAGTCTGACTAATAAGAAAAGGTCTGGAACCAAGCCCACCATCAACACTCTGACAAACATTCACAAGCCATACACTGGGCATAAGACTTGACTATATCCTATGTCAGCACCCTGCATTACACCAGCAACAGAATTTCAACCCCACACTGCCAAGAGGCATACGTTTCTGCCCGCATGACTCCCGTCCTGCAGAACCACCAGAGGGCAGTGATGTAAAGGTACTGTAGGAGCCAGCACCCTCCCAGGGGAAGGAGGCATCTGAAATGGACCCTCAGCACTGCCTCTGTCACCTAACATGTAACTAACATGGCTTGGGATCTTGGTTGACAACATGGTAAGCTGAAATGCATACCCTTCACACTAGACAAGACCCGAATCCTTATCTAAAATTTAGCAGTCCCAAAGTAGGTAACCTGATCTCCAATCCTTATAAATTTGGTTTACATTAGACAGAGGTACATAATGTTCTGGGCATGTGCAGTCAGTTCAGTTTGGTAAGTGATTTGGTGGAGACAGACTTTCTCATATAAACAACTGGCAAAGGTTCTAACTGCATACAAGGCTTATTTTCATGACTAAAATGTCCAATTATCATGTGCAGACTTTTTTTTAACTATGTTTCACAGCTAATGTGGAGGCATTTTTAATGCTTCTGTGCCTTGTACCTTTTCTTCATTTTTTTCAGTTGTTTTTTGATTTCCCCCCACCCATGTCTCCCACCACAATGTTCAGGGTCACCATGGCTGCACCTTTCCTCTAATCAGGAGAGTGACTAACTGGACAGCTGCTGACTGTGCCACTCCATAATCAGCTAGTATGGGGTGGGCATGAATGCAAGGTATCCGGCAGCCTGCCTCCCTGGAAGCTGAATGCCTTACCTGTGCCCAGCCCTAGCATGGAATTCTGTGGACTGCATGTCAACCGAGGTCTGCCAGGTGTCAGCACAAGACACTGCCACTCTGCTACTGGGCTGAAGCAACCTACAATTGTGATTGACCAATTTTCTGCTTACTGTGATTTATTTTACTAAATTAGAGAAAGAGTGGAGAGAGCAGCTGAAGTACAATACTGTCCATCCATGACCTATTACTATAATTGGTGATCAGCTAGCTACATTTTAGTAAAAGGCGACAGATCTGAGACAGTGACAATTTAGAGTCGTATTTTACATCTGCAATGTTGCATACACTGCAAGCCTCTGTGTAGAATTACATTTGTAAAAGATGCTTTTTACTTTATATAGTAACACAGTAATTTCACGTCAGAAGAGACTCCCCACACCCCATCCCCACTTCAAAAGCTGGGACCAGCAAGTACACTGTGCAATCGTGCACTTATTAAATTTATGACAAATAGTATAAAACACCATCATTTGGCTTTCACATAAGACTTTACAAATGTGTGCAAGGGGAAAGTAATGTGGCATACTGTTACATGTGTACTATGATTGTTTTAATTGACTGACTGAGGTACTGCCACTCAGTCTTGTAGCTATGAATGTGGACTAAATCTTATACAAGATTTCTGATTAAGAGGTTTATAGCTTAGGAGACGAAAATCTAGACGAAAGGAGAATGAGAAGGAAGCAGATTTTGAATTTGATTTGGTAGACATTCCCGTTACTAAATTGGAAAGCTTGGTACATGAGTGACAGCAGCAGAGGTACTGGCTAGACATGCTAGGTTGCTATGTCCGAGCGAGAGCAAAGTCAGTACCCTAACCACTGGCTGGTGCACAACTGGCAGTAACCATACACATGAAAGATAAACCAAAGGTTCTTGAGGAGGGATTTGATAAGTAAGGAGCAAGTCAAAGTTAGGGTTACACTCTCCAATTAATAAAATATTTTCCAACAGTAATATACATCAGTCACTGCTCTGCCTATATGCAGCACAGAAACAGAATGCCAAAAGAGATGCTGGCAACCACATATTCTGTTACCGCCAATTTCCTTCATCTGCAGCATGGTGAGCACCAGCTCTACTACATGTTACCTTCTTAATTTTTTTCTATAATGTCATCTGCCTCTCAAGTAAATGTTGCTCCTTGTGGTTTCACTTTGGTGTCATTTTTTTTTTTTTTTAGAATTTTATTTATGCCCCATGCTCTATGAGTGGCCCCTTATTCGCTCAACCGAGCCCCAGCCCCATGATCCTGGCATCTCCTAGGACTTGCCTGTATGTCTTCATGTTTGCCCCGAGCTGTACCCCTCTGGCAGGGGTGGCGGGACTCTCCTTACCTCTGCTGCTGCAGGTTCTGGTGTGGGAGACCATGCCTAAGCACCCATGTTTGGGGCCTGGAAGCTGGCCAGCTTCATCCTGCCGTCCGAGGTCTTTTTCCTGCTTTTTTTCCCAAGTTCCCCAAGACATCGGCATCAAGAGCATGCCAAGCACAACCACATGCAAGCATGCATCATGCAGCATCTGCAGACATCCTCCCACCACCCAGCTACTCTGGCCGCACTGCCACCTGTGGTCTCCTCCAGGGAGGGAGGGCAGCCAGCTCTGCTGCTATACTGCCACATGGGTGGAGTACACCCCAGACCAGCTGTTCAGGCTGTAACTGGCCAAAGAAGGAAGACACTGGTTGTGTGTTTTCTCCCACCCCGCCCCCTAGTATTAAATGGTTCCACAGGGCCCCTCCCAAATAGAAGCCATACCTTCCAGAAGAAGAGGAATAAGGGAAGTGGTGACTTGTGACTCAAAGTGGAAATAAGTTACTGTGATTCTACGCTACTGGGTAGGGCTGTGTGAATACCTTTTCCTGAATATTCAGCCGACTATTCGTTATTCAGTGCCGATATATTCGGTATTCATTATTCAGTATTCATGCTGGCAAGGGGGGTGTTTCAAAATAGAAAAAAAAAAAAGCCTTTTCCAGCCCCTCCCCTTCCTGGCCAGCATTAAAATAAATCTCCACATCCCTAGTATCTAATGGTCCCAACCCCTTGACCTATTTTGGCCAAATGTGAAGAATACCCCCCCCATCCACGATTCACAACCCTGTCCCAAGAAATGTAATTAAAAGCTAGATAAATGTCCTGGGGTGTAGTGGTCCCATGCCCTGGCCAACTGCTGACCCAATATGATTGCCCCCCGATATTCACATCTAGTTCCTGAATTAGTGCATCAATAGTCCTCCACTTCACATTTTAATTAAAAACAATTTCTCCCTGTTGTGTAGTGGACCGCCACCCCCCACCATGTCGGGAGTGACCCCCACCTGCTCCCCCATGACCCTCAGTAGGTTCACCAGCACAGCCCTCCACTGAGCTCCATGGCCAGCAGCCTGGTACAAGCTTGTAGCAAGCACGGCTCAGTCATTGAAAGCACTCAGTCAGGCTGCTGGCCATGGAGGTGAGTGGAGGGCTGTGCTGGTGGCCCACTGGGGTCATGGGTGGTGGGGAGCAAGGTGGGAGGTCCACTAGACACCAGGAAAAAATATTTTTTAATTAAATGACTGTGTGAAGTATGGAGGACGGTGGACACACTAGTCAGGGGACAGGATGTGAATCTTGGGGGGTTTCATTCATGCACCCAGGGACATTTATCTGTTTTTAATGAAATTTTTGGACTGGGATGGGGTTGGAATCTGGGAGGGGAGGGTATTCTTCACATTGGGCCGACGATTGGTCAGGGGGTGGGACTATTTAACACCAGGGATTGTCAAGATGTATTTTAATGTTGGCCAGGAAGGGAGAAACGCTTTTTTTTGTTCATTTTTTTTTTTTTTTTAAACAACCCCTCAGCCGAATAATGAATACCAATTGAACAGTGGGCTATTTGGTTCCGAATATTTGGACAGCCAGTTATTCGTGGTATTCAGAAAATAATATTTGGTGCGTGCACAGCCCTACCACTGGGACTGGAAGGAGAGATAAATAAGGGGGAGTGGCAACGTTGGGACTTAAAAGGTGAAATAACAAGGTACCACTGTGTTTACTATGCTAATGGGACTGTAAGTGGAGAAAGTTACATATAGTGTGCTATGGTGGGGATTGCTATTTTGGGTTTTTCAAATGTTTCTTACAGTGTCTAATGGTGGTTTAGTACTTTTATCTTTGCTCTGATATCGGGGTTTTCCTCATGTTTCTTGATAGAGTCCAATGGTGGGGACTGTCAAATCTATTGACTCAGTCTCATACACCCTCACACAAAACTACACATCTGCCCATCATTGGTTCTTTTCAAACAAGCTCCTAGTCAATGAAGACAAAGACTAAATCAGGGTTTTAAATAATTGATTAGCAGTTTTTTTCTTGGGACTATACTAACTGTACAGAAAGTATTTATACAGATTTTCTATTAGTGCTGTGTTTGTTAAACACAGTGAGGCAAGAGCTATGCATTTTCACAAAGCTTTAGCACTTTTATGAGCAAAATGCTAATCAGTTTTTAGAGTTAAATAAATCCCTGCTAAATCCATGCTGTTTGGTTCCAAACCCTTCCTATCCAAAGCCACCAAAGCCAACTCCTCCCTCCTAGCTCTCACGCCTGCTGGTCCTCCCCTTGAAATTGTCACATCCTTCAAATATCTAGGTGTTACCCTTAACCCCTTCCTTTCTTTCTCAAAACATGTCCAACCACATGATGCTTGGATCCACAGAACCTAAGAGCAGCGATACCCTACAAACATCTATCCATAAGCATCATGCCATTGCATCGTGGCAATCTACTTCCCTCCTTGACTACTGCTTCCGGTCTACTCACACATATCCATCACCCTGCACAAGCGGCTAAACTCAACATATAACTATCTGTCAATTCGTCCTTCAAGCCCCCTTACCGCTCTCACCACTGCTCACTCTACCAGTCACTTGGGTGGCTCATCCTACAAGGTCACTTTGACTATGCGATGGGCTGTGTAGTGGACAACTCCCTCATGAACCAACAAATGTCCCCTTACTCACCTCTCTTCACAGGTAGAGTGGTCCGTAGGAATCTCAGGGCATCCTCAGTCCCCCCCCCCCACTAGAAGTACCCCATGCCTCCACCACCATGGGAACCTGAGCTTTCTCAGTCACAGCACCCCCATGGAACAAGCTCCCCCTCATTTGTTTGTCGTCTCCTCCCACCTAGCTTTTAAACATAACCTGAAGACCTGGCTTCTCACTGCTGCAAAATGTCACTGATCAGTACAGCAACACTAGGGTCTACAACTCGACAATGCTCCAATAGCACTCAGACTTTCACCCGATGCCCTACAGCACTTAAACCCCCCCTCCTGCCCCCACTAGACTGCCCCTTTCTCCCACCTCTCTCCTTTCTGCCCCCACCCCTAAGCCTACCACTGTCTCCCCTTTCCTCCTGTCTTGCCCCTTTGATGTTATGAACTGTGATTGTTTTCCTATTTTAATTTTTATTACGGCAACTGTTTTTTTTTTCTCACTTGTACTTGAATTGGACCTTGAACCTGTATACCATGACTGCTTGTGTCTTGCACCATCGGTATTTTGGCTATGCTTATGTACATACTGATGTAGCAAAACCCGTCTACCCTGCACTGCAGGGTATTATCACTGTTCTTTCTCTCACCTTCGCCACCAGCTATTGGGCGTTCACGTTTTGCATCTGGTAACTTACTGTATCTGTACATATTTCTTGCCACCCTGTGGCCTGGGTCATGACTGAAAATGGTCCTCTGGATCAGTGTACCTACCCAGTCACCAAAGACATAAATGAATAGTAATTTGTCTTGTGTTGGAGATGGTTGGTTAGTGCTAAGATAAGGGTGTTTTGCAAGTGTACCTCTATATTGAGGTGAATTCTACCATATGAATCTTGCAGGGTCTAATGGTGGGGTTGGTTATGTTACTGTTGGAGTCAGCCTTAGGAGGGATAGGGAACCTTAAGGACTCAAAATAAATCTGGAAGGAATCCAATCACTTATTAGAGAGTGTCTATGAAGAGTAAGGAGCCTTGGTAGAATCATAAGGGAACTCAACCACGTTTTTCAGCAGTGTGGCAGTTTGGGAATAGCAGGGGGATGATTGGTTGCATGAGAAGGGAGCATGCTGGAGAAGGTTACACGTTGAGGGGGGATTGACCAACATAGGGGAGAGTGGTTGCAAGGGATGGGAGGATGGTACAGAGGACCACAGGACATCGGGGGACAAGGTTGGGGAGATTAGTGGGGTGCAATGGATGTGGGGCAACGGTTTGGATGGACATATTATGGAGGGTGGGGGGGTTGTCCAGTTTGCCAGAGGCTAAGAAACCCGGAGACAGAAGTGCAAAGGCTTGCTAGGGAAGTGGAGAAGATGGGGGGATGGAGGTAGAGAACAGAACATGAACAGGATGGTCAACTCCAAAGAGTAGCAGTGATGCTGGATCATGGGATAGTATATGCTGGGGTAGTATACGCTCTGAACAAGGGGTGGGAGGAGGTTGGGGTGTGGTGCCAAGGATAACAGGAAGGCCGGTGACAATGGGGAGATCTTGGGACAGTGGGATAGAACTGTGGCACAGAGATACAGTGGTGACAAGAAACAGTTTCAAGGTGCTGGCTGAAATTGTAGGCAAGGTGGGAGGGGATATTTGAGGGGGGACTGAAGGAAGAGAGGGTCATAAATGTGCAGAGGACTGCTCTTGGACGGAGGAGGGGGCACAGTTAAGGGGAAGGGGGTCTGGCTAAAGGTGTGGGAACTGGAAGTACAACAGAGGAGGAGGAGGGGCCTAGTGAGCAGGAAGGGATGGTATTGGTGAGGAGAGCTCTGGGGTGAGGGGACAGGTTAGGTGCAGGAGCACAAGGGAGGAGCAAGATGGGGAGGCTGGGGTGATGTAGGGTATAGTTAGTGATGCAAAGTGCAGGGTTGGATGGACAGTCAGGAGGAACAGGGAAGAGGACAGGGGAAGGGGAATGGTGAGAGGAGTGTACTAGTGCTGGGAGATTCTATACTAAAAGGGATCAGATGGGGGAGTAAAGGGGAAAGACAGTCATATATGGGTAGAGTCAGTACCTGGGCTGACACCAAATAAGGCAGGACGGGCTATTCTCAAGTGTGCAAAGAGGGGAAGGCACAAATCACATGTGGTGGTGCACGTGGGTACAAACAACTTGGTGGGTGAAATGGTAGAGGCAAGGGTGAGGTTCGAAGAACTAGGAAAGTGTGTGAGGAGGCAGGGGGATCTGTGGCCTTCTCTGAGGTTCTCGCACTGCCCAGGGCTAGCACGGTGAGGAAGGGAAGAACAGAAGAGTTCAACAAATGGCTGGGGGGGGAATGAAGTCAATCCAAGAGGTACGGGTTAGTGGGTGGCTGGGGCAGGTGCTGGGACAATAGAGATCCGTATGCTGGGGACAGATTACATTTGAGCAGGAAAGGGCATGAGGTGTTAAAACACAGAATAGAGGAGCACATAGCACCAAAGATAAATTTAAACTAGGCGGGGGGAGGGTTGATTGGGGAATTGGAATAAGGCATCTCCGGAGAGGAGAGACATACAAGCTTACCCCTTTGAGCAAGGTTGGATTCAGGGAGGGGTCGAGGGGTGGGGTTAAGAAGGGTGGGAAATGGGGTGTGGATAGCAAGGGTGTATCATGTAGAGTTGTCCCCTTGAATGCAAGAAGCCAGAGGAACAAAATCACTTAACTACCAGCTCTTTTAGAGGTGGGGATGGTGGACATAGCGTCCATCACAGAAACATCGGCCAACAAATACCAGGACTGGGATCTGCTGATCCCAGAATACAGGATTTACAGGAGGGATAGGGACAAGGGGAAAGGGGGAAGGGTGGCACTGTATGTGAAGAAAGGGATAAAGTGTGTGAGGAAAGAGGGTAGGACAGAGGCCTTGTGGATGCAGTTCCAAGACATGAAGAATAGGATTCTCAGGATGGGGGTGGTATACAGACCACCAGCTCAACGGGGGGACCTGGACAGGGAGTTGGCAGGGCAAATCAGGAAGGCGTGCAGGAAAGGCAACACTGTGACCATGGGGGGCTTCCATCTTCTGGGAGTGGATTTGGGTACCCCAGCCACATTGAGTGCTAGGGAGCGGATTCTCCTGAATGCCTTCCAGGACTGCTTCCTGGTACAGATGGTAACTGAGCCGACATGGTTGGGAAATATACTAGATCTAATACTGACCAAGGGGAAGCTGTAAGGGAAGTGGGGGTGGAGGACCCACTGGCTAGGAGCGACCACCACTCAGTGTGGTTCACACTTAACATGAGAAGGGAAGCAGTGGATACAGGGACCAGGGTGACTGACTTCAGACAAGCTGATTTTGGTAGGATGAAGGAAATCGTGGTGGTGGGTGGCATCTGAAAGGAATTCAATCACACTAGGATGCGAACCAGAAATGGGAAAAAAAAATAAGACTGGGGCTTGTGGAGGCCACAGAAACATGTGCCAAAGCACGGAGTAAGAAGGGAAGGGCTAAGAAATTGAGCTGGATAAGCAGGGAGGTCTGGGAAATGGTGAGGGCTAAAAAAGCAGCATTCAGGAGATAAAGGAAAATAGGGAAGAGGGAGGATAAGAAGGAGTATGTGAAGAAGTCCAAGGAAGTTACTAGGGGAGTCAGGGCAGCTAAAGCTTCCTGGGAGCTGAGGCTGGTGCAGGGCATCAAGGACGGGAAAAAGGACTTCCTCAGATACACGGAGAAAAGGAGCTGCAAGGACCAGATGGTGAGATCAAGAAGGACAGGGGGTGGGCAGAGAAAGGGGAGGAACAGGCAGAAGTGCTAAATGAGTACTTCTGCTCTGTATTCATAAAGGAGAAGTGCTGGCAACCACCACAGGTGGTGGGGAGGATGAGCGGGGGAGAGGGGGTAATGGATGGGGGTGCTCACAGACGGCAGGGTACTGGAAGGTCTAAGGGCTCGGAGGGTGGATAAGGCACCGGTTCCGGATGGCATACACCCCAGGGTTTTGAAGGGATTGGCAGAGGTCCTGGCTGGACCACTAGCGGACCTATTCAGTACTTCCCTGGACACAGGGTGTGTGCCACAGGACTGGAGAATGGCCCACGTGGTGCCCCCCTACAGAAGCGGTCCAAAGGATGAGCCAGGTAATTACAGGATGGTAAGCCTAAAATCTATTTTGGGGAAGCTGATGGAGACAATACTCAAGGAGAGGTTGGCATCCTTCCTAGAAGACCATGGGCTCCAGAATGCCCATCAACATAGGTTTGTTTCTGGAAGATCATGTCAGACTAACCTAGTTAAGTATTATGACTGGGTTACGAGGTAACTGGACAGGGGCCACGCTGTGGATGTCATTTATTTAGGACTTCAGCAAGGCCTTCAGTTCAGTACCCCATGGGAGGCTGGGTAGTAAGTTGAGATATGTGGGGGTGGAGACTAAGATGGTTAAATGGATTGAAAATTGGCTGCAAGGGAGACAGCAGAGGGTTGTAGTGGCGGGGGACTAATCTCCACGACTGTGATGAGTGGGGTACCACAGGGATCAGTGCTGGGGCCAGTGCTGTTTGGGATTTACACTGCGGACATCTCACTGGGTGTCAGGAATAACATCAGTCTATTCACTGATGACACCAAGGGGGGGCAGTGGTGGATGATATAGCAGGCTGGCAAGGGCTGCAGGATAATCTGAACAAGCTGGTGGAGTAGTCAGAAGTGTATCTGTTGGGGTTCAATGTGAAAAAGTGCAAAGCAATGCACTTCGGTGCAAAGAACCCAGGGAGGGGTTACCAGCCAGGAGAGGTGCAGCATCATACCACTGAGGAGGAAAAGGATCTAGGGGTGGTATTAACAGGGAATATGAACAATATGGAGCAGTGCAGAAGGGTGACAGTGAAGGCCAACAGGTTGCTGGGATGTATCGCGAGGGGCATCACCTCCAGGAGCACAAAGGTAATCCTGCCGCTCTACAGGTCACTGGTCAAGCCACACCTGGAGTACTGTGTGCAGTTCTGGTGCCCATACCTGAAGAAGGATGTGAGATTACTGTAAGGGGTGCAATGAAGGGCAACAAAGACGATCCAGGGATTGCAGGATAGGCCGTACAAGGAGAAGCTGAAGAAATTGAACATGTACTCCCTTGAGATGAGAAGGGATTGGGGGGATATCACAGAGACCTTCAAGTACTTAAAGGGGATAAACAAGACTGGTGCTGAGGGGATATTCAAGCTAAGGAATGTGGAGAGGTTGTGGGATAACAGATTGACCAGACACCGAACTTCAAGTTCAACACACAATGTGTGTGTGATGTTTATTCAAATACAGAGGATAACCATAAGCAATGGCATATCCCTTCTTTAGTACTTCAGTTTGCAGCAACAGACTGTATGTCCTTTCTCTGCACATAGCCAGCACCTACTGACACTGATCTATGATCTAATTTAGTTTGGATTCAGCCTCCAAGTCTTGTTTGCCTGGGTGGTGGGGGCTCAAATAACAATAAAATAAAATTAAAAAAATAAAAGCATGCTAAAAACAAAGAACCTCAGTGCAGAAGCACTGAAACACGGGTTACCCCAAAGGGCACTGACAATAAGCCAAGTTTCAAAGAAACACATCACACATATGTCCATATGTCCAGCGCAGGGGGAGGAGCTGGGCAGGGATCTAGTTGATCCAATTCCGGAGATGGCAAAAAAGGGTGAGGTATTGCTAATGGGTGATTTCAGTATCCCAAACATTGATTGGAACATCCCAGCAGTTGCTTCAACCAGGAGCCAGGATATCCTGGATTCCCCACAGGGGACGGGCCTCAGACAGTTGGTGAGTGACCCCACAAGAGAAGGGGTGATTCTGGACCTGACCAATGGAGACGCGGATGTCCAGGTGGAAGGTCAGTTGGGATCCAGAGGCCATCACATTGTGTGGTTTAACATGGGGACAGGGACACCGTTTAGTCACACTAAGCCGAGAGTCTTGGATTTTAGGAGAGAGGATTTTGCTTGAATGGGGAGGTGTATCAAAGAGGCCCTGGCAAGGAGGGAGATAGGTGGGGGAGTTGAGGAGCAGTGGGAACACCCGAAGGGAGCCATACAGGAGGTGACAAACCAATGCATCAAGGTGGTAAGCAAAGGCAAGAAAAGGAGGAAACCTCTATGGTTCTCAAGAGCGGTGGCAGGCAAGATAAGGGCCAAAAGGGTGAGTTTCTGGAAATATAAGGAGACTCACAGGGAGGAAAACAGGGAGGTGTACCTTAAGAATCTAAAGGAAGCTGGAAAGGCTATAAGGAGAGCAAAGGCACAGACCAAAGAAAGATTAGCGCAGAAGGTAAAGAAGGGGTATACTGTACATCAACAAAAAAAAAAGGAAAACCAGGATGGAGATTGTAAGGCTCAGAGGTGATGTAAGGGAGTTTAAAGAGGGCGACCTGGAAAAGGTGAAAATACTGAACAAATACTTCTGTTCAGTATTTACTGAAGAGGGGGAGGGTCATGGACCACAGCTGAGTAGCAGACACGAAGGGGGGAGAGGCAAACACTAGTCCATTCACAGTGGAGAGAGTCCTGAAGGTGGACAAAGCAATGAGGCCAAATGACATACATCCCATGGATATTAAGGAAACTGTGGAGGGAGCTAGCAGCACCCCTGGCAGCCATGTTCACTGAGTCACTCAACACAGGAGTAATTCTGGAGGACTGGAAGAGGGCACATGCAGTCCTTCTACACAAAAGTGGTAGCAGGGTGGATGCAGGGAACTATAGGCCAGTCAGCCTCACCTCAGTAGTGGGTAAGATCATGGAGGCACTGCTTAAAGAAAGAATAGTGGCACTTTTGGAATCCAACAGTGCCCAGGATTTGAGGCAACATGGATTCACAGAAGGAAGGTCATGTCAGATGAATCTGATAGATTTTTTTGACTGGGTTACGAAGGAAATAAATTGGGGTGGCGGGCAGTGGACATCACCAACCTCGATTTCAGCAAGGCCTTTGCCACCTTCCCACATAAAAGACTGGTTAACAAGATGGGTAGCCTGGGCATGGGGCACAAGGTGGTTAACTGTGTTAGGAACTGGCTAACTGACAGGAAGCAGAGGGTGGTGGTAAATGGAATCCAATCCGGGGAAAAGAGGGTGGCCAGCCAGGGATTGGTCCTTGGGCCAGTCCTGTTTTATGTCTTCATTAGTGACACTGTGGTAGGACTGGAAGGAAAGATGTGCCTGTTTGCAGGTGACACCAAGATCTGCAACAGGATGGATACTCCAGACGGGGTGGAGAGTATGAGGTGGGACCTAGGGAAGCTTGAAAAATGGTCGTCGGAGTGGCAACTGAGGTTCAATTCAAATAAGTGCAAAAAAAATGCACCTGGGGCAACAGAACCCTGGGGAGAGCTATAGGATGGGGTGAGTTGCTGACGATCAAGGAAGAAAGGGACTTGGGGGTTGTCATTTCAGATGACCTAAAGGTGTCTTAGCAGAGTACAAAGGCTTCAGGAAGGCCCAATGGCATGCTGGGTGCATAGGCAGAGTATCACTAGCAAAAGGCGGGTGGTTGTAATACCATTGTATAAAATAATGGTGAGGCCTCACCTAGAGTACTGTGTATAGTTCTGGAGGCCACACCTTCGTAAGGACATTGGCAGGGTGGAGACGGTGCAGAGAAGGGTGACTAAAATGGTACAGGGCTTGCACCAGAAAACATATGAGGAGAGATTAAAGGACCTCAGTATGTACTCACTGGAGGACAGGAGGGAGTGAGGGGACATGATAGAAACATTCATATACCTTAAGGGCATAAACAAGGTACAGGGAGGAGACATCTTCCAATATAGGAGAAGTACGAGGGGGCATGATATGAAATTGGAAGGAAGCAGGTTAAGGGGAAACGTAAGGAAGTTTTTCTTAACAGAGAGGGTGGTGGTCACATGGAATAGTCTGCCACAGGAGGTGGTGGGAGTGAGCACAGTTGAGGGATTTAAACATGCCTGGAACAGGCATAAGGGAACCTTGGAGGTGGGAAGGAGGGGTGAAAAGCCATTGAACGGGTAGGGTCAGAGGCTGAAAACTAGTGTAGGGCTTATGGGCAGACTGGATGGGCCTGGGGGGGTTATTATCTGCTGACAATTTTCTATGCATCTACGTTTCTGAAAGCATGCTAAGCAGATACATCATTGCTTGCTGGCAGAGAATCTATGTACGGCTTCTTTATTTTCTAAAAAAAAAAAAACGATATTCATTGGAAAACAGTTCTGAGCAGCTTCTGATCTGGTGGTATTGCCAAACATCCTGTTCTTATGCTTAGACATATCTCCTTGATCTGAGAATAGCTTTAGTAAGGATTGTTCATTATTGACAAGATGGGAAATATCTGTCTGATCAATAAACCTGCTGGTGTCGTTCTCACTCACTAATTCCCCTGACTGTGACACCAATGCCGAGGAACTAGACACAGATCAGGGACTGCGTAAATTGGATCCTTATCTAAGCTGTTGGACTCCTGATTTGATGCAAAAGAATCTTGGTCCTCTCCTGGGACTTGAAAGGTTGCACCTCTGTGTATACCTTCTCACTGAACCTGCTGGTGTCCCCATAGCTATGTTTTCCAGAATGATCCCACTTTAGTGGCACTTAAGCCTTTGCCACATTCCTTACACTTCCTGCCCCTCTTTGATTTCGGAAGTACAAGTGAAGTTGAAGAAAAGAGCTGTGTGTTGCACAGATCATTGTGGTCTTATAGGAGAGTGAGTCAGTTCCTGCTAGGTGAGGTGAACTGGAAGTTACAGGGGCACTATTACTGGGCATCAGTCTTTCCAGATTGTAGGCAACCGTGACAACACCACATAGGGTAGACAGGAAAGAGCTCACTACCATAAAGTCAGGAATTCTAAGACTATCAGGTCATAGTTGAGAATTCCTCATCATTCCTTCACACCCTCTTCAGTTGTCCTTATCTTGTTTATGCCCTTCTTAAACTTGAAACAAAAAATGCAAGGGTGGGTGCTGATCTAAAGGTGCTTAAGACATCAGAAACTGTAACAACAACTGTCTGTAGATAACCCCTGTTCAGATTCTGAACTGTATTTGCACCCTGATGCCAGGAGGCAGGAGCAGAGGCTGCTACTGAGGGCAGCTGTACTTCTACAAAGACATTCTCCTTGGGGAAAGTGGTGACATCCTGCTCTGAATGTGGTTCCTGGATGTGGTGTGGTGGTGCTGCAGTGCTGGCATGGGTGACCACATAGGAACACAGGAATGTGATGGCAGAAAAGGACCGCCAGCCCACCCAGTCTACCCAGTTTGCCTAGATATCCACTAGGCCTTTACTGTACATGCCGGCAGGGATTTCCTAACCTGGATGCTAATGCAGGTGCACTTCTGGAAGTAAATGAAGGAAAGAACAGAAAAATGTATATATCAGCTGGTCCGACATCTTGCTCTGAATGTGTTTCCTGGATGTGGTGCAATGGTGCTGCAATGCTGACATGGTGATCACATCCCAGCAGGCACTTCCTAACCTGGATGCCGATGCAGGTGCATTCCTAGAAGTAAATGAAGGAATGGCCGTAAAAATGGAAGTAGTGTTTGGCCGGATAAACTGAATGATGGCTCTTGTTTCTTTATATATCAGTATGCCCTCAAAGAGCTAAAAATCTTGCTTGCCTCCTCCTGGTGAGAGTGGAAAGGGGTGCACCAGAAAGGATACTCAAGAACTCAGCAGGTGGGATTCAATGGGAATCTAATAATAGGCCCAGCAGCATCAAGGGGTAAATCCAGTAGATCGAGGAGGTGTGGGGGAGCCTGAAGGAGTGGGGTACCAGGCAGGTAAAGGGAAGAAAAAGGAAAACACAGACACTCTCCCAAGAAACATAAGCTTTTGGAAGATTTTGGCTCTGTACTGAAGACAGATGCAGTGTTAGCATACTTAAGACACAACCATTCCTACAGACAGCATAGCTATCAGTTTCAAATGAGAGGTGCTCCAAGTGATCTTGGGACTGTATGCCAGCTGTCAAATGGACCCAGGGCCCATCCAGCTACTTTCTGGCTATGGGAGGACCATGCGACCAATTATCTCAGGGATTGGCAGATCATCCCTGAGGGACAGGATTTTCCCTGACACTCTGAAAAGGGCGGTTATGAGTCCCCACCTAAAAAAAACATCTCTGGATCCCGAAATTCTCGAACTGCAGGCCTGTCTCAAACTTCCCTTTCAGAGAAAAGGGATTGAGAAGGCAGTAGTGTTGCAGTTAGAGGCTCACCTGGAAAGGTAGAACATCTATGAACCTCTCCACTTGGGATTTTTGGCCTTGTCACAGCACTGAGATTGCACTTGTCAAGTTGTTCAGTGACCTCCTCATGGCGAGAGACAGAGAGCATTATTCCATTTTTGTCCTTCTGGACCTCTCATTGGCACTTGACACAGCTGACCATGTTGTGCATCTGGAACGCCTGATGTAATATGCGGGTCTCACCAGCACTGCTTTGTACAGGCTCGAGTACTACTTGTCGGAAGAACACAGCAGGTAGCCTTGGTAAATCCATCTCTAAGCTGCTGTGGACCATGGTGTGCCTCATAGTTTGATCCTGGCCCCTGTGCTGTTTGCCATGTACCTATTGCCTTTGGGTGAGATCATCAGATGGTATGGGTTAGAGTTTAACTGCTATGCAGATGATACCCAACTATACCCATCGTGTACACAAGACAGGATAAATGTTAACTCAGTGCTGTGCTGTTGCCTTATGAGATGAATGACTAGATGGCCTCCAGCTGGCTAAGTCTCAACCCGGGCAAGACTGAGGTGCTGACTGCAATCTAAGACACCAAATGTTGGCTATGATAGAGAGCAATACCTGGCTGCAACTGTTAAATGGTGCCATCCTTCGAGCTGTGGATGGGGTTAGTAATCTGGGAGTCACTGTGGAGTCCAATTAGACTTTGGATATCAAGTGTCAGAGGTTGCTGGTAGTGTCTTTTTCCATCTTAGAAACATCACCCAGATCAGTTTCTGGCACCCATTGAGCTGGTGATGACAGTACATGCCTTTGTCACATCCAAGCTGGATTACTGTAATGTTCTCTGCCTAAGGTTATTTGGAATTCTGATATGCATCTGCAGCTCGTCCAGAATGTGGCAGACCATTTGATCACTGGGACTTCCCCTACAGATCATAACACTCCAGTGGTGCACAAACTGCACTGGCTGCCCATTCAGTGATGTGACAGTTTCAAGATATGCTCGTTGGCGCGTAAGACCCTACATTGTTTGGGTCCTGACTATGTAAAAGATCTCCTGACCCTACTTACCATGGTCTGCCCTCTCCGCTCCACTGATACTGGCTTGTTGGTGATCCTGTGGTCTAGTTTAAAGCTTTCTAGAGACAGATCGTTCAAGGTGGCTGCGCCTGTTACATGGAACGGTTTGCCAGTCCATATTATAGCTGTCACTATGGTAGGAGCCTTCAATGGGGCTCTTAAGTAGCATCTTTTTAATCTTGCTTGTTGCTTGACCCAATTTTAAAATACTTGTTAGGAACCAGCTAGAAAGGAATGTGTTGCAATGGCTGGGTATTATGTTATTTATGCTAAATTCTCATTATTAATTCTATGTCTTGCTGAATTATGTGTATTTTGTACTGCACTCTTAGACTCTGGGAAAAGGCACCACAGAAATAAAATTTGCCTTGCCTACTCCAAGAGATCCAGTTGACCACAAGATGAGTCCGGGCTAAAGAGAAAGTATGTGGCACTATTAGAACTCATCCAAATGTCAGTAGCATCTGTCTATGCTTCCTGAGCTTGGGTGAGCTAAATCACCAAATAAGAGTCCAAAGGAAAGCATCCAAAGAGGATCACCAACACGAGCTGTATAGCTTCTCTCGCTAACAAATGCATGTGTGATGCATTTTCTGAATTACTATTACTGTAGCTAAAGGTACGGCCTCCAACACCCAGGCAAAGAAATCTGTTTGCTCAGTCAACCAGCAATTAAAGGAAAACTACACCCAAAACTTGAAAAACTATATGTTGTGCAGAGTGTTTTAATTTGTATGTGAAGTTCTTGTGTTTCCTTCCCTCTGACTGGTATTAGGAGTTTTTCCTAAATTAGCCTGTTAGTTTTAGGGTAGTTTTACAACCCCTGGAGATCTCCATATCAAATAGCTTTACTGTATTTCTTTGTCCTACAATGCACCTTGTTTCATGTGATGGTGATGTAGCAGAGCCCATAAATCCAGCAGAAAGCATTGCATTACAATCAGTTCACAACAGCAGAGATGGCTATATTTTAAAATCTGTAGAATTCAGCTTGGTGACCACCCTCATCCTAAAGGTTTTACTATCACGAAAAACTTTGCTGCTGGTAATTTTTGTGCAGCTTGTAAAGCTTCCAAGTTATTTAGATTGTTTGGCATGTGTGTGCTGAATGTTGGGTCTCTCTTACATCACAGTCACATGAGACAAGATGCATTGTGGGAACCAGAAATACAATTAAGCTATCAGGTATGAAGATCCCCAGGGGTCGTAAAACTAGCATAAAGCTAGCAGGCTAATTTGGGAAAAACTCCTAATACCAGTCAGAGGGAAGGAAACACTAGAACTTCATATACAAATTAAAACACTCTGCACAACATATATTTTTTCAAGTTTTGGGTGAAGTTTTCTTTTAAGGCACATCACATCAAGTACCCCTTTAATTACTCACAATTTTCAGAGAAGCCCTAGGGAAGGCTGTAAAAGACTACACAGACAGCCTAATCTTCTCTTCCCAGTGGAGAAAAGACATTGTTTAACAGAAGGACTCTGAGGAAGGGCTTCCAAAATAAATGGACTTGCTTTGGAGGCTCAAGATTTTAAATAGGAGCAGTCAACATGAACAGACAGACACACACACACACACACACACACACACACACACACCACCCACCCACCTGCCGGATAGGTTCCAATTTGCACTTTGTGTTCAAAATAAAAATTTGACTTACTGTTTACTACAGTACAGTATAGTACAGTGTTATCAGGCTGATTCCATGTCTCCCAAGCCGATGTGCTGTAACCAAAACATCCCAGACTCCCCTTCAGCATCAGGAAATTCAATAACCTGCAGTTCATGTTAAAGTTTTTACACCCTCAGATCAAATGTCTGCTGACTCCGCTATTCTCCTGGGGTAAAGTACAGTGCTGTGTGAAAGTACTTAAATCTGGGAGGACAGCAGGACCAGCAAGCAAAAAAATCAGAGCTTATAAACATTTTATTACGCACTTCGAGCTATTACATTTCCCAATGCTTCAGCCCAGCTCTGATTTCTGCTGCAGAGGATTCTGGGATTTTTGTTACTGCAAATGTCAGCTTGGCAGTCAGCAGAATCAGCCTGATATAATTTACTATGTTGCAGTAAACAGTAAATAACAAAAAATGTTTTTGCACACAAACTGCAAGTTGGGATAAGCCTGACTTGTGGGTGTGAGGTTCGTCGTGCTAACTATTCTCCTTTAAGATTTTAGGCTTTCCCCCTAGGAACAGGATACAGATGTGGAAAGTGAGAGATTACACTCTCATTTCCAGAAGTCCTATTTCTGTAGAAACAAAGACCACCATCCAGTCCAAGGTGTGTGGATGTCTGCAGGTTTTTACCTGGAGGTGGTCAGTCTCTGCCACAGTTCTCTGAGCAAGAGAAGTCATAGTCAAACAATACTGGCTAGAACAGGATTCAAAACCAATGCAGACCTATACAGAGTTTGCCAGACAATCTAAAGCAGAGAACATGTTCATTATATTCACTGAATAAACAAGTCAGAGTAAAAAGGACAGGTGGATTCAGGTTGGACCAGAGGACTCAATTCCCATATCAGTGAAAAGAAGTTCAAATTGTAACCTTTGTGTCAACCCTAAAAGAAATCAAACAGGGTAACCATCTGATGTCCCCGGATCTGCAGGAAGCCTACTGCCACACTGCAATCAGAGAACATTAGATAACATTCCTTTGAGTTGCAATAAAAGGAAAATATTGCAAATATAGGGCCATACCCATTTTTGTACATCAGCCCTGTGAATGTTTACCAAAGTACTGGTGGTAACCATCATCATATTAAGGGAAGAAAGTGCGTTCCGTCTGTCCGTTATCTGGATAACCTATATGAGCAAAATAGATTCAAGTTTCAAAAAGAATATCAGAAAAAACTTAGGAAGTTTTAAAAGAAGAAAAAATAGAATTTATATAGCATGTTTCATACCCATTGTATCTAAAAGCATTTTACAAGCAATGAACAACTAGTAGTGAAGTGACTGTAAATGTGTAGTGGCAGCCATTTCACATATTAAATAAATTTGGTTGGTTACTAAACTGAGCAATGAGGCCAGCTCGGTGGCATGGAGGGCTGAGGCACCAAGCCTCATCTGCTGCCACGCCCGTGACTGAGGCTTGGGAGAGATCTTGAGGCATTGGAGGTCAGCAGGTGAGAGGAGGATTGAGCATCCAGAGGATAGCTCTCCTTTTCCGGGGGACACTAGTCCTGGCATTCGCCTGACAACTAGCAGTGGCTGGGGGTATAGGCAGCTGGGACTACAATCTGGGGAACTGAGGAGCAGCAGCTGTCAATGTCTTATGTACAGGAATGTGTGTAGGCAGGTCTGGACGGCATTGCATGTCCACTTCTCTGGTGGGAGGAAAAGTGGAAAAATGGCTGGCGGTGGGGAAGGATGATACTAACCCCATGCAGGCTCTGCACCCAGGCTACAGGGTCCTCTCCCGGAAAGCGGATCTGTTCCATTAGCAGGCGGGAGCCACCAACCCCCACCATGGAGGGAGCAAGCCATAGCCGTAGGGAAAGACCAGGATTGAGGGAAGTCCCTGGGATGCCGGGTGGCGGGGATGTTGGGGTGGGGGTGGGGGGTCGGTGGAAGGAGCAGCCCACCCCAGAAGCGGGAGAAAAAGAATTAGGAAAAAAAATAAACTGAGCAAAGAGTATGCAGAGTCTGTCACTGACTATCATCTATTTAAAAATGAAGCAAAACATACTGCAGGGGACAGTTCTAACACAGAAGAAAAAAAACAGCTACAGAGCATGCTCAAGGTTTACAGACCTCAGACAAGAATCTCAGATGCAGAGATGTTGTGGATTCTGATTTCTTACATAGAGATGGTTTGATGGTTAAAACTTCATAAGACCCTTGCAAAAGTTCAATCTATAGAACTGGACTCAGGTGCAGAAAAGTCCATGGTCCCAGCTCCTTCCTCCCGCTTTAGTGTGGAGGCTCCTTTCATGGTGGAAGTCTGTGACAATGTTTTGAAGGAAGAAACTGGAGAAGCCTGTTCCCAAGACAGTTTTCACAGACTCCAGCCTGAGGGCTGGGGGACATATAAGAACCACTGCTGGTGTAAGGAAAGTAAATTAAGAACTCATTCCACTATAGCTATGGCTGTATCTTAGACCTAGTCTAAGGGTGCGCAGTACCAGGAAATTCATAAAGCAGCTAAATGCAGATCCTGGCATGTTTCTTAGGTGCCACAGGCTGGATGGATGGAGCTGCCTCTTCTGATATAGCCCTTGGCCTTAAAGTCTTTCCAGCTGTTTCCTAGAGTGTCAATACCTGCCCTTTATATATCACTCTTCGTACTGGAACTGCTTATTAAATCCTATGGTGTAACGCTGCTTAATGTACATTAACGCTGCAAAAAAGATTGGGAGTTTCCTCCCATGTATGTTCTAATGTTTTGGAAAGTTTCTATACTGGATGTCTAAGTTCAGTCTACAGTAAATACATCAGTACCTCTTCTGTTCTTTTGCTGTTTGGGTGGGATAAACCTTGGCTGTGGTATTTGTACACACTTGGAAAAAAGAATAGGTGTGAAGTACAACATTTTTTTTTTTTTTTTACTTTGAAACACCATGAAATGCTCTACCATGTGATGGTACCCCTTTGGCCACCAAATGTAATCTAACCACTTTTTAGGGAGTGGGTTACAGTAACATTTATATAATTTTAACATATACTTCCATGTCAATAAATCACGACCTGGTGTGCACCTCAGAAAGACAAGTAAGAAAATTATATTTGCATAAATTTAACTACAATACTTTACCTGCTGGAAGGAATAATGTAGTTTCAAGATGCATTTTACACCTGCATTTTGCCTTGTACCCAAAAATTAAAATCCAGAACTGTTCCATTTAAAATGTGTGAGGCACTTCTCGCAATCTTCCATTTAAACATGACTACTACTGACATGCTAATAAAAAATTAGGGCTCTTACTTCAAGTTTATTTAACATCTGTTTTAAAATGTACTTTAAAGTTTTAAAAACTCTGAGCAGATGTCCAATGTGTTTTTTCTGCTGTTGTCATTTTTCATGATGACATGTGAAGAAATTCTTCATTTACGTTTCTGCAGTCTAAGTGCTTTAAACAACTATGGGCAATTTAGAAATTAGTTAAACTGCTTTATCAAATCAAAAGCTGATCTTTTCAGCCACATATTTTAGCAGAAGAAATGTAATTATAAAACTGATTTCTAGAAAAAGTGCTGGCTCTTCTTAAAGCATGCTGATTTTATTTATGAAAATAATTTGTATTAATGAAACCCCTTAGATGATAGTGAAGTTGCTTTTAAGGTGCAGAAATAATTTCCATAAAATAAATGTTTTTTTACATGGTGGTTTAGTGTTGGTTATTATGCAGAGATGTACTCAAAAGGAAACAAATATGTGTGTATATATTTTTTTTAAAAATTAATTGTTGGGATGCAACCTTTTTAGAGCATCTACCTATTTACAAGGGGGGGTTGGGATGTTGAGCAAGAACACACCTATAAACATTTCACATCCATACATAAAAAGTAACATTTAAATGAACACAATTAATTTAAAAGAATACTCGATAATCTTATATGCAAATAATTTGGCCCTTTCCTACATTATTTACAAGGAAATATACACATACAGAGACAACTTGACATATGTAACATAGAAACATAGAGGTTGACTGCAGATAAGGACCACAAGGCCCGTCCAGTCTGCCCATTTCTTTTTCTACCTTATAAATATGCCATCGGCCTTTGCTCTGTCAGTGGCCTATCTATTCATACTCATCTGTATTGCTCCCTTATGCCTATCCCATGCCTGTTTGAAGCCCTGCACTGTATTCATAGCCACCACTTCCTGAGGTAGGCCGTTCCATGCATCCACCACCCTTTCTGTAAAAAAGAATTTCCTCACATTCCCCCTTAATCGACCTCCCTCTAATCTCATGCTGTGTCCTCTTGTCCTGCTATTTTCTTATATTTAAACATGTTAGACTCTGTCACCTTGTTAATGCCCTTAAGGTGTTTGAATGTTTCGATCATATCACCTCTCTCCCTCCTTTGCTCAAGGGTATACATACTGAGCTCCATTAATCTGTCCTAATATATCTTCTGATGCAGTCCTGCATTTGGTTACCCTTCTCTGGACTGCCTCAATTTGGTTAATGTCCTTGTGAAGGTGTGGCCTCCAGTACTGCCGCAGTACTTCAAATAGAACTAACCAGTATCTTGTAAAGAGGATTACTACCTCCTCTTACAACATGATACCCCTACTAATACACCCTAACACCCCAACCTTACCTACTGCTTTAGGGTCTCCTTGGATGATTTCAGGTCATTGGTGATGATGATGCCAAAGTCTCTCTTCCTTTGTGACTGCCAGCAACTCCTCTCCAACCTGTAGCTAGCTTCAGGGTTTCTCTTCCCTATGTGCATGATCTTGCACTTCCTTGCATTAAATCCCAGTTGCCACTCTTCTGACCATTTTGCTAGTTTATCCAGGTCTTTCCTCATTCTGCCTACACCATCTGGATCATCTACTCTGTTGCAGATCTTGGTGTCATCTACAAACAGACAAGCCCTACCCCTCTAGTCCATCTGCAATGTCACTAATGAAGATATTGAAGAGGACTGGCCCCAGAGACGATCCCTGAGGTACCCACTTGTGACTTGCATCTCTTCTGACTGTATACCATTTACCACCACTCTCTGTTTTCTGTCAAGTCAACCAGTTTGCCACCCAGTTGACCAACTTCTGCACACCCAGCCTACCAGCTTATTTACCAATCTTCATGTGGAACAGTGTGAAAGCTTTGCTGAAGTGAAGGTAGGTGACATCAACTGCTCCCACTGTCCACCACTCTGGTTACCCAGTCAAAAATCTATGAGATTAGTTTGACAGGACCTTCCTTCTGTAAACCCATGCTGTCTTGGACCCTGTGCTCCTACGGATTCCAGGTGTTGCACTATCCTTTCTTTAAGAAGTGCCTCCATAATCTTGCCCACTACTGAGGTAAGACTGACTGGTCTGTAGTTCCCTGCCTTCTCCCTGTTACCACTCTTGTGGAGCGGGATCACATGAACCCTTCTCCAGTCTTCTGGGACCTCTCCTGTGCTCAGAGACTCACTAAACAGTTCTACTAATGGCTCTGCTAATTCCACCCTTAGCTCCTTTAGTACCCTGGGATGTATGACATCAGGTCCCATTGCCTTGTCCACCCTGAGCTTAGCGAGCTCTTGTAGGACCCTTTCTTTTGTGAAGGGAGTGGTGCTCACCTCCCTTCCCCCATGTCCATGGTGCTAAGCTGTGGGCCCTGCCCTTCTCTTCAGTAAATACTGAGCAAAAGTATCTATTTAGGATAGATGCTTTTACAGGTCTTCCTCTCACATGCCCCTTTTCTCCTTTTGAGCTTAGTAATACCCTTCTGGACTTTCTCCTTTCACTAATATATCTATAGAAAGTCTTGTCACCTTCTTTTACTGTTCATGCTAGTGTGTTCCTCAGTTAAGTGCTTTGCCATATACTGCCTACCTGCTTCCCTTAGGGCAGTTTGGTATACCTCTATCTTGATCCTGCTGTGTTTCCTTATATTTCCTGAAGGAAGCCAGCCTTTGGCTCTTACCTTTCCTGTTACTGTATTTGAGAACCAAAGTGGTTTCCCTCTTCTTTTGCACTTCCTTTTCTGTTTAGCATATTAGGATGTTGCTTCAAGTATTGCATCCTTAATGCTTGCCCACTTTGCCTGTACCCCTCACCTGTGTTTATTTTTGCCAGGGCTAAGCTTAACTCTGTTGGCCATCTTATCAAAGTCAGCTCCTCTGAAGTACCATATTTTTGCCTTGGAATGGGATGATTTAGATGTAGTGGCCAAATTGAACCATATCATGTGATGGTCACTGGCCCTCAGATGACCTTCTACCTGGGGATCTGTGATCCCTTCCCTGTTGGTCAGTACTAGATCTAGGATAGCCCTGTCTCTTGTGGGTTGTTGTACCAGTTGCTTGAGGCCCTCCCCCTGCAGGGAATCCACCATGTGTTTAGTTCTAGCAGATGTTCCTGCTGGTATTGACCAATCTGTATCCGGCATGTTGAAGTCTCCCATTATCAGAACCTCCCCTTTAGCTGTCATGTTTTGTATATCTTCTAACAGTAATGTGTCTATGTCCTCCCCCGGTCTGGGGGCCTGCAGACAACCCCAGTTCATATGGCTGTCCCATTTCCTGTTTCCAGGGTGACCCACAGTTCTTCTGGCTCCTTATGTGTATTCTGAATTTCTGTAGCTTTGATATTTTCATTGACATACAGGGCCACTCCACCCCACAGTACATAGCCAGGTACTGAAGTCTCCCAAGTGTGGTTACTGGTAAACCACGTCTCACTAATTGCTACTATGTACAGTTTAGCCTCTGACATTATTGCCTGTGCCTCGTGCCATATTATGTCACAAGGGGGGCGATTAACAGACTGTTACTCTAACCTCTGATCATACCTTATTGCTTAATTTTATGTACTCAATGTTTTGTACTATTTGCTGGTCTCATTTGAAAATTGGAAATTTGTTCAAAATGCCTACCAAGGTAATCAATAAACAAAAGCATTTTTTATCCATCACAGTCTACGTATCTACAATCACCATCTATGTACTTGTTTGTCATGTGAAATTTGCTCCTGCTTTCATTTGTTAGTATTCAAATTCTGTTGCTCATCTGTACTCTTCCAGGTTATTTATATTTATTTATTTAAAAGTTTAACCAGAAACTACATACTGAGCTGAAAACAGCTCCTTTCCAGATGTGTCCTAGGGGAGTAGGAGGGCAGAATAGTAAATGAAGGCATCTAGAAAATAACTCGCACTCTAATATATACAGAAAGGGAAACTAGCAGAACAGTAAGAAGAGGACAAGACTAGAGAATGGGGAAAAAGAGGAAGGGTCACAAGCAGTTGCAGGTAGGATGACAAAAGCCAGAAAGAAGATACTTTAGGGCAGTAGGAGAAGAGGCAGAATGAATAGGAAGGGGAAGGGAAGACCAGAGTTTTGGAAAGCAATAAGAAAAAGCAGATTGTCCAACAATCTATTTTCTGGAAGGAAGAGAGAATGGAAAGTATTGTTCCAGAGAAGGTACAAAGGAGGAGCAGAAAGGGAAAGAAGGGATTTGCGATAAGAGGGAAGCGTGCCAAACCAGAATTTGGATAAAAAAAAGAGACAATGGGAAAGGCGCCTGGTGTCAAGAGAGGGGAAGAAAAGAGTCGAGTAAAGAGAGTAGTGGTGAGTACGAAAGGGACAATCTAAAGCAAAGCAGCAGAAAGAATGAAAAAGGGGGTCCAGTCTGGCAAGGAAGGATTTAGGGGCACTACTGCGGACTAAATCACTGTAGTCAAAAATGGGAAGGATCATTTTTATAACGTTTTCTAGGTAGGCAGGGAGCTATATACTTTGATTATTCTTGTACAAAGCATCAAGCTTAGGGTGAAGCTTTTGGTGAATTGCATCAATGTGGACAGATAAATCAAGATGCCGGTCAAGGCAGATTCCAAGGTACTCAAAGGAGGAGACATCTTCAATATTAGCACCATCAAGGGTATTAAATAACAGGAGAGAAGAAAGTTTATGCATGGAATAAATAAATGTACAACCTCACAGTGCTCCAGTCTGTCCATCCGGGGAAATGAGAAGACGTTGGACCTCACTGGAAGCAAAATGTTGCAACTCAGCTGGGCTATCCTGATTAAATAAATAAAAAACAAAACTGGTTGCTATATTTACCTGCAAGCGATCCCTGAACTTCCAGGATCAAATTAACTGAAATGCAGAGTCAGAGATATATGTATAAATCATGCTCTATAAATACAATATCTATTCTTTCTACAACTCCCTATGAAATATTCTTCAGGACAGCATTGTCATATTTTCTTCATCTTGCCCAAGTCCAGAGTAAAAGAAAAAAAAAAATCCACCCATCTGCAGTCATGCAGTCTACTGTAGGTCCTAATTTACTGAGGTTGCATTTTGGTAAAAACACAATTTAGGCTCTCTCAAACATAACCAATGGATTAAGACTGGTCTTGCAAATGACAATTAACCACTTCCATGCCAAAATAAACTGAAAGTTTTAGATTTTAAAAATATGCACACTGCCTTAAAAAATGTCAATGTACAACTAATTTGTTATGGACAGGACATGAAAAGTACAGTTACATAAGAACTTACTGTAACATCAGATCTTCAAGAAAGGCTCTTGCAGTAGGTAACAACCATTAGGACTAGAGCCATCAGGCACTAGGACCACACAGAAAACTTTAGCTAGCAGTGTCTGGCGGGGGACCGCCCACCCGACGTCACGTGCATGACACTATATAGTGGGCGGTCCCATTGCCCGCCCACCACTTCTCCCGCCAGAGACCTAAGAAGGTGTAACAGGAGAAAGGAGTTGGCTCCTGGAGCCAAAAGAAAGGCTAGAAAGAAATAGCCGCAGAAGCAGAGGGAAGATGGGAGGGAAAAAGGTACCTACAGCAAGAGTCTCTCTCAAAGTTCTACTGTTATGGAAAGTTTTTACATAACTATACTATCTTACTTCCAAAGGGCTCTTGCAGTAGGTAATGACCATTAGGACAGAGTCCCAGGCAGTGTAATTCAGACAAAGGCTGAAGCACAGGAGGCAGAAAAGTTCTGCAAGTAGGTACCAGATTAAGCAAGGAGGTCCTGAAGGACAGCTAGTCCAAAGCCTGCCCTGCACCTAGGGGCAATGTCCAGACTGTTGAATTTGGTAAAGGTGAGGACAGAACTCCAAGTGGCTGCCATACAAATGTCCGTGGCAGAAACATTTCTTTAACAGGCAGTAGATACAGCCATGCCTCTGGCTGAATGTACCTTGACATCTCCCGGAAGAAGCTTGTTATACTTGTGATAAAACAAAATGCAGTTTGCTAACCATTTGGATAAGCATTATTTGGAAGCTGCTACACCCTCTCTTTTGGGCACAAAAGAAATGAAAAGCTGATCCATTTTATGGACTGACTGTCCGGTTCGTATAATAACGCAAGGTTCTGTGCACATTGAGGGTGTGCAGAATGTCCTCCCCTTGATTAGAATGCTTGGGGTAATACACTGGCAAGTGTATAGTCTGATTCAAAGTGAATTCAAACACCACCTTAGGTAGAAACTTAGGATTAGTATGTAGAGCCACCCACAGTCTCTGTGAAAAATCAAATAAGGCTCCTTACACTTCAGGGCCTGAAGCTCGCAAACCCTTCAAGCCAAAGTAATGGCAACTAAAAAGAGCGCTGTCCAGGAAAGGTAGTGCTGGTCACAACTTGTGGCTGGTTAAAAGGGAGGCAAAGTGAATTTTTCAAGGATGAAGTTCAAATACCATGGAAGAATGGGGTTCCTGACCGGGGATTTCAGATGGAGAATTCCTTTCAAAAAAGTTTTGGAAACCTCCAACTGTACCAAAGACTTGCCATCCACCAGAGTGTGGTAGGCAGAAATGGCAGACAAGTGGACCTTCAGTGAAGAATAGCTAAGGCAAAGGGTCAGAAAGATGCAGCAGGTATTCCATGAGCTGTGGGACAGGGCAAGAAAAAGGGTCCCATCTTTTCTTGGTTGCCCAGATGGAGAACCTTTTCCATTTCATAGCATATGTGGTTCTTGTGGATGGCTTTCAGGCTTCCACAAGGACTTGGGCTACTCTGGAAGAGACTCCAAAGCATGCAATAGTTACATCAGCAAGTGCCATGTGTGAAGGTGAAAGGACTCGAGGCCTGGATGGACCAGCTTGCCCTGGTCCTGAGTCAGCAGATTCTGGCAGAGTAACTGGAAGTTCCACCCTCAACTGCTGAAGCAGAGGAAACCACCCTTGGTGAGGCCAATAAGGAGCTATGAGGATCATGTGGGCTTCTTCTTGCTGTAGTTTCAGAAGCACCCTCTGCAACAGTGAAAAGGGAGGGAAGACATACAAGAACCTCCCTGTCTAGCATAGAGACAGCACATCTCACCAGAAAACACCACACCCAGGAACGAGCGAGCAGAAACTGGGCAGTTCTGTGCTGGATGGGGAGACAAACAGATTGAGATCTGGGCAACACCATCAACTGCAGATGTCTTCGACTACTGACTGTCTCAGTTCCCACTGGTGTGCCCTTGCCTGAGTGTGGCTGAGGGTGTCAACCAAGACATTTAGAATGCCTGGGACATGCACTGCCATGAGCTGCAGGCTGTGTTGTATTGCCCAATGCCACATGTGCATCACTTCCCTACACAGTGGATATGACCATGTGCCTCCCTGTTTATTCAGGTACTAGACCACGCACATGTTGTCCATCTGTATCAGTAGGGGCCCAGGGAGGAGTAGGTGCTGAACAGCCTGAAGGACATATAGTACAGCCCACATCCCTGCACACTGATGTGCAGAGACAGCTCCTGCTGAGACCAGGATCCCTGTGTCCTGTGGTTGCCCAGATGGGTGCCCCAGCCCTGACCGGAAGCATCTGTTACCAGGGTCTGATCCAGAGGGATCATCAGAAAAGGAACTCCTCTGGTGAGATTGGACAGGTCCTGCCACCATAGGAGATCCCACAGCACGGGGATGGACACCAGAATCCTGTGATCTAGGTCATCTGATTTCTGGTCCCATTGGACCCAAAGAGTCCACTGCTTAATCCACACGTGGAGCCTGGCTAGGGGGACAGAGGGAATAGCCGCTGCCATCAGGCCCAGAAGGCGTAAGACCGAACGGGCCGAGGTCCACTGGCTATTGGCTGGATGCCACTTGGATAGCCTGCTGATGCAAGGTTTCCGTCCAATCCAAAGAGAGGAAGGCCTGACTCTGAGCAGTATCCAGCACTGCTCCAATAAATTGGAGGCATTGTGAAGGCACAATGTGAGATTTGGGGTAATTCACCGTGATCCCCACTTGTCTGAATAGATTCAGGGTGGTAGTCAGGGAGGCCACCAGACTGTCCCTCGACGATGCTGACAGGAGCCAGCTGTCGAGGTATGGAAAGACATATATTCCCTGGTAGCGTAGAGCCACTGCCACCACCACTAAGCATTTGGTAAACACTCTGGGAGCCGAGGAGAGGCCAAAGGGGAGTGCTTTGAACTGGAAGTGTTCCCCCTGGAAAATAAAGTGTAGGAAGCGGCAGTGGGAGGGAAAAATTGGGATAGGCAGATATGCATCCTGCATATTCAGAGCACAAAGCCAATGACCCTAGTGCAGAAGAGGCAGCAGACCTGGTAGGGTCAGCATGTAAAACCTCTTGTACTCTACATACAGGTTTAGTGTGCCGAGGTCCAGAGTTGGACAGAGGTCCACTGTCTTTCTGAGGACCAGGAAGAAGTGGGAGTAATATCCCTTTTCTTCCTGGATCAGAGGAACAGGCACTATAGCAGATTTTGCCAGAAGAACCTGGATCTCTTCCCTTATGAGAGGGATGTGGCCTACTGGGTAGTGAGAGAGACCTGAAGGATTTCTTGAAAGTCTCTCTGTGAATTCGATGGTGTGGCCTTAAATGATGAGCTGAAGGACCCATGAGTCTGAAGTGATCGCCTACCACCCGGCCAGGTGGTTGGTGAATCTGCCCCCTACTGGTTCCTCTGGAGCAGGTGGCAGAGGCTGGGGGCCCTGCCACAAGTCAGGAGGCAGAGGGCTGGGAGAGCACTGCCCCAGCAGCTCTTTGGGACTTGGCTGGGGGGGTGGCTCCCGCCAACAGGGCCCAACATTTGTTCTAATGTTGGGCTGGCTGTTGCCTATTCTGGTGAAATTGTTGGCAATGAGATGGCTCTTTTGGTTTGGTGATGGAGTGATAGTTAGATAGGACAGAGAGCAGTGCCATGCCACTGTCCTGGAACTCAATGATTATGTGCTTGACGATGCCCTGGAAAAAGGACTGGTCCCCTGAGACATCTTCAGCCAATCCAGATACCCTCAGCCAGGAGTACCAGCACATGCTGATGGTCATGGCAGTACTCCAGTAGAGGCATCTACTGCATCATATGTCACTCTCAGGGAATGACGGCAAGAGATTTCCGCAGTCTGGACAGTTTGGGAAATTCTGGCTTTAGCCTCGGAATCGGGCAAAGCCTCGGAATTTTGATTTCAACTGTTCCAGGATAGATTTCTGGTATACAATCATGTGTGCCAGGTAGTTCAAAGCTCTGAGGGCCAGCATGGAGGAGGAATAAACTTTGCATCCAAACTGCTCTATCTGCCATGACTCCTTGTCTGGAGAAGAGGTGCTCATGTGTTTAGGCTTAGCCATATGGTCATGGGACACATTAATGACCACTGAGTCTGTTTTAGGGTGAGAACTAAGGTGATCTTTACCCGTGGAGGCTCAATACAGTCTATCAGCCTTCCTGGTGACTGCAGCCAACGGTGAAGGTTGTTGCCAGACAGTGGAGGTAGGTCCTCATGTGGTCCTATCCACGGAGAAATGACCAGAGGACAGCTCAGGTATATCCAGGTGTTCTGCCAACCTCTTGCATTGGGGATCCTGATCCTCCATCTCTTCTACCCATTTGCCTCCTGAATCTTGCAAAGGATCTCAGTAAAGGAGGGGTCCTCCGGAGGGGACTTGGGAGACTCTTTGGGTTTTGGAACCACTGGAGAGGGGATCTCAAAACCAGAGGTGGAGGAGTCTGCAGTGTCCAATGACGGGCTTCTGTCCAGAGACAGAACCCGTGGGAGTGGGATCTCCTACAGTGAGACCGCGAGGCCCCTGCCAAGACTGGCTACCATGGTAATACAGAAGGTCTGTCCCAAGATAGAGGGGCGAGATTCCAATGGAGAGGAAGATCTCAGCATAAGGTCCATGCAGGCCAGTGTGGAAGTCGCAGACGGTCACAAACGGTCCAATTCCAAGACCAACTGCATCCTGGTTTTGGACCACCAAGACTGCAGTGCCTCCCTAAAATTCACCTGAAGCTGAGGTGGTGGATGGGGCAGAGGGGGAGGAGGAGGGGCTGATAGATGGCTGGGTATCCTGGGAAGGTAAACCCCGGTGGCGTATAGTCTAGTGTCAGGTAATGGTAGCCTGGCACTCCATAGGGCAAACAGCCAGGCATCTGATACCCTGGCATGGGATACCCTTGCATGTTATACTCTAGTGGCAGGTACCCTGGCAAAGGGTAGCGAGGCACAGGATAGCCTGGTATTGGGAGGCCCGACGGCAGAGCCAAGGGAACAGTCGGAGGCTCTGATGGTGGGTAACTCGGCATCGAACCCAATGGAGAAGCCAAAGGTCTTGTCGGAGGCCTGACAGCGAGTAGCCTGGCATAGACCCCGGAATGGGGCCTGAAGGACCTGACAGAGGCCCTGATGGAGGGTTAGAAGGGCCTGATAACATCAGATCTGCCACTGGAACATCCACAGGAGGTTCCAGCATTGACCTCAAGGGGGCTGAGGGTACCACTGGAATCTGGGGGGGGGGCCTGGCTCAGATGGGGAATAGGGCATACCGGCTCCTGAGGGAGGCCCTGCGTCAAACGTTCCGGTACCAGCACCAGGGTTGTGTCGGGTGGACACTCCTCTGACTCTGGCTCAGAGTGTGCAGGAGAGCCAGGAGACACCACCAGGTGGAGGAGGCAAAAGGGGGGGGATCCCAAGAGGGAGAACCCTCTGGGGAGGGCTGTGGCTGGAGCAGCAGCGTGTGCTGATCCAGAGGATCGGTGCAGAGTCTACTATCAGGGCCCAACGGAAGCGCAGTGGCTGGGCAGATGCCAGAGGAGCTGGCGTGCGACTTATCAGCATGGGCCGGGCATTTGTCAGATGAGTTGATGACCAACTTATCAGCCACGCTACCAGACTTAGGCTCCGGGATTTAGAGGGGCCTAAGGGTGGTGGAGCTCTCTGACAGATCAAAGGCGCCCACCTGAACTGTGACCAGCTCAGGTGGAGGGGGAACCAAGGGCTGCTCCCCACAAAGAGGAGCAGGCTTGGTCGGAGGAGCAGTACCCGTGGCAGAGGGAGGCTGTTGAGCCGCTGCTGCTCCCCAAAGGAGGCCGCAGATGGAAAGGAGACAGATCATGGTTCCAGTGCTTCTCCTTCCTCTTATGGAAGTATGAAGAACCCCCAGAGGATGATGATCCCCGCAACTTCTGCAGCTCCTTCTCCATGGAAGCCATCCTTAGTTTAAGAACGTGGGCTTCCAGGGCCTGTTGGTGGCATTTCCATGAGGCCTGGTTGAAATTCTGGCAGGCCTCATAATCCTTGGTCTTGTGCTCTGGTCCCAGGCAGAAGAGGCAGTGGGAATGGCCACCCTTATGAGGAAGCTGGGTGTCACACAAATTGCACTTGTTCTTATGCAACTTGGAAGGCATCAGAGAAGACATACACGAAAAAAGTTAAACTTTTCAACAATTTACAGAAAGAAATAAAAGCAATAAAATACTCATCTGAAAATGGTGGTCGATTGAAGCAGCATTCTCTGCGAGGTCCAACGTGCACAGGTCGATGACAAGAAAGACCTGGAGGGCAGGCATGGGGACCACCCACTATATAGTGTCACACTGATGTCCATCATGTGACGTCGGGTGGGCAGTCCCACGCCAGACACTGCTAGCTAAAGTCTTCTGTGTGGTCCTAGTACCTGATGGCTCTAGTCCTAATGGTTATTATCTACTGCAAGAGCCCTCTTGAAGTAAGATCACTATTGATTTTTAGGATGACCATCTCAGCTGACTATACTTTGGAGAACATTTCAAGTAGAAGCAATTACTGAAGCAAGTACTACCCTTTATTTAAGCTGCCTTTGCTACAAACAGCTAGAACAATGTACCATCATTGTAAATTGTTTCAAGTTTGAAAATGTTTCATTTTTTATTTTATTTCATACAATCTTTTAATCTCCCCCCCTCCCGAGGGGGTGGGGGTAGGGGGCACAACTGAAAATGACCTCCAGCTCAGTTTGCCTTTCCTAGACAACAACTTTTAAATAAAAATACAGAGCTGCCTCTGCCTCAGTTTGGAAACATATGCGGGCAATTTGGTTATCCTTTATTTCCCAAAGCCTTTCTAACCACTTAACTTACATTACAATATGGTCGTCTGCGGGGCAAATTTAGGAACGTTTAAAGGTTGAAGATTCTTATATTCTAAGAAAAGGCAAAAACTTTTATGTGCAGTAAAACGGAAAAAAAAAAACTAATACAGAAAGAAAAGGAGTTCTTGCAACAATGCTTAGCTAAAATAGGAGCTGTCTAATGCTGATCGAGTGTCTAACATCCCAAACAGCTGCCACTCCCTGGGACGCTCACTGGGTAAGTAGAGAATAATGAACAGCAAAGCTCCAGCAGAACAAAAGAGAATTCATCTTTATTTACCAACTGCTGCATGCTTGTTGTTGCATCAAGCTCAGTCAGTGCCAATACCACACCCTCTAAATGATAACCAACTGTACTTTACCAGCGTATACTTGAAGCAGAAAAAGAGGTTCGGTGTTCCCAGTAAGAGGAAGACTACAATTTTTCTAAAAGCATAGTATGCAGTATCCAATTACTTATCCAGAATGGTGGACAAGAGTGCACAGTGTATTTATATTTCTTGAAGTCTACACTATGCAATCCCCTTCCGAAAATGATTTTACTAAAGGAAAACAGGCTTCAGTAAAATGCATGGTAGAAAACTACTGCACTCTTCAAGTACATAGCTAGGCTAAAACCTAACAGGTGTGTTTTACCAATCCTCCAGTAAACACCTAATGTAGTAAAATATTTAATACTTAAAAAACTGCTAAACTCTCAAGATCGGTAACTCTTGTTAAACAAATTCTCTCTCAAGATCAGTAATATGCAGGGCTTAAAATTCAGGGGGTGATTGTGTGAATCACGCTATTTTTAGCCCCCTCGTACTTACAAATTCGGAACTCCCCATGCAGGACAATCCTGCTCACATGCGCTCCTTTACAGTGCAGTGGCAAAAACCCACAGTGTCCCCTGTGGCACTTTGCCACTGACTTCGTTTTCTTTTCTGGCTCCCTTGATCCTTTGCAGCTGCTATAGTGCCCAGTGATCTAGTGTGCATGTCTCTTGTCCCTCCACTGCTCTCGCAAGAGTGGTTCACATGGAAGGACAGAAGAAGTGCGTTTCCTAGAGATCATCATGTTGTTGTCGGAGCTCATGGGGAGGAAAGCAGATTAAAACCGACCCTGTGAAAAACCTAATCCAGATGAAAGTATAGACTCCAGGACTGAGAGACAGCCAGACTGACCGGGAGGTCAGAATAAAGCACCAGGGAGGCAGGTGGACAGGCATGCAATGTCATCGGATCGACTACAGTGCCAGAGGAAGCAGTCCGGGTTCCGTCTACTGATGCGGTGCTTTCCATTCAGGAGAATTAGCTGTTGGTCCCACTGCAGCAGGAGTTACGGTGGTGGGATTGGGGTATGTTGAGAGGGAAGGGCACCAAAGGGCTATGGGGTGGGGCAGGGACAGCAAGGTCTACGGTGAGAGAGGCAGCAGCAAGGGTCTATGATGAGAAAGAGGGGCAGCAATGGACTATGATGACGGAGTGGCAGAGGACGGGCTACAGGGAGTGGAAAGTGGTAAGAGAGTATGGCAAGGAGGGCAGTAAGGATGTACAGTGAGGGACAGCTGGAGACGTTATGGCTATTAGGTGCTATGGTGAGAGGTAGAAACAGTAAGAGGCTATCGCAGTGGGTTAGAGTAGTAAGGGGCTATGGGTGAAAGTTGGTGCAATTATGGGTTAAGGGAGGTGGTAAGAAGTTGCTATGGTAATGAAGAAGAGAAGTAAGGGGCTTCAGTAAAGGGAGAGGGCAGTAGGTTTAAAGTGAGTGTTAAGGACCATGGTGAGGGGGTAGCATGGGTGCTGTGGTGAGCAGAAAGGGCAGTAGGAGGCTGGTGAGGGGGCAGTAAGGTGGTACTAGGTGACAGGAGGGGCAGTAGGGCTAGCAAGGGGCTGTATTATCAGGTGAGGGACAGCAAGAGGCCATGGTGAGAGGGAGTGGCAGTAAGGGGTTACTGTGAAAGTGGGAGACAGTAAGGAGCTGTGGTTATGATGAGCAATGTGGCAAGACAGAATGGCAACAGAAACCACATTATTTAACTTTATCAACTCACAAATTAAAAATCTGTAAATTAATTTTTTTAAAGCTAGGAAGATGTCTTATTTTAAAAATGTAAGAAGTTACAGTAATACTGCATTGTTAATTAGTAATCCTGGATAGATGTCAGGGAGTCCAAGACAAACTTTGCCAAATTCAGAATTTAAACACTTCTCAAGCCATTTAAACTAAACAGTCAAGTAAATCAAAGGCAGTAAGCTTGAATAGCCAGTCAACTTTTACTTAATATATACTGCATAGTGACTGTCCACACAATATGCCCTGGACATCAACAACTGTCACTCAGCATAGGTATACAAAATGCATACAATTAAAAAAATAAAAATAAACTCTACAAGGGTCTTATTTTCCCCAAACTAAAATATACTAAATGCCCTCTAGTTGAGATATACTGTGTTTTAACAGCATGTAGCTTCATCTATGAAACTAAACACTACATTTTGAGTTTAAGTTAAGAACCTAGAGGAATTTAACATATTTATATATGCCTGCATACATTACTATGCACCTGTCGGCTCCGAAACAACATTTTGGTCTTAATTAGTTGCAGCTTGAAACTATGCTTTACTCATTTTAATACTACTAAGACAGTTAAGTAGCTTTAAAACAGCATGTGAATGTACTTCCCAATATGCTAACTAAGTGACATGTGTTTACTGAGGCCCTCTGTTATGTTTGCCTATTCACAGAGGTATAGAAAGGGGCCGGGTCTTTGTTGATTTTCTTTGGTCAGTCTCTGGATCTGTTCCTAGTCTTTGCCTGCAGCGTACAGCTGCGGACGCTTTGGCTGTGCCCTGCATTTCAATGAGCCAGCTCAGACTGCAGTCAGGAGTGCTCCCCAATAGAGAGGTCAAGCCTGAGTCAGCAGACGGTCTGCACCAGACTGGCGCTCCTCAGCTTAGTCCAGCTCCCTGTCTTTCAGTGACCATATATGGGAGTCCGCTGTCACAACAAGCCAATTCAAAGCACGTAAAATCCGTTAACTTCTTTATTCTTATTCATTTTCCATGCAGCTGGATGGTACATTACATTTAAGGCCCTGCAGCAGCCTACAGACAATGGCTGACATTACTGCCAACAGGTTAAGATGAAATGCCTCTGCCTCAAGTGCTGCTGTGGCTATTCTAAACCCATTCCAGTTTCTCACGCTCACACAATGCTACAACATACTGCATCTGCCTAATTATCATATCGTCAGTGAATGTCATTTGACCAACAGGGACCTGTTCCTCTAAAGATTACGGAGAATCCAACCCTTCTAAAATATTAATAATAAAAAAAAAATTACCCTGTGTGAAATCCAGTTGATGTAAAAATTTGAGGTTTGCATTGAGGCACAAAACTGTGTCTATATTATACTGGCAAAGCCATGCTGCTACAGCTACAGCTGAATCAAAGTTTCTAATGAAATCCTAAACAACTGTAGTTTAATTCCACAGACGTCTTTAAACAGAGCAGTTTTTGAAATAATGCACATTACTGTGCAGAGAATTCTTGTGTTACTGTTACTTTGTTTTGTTTAGCTGACCTGGTAGGGAGGACTGAAAAATATGTAATATTTTGGGGGGATATACACACAGACCAACTGATTCTGTTCATGGCTAGCTCTGGCTTCTTATTCTTCTGCACCATCATTTTTTTCTTTTATGCCATATGGTAAACAGGACTTATTTTAGTCTACTTTGGATAGTGGCAAACAGTTAAAAAAAAAAAATGCCATTTAAGAGAAATTATACCAGACATATCTGCTCAAAGCCAGTCAAAATGCAGAATACCTGCCAGTTATCCTCCCACAAACTCAGTTATTAAACTAAACCCCTCACACAAGGCAGTATATAGCGCAGTGGTCTAAGGCTCTGAGCTGCAAATCTGGTGACATCCAGCAGACCAGACCTGGGTTTGAATCCCACAGCTTCCACTTGCATACTGTGTGACCCTGAGCAAGTCACTTAACCTCCTTGTGCTCCCAGGTCGCTCCTATAAAAAAGCTTTCAGCTTAGTGTGCTATACCTGGTTCAAAAAAAAAAAAAAAAAACACAAATGCCCAATGGTTGTAGGATAAAAGCAAAAAACTTCACAAACACAACTGGTTAAAAAAAAGGACCAGAAATGGCAAAATAAAAACCAAATGGGACAAGCTGAAATAACTATAAAGCCGGGAGATATTACAAAAATAACTAATGCTCCAAAACTGAGCCGCTACAGCCCTGCCAACCTTTTTGTTTGTAATAAATGCACCACCGGGGTGCTATTCTCCACTGCACAGTGCATAAGTCAGCCCCGTTGTGTGAACGTCCCAACTTGTGGAGTGTGTTGCAGCAGCAGACACTACACACTCCTTTTGTCCCGCAGTGTGCAGGGGTCAAAAGTGGCACCAGCCCACTAGCCAAATGCTGGTAGATTTTGTATCAGGCAAGTAAAATTTTTCTTTAAACTAGCCCTGTGGGCTTGTACTGGAGAAGATAACATTTCAATAACTATACCTGCTGGACCAGTGGAAAGGTCTGTGGTGCTGGAGGATTCTCCCCCGTCACTAGCCCTGCCTGGCTTGTGGGTGTAAAACTCAATTGTGACCCCTGGGTGTGTATGTCTGGAACACCTGATCACACAATTTCCGAAACTTTCCACTTGGCACCTGGATGGACACACGCAATAGGTTTGCAGCTCGCCACAGCAGTGTGTACTTTTTGCTGGCGGGGTGACTAGTATTATTTTTCCATGTTCAAATTTAGCGGCTGCTCTCCTCTGTCTGGGCAGCAGCAGTGCGGGCTGGCTCCAGGATTACATATCACTACAAATGTCCATCTCTACTCTCTCACTTGGGCTGCTGTTGCTCCACACTATGACACCCACTCACACACAGGAACTTGTCTCGCACAACCTGACTAAACAATCTCCTGTATGCCAGCCACTCACAGACATGGCTGCCACCTCAGTCCCACCCCCTGGTACTGACTGGCACTGGCATCCTCCAACCCCAAGTGGCAACGTCGTGCTCACTAGAATATGCCTTGGTACCAGAACATAGACTCAGGGCTGGACACATTCGCAGCCCACAAATAATTTAGTGCCTCCAAATCGATCAGTGAAACAAAGCCACCCGAAACCAACTCCAACTCATATAGTTGTGATAACTGACTGGTGTGACACTTACTTTGAACCTGTATTATCTGTTGTCTCCTATGCCACTGTCTGTCTCCTCTATGTGACGAGGTACCTTTGTAAATGAGCCCCTGGCTCAAAGGTTGTAAACTGATGTTTAAATAAATAAAATAAATAAATGACTGCATTAAACACTTTGGCCCTGTTGTTTAATGACCAATACCAGCCTGTTATTGCTTCGTATACTCTAAGTAACTGAAAGTTATCACTTAAGTATCTTTTTTGGCTTCAGTGGTGAGTGGCAGAGCTAGTTCTGCTCTTGAATGGATAGAATGCAAAATGTTTTGATATTGTGGGTGAGTTTCTGAGGATTCAGCCAGGAAACTATAAAAATATATGTACTCTTTTCAGAAAGTACCATGGGGTCTTTATTGTCCACCTGAACAACCACCAGGACAGGCAGATGGGACCTCAGTGTTAATGTCTCATCAAAAAGACACCACCTCATGACAGCAATGTCCCCCAAACACCATGCTGGGTCTTTGGTATGGTTACTTATAGCCAAGGAAAGAGTGCCACCAACAGAGCTACTAAATACTGCTTCCTGCATCACCTGATGTTCACTAGTGGTCTCCCACCAGACTACTGACCAGGCCCAACTGACACTGCTGAGAATCTGAGATCTAACAGTACCAGGCTTCAAAGTGGCAAGCCTGCTGGCTATTGTTGGACGTTTGTCTCAGTGGCAGGCTCCGAGTGATGGCCTAGAATGTCGAGCTATGGAATTTAATGATCCCCACAAGAAGGAAGGATTTAAGAAAAAATATTTTAATAAAATAACCGAAAAGGGGGAATAAAATAAAGGAAACGTCTTTGGCTTAGCACCCAAGAGAGAGCCAACACACACACACACACACACACACACACACACACACACACACACACACACACACCAGCAAACCAAAAAAGGTACACCTAAGAGATTCAATACTAGCTTTACACCATGAGCAGTTCTTAAAATGGGCTGACAGCAGTAAGCTGATGATCTTTGATAACAATATGAAATACAATTCTAGGTTGCCAACTGGTAGTTTTAATTACTGTTCTAGTCTACTTCTAATACATTGAATGAACCAGTACACACATTTTATATAATTTAACGTCTGTAAGTATTGCTCTTATATGTATGTGTATGGCATGCTATTTAATTATCTGTGCAATGTTATTATTAGCTTATTTGTATAAAATGCAACAGTGTAGAACGTGATGTTATACTGGCTGCAACGAAGACAATAAATCAATTAAAAACATGCTGTATGCTGTAGGATGGTCTGCATTTTGGTAATCAGGTTATCATGAGGAAGTGATTCTTTTTCACACAGAAATCGACTGTAGCCCAGAGTCTTCATTTTCGTGCCTTCACTTCAATGGGGAAATTCCTCCTTGAACTGAAGTCAATCAATCAACATCTTTATTTAACCAGGTGGAACACAGTTGAGTAAAACTCATTTACAAGATGGACCTGGAGTAGATATACATCAGCAAAAAGGTACACATCAGCCAAAAAGGTATACATTGACAGATGAAATGCATGTAGTATACAAGTAAAACAGAATCACCCAGGCTAAAGCAATATACATGTAACGATGGGCAAACAATCTGGATGCAAGTACTTTGGAAGACAGAAGATGGGATACAGCTATATCCATTTTCAGTACATAGTAGGTACACATCCAGCAGAGATTGGCAGCTATACAACATTGTGTCTAAGCAACGAAACATAGCACTTACGTAGGTATGCACCAATAAAGACCAACAGAATGCAGAAATAAGAGAGGGAGTAAAATAAGGTTTAGAAATGTAGACTTAGGCAAGGGGTGGGGGGATGTAAACCATGTAGTCAATGTAAACCATGTATTTCAACAGAAATCATGACAATGAAAAGCACTGCCAAAGTGGGAACTGAATATCCTGAAATACTTTTTTACTTTTAAGTTAATTCTGACAGTGCTCTAAATCCTAAGGAAAATTAATTGATTTCTGTTTTTGGATAATTTTGTGCGAATGATGGAAATGGTTTTGCCATTCTTTATCTTATCGCTTCCATAGTATTAGGAAGGATTGTTCAGCTCTCATTTGCTATGACAGCATGTCTCTTCAATAGGATGGGTACCTCAGACAAACATAGGTATCGGAAACGATGAGCATTTTCAAGGTGCCCCTTTAGTGCATGTAAGGTAAAAAGAGAAGCAAGCACGGTCTCCTTTGTAATTTTGTGTGCCCAGTCTCCAACTGAAATGAGAGATCCCTGCAGGCTAGCACTGGGGCCTCAGTCAGGTGGTCAGGCTCATCACTATGTGAAGACAACTGCTAGAGTTGCGTTGATGTGATGCAAAGCTTGGCCATTTGCCTTCCTTTGTATTTGTGACACCAAAAACACCTAAATTAGTTTATGATTTGCTTTTGTGGGTGCGTGTGATGCATATTTCTTGTATTTTGCCTTAGAAAATGTGCTAGCTTATGTGAATAAAAACAATGATCTGCACAAACTGCTTTCTCTACCCTGTGCTCCTTTTAAACTTCAGCCCCCCCATTTTGCCCCAGGTTCCAGCATCCATGCCCTCAAAATATCCTTTTTACAACACATCACCAGGCACTTGAATCTTATACATAGCTACTGACTACAAGATACTGTATATTCTGAAGTAAACAAGGTTAAATCAGTAAAAACATAAGAAAATAAATGTTTTAAACAGTAAACACAAGTACATAAATCTTGACTGATTTAAGATCAAACTTGACATCAGAAATATTACATTAATCAGACAGGAAACAGGCGACCAGTTCTTACTCAAGAGACCTTTTCTGTATAACAAAAGTCACCCCCCAACCAAACAGTCTTACCAGTTCACTACTACCTACCTACCTTTGTTTTGTCCCCGATGGACACAATAAGTATACCGAAGCCTCAAGGTTTACTCCCCTCTTGTTCTGTATCCCCCTGATGACCCCCAACCCTTAGAACTACTTCAGTTTATTTGCAAAGATTAAAATGGTTCCCTCTTACAAGAATTATGACTGTGTTTGAAGTTTGTGATGGATCATGTGACCCAAGGTGTCCGCTCATGTGCTGGCTCCGGTCCACTCATAATGGTCCCGCTCTCAACAAAGACCAGCGGCCCTGGTTCCAGAGGTGACACCTCTCAAGCTTAGCCACTCTGTCACTTCTAAGACACACAGACTACAAGCCATTTGACCTTTGCCATAAATTCTCACTCTGAGAAGCTCTACTGCTTGGCTAACTGTTGAATAAATCATTTGAACAAAGGCAATGATTGGGTTTTGGAACCTTTAAAAAAAAAAATAAGAATTATACATATCTATACCACAGTGAGTGACCACAATAGTCAGTGTATTGATGATTTTCTGTGAATGATCAGATTTATTTGACAGATGACAATGGCCTTTGGCATCACCAGTCAGTGACTTCTACCTCTAAATGGTGACAGCTATTACCAATTCACTTTACTTAACCCAAAAATACTGTATGTATCACACAAGCAGTCATTATAAACACAAGCAGCCATTACAAACACAAAGAAAATTTATACCAACAAATTATATTGACCTAACAGGTATAACTTATTACAAAAAGATCAGGAAATCCATTAAGGGTTCAAAAGACACTATGTGCTAACTTAAGGGTTCAAAATTCTCTCACCTGTGCTACTGCTAACCTAATGAGACCAAAATAGTACTATGCATGCCAAAACAGGATTTTGTGAAAGTTAGCTTGTAATGGAACCCTCTTGCCATGCCTAAGAGTAATGTGGTTCCACTGTCATTTATTTAAGAACTTCATCAGGTGCTTCAAACTGGTCAATTATTTATCTACTTAGCTAATAAGATACTTCTCTTTTCTTTTTTCAAATTTTCTTTCAGTGTATGAATTTAGTGCTCCTGAAAGGTGCTGGTTTGACAACACTGGATCCTCAAGTCTTTTGCTTATTCACATGAAACGTACAGCAGAGGTGATCAAACTGCAACTCCCTTACACTGCCCCACCACTATGCCTCAGTTCTGCCACGGTAGTTCAGGCTTCATTCCCATTTAGTCCTTGGCCTCTCAAGTGAGACTGCAAACAAAGGTGCCAATTAGTGTCAAATGTGTTGAGGGTTTTGTGAAGTAGACACCTGCCCACTGGGAACTAGACTGAGACCACCACAACTCATTTCACATGGGCCACTGAACAGCCCTCAGGTAATAACAGCTTTTGGCCGCTACTGACCTGTGCTGGATTTGAACTTGTTACCTAGAGCTGAAAGGCTCCTTAACCCATTACCAATCCACTGAGCCATCCAGATCACCAATAAGTATAATCTTCAAGCACAACTATGAGACACTATTGTGATGTGATGCTGTACTGAATGCTATAAAGAAAAATAAGTGATTTATTACGCTTTTCTACGTCTAGTACAACTATATAGTGAGATTAATGTACAAAGCAGCCCAGATGGTGCAAGTTCTTTTTCTTTTATTCAACTGCCCCATCCCCCAACTGCTGGCCAGATGGCAGTACCCCCAGAATCCTTTTTCACATGATCTTTCTGGCAATACAGAGCATGAAAACCAGCACAGTAGTGCTTAAAGTATTCATTATCGCCTCCCATGGGGAAGGAGTAGACCCCACACCTCAAGTGCCAATCTGGGAAACTCACAGCCTGTAGCACTAATAGAGTGTTGAGTCACCAGGGCAGCTTTAGCAACAACAATATTAATTCATTATTAATTTTGCTTCTGAAAGACAACTAAAAGCCATCCATCACAGTTGCTACCCCTTCTTGATCTGACCTTTGTGCAAGACTTATTTTAACCAACAGACGAGTTGTGGGCAGCTCTGAGCAAAACACAAATAAGTCTGTTCTCGCTACAAACACATCTTTGTTTACATAACATACTCAACTCACACTGATCTGACTAATCACAGCTACTTCTGCATCGATTATACTAGCCATCAGCAATGTTCTCCACTACTTTGTTTCTGAAATGGTGCCCCACTGTGTGCCTGGAAGCCAAATTTTTCAGTCAAAAGACTAACCCATCTAAAAGACCAGCATTCCATCACTGTTTGAACTGTGTCTGTAAGTCCAAAGTCTGAATTAAACAGTGTATAGCTATGAAAGTAAGCCGCTCCCAACTCCATATTATCCAACTTAGTTTTAACCTGTATGACATTCACGATGGAAGGCAACTATATTGGACTTTTATGTATAGGAAACAACATCTATAACACATTTAAAGCAGCAGTGCAACAAAACCGGGCGAAATATTTTACCCTACCTTTTTTCACTATAAATGATTCCAGGCATTTTCTAGTTTTGTTTGGTGGTAACATTTTCTAATTCCATCAACATTTGAGTATTTTATAAATGTTTTAATGTATTTTTTTTCAAGGAAAAAAAGATGACCACCACATTTGACCTAGAAATAGCACTGTAGACCTGGCAAGTGTTAGGATCGAAAAAGAAAAATCATTGTGTGCAGCATAGGAGGTACCTAGGAAAGTAGATTTGACAGGTGTGTTAATCATTATTGAATGAAGTTGCAACTAGCTTTTTAGGAAATTATTTTTCATTGCACTGTTGCTTTAAAGACGCAAAAACCTCCACCTCTTTCTGTTAATCATGCATACCAGCCTACCTGACAGTTAAAGAGATTTACCAATGAAAGCTTATGCACCTGGTAATGAAACGTGGACACCGGTGGATTAGCAAGGCCCTTGTTAGTCGGCCGGTGCCCACATTTCATTACCAAGTGGTCATAATAATACGCAAAATTGTTGGAAAAGCCGCCGCCCATTAATTATAATATAGCACGCCTCCACACTCTCACTGGCACCTTATCATGTTAGTGAGTGTGCAGGTGGAGTGGGGGCAGCACTTATAACTGGGAAGTCCGTGGGACCCCGTTTCAAGAATTTTACGAGGGAGATAGTTTTTTTACAACTGGATTATATTTTGACATTAGCACAATTCGGGACTCCTGTGGTGGTAAGGCACCTATATTTCTGGTGCAGGGGGTAGTTACATTTATATTAGTGGAAATCTTTAAGAGCCAGAGTTTTCTGTTATGAAGCATGCATTATAACCAGAGGTTGTGTAAGTCTGTCAACAAATACTGTAAATTGGCAATAGTCAGGCATATTGTAAATAATAATAATTGGTTTATACAATCAGAAAGCAGCATTACCAGGTCTTGTCTCATTGCTTTTAGAGATTCTCTGGAAGCAGGAGTTTTTACAAGCTTTCTTTTAATATTGTTTTCTTTTCACACAGCAGGGCAACAGTTATAATTGTACTAAGTCCCTTAATCAGGGCACATGTCAGCTTCTTGGGCCCTTACCTTCCCAGGTGGGCCACAGCTAGTTAACAAAACCTGCAGGAATAGGAATGATTTTTTTCATTATTACAGCTTACAAGGAACAGCTGAATTAGATCTAGCAAACAGTCTTTAAAGGAAGACAACCATTTTTCATACCCGTGGGAAGAAAAGGCAATCACTTATTTTCTTCCTACAGAGGACCCAAGAGATCTCGAAGGTCTATACAAGACTAGAAGGAAATAAATTTAAGCAGGGGCCAGCTCTGTGGCACCGAGAGGTAAGGCACCCAACTTGGTATGCTGATGACCCCGGATGACTAGTGCAGAGGTTTGGTGAGGTGCTGCCCCCCCCCCACGTCACCCCAACCCACAACAAACTGCACCCCAGGCAGTGCCTCAAAGTTGTTGAGGAACACTTCATCTTTAGTGGGAGCAGAGAGGTCCCCATGGGGATGCACCAGGGCTGTAGTGGCTGAGCATTTCCTGGGGCGCCTGGAGTTTAGGGACAGCAGCAAGCAGAGAGTTTGATGGGCAGATGGGGACACTTGTGGGATGCGAAGGAATTGGGTGTAAAGGGCATGGGATGGAGGAAAAAAAATTATTTAGGGCCCAACGAAGGGTTTTAAAAGTAGAAACCACCATAAAGGCAACGCATTGCCTTTTAAGGTCCTTCTCCTACCTAGCACCTGCAGACTGGAACCATCTACTCCCCACCTGGCTGTCTGGATATATCCTTTAATTCAAGACCCACCGAGAGGTATTTACTTACTTTTTCTGGCTGTGACTGATATTCCAAAAGAACATTTTAATACTGTCCCCCACTTAATACTTCTTCACAGGCCATTTTTAGTTGTACATTCTACTTGGAGATAATCTCTGTATATAATGGACACTTTACATAATACCAGCATCCTATACATTATACACTGCGGCCCACCAGGATAATGTGCTCTTATTATAATTGCTGTCAGTGATATCTTGCAGGATGCTGCAGGAACACTATGTAATCTGTTGGAAATTACTGAAATCTGTCATGCAGGAGTGGGTCATCTTTATCATGACATGCTTCATCCTGGTGGGTGGCACTGCATGTATTCAGTGCACCAAGTTTACACACTAGTGCAATTTTACCTTTTGCATTTTAATTTTAATTTTCACATGTTGCTGTCTCCGGGATCTCTCACAAATTAGCAGTTTTGTCTCAAGAGGCTTATCTTGATAAGCAAAAGTCTAATAAACAGCCATGCAGCAAATGCAGGTCAATACTGTTGTAATACTGTCAGAGAATCAACAATGTACAGATATCTGTCTGGCAGTAGCATTCTGTGTTAGCTAGCTAGATGCAGCAGGTAGGCAACTTATCAAAAACACCAGTTATACCAATCAAACTATTATAAATTAATAAGTGACATTAAGTCCAAATGCTGGCCACTGCTCTCACATGCCTTTTCTCACACAGAAATAACAGACCGACTGTTGGTAGCTACTGATGATTCAATAGTTTCGTTTTTTTTGTAATCTTCACTGCATCCTATTACCTTTCTACAGATCCAGTTGTTGTCAAACAGCATGTTTTACCTTTTTTGTCACTGATATCTGTGATTTTAATATCTTGCAATGAACCAAAACAGACAGATAGGAAAATCATACAAATTTGAAGTGGAGAGTTGTAACTTTTTATTTCTGAAGAATTTTTCCTCTGCTCAATAGGATATTTTCAATGTGATAATATTAAGCTGGATGTGTGGAACAACTCTTAGCAGCTGACATCTGTCTCTATCTCTCTCCCCCCATACACACACTACATCATCAGCATTGTGACCTCAGTGACATCACAGGTGCTCAAGCTGCCAGGTCAGTCATCTGTGATGTCACAATCAGTGAGGTCACAGTGCTGATTATGTGTTTCAGAAATAAGGACAGACACCCCCCGCCAATAAATGAATGTACATGCTGTTGGGGAGTTCAAGATGTGGACTTCAGAACAGACATGTATGCAGTAACTGATGTGTTATGCACAGTCTGATTCCCATCTGCATAATCAGAATGAGATCATATGTTTAGTACAGGGCCCCTGGCCAAACTCAAGATCATGACATATTTTATGCTAAGGAGTTAATATCAGATAGCCAAATTAAGGATAGATAGTTCATACAAAACCTGTACAAATAATGGATAATAACTGGGGATTAGTGAGCAATAATTCAACATGGGGACTACTGTATGCTGCCCTTTTCAGAGTCTTAATTGTGTGTTAAGAGGTCCACTTCACTTCTCCTTCACGTACATATGTGTGTGTCGGGGGGTGGGTATCGAACCATTGATTCTAGGCATCAGACTCCAGAGTAGGGCACTGTTCTTTTGTGGGGCTGGGGCTGGAGGAGAAAATCCTACCTTAAGAAGTCTTTTTAATAGATAAAGGTAGGATTTTCTTCTCCTCTCCGGCCCCATGAACAGTGCACAACTCTGGATTCTGCTGCCTAGAAACAGAACCCGTCCCACACCCCAACACACCCCCAACCAGAGAAGTGAAGCAGGTGGTGTGCTGTGCTTGTGCTGCTGGTGATCGCAAAATAAAAATAAAGGCAATATTAATGTGCAGTTTGCAGTCTACAGTTTTCTGCAAGGTGCACCCCAGTTCCCCATTCAAAACAAGTACAGGGGTACAGACTAATATGTGGCCTGCTGCCTGGCCCACTGGCCGCGACGTGAAGAACCTGTCCTTGCACTCTTGGTCCACACTTCACCCCGGCCTCCTCTCCTCTTGTTGATAAAACCTGTGGTCTGCTATGCTAAGAGGATGGTGCACAATGGAACTCACCTGTAATTAACTTGGTTTTTGCTACACAGCCTCCTCCTGGCTCCCAATTCCCTCTAACTGTCTCAGTTCAGCACAACAGCAAGCAACCAATCCAGCACTGTCACCACACCACTCACAGCTCCCTCTACATGATGATCAGGTTCTCCTGTTTCTCACTTTCTAGCGCTTTACGTCCTCGTCGTTGTCCCAACATGCATGCTGGTACTGCGGCTAGCTGCCAAAAGCTGGGAAAAGTGGGCAACTGAGTCTCAAGTTAGCCCAACATGACATACGGGATAAAAGGCACCCCCATATTGATACAGTACAGGACAGGCAACTGTTTCTTAAAATACGGGACTGCTGGCAACCCTACCCCACCACTGCTGATGATGAATAGTGAGTGGATATGACTACAGGTAGTTATGTCAGATGCCAGGCAGAATGCTGTTCCACACATCACACCTACTAACATCAGGTAAACAATCTTCTAATTACCCAAAGGGAAAAGAAAAAGTATATCGGATATAAAAGGTAACGGTTGACTGCTTTGAAAAACTAATGTAATTTGGGCAGTACGCTAGCTCTTTAATACAGCTGATTGCATGAGCTCCCACAGTTTGCTATTCAATGTGACGACAGCAGAACTATCATTGCTGTTCCTTGAGAGATGTTGACATTAGTGACCCAACATCATTACTGCTACAATATTCTGTAATCATGGCATCAAAATAAAATACTTTCACATTTTCTTCCTCAAAAGTACCCCTATGCTTCAGCAGAGACGTAGCGTTCCCGAACTAGATCAGCTCCACAGCACATGTCAGTGGCTTGATATTGCACTACGACTCTCACTGCTCAGGGGACTAGACATCTCTGAAAGCTTACATCTACTGCACTAAATAATGATTCTGAGTAGCATTTTACTGCAAAATGGACATGTCATATTTTGCTCCCTGATACATAAATGTTTGAAACATCCACTTTGAGTTGTCATTGGTAAATCTATTACATGGGTTAAGGACTAGAGAAACAGAATAAATCCCTAGAACCAAGTGCTTCCAAAAGTAAAGGTTTCTTCCACCATGCGAAGAAATCTGCAAAAAAACATACCAACACTAAACACTGTTAACAGGAAACCGACTCCTATCTAGAAACTGTTTAAGAAGAGGTGGCTTAAATCTACTCACTCAAGCAGTACCAAGCACAAATAGCATGTTTCTAATATTAGATTGCAACAAGAAATCAGCCCACTCTTTACTACTGCATTTAAACTAGCACTCTGTTTCTAATTTCAAATTGCTACCTTTAGACCGTGTAGTCACCAAGAAAACTGACTCACACAGATCTATCTGGAGTTAAAATTAAACCAAGGACCTCCAACCCCTGCACTATCATGCTATTCATAAACTGATGTTTACATTTGGTGGCTCCTCCGTGGGTGTGGGGCTGCCCAGTTGTCCATGAATCCAAAGATTAATGACATTTGAAAACAACTTAGTGTTACTCTGCAAAAACAATGAAGCCTCCTTTGAGCTGCCAAATGTACAGTACACAACAATTTAAAAACAGTACATGAGTATCGGACTTGGAAGCTCTGTTCAAGATGCAATTTTAATTAAACTATAGCACAAGTTGCTTTCATTAGCAACTTTACAGTTTCTAGGTTGCAGTTTGCAAAAACTGGACCATTTTATAAATCTGACCCTTCCTTAAGACAAGTGAATTTGATTTTCATGTTGCAGAATGCAGTGGACTATATCCAACAATAGTTTGCACACAGTGGGGACTATGCACTATTCTAAGCCAGGTATAAGCAAAAAGGTGTGTACCCAGCCCGCACAGTTCCACTCCTGCGGACAGGTGCATGGGACTTATGCAGATTAGCCAGCCCCATGGCGTCCTTCCATACCCCCTGGTGCACTGGTGCATGGGGAGCAGATCCGAGAAGACACAGGTGGGCATCCAACTGGATGCCTGTCTTGGTCTGCTAGTGGATCCCCTGCTCAGCGTGGGACACCATGTGTCCCGTTATAAAACAATGGACAAGTGCCAGAATGGCCTCCCCAAGCCCTCCTTTCCTCATTGGGGGGAGGCTGGGGCAGCACAGGGGGGTGGGAGGGATTCCATCCCACCACAGTCAGTGGCTGTATTCCATGGTCGGCATGCAACACATGCGGGAGGGGGCCTGCTGCCATATCCTGCACCCCCACCCAGCACTCACATCTTTGTGAATGGTGCAGAATGTGGGCATGCCCCATGAGCACTCCACCAGACTGCATACAAGTGTAGCTACGCAAAAAGTCAGAAAATCAAGTGTGGATGGGGCACATGCTCCTTCTATGAATACCAACATGGGTCCATGGGACACCCAATGTGCGGCTTCCTATTTTACTGTTGCCTACATGCCGAGGATACACAACCCACAGGCATTACATTTATTAATGCATAGGGGGCCAATATGCCTTTAAAATATTCAACAAGGCCTAACTACCACTGGTGGCTCCAACTGGTAATGTGCTGGACTACCATGCTGGAGCATCTCAATTTTAACTGCAGCGCTCGGGCTGGTGGGGCTCAAGACATGATGCTAAGGCAATGAGGAAGGGGATGCACTATGGGGGGCTGCGCATATTTGGGATAGGGATCAAAAATGTGGGATTAGGTTTAACTTCAGGAAGTGCAAAGTACTATGCCAGTGGATCCAGGGATCTTGGTTGCTACACCCTGTGGGGTTCAACAGTGGGCAGCACAACCAAGGCGAGGGATCACAGGGTAATTCTGGTCAGGACGGTAAAGCCAGATACAAAATGGGCGACTTTAGTCGAGAGATCAAACACAATGTTGGAATACATTAGGAAGGGGTAAGAAGGCATCCAAGGGAGGTGATCCTCCCGTAGTACAAGACCTTGGTTGGATCACGCTTTTCTGGTCACAGCAGCAGAGAGAACACTGAAGAGATTAAGTGGGTCCAGTACACAGCCATCAAGCTGATTAGTGGCTTAGGGGGCTAGGGGGCAAGAGCTACAAGGAGAGGATAGATGTTCTCAAATTACTTGGCCTAAAGAGAAAACGGAGAGGGAACATGAGCAGAGTGTTCTGAATACTAAAGGGGTTGGATAAGGAAAAGTATACACAGATGTTTAAGCTAGTGAGTAATAGACAAAGGAGGATAGGCACTCCAATCATCAGGGGGAGGTGCAGGATAAGGGGAAACATTCAGAAAGCATTATTTCACACAGAGCATGGTTCCTGGTGAGGTTGTAAAATCTTGTACTGTTAAGGCTTTTGAAGCACTTCTGCTGAAATATTGAATAAGGGGCTACAATTCCATTTCTTTTCACTGGCTTTTTTGTCAAATTAACTATCTTCTTTAGAAAGTACCAGCTATATTTTATTTATTATATCTATCTACGATCATGGTAAGTTGATTAATATGCTGTTGTATGGCACCCAGAGCTAACGGGATTCGGTGGCAAGTAAATAAAAATAATATGACTACTAAATACTAGACAGCTTCCTGTTGAGGGTTATTCAGCATGAGCAGGGATAACATTCTTGCTGACTAGTATAAACCTGTGCCTGCAGTCAAAGCTGGTACAGTCACACTACCATGCAGCAAAAGTGGTGGACAAATAAATGGACCCAAAGGTCATTCTGGAACTAACAATGTTTAAATGTAAATCATTTTGTTTTGCTTTCTAGGTCAACAATTTTAAGGCAGTGTTGCATTTTGTTTTCAAAGTAGTTTGTGTGCTTGAGAGAAAGCATGGTCACAGAAAATCACTGCCACATACCCTCATTACATTCCTTCCAAACCCCCGACACTATTTTTTATCTTGGATTAAAACCAAGTAGCCAAGTTTTTTATTTTATTTTACATTTTCTTCCCTCCAGTCCCACATCTGTCCATCGTGTTGGTATCAGCAACTACTAAGTTGCACAGACCACTAACTCGCCACTGTCCCCCATGGTTTCTCCGTGTCATGGTGTCTGAGGGAGGGTTATCCTCTCTCTGGTCAGAAGAGGATCCAGTAGTGGGAGACAAACTGCACGGTGTGATCAGGGAATATTTTACTTAGTATTATGTATCAAAAAATTATACAATTTTCTTCAACTGCGATGCAAAATTATTTATGCATAGCAGTCACTCACTACACGTCCAATTTCACCCCAAAGTAGTTGTACGGTTGCTTTGCATAGGTCTACATGCATAATGCTGCACATCATTTCCAACTGCTACTCCAATTAGGTTTTCTACCACAGTAGTTGCAGCTTGCTGTGCAAACATTTTTGAATAACAATTTCCCCGATGGTGGGGTACAGATGAGTGGGGTGTGTGTTTTACATTATTTAATGAGGGGCAGCACTGTGGTGAAGGGAATGTGAGAGATTCAAACGGCACAAAGAGATTAAAAAGAGATGTTAAACACAGGGAGGCTAATTGACTTGTGCAAGGTGCTTCTTTTGGGTCTGAAACACAGGTATGCAGAATCACAGCTCAGTGTCTAAACCACTAGGCCAACAAGGGAAGACAGCAAAGAAACTAAACAACAATAAATAAGGAAAAGAACTCCAAAAGATGGAATGTAAAACAGAAGAAAGAAAAATTAATGTTCAGAAACAAGAGAAAAAATATGAACGAGAAATGGTCCAGAATAACAGGGACAGGGGCATGATGGGCCTAGAGTTCCTTCTGACCTAAACTTCTATGTCACAAAATACAGTAGTAGAATTCTAAGTCAGTGTGTGGCTGTGGGTGGTGGGGAGACACTTGGGAGTGCTAAACAAAAAATCACTTCCTACATGACCTAAAGTGCTACTGAAGGCCTGCCTGTTGCTACACAAAATTATTCTGTACAGCTGTCACTGTTACACAAAGATTTTGGACTAAAATTTTCCCTAGGCATGGTGCCAAGTGTACTGTGCAGCCATCATCCAGACAGAGATTGGGATTTCAACCGAAATTTCTCTTGCCTGGAAGCCAGCTAACCTCTCCATGGGCATGGCCACAGCCAGGGTCTGCCTTGTGGATGCACAGCGTGCCTCTGTGGGGTTTCTGCATGGGTCACATGGTTGCCCTTCATGTAAAGGTTGGTAATAAATTTATTTTTTCTTGCAAAACTCTGCTGGGATTGCTTTTTCTTTTTGGCTGGTTGATTCTGTGGAGGACAACATTACTTAGACTTCCACTGGAATCACTGTGACCCCAGACACCACCAAGATGCACGGACATCAGCACCTGTATCAGCTGGCCACTGATGCAAGCAACTAGAGTCTAATCCAGCACCTTGGTCACTTGCATGGTAGCACATCTGGCCATCAGGACAGCAAAGGATCTCAGGTTCTCATTTTGTTTTATTTACTTTTTTCTTTTTAAATGAAACCAACAGCAACCTGCCCCCAAACTGTCTTGTTGACAACAAAAATATTAAAACCTTGCTGAACACAGTTTTTTGTTTCTGTAGTGATTTTTCTACTATAAAAGACTCCTTTGCCCAGCATGTCCCAGTGCATGAGTGGGACAGTGCCGGAGTGGGACATCTGCCTTAGGCATCTGCAGGCTTCCACACACAGTCTGCGAGACGAGCAGAAGCCCAGGATAAGAGCTAGTACACTACTGTGTTCTGGTATACTAAAACAGTCAGCTTTAGGGTAGGTAGATACAAGTAGTATGCTCGCATCTAGTGAGTAAGGAGTAGTAGGTACCAGGATAAGGTAGGTAACAGGTAGCAAGGTTGAAAAGGGAAATTAGGAGATACCCTATCTAGGGTAACATAATGAATAAGGTACAGGCAAGGGTTTAAGAAGTAGCAGACACTCAAAGCAAGTTAAGCACAAGTAAGAGGGTTAAAAGAGAGAAAATGAGGAACACCCTATCTAGGGTAGGGTGCCAAATAAATGTCAAACAAGCAAAGAGAGAGGAAGGGATGTAACAGGCATAGAAAGGAGGCAGTAAGGTACATGGAAATTTCAACAAGCACTAAGGTAAAATAAGGAAAGAGCATGGGAGTGGTACAATGCAACAGGTATGGAGCCGCAGTCTTTGGGACCATTTTCAGGAGACTGAGGTGCTGCCCTATTTGTACTCCCCTCTCTGGGTTGACAGCAGAGATTGCTGGGCTCTGGGCCAAATTGGTACGCGGGCAGGGAACCTTCTGCCCCCTTAGGGGACAATAAGTCTGCCGCTTCACCGAGCATGCCTAGGCAGAGCAACTGGACCTTGGTGGGCTCTAGGTGGGCAGAGGTGACAGGATGGCACACACTCCTCAGCCTGTACCTCTGCAGAATTTCTTCACTGTACTGGTGGGATGGGGCAGCCAGAAGGAGGCACCATTAGCAGTAGGAAGGAAGGAAGTGGGGGTGCTCAGAAGGAGAGACCAACAAGGGAAAAGGCAGCCCTCAGCTGAGGAGGAAGCTGCTGTTGGTGGGGGTACTCTATTGTTAGAAGCACAGACTTGGGAGCAGGGGTAGGAAGAGAGAGGGAGGTTAAGTGCTTGAGAGGTGGTTCGGCATGGAGGGATGAAGAGTGGATCCAGAGGATCGTTAGGGCAGCAGGAGATGGTAGGGGGTAGATGTCATAGTCTACCTGGAAAGGGACAGGGTAGGCCAGGGTAGTGCAGGGAAAATTTCAGACAGCTGGGGAAGGGCCACAAGCAGGTGGCATGCAAGGTGGTTTTTGCTGAGGTAGTACTTGTATATGGCATTCCGCACCAGGGCTTTTAACAACTGGTTGACGATATGGTGCATGGAAGAGGGCCTCAGCTACACTGGGGACTGGGGGCCAACTTGGGAAGATATGGGCCTCTACTGGGGAGATGGCCTATGTCCTTCCAGGAGGGGGACCACAGTCCTTAGTGGGAGGTTTAAATGCTACTTGGATGAACATTTAAACTATCTGGCTGGGGGAAGGGGAATGTGGTGCACTGAAAACCACGACTGGGACATTGCCATACCGGGCTACTATCTGTTCAGGAGAGACCAGAAAAGAAGCAGGGGGAGGGGTTGTACATATATGTAAGGAGGAATTAAGGCCAGCAAATAGGAAGAACCATGATGCGACAGTAAATGTGCCGGCGTCCCACTGGCGACACAATACTCGACACCAATATTGTGCCATCACAAAGAAAATGCTTTTGCAGGCTATGCCCCCCAGCATTTAAATATAATCAAGTCCAGGTCAGAGTTGTTTTGGAGAGGGGGGAAGAACACCGAGAGAAGCTGTGTCAGTGAAAACAGACCATTATAGCGACTGTCGCTGTAATGGTCTGTTTTTGGGTTGCGTTGTCGTGGTGTCACTGTAGAGTGGGCCACTGACAGAAATGCAGGGGGAACCTGGAGGAAAAGAAAGGGCTGGAGGTGCTTTGGGTCATCCTTGAGGCAGGCGCTGGGGCTGCTGTCCATACAGGGATCGTATACTGACCTCCAGCACAGGGAGAGGAGTTGGATAAGGCACTTGGGGAGGCCAGTATCAGAATGCCAAGTAAGGGGGAAGTACAGCTGGTTGGTGACTGCTAGGAAAAGGCCAAGGTGGTAGAGGAAAAAAGGGTGGCATTCAGGAGGTATAAGGAAATGTGGCATGAGGAGGACAGGAAGGTTTACCAGGTAAAACAGAGGGAAGCAGGAAAGTCGGTGAGAAGAGCAAAGGCACAGATAGAAGGAAGGATAGCCAAGGGTGTAGAAGTAAAGGGGATAAGACTTCCTAGTACATAAGTAAGAAAATGAAGGTAAGGGGAGGGATATTAAGGATAAGGAGGGTGGTGGTGGGAAACTGAACATAAAAGGACAAAGAAAAGGCAGACATCCTTAACAGCTACTTCTGCTCAGTCTTTACAATGAAGGGAGGAGATAATGACTACCAGGGATCAGCAGGAACAAAGGCGGGGGAAGGTGTATACAAGTCCATTTTCAGAGGAAAGCATCCTGAAAGGACTAGCAGCTCAGAAAGTGGATAAGGCTATGGGACCGGACTGGATACATCAGGTATTAAAGGAACTCTGGGAGGTGCTAACTGCCCTACTGAAGGCCTTATTCAACAGTTCTCTGGAAACAGGTGTGGTTCCAGATGACTGGAGGACAGCAGTGTGGTCTCTATACAAGAGCAGCAGCTGGAAGAGGCTAGCAACTATAGGCTGTCAGTCTCACCTCAGTGGTGGGGAAATGAATGGAAACCCTGTTAAATGAACCAACATACTGCACCACCATAGGCAGCGTGGATTAATGGGGGAGGTCATGCCAGATGAATCTGACTGATCTCTGAATGGGTGACAAGGGAAATAGATCGGGGAGGGCAGAGGATATGGCCAGGGCTCCAGATAAGTTGTGTACCGGCCTATTTTACTCACCTCATTTTAGGAAATACTCTTCAGAAATTTTTTTAATGAGTACCAGTACTCACCTAACATTTGTAAATACTCCACACACCAAAGAATAGTGCTTCATAACATAACTGGTAATTCAAAAGGAACAGTTTTTTGCCGGATTTACAGCACTTGTATGTATCCCACTTTTGCTTTACTCACTATGTTTTAAAATTGGTGAGTAAATTCCTACCCGACAACATTATTTGGAGCACTGTTGGCACCTGAAATTCTTATCTAGAGGAAAAATTTATATTTTTTTTTAATAAATGTACTCCTCAGTCCACTCTAGCAAGACATTTGTACGCATCTGAATTTTGTTTTACTCACCTCACTTTCAAAATGAGGAGAACAGGTACTCATCCCAAAAAAATCTTATCTAGAGCCCTGGATATGGCCTATCTGGATTTTAGCAAGGCCTTCAACACTATGCTACTTCAGCAACCTAGATTTGAGATCCAAAGTGGTGAATTAAGTTAGAAACTCATTAATGGATAAAAGACAGAGGGTGGTGGTTAATGAACAACATGCACTCTAATTATGGGAATATGACTAGCGGGGTACTGCAGTGCTCTGTACTGGAACTGGTTCTCTTTAATGTCTTCATAAATGACACTGCAGAAGTACTGGAAGGAAAGGGTGCCATTTTGCAGATGACAGCAAAATCTGTGACAGAGTGGACACTCAGGAGGTGACAGGGAAAATGCGTAAGGATCTTGGGAAACTTGGAGTGGTAAAGAGTATGGCAGTTGAAGTTCAATGCCAGAAAGTGCAAATTCATACACTGAGGACACAGGAACCCAGGAGCTGAGTACAGGTTAGAGAGAGGTGGTTCTGACAGTCACTAGGCAAGTAAGGAGACCTTGGGGCTGTCATATCTCATGACCTCAAAGTAGCAGAGTAGTGTGGCAAAGCAGCGGGTAGGGCCAGTGAGATGCTGGGATGCACAGGAAGAGGTATCTCCAACAGGAGGAGGGAGGTGGTGTTGCCACTTTATCACTTGCTGTAAAGACCCTACCTGGAGTAGTGTCCAGTTCTGGAGGCGAACGACAGACAGGGTGGAGGCACTCCAGAGGAGGACAACTAAAATGGTGCAGGGGTTGCACCAAAAGCCCTACATGAAGAGATCTCAGCATGTACATCCTGAAAGAGAGGAGAGCGACAGGGGACAGGATAGAGACTACAAGCACCTCACAGGGGAAAACAAGGTGCAAAAGGGGAGTCTTTCAAATGAAAATGAGCACCAGGACCAGAAGGCATGCAATGAAACTGAGGGAGGGGAGGAGTTTCAGAGGGATGTGAAGAAGTGCTGCTTCACTGAAAGAGCTGTAGATGCCTAGGACAGACTACAGGGGAAGTGGTGAAGGTGAAAACAGGGAGCTTCAAACATGCATGGGACAGATATAGGGAAATGTTAGCAAATGGTCAGGAAGGAGGGTGGGCTGCCAGAGATCAGTGGACTAGGCAGGGACCATCTGGTCATGGGTAGACTGGCTAGGTCAAGCAGCCCTTTTCTGCTAATAAATTCTATATTTCTATGTCTCCATCATCGATTGCAGTCCTTCCACAAAGGGTGGGACTTCTTGTGTACTCTGCTTCTTGCAGACAGACTGTCCTCTCTTGCTGATTTCCTTTTTTAGATTCTATTTCTGTTGTACTTGAATCCCCTGTCTAAATGTTTTAGAGGATTACTCCCTTTATTCCTCTGAGAATGTCTGAACTGGGGGGGGGGTGAGGGCTTGTTTGTTGTATGTTTACTGTTTGCTGCCTACAGAGATTGTTTTTTTGTTGTTAACACTGTATTGTATTTTTTTTCTTCAACATTTAATAAAGCATACTTAATGAAAAAAAAAACATTCCGTGTTTATGCAGAGATTTCTAAAACAACAAAAATGCCATTCACTGTTTTGGTTGTGTACCACTAAGACTGAGTAATTTACAGAATGTAAGACCATCATATTTTTAAAGCAGCAGTACTACGACATAAAAATTTGCGCTTTTTTTGACAGTTTATTCCCTGTGCTCTGCTGATCATATACCTGGTACTCTTTCCCATCGGCACTGTACTATCGCCAAGTAATTTGCTCAGTTATCCTCTGCTTTCTTTTACATTTCTGCCACTAAGCATGTTGCACTGGAACCCCCTCTGCTGCCAACTGCACATGTGTATGACTTGCAGGGACATCAGGAATGTTCAGCAGAGGGTCCCACTGCTATAGTCAAGAGACGAGATGCGACCTGAAGGAAAAGTGCAGCTGAAAATTAGTCAGCTGCCATATTTATTGTAACACCACAACGATTCAAATAAATTGCAAATATCCAAAAAAAACTAAAGATAACTGCAAAAAAAATATTTACAGGTATGGAAACTGGAACTTTGGCTGCATGGTTCCAGCCAAAAAGCAGAATTTGTATCACTTCCTGATTTGGTAGCACTGCTGCTTTAAGGAAAAACAACTTCATTTGTAAACCTCTTTCCAAACCAAAAAAAAAAAACACTTTTCATGTTTACCAGCTGCTCTGATTTCTCTATTCCATTTAACAATTGGCTTTTTAGTCTCTGTTCCTTTTAATTGCACTGTTAAAAAAAAAATATATATATATATATGAACATTTCAACCAATTTTAAGGTTGTAATGGTTCATTTTTCAAGTTGTAGTATGTATTTTGTTCACATTCTCAACTTCAGAAAAATTGCTGGTTAAACACTTCTGCTAAATCCTAAGGAATGGCCTGGTGCCAAATGTAATGCCAAACTTCCCAGTTGCAAAACGAGCTGTTTTTACACACCAAAGTAACCACACAGCAGGCCTGCAGAGTTTGAAGACAGCTGACAGCGAAGACTGTTGCTGTCCTCCTATTGTACCGACATCCATCCAAATACCAACATCTGCTGTGCTACAATTTACTTTTTACACAACATTTAGCAAAACAGTGCCTCTGACTGCAACATCATTATGGAAATAACAACAAATAAATCGCAAAGTCTCACATGACAATGCTCAAAGTAAAATGAAGTCTGGCTTGCATACAGAAAGCTTATTTCAGCATCATCTGACTTTCAGGACTGCCTTTGCATTATGTTTCTTCTCTTTTAACAGCGCATTATTTACTGTATGTGAAGCCTATGGCAGTTTTACCAGAAAGAGCAACTTAACATTTTAGGGCACTTTTGAAATGAGCAACACAGAACAAGTTAACCAAGGAGGTTTGCATCACCAAGCACATTTTTTACAGTATCAAACTGTCCATGAAGTTAAATCAGAATGTTCTTTACCCATTCTCCAGCCACTGTTTCCCTCAATTATTACTATAGCTACGATGTGTGGATGTACATTTAATATAGCAACACCCACCATTTCTCATTTTGTAATTCTCCGTCTATCCCTACTTACTGATAAGCTATACTCAGAAGGCAAGGAAAAGAAGTGTACGGCAGTAACCATGGACAAAGATGATGAATGGCTGAAAGGTGCTACTCCTTTCCTCTAAAATTCCAACATGGCATGTATGAAAAGAGGGCTTAAAAGAGACGGATGAGTGCTCCAGTCACCCATGGTGCTGTTGCTGTATTTGCAGTTAAAACACAAAATGGATAAGGCAAAGCACTCACAGACTTGCCTCAAAAGAAAATAATTTTGTAATAAAACTTTCTCCCCAAACAATTAAGCAGCATGTAAAAAAATTAACCATCAACTGGCAATGCAGAAGAGCAGAGTACAGAAGTGCCCCAACGTTTCAGCACACAGAACTAGCTCAAGACTCTCACATTTGAAATGTTTGGGTATTTTTAGTTTAGCATGGGTACTGTGCTCCTCTGCACTGCCTTTTGATTTGTAATCTTTACCTGCTGTGGAATAAACCATTATTTTGGAAAACAATTCTGTTCTCCAAAATTTTGCTTTGTTTTGAAGCAATTCCGTGAGTTACACTCTCTGCCGTGTCCATTTTGGTTGCCTCTGTTTGACTACAGTTACAGTAGCACAATGGATGATTGCTTGAAGCACTCTTCTGTTCCAGTCAAGCCATCTTTTCATTAGTTCCATGTCAGATTTAGAAGAGTCATGGCAAAACTGTTAGAGGAAAAAAAATGATTAAAAAACAAAACAAACAAAGAAACTGGAAAGCCAGCATTACAGGTTTCTTACTTGTAGGGCTCGTCTGACAGGACTGACAGAAATAAAACTTTCAATAAGTACTGTTTTATACAGAATGAGCAATGGAACTATCTTGTGACCTGCTATTACAAAGACCTGTAACTACATGCATGCTCCCCCCTTCATTCAGAGTATAGACTGTTTACACTCTACAGGTTACCAATGTAATTAAGATAACTATTATTCTGAAACTAGAGTACTTAATTGCACACTGGATGTGGCTGACAAACTTCACATATCAGTACTTTGCTGCTCTGTAGTATATTTTTTTATACCAAGAAAAATATTTCCATTTAAACTGTAATTTTGTTTTCCCAAAAGAGATAGAGACAAAACCTCAGGCAACTCAAGCAGCATGGCAACTTGCGATACCATCTGGGAAACTCAAATCAGGCCTCACTTTCTAATGTGTGCAGTTATGTAAACAGTAAGACATGACAGGGTGCTGGCTGTGATGGGACAACAGCACACCCAGGGCTGTAGTGTGGCAGAGTGCCATCAGCCCCTGAAAGTGTGGCTATCCAAGCACAATCAGCACCTTGAAGTTATTGCAATTACACAATGAGTTTGTATGTTATTTTGCAGTGAAAACACTACTAATGTTAAAAAAAAAAAAAAAAAAAAAATTTAAGGTTTTGAAATTCAATGTAAAGTAGTCCTTTCTACAGCTAGGTACTACTAATTTTTTCAATTTGGTAGGAGTCCATATATAGTCAGTGGTCTAAATAGCAGAAGAGATGTGCCCTACAGTGACTACTACCTGGGGGCGATAGCACTGTGTTGGCGGTATGCCTCCTTCCGAGGCAGTAGGCCTTTTCAATTTTTTATTCATTTATATATTTAGGTTTAGCTTGTTGGGTCATGTACACTAGACAGGTAAATGCCTATTTTCAGGTACGACTCAGGACAATACAACATAGTGAACAATGAACACAAGATAATACACAGTAAAGAAAAACAGCCTGGAGTCAGGCAAACAATGAACAAAAGCAATGACCTACTCAAGAAATTTACATGCATGGTTTATTAAAAATAAATATACAACTGATTACACAATATTCATAGAGGATATGCAATGGGCTGTCTCAAAATAATTAATCTTCAAGTATGAGGTGGCAGGACCTCAACTCATAACCAGCAAAGCCACAATGAGTTATGAAAGTCCTGCCCATTCACATGTGATGACAAAATTGCCTATTTTGAGTCAGGCTTTGTATACTTGATATATAGAACTGTAGTTTACAAGTTATAACTTTTAAATCTGCAGTTTATTGCTGTTCTTCTACTAACAGCTGGCTTCAGTGCTGCACCAGGTATTGTGATGTCATCAGCACTGTGAAAGCTGCTCTCTGACTGGTTCAGTATTCCACTGCATTAACAGTAACCTTAAAAATATCCATTGCGACAATAGAATAATTTTCCTTAATGTGTTGCTTTTACTGATTTCACTACCTAAGATGCCTCTTATCTCGTCATTTTACACCCCCCCCCCACTCTTGTTATGTGTATTCAGTTATGCAATGTACAGACTAAGGACAACTTACAGTAGGGCACCATGGCTGGGGGGTATGCCCCAGGACATGAGTGCGCACAAATCAGACAGTAACAGCTGAGAACAGACAATGCTGGTTAATTAGCACAATGGTATGAGGTCAGTCCCTTTAGATGCCTTAAGAGAGCACCTTTAAAGAGCCTGTGCAAGGGAAGGTTACAAATCTCTATTGAAACGGAGTTCCAAATTTCTGTGCAACAACTGTGAAAGCATGTTTCCCCCTTCTTAGATGAACACTTGGGCATTTTGAGAAGGATAGCATTGGTGAATCTGTGTGAGTAGGCCTGACGTGACACAAGGGAAAGGGATATGGGAGGTGCAGGAGATCTTAGCAGTTCATCTGTAAAGCACCCTGGGGAGCAGGATTGGTATGCAGAGGGGGAGAGTCATTCAAAGGAGGCATACAGAGCACAACGATGCTTCAGTCACAGGAGGCTAGTTAGAAATGACAGATATTAGCTGCAGGACATCTCTCACTTGCTTAGAGCTGTTCTGGAAGCATGGGAAAAAAATAAGTTACCCATATTGAAGACTGGAGAGGACACTCTTGGTGATGGCGAGCCTGGCTTTGGGTATTAGGGAGCATTTATCACTGTCAGCTAGGCCAAATCCTGCGTTAACTGCCTTGCAAGTAAGGAAGATATGGAGGGAAAAATCTAGAGCAGGGTCCAGGGTGATCCCAAGATATCAACAATTCTGTCACTGTTGATATGGGAGACCCATTCTGACAAAGCATAGAAAGGGGTACAGTACAGGTACAGAGTTTGGCCTGAGATCTGAACAGCGCAGCTTGGGTTTTGGAGGAGTTAAGGATCAGTTTGTTTTTGATGAGCCAGGACTGGACCAGGGAGAAAACCTCTTGAAGTTGCAAATTAACAGTGGTGATGGAGAACTGGAATACAAAATAAAATTGACTGCATACATAATCAGTTGCAGTGTGAAGGGACTGATGGAAGGTCATTTATAAATAGACAAGAGTAATGAACCAAGAATTGAACCCCAAAGGACACTGAGATTCAACAGTTCAAGGGCAGATACTGCACTATTAAAGTGGACATTCTGCTGCCTACCAGAGAGAGAGCTCAAGAACAATAAGGCTGTTTGGAGGGAGAGGCTCACAGAAATTAATCTGAAGTTGAGCAGCATGTGCTAAATAGTGTAAAGACCTTGAGAGGTCAATAAAAATGGCTCCAGTAGGGAAACCAACATCTATGCCACAATTAATTTGTTTACAAGACAGGTCAGGGTGGTGGTAGTACTTTGTTCTTTTCTAAACCCATGCTGATGGGGAGTGGGATGGTTATGTGCCCGAGAAAGTCAGTCAACTGGGAGGCTACAACCCTTTCAAGTAACTGACTGTGTACTGGAAGCAGCACAATGGGCCTGTACTCGTGCAGAAGATTTGGATCCCCCCTTTTTTAGAACCAAAGCAATCTTTGCAGTTTTCCAGTCATCGGGAACTATGCCAAATTGAAAATGTGTGAAATGGGGGAGACTAGAATGGGAGCACCAAGGCAAAACAGTCTTGGTAGGATCCCATTGGGTGTTGTGCTGCCACCATTAGGAAAGGACCTTGACAATTTGAAGACATCCCTGGGAGACACCAGCTTTAAGGAAAAGGATTGGTCTGGAGGGGGCTGGGATGCGCTTACCATGGAGAGTGAATGGTCTACAAAGTGGGGGTTAAAAGCATTGGCAATGGTTTGGGGGTTATTACAATGGACCCCACCAATTAGCAAATCATTTGCATGACCCTTAGATGAGCACTCCAAGAAGCTTTTAATGTGCTCCCAGAAACCCTGAGGGTTCCAAGCAGAGGCATTTAGTTGTCCACAGCAGTATTTGCTCTCCACAAGGTAAGTGGGCCTTTTACATAGGTTCATATGTTGCATAGGTGTCTGTATGCAAGCGAGTCAACTGGGCTGCTGGAAGCTTTGAAAGCCAACAAGCTACTATCCTATTTTTGAACAGGAAGAGGAAGTCCCTGTGGAGCCACCTGTTGAGGATCCTTTTAAACTTTCTCCAGGTGATAGACAGTTTATCCTGGATTTGAGACAGGAGGGTTTGGCAGAGACTAAGGGCAGAGTTCACCTCACAGGAGGAAAGTACAGGATGCCAGTCAATGAGTGACAGTTTATGGGGGAAGGAAGGGGAATCAAGGCAAGAGAGAGATCACACCAGGAAAGTATTCCAGGATGCGCTCTGAAGGCGCTGACTTTCCCTATGCCATAGGTGAGGGAATGGTCACTCCGTGCACCATGCATTACCCCTGCTGACACAGTTCTGTCAGGTTTATTAGACAGCATCCAATCCTGGAGTTGTACGTAAGATCCTGTCCCATTTGTTATGCAGAGAGAGAGAGAGAGAGTTGAAAGCAAGGCTGTATCCTGTCCTCTCCTGTACTGCCACTTGTCTGTCTCTTGCCTGTCTAATTTCACAATCAAATTTTCTTGTGGCGCCTAGGAACTGGTCACTCGATGGTCCCACAGTTTCCCCCGTTTTCTCCCTTCCTATTCCTATTCTTTCTTTTTACCCTTGCTTCTCTGAGGTTAAGAAATATGTGACTCTTTATGTGAAACTTAGATCCTTTGGTTTGCAAATGTATATAGTTATATTGTTGACATGACTGAAAAAGCTACTTGGATTTATTAGAAAATGTAACAATCTGGAACACAGCGGGGTTGACCTAAAGATGCATTTTGACCTCCACAAGCTTGTTTACAGAACTGTCAACTGGAGACCAGCTCTGCAACTGAAATGTTCTATTTTGTTACACCTGTTAAGACTAGATTTACTCTTTAGGCTGATCACAAAGGAAAGTGACAAAGTTTTGAGACATTTTGTGGAGAAAAGGCAACGAACAAGAGCAGGGTGCAGAGTTTAAGGAAAAGGTATCTTACATAAGAAGAGCAATGTTTTGTTTTAGAGATATTGAGATTTAAAATGAGAGAGACTCGGATACAGGACTTTTCTGTTTATACTGCCTTTATGAAAAGTTATCCAGTACAATTGTATTTTTCCATTTTATTGATATCGATAATAAAATTCTATTTACAAATGTTATAACTTCTGCTGGTCTGCCTATGCTTCCTCACTTATGCCACTAAGACAGTATCATATTTGGGGGCCCAGTCCGTTGACATTAAAGTCCCCCATGGTTATAACCTAATTTTGCCTGATCTTGGGGGAGATGACGTTGCAGACGGCAGTTAGGACAGAGGTCCCTTTGTTACAGGAGTTGCAGAGGAAAATAAAATTCTTTTTTTTTTTTTTTTTAATCTTCCCCAAAAGAAGAGTGCAGTAACTTACTTTACATGGGAACTCTAGGGTAGGTGTGGGCTGTGCCATTATGTTAAGGTGGTTCCTGTAATAAAAGAGAAGACCGCCACCTTGTTTTGAAGGAGGCCTGTCAACATGAATAAGGTTGTAGTCGGTAAAAGCACAGGCAGAGTTGGGAGCGTTCAGCTTCAGCCATTTTTTCAGACACCAATGTCAGGGAAGTAGAGAGCCATCCAGGAGTCAAAATCTGGCTTAATAGCTAGCAGGCTCCATGCACTGAAGTGGGTCATTTTGGTCCCCTTGCAACCCACTGGATGGGGTGGCGAGGAGAGATGGGGTTGTGGGGCCCAGGACTATTTTCAATGTCCCCTGATAAAAGGAAAAGAGTTTCGAGGGCACAGCATGGGAGTCCCATGGGGGAAGGGAGGATAAACTTGACCCTCAAAAACTGGCCCAAAAAGAATGTGAATTTAACCTTTATGTACCCAAATAGGATTGGAGCAACAACATGGAGCTGCACTGCATTTGAAAGTGAAAACTGCAATCATGATTGGAAAGACAGGGTTCTACCTGTGGTAGAGGTGTTATGGGGACTGAGTTTGCAAGCACTGTATCCAGGGCAAGGAACCCTGTCAAAAAGACTAGATGAAGAGCACTACCCATATCGTTCATGAACATTGGTTATGAATATAATTAGAAGTCATAGCTGCTAAGGAATGAAAATAAACTGGGCACCTAGATAGGGAGCCACCAACAAACCTAAAAGTATAACTATATAAGGTGGACTAAAATTGAAAAACACTAAGGGCACACTGAAATTGAGTGGGCCAAGCAATAGAATAGTTAGGTACGTGGTCTATGAAGTGCTATCAGAGAGAGAACCCTGCCAGGGAGTCTGCAGCCGTGCAATGAAGTCCACTGCTTGTACATAGAGGGCTGGGGTTACCAGATTTTGGGACACCAAAAAAAGGACACTGTGCAAGGACTAAGCAATCTTTATTATCTGCAGCAATTTTTTGGAGTCCCCCCCCCCCCAATAAAAAAGGGGGAAAAAAAAAGAAGACAGTACACCGTTAGTAAATTTTAAGTTTAGGCTGTGGGCACCAGCAGCTGCCAGCACCCAATCCAATAGGTCCTGATGGCATGCTAAAGGTATTATCTATATTAATTAATTTGTTCATGTCACATAGAACACATTTAATTTCAGACTCGGGTTCAGCCCCCAAACACACACACACACACACACAGCTGCCAGCCCAGCAGCACCCAGTGACTGATAGGTCCTTTTATCCTGATCATTCATGGGGTGGATGGATGTGAAATGTATTATTAACATATTCCTTTATTTAGTATAGCAATTCTTTTCAGAATCAGCATCAGCAGCCTGTCTGACTCCTCTGAGCCTCAGTTTTTACTTCATGATGCTCTTGGGTTGTAGTTGTGGTTGGTGCTGCTGTGGGCTGCCACAGTTCAGCAACAACACGGTAAAACTTGCATGTTCTCTTCAGAATCAGTTCACAAATTAATGCAGCGACAGTTGTGCAGACCAGACTGAGCAGTTTAAATTTATTTTGACAACAGATTAGTCTGGCTCATATGTGCAGTCCCAGACTCGAAGCAATCGGCGAATCATGATAGACCAGCAGCCGGCTTTACCTTCTTCCACTCCGCAGTGCAGCCGCTAATTAAATATAATCCTAGACCCTAAGGAGATGGATCGGGACCACTCTCGTCTTGGGTCAGGAGGACAGAGCACGGTACTGACAGGCTGCAGGCAGTCACTGTTTGATTGATTGTTCCTCCCTCCTGGTCTTAATTAAATAATACACACCAATGAACCAAACCTCACAGTGGCTATAATAATTACATTGCTGATTGCTGAAATATAAACTCTCACTGGGACACCACCAGTGTGTGGATGGATGTGGACCAGTCTGGAGAGAACCTCCTACGTGCCACACTCCACAGCAGCAGGGTAACTTGAATCGGCAAGTCTGGACTCTGGAGTCCCTGGGCAGCAAGTTGTTGGTTGACTTGACAGCCATTGCCACTTCCCCAGCTCCAGGACAGGCCAGGCAGGAGTGGACCAGATTGTGTTTTAGGCTATCTAGCTGGCGGTGTGGCTTATGGTCCTCCTGATTGGTCAACCACCTCTCATCACAGGAGGCTCGTCATCACTCACAGCAACTAGCAGACAGCTGCTCACAGTACAGCCAGGCTCAGAAGGGGTCTCTCACTGTCTCAGGATCGGATTTGGAACGGACAGCTGGCTGGGACAACAACTACAAGTAAAGAAAGAATAAAACTGTTAGACCACCACGTTCCACCATGTTCTGTAGGCAGCACAGCAGTCAAATCCTGCATGTGGGTCATGTGCAGATAAGCAAGTGTGTTGGACTTGGAGCACCATGCAAGACAGAAAGAATTAATTCTGTTTTTCTTTTTTTCCACCCACAGCGGGCCGCAGCAGACTTCACTGCCATGGCAACAAACAGAGACTCTGTCAGTGTCCAACCCCAGACAAAAGAGGACTGCAGTTAAAATCCACCTGGATGAAAATTTACAGCTGTAAAAGAGGACATGTCCGGGTCAAAGAGGACATCTAGAAACCCTAGGAGGGCATCCCATCAGGGAGTATGCAACCAAACCAGCTAAGTACAAATAGGGTAAATGCAGACTAAAAAATGTAAACATGGTGGCCCCCGATAGGGAGAAAGTAAGCAGCTTACAAAAATGTTAAGAAATGCCTATAATATTACTGCTGCAAAACAACAAATCAGAGTATAGGTGGTCCCAAGACAGGAACAAGCAGACTATGCAAGGGATACAGTTAGGAATGGGCAAAGCATTTCAACATATAGAACACCCAGAAGAGAGTATGATAGTACACTAGTAGATCTGGAATTATGTAATGCAGATTATTGAATAAAACATGGAGAAACCCTACTACAGCAGAAGCAACCAAACTCTGAACATGCCGAGAGAAACTATATACCATTACAATGTTCAGCCAACATGAAGGGCAAGACAGAGCAGTACAAATTGTAGGCAAAAATGAAACCCGATAACATAAGCATGAATCAGTGGCAATTGGTGATAGTCATACCTGGAAATGGGCAGCATGTCCAGCCAATGGATGTCACTACAGAAAGACGCCCACGGTAGACGGCCTTTTTCTTCAGCCCTTAGCATTCCTGCCCGCAGCATGGAGGACCATTTGATACAGCAGCCAACAACTTAAGGGAGAGAGTGTTGGCCCTGCCCCCAGCACTAATTGATTGGTTGAGGCAAAAGCACAGAATGTGGAGGGCTAGAAAATGGTCCAAGGAGTCAGTTGCTGCAACAATCGTTGTGGATGGACTGCTGCAGTTGAGCCCACCTCATGACCAAATGCTGGATATGCAAAATTATTTAAGGTTGCAATGGTAGCAAGGTGTTTTTGGGGGCGGGAGGTTAGCAAAAAAGGAGACATGACTAGCAACAGTATTTCCTGCAATTGATCGCACTGTAAGAATGCATACAGTCTGGGAGTGAACATGGTAGAGAGTATGTGACGAAGGAAACAAGTGGGTAACAGCAGGCTAGCAGGGTTGCAGTGAAATTGAAAATTTTTTAAACACATTACCTTTTTTAGATTAAAACATGCCATGGTTAGAATATTTTAAATGGTTGCATGAGAAATTTGTTTAAAATCTGGTGACAGGGATAGACACACAGCCTGAACTCATTTCTGAGTGTAACCAAGGGGAAGGGATACAGCAGGGAGTGAAACAGCAATAACAGAGTGACAACAACAGGTGCGTCAACATGTACAATAAAATCACAGTGCAAGTAATGAATTCCAGAGAAAGACAAAAACAATGTAAAAAGTGCACAAGTATGAAGTTTATGGGGTAGCCAGGTTGAGAGCAAAGGGAGCCTGCCATGAATTTATTGCAAGGTATTTATATAGAACCACAGAGGCATATAATCCAGATTACCGAGTTGTCAGCTATACAACTGAGTAAGCAAAATGGGTAAAACAGGTACACTAATATTAAAACAGCAGTGAGGGGCTGAAGGAATCAAGCTAGTGAATGGGAGAGCAAGTTGATGGGTTGGATCAGCAAGTGGGTAGCACAGATAGAGCAGAAACAGCTTCAGAAAAAGAAAAGTTAAAGTAAGCAAATACATTACAAGATAAGCCGCACAGAAGACTAGAAGGAAAATGTAACAAAAGTATATTAGAAGGTTTCACAGTGTGTCGTAAGTGTCAAGTGTGGCATTTTTATCTAGGTAAGGGGAAAGGACTGCTAGTTTAAATTTGAAGACATCTAAAGCCTTGGTGCAAGGATGCTTTAGATGCTATGAATCCTGGTTGGAAGGACTTGTGTTTTTCCTCCACTCATACTGTCCCCGTGCATGGGTCTTGGCTAATCAAGAACCAGAGATTTCTTCACCTATTTTATGATCCACAATTAGCACATACCCTTATGACTTATTTCTTAAAGGGAAATGTCCACGTGTATTCAGGCCATGCCTCAGTGTAACTCATGGCCCGATCAGCTTTTTCACAAGGTGTTCTAATTGTTTTTTAGCTTATGATTGCTGAAATATATATATCGTATCTGGTTGATCCTGCCTCCTTTCCACCAGCATGTCGAACTGCTCAGCACATCCACAACCTCCCATGGTTGTCCCAGGGGCCGTCCAGTCTACATCCGGTCTTGGTATTGCACCGAGACATGCACATTGGAAACCAGAGCTATTAATAACACTGTTTACACGGGACGTCTAAGGACGCTCCACCACTGCTCCCATCCTGGGACAGCCACGGGAGGTTGTGGGCACATCAAACAGTTCAACATGCTGGTGGGAGGGAGGCAGGGTCAACCAGATAAGATCTACAGTATATATTTCACCAACCATAAATTTCAAAAATTTGAACACTTTATGAAAAAGCTAATGCCTTACACTGAGGCATAGCCCAGTGACTCATGGATGTTTCACTTAAAATGGAGCATGACAAAAAAATCTAAACATTCTGAAATGCTTAAGCTGCTACAGCATTCTTGCAAACACAATTTTAGGAAGCAAAGACAACCACTGGCCCTTCAAGTTATTTCCCACACCAGCTCAGTGGGAATATGTCATCAGTACAAGCTCTGGTGGAACACTTCTAACCTGCAAGCTGTGAGAACATGATGAATCTGGAATCTGCAGGCAATCAGAATGGTGGATGTTCTTAAGTCATTCGATATGGTATTCCCAAGATACAACAAAAAATGTAAAAGACAATCCCCTGTAGCCACAGCTGAAACCATACAGACACAGTAGTGTGAAACATCTGTACCATAAGGGTCGAAATGACCACTGGTCCACTAGCCAAATGCGGCTAGATTTTGAATCAGGCTAGTAATATCTTCATGTAACTAGCCCTGTTGGCTTGTACTAGAGAAGGTAACATTTAGTAAGTACGCCAGCTGGGCCAGTGGAAAACTCTGTGGGGCCAGTGTATTTTCCCCAGTGACTAGCCCTGCTGGTTAGTGGCTGCAAAACTTAATTTCGACCCCTGCTATACCAGGACTGTTAACAACTGTAATTGTCAATACTGTACTGTGTCTCTGTGTAAGTATATACAATGTATGCAATATAGTACTGCTACAGCACAAGGGCACTCATGCTGAAGGAGATCGGTTACCTTCTGTACATGAGTTCTCTTCTTCCCTGATAAAATAAAGTCAAATGAGATTTCAAGATATAGTACAAAATGTAAGAGCAGGACTGGAGCACATGACCTTCACTAAATCACCACAGTGCTGGGGATACTGAAAAGCAGAAAGTCCACAAACTTTTTTTTTTTTTTTACACTTGACTAGCCAGCCCCAACTACACAACGGACCCCAGATCTGCAGTTACTATGTACACTTACAGTGTCCTACCCAAAATGAAAACATACTTTGCCCATCTCTGGGGTAATCTGTCCTAGTTATTTCTTTCCATTAGGATCTCCAAAGCAGACAATGCTAAAAATATGAGCAGCACACAGAGTCAGGATCTAAAACCTTAAAATGTTGAGTTCTGGCCATACACATACATAACATGCCTGTGACACACATTTAACACCTGTACAGCTAACATGCATCCTACAGCTCACACTAAGTGACATCTGGCAAACAGAATCTGAAAGAGGAATCATGTGAACTGTCGCACAGGGTAGCTATGGAATGCGGCCTTTCTGGAACTGCAGGAGTATACCGGATGATCAGATGGCAGCCCTCAAAGGCAAAACGACCAACACATACTGCATTTCCTTCCTTGGACTCACTGAGATAAAGCAGTGCACACCGTAACACAGGGTACTCAATAGCTTTTAGATGTCAGTGCCTACTAAAAAATTAAAAAAAATGTAAATAATATACCTAACTCACCACCTGAAAGTTAATCAGACTGGATTTTTTTTTTTTTTTAATCAAAAGTTTTCTGTATCACACTGGATTTTTTTTTAATCAAAAGTGTTCTAATTATACTTAACAACCCACAATGGATTGAAAGCAGTGGGTCACAGTTCACAGAAGGAGGGTTCAAATCCAGCTTGAGTGCCAAGTTAGTATGGCTGGTTGTTATGTTTTTGTTCTTGCTTAGTCCTAGGTGAGAAGTACAGTAAAGGTCACTACACCAAACCAACATTCACAAAACACACTATAATGCACAAGTTACCTGTATGCCTTCAAGATCAATCAAATACTATGCAGCCTTTAAATACTATCTAATCTCAGAAAGGGTGCATTCAAATTGGGAATGAGGGGTACTAAGAGGCCTGCACTGCTTTCTAACACAGTGAACTGGAATTGTGGATAAATTAAACTTCTCTATTGATAATAGTAAATCATTCTGATCAGATTTAAAAAGTAATGGCAAATCAAATGTAAAAACTCAAAATTCCTCGCCTATGATAGATGTAACACATTTTTTTAATCTAATAGCACAAATATTTCAGCTTGTTTGTTCACATGGACAGCCACAGCAGAAACCAAGGGAAGGATTCTGTTTTGTAAAACGTGGCACAAAGTGATTCAAGCCCACACTGTGTCCACCCAAATGAGTCATGTTAAGTAGGGCACAGACCATTCCCATGTATCCATAAATTGTGTTGTGAGTACTTTGGAATGGACATGGGGCTGCAATGTACAGCAAATGGTTCACAGGGCTATTCTGAGGGCACTGCCGACCACACATCCCAGTCTGCAAACCATAATACCTACCTGCTGTTTCCACCTGGGGAAAAAAAACAAAAAACATGTGGTAACCCCGATCATTGGCACCTGCTGACTTTTGACTCAGAGTCAAAGGTGTCAGATGGGCAGGAAGCCTTTCATTATGTTTCCCCTGGCTCTACTGCACCCTCCTAATTTCATCAGGATTTAAATGTAAAAGACGGTAATGTACTTAAGTCTGGTGTGAAAATCTGCTCAGCTCCATTACAAAGGTCATGGCATGATTCATGTAAGGCATGTACAGGGTGAGCCCTATCTGACAGATACCCATGCAGGTATCTGAACACTCCAATTCTTTCACTCTATTTCTGTTAGACAGGGAGCGGCTGTCTAAAATGTTAATGTTAAAGTACTCACTTTTGCCTCTCTCTGCAGCGATAGTGAGACAGCTGCTCGTGTTGGGAATGAAAATGAAATACGTTTGCTGTATGCTTGTCTATTTTAGATTGTCACATTTAATGATTTAATGGAAATAAAAAGAAAAAGATCTGATGAGTTCCAAGGGTTGGCGGGAGAAGAGGAGCATGCCCTCATTCTCTCTTTCCCCTTGCAAAACCCAGTGGAACCCTCATGGACTTACTATCTTATTAAAACTATCTTTTGAGATGAAACAAAATGGAAACATAAAATCCCCTTAACCAAGAAACGAGGAGTTGAGTCTAGGCTAGAAAAGATAACATGTATGTCTTTACTTTTTGATGGGGAACACCTGAGAATAAGAGATTTATACTGGTTTTAGCAAAAAGGGATGGATCACCCGACGGTGATATCATCCATGAAAGGTATAAAAACCCACCACTTGGAGTAACAAAGATAGATCAGGGAATCTGCTGAATACTGACTACCAAGTGAGGAGGACCTCAGAAGTGTGTGCTTGCTTCCACACTTCTATGAGCAAAGGCTGAAGCTAAGCCTCAGGAATTTTCTAAATTAGAAAGTTTGCTGGATACTGGACATTGAATAACCTTTTGCTTTCTGTAAGTTTATTATTTTTATTTTTTATTTGAATAAAATTAAACACATTTGCATTTTTATGCACTTGACTTCTGGTTTGTTGTGCCTGTTTTAATCCCACACCTTTACAGTGGTGTTAGGAATGGGATTTCTGGTACGTTTATAGACTGCCTGAGAGACATTATCAGTGGGTATTGAACCAATACCCAGACAGATGCAAAAAGATCACGGTGCTGAGACAAAAACATATCCATTGACTCGTGCCATGGTAGAGAAGGCTGGAGAGAAACCCGGACTCAGGTTGGATCTTGGAGCCAGGAGAAAGGTGAAGGACGAGCTGGAGAGTAGGACAGACAGAGGAGGGAGCCCTGGTGGATCCCAGTGACCTCCTATGATGCCTTTGTAAGAAGCAGCTGGAGATGGAGCGGGAACGAGTGAAGGATCAATGACAACAGGAGGAGGATCAACAATGCCAGGATGAGAAGTGGATGGATACCCTGCGAGCAATCCCAGCCCTTAACCCAGGTCAGCCAGATAGAAATATACACAGAGACATTAAATTGACCAAACTGACAGAAACCGATGACATCAAGGCCTATCTGACAACATCTGAGTGGAATGCCCAAATGTATGCCTGGCCTAGGGATCAATGGGTCATTAGACTGGTTCCTTCTTTATCTGGATAGGCTAAACTAGTCTACAGCCATCTAAGTGCACAGGATGCAAACACTTATGACCAGGTTAATGAGGAGATTCTAAGGCGGTATAACAAATACCAAGACTTACCAGCGGAGGTTTCGCTCGCAGAAAATGACTGGCCAGTACACCCCCAGAGAGACGTATGCCCAACTTAACAATTTCTGTTGTAAATGGTTGCAACCTACAACAAAGACTTTAGAACAGATTATGGAAATTATAATCAAACAGTTTATACAGGTTCGTCCCCAAGATGTCCGGGTATGGGTGAAGCAGCATAAACCCGATTCAGCAGAGCACACCATCACTCTAGCAGAGGACTACCTGGAGGCTAGACCATCCAAGCCCAGAGAATATCAAGGCTCTTCACCCCACCCACCTAATCTGGTAAGAACTTCTGAATATTCTACCCCAAGAAACCCTAACTATGCAAGGAATAATTGGAGAACTGAATGAGGGGGAAGGAACTATTCAGTAGATATGATTTGCCACAGTTACCCGAGGAAAGGACATATCACCAGATACTGCCCGAATAAAAGAAGGGAGCCTGCTTATCTAGTTTCAGCTAACTGGGAATATGTTACCAACTGTAGAGATTGGAAAAGAACAAATGCTGGGGTTAATAGACTCAGGGAGTCGGCAGACATTGGTCAGGGCAGACCTGATGAAAGAACTGGACATTTCTGGGCCTGATGTCACAGTTATTTGTGTTCATGGGGACATCCATCAATACCCTACTGCATCCATCATGACGACAGCTGAAAACAAGGAACAGGCTATGACTGTTGGCCTGGTACCCAGACTCCCTGTACCCATTATTATATTGATGAAAACGATGACATCAAGTCCTATCTGACAACATCTGAGTGGATTGCCCAAATGTATGCCTGGCCTAGGGATCAATGAGTCATTAGACTGGTTCCTTCTTTATCTGAATAGGCTAAACTAGTCTACAGCCATCTGTTCCTTGTTTTCAGCTGTCGTCATGATGGATGTAGTAGGGTATTGATGGATGTCCCCATGAACACAAATAACTGTGGCATCAGGCCCGGAAATGACCAGTTCTTTCATCAGGTCTGCCCTGACCAATGTCTGCTGACTCCCTGAGTCTAATAACCCCAGCATTTGTTCTCTTCCAATCTCTACAGTTGGTAACATATTCCCAGTTAGCTGAAATTAGATAAGCAGGCTCCCTTCTTTTATTCGGGCAGTATCTGGTGATATGTCCTTTCCTCGGGTAACTGTGGCAAATCATATCTACTGAAAAATCTGGTCACTGTAACCACCAGGGCCCAAATAAAGTTAGAACAATTACAGTAAGTATTCCCTTTTAAAGAAGGATTATTTAACAGCCTGGGGAAGAGGAGAAAGATTAGAAAGGGAAAAAAAAGACTGAAGAGAGACACATCAGGATGGCATAACTGAGTTGGGAAGAAGTCTGCAAGGGTTTAATATTAAAAGAGAACAACTGCAGGACATAACGTTAACCCCATTTTTTTCCCAGGTAGATCTAGTGGTTGCAGAGGGACAATCACAATATGTGATTAAAAATGACATTTTATATTGCGTATGTACCCTCCCAAATACTAAAGAATGTACAGATCAACTGATGGTAACCCAGCTATATAGGGAGAAGTTAATTCACCTGGCCCATAACCTGCCCTGGCTGGCCATGAAGGGAGAGTCCGTACCCTTAGTAGGTTGCTGACTAGATTTTTTTGGCCTAACATTCAAGACAATTTGGCTGAGTATTGCCATACTTGTCTAGAGTGCCAGTTGGTGGCACAAGAAGGAAAAAGGGATAAACTCCAGCCTATACCAAATGTCATTACTCCATTTGCTAGGGTAGCAATGGATGTAGTGGGCCCCTTATCCAAAAGTTCAAAAGGGAACGGGTTCATTTTGTTGGTCTGTGACTATGCCATCAGATACCCTGAGGCAATACCCCTTCATACTGTTACTGCCCCTCATATAGCTGAGGAGTTGGCCAAGATTTTTAGCAGAATGGTTAAGGTTTCTTAGGGTATACTCAATCAGGATAGCAATTTCACCTCCTCCATCCTGAAAGAACTATATAGACTACTAGGTGTGTCAGCAGTTAAAATATCTCTATCATCCACAGACTGACGGCCTGGTGATATAAGACCCTTAAACAAATGTTTAAGAAATATGTGCAGGAGGAAGGTCAAGATTGGGACAAGTATCAACCCTACCTTCTATTTGCATATAGGGAGGTGCCCCAAGCCACCATAGGGATCCCCCTTTCTCGCTGTTGTATAGGAGGAATCCCAGGGGCCTCCTGGATGTAGTACAGAAACACTGGGAAGAAGGAAGAAATGTGGGTCAAACTAATCTTGATTATATGACAAATTTGTGACAATGATTAAGTATGTGGAACTCGCCCATCGAAATGTGTTCCAGAGGCAGGTAGAACAGAAAGAAACATATGATCTGAGGCTTAAAGATAAATCTTTCCAACCTAGGGACAAAGTATTACTGTTGTTGCCGTCCTCTGAGAATAAGTTTCTCATGGAACAGCAGGGCCCCTATAACATCCTTAGTCAGACAGGAGTAGTCAACTATGCCCTGTAGATGCCAGGACAAAAGCCCCATGAAAAAGTATACCATGCCAATCTCTTACATAAACAGTACAAGAAACCTACCTTTATGCCCACCATGTTTGTGCACCCACAGCAGCTTGACACCGAGTTGGAGACTGCTTATAGAAGACTAGAACAAGAAAAGGAAATGGTAAAGGTCCAAGTTAATCCTGAGCTAGATGCAGGGAAGAAGGAGGAGGTACAACAACTATTACATCAGTTTAGGACAACTTTTACCAACATGTGAGGGACACCCAAAGGCAAAGTACATACTACCAAAGTAAACCAAGAGAAACCTATACACCAGAAACCATGTAGATTACCCGAAAAGGTCAGACAGAAGGTTAGCAAAGAGGTCCACAAAACGGAACAGTTGGGGCTTACTGTTCCCTCTCAGTGCCTGGTCCTCACCTGTGGTGGTGATAGATAAAAAGGAGGGAGGTATCCAGCTTTGTCTGGATTTTCAAAAGATTAATGTAATATCCACCTTTGATGGTTACCCATGCCCCACACTGATGACCTCTTAAGACAAGATAGGGAATGCACAGTACATCAGCATCTTAGATCTTGCTAAGGGATATTGGCAGATCCCGTTGCACTACAAGCACAGGAAATAACAGCTTTTAGTACACCAGTAGGACTCTATCAATTTACCACCAAGCCTTTTGGCCTCCGTATGTGACTGTCTGCTTAAGGATGATAGTCAGTGCAAGGAGACTTGACCTTTGACCTCCAAGGTGTCTGTGTTGCTGAAGTAGCATTATGTTACTCTGACCAGTGAAACCACTAATTAAAGCCTTCCTTCCAGAGAGACAGTTTATTACCCCTTATAACCTGCTCCTGCTTTTGAAGTTGAAAACTAAATATGAATTTTATGACGCTAGCAGGAAGGGAAGTCAGTTGACTGATCATTTATGGTTTTCTCACCTAGCAGAGAACTAGTGACAGATGGTAGGGTTATGAAACATCAAAGGGAATGTTTTGAGCAGAGAGACTCGTATGTTGGGAAACTGATAGTTGCTAATTTTCACTGCAATAACATACATCCTTGTGAGTATCCATAATCACATTACAGATTTATCACAGATGGAACAGTGACCTCATGGGTGACATCACCAGGAGGTGGAGAAAACTGACACTTGAATATTGCTTGCAAGAGAAGTTGGTGCAGAAGGACTCTCTGAAAATAAGACAAACAACCTATGGACCGGTAACTAGGCACTTTAGAAGGATAATTCAGCTGGAACATTTAAGTATTTTTGGTACGAGTTGGGTACGAGTTTGTGTTCTGTAACTTCAGATTTATTTTATGTGACTGTAAGTTGTTGATATATTTGTTCTAGGTTTGATATTTTACCCATTTTTCAATTTTTAGTAAACAATATTTTCCTTGAAATACTGCCTGTGGCTTCTCAGTTTTCTTTTGCATGCGAATGCTGAACCAGTGTTTAATTCTGACAGCTGTTAAGGCCTTGAATATGTTACTAATCTTGCTAAAGGCAAGAATACACCTAGGTCTCATATTGAGTCGCAAGGGTACATTTTGGAAACCTTGCTGGGTGCCCCTGGATGAAGGATTGTACACATCCCCCGAAGAGGGTACGTATCTGAACCTGTTAACTGAGTATGCTAGCATAAGGTTCACATTTGACCCCCAGGACTCAATGCTAGTAGGTGATTCAGACCCAAAACAGACAGGAGGGTTACCCTGTCTGTTCCCTGTTCACACTACTGTGTTTCGAGGTTGGCACTGTGGGAGCAGAGGGCGTGACCTGCGAAGCGCATTTGTGACGGTCGTCACCTATAGTGCATATCGTAAAACACACTTAGAACACCTTACGGCAGTGATACAATCCATCAAAGACATAGGCCTGACTATAAACTCCAGTAAATGTGCAGTGACTCAAACTGAAACTAAGTATTTGGGATTTGTCATAGGTAAAGGTATGGTTAAGCCAGATGTGTGTAAAGTGGAGGCTGTAGCTAACAGTCCCATTCCCAGAGCAAAGAAACATTTACATTCCTTCCTTAGGTTGGCCAGTTACTATAGGAGGTTCATACGAAATTTTGCCACCATAGCCACACCCCTTACTGACTTGACTAAGAACAAATGCCCAAACAAGGTCCAAAGGACCCCGCAGTGTGATGAGGCATTCAGTTCCTCCCCAGTATTAGTCAGCCCAGATTTTCAGACCCCTTTTGAGGTGTACTCTGATGCTTCAGACACAGGTATAGGGGCCGTCTTATCACAATAGAGCAAAGGAGATGAGTACCCAGAGATATTCATCAGCAGAAAGCTCCATGAGAGGGAGCTAAAATGCTTAACAATACATAAGGAGTGCTTGACCATGAGATGGGCCTTAACCATTATCTGTGTGGTACAGAATTTACTGTGCTACTTGACCATAATCCATTGTGCTGGCTCCACCAGATGAAGGATAAAAACGCAAGGATTATGCGTTGGTATTTAGCACTACAGCTCTACTGATCTTCTGTGAAACATAGGGCAGGGTCCCAACACCAGAATGCTGACTTTCTGTCCCATTATGGGGCAAATGCTGATGATAAATGAATTGTACACATGAGTATATCCTGAATGAAAATAAATGTTTAGCTGTGTAGATGAAAGACGATGTCTATACAGGTACTGCAAACCTGTGCAGAAAGGCTCAAGAAATTGAATGGTATCAGTTGATGTTAGCACGTCAGGATTGAGATGCCATTTTGATTCGTAGGGTCCCTGAGGCGGAGCTTCTAGTGTGGGTGGGCAGAAGCTCCAACCCTTCCAGGGTTCTGGTGGGGTGACTGCCAACAGTAAGGACTGTCACCCTCTTGTGCAGGGGGATTATGTGACAGGGTGAACTCTATCTAAGGTAGATACCCATGTGTAAGTTATACGAACCCCCCTAAATTCCTTTCACCTTTTTTTTTCTGTTAGACAGGGAGTGGCTGTCCAAAATGTTAATGTTCAAGTACTCACTTTCACCCTGTCTCTGCAGCGACAGGGAGACAGCCACTCATGCTGGGAATGAAAATGAAATATGTTTGCTGTATGCTTGTCTATGTTAGGGTGTCACATTTAATAATTTATTGGAAATAAAAAGAAAAAGATATAATGAGTTCCAAGGGTTGGCAGGAGAAGGGAGAAGAGGAGCACACTCTCATTCTCCCGTTCCCCTTTCAAACCCAGTAGAACCCTAATGGACTTACTATCTTATTAAAACTATCTTTTGAGATGAAACAAAATGGAAACATAAAACTCCCTTAACCAAGAAAAGAGGAGTTGAGTCTAGGCTAGAAAACATAACATGTATGAACATTTATGTCCTTACTGTTTGATGGGGAACTCCTGAGAATAAGAGGTTTATACTGGTTTTAGCAAAAAGGGGTAATCACCTGGTGGTGATATTTCATTTTATTTTTCAGACTTGTAAGCAGGATGAGCAAACTGCCCGTTTTCACCAGCGACAAGATATCATCCATGAAAGGTATAGAAACCCACCACTTGGAGTAACAAAGACAGATCGGGGAATCAGCTGAATATTGACTACCAAGTGAGGAGGACCTCAAAAGTGTGTGCTTGTTTCCACACTGTTCCATTTGCAAAGGCTGAAGCTAAGCCTCAGGAATTTTTGAAATTAGAAAGTTTGCTGGATACTGGACACTGAATAACTTTTTGCTTTCTGTATGTTTATTATTTTTTATTTTTTTATTTTCTGATTTGAATAAAATAACACATGTATTGCATTTTTATGCACTTGAATTCTGGTTTGCTGTATCTGTTTCATACCACACCTTCACAAGGCATCCTGAAATTCTATGGTGTTTTGGTGCTCAAGCCTGCATTAGGCACACTGTATTAGTCAGTGCTGTTGCTGTCCTACAGTCCCTTATGTTTTTGTCTTATGCTGGCCATGAAGTGCTTCCAGGCATAGCAAGTGCCCTGCTGTCTTCTGTAGTTAAAAGTGTGTCTGAATTAGAAAAAAAAATGCTTTTAGAGAATACAGGGACTTCACAAGACATGTAACAGAACTGAACAACAGTGTAACTTCTGCTGGCTTGTTCATGTATGCATCAACTCCCATAATGTCTTGCAAGAGTGGGATCATACCTTTGCAATGGTGACAAACAGCTTTGCACACCAGGACAAAACAGAGTGAAGCAACCTCATTTATATTTAAATTAGGATGAAATTAGGGGAATGTAAGAAAAGAAATCATTGTTCGTACTTACAACTACACATGTATATAGGAAATAGGTTAAGGAGATTTTCCATTTAAAGCAGAGAGAGGAGAACTGCTAGATGCTAGGGAAGTACTATAAGCCAAGAAGGAGAATCACTAGGTGTCAGGGAAATACTGTAGTATGGAGAGGTAGCAAAGGGGGTTGGGGACATAGGACACCAGGAAAGTACTACAGATAGAGGATGGGGACCATGAATGCCAGGAGCTCAAAAAAGGGTAGAGAGCAATAGAGGAAGGTCCACTGCACACTAGGGAACAAGAACAATCTGGCAGAGGAAGGACTGCTAGATGCCATGATACAAGCACCCATGGGCAAGGGCCATACCCACTGGGCAGTAGGAAATGCAATAAGTGGAAAGGGCCACTAGGGACAGTTTGTGCTGCACTATGGAAAGAAATGTGCTCGGTGGTGAGCCTGGTGCCATACATACTGCACTAAATGTTAACATTATGACATGTGCTAGGTGCATTTTGCAATATTACATTTAACCAAGTCTGCTGGTGCTCCCCATGGTGTTACAGTACTTGCCAACATACGGATCAGAGATCTGCAATCCTCCGTGCTCAGGGAGGTGGGACAAGGACTCCTCCCCTTCCCTTGTGTGCAGAGCTCAGAGTAGTGCAATTTCTGATGGCAGCACAAATTAGCGAGAACACACTACCCATTTTGTACCCGCCCAAATGACTCAATATCAGGTCTAGAGTAAGTTTTCTATAATCAAAAAACAAAACAACTAATGACTGGAGCATTCAGGCATATATAAACTAACTTCAAGTGAATTAATTGAAAAATACAATATATGGGTCTTATTCTCAAATGAGCCTCACATTCTATAAATCTATGGCAACAATACTTGTTAACAGAGCTCACTACGTCCACATAAGAAAACCTAACCCACACAGTACTTCGATTTTACACTTCTATGTACAGAATATACAGTAATGTTGGCAACTACGATAAAGATGTGATTTTTACCAATTTATATTAAGTGGCCATTTCCTTTGTTCAGCACTTTCGTCTGCTTACAGTTTCTGCCAGATAAGTTTTATTTGCTGTATCTCATAATGCTGGCTCTTCGACGTTCCCTTTTTTACACTAACTGGATAATCAGAATTAATTTTTCTGTACAGGCTTGCAACTACTTTGGGAAGCAACCCCAAGTTTTGAAAAAAACAATCATAGGTGACAATAATTACATAGTCCCAAACCCTGCCATCATGCATCTGAAGCAGTCTTTGTGGTGCTTTGCGTTAGGCAAATGTAGTGCCGAAGAGTCCCTGATGCCCTCCAAAAATGGGCATCCAGGTGCTCCAGGGGCTGGCTAGAGACTTGGAGGTGCCCCAGCAGTAAGCTGCCCCTGTACAGGTCCCAGTAGGTGTGCTCCAGGTTAGAAGAGATGCCCCAGTCTAGTGTTAGATAGCCCCCCCCCCTCCAAAACGTGAAGCCCCAGCTGGGCTTATGTTTTAAATATTTAATTATGTTGCTTAATTTTCCCTGCCTGCAGCTCTCTCTCGCTCTATCTTTCTCAGATACCCCCCCAGTTACCTCATGGGCACCTGCCCTCATGGGTCCTGTCGCGAGTGCTGGCAGAAAGGGATGGGACTGAGAATTCTGAAATGGAATCCTCAGCCCAGGTTTGAATGGCAACAGCCATTCTCAGAGGGTCAGTTTGTGGAGAGTGTAAAGGGAGCTGCTGCAAGAGAGGGGGAGTGATCGTCTGGCTGGGGCAGAGCATTGGGGAGGGACTTACCTGAAGCTCCTGCATCCCTCCCAGGTCCCGGCCAGTCCAGCATGTTGACGGCTCCTCCTCCTGGCCCCACAATGATGGCAGCAGTAGTCTTTTTTTTTTTGAAATTCTCTTTTTATTAATTTTCAACTGTACATACATCAATTTAAACAGTAACATCTAAACATCGTACATACACTTAATAAATTCCATAGTTGGATATATTATGTTACTGGACAAAGGAAGAATATAGAGTAAAGATACCAAAAGGAATCAGAAAAGACTGTAACTGGATAACCAGAACAACTGTCCTCCCCTCCCCCTTCCCCAACCCCCAGTGAGGGCGTCACCACTAAGGGAAGAAATATATTGAGCTATCTCTAGTGGCTAGGTGTCCTTAGGATACTTAATCTAAAACAGCACTCGGGAGTCTAGTAGCATCAGAGTCCCAGGGTGAGGGGATGTGAGATTTCTACAGAGGAAGAACTAGGAGTACTGGAGAGGTCCAGATCTTGGGTACTGCGATCCCGCATTTAGGTTCCTTAAATATCTAGGAGTCTCGGTCAGTGAAGATACAGAGCATATAGTTTGCCCCATTTCTTCGGAAAGGCCATTGGGGAGGATCTGAAGTTAGCAATCAGTTTCTCAACTTTGAAACACTGGGACATTTCTTCCACCCAGTCTAGATATGAGATCTCGAGACTGTCTGTCCAGTGTCGGAGGACCAGTCTCTTGACTGCCATGGTGATAAGTGCTATATGGTACTTCCTTTCTTTGATCCTGATACCCATGTAGTCACCTATGATACAGGTCTCTAATGTGAGAAGGTTTCCTAGACCTAACATGGGATCCAATTTGTCCGCAATAGTCTTCCAGAGAGGAGCCACTTTAGGACAGTGCCAGAAGATGTGAGGAAGGTCTCCTGTTCTTCCCATCTGAAACATTTCAAAGGAGCAGAAGGGCCAAATTTTGATTTCGAACTGGTGTGAAATACATGTTATTGATTATGAAGTACTGAGTCATCCTATTCCTATCTAGAGTATTGTAGATATACAGGTTTTTCCAGATCTGTCCCCATGGATACGGGGAGCCTGAGGAGGATACTGCCCAGGCCTTGGAACCAGTTAGAGGGGTAGGGTGAGCAAGTTTCAGGAGATAGGTATACAGCCTAGACACCCCATGGGGTTTAACCACGCTGTCCTTAACCTCCTCTAGTAGTGGTTTGATAACTGAAGGGGATATTGTTACTCCGAACTCTTTGTCTACTAGGTGTTTTAGCTGATATATTTTAAACCGGGCCTTAGTGGGAATATTTAGGGCAAGCAGTAGGTCCGTTAATGGGCCCTGTTTACCTTGAACATAAAGGTCCTCCACTGAGAGCTCCTGAATTGGATGTAGCCATTTAGGGACTAGCGTTTTGTCCCCGATCTTAATATTAAGGTTACCCATCAGTGGTTGGCCAGGGTCCTTAGTATAGCGGATTCTGGTGGAGGAGAAAAATTGGTTAAGCACCTTGACTGTGACACCTACTGGGAGTCTTGACGCTCAGTGGAGAGATAAAGCCACTATAGAAAAGGCTGGAGGGTTTATATTATGGCGGGTGATGAGATCCAGATCCAGGTCTAGCCATGTAGGGAGGTAAACATCTTTCATATCTCCCAGCCATTTCCCTGCTTTGGTAAGGTGACTAGACCAGTAGTAGAGCTCGAAATTCCAGCAATCTGAGGCCCCCATTTATTTGGGGAGACACAGTTTAGCGAAGCCCGCCTTAGGGATTTATGATTCCAAATAAATTCGGTTAAGGTCGAATGAATTTTCTTGAAAAAGGACCTTGGTAACCAGATGTCTAGGAGGTTCAGGGGATAAAAGAGGCAGGGAAGAATGTTCATTTTGATAATGCTGATCCGGGCCCCCACTGGTAATGGCAGTTTCCCCCATCTTTGCAGGTCCGACTTAATTCTTACTAATAAGTCTTCTAGGTTTAGCTTCCTGATTAGGGAAGGGTCGTGCAAGTAAATACCAGGTATTTCAAGTGAGACGGGGTCCACTTCATGCCCAGATGGGAAACGGAAATCGGGGTGAGGTGTACATTAAGTGGGAAAATCTCAGTCTTTGCTAGATTAAGTTTATAATTGGATAGTTCTCCAAATTGTGAAATTATCCTCATTACAACTCGCAGGGATTCAACCGGGTTAGCTAATTGTAGCAGAATATCATCCGCATATACTGAAATCTTGATGGTTTGCTTGAGGACAGGGCATCCCTGAATCCCTGGGGCCGTTTTAAGACTGACCAATAGTGGTTCCAGATAGAGGTTAAATAAAAATGGGGATGGGGGCAGCCTTGTCGGGTTCCAGAGTGGAGCAGTATGGGGATGAGAAGATCCCATAATAAATTTTTGCCGTGGGAGCCCTATATAAAGCTCTGATCCACCTTATGAACTCACTCGGAAAGCCGAACCTAGACATGGTATACCAAGGAATTCCAATTAACACGGTCAAACGCTTTCTCCGGCCCAGTGCCACCAATGCCATAGGAACCTGGGAAGTTTGAGCAGCCCTGAGCACGTGAGAGAGCGACCTAATGTGATCCATCACTGATCTCCCTTGCACAAATCCTACCTGCTCAGTACTCAGTAATGAGGTCCATACTTGTTTGATACGAGAGGCAAGAATCTTGGACAGATTTTAACGCAATTAAGAAGTGAGATTGGTCTGTAATTAGCTGGGTTTCGGAGGGTTCAGCTGTTTTAGGAATCAATACAATAATGGCCTCCAGCAGGAAGGATCAGGGTATCTGCAGTCAGCAGGTAGTTGTGTGAGTCTAGAAGGAGGGAACCAAATCCTGATGGAAGGCCTTATAAAATTGGCTGGAAACCCATCCGGCCAGGAGCTTTATCTGACGGTAAACTTTGAATAGCCTGTTCTACCTCCTCTTGGGAAAGAGGTGAGAGAGAAAGGCCACCTGATCCTCAAGAGATGAGGGAGTGTCAGTGACTGAAAAAATCCTCTAGTCCTGAGTGAAGGAAAGGGTGCATTCGGGTTGTATAGGTTTTGGTAGTAGTCTTTAAAGATTGTTGCTATATCTCTGGGCTCTGTTTTAATGGTTCCTCTTGGTCTTCTAGACGGGATCAGCCTAGAGTTCTCCACTTCTTTCAGTTTCAGTGCTAGAAGTCTGCTCGCTTTTCTCCCTGATCCAGATATCTAGCCTTAGTTTTCAATAAAGCAAACTCCGTTTTCTCTCGGATCAAGCCTTCATATTCATTTTAAGTTTGTGGAGGTGTTCTAAGCTATTCAGCAACTAGAAGTGGCCAATAAATTCTCTGCTACCTTAATTTGATTTGAGAGGCGAATGATTCTGAGATCTGGTTCTCTTTCTCCTGGAGGAAATCTTGATCAGTTCCTCTCAAAAGCATTTTAGGAACACCAGAGGATATCCATTCTGGTCACTGAACCACGGTTGATTTCTAGATAGTTTTTAATAAGGGATTTAATCTGAATGAGAGAGTGTTCTTCTTTTAGCAGCTGGGTATTGAGTTTCCAGACCGTATCATGGGAAGTCATAGATTGAGGAGAGAATTTAAACCAGACAAGTGCATGGTCTGAAATTACTATGGGCTCAATACCTGCCATGAGGACCTTATTCATGAGGGAGGTGGACATTAGAAAGTAATCTAGGCACGACCAGGAATTGTGGAGGGGAGAGAAAAAGGTATAGCTTTTTTGGAGAGGGTAGAGGGTTCTCCAGAGGGGTCAACCAGAACTAGCATGTTACCCATTTCTTTCATCGCCAATTGCGGTGGAAGCAATGGTCTCAGTGGTCTAAAAGTTTTATCCAGCTCCTGAGTTGGAGCTACGTTCCAATCCCCTCCTAGGATCAAGGGTGGGTAGAAGGAGCTAATTTTGTCAACTAGCTGCATAATAAAGCCACATTCCTCCAACTGGGCCATAGACCGAGCCTAAGACAACAGGGAATTATAGAGGATCCAGACACCAATATATATCTACCTTCTAAATCTCTGACAACCTTCACAGATTGAAGGTATATTTTTCTGTATCATAACAGCCACTCCTCTGGCTTCTGACGAGTCACCAGCTACGAAAATTTGGGAGAAGCTCTGGTTCGTAACATATTACTTTCAGCTACTGTAATATGGGTTTCAGACATAATACATGTCGCCCTCAGAATCGAGCAATTAGTTAAAATACTAGCCCTTTTCTTGATATCTCTCATCCTCTCACATTCCAGCTGATCATTTTGACAATGCTACCAGCCATATTTTAAGACAAACTGTCACGCCACTCATTGATCCTAGCAACCTCTTTTCGCGCCCTATAGTGGTGACACCCTCAAGCCCTCCCCTAATGTACCCCAACATTTCTTTGCTGATAAAAATAAGAACTCAAAACTAGTAACTTTGATAGGCTGCCCAGCTCTAATATTAAACATCAAGTCAGGACAATCCACAAAGCTAGGTGGCAGCACTTCCAAACAATTATTATCAATCCTACAATCATTATCCCCTCCCCCCTGCCTCCCTAACCTTGCCCAATTAACAGTATAAACGCATTTCAAATATGAACTCTCCAAACATCAGCAGTGTCATGAACATTATCCCTCCCCTCCCCGCCCCCTTACAAAACATATATTATTTAAATAATCCCACAGATCTGTTGTTTCAATGACAGGCACAGTACTGATTGCTTCCATGCCCTTCCTCCCCAGGGTACCCCATTTTAACCTTAACAATAAACAGAGCCCCCACAGTCACAAGGCCAGAGACAGTAATCTTCCACATCAGTAATCTGAACAGTGAAAAGGTATAGGTCACAACAGTGAGGCAACTTACTGGTACCCAATAACTCCCTATTTGGTCGCAAGGCATGGCAGAGCTACAGCCCGCCTTTAAGTTCTCCCGCCCGCTATAAAGGCACTGCCTCTATGGTCAAGTACATGAGATCGCCCCCTATCACCAGGGGAAAAATAAGGCAGTAAACAGCCTTACCTGGGAGCAGTTTCAGAGTTCTGGTCCCCTCGGTCTAATCCATATAAGCACCAGGAAACGAAGGGGGAAATCGCACAGGGACCGAATTGCTGACGGACCAAAACAGTCCGATCGCAAATGGGTCCTCCGGAAACCGCACCTCCCTACTCGGTTCCTTCTAATACACCGAGAGGCCAGGACACGAGGACAGCAAGAGGCAGGCCGATTAGGCCTCGCGGCCTACTACCACCAACTCCAGCACCACGCGGGTCCCCGGAGAAGTCCCCACTGAAAACAGAGGCAATCGACCCCAGGACTACCTGCGACCCAGCAGAGCATAGCGACTCCACAGTAAGAACTTAAAATGAGCAAATCTAGACCAGAGCTTGTTAAAGGGACAGAAAGATAACTGTAAAAGTCACAATTTCAGTTGGTGGATTATTTTTGTTGTATTCCCATTTCTGATTGGGTCAGTCATTTGGTTGTGAGTCCTTTGAACAGATCAGGTAATAGCTTGGATAGGTCAGTTAGGGCTTCTTCTGGTGTATCATAGGAATGCCAGGTATTTTCAATTTGTACAGATAACTTTGCAGGGTAGATCATGCGAAAAGGCTTCCCAGCAGCTATCAGTTTGGTTACTACTGGATGGAAGGCAGCACGTTTCAGACGGACCTCTCTGGGCAGATCCTGGGTAATCCTTAGCTTGGCTCCATCCCATAGAACTGCTTCCAACTGTTTGACTTTATCTAGAATGTGTTGTCTGTCCAGGTAGCTTAGGAGTTTGATAATCAGGGGTCTGGGGAGGCGTTTGGGAGGTCTGGGTCGAAGAGATCTGTGAACACGTTCCACATGGTATTGTTGATGGACTGGGAAGGACCCACGACCTTGTTTAAGAAATGCTGGACAAACTTAATGGTATCTCCCCTTCTTACAGTTCTGGAAGACCCAAAATCAGGACATTGTTTCTTCTGCTGCGCCTCAGGTCTTCGGTTTTAGTTGTAATTTTGTATTTGCTGGCGAGCTTGACTATCTCAGGATCTGTTTTCTGTTGCCATCTTTCTACTGACCCTATTCTGGATTCTGAGTCTCCCATCCTTCTTGAAAGGTCGGTGTAATCTTGCCTCATAGATTTGATTTCATTGGAGATCTCTTGCAGGGTATCTTTAAACGGTGATAACTCCTCCAAAAAGTGCTCCTCCATTAAGGTAGTGCCTCCTGCAACATTAAGACCTCCGGTAGATGAGGTTTGGTTAGTTAAAGAAGGGTTGCAGCCAGAGTTTTTCGCTTTTTTTGAGGCTTTTTCTGGCGTAGTAGGTGGAGTGTGCCTGACTCCTGAGGCCTTCATTTCTGCATCTAACATAGCGGTGTTCCAGCAGGCAGTATACACCTCCACTTTGTTCCAATGTCGATTCCAGAAGTAGCTGTGATGTTTTAGACAACGTTTGGTGGTGGTTTGGTGGTTTCGGCTTGTGAAAAAGTAAAGTTTTAAGAGGGGAGAAACGGGAGCTCCAAAGCAGGCAGCCACTCAGCACCACTGCATCACGTGACCTTGGCAGCAGTAGTCTGTCAAGTCCCGGTGTGTGCGGCAGGAGGGGCTGCAGTAGTCAAAGCCAACCCCTTCAGCTCCAGCCCAGCAGCAGTCCCCGAGCAGCAGTAGAGGGTCCCACTGGGATGGGCGGTAGGTCCAGGCCGGCCCCTCCAGTAGTACACCCAGCGGCAGCAGCTCAGTTAGGAGGGGGGGGACACAGCAGATGAAGGCTGCCCTTATCCACCAGTAGCCTAGCAGCAGGATGGTAGTCAAGAGGGGAGGTGGTAGCACAAGAAGGCCATCTCTCCAGCAGCCCTGCAACAGGAGGCTCATCGGGAAAAGTAGCAAAGGCAGTAGAAGGCAGTCCCCTCCAGTCAGCAGCTGAAGGTCCAAGTAGGTTAGCAGGAGAAGGCAGGACCAGGCCTCCCCATGTAGTCAGCTGTGGTCCCAGCCCCAAGGGAAGAGGGCAGCAGGGTGGGTGGCGGCAGCACCAGCTTCGGGTGCTAGCCGCTGGAACAAAACACTGTTTTTTTTTTTTTGTTTATTAAACAAACCTGGGGCACTCCAGGTGCTGGCAGTGACTTTGGGCCATGCAAGGCCTCAGTGAAAGGATTGCCCATGGGGGTGGGTCTGCAGGGGCTCCATACAGCTAGTGAAATGTGGGGCAGGCCCGGCCCCAGTAACTGGTTGCCCACAGGGTGGAGTCAGAGGAAGGGGTCCCTGGGCCAGTGACTGTTGAGGTGGAGCAAGGGCGGGGCAGGCCAGAGTGATTGATAAAAAGGCCCCAGCCAGGCCCTAGGGATTTAAAGGGGCAATGACAAACCCACTAGATTTAAAGAAGCAATGACAGGCCCCTCAGGTCTAAAAGGGTCAGGAACTGTACAAATGAATGGCAACATTAATAAATGCCTCGAGATTAAATGTAAAGTGGCATGTGCTAGACTTAAAGAGGTAGAACAAGGGCAAGGGCAAGGCTCCGTTAAGCCAGGAACTGCAACTAAAGAACTGTTTGTAAAAAAAATACTGTGGATTAATTCCTGTCAGCAGATCAAAAGGGGCCTGCACCAGAGGCCAAGTTTAAAGAGGTAACGCAAGGCATATCAAGCTACCCTTGAATCCACTTGGGGCTCATCCTGTGGCTTCTGGGACAATATGAAAGAGATCAATGGAAAGACCTGCTCCCCCCCACCATCATTAATCTCCAGACACGTTACCGTCACTACTTATGCTCCCCGCATAGCTGAGTGCCTCAATATGGCTTTCTCAGATCTAAGCTCTGTCCTCCCGAACTACTTTTTCGACCCTATCCCTGCCTCCACCATCCCACCTCAGATCGCCCCCCTTTCTGCCTGCATGCCATATCACCCCTTGAAGCCAGGCCTCATCTGCAAAAAGCCCTAGCTAGCAACAACTCTGACTGTGATCTCCTGGACTCCAGGATTCTCAGATTAGTCCTAGATACTGTACTAGCCCCTCTCACCAACCTTTTAAACCAGTCACTATGTCTTGGTCAATTTCCCTGTGCCTGGAAAATTGCAGATATTACCCTATCCATAAGAGTGGAGATAGAACCTCCCCTAACAATTTCAGGCCCATCTCCATTCTCCCCCCTCTCGCCAAAGCACTAGAAAAAATAGTGGCCATTCAGTTCTCCGAGTATCTGGCCAAATAAGACCTGCTGTGTCCAGAACAACATGGATTCTGCCCTGGACACAGCACCACTACAGCCCTCCTGGAGTTCTCTCAGTACCTCCACTCTGTTCTCGACTCTGGTCATGTTGTGGGTGCAGTGTTCATTGACCTCTCTAAGGCCTTTGACACCATCCGTCATCCCCTCCTACTTGACTCCCTCCACCAGCTTGGCTTCTCCCCTGGCCCACTGGCTTGGTTCACCAGTTCTCTCTACCAGATCACAGCACGTGAAGGTAAATGACACCCTGTCCAATACCCTGCCCGTTCACGCAGGGGTCCCCCAGAGTTCCATCCTGGGTCCCGTTCTGTTCAGCCTATTTCTCAACAACCTCCCCAGCTCCTGCTCAGGCAATATGCTACTCTATGCCGATGATGAGGTTCTCCTCGCCTCCCACACTGACCCAGCATATCTACAGGAATCCCTGCAGCACACATTCAACCAAGCCAAAAAGTGGTTCCTTGACCACCAGCTGGTCATTAACCTCAAAGAAAACAAATCTATGCTTTTTTCGCATCACCAGAATAAGGCCAAAAATGCCCCCCTCTGCATCCATGCCAGTAATGCTCACCCTTTCAAGCAGGTGTCATTCTGCAAGTACCTGGGCATCACCTTCGACTCAGCTCTTACATTCCACACCCACATCAATACCCTATCCTCAGTCATAAACTCTCAGATTGGCCTTCTCTATCACCACAGAGATTGCCTCCCCAAACCACCATCCGACTGGCCATCAACTCCTCCGTCCTATCCCTAGTGGACTATGGTCTACCTATCTACTCTGCGGCCGACAATACCGCCCTCACCAGAATCCAGATCTCGATAAACAAGGCCTGCAGGCTCCTGACAAATGCATCACTCTGTACCCATTCTTGCCTGTTCTATTCCACCGCCAACCTACTCACCTTGGAGGAGCACTTGTGCCACCAAACCTGTTCACTTGCCAAAAAATCCCTGCTAGGACTCCCCCTTCCCCCAATTCCCCAGGGTCACCACGCTCCTGTGGCTTGCATCCCCATCTGTTGCCACCCGTAGCTCGGTTAAGGCCACCTTTCTGGTGCCCCGTACCAAGACCTCTCTAGCCCAAAGATCCTTCCACTACCATGCCTCCACATGGTTCAACTCCCTCCCGCCCTCTGTCACTAAGTCTACCAAAATTGGTCTCTTTAAAGTCACTCTCCATAACCACCTCTTTGACGCCCAAAGCTATAGTTGCCTTTAATCAACCTAATGTTGGGGTTCCTCCCTGTTTCTGGCCCATAGCCCTGACAATGTCCGTTTGACTGCCCCCACCCTTTTTTTTTTTATTTCTTTTCCTCTCCCCTGTCCCCCTCCCCCCTCCACATAGGTATTTCCCTGGTAAGACCAGAGCTGTGACTTCTACTATTGTTATACTTTATATAATTGCTATTTACTGCATGTAACTTTAATCCATAAACCACTGTTATATTGTGTTCTTTTGTTATCTGTACTGCACCTATATGTTACCACTGTTGTATCTCACACTGTAACCATGGTCTACCTTCCCTGCGATGAGGTGCCTTTGTAAATGAGTACCTGACTCAAAGATTGTAAATCCGATTTTCAAAATAAATAAATAAATAAATGTACCCACATTTTTTATTGTAATGTTTTGGTGCCCCTGTCAGGGTGTAATCCACCGCCCCAGCATCCATATGCCATCAGGAGATGGCCAATTAGCGATTGTGCCCCTGTAATTTACTTAATCAGATTATCTAAATGGTTTTATTTGTTAGTAAAGTGCCCTACTTAAGCAATGGTTTGCTAGAAATAAATATACCTACACAAGATTTAGTATAATAAATGCTTTTATTGTGCTGAAACCCTTCTGCTTGCGTGTGGTCCCATGTGCCCCGACCTGGTTTCCCGACCAGCTGTCTTGTCCACATCTGCTGTTTCCTTGGTTCCCACATCCTTGTCCGTCCTGGTGTCCTGGCAGTCCACAAAGGGGCTATGGCTGGGTGATCTCGTGTCCTGGCAATCCATGAAGGGGCTGTCTGGGTGATCTCACGTCCCGGCAGTCCACACAGGGGTTGTGGCTGGGTGAGGTTGGCAGCCTAGTTCCTGGAGGGATGTACTTTTTGGTGGTCCATGGAAACCTGTATGCCGATGACCCACACTGCCTCGGAATAGTCCACTGCCCTGTATCCTGTTCTGTGTTTTCTCCCTGTACTGGACAGCTGGTTCCCCATCCTGTTCTCCTTCCCCATTTAGGCACGTAAGGGTGGCTGGTTTAGAATGCAGTATTGCAAAGCTTGTGTCCATGGTTACAACTGAATTACAGTATAGAATGTAGTGTAATAATTTAGTGATGTTATTTTTTTTTTGCCTTTTACAGTTTAGAGTTTTGGAGTTTAGGAATTTACTGTAATGTTATTCTTACTATGTCTAATAAACCTTGACCTTGTTTTTGCATTTAGTCAGCTTCATGCCTCTGCTTGTGTTCCCAGTTAGTAGCAACTGGACTTGGGCCACCTTTCCCTGAAATTTCCACAACACCCGCTGCACAGCCATCACACAAAAATCCACCTTTAGGTGGTTGGCGTAGTCGGATAACATGTTTTCCCTTCAAGTTGTAGCTGGGGTGGACCTGTGCCTTGTCTCGACCAGGCTATTTTGAGAGCGGTTAGAGTCAGTGACTTCCCTCGCCCATTTCACAAAACTTGGTGCAGTTGGCAGGATGTACAGCTAGTGCTCAGAGGAGCTCAAAGCGTGAAGCAACTCAGGTAGGGATGCAACACAACTGTGCTATGTGCAGTGATCGTATTTATTAGGTTAAGTTAAGCTATACATAGGGACATGTATATTTTTGTTGGGGTGAATTTGTAGTGCCCCAGAGTCCCTGGTGCCTTCCAAAAATGGGTATCCAGGTGCTCCAGGGGCTGGCTAGAGGGTTAGAGGTGCCCCAGAGTTAGGGAGGTGCCCCCCGTTAGTTGCCCCAGCAGTAATGTGTCCCTGTATAGGATCCAGTAGGTGTGCTAGATGTTAGTGAAGTGCCCCAGTCTAGTGTTGGGTAACCCCCCCAAAATGTGAAGCTCTAGCTGGGCTTATGTTTTAAAAAGCAGCTCACGTGGGGCTGGCCCACCAGCACAGTGGTTGGATTTCTGCTTGCAACGCTGGCGACCAGAGTTCAGGAACGAAGTCAGGGAACCGGAGGGCCAGCCAGGGGAGAAGGATTGAGCATCGCACAGGCTGCTCTCCTTCTCCGGGGGAGGGAGGGAGGGATAGTGTGCCCAGTGCTCGACGGACTCCTGGCAGAGGCCAGGGGAACCACAGGTGACCAGCACCTTGAAATAAGAGGGGTAGAGTAGACACTGGACATCATTGCACGTCTCCAACGCAGGGCAGCTTGAACAATCTCGTTGGCCGCCAAGATGAAGCACGCGTGGCACCTGGCCTTAATGGCTCCCCCACCTCTCCACTGATGTAACATGGTTCCACTGCTCTGACCAGCCCTGAATCCCACCCTGGAGGGGAATCCAGGGAGGTAATGTCAGCTGCTACCGACACCTTCTCCCATAGTAGACGGGCTGGATCGGAGTAGTGGCCCCATCCTGGGGGGTATCGGCGGAGGACATGGTGATGGGGGAGCAAGGGAGGTGGTGGGGAATGAGCCGAAGGAAAGGTGGCCAGCGGCAAAAAGCATAATAAAGAGGGGGAAAAAAAAAGAGCAGCTGGCGCCTTTGGTAAAACTTTGGAAAACATAATATTAAGAGACAGTTCAGCTTGTATATCATTTATCATCTATATATTTCTCTTCTCCATTATTCATTACTGAAGAAATTCCCACAAAAACAATACCCTCGTCTCTCAGAGTTCATCTGCCTCTACTGCTTATTCCCTACTTGAAATTGTAATGCTCTGTTATGACATCATAGTCTGTTACCATGAGAATATCTGTGATGTCACAAGCAGAGTATTATGACATCAGGTTGGGAAGAAGCAATAGGAGCTGATTAACTCTCAAGGAGCAATTATCAGTTTTCATGCAAATGACCTTAGTAATAAAGGGAATAAGAAATACAGAGCTCATGAGAAACATAAGCTGCTCTACGTCCAAATATTATATTTCTCAAAATTCTTCTCAAGGTGTCAGTGGCTCTTTAAATATTTAATTATGCTACTCTGTTTGTTTTCCCTGCCTGCAGTTCTCTCTCTCACTCAGACACCCCCCCGCCCAGTTACCTTGCGCCGGGCACCTGCCCTCATAGGCCCAGTTGCGAGTGCAAACAGGCAGGGATAGCCTCATGAGGATTCTGAAATGGAATCCTCAGCCCTGGTTTGAACGGCAACAACCATTCTCGCGGGGGTCTTTTTGTGAGGAGTGTAAAGGGGGGAAGCAGCAAGAGAGCGGGAGTGATCGGCCAGCTGGGGCAGAGCATTGGGGAGGGACTTACCTGAAGCTCCTGTGTCCCTTCCAGGTCCTGGCCGGTCCAGCATGTCAGCAGTTCCTCCTCCTGGCTCAACGATGGCGGCAGTAGTCCTTCGGGTCCTCTGTGCATTCGGCGATGAAGTTCCATTAGGAGGGGTGGTGGTAGTCAAAGCCAACCCCTCTAGTTCCAGCCCAGCAGCAGTCCCCAGGCACTGGTAAAGAGTCCCATCGGGAGGGGTGGTAGGTTCAGGCCAGCCCTCCAGCAGTACACCCAATGGCAGCAGCTCCATCAGGAGGGGTGGAGACAGCAGATGAAGGCCTGCCCCTCTACCAGTAGCCAGCAGCAGGATGGTTATCGGGAGGTGCGACTGTAGCAGAAGAAAGCCGTCCCACCATCAGCCTTGCAACAGGAAGTTCGGTTGGAGGAGCGGTGAAGGCAGTAGAAGGCCGTCCCCTCCAGTCAGCAGACAAAGGTCCAAGGAGGTTTGTGGGAAGAGGCAGGTCCAGGCCTCCCCATGCAGCCATCAGCGATCCCAGCCCCAAGGGAAGAGGGTGGCAGGTGAGTGGCGGCAGTATCAGGTTCAGGTGCTGGCCGCTGGAACAAAATACTTTTTTTTTTTTGTTTTGTTTTTGTTTATTAAATAAACTTGGGGCAGTCCAGGCGTCGGCAGTCACTTTTGGGCCATGCAAGGCCTCAGTGAAAGGACCATCCATGGGGCAGGTCAGCAGAGGCTCTGTATAGGAAATGTGGGGGCTGGCCCGGCCCCAGTAAGTGGCCGCCCACAAGGTGGAGTCTGAGGAAGGGCTCCCTGGGCCAGTGGCTGTTGAGGCAGAGCAAGGGCGGAGCAAGCCAGAGTGATTGACAAAAAGGCCCCAACCAGACCCTAGGGATTTAAAGGGGTAACGACAGACTCACTAGATTTAAAGGGGCAATGACAGGCCCCTCAGGTCTAAAAGGGGCAAAAACTGTACGAATGAATGGCAACATTAATAAATGCCTCAAGACAAAATGTAAAGTGGCATGTGCTGGGTTTAAAGGGACAGAACAAGGGCAAGGCTCTGTTAAGACAGGAACTGTAACTAAATAACTGTTTGCAAAAAATACTGTGGATAAATGCCTATCAGCAGATCAAAAGGGGCCTGCACCAGAGGCCAGGTTTAAAGGGGTAATGCACCCTCAGGAACAAACTGTTGTAAATAAATGTACCTAAATGATTTATCATAATGTTTTGGTGTCCCTGTCATGGTGTAATTCAGCATCCATGTGCCATCAGGAGATGGCCACTAAGAGACTGTGCCCCTGTAATTTACTTAATCTGATTATCTAAACTGTTTTGTTGATTTATACTGTGCAATCAAATTGTCTTGCAAATCCATTGAACGGTCACAAAGTACAAAATTTGAGGTTTAACATAGAAACCACAGCTCAGCCCTAACTATAGTGGCATGTCCGCGCCACTGTAACATATTAAGTTTTCAGTGCATTAAAATTAGGTGAACATATATAAACACTACATTCACTTGTGCTGTACAGTACATGTGCAGTGCCACTTTAAGAACTGGATGGCTTTTTTCTGAAAAATGAATAAACCAGTGCTGTCCTTTATACACAATTGCTATTTTACTTTCAAATAAATTATTGTGAAAGAATTAAGTCTCATATCAAAAGAAATTACCTTCATTCAAAAGAAAAATCAATTATTCCCAGTATATCAGCTAACAGCGGTCAATAGGTATTATAATAGATCAATATAATTTCCACTATTTTTCCCCACTGCATTTTAAGAGTTAAAGAGGGACTCTGGCCAAAAGTGCCACATTGAATAATTAGAATAAGCATACCCCCAATAAATCTCATACCAAACATTAGGTTTCTGTGTTACTTCATTTTAAAGTTATGGGCTATTTTGTAACCCTGATTTCACTAACTGTTCAAAAAAAAGTCAGTTTCAGTGAAGAGGTGCTGATGATGTCATCTCCTGAACTCACAATCTAGCCCTCCCTGTCAGCAAGCTTATAGGACCTGTTTCTCCAAAGTTAAAAGATTGTTCTACAATGGTTTTTACAATTAAAACACACAGCACCATTCTAAAAATAGTGCTATAGAATCTATGTGTTTCATGCTTTGTAACAAAGTTGACAAATTTGTATTTTAATCATTTAATGCCTTTTTGGTGTGGTTCATTTTCCAGAGTTGCAGGATGCTGTCAGCATGCCTCCAGGCTGCTGATACCATGTGAAGTGTTACTCTGCAGTACCTGTTTGGAAGCTGTATTGCTACAAGTGTTGCAATGTTGGTAACTGCATTGCTGTTTGTCACTGTCTGCTTTACAATAAGTTTTAATAGGGGCCTTACATGTGTTAATTCCTACTAGGAGTGGAAGTATTAGCCCTGGTAAAACAATCATCGTAGTGTGGAGCACAACACAGATGAGCCTGAATATAGCTCAAGTAACAGCCTGTCAATGAGAAAACAGAAAATTAGCTCTGCTCAACGGAGTATCCCATTCATTCATACTTTGATGATGAATAAAATATTGATTAATTGATTGATTGACGACTGAGTGATTAAGAATTGAGCTGGTTACTGCACAGAAACTCTTAGGTTTCAAAACAGCACTACCGATCCCACACCCATTTACAGGTTGATGGAATAATTCTTTTAAAGGGCCATCATAAGAAATCACCTCAATTGAATGATGTGTAAAAGATCACAGCACTTCATCCCTTCTCCACATCAGAGATATCAAGTCTGCAAATCTCACATTAGTGTGCTGCGACTTAGCATCCAGCAACCCAGGAGAAAAGGACCAAAACAAAAAAGCACCAGAAACAAAAATATGAATTTGTCAACTTGGTTGCAAAACCTGAACACACATAAGTTTTAAAGCAATGTTTACTGAATAGTGCTGCCTGTTTTACTGGAGAAAACAATTTGCACATAGATTTTAAGCTTTGGAGAAGCAGGTCCCGTAAACTTGCTGACAGGGAGGGCAAGATTGTGAGTTCAGGAGATATCATCAGCACCTCTTCACTGAAACTGGCTTTTTTGAACAGGCAGATAAGTTAGGGTTGTAAAATGATTTGTAACTTTTAAACAAAGTAACTTAGGGATCTCAGTTTTGGCATGAGGGTGATTGGGGCCATGTTGATCCATATTCTGAATTTATTGATGCCAATAATTTGTGACCATAGTCCCTCTTTAAACAAAACTTCTACCAAATGTTCAGTTCCAAAACAGTGGAGTGTGAGGAGTGGGTTCTAAATAAGATAGCCAAGGCCACCGATTTACAGTGATTTAAATAATGAAACTCCATTTTCAAGACTGAAAATTCCAGGAATTGCACCGGTGATTGTTAGTCAAATTTCAGGATTCTACTGTCACTCTTTCACTATGTGTATAAATAATTTGAATAAAAGAAGACTTAATATATAGAGCATTAAATGAAGCAAACTGAAAACAGTACAGGAAGCAAAACTACAAGTTCTGTAGATTTACTGGTCTGGTCCAAAATACCAAATTCTGTGATTTTTTTTGGTTTTACCAGTATAGAGGCTGTCCACATTCTAGAAATCTGTTGGGTTTTCCAGTAAAAAAACAAAAACAAAAAAACAGTGGCCCGAAGACAGCACTGGATACTATTTAGTACTATATAATAGGCATCTATAAGTCCCCGTATGCTTGTAACTCATGACTCAATAACAAAGGCAGCCAATTTAAAGTGTACGATCAAGTATGTTCACAGAGCATAACTCACAGCATACTTATAGCAGTGTTTTATGCATTACACACAGTGCAGTTTAATCCACTGTACAACATTCCCAATATTTCATCTAGTGTGTCTGAATATACTGGTGCACGGGCTAAATATACAAGTTGCTCACCTGTAACAGTAGTTCTAGGAGTGGTATAAGATGTTCATTCACACTTTCCAGCAGTGTCCTTTTCCCTTTAAGATTTATTTATTTATTAGCTTTTGGTAACCGGGTAAGTGCGCTAGGCAACAATCCTGCCTATTTTCAGGCACGACCCGGGAGAGCACAAGACAGTGGTTACAGAGTACAGTGGTACATTGAAAATCAAAGTTGTACATAAAAACAGTCAGGGTACACTCAAGACAGTAACTGCAAATTAACAAACATCAGGGTTCAGAGCAGCAAAGTCATATACAGAGCAAAATGGAGACATAAGTAACACTAAACAGGGTCAGTACCGATGTGCCAGAACATCTTCAAGCTGGCTCCTTCCAAGCACCCTGGTGGTAATTCCCTCGGCACTGCCCCGCGACACCATATCTTGCCCGCTGGAAGCAAAATCAGTGTGCCACTTGCCAGGGGAGGTCAGGTGGATCAGTGTGGATGAATATCATATATCACTCCTAGAAAGTACAGTTACGTAAAACTTACCATAACAGTAGATCTTTGGGGGATGACTCTTGCAGCAGGTAATACACTTGGGTAGTCGCCATATGTTGTCGTGGTGCATGGCAGCTCTTCTAGCAGTCTTTCACCAGGAGCCGCCCACTGATGACATCATCAGCCTGTTTCCTATATAACAGTGGGCAGTCCCTGGTATCCTCAGTTCCCCCGCCAGATTCAGCTCGCTAAGCGAAGACCAAGGGGATTAGAGGTACCGTAGGTGTCTCTTCCTACGTGCTAAGAGGAACAAAGTAAGTGTCTTAAAGAAGGAGAGGGACAGAGGGATGGAGGGAACATAACTGCTGCAAGAGACATCCTTCAAAGATCTACTTTTATGGTAAGTTCTTATGTAACTGTACAATCTTCCACAGGATGGTCTCTTGCAGCAGGTAATATACTTGGGATGATTCCTAAGCAGTATACCCAAAGAGGGTGGAATTATGATAGGAGACCCTATAGGACTGCATGGCCAAAGCCTGTCTTATGATGAGAAGCAATATCTAGGTTGTAATGCTTCATGAAAGTGTGAATGGTGGACCACGTGGCTTCATTGCAGATATCAGTGATCGAGGCCCCCTTGAAGCAGGCCACCATGGAGGTCTGGGCTCTAGTGGAATGGGCTTGTACTATTCCCGATAGGGGCTTGTTGTATTTTTTGCAACAAAATGTGATGCAATTTGCCAACCAACCGGAAATGGTTTTCTTGGTAACAGGGGAACCTTCCCTCGTAGAGGTGAAGGTGACAAACAATTGAGAGTTTTTTCTTAAGGATTTGGTATGGTTTACATAGTACTTCAGAATATGATGAACATCTGAGGTGTGTAAGAGATGTTCCAATAGATTAGAATGCTCCGGATAGTAGACAGGTAATTACATGGTCTGGTTTAAGGTATGTTCTGAAACCACTTTTGGTAAAAAGGAAAGACTGGTGCAGATAACTACTCTATCTTTGTGGAAGAGTAGGTAAGGTTCTCTACACATGAGAGCATGAAGCTTGGAGATGCAGTGAGCCCCGAAGTGACGGCTACTAGAAACACCGTCTTCCAAGCGAGGAAGCGGAGATCAGCGGTAGCTGCTGGCTCAAAGGGCGTAAGGGTGAGTTTTTCCTAATATGAAATTCAGATCCCAAGGAAGGGCGAGACACCTTATGGGAAGTTTGATATGCAGCATGCCTCTTAAGAACACCTTGGCAAGATGATGTTGGTACAGTTATTTGCCTTCACAGGGTTCGTGAAAGGCTGAAATGGAGGCCAGATGAACTTTGACAGAGAAATAACTACGCCCCTTCTTGGCAAGTGAAGCTAAGTAGTCGAGCACTTTGGGTAAAGGACATGAAAATGGATTTAGAGAATGGGAAATAGCAGCCCATATGGAAAAGCACTTCCATTTAGCGTTACAGGTTGCCCTGGTTGATGGTTTTCGTGAGGCCAAGAGAATGTCGGCCATAGGAGAGGAGACTTGAAGACATGCTACGAAAGCGTCCTCAGGAGCCAAGCGAAAAGGTGTGAAGACTTCAGGTTGGGGTGAAGGAGGGTGCCCCACCCCTGAGACAGGAGATCTGGTCTGATTGGCAATGGAAGGGGATCCGCCACGGATAGCTGTTGGAGTAGGGGAAACTGCACCTGCCTGGGCCACAAGGGGGCTATGAGGATCATCATGGCAGGTTTGAGTTGTAGTTTCAGTAGAGTCCGTTGCAGGAGTGGGACGGGGGGAAAGCATATAATAAGAGTCCTGTCCACGGTTGGGACAGGGCATCAGTAGACAGTCCCTTTCTGTTCGAGATAATGGAAAAGTATTTGGGGAGTCGGTGTTTATTGGGGGAGGCAAACAGGTCTAGTTGAGGGGTTCCCCAGAAGCGGAAAAATATCTGAAGAACTTTGTGATGAAGAGTCCACACGTGCATGGAGGACTGGTGACTAATAATGTCTGCCAGGGTATTGTGATATACTGGTAGACGGACGGCAATTACTGTGAGTTGTTGGAGTGTGACTTCTTGCCAGACCTTCAGTGCCTCTCTGGAGAGAGCGTGAGATCTGGTGCCCCCCCCCATTTGTTCAGATAGACAAGCACTGAAGTGATGTCTGATTGAATCAATAAGGGTCTGGGATGAAGATGGGGGTGAAAAACTTGAAGGGCAAGGTGAACCACCCTCATTTCCAAACAGATTTATGTGTGATAAAATGGCGAATTGGGCCCATTTGTCTTGAACCCCATAAGGGCAGAGGTGAGCTCCCCAGCCATCAAGGGAAGAATCCGTGGTCAATGTTTTCTCGGAAGGGGGAGCCTGAAAGAGTATGCCCTGAGATACATGGTGCCAGTGTGTCCTCCGAGCAAGGGTGGAGTGTAGGGAGGAAGTGACTTTGAAAGTGTCATCGTGGTCACCCGACCGCTGGTGCCACTGATTCTGAAGCACCCACTGTACTGGTCTCATATGGAGACAGGCGACTGCCATCGTGGGGATGGCAGCTGCCATATGCCCCAGAAGACGTAGAAAATTTCTGGCTGTTATGTACTGCTGAGTTCGAGCGTGCAAAGCCAGAAAGAGAGTGTAGTTTGTCTTGTCTGTCGACTGGGAGGTAAGCCCTGGCTGAAACTGTGTCTGGAAGTGCTCCTATATACTGGAGTGACTGGGAAGGCTTCGGGTTAGACTTGGGCCAGTTGATGATAATGCCAGATTCTGGAATAGGGTAAGGGTGGCCTGGAGGGAGAGAAACCTGTTTGGAATTTTTCTTTTATCAGCCAATCGTCTAGGTATAGGAAGACGAAATGTCCGTCTCTTCTCAGAACCGCCACCACTATGGCAAGGCACATGGTGAAGACTCTTGGGCAGGCGAGAGTCTGAAAGGAAGTGCTCAAAATTGGTAGTGGTGTCCTAGCAATTGAAAGTGTAGGAACTGGTAGTGGGCAGGGTGGATGGGGATATGCAGGTATGCATCTTTCATGTCCAGGGCGCATAACCAATTCCTCTTTTTTAATAACGGTAGTATGGATGTTAACGTGACCATCAGGAATCTTCTGTACTGAATATGTAAATTCAGTTGTCTTGGGTCTAATATCGGTCTGAGGTCTTCTGTATGCTTGGGGACCAGAAAGAAATGGAAGTACAATCCCTGATGCAACTCCGAAGGAGGAACAGGATATACAGCCTTTTTGTGTAGAAGTGCCTGAAGTTCCTCTTGGAGAATAGGAACATGGACGGGTGGATAATGAACTGAGCAGGGTGGTTGAATTGGTATGAAGACTTCAGCATACGGTACATACCATGCACTGCACGGAGAGTATGGCCAGATGCCTGGAGATCATCCAGGAGCATTTGAGTGCCTGGGCCAAAACGTTTTGCACCATTAAACGGTGCATTGACCAGTTTGTGTTGTATATCTAGTTGTAGACCTGAGACAAGGAGCCAGGCATGATGGTGGAGGGTGACACTCTTAGCCTTTGCCTGGGCTGAGGTATCCGTTGCATCATATCTCGAATGGAGGAGATGCTGGGAAATGGAATTTCCAATACATATCATAGCCAGTAATTGATCTTTCTCCTGTGATGGACGGAGCTTATTGACTACATCAATAGCAGAGGACCAGAGGGTACGTTGGTATTTCACCATATGTCCCATATAGTTCAAGATTCTCAGATTCAGTGTGCCCACCTGGAAGACTTTCTTCCCTAAGTAGTCTAGGCAACGGGATTTTTTATCTGGAGGTAAGAAGCTCATGTGTCTGAGGCGTTTAGTACGATCATGAGCAGTGGCAAATACCACTGAATCAGCCTCGGGGTTAGATGAATAGAAGGGGTGATCAGGGGGAGCCTGGTAAAGGTGATCCACCTTCCGAGGAAGAGCCGGGACAGCTGAAGACTGATCCTAGGCTACTAGTACTGCATTTTGGTAGGTTTGGATGAGTGGGAAAACCACAACTACAGGGTCCTCCGGCAGTTCAAGGTAGTCTGCCTTGTCTTTTCTCTGCTTGTCATGTTCAGTAGCAGGGAAACCCATAATTTCTTTAATCTAGAACATCATGTTGTGAAATGATGGGTCATCAGGGGGAGAGGCCACTGCATGGTGGGAAGGTTCCTCTTGCAGAGATGATATAGTGGAGAGTGAGGACGTTGGACGAGAGTCCCATTCTTGGAGGTCAGTATTATCCAGGTCCTCAGAAATGTCTTCTGGGAATTCTAGATCCTCAGAATAGTATTCTTCCTCATAATCAGATGGGAAACCAGATGGAGAACTGGGTCTCTCACCAAGAAACTGCTTTGGCAGTGGCGTGGGCGATGGGATGGATGACCCCCATCATCAGGAGCCGGAGGCTGTGAATGCCTCATTACATCCAGAACCTGCTGTACTACAGTAGCCACATCCATAGAGGTAGTTGGGGGGGGAGGTTTCTGTGAAACCAAAGGAAAAATGGAGGAGAGTGGACATAAAGTAAAAGCCAGTCTGGAACCCAGATGAAACAGTCTGGGGTCTGGGTCCCACTCAGGCTGGCCCCGATGTACAAAAGACCTTGAAGAAGGAGGAGGGGCAACCAAGAAGGTGAAATCCATGATGTTCCCTAAAGTACCCTGACCCGTCATCAACAGGGCAGGAAAACAGTAAGATCTAACATGTTTAACAGCCATCGTCATCGATGAGAGATGAGTCGTTGTCAATGGGGTACCGATGGCAGCAGTACAAGGTTACATCATAATTGCTGATAAAGCACTAGAAAGTGCCACTGACAAGAGAGAGTAAACCCCCGTCAACAAGGAGGCAAGTTTCGAAGGCATCATCGACGAGGAAAGATTTGAAGATGTCGCTATCTACAAATGCTTACAACAGGATGCTGAAGTGGAAGCATCCTTATCATGCCGGTGTTTCTTATGTGAAGCACTGACTGGGGGGGGGGGCCTTGGGACGAGCCCCCTGTTTCTCTAAGAGAGCGACTTTTTGTTCCATAAGGTAAGCCTGAATGTCAAACAATCATCATTGACAAGTTGCGTGACTAAACTCCTGACAGAGTTCACAGGAGGATGAGTCATGTGTGGGTTCCAGTCAACGAGCACAGACTGAATGATTGTCAAAAAGGTAGATTTTTCTACCGTAATGACAAGAATGAAATAGAGGTGTTTTGCTTGAAGATCCTTCTGACATCCACCGAAGGAAAGGGACTGGGGAAAAAAACATTCCATTGTGCACAGTTTCTCGTTGATGACTGCCTACACTTTGCACTAGCTGCTGCGTGCGAGCTGAAGACGGCGGGAAAATGAACTAAGGATACCAGGGACTGCTCTCTCTCATATAGGAAGCAGGATGATGATTCATCGGTGGGCGGCCCCTTGTGAAAGACTGCTAGAAGAGCTGCCGTGCATCACAGTGAACTCTGGCGACTACCCAAGTGTATTACCTGCTGCAAGAGACCATCCCATGGAAGATCTCTGATTTACAGGTGAGTAACCTGTTTTTCTAAGGATGTGTATATGATGTTCTAACCACAATTTCTGGCAGACTCCTAGCAGTTCTCCTGGGAGGAGGGGGCAAGGCACACACCCCATACTTAGGGAACAGAGAATGGAGAACTGAGGCCCCAAAACCAGCATCCCGATGTGACTCAAGATCGATGTAGTAGTGAGAAATCAAGGTGTGTGCTGACTTCCAGGTAGCAGTCCAACAGATTTCCTGTATCGGGACATCCCTGGAAGCAGCCACCGAGGCAGTGTTATGATGGGTGGAATGAGCCCTTAACTCTACAGGAGGCTCCCTATCCACCAACCTATAGAACAGGTCGATGCAGGATGCAATCCACCTGCCAATCGTTTGCTTAGCTGCCAGTCTGTCAGGTGCGGCTTCACCGTAGATGGCAAATAGCTGGCGAACCTCACCCTGAACTCCAGCCGTGCGCTCCTTGTAATAGGCTAGCACTCGCCGCAGATCCAAAGTATGGAGCCTGTGCTCGGCCTCTGAGGAGTGACTAGTTAAATACACTAGAAAATTAATCACCTGGTTAAGGTGAAAATCTGCCACAACCTTTGGAAGGAACTTTGGGTTGGAGCGGAGGACAACCTTGTCCCTGTGGAAGACCAGGTAATGAGACTCCACCAAAAGCACTTGGAGCTCATTGATCCTTCTGGCTGATGTAACAGCCACCAGGAAGGCAGTATTCCATGACAGGTGTGACATCTCACACCTGTGCATCAGTTCGAATGGCTTGCCCATGAGCTTTGCCAACACCAGCAACAAGTCCCAAGGTGGTGGTGGTTCATGCACAAGAGGGGAAATATGGTCAAGGCCTTTAGCACCAGACCACCTTCTCCTGAGCCAGTGACTGCTGACCAGCCCACACCCAGTAGGCAGAGATGGCTTCCAGGTGCACCTTAAGGGTCACTGACTGAAGGCCCAACAGAGAGGGACCGAAGGTAGTCGAGAATGATAGCCACTGAATAAGGTAAGGGGTCCAACCCCTTGCCCTGGCACCAAATGGAGAATCTCTTCCATCTGAAGGTGTAGTTCTTTAGGGTTGACTCCTTCCAAGAAGCCTCAACAATGCTGAGCACATCTTTGGAGAGACCAAGAGCCTGGAATTATAGCTGCTCAGGAACCAGGCAGTCAGGTGCAGGGACTGAAGGTCCGGGTGAAGAACCTTCTCCTGATTGATCAAGAGCAGGTCCAGGTGGAGGGGAAGACTCTTTCGGGAGCTTGCTACTGAGGCTGAGGAGATCGGGGTACCAGAACTGGCATGGCCAGTCTAGAGCCACCAGCATCACCTGTGCCTTGTCCATTCTTGCCTTGAGCAACACTTTGTGGATCAAGGGAAATGGAGGGAAGGCATAGACAAGGCCTGGGGTCCAGGGCCTTGAAAAGGCATCCCCTGTAGCATTCCCTGCTGAGGGGGGTGGGAACAAAATAGCCTCAGCTTTGCATTCTCCCTAGAGGTAAACAGGTCTATTAAAGGGGTACCCCACTGGGAGAACAGGCTGCATACTACCTCTGGGTGGAGAGACCACTCATGAGACACCTCTCCCACATGGTGGAGAGCAATTGCCAGCTGGTTAGAGACACCGGCCACATGGATGGCCAGGAAATCGGCCTCCAGGCTGTGCACATGGGTCCACATATGGAGAGCTTCCATGCACAGAGGAAGGGAGTGCGTCCCACCCTATTTGTTGAGGTAGTACATGGTCATGGTGTTGTCCATCTGAACCTGGACCACCTGACCTCGAAGGTGTGGGGCAAAAGCAGCCAGCTCCAGGTGGGCACCCCAGCCCATGAGAGAGGCACAGATCATCAGGATGACTGTCTGCTCTGGACAGACAAACGGGATGCCTTCCTGCAGATGTTCTGGGACCAACCATCACTGGAGAGCATCCCACATCCCCTGGGTCACAATGACTAGCTGGTCGAAGTGACTCCTGAGCTGAGATCACTGGCAGGCCAGCTCCCACTACAGAGAGCACATTCTCCAGTGGGCCCAATGGACTAGGCCGGTGCAGGCCACTATGTATCCCGGGAGACGCAGGAAGACCCACACAGGGCGCAACTGCCCAGCCTGAAATGATCAAGCAAAGGAGGAGGAGATCGAGCAAAGGAGGAGAGAACCTCTGCCCTGTCCACTGGGAGCTGGGCCCTGACTCTGCAAGAATTAAGCTCCATCACGATGAAAGAGATCACCTGCGAAGGCACAAGTTCTGACTTGGCCTGACTGATCAGCAGGCCAAAAGAGGTTCAGGTCTGGAGGGCCAGGTCCCTGGACTGCTCCACCTCCTGCCTGGAGGTACCCGTGATGAGCCAGTCATCCAGGCAGAGGTATACCTGGACTCCCCGGCGCCTCAGGTGGGCTGCCACCACTGCAATGCACTTGGTGAAAACCCTGAGGGCCGAGGACAGGCTGAATAGCATGGCCTGGAACTTGTGAAGTGTTCCCTCTGCTCTGATGCGGAGGAACCGCCAGTGTGATGGACGGATTGGGATGTGAAAGAATGCATCCTGCAGATCCAGTGAGCAAAATCACATGCTTTGCTGGAGAGATGGTATGATCTGAGACAGAGTGACCATCCCTCAAAGGACTGGCAGTATAACCTAGAGGTTATAGTAATGAGCTGTGAACAAACTTGGTACATCCAGCAGACCAGACCTGGGTTTGATTATCAAAACATCCACTTGCATATTGTGCGACTCTGAGCAAGTCACTTAACCACCCAGTGCTCCCAGGTCGCCCATGAAAACAGGCATTTGTGCCTAGTGGGCCTTACCTGGTTACCAAAGACTAAATAAAAAATAAAATAAAAGGAGCGCAGCCTGATGAACCTGATAACATTGTGCAGACCTAAGATGGGGCACCAGACACCCATTTGTTTTGGTGCCAGGAAGCAACTGGAGACAAACCCTGAGTGTTCAGGAAGGTCCAAGACAGGAGCCACGACCTCCTTGTGGAGGAGCTGGGCAATGTCTTCCTGAAGAGCCAACAGGATGTTGACAGACACTATGCCCACCCATGGCATGCGGGCTTTGCATGGGGGAAGGGGGTAAGCCTCAAACTTCAGAGGCAGACCCTGACTGACCACCTCGAGGACCCAGCTGTCCATGGTAACAGCGGACCAGACAGAAAGGATGTGGCATAGCCTGCCCCTCACGGGAGGACCTAGGGAATTCAAGACGGGAATGGGGAGGGCAACCCCCATCCTGTCACTGGGCAGGCTTGGAAGCAGAGGAAGGGCCGACGGAACCTCTAGGTCCTGGCTTCCTGACAACCAAGGCCATGGATTTGGACCAGGGACGCCAAGCCTGTTGTTGTCCAGACAGGGACTGGGTAGATTTCGCCACTGAGACAGAGGCAGGCTGAAAGGGCTTCTTTCTTTAAGAGTTTAGAGCCCTTCTGGTCCTTCAGGGCAGAAGTCACTGAGTCCAAGGTGGCATTAGACTTCTCAATCCGGGTGAGGTGCCCTTCTATAGTGGGCCCAAACACGTCAGTATCCAAGAAGGGAATGTCTACCAACTTGTGCTGCATGTCAGCCATGAAGGTGGAGATATGAAGGCAAGTGCTGCAGTGCATGAAAACTGCCATGACAACTGACAGGGTGCACAAATCCTCAATGTCCATGGCCATCTGGCACTGCTGTTTCACAACAGCTTGGCCTTGGTCCCTGACTTGTTTGACCATAGTCTGCAGATCTGCAGTCAGGTGAGGAAGCACCTCATCCAGGGAACCTAGGAGGGCGTGCAAGAAGTGGGCCATGAGAAGGGCCAAGCTCACCTGACGAAGGCCGAGAGAGGAGGCAGCATACACCTTTTTGGTCATATGGTCCAATTTCTTGGGCTCCTTCTTGGGCAGGGTTGTCAACATTCCCCACATTGTCCGTGCGCTGAAACACGGAGTCAGCCATAAGACCATCAGCCAAGGAGTGCTCCGTGAATCCTGGCAGGGAGCTGGTAAGGACCACATATTTGCAGGCCATCTGGGCCAATGGCACAGGGCAGGAGGCCAGGTGCTGCCACAGTTCCAAGGCAGGACTGAGGATAGCATTCTGGACCAGGAAGGCTTCTAAGGGAGAGTCACCCCGGTCAAGGATCTTGGTTAGTGGGTACCATTCCTACTTCTGAATGGGCTCCAGCTGAAGACCCTTTGATTCAGAAATGAGAAAGAGAAGACTCATGAAGGACGTAGGCCCTTGATCCATCAAGAAGTCTCACGTTGACTCCACATTCAGCGGTTGGAAGTGCAAGGAGGACTCTTCCAATTCCAAACAATTGTGGAAGAACGGTCGACCACCCGAGTCCTTGCTAACCCTGCATGGGTAGTCCAGGGTGACGGTGACCGACAGTTGATTGGGTAAACCCTTACCCAGTCAAGCGTCCTTGGTTGAAGCAATGGTCATAAACTGTTTAGGTGGTGGCTCCACTGGGATCAGTGGAAAGGCTGGAGGGGGCCATGCTGGGACCATACAAACCGGCTCCTGCCAGGGTGGGGTCTGCTGTGGTTCCAGTAGTGGTACCCAAGAAAGGGTAGGGGTGGCTGGGTTCAGCTTAATCTAGGTCAGCCAGAGCTGCTGCCACATTAGATTCTCGTAGTACCAACACAACTTGCGCTGGTGCCTCTCCTCCGCCAATGAGGAGGATGAGGAATAGTAGCAGTGCAGCTTGCCTGAGCGCTGACAGCGCAAGTGTCGAAATTGACGCAGGCTACCCAAGACAGGGCTCAGAGAGCAGGACCTCGATCGCGACCACCAGGGGGACCAGCGGGTCTTGAAAGGGCTGGCAAAATCCAACGCCTCTCCTGGTCTGGGTGCTCCAGTTCAAGAGGGGGTGGAACAGTAGCCTGGTCTGTCCCTCCCTGGGAAAGTGGAAGCATCGGAGTCCTTGAAAGGAAGGCATCAACCTCCTCAGCAGACAATGGGTCAGTAGGTTCAGAAAAAATCTTGGGGGCATCGAAAGAAGCGTCAACCAACTGGCCTGACGGAGACCATGTGGTCAGCGGCCAAAGCCGATGCACCAACCACAGTCAGCAACTCCAGCGAAGTGCAGGATTGAAGGCCCGAGAGCGCTCCTGATCCCATGACCAACGATGAGAATGCTTTTTGGTCTCTTTCTCCTTTTTGGGATTTTTTTGATTTAGTGTCCAATGGACCCTGCCCATGGATGGGGAGAGCCTGGCACAGTTCCTTAAATGCCCCAGTAAAGGAGTCACCCAAGGAGATCAGCAAAAAGGCCGAAGCCGAGGAGACCTGAGCTGTGGCCTGGGCAGTGGCCTTCTCGAATGCAGAGACCACCCAATGGGTGTCCTTAGATTTCACAAGTGGGTCCCAATTGTCCAGGCATCCATGGAGAAGGCAGGCTAAGCGATCCTCAAAAGTGGAGAGATGGAAGGCGCAGCAAAGGCTGCAAGCCTGGATATCATGCTCGTGACCCAAGCAGTATATGCACGAGGTGTGCGGATCTGCTCAGGATATTTTCTGCCCACAACCACATTTCCAGAACCCTGGAGTGGACTTTGTACCATCCATATCAGCGGTGAGAAGTAAAGCCTGAAGACAATGCTTTTATTGAGGTTTGAAAGAAATAAATCGCTAAGGGCCTCTTCAGTGCAAGAGCAGTAAGGAAGGAGAAAGGAAGGCAGCAGAAAGGAAGTTCGGGCATCACGGAAAGGTGCCGAGGGAGTTACCCCCCCAGGTGAGTGGGAACAGCCAGCTTGAAGACGTTCCAGCACATATTAAAGGGGAAAGGACACTGCCAGAAAGTGTGGCTAGAACATCATATCCACATCCCTAGAAACCTTACTTTTCAATTCTCCTTTTTTACTGGTCCTTTTATTGTGCCTAAAAAGAACAAGAGTACGATGTGGTCCCCAGTGCTTTCTCTATGTGAAAGCAGCTCTGTTCAGTGTGGTTCACCCTTATATTCTCACAAACTACACTGAAGTGAAGCGGAGTGATGCATGCTCCCTGCTGATGTCACATGGGACCCCGCTGCTGGTCCAAGTAATCTCAGTAAGAAAATTATTTTTCACATTACAAGAAACTGATTAAGCGAGTTTGACAAATTGTAAAATGCTGACTCCAAGCAATCACACAACAATCAACTCCTTGACAAAATGTATGAATTGCTATCTTATGTGCTAGAGGTGGCCCCTCCATAACAGGGGACTAAGGTACATTTCAGAAGCATTCCATTGTGGGGAAGCGTTAACTGTAGCCACAAATGCATACCTGTCATGTTTGTACAGACTACTTCTGCCACTGATACTGTCAATGTGGTACCTTTCACAAGCACTAACAAACAAAACCAAAAAAAGGAGTACCCATTCTCAACAAGCACTGCTCTTACTAGAAGACTCAATTACACAGTTTACGATTCTTCAAAGCATGCATAATTTTTTATTTATTTATTTAAAAGCATTGCCCAGGAAGTTAAATTAAGCCGAATGGCTAATTTCCAGGAGTGTCCTGGAAGAAAGGGAATGGGATACAATACAGTTGACTACAAATACAATATATATAATTCAGTGCAATTTAAAAGTATTAAATAAAACAATGTTGCACCAAATGGAGTTGATCATTAAAAGCTTTACAAAACTGAAAAGTATATAAATATAATTTTTTGTACAGCTCAAAATAGGAAATAGCTATACAAAGTTAACTATGAGATAGAAGCGTCACATATGAGAGTACATAACCTGAGAAAGTTATCCGTTATGCCCATAATTTAGGAAGGGCAGAAAGGGTAGATGTGGAAGGAGAAAATTAGGTACAGAAACAGATATGAGCAAAGTGATCACTGGCGCACTTCAGGGAGGAGTAAGCAGAGTGAAGAAAGGGGGGAGACTGGACCAAAAAAGGGGGAGTCTATGGAAGAATGCAGCCTGTCCAACAGAGGTCTTGGAGAAGGGGAGGGCAAGAGTAAGACCTCCTAAAGAAGTAGAAAAAAAGGAGGGGGCAACAAGGACAAAATAAAGGTAGCAGGGGAGAGATCCAAAACAGAATTTGGCAATGAGGGAGATGTAGTGGGAGAGGCGTCAGCTCTCCAGGGTGGTGAGAGTTAGAGAGGAGTCTACAGAAAGTACAACTATGGTCATAGTCACCATAACAGTAGATCTTCGAGAGAATCTCTCATCAGGCCACACCTTTGGAACATATAGCAATCACGCAGAAGCACCACACAGAAACTTCTGTAAGCAGTGCCCCCAGGGACCGCCCATGATGAGGCGAGGCATCGACATGCCTATAAGAGTGGATGGCTACTCATCTCCTCAGTTCCCCACGGTGATCCTACTAGGAGAATTGGCTTTGAAGGAACTGGGAGCGAATAGAGCCCTACGTGAGGCAAGCGAGGCAGAGGGTGCAGAAGTAGAATCAAAGGCAGCAGCAACAGGGTAGAATCAGTGCCTGGAAGGAGGAAGGGATGCATGATCGGATAAAAGAGATTCTCATAAAGATCTTCTATTATGGTAAGTATCTATGTAACTGTACTATCTTCTTCGAGGGTATCTCTTCCATCAGGCCACACCTTTGGAACAAGTACCAAGCAGTACCCAAAGGATGGGTGGTGGAATCAGGAGAGGAGTCCCTGCAAGACTGCTAGTTCAAAGCCTACCCATTTGCAAGACTGGATGTCCAGACTGTAATGTTTTGTGAAGGTGTGGACAATACTCCATGAGTCAGCCACACAAATTTTAGCAGCAGAGACACTGTTCCATGCGTCCACCACCTTCTCTGTGAAAAAATACTTCCTCACATTGCCCCTGAGCCACCCCCCCCATCTTCAAATTGTGTCCCCTTGTTCTTGCACATCTCTTTTTCTCAAAGATACTACCCTCTTGGACTTTGTTAATTCCCTTGAGATACTTAAACATTTCTGCCATGTCCCCCCTCTCCCTCCTTTCCTCAAGGGTATACATATTAAGCTCCTTTAGTCTCTCTTGATATGTCTTCCGGTGCAGACCCTGCACCATTTTGTTGCCCTCCTCTGGACTGCCTCCATCCTGTCTATGTCCTTGCGGAGATGGGGTCTCCAGAACCGGATGCAGTACTCCAGATGGGGTCTCACCAACTGTCTGTACAGGGGGATAACAACTTTCTGTTTTGTGCTGGTGATGCCTCTCCCTGTACATCCCAGTATCCCCCCAGCCCTCCCTACCGCCTTCTCACATTGCTTGCCAACCTTAAGGTCATCTGATATGATTACCCCTAGGTCCCTTTACATTTTTGTTGCTGTTACTACCCCCAACCCCGTAACTGCTGCATCATGTAAAAGAAAGAGGGGTCTTCAGGAGGTGACCTGGCAGTGCTGACGACAGAGTCCTTACTACAGGTCGAAATGGTGGAACTGGTACCCTATTCATAGGGTATTTCAGCTGGCTCCTCAACAACTTCCTCCTGCATAATAAGATCTGGATTATATTTGTAAGCATCATCAAGGGTGTAGACGGGTAGGAGGCAGCAGGCCGGCAACAACAGCAGCAGCTGTGGTGTGAGCTGATATGGTATTGATGGGCCAGTTGTCAAGGAGAGAGGCATCGGCATCGACAGTGAAATCAAGGTAGACAGAATAGACAATAGGCAGTGTATCACCTTCAAAAATGTAACGACAGCCGCTTGAGCACTGGTGCCCTGTTGCAAGAGGGGCACAGCAACAGAGGTCAATAGTGTAGTTTGAGAAACCATCAACATCAACAGCAAACTGGGGGTTACTGAGCCAGTGGTGTCTACACCAGAACCTGACCGTTGTGTTAAGTCAATGGTTTGGGGGGCGGGGGCTGCTGACAGCATCACTGCCTAAACAGTCGATGGTAAAGACAATGGACCTGTAGAACGCCTATAAGGAGACTAAGTACAGACCTTGTCTCAAGGCTTATGCTTATGGCTGGATTTTTTTTTTTTCAGATTTAGAGCACCTGGATGTAGTCAAAGAGGCCGGCAATGCAGACAACTCCTGGGACTGCTGCTTCGAAACAACCTATTCTTTCAGATGCTGCTCCATAGTGGGCACTTGTTTTTTTCAATACAAAAGTTTCTAAGGCAGCCAGCCAACCACTGCAGCAGTAGTGCTATTGCTCCACAACACCGCGACCTGAGTTTGGAAACAAGCCCAAGGTTCTCGAGGGTCAGGCCGCTTCAGGTTGTCCTTCTCGGGGCAAGACCTCAGAGCTCACTACCACCCCGGTAGGAGGGCAGGGGGAGATGCAGCCTGGGCTACAGAGATGCAGAAGGTGTGGCAGTTGTCAGTGCATGTGTCTTGACATCAGCACGCATCACTTCTCCCAGTAGAAAACACCCGGGCACGCAGGATGACCACCAGCCTCCACAGGCCTCACATCCAGTGACTCAGGCACCTTCAGAAGGCTGGATCCAGTTCTGGTGGGCCGAGGAACTTCCCACCCCATGCCACGGAGGGCAAAACCATGGGGGACTAAGGGATAGGTAAGTCCTGGGAGAAGCCGGGGTGACAGGGCTGGGAGGGCCGACAGGAAGGACAGCTGTCTGGGGATGGAGAGAAAAATAAAAAAAAGCAGCTTCTAATGCACTTCTGTGGTGTCAACATGTTGCAGACTTAGCCTTTACAAATATCGCAGTCGCTGACATCATGGTCTGGGCTTACACAACAGATGCAGATAGAGTGGGAGTCACCAGTGTATATTTTATCACCAAAGGCACATTATTGAAGCAACTTCGATGGCTCCTTCAATGACACACAAGTGGTTGACTAATCACTTAAAGTGTTTTCAACAATGGAAAAAAAGAAAGCACTGTGGTAACCGATGGCATTTCCAAATGATGTCTGACTAGTAGGAGCTATGGTGGGAAAAGAACAGAGGAGAGGCCTCCCACTCTTACAGGCACAGTGATGCCTGACGTCATCTGGGGTGACTGCTGGCAGCACTGCTTACAAATGTTTCTGTGTAGTCCTACTGCATAATGGCTACATGTTCCAAAGGTGTGGCCTAATAAAAGAAATATCCTCGAGGAAGATCAATGACAAGTATGAGAAGGGTAAACTACAGCTTAACAGAAGGAGTGGAAAACAGGGTCTAGTCCGGCCAGCGAGGAACTGGGGGAGTTGCAATACAGAATACATCCATATAGTTGAAAGTTGGGAGGATCATTTTTACAATTCTGAAGGTCATGGAGTCTGTTTTCTTGTCACTTAAATTAAGGAGCTCTGTGCAGAAACAGAATTAGAAAAACAGAAACCACAGAATCTGATGGCAAAAAAGGACCACTTGACGCACCCAGTCTGCCCATCTATTCCTACCTACAGTCTCACCGCAGACCTTACCTGAACTCAGGCTCTTCCGCCTCCTTTCCACTAAGATTCTCTTATGTCTATCCTATGCATTCTTGAACCTCACCACTGTTTTCACTCCCACCACCTCTGCCAGAAGGCTGTTCCAGGAATCCACCACTCTTTCTGTGTAGAAGTACTTCCTCACATCTCTCCTGAATCTAACCCCCCTTTCGGCTTCATAGCATGTCCCCTTGTTCTTGAGCACCTTTTCTTACGAAAAATACTCTCCTCCTGTACATTATTTACCCCTGTTAGGTATTTAAAGGTCTCTATCATATCCTCCCTCCCTCATTCCAGGGTGCACATATTAAGGTCCTTTAGTCTCTCCTCATAGGGCTATTGATGCAGCCCCTGCACCATTTTAGTTGCCCTCTTCTGGACCACCTCCACTCTGTCTATGTCCCTCAGCAGATGTGGTCTCCAGAACTGGACACACCACTCTAGTTGGGGTATTACCAACGATCTATGCAGAGGCAACACCACCTCCCTCTTTCTGCTGGTGACACCCCTCCCTATGCACCCATGCATCCCACTTGCCCTCCCTACTGCCTTGTCACACCTGCCTGGCCACTTTTAGGTCTTCCAATATGATTACCCCTATGTCTCCTCCCTGCTTGGTTGTCATCAATACCACTCCACCCATTTTGTACCCCACCCCTGGGTTTCTGTGCCATAAGTGCATTATTTTAGACACATTACTGTTAGAAGATATACAAAACATGACATCTAAAGGGGAGGTTCTGATAATGGGAGACTTCAACATGCCAGATACAGATTGGTCAATACCAGCAGGAACATCTGCCAGAACTAGACACATAGTGGATTCCCTGCAGGGGGAGGGCCTCAAACAACTGGTACAACAACCCACAAGAGACAGGGCTATCCTAGATCTAATACTGACTAACAGGGAAGGGATCACAGATCTCCAGGTAGAAGGTCACCTGGGGCCAGTGACCATCACATGGTATGGTTCAATTTGACTACTACATCTAAATCATCCCATTCCAAGGCAAAATATGGGACTTCAGAGGAGCTGACTTTGATAAGATGGCCAACAGAGTAAAGCTAGCCCTGGCAAAAAGAAACACAGGTGAGGGGGTACAGGCAAAGTGGGCAAGCATTAAGGATGCAATACTTGAAGCAACATCCCATTGTGTTAGATAGAAAAGGAAGTGCAAAAGAAGAAGGAAACCACTTTGGTTCTCAAATACAGTAGCAGAAAAGGTCAGAGCCAAAAGGCTGGCCTTCAGGAACTATAAGGGAACACAGCAGGATGAAGATAGGGAGGCATACCAAACTGCCCTAAGGGAAGCAGGGAAGGCAGTAAGGCAGGCGAAGTCCCAAACTAAGGAAACACTAGCACGAACAGTAAAAGAAGGTGACAAGACTTTCTATAGATACATTAGTGAAAGGAGAAAGTCCAGAGGGGTATTGCTAAGCTTAATGGAAAAGGGAGCATGTGAGGAGGAGGACCATGTAAAAGCATCTATCCTAAATAGATACTTTTGCTCAGTATTTACTGAAGAGAAGGTAGGGCAGGGCCCACAGCTCACACGGGCACAGGGGAGGGAGGTGAGCACTACTCCCTTCACAAAAGAAAGGGTCCTACAAGAGCTTGCTAAGCTCAGGGTGGATAAGGCAATGGGACCTGATGGCATACATCCCAGGTTACTTAAGGAGCTAAAGGTGGAACTAGCAGAGCCATTAGCAGAACTGTTTAGTGAGTCTCTGAGCACAGGAGAGGTCCCAGAAGACTGGAGAAGGCTCATGTGATCCCACTCCACAAGAGTGGTAGCAGGGAGGAGGCAGGGAACTACAGACCAGTCAGTCTTACCTCAGTAGTGGGCAAGATTATGGAGGCACTCCTTAAGGAAAGGATAGTGCAACACCTGGAATCCATAGGGACACAGGATCCAAGACAGCATGGGTTTACAAAAGGAAGGTCCTGTCAAACTAATTTCATAGATTTCTTTGACTGGGTAACCAGAGTGGTGGACCAAGGGGGAGCAGTTGATGTCGCCTACCTTGACTTCGGCAAAGCTTTTGACACTGTTCCACATAGAAGATTGATTAATAAGCTGGGTAGGCTAGGGTGGGTCAGAAGTTGGTCAACTGGGTGGCAAACTGGTTGACGGACAGAAAACAGAGAGTGGTGGTAAATGGTATACAGTCAGAAGAGATGCAAGTCACAAGTGGGGTACCTCAGGGATCAGTCCTGGGGCCAGTCCTCTTCAACATCTTCATTAGTGACCTTGCAGATGGACTAGAGGGTAAGGCTTATCTGTTTGCAGACGACACCAAGATCTGCAACAGAGTAGATGATCCAGATGGGATGGGCAGAATGAGAAGCGATCTGGATAAACTAGCAAAATGGTCAGAAGAGTGGCAACTGGGATTTAATGCAAAGAAGTGCAAGATCATGCACATAGGGAAGAGAAACCCTGATGCCACCTATAGGCTGGGAGGGGAGTTGCTAGCAGTCACAAAGGAAGAAAGAGACTTGGGCATCATCATCACTGATGACCTGAAATCATCCAAGCAGACCACTAAAGCAGTAGGTAAGGCTGGGGGCGGGTGTTAGGGTGTGATTAGTAGGGTATCACAAGTCGTAAGAGGGAGGTAATAATCCTCTTTACAAGACACTGGTTAGGCCCCATCTGGAGTAATTGCAGTATTGGAGGCCATACACTTCACGAGAACAGTAACCAAATTGAGGCAGTCCAGAGAAGGGCAACCAAAATGGTGCAGGGACTGCATCAGAAGACATATGAGGACAGATTAACAGAGCTCAATATGTATACCCTTGAGCAAAGGAGGGAGAGAGGTGATATGATCGAGGCATTCAAACACCTTAAGGGCATTAACAAGATGAAAGAGTCTAACATGTTTAAATATAAGAAAAATAGCACGACAAGAGGACACAGCATGAGATTAGAGGGAGGCCGATTAAGGGGGAATGTGAGGAAATTCTTTTTCACAGAAAGGGTGGTGGATGCATGGAATGGCCTACCTCAAGAAGTGGTGGCTATGAATACAGTGCAGGACTTCAAACAGGCATGGGATAGGCATAAGGGAGCAATACAAATGAGTATGAATAGATAGGCCACTGACAGAGCAAAGGCCAATGGCACATTTATAAGGTAGAAAAAGAAATGGGCAGACGGGATGGGCCTTGCGGTCCTTATCTGCCGTCAACTTCTATGTTTCTATGTTTCTATTTTGTACTTTTTTGTTCTAAAACCCAGCTGCCACACCCTTGACTACTCCTCAAGTTCTCTCAGGTCTCTGCTCATCTTTTCCACCCACAGAGTGTCCACCCTACTGCAGATTTTGGTGTCATCTGCAAACATGCAGACCTTCCCTTCCAGCTCCTCTGCAATGCCACATATAAAAATATTAAAGAGGACTGTTCCAGCACGGATCCCTGAGACACCCCACTGGTCACCCTCCCTTCCTCAGAGTGAACTCCATTTACCACCACCATCCTGTCTCACCTATCTCGTAACCAATTTCTTATCTAGTTTACCACCTTTGGACCCACTCCTAAGCTACCCAGCTTGCTTACTAGTCTCCTATGTGGAACGATGTTGAAAACCTTACTGAAATCTAGGTAGGCCATGTCCACTGCTCCACCCTAATCTAGTTCCTTTGTCACCCAGTCAAAGAAAGCTACAAGAGTCATTTGACATGACCTCCCCCTTGTGAAACCATGCTGCCATGGGTCTTGTAACCCAGAGATATTTCACAATCCTTTCCTTCAGCAGTGATTCCATTAAACTTTCCCAACACTGATGTGAGGCTGACTGGCCTATAATTCCCAGTCTCCTCCCAGTAATCACTTTTGTGTAGTGGGACTACATCCACCCTCCTCCAGTCCTCTGGAACCACTCCTGTATCCAGTAAGCTGTTAAACAGAACTATCAGAGGTGTAGCCAGTATTTCCCTGAGCTCCCTCAATACCCTTGGATGCACCCCATGTTCTGACACCATTGCTTTGTCCACCTTCAGATTAGCAAGTCCCTTCAGGACTCTCTCCTCCAAAAGAGGACTAGTGTCTACCTCCCTCCATCCCAAGCTTTTGTTACTTTTGTTCAGTGTTCACAGAGAAAGAAGGGGAGGGGCCACAAAAAAGTATTTGTTCAGGATGCCTGCCTTTTCCTGGTCTCCCTCTGCACAGTCCCTCCCTCCCTTCCTGTTTAGCCTTACAATCCCACCTCTTGTCTTCCTCTTTTCACTTACATATCTAAAAAATGTCTTGTCCCCTTTTGTTACCACCTGGGCTATTCTCTCTTCAGTTTGCACCTTTGCACTCCTTACTAATTTCCTTGCCTCCCTCTGCTCCCCCCCCCCGATACACTTCCCTATCCTCCTCCTGCTCCCGCTCCATCTCGTATACCTTCTGAATAATACCCTTTACCTTTTCAGGCACCTCTTTCGAGAACCACAGCAGTCTTTTTCCTCTTGCTTTTGCTCTCTCGTTTGACGCAGAGGTTTGTTGCCTTTACTACGCTCCCTTTTATCTTTTCCCACTGTTTCTCCACCCCACTCAGGTCACCCACCCCTACTAGGTCATCCCTGAGGCATTCACCCATTTTTTTAATTTTTTGTTAATCATTTTTCTTCATCTTGCCCTGGTCTGCCTACCTTATCACGTCCTGGCATCCCCTTCATGTCTCCAGCAACCATCTCCAGGGATCCCCGGCTCCCATTCAGGTTCCACAGCTAGTACCCCCGCAGCTTACCCCCCGTGGCAGGGCAACAGAGGGCCCCCCCTGCACCCTCCGAACCAGGATCCAGTGTGTCGCGGCGTACCTTCGGAGCCATTGCCTCCCCGTCAGAGACAGCCATCATGCCACCACAACCAGTGCCAGTTTTTCCCGTTTTCTCCCCTACGGCGTGTGAGGCATGCAATGACGCCAAGGGACAGATGCACGCACGCTACCGCACGCACGTCTTCCCGGCGTCAGCCCCAGCACATCCCCCTTCTAACTGCCTGTGTTACTGACACCCCCAGCCACCGTTAGAGGCCACCAGAGCACTAGTGACAGCATTCCCCCCTCCCCGGGGAAGGAGAGCAGTCCAGCGGATGCTCCATCCTTCACCCGCCCCACCGACCCCCAACAACCCTGGCTCATTCCCAAACCCGGGTCGCCAGTGCAGCCAGAGGTGTGGCGTCCAGCGCCTCAACCCTCAGCGCCACCAGGCCGGACTGCATTCACCCATTTTTAAAAAAATCTGCCCTCCTGAAGTCCAGGACCCTCTACCTTGTGTGGTTCAAATCTGCAGCCGTCCTTATATTGAACCACACTGTATAGTGACCACTGATCCCCAAGTGGCCTCCCACCTTGACATCTGCAACTCTGTCCCTGTTGGTGAGTATCAGGTCCAGTACTTCCCCATCACAAGTGGTCTCTCCGACTAGTTGCCTGAGGAATGCCCCCTGCAGAGAGATCAGGATGTCCCCGCTTCTTGCTAAAGCTGCTACAGGGAGGCTCCAATCCACATCTGGCAGGTTAAAGTCCCCTACCAGCAGCACCTCCCCCTTTTCTGCCATCCTGCCAGTGACTTCCACCAGTACCTTATCTAATTCCTCCCTCTGTGCTGGAGATCTGCAAATCAATCCATTGCAAATAGTGGCTCCATTCCCCATCTCCCCCAGTATTCCCTTTATCTCACTGACCTTTATGCTTTCCCTCATATATATAGCACCACACCTCCACCTTTCCTGCCCTATGGACAAGCCCCAGTCATGGTTTTCAGTGCACCATGACTCAGTAATAGGGATATCACGATATCACAGTTTTTAGTATCACAATATTTGGGTAAAAATTATCACGATAATCAGCAGAATTAAAAAAAAAAAATTCCCCATATAGCTGTTTGGACATGGACGCCACCAGTTCCAGCCTTTGGGCGTCCTGGTGCACCCAACCACAACCATCACTCTCCCCGCTGTCTCACCTGTGGGGGTCAACATGGGGAGAGGTCAATGGGCTCCTGTTCACTGTTAAGTACTACTGATTGAAAGGATTATGTAATATCTTGAATCCAGTGGCGTACAGGATCCGAGGTAGCATGGATTCATAACAGGGAGGTCATGTCAAACATATCTAACAGATTTCGTTGACTGGGTGACCAGGGAATTAGACCAGGGTGGAGCCATGAATGTGGCCTACCTATATTTCAGTAAGGCCTTCAACACTGTTCCACATAGGAGACTCGTAAACAAGCTGGGCAGCCTGGGAGTGGGTCCAAAGGTAGTAAACTGGGTAAATAATTGGTAGGGTTGGGGGATAGATGACAGAGGGTGGTGGTAAACGGAGCTCACTCAGAGAATGGGAGGGTGACCAGTGGGGTGTCACAAGGATCAGTACTGGGACTAGTCCTCTTTAATGTCTTTATTAGCGACATTGCAGAGGGGCTAGAAGGGAAGGTATGCCTTTTTGCAGATGACACAAAGATCTGCATTAGGGTAGACACTCCAGGGGTGGGGAAACAATTACTAGAGATCTAAGAAAGTAGGCAGGGGAAAATGGGCAGACTAGGTAAAAACATAGAAAGACAGAAACATAGAAGTTGTCAACAGATAAGGACCACATGGCACACCTAGTCTGCCCTAAATTCGTTACCTATAGTGCCTCCAGAGACCCTATTTGGACTCCGGCTTACACCCACCACTTGCTTCTAAGATTCCGTTGTATCTATTACATGCCTTCCTAAATCCTGTGACCATTTTAGCCTCCACGACCTCCGCTGGTGGGCCAAGTGGTACTTATCTGCAGTCAGTTTCTATGTAAGTAAGTCGATTGGTGCACATACCATGTACAACACAGAAACATACCATAGAAGGTGTCACCAGATAAGGACCTCCTGGCCCACCTAGTCTGCCCTATTTTCCCTATCTACAGTGCCACTGCAGACCCTACTCGGTCTCTGGTTTTCATCCTCCCTTGCCTTACTTCTAAGATTCCCTTGTGTCTATCCCATACATTCCTGAACCCTGTAACTGTTTTAGCCCCCATGACCTCCACTGAGAGTCTGTTCCAAGAATTCATCACCCTTTTTGCGAAGAAGTACTTCCTCACATTTCCTCTCAGCCCCCCCCCCCCACAACGTCATAGTGTGACCCCTTGCCCTCGAGCATCTTTTTCTTTGGAAGATGCTCCCTCCCTGTACTTTGTTTATACCTGTTGGGTATTTGAATCTTTCAATCATATCCTTCCTTTCCCTCCTTCCTTCTAGGGAGTACATCTTTAATTCCTTAAGCAATTCTTCATAGGGCTTCTGGTGCAGGTCCTGGCTAGGTAAACAAGCAGAGTCCTAGAGGGCTCATTTCTACTTGTGAACTGTGGAAGGGGGATCAGGGTTCAAGATGGCCAATAAAATATGGACAGATAGAAAGGCAATATGCAATTAAAGGGAAACATCCATGTCCCTATGCTCTACACCTTGGTGTGGGCCTGTCCCCCCCCAATTAGCAGTTTCTCCCAGTGCTATACAGAGACTAAGTAAAGTCTAGCAGTCAACTGCCAGTCTAGTCTCACAAACCACAGCTACTAACAGCTCTGTCCATAGGACTCCACTATACAAGCTCCTGCAGCTGTTCCCCAACTATGACGTAAGCTGCGGGAGATTGTGGGATGCGCTGCTAGAGGCGCACCAGTCAAAATATTGGCAGGAGGAACAGAAGGATCAACCAGATAAAATATAAAAGCAACAAATTTAACTAAGCAAAACATTCAAACACTGGGAGAAACTGCTAATCGCAGAGTGCGCCACACTGACGTGTAGGGCACAGGAACATAGAAGTTTCTCTTTAAATACAAAGGCAAATATATACAGACTCAAAAATAATACAATGGTTACGCATAATGGATACAACGATAACATCCAGGAAATGGAGGAGGAACCATTTACCAGGTCCCAGAAGGAAAGAATGGTAAAGATTGGAACAGTAATCCATTATGCCAGAGGTAATATTTACCAGGGGAGTGCCAGCAGCAGAGGTCAGGGTGGGAAAGCCCAGGACCAGGCTACCATGATAACAGACTTCTGGAGTTCGACTATAAGCCATCTTGAGGGCAGTAATGGCATGATAAGGGTGCCTTGAAATACACCTTAATCAAGGCCTTTGCCAAAAGAAGCTGATGGGGTCATTAGTGATGGAGGGGAGGGGAGGCTATTCCAGTTGTTTGCAAGTTTATATCTAATTGAGGCTTGACCTCCATTGAGCCTGCACCTGGGAATTTGCAATCTCTTTCCATTCACAGAGTGCAAGGAATAAGATTGGTTGGCTGGAGGTAGCTTACCCAACCAGTATTTGGTCCTAACAGGGTGATATGCAAATAGTGCATTGGTGGGGGGAGGGGCCCCATGCTAACTCCTTGTACACAGTACAGTGGTCAGTTTGTGGAGGGCAGGCCAGAACAACTTTGTATAGGGCATTGAAAAGGTGATGAGCTTAGATAGGGCAGTGTCAGAGGCTCCACAGAATCCCACATCACCACAGACTAGCAAGAGAAAGACGGAATAGTTGCTTACCATAATAGAAACACAGAATTTGACAGCAAATAAGGACAGTCTGGCCCACCTAGCAGATCTTCAAGAGAATCTCCTCTATTAAGCCACAACATGAAGCATGACATCCAATGCCCACAGCAACATGGATTTAGGAAGGGTCACAGTACCATCTCTGTGCTCCTAGAGTATACAGACTTCAATCATAAGGACCAGGTTCACCTAGAGGGATCAATATATATTGATCTCACTAAGGCCTTTGACATGGTTAACCATACTCTCCTTGTTCAAGTCTCTCCCAGCCCTTGGACTCTCAAATGGAGTAATGATCTGGTTCAAAAACTACCGTGATGGACACCTTGCCTCGTGCCGTACTGGTGACCCGGTTTCGGGAATGACCTCGGGTCATCGAGGAGCTGGCGGGAGGGCAGAATTGAGTGGCCGAAAAGGCAGCTCCTCCCGGATGGTTGTCCACCCACCCCGTGATTTCGCTCCCATCGGGTAGAGGTCTGATGGGAAGCGTAGGTGGGAGGGGTGATGGCAATTGCCAGGGGTGGGGCGGAAAGGGCCGAGCCAGTACCCAGCATGCGCGTGCACCTCTACACGCACGCATGTGTCTGCTGGGGTCCAGGGAGCATAAAGGGTGGGGGAACCTACTAATTTACAAAAAAAAAAACCATTGAAGGCAGGTCACAGCAGGTCAAAATCCATGATACCTTATCTATCAGCCAACCGGTGTGCTCAGGAGTCCCTTAAGGATCCATCCTCAGTCCTGTACTTTTTAGGGTCTTTCTTAATACCCTCCCCAAGTCTGTACCAACAACATTCTTCTATTTGCTGATGACGCTGTGCTATTTGTTAGTCAGCCTGACCCACTTCTCCTTGTCAGCAGCCTACAGCACAGCTTCACTGCGGTTAAGGTCTGGTTTGCCCAACATAAACTAATAATGAGCTACAAGAAAACTAAGGTAATGCTATTTTCCAGGCCACACAATAAGTACGAATCAGTCCAATTAACTATTTTAAATATCCACAGTTTATCTCTAGAGCAGGTCCACCGCTTTAAATACTTACGGATAACTCTTGACAGCACACTAGCCTATACTGAGCACGTCAATCTTATCTCTAAGGTAGTAAACACAAGAATAGGGCTCCTTTATAGGCACAGGCACTGTATGACCCCTGAAGCACTCCGGTTTGCGGTCACCAGCTCGATCCTCTCCATAATTGATTATGGGCTTGTCATTTATGGTTCTGCAACAGACACAACCCTTAAAACAATCTGTATCACACTTAACAAATCATGTTGCTTGGTCTCTGGCACTCACAGACACACCCACACGAGACTTGTACACCCAAAACGATAGGCTACACCTCAAGGGCAGATCACTTATCAGGCCTGCCTTCTAGCAAAACAAATCATCCTCAGACTAACCCCTCCAACCATCCAACAACTACTTACACGTGCACCCAATCCTTGCAGTACAAGAAGTGCATCCAAGCACACATAGCAAATTCCGTTATGACGCACAAGTGCAATGGTCTTTTAAGTTCAGAGCTCCAAGCTGGGTAAATGGCCTCCCCTCCAACATCATGGACAAATCCAAGCTTGGCTCATTCAAGTACAAACTCCACCAACACTTCACAACACTCAGCAGCTGTGACTGCCCCACCTAACTGCCCCCCAGTAAGTCTTACTCCAACTTCCCACTACCTCTATCACTCTCCCACCCCAACCATTCACCTACAACCCACCACCCCAAGTATAATCAACTCTAATAATGACTTTTGGGTCCCACTTACTAACTACCCTCCTAGCCCCCCAACCCAACTTTCACTCATCTCCTGTCTCTGTTGCTGCAAGATGGGCCACTGTTCTACCCCTTTCCCCTATTCTCCACTCTGGTACAGACAAATCAGTGTGCTGATTGCTTTAATGTTACTACAATATAAATGAAGGTATCTACCTGTAACCCTTTATTTTTTCTCTTTTAACATTGATTGTTGTTTTGACCTCAGTCAGCTAGTTTGCTATGTACTACTCTGTTCCAAACAAAGTCATCTTACTGATGGCACTAATGCTGCAACAATTACTTAGTTTGTACCAACCTTTAACCTTACTTTATATGTTGTTTGCTCTACTTGGTGTAATGTTTCCTGTCAAATTGTTGCTTGACAAATCAACTGTCCTTTTGTTGTTAAAGGGGCACGGTCAGCTTTGCCCCTTCATTTTGTAAGTAAAGTGAGCAGTGTACCTCTTGGCACACCTCTATCCCACATACACTCCACAATGCCCCTACAGGTATGAACTTACAGCCTTTTGGCTGTTTTTCTATATTTTTGCAAAAATATTTGGACACTTATTCCAACAAAAACTCACCCGAGTCTCGGAAGCACAACGAGGTTGGGAACATGCCTCTGGCACAAGCACTGTCCAGAAGAGCGATTTTTTTCTGAAGGAAACAGATAGGATAATAGGCCTGATCTTCGTCTTAAATTATACAATGGCAAGAACATTTCCTGCCCTCTGATTGGTCAGTGGGTTCCTGGAACAGTGATGTTATTACACAACAACATCACTGTATAAAGGCCAGGCACACACATGACTGCATAACAGACACAGAAATCACACCTCCCTGCCACAAGTTACCACCACTATGGGCCATCACACTGAAAGCTGAATCTTACTCCACCCCCCACCCACAAAGTTAGACCCCAGAAACATCAATTCTTTCCACAACTCAACCAGTCACAACAAATACTGGCTGCAACAATACAAAACAGAGATCGCTTTTTCTCTTTCTTTCTCTCAGCTGGAGTGGTTTGATTAAACTGCAGAGACCGAAACAACTCAGATGGATTTCATTCCCAAGTTACCACCAGCCACAAGCATGTTTTTATTCTTTTTTAAATGATGCCATCACATCAGATCAGTAAACGTTCACCCTCCTTCCAAAAACAAAGCGCACCAAGCATTTTTTTAATTTAAACATACCGACACATGGAGCGGCTTCTCAGGCGTGCGCTTATGGATCCTCCACTCCCCGCCTCTCTCAACTCACCAATTGTACTTTCGCCATTCTCCTGTAGTGTTCTCCTGGTACAAACAAGAAAAGCTACAACATGTACCAGGAAAACCTAAAATCCAGATTTGGTCCAACAGCATCACTCTAAAATCCGAAACATCAAGCACATGCCTCACAACTACGGACAGGCTCCACAACCAGGAAAACGAGCAAAATAAACCGTAAAATAAAAAGGGAAACAAATGTCAACTCTGTCCTCTTTTTACCATCGGACGACTGGCCACGGACGAGGGGGAAGAGGTCAAAATAACAAAACATAGTTAAATTGGGAACAGTATCAGACTGAGCAGCGCACTCCGATTCAGCCAACAGTTCCATCTAGTGGCAGAAGCATATAGTGGACTTTTTTTTTTTTTTAAATACTCCTCCACCCACAAAAAATTAAATAAAAATGCATACTTTTTTTCTTTTTTTCCTCTATACTTGACAGACAAGCTATTGTATAATAGCAATAAGGCACTTCAGGGTGTGTGTTGTGGTGTAATAATAATAATAGCTTTATCTATTGAGCACCTTTCACACTATCAAGGCGCTTCACACAATCACAAACAAGTCAGTAAAACTTAATTAAAATCACAACAGATCAGGAAGAAAAAATTATCCACCTTAGTAATTATGTTTCTTCTAATGGAAGACTCAAGTCAGGAAACCCAAAAACCAAAACCAGTCTAATACAAATAACAGTAATAAATCAGCACCCAAACAAAAAGGAGGAAGGTGTAAACAAAAAACACCCCTGGTGTGCAACACTGAACCTCCCCACCCACTTCCCAAAAACAGGTTCTGAGAGGAGAGGCAGGGAAGGAGGTCAGAATACAGCAAGACTCAATTAGAAGAAACATAATTACTAAGGTGAGTAATTTTTTCTTCAAACAACATGAAGTATTGCTGTATTCTGACATATTACAGACTACCAAGCAGTACCTCCATGGAGGAGGGACAGAACCTACTTTGGGAATAGGGTCTCAAGCACTGCTGTGACAAACCGAGCATCACTCCTAGCCTGGATATCCAGAGAGTAATGCTTGGTAAAGGTATGGACTGTTTTCCGGGTGGCTGCTTAAATTTCTGAGAGAGGGATATCCCTGGCAGCAGCCAAGGGAAGCAACTGTACCTCTTGAGGAATGAGCCCTCAGGCCTAAGGGTGGAGTTTTTCCCAGCTTTTCATAGCAGAATTGTATACAAGATGCAATCCACCTGGCAACAGATCTCTTGGTGGCAGGTTTGCCCTTACCCACTTCTCCGTAAGTGAGGAACAACTGGAGGGAGTCAAACCTGTGACCCTTGGTACACTCTACGTAGTAACAAAGGGCTCTTTTGACATCTAAACTGTGTAGCCTCCTCTCTCCTGAGGAAGAATGATCCATGAAGGAAACAGGAAGAGACATAGACTGGTTTAAATGGAAGTCTGAAACCACTTTGGGCAAGAACCTTCTATTGGTTTTCTATTGGTTTTAAGGACCACTTTATCCCTGTGAAATGAGATCAAATCAGGTTCCACCAACAGGGCTTGCAATTCACTGATACGCCTGGCAGAGGTAATGGCTACCAAGAACACAGTTTTCCAAGTCAAGTACTTAAGCTCTGCTGAAGACATAGGCTTAAAAGGGGGTTGCATAAATTGAGCAATGCAAACATTCAAATCCCAGGCAGGGGGCAGGATCTCTAAAAGGAGGATTGGTGTGAAGCAATCCTTCAAAAAATTTACAGAACACAGGATGAGAAGATAGTGAGGAAGACTTCCCCACAGACAAAAACGCAGAAACAGCTGACAAGTGTTCCTTGAGAGTAGCTGGTCTGCGGCCTAGGCCATTAAGATGGACCATATAATCCAGAACCGTAGGCAATCCAGCAGTGTCTGGAGAAATATGCTACTTAGAACACCAAATGCTGAATCTCTTCCATCTGGAGTTACAAGTCTTTCTGGTGGAGGGCTTTTGAGAAGCCTTGAGGATATCCAGAACCCCTTGGGAAATATGCAGATCTGCAAACTCTAACTCTTCAAGAGCCATGCCTTGAGATTGAGAGACTGAAGACTGGGGTACCAATTCCTCCCCTGAGAGAATGTTAACAGGTTGTAATTCCTGGGAAGAGACGGGGAAGATGGACTGCTAGGGACAGCAACAGGGGGTACCAGGGCTGTCTGGCCCAATCTGGAGCAAGCAGAATCATTTTGCAAGGTTAAGACCTTATTATGACTAAAAACTTTGAACAGGAGTGGGAAGTGGGGGGGGGAGGCATGCAGAAACTTCCCTTCCCAATTTAGAATCAGGGCGTCCAGGGGGACTGAGCCCAAGACTGGAGGACTGCAACAAAAGAGATGGAGTTGGTGATTGTCTGGGGCTGCAAAGAGATCTATCTCTGGAGTGCCCACCTTCAAAAAAAATTACTTTCAACACCTGAGGGTCCAGGGCCATTCATGATGGCCCCGAGATATCCTGCTCAGTGCATCTGCTAGCACATTGTCCTTCCCTGGAAGGTGAACTGCTACAAGCAAGGTTTACAGGGAATAAGCCAGGGACCACAACTTCATGGCTTCTGTGCACAAGGCCATGGACCGAGTGCCTCCCTGCGTGTTGATGTACCACATGGTGGTGGTGGTGTTGTCCATTCTGACCTGAACCACCTTGTTCTGTACTGACTGAGAGAAAGCTTTTTGGGCCAGAAAAACTGCCCTGAGCTCTAGGAGATTGATATGGAGAAGGGATTCTTGGGGGGACCACAGCCCCTGGGCAGTAAGGGACCCCAAATGGGCTCCCCAGTCCAGAAGAGAAGCGTCCGTGGTAAGGACCACTGAACAAGGCTAAGTAACAAAAGGAACACCTTGTCTTAAATTGTCCTGATCCTGCCACCATTGGAGGCTTGGATCAAGGTCAAGTCACTGGGATCAGTTTGATAGGAATCCTTCCTCTGAGGACAAAAGCTCTCAGAGTGGAACTGAATATCCCTCATCTGGAATCTTGCCCTTGGACCACTGCTGTTGAAGCTGCCATGTGGCCCAAGAGCTGGAGGAAATGCCTTGCTGGTCGAGATACCCGAAGGCTGAAAGAAGAGGCTAGGTTCCATAAGCACCTTTGCCCTTTCTAGAGGAAGAAAGGCTCTTGCTCTGAGTGTGTCCAGTTCTGCCCCTATAAAGGTAAGAAGTTGGACTGGTTCGAGAACTGACTTGGGAAGGTTGAAAAGGCATTCTGGAGAAGTAAGCACTTGCTGGGTCACTTGCAGGTGAGACTTGACTTGGTCTGGAGACTGACCCACTATTAGCCAATCGTCCAGATATGAAAAAACGGAAATCTTTTGCTTTCTTAGAAAGGCAACTACCACTGCCAGGCACTTTGTGAAAACCCTTGGGGCTGAGGTTAGGCCAAAGGGCATTGCTCTGAACTGATAGTGGCCTGAGGCAACTCGAACCTGAGGTACTTTCTGTGGGAGCACCTGATGGGAATGAAAGTAGGCATCTTTGAGGTCCAGGGAGCTAGCCAGTCCCTAGCCTTAGAGAGGAAGGATTATTCCCAGAGTTACCATCTTGAACTTTGGTTTTAAAAGATGTTTGTTTAGATATCTTGGGTCTAGGATGGGTCGCCACTTCCCTGTCTTTTTTGGGGTCAAGAAGTACCTGGAGTACAGTCTTTTGCCCCACTGTAGGGTAGGTACTCTCTCTATGGCTCTTAAGGCTAGAAAAGAAGAAACCTCTGCCTCTAGGGCAAGGGTTTCCGAGAGATTTGAAGGTGGAAAAGATCTGGCTCTCATCTTTGCAAATTTTCTGAAGCTGAGAACCAGTCCCTGGCTTACTACTTCCAGGACCCACTTGTCTGATGTAATAGACATCCAGTCCTGAACAAAGTAAGCCAGCCTGCCCCCTACTGGAATAGCAGAGTCGAGCCGAGCAGGCCCATCAGGGTGTCTGCTTGGCAGGAGCTTTAGGGTGAGGTGGATGCAGCCTGCTCCTTCCCCTTCTGCCTTTCCCTCTGAAGAGCCCCTTCTGAGAAAAGGAATAAGAGGCCTGTGCTTAGTAAAAAGGCCTTTGAAAAGGCCTGCCCCTGCCCCTAGACTGCTGCCTTTGAGGAGTTGCCTGCCTCTCCTTGGCCTAAGCACTCCTGTAAGTGGTCCTGTACTCATCCATTTTCTTCATGTAATTCTCTGTCTGCTCCCCAAACAGAGAATTACCCACTACAGGAAAATCCATGGCCCTAGCCTGGCTTTCCCGTGAGAGGCTAGTACATCTGAGCCAAGCCATTCTCCGAAAAGCCACAGATGTAGCCATGACTCCTGATGACACATCATTAGAGTCCATAGCAGCATGAAACTGAACCTTAGATGCCTCAATCCCATCTGCAGCCACCGCCTCCAGCTCCTTGGCTAGCAGGGGGAGGCCTGTTTAGCCAGTGCTAGTACAGTGTCCCACCTGGACTTCAGTACCTGGCTGTATAGGCCATGTAATTCACCTGCCTGAGTCTCAAGGAAGAGGCCATGTACTGTTTCTTTGCTATGGCAACAATCTTCCTGGAGTCCTTGTCTGGGGGGGGGGAGGGGGGTGAAGCCAAGGGAATATTTGCCTTGTCACAGGCAGCAGCCTGCACTACCCCAACATGGCTGCATTGCTGGTATAAGAACTCAGTGTCTGAGCCTGAAAGTGTATACCTCTTGTCCATTCTTCTATCCACAGGAGGTACAGTGTTAGGAGACTTTAGGATTTTTTGTGTCCGTTTCCCCAAAGGATTTGCGGAGGGGAATAGACAGTCTCCTGGACTCTGGGATATCCATCATTTCTACATAATCAGGCTCCTCTTGATCTTCCACAGCCTCCTCCATAGGAAGCTGGAGGGATTCAACCACCTTTCTGTAGAACATGAAGTGAGAAGGGGACTCAAAAAGCCTAGGAGGGGAAACACCTGAAGGTCTGCTGGGGAGATGTCCTGTTCCACAGGCACATCCAGACCCTCACTTTCACCATCATCATCCTCAAATTCCCCTTCCTCTTCAAATTCCGGTTCATAAAATCTTCGAGGGTATAATCCTGAACCGGGGGAACCAACCGAACTGAACCTCTGCCAGAAGGAGCCGGATCGGTAGGCACCGGGCAGAGTGATTCCACAATCTGAATCGCTCTGGCTATCTCTTCGGCGGTCGGAACATGAACCTCTGGATCCGAACCGGTTGATTTGTCTTTGCATTTTCTTTTTGTCAGAACCGATCCCTCGGAACTGGCTCTCCTTTTGGCCAAAGTAGTATCGCCCTGGTCAGAGGGCACTCCTTCTGGTTCAGTTGGAACTGAACCAGGCTGGCCATCCGGATCAGTGGACTTCTCGGCCTCCTTTCCCCTCAGTCTACGTAAGCGCACCCCAAGAATAAATTGAAGGGCAAATCAGTGCTCAACCCCTCTGTCCTGCGTCCCGGGTCCACCACCAAAACCTCAGTTTTACCTGTGTTCAACTTTAACTCGCTGGAATTCATCCAATCTTGGACTTCAGCAAGGCACCTGTTAAATACTGAAAGCACTAACCTGGTAGGGGGCAAAAGACAGGTAGAGCTGGGTATCATCAGTATACCAGTGAAACCTCAGCCCATACCATCTTACAATGTCTCTGAGGAGCAGCATATACACTGCAAACAACATGGGGGACAGCACCGAGCCCTGGGGAACCCCACAAAGCAAAGAGAAAGACTCTGAAGAAAAAATTCCTGAGACGACTCACTGAGTTCTACCAGTGAGGAAAGATGAAAACCATCTGAGTACTGTACCAGTCAGTCCACAGATGGATCTCAGGTGCTCGAGCAGAACCCCATGGTCTACAGTGTCAAAGACTGAAGAGAGAGAGATCAATGAGTACCAAGATGGAGTGGTTTCTCCGATCTCTCACCATCAGAAGAGCACTGGGCACCCAAAGCAGAGCAGTCTCAGTACTTTGCCTCTTACGAAAACCAGATTGGAGAGGTTCGTATATACTATGGATGGTCAAATAGGAGGCAGTATAGCGCAGTGGTCTAAGGCTCTGAGCTGCAGATCTGGTGACATCCAGCAGACCAGACATGGGTTTGAATCCCACAGCTTCCACTTGCATACTGTGTGACCCTGAGCAAGTCATTTAACCTTCTTGTGCTCCCAGGTCGCTCCTGTAAAAAAGCTTTCAGCTTAGTGTGCTACACCTGGTTAAACAACCAAATAAAATAAAAAAAAAAATGGTTCTCCAGTTGAGTCGGCACAACTTTCTTGATAACCTTTCCCACAAAAGGAAGGTTCGAGATAGGTCTGTAGGTAGCTAGAGTATCCAGGTCCAAAGAAGCTTTCTTCAGAAGGGGTGTCACCACCACTTCCTTCAGGGAGCTTGGAAACTCACCCGATTCCAAGGAGCACCGGACGATCTGAGCCAAGACCGGGCCAATGATATCACTACAACCCAAGATCAGGGAGGTACGGCCCCGGATCTAAACTACAACACATAGGGTGCATCCCCTGGACAATCCTCATAGTATATCAATGAACTCCAGCAGGTCACAGGTACTCCAGGAAACAAGAGGCATAGAGACTGAGCACCGACCAACAGCATCCCCCATAGAACAGGTCCGATGGATCTCTAACCTGATGTTGGCCACCTTATTCACAAAGAATCTAACAATCTCATCACATTCCATTTGTGAAAAAACTCTACAGAGCTGCAGACAGGCTGGGTAGCACAGCCTTTCCACAGTTCAGAAGAGTTGGGCCGGTCAATTCCGAGCAACAGTGATTTCCCTGAACAGGAATTCTGCCTTCTTATGGGAAATCACTGACTGGCAGAGCTGATAATGCTCCAACAAAATAAGATGGTCGGCATCCAAGGTAGATTTCCACCAGTACTGTTCTAATCTACGTCCCAGCCTCCGCAACTCCCTCAAAGACCCATCAAACCAAGGGGCCTGAGGGCAGAGTGGAAGGGGGCAAACATGGACTGGAGCAATCAGGTCAAGAGCTGAGGAAATGGCCTTATTATAGGCCAGAACCAATGGTACTGGACCTGAGCAGGCATCAGCGAACTCCAAGAGGTCAATCACCACCGCCAGGTCTTCAGGGACCACATCCCACAAAGGGCAGAAACTGACCTACACTGGGGGGCATAAAAATTGTATCTCACGGTGTAACGATCGGACCAACCAACAGGTTCCACCCTCAAATCGGAGGCCTCAATCCCCAAGAAGAAGACCAAATCCAGGGAGTGACCACCATTATGGGTAGCTGAGGAAACAACCTGTGTGAAGGCCAGTGATATCATCAACTGGAGGAAGTGTTGTCCAAATAGAGAGGATTCGTCGTCGAGCCAGGCATTGAAGTCGCCCAGAACCATCAGTCTGGGTGACTTCAAAGCCATGTCGGCGGAAAAGTCTGCTACTTCCTGCAGGAATAGCTTTTCATCCCTGGGTGGACGGCAGATGAGAGCTATCCTGTACCCCACACCAGCTACCACAGTGCACTGAAAGGATTCGGCCTCCTCAACTGGTACACCCATGAGACCCAATTCGGCCTTGAAACAGACCGCTACCCCCCCCTGCAATCCAATCTCGGGCGATTTATCACCAAGTACCCGGGAAGAATAGCTGCCTCCAACATTGGAGCAGCATTTCCATCCAACCAGGTGTCGGTGATGCAACCCAGATCTGCTGTTCCAACAAAATCTGCAATAAGTGTAGTTTTGTTCTAAATGGATCTGGCATTGCATAACAACGCCAGAGTTGGACGATGTTCGTGAGCCGTTCCGGCTACTTGCCCACCCAAAAAGGTGGTGCTCTTGGGTATGGGGACTAGACATGGACCACCACATTCCAGACACCATTTCGCCCCAGGGCATCTTCTAGTCCTAACTACCTCTATAGGGGAGAACTGTTCATTCGGACTTCAGTGTCCATACCCCCTACATACACCCCCTACGAGCAATCCCAGTACAGCAAGCGCTTGTAAATGTAAACAAGTGGGGAAGAAAGAATGAGTGGAGAGGCATGGAGAGAGGAGGACAAATAGCACAGGACCGGGGGAGAAAACAGGCACATTCCACAAATGACCACCAAGCTGTGGCTAGGAAACGGCACCAAACAATCCTAATTTCCTCATAACAGAATCCTAAAATACTTGCAGTTTAAAATTAAAACAAAGAAGCTCCCAGAGGAGCCTAAAAACAAAAACAAAATTCAAAAACAAACCATAACACCCCAAAATCCCATAAACTCAACAAAATCAAATAAAAAACAAAACAATAAAAAATTCCCCGGAACCAGGAAGTCTTACTAACCGGTGCCCAAAGAACTATTCTGGCACTCTCACCGGCAAAAATAGTATAACAATCAGCAGAAAAGAAAAAGAAAAATGACTAAATCTAGGATATTTCCGTAACTTATCTAAATGATAAGAGAAAAATGAATCTAATAAATCAGATAAATCCCCGGGCAATTAAATACTCTCACTATTAATGCCCGGAGAAAACTATAATGGTACTCTCACTACCATAAGCAATTGTGATGAAAATAAAAAATAAAATAAAAAAACAACGTGTCCAAAATTTCCAACACAGAGTTCATAAGAAAATGTCACCAATAAAAATCTGAAGATCCCCGGGCCAGGCACTCTTACTGCCAGGACTTCATAGAAGCAGAGGGACTCTCAGTACCAGATATGAATTTGATAATGGAAGAAAGCAAACGGATCAAAAGTTCCAGCGCATAACTCAAATGAATACCATCTCCAAAACGCACTCACTGTTCAGGTAGAAGTTTTGTGCAAAGTTGATCAGTCAAGCCAACAAAAAGTTCATAGAATCATCTTCGGGACTGGTTCGTTCCCCAGCTAAGAGCCCAGAAAGTCCACACAAGGTCCACCACCAGACTGCAACAGCTACTAAAGGACCCCAGCAGAACCCAACTAAATAGGTTCCCGGGGATCTCTTGGGGAAAAGACTACTGACCGCCAGCTCCCCAACGGGAAAACCCAACCCCTGTGCTGTTACAACCTGGAGACGGGGGACCAGCAAAATAGGGCAATAAAATAGCTAAGAATTGAACGCTACAGCCCCCAATTCCAACGATTTGCAACAAAATGGCCCACAAAATCAGATGTTTAATGTCCATCTTACAAAAACCAGGCCTTCACCAAATTAGATGACCCTTCCAAATGTATTATCACTCAAGATTTATAAATGGAGCAAGATTGGGATCGATTACAAACCCCAGCAAACAGTACTCGCGCCACTAAGTAAAAAGCTGTCCGAGAGTCAGAAAATCAGGCAAGAGAGAAATACATCATCCAAAACCTCCTGCCAATATGGAATCGCAGACTGCTACACACCAAAACTGTCGGCAAGTGGACTGCCTGTCTCACGCTCTGAAAAGAAAAGCTCCAAGGTCAACACTGGAAAACACAGTCGGGGAGGGGTGGGGAGCGAACCCATTCCATGTAGGTCCGTAAGTCCCCCACAAGCCGACCGATTCCAGGAGCAGCAGAGAGCGAGAACCAACTACTAGCATTGCTAAACAAATAAAATTAAAATAAAAGAAAAAATTACTCACCTTAGTAATGTTGTTTCTTCTAATGGAGTCTTGCTATATTCTGACATATGCAGTGACTCCCAACCTTCGAACTGCCCCGGAGATGAAAGAGTTAACTTTCCATGCCAGGCATGGAATGCTGAGCTCGAGCTCGGTTGAGACTCTGTCTGTTGTTCTTCAAACTCAAGCCGTCAGATCTTTCTGAGCTAAACTCACTAAGGTCCTGTGTGAAGCTGTAAACCTACACTACCAACTGGCTACTAAACATAAAAGCATTTTTGGTCCCAAAACAAAACTCAAGTCAGGAGACCAAAAAATGAAAAACACAACACCAACTCACCCCAAGAAAGGAGGGTGAAAACAACAAGGTGGGCACCTACTAAGTGCCAACACTGCACGCCACCACATCCCAAAACAGAGGTTCTGAGAGGGGCAGGCAGGGAGGTCAGAATATAGCAAGACTCCATTAGAAGAAACAACATCACTAAGGTGAGTAATTTTCTTCAAACAACATGAAGTCTTGCTATATTCTGACATATCTGATTCTAAGCAGTACCTCCATGGAGGAGGACAGAACCTACTTAGGAAATAGGCTCTGAGCACAGCTGTGCAAAACGAGCATCACTCCTAGCCTGGATGTCCAGGGAGTAATGCTTGGTAAAAGTGTGAACTGTTTTCCAGGTAGCTGCTTGACACATCTCTAGAATAGGGATGTCCCTGGCGGCAGCCAGAGAAGCAGCTGTACCTCTGGAAGAGTGAGCCCTCAGGCCTGAGGGAGGAACCTCACCCAGCTTTTCACAGCAAAATTGGATACAAGAGACAATCCACCTGGCAATGGATCTTTTAGTGGTAGGTTTCCCTTTACCAACCTCACCATAAATGAGGAACAGTTGGAGGGAGTCAAACCTGTGACCCTTGGTACGCTCTATGTAGTAACTAAGGGCTCTTTTCACATCTAAGCTGTGCAGCCTCCTCTCGCTAGAGGAGGAATGGTCAGTGAAGTACACTGGAAGAGACATAAATTGATTAAGGTGGAACTCTGGAACCACCTTAGGCAAGAACTTCCTGTTAGTCCTGAGGACCACCTTATCTCTGTGAAAGGAGATAAAATCAGGCTCCACTGACAAAGCTTGTAATTCACTTATGCGTCTGGCAGAAGTGATGGCTACCAGAAATACAGTTTTCCAAGTAAAGTACTTAAGCTCTGCTGAAGACAAAAGCTCAAAGGGGGGTTGCATAAGCTGAGCAATGCAAACATTAAGGTCCCAGGCAGGGGCAGGGTCCCTGAATGGAGGGTTGGTGTGAAGCAATCCCTTGAAAAACTTGGAGAATACAGGATGAGCAGAAAGAAGAGGGCTTACCTGCGAAATAAAAGCAGACACAGCTCCAGATGCACTTTCAGGGTAGCTGGCCTCAGCCTAAGGTATTTAAGTGGACCATATAATCCAGGACTGTGGGCAAATCAGCAGATTCTGAGGAATACCTTTTCCATTTGGAACTATAAGTAGCCCTGGTGGAAGGTTTTCTAGAAGCCTTCAGGATATCCATTACACCTTGGGAGAGGTGTAAATCAGCAAACTCTAACTTTTCAAGAGCCAGGCCTTGAAATTGAGAGACTTGAGGTTCAGGTACCAAACCCTCCCTTGAGCACAGGTTAACAGGTTGTAATTCCTGGGAAGACACAGGGGAAGATGGACTGCTAAGGACAGTAGGAGTGGATACCAGGGCTGTCTGGCCCAGTCTGGAGCAATCAGGATCATCTTGCAGGGTTGAGATCTGAGTTTGACTAGCACTTTGAACAGGAGAGGAAGGAAGGCATAAAACTTCCCTTCCCAATTGGAAGTAAGGCATCCAGGGGACTGAGCTCAACACTGGGGTCTGCAGCAAAAAGGGAAGTTGGTGATTGTCTGGGGCTGCAAAGATCTATCTCGGGTGCCCCATCTGGAAAATCACCTCCAAGACCAGGGGTCCAGTGACCATTCGTGATGGCCCTGGAAATCCTGCTGAGAGCATCTGCCAGGACATTGTCCTTGCCTGGGAGGTGAACTGCCGTAAGGGAGGTGTTCAGGGAGTAAGCCAGGGACCACAACTTCATTGCTTCGGTGCACAAGGCCGTAGACTGAGTGCCTCCTTGCTTGTTGATGTACCACATTGTGGTGGTGGTGTCTGTTCTGACCTGTACAACTTTGTTCTGAACAGATCTGGAAAAAGCTTGACATGCCAGAAATACTGCTCTGAGTTCCAACAGATTGATGTGGAGCAGAGATTCCTGAGGGGACCACAACCCCTGGGTGGTGAGGTCGCCCATGTGAGCCCCCCACCCCAAGAGGGATGCATCTGTAGTAAGGATTAAAGAGTGAGACTGAGTGACAAATGGAACCCCTTGTCTCAGATTGTTCTGATCCTGCCACCACTGTAGGGCTTGGATCAGGGTTCGAGTTACTGGGATCAATTTGGTCAGAGGGTCCTTCCTTTGAGACCAAAAGGCTCTCAAATGGAACTGAATATCCCTCATCTGAAATCTTGCTCCCTGCACTACTGCTGTAGAAGCCTCCATGTGCCCTAGGAGCTGTAGAAAATGCCTTGCTGGTCGAGACACCTGCAGGGTGAATGAGGAGGCCAGAGAGACCAGGGTCCTTGCCCTGCCCAAGGGAAGGAAGGCTCTGGCTTTCTTTGTGTCTAGCTCTGTGCCTATGAAGGTGAGGAGCTGGACAGGCTCTAGAACTGACTTTGAAAGATTCAGAAGGAAACCTAAAGAGGTGAACAGTTGCTGAGTTATCTGTAGGTGTAACTTGACTTGGTCTGGGGACTGGCCTACTATGAGCCAGTCGTCCAGGTAAGGGAAGATGGCAATTTTCTGCCTTCTTAGAGAAGCAACTGCTACTGCCAGGCATTTTGTGAACACCCTTGGAGCAGAGGTGAGGCCAAAGGGCATTGCTCTGAACTGGTAATGGCCTGAGGGCAGCTCGAACCTGAGGTACTTTTGATGGGAGCTTCTGATGAGAATGTGGAAGTAGGCATCCTTGAGGTCCAGGGACACTAGCCAGTCCCCTAGCCTTAGAGAGGGTAGAATAATTCCCAGAGTCACCATTTTGAATTTTGGTTTTAAAAGTTGCTTGTTTAAGTATCTGAGATCCAGGATGGGCCGCCATTCTCCTGTCTTTTTTGGGGTAAGGAAGTACCTGGAGTACAACCCTTTGCCCTGGTGTAGGGGTGGAACCCTTTCCACAGCTCTGAGAGCTAGGAGGGAAGAGACCTCTGCCTCTAGAGCAAGTGCCTCTGATGGATTTGCAGGTGGAAAGGATCTGGTTCTCATCTTTGGAAACTTTTTTGAAGCTGAGAACCAGTACTACTTCTAGGACCCACTTGTCTGATGTCAGAGACTCCCAGTCCTGGACGAAGTAAGCCAGCCTGCCCCCTACAGGTAGCTGAGAATCGGCCCTGGCAACCCCATCAGGGTGCCTGCTTGGCAGGAACTTTGGGCTGAGGGGTGGAAGCAGGCCTCCTTGTACCCCGTCTGCCTCTCCCTCTAAAGAACCCCCTCTGGGCATAAGCAGAAGAGGAGGCCTGGGCTTGGTAAAAAGGCCTGCCCCTGCCCCTGGGAAGCTGCCTTTGAGGAGTGGCCTGCCTTTCCTTGGCCTGTGCACTCCTGTAGGTGGTCCTATATTCATCCATTTTCTTCATGTAATTCTCTGTTTGCTCCCCAAACAGAGAATTACCCACAACAGGAAAATCCATGGCCTTAGTCTGGGTATCCTGTGACAGGCTAGTACATCTGACCCAAGCCATTCTTCGGAAGTGCCACAGATGTAGCCATGACTCTAGAAGACACATCATTGGAGTCTACTGCAGCATGGAATTGCACCTTGGATGCCTCAATACCATCAGCAGCCACCTGCCCAGCTCCTGGCAAGCTGGCCAGGGACCTGTTTTGCTAGGGCCATAACAGTGTCCCATCTGGATTTTGATACCTAGCAGTATAGGCCATATAATTGGCCTGTCTGAGTCCCAAGGATGCTGCCATGTACTGTTTTTTTGCCATGGCATCAATCCTCCTGGAGTCCTTGTCCAGGGGGTGTGAAGCCAAGGGAATGTTTGCCTTATCACAGGCTGCAGCCTGCACTACCCCAACATGGCTGCATTGTTGTGTAAGGAACTCCGTGTCTGAGCCTGACAATGTATACCTCTTGTCCATTCTTTTATCCACAGGAGGTATAGTGTTAGGAGTCTTCAAAATTTTAAATGTCTTTTTCCCAAAAGATTTCTGCAAGGGAATAGACAGTCTCCTAGACTCTGGGATATCCATAATTTCTACATAGTCAGGCTCCTCCTGGTCATCCACAGCTTCTTCCATAGGAAGCTGGAGGGTTTCAGCCACTTTTTTATAAAACATGAAATGGGAGGAGACTCAGAAAGCCTAGGAGGCGACACCTGAAGGTCTGTCTGGGAGATGTCCGGGTCAATGGGCACATCCAGACTTTCAAATCCACATTCACTTTCCTCATACTCCTCTTCCTCCTCCTCTGGTTCATAAAACTCCTCTAACTCATACTCTTGAACCGGTGGAACCGGCCGAACCGAGCGCCTGCCTGATGGTGCCGGTTCGGTCGGAACCAGGGAAAGCGACTGAACAATTTTGATCGCTTTGGCCATCTCTTCAGCAGTTGCAGAAGAAAGTTTTGGCTCCACACCAGCTGATTCTTCTTTTCTAGGTTCCGGCTAAAAGAACGACTCCTCAGAATCGGCTCTCCTTTTGCCCGAAGAAGTCTCACCCTGGTCCGAGGGCACTCCTTCTGGTTCGGTTTGAACCGAACCGGGCTTGCCATCCGGTTCAGCAGACTTTTTGGCCTCCCTTTCCCTGAGCCTACCAGCTCTCTTTTCTAGGGTAGCTGCAGGGAAATTCTTGCAAATCTGGCCGTCTGCATTGAGGTGGTCAAACCCCAGACAATAAACACAGGTGGTGTGGGGGTCAGCCTTGGCAAAGACTTCCCCACACACACTGCAGTGTTGAAACCCAGTGGGTCCGCTTTTTCATTTGGGTTTCTCAGACATAGTGCCAGTCCTAACCAAACTTACCCTTTTATGGCAATCCACCAGGCAAGACCCTCTTATCGGTTCCCAACCGTGTCACAGGTCGTGGAAAAAAACATAATAAAACCTGTTTTTTTTTTTAGAACCGATAAGAACCGGTAACCACACTCTAAATCACAAATTAAGATTTTTTAAAACAACTTGATCAGTTCAAACCGAACCAATAAACCGTTTATAAGTTCCACACAGAATAGAATTCATGTAAAACCTATCTAGTACTCACAAATACCACAGACAGAGACTGAACCGACAGGTTGCGGTTTAAATTAGTTAGAAAACCGAGAAAAACGGTACTTTAACCAACAAAATGAACAGAGCAGAAGGAGAAATCTCCGGAGCGACTTTTCAGTGAGGCGGAGTAAAGAATCTGACGGTTTGAGTTTGAAGAACAACAGACAAAGTCTCAACCGAGCTCGAGCTCAGCGTTCCATGCCTGGCATGGAAAGTTAACTCTCATCTCCGGGGCAGTTCGAAGGTTGGGACTCACTGCATATGTCAGAATATAGCAAGACTTCATGTTGTTTGAAGTAAAATGCCTTAAAAACACTTTAAACAAAAGACTACAGAATAAAATAAAACTAAAAACATTCACTGCAACACTAGCTGTTACAGAGAGAACAATAGCACACCCAGCCCGGCGGCCATCTTCGGCTCGGCTTCGACTCATGCTTCAACCTATTCCAGGAGTGACATTATACAATAACACACATCCTGTTGTGCCTTATTGCTTAAATATAACATTGCTGGTATCTCCGAGGAAAAAACAAGCACTGTGTGGTGTAAATTTTGAATTTCACAGTGTTGCTGTAATCCCGCCCATGCACTTCAAAGGCATGATCAAAGATCCCACACATGCGCAAGAGCATGCCACTGAAATGCAAGTGCGGGATTTCGGCAACACCATGAAATTAAAAACTGTGCACCACACAGTGCTTGGTTTTTCCTGAAAGATACCAGCAACGTTATATTTTAAGATGAAGAGCAGGCTTATTACCCTATCTTGGTTTCTTTCAGAAAAAAATATCACTCTTCAGGACAGCACTAGTGCCAGGGGCATGTTCCTGAACTCGTTGCACTCCCGGGATGCAGGTGAATTTTCGTTGGACCGAGTGTCTAAATAGTTTTGCAAAAATATAGAAAAAACAGGCCAAAAGGCTGTAAGTTCATCCATGTAGGGGCATTGTGGAGTGCACGTAGGACAGATGTGTGTCAAGAGGCACACTGCTCATTTTACTTACAAAACAAAGGGGTAAAGCTGACAGTGCCCCTTTAACTGTTGCTCCCACCTGACGTGGAAACTTTGTATAAGAGTCTCTGGCTCGAAGGTACTTGTAACCTGAGAAATAAAATAAATGAAGCTAAGGGGCTCAGCGGAGAGAGGCATCCTCGAAAATAGTACGTTCTACAATATATTTCCTGGTATTAAGGTGGTGCCAGTTTTTTTTTTTATCCAGTACAGGGTTCAAAGTTTGGCAAAACACTTTGCAGCAATATAGTTAATGTGTTAGGTGTAGTCCACATACTGGCCTTGTAACATGCCAAAAATATTTATGGGAGGTTACCAAGTCAATAGGGTTTCCAGAAATTGACTGACACCTCATAGCAGATGGGGCAAATCTCAGACAGCAGATGGAGCCAAAAAGCACAGAAATCGTCTTATTGTGGTTTCTGGCTAGCTGACTGGTAAGGAACCAGTTCTGAACATTGACAAAATCAAGCTGGAATTACTGCTCTATGTATGTTGGTGAGGAGTCAGAGCAGAAAACGATAGTATTATCAGCATATACAGTATGTAAGATTTACATGTAGATAATGAGCAGGGAAATGTATTTAATGAAGACCGGGAAGAGGAGTGTAATGGGTACAATTCAGCATATATTTCATTAGTTTTCCATAAGCATGTCCTGATGTCCTCTTATTCAATATTACTGAGGGAATTTACATGAAAACAGGATATTTGTGTTTCAGACTTCATCTCATCCTCTTCTTGCTGTTCCCCCCCTGCTGATGTCATCATGCTTGGTTTGCGAGCTCAGAATTATTTCCACGGTAACAGATTGTGATGCCACAATCAGAGAACTCTAACTTCAGTGGATGGGACAAGGAGAAACGCAGCAGGATGAGATGAAGTCTCAGGGACACATTTTGTACTCATGCAGATGTCCTCAGCAATAACAAGTGAGGGGCCATAAAAACCGGAAATGAATGCCACTGGAGGTAAAGTGTGCTGGAATATTATAAAAAGTGTACCTGGATTTTGGAAAATACTTTAGAGAGAGTCCCCCTGCTCAGCAAAGTGACCAAATCCCTTTTCTCACTTGCAAAGGCCATAGCAGGAAATCAGAGGTACGGAAACCACTTTAACTACATGTACCTCGAAATAATCTCATTTCCTGTTTGCTAGTGTATCCTCCCTTTTGATATGCTATGGCTATTTTAGTTTTGTTGAGGAAATGGTATTACTTTTTACTGCTGTGTGCTCTTACCCCCTCCCCCCATTTCTTGTTTATTGTTTGTTTGTTTGTTTCCATGGTTCCTGGACAGGCGAAGATAACTGTTCCACCATTATACTTTGCTACATGCGTGAATAGCACTGAATAAGTTGAAGTTCAGATGATGATTTCTATTACATCTTAGAATAGTCTGCAAACCTAGGAACAGAGAACAGTAAACAGTGATGCTGAAGAATACAAGATGACAGGAACAGAAATATAACTTCTCATAGAAAACAATCAGGCAGGCAGTTCTTTATTCTGGATACGTGTATGGGAAGAAAAAGCTAGCTAGCTTCCATTCCTGCACAACATTCAGAGAGTTTCAACAACCTGAAACACCCTTTTGTCAAACAAAAACTATATGTAGTGCAGTCTGTGATTAACCAAACTGCCTGATCAGAAAAAGTAACAGTAACACAACAGTACTGGGGTGACCAAACGGTTTTGTTGCCCCTCCTGCCACACAGCACTGACTACTGTAAGTATATCAAATTTGAGTACGGGCACACATCCAAGTTTATCTGCCTAAATATTACCCCTAGTCATGCTGTGTAACGCACCTTTTTTTTTTTGTCTACTTCAACTTTGACAGTTACAACAGTGCCAGCTTCCACAATCTCACTTAGTAGGCTATTACACAAGTTAACCCCCTTTTTGTGAAGCAGTGCTTCTCTGTTTCCCTTTATCTAGCCCCATCTCCACTTTCCAGTTGAGTGCATGTCATTAGGGCTCCCAGTACATTTGGAGTACATTTGGACCTCCAGGGTCTAAGACCACTGAAATTAGCAATCAACACAAACAAAATTGAAGGTCCCAGACCAAAATTCTGGAAGTCTTGCAGAGTTAACCTACTGTCTGATGCAGTGTCTTGTTGCTGCGTGGGTGGGCTGATCCTGTTGGTAGGGCCAATGATTTTCCATTTTCTACAGAAAACATCGGTGAAAAATGGAATTTGTCATTTTTAAATCACTACTTGGGAGCCAATTTTTCATCAAAAAACCCACACTGCTCCAGGTTTTTGGACAAACCCCTCCATTTTGAATCAAATTCAGTGTCAGTGACTCAGCAGGTAGCACACTCGCCTCTGACGCCGGGTAAATAAAAAGATTGTGGGTTCTATCCCCATACCAGGTACTTGGGTTAATATCCCAATACAGACACTGCAGTGCAGCATGAGAGGGATGCTGCACTCCTGAAGTACCGTCTTTCGGATGAGACATTAAACCGAGGTCCCATCTGCATGTTCTGGTGGTAGTTCAGGTTGATGTTAAAGATCCCATGGCACTTCTTGAAAAGAGCAGGAGAATTTCCCCGGTGCCCTGGCCAAATTTCCTCCCATTCACTAAAAATATCACCAACAGCTTAATCTGGTTCAAAGTCAGTTGGCATTCATCTGTATCTCCCTCCCCCAGGTTCTTGCCTGAAAATAGGCAGAATTTGTCTAGTGCACTTGCCTGGTCAACAAAAACAAAATAAAATAAATTTTTGCACAAAACATGCCATGCTGATTTTTCCTCAGCTCAGAGAAAAAAAAAAGGAAAAAAAATGGATTTTAAGATTTTGCCAAATGGAATTCACCATTTTTGAAAACAGACAATCCCTGGCTCTACCTGTTGGTAAAGCAGAATTTTCTAGGGACACAATATAAAGATGGCAATTGCATCCCAACGCACTGCCAGCCAGTAAAGGACATAGGGCCCCACGTCACAGAGCTCATACTCTAGTTCTGTCTGAACTCAGCGGCTTAAGCATCTGTGTATACTCCACCCTGCCTGTCCCTTTTGGTATTGGAAAATTGATTATGTCCCCTCTCAACCCTTCTTTAAACAGGAAGACAACATGTTGAGTAAATCCAATCTCTCATCATACCTCTTTTCCTTTAAGCCAATAACAACTTGGAGACGCAATGCTTGAGCTTCTCAATAATTTTTTTTGGACCACCTTAATTACCCATTGGCATCCCACTACTCGGGCACCCCTGACCTCCAGTATCCTGCGCACCCATGGAGCCATCATGCTCTGCCAAGAGGGTTTCCTCTAGCCTGGTGCAAATGCATCTTTACACTCCCTACTTCCTCTGGTGTCGGTTTGTCCCCCACTGTTGGCCCCACCAGTCCTAAAGGAGAGGACGCCAATAGAAACCCTGATGCAGGCTGTAGGGGTCCCGACAGAGCACTGGAGTGCTACTTGGTATTGGGGGAGATGAAGGCCTTTACATTGGCATGCCAGTGTATAATTTCTGGCACATTTTTCTCATGCCCCTCCTCCTACAATCATGTGTATGCTCATGGCTGGCCGGCAGGGGAAGGGCGCCTTGAAATGAGTGGTCATCTACATCATCAGTGGCACCTCCACCACCACTATTGGGAAACACTGTAGGGTGGTGTGACAGATCCCCTGCCCCCCTTCCCCAAGAAGAGTGCACTGGATGCTCAGGAGCCCTCCCTACCAGCCTCCACTTCTGACATTCAGGGCTCAAAGCATGAACCAGGGTTACAGTGTGCCACAGCAATCCTCCACTGCTGGGTGCCATGGAACTGGCCTCTTTAATCTCATTAATGCTCTTTCTGCACTGCAGTGAGCATAACAGAGCACAGTACACCAAGTGCAGTCTAACCAAGGCCTAGTACAGGGGGAGCATCACCTTCCTTGACCTGTTCCTTACCCCCTAAATGTATTCCACTATCGTGATTTCTGTCTTGACTGGCTTCAGTTTAGTTGTCATAATCAGGGCGCTTGTAATATGACTGTTAAATAGCTCTGTCCTCTAACAACCTTGTGTACTGTCTGGATTACAAGAGTGTTCTTCCTCAGACAACTTGTTGGCACAGTGGCAGGGCTGCCATTTATAATGCCAGTGTCCTCTGTTCATACGAACATATGAAATTTGCCAGCAGATAAAGGCCTAGAGGTCTATCAAGTCTGCTCGAATGTGCAGCTAGCACCCCTTATTCTGCAGCTGCCCCTTCCTTCCACCCTTCCCCTTCATTAACCCTCCCCCTTGTCCTGTCCCATCCTCGTTTGAAGCAGTCCACTGTTCTACTGCATACCACTTCAGCAGGTAAGATTCCACCCAGCCACCACCCTCTCTGTAAAAGTCCTCATTTCTCTCCTGAACCTTCCTCGCTCCAGTCTCATATCATGGCCCCTGGTGGCCCTCCCCACCCTTACTTTGAACAGCCCCTCTGTACTTGTCTTGTTTATTCCTTTCATGTATTTAAAGGTTTCAATCATGTCACCCCTGTCTCTCCTCTCCTCCAGTGAGTACATGTTCAACTCCTTCAACCTCCTCTCGTATGATAAGTCCCCCAGCCCCTTGATCATCTTTGTCGCTCTGCGCTGCACCCCCTCCAGTAACTTAATGTCCCTCTTCAGATACGGATGCCAGTACTGCACGCAGTACTCCAGGTGTGGTCTAACTAATGACCTATACAGTGGCAGAATCACCTCCTCCTCCTCGAGGATATACCCTTGCAATACAACCCAGCATTTTGTTGGCCTTTGCAGCTGCCTTCCTACATTGTGCCGAGTTGTTCATTGACCCTGTAATGAGCACACCCAGATCCTTCTCCTCCTCTGTCTGGGCTAGCTGCACTCCCCTAACTGGTAACTCCTCCTGGGTTCTTCATCCCAAAATGCAGCACCTTGCACTTTTTGGCATTAAAGCCCAGTTGCCAGGTGTCTGACCAGGTTTCAAGCTTTGCCAGATCATCCTGCAACCCTGCCATCCCCTAGGTCATCCACCACCGCGCCTACCTTGGTATCATCAGCAAACAGACTGATCTTGCTCTTGATGTCCCATGATATGTCTGCAATGAATATTCCAAACAACACTGGTCCCAACACGAGCCCTGTGGAACACCCGCTCGACACTGCCCTTGGGTGTGAGAGCTCCCCACCCACCACCACCCTCTGCTGCCTTCCCTGCAGCCAGTTTCCTACCCATCTCACCAGCTTTGCACCCGCCCCTGTGCCTACTAACTTCCATCACAGCCTTCCATGTGGCACTGAGTCGAATGCCTTACTGAAGTCCAGATACAGGACATCCACTGTTCAGAACAAGCCGCAGGCGTCAAGAGGCCAGCCAGGTGGGGAGGAGGATCAAGTATCCCAAAGGATGCTCTCCTCAAGGGAATGTGTTGTGTCACCAGGTGAGTAGTGTCGGATTTGCTTGCAGGTGGGTGGAGCTCAACTGGCACAAGAATGCCAGCACTTCTCACATGCTTGTTACTTAGCACCTTACCCATCAGCGTCTGAGGGCAGGGAGAGGAGGATGGAGGAAAAACCCCAGAAGCACCACAGCATGAAGCTAGCACGCTCAGGCCTTGCTGACTGACCACCACTCTTACATACAGTACTTCATGGACCAAAGGGGAACAGCTGCTTACCCCCTAATTGAATACACACTGGAGAATGAGTAAACACCACAGAAGGAATGTACATATAGATATAGATATATATATATATATAGATATATATATATATTAGAGGCAAAAAACTCCGTTTAATGCATTAGTTAGGGTTGTTCCACAGCGACAAAAGTGAGAAATTCGCTGTAGGGTTGAAAACCCCTTGGATCCCCGCCCACCCCAACCGGCACTGGGGTGCGCATTGGGATAAATCAGCCTAACTCTCACCCATGACATGTATAAATGTATAGGAGAATGGGGTGAGAGTTAGGACCCAGATCCCAATGCACACCCCAATACCCGGTTAGATGGTGGAAATCAGCATACTGTGAGTGCCTCACTATGCATGTCTCAACACAACTGTGACGAGTTTACCTCTAATCCTTCTTTTTGAGAATGATAACGAGAATAGTGAATGTAATGCAGTGGGCGGGGCGCGGGGCCATCACATGATGTGTTGGGCATAGTAACAGGAACAGCAGCGCAAAACAGAAATGATAACAGTGGTAGCACATGGTAACACAAGCACGAATGAGAACAGAAAGGTACGACATGGTGGCGTGACGGAAATGGTCTGCCACGGATGTGTTGTCACATAGTAACATGGTGCCTGCAAACAGAAATGTCAATGGGCATGGTGATGTAAAGTGAAACAGTAAGATAAACAGTACTGTAGACAGAAATGGCAAAAATAACAGAAAGCATAGCGCAAATGAAAAGCAAAGATACGCACATGGTGGCGCAGGCGTCAATGGTAAGTGAAGCAGTACGGATCCCAAGCGGAAAGGGCAACAGTAACAGTAATGTAAGGCGCACAGGCTGGTTTCCCCAAAACCTGCATTGAGAAAGACAGTGAATACAAATAATGTATGCAAAATAATGAGTATCGAGAGAAAATGAGATCTTGGAATACTAAATACATTATATCTCAGGAACCGTCTGAAGTAGAAAAAAATTTAAAAGTCATATTATTTACAACTGTCCTGGCTAATTTGAACCTTGAGCCCCAGTGAGGGCTAAGAAATTTTCAGCGAAAGTCCTATTCTCGCACCGTTTCGAGATACGGGCCCTGGAAAAGCGATGACGCCCGTAATGTTATCCTATGGGAAAAAGAAAAAGTTCGAGCGCCATACACTTGCTCTCCCTGTAATGTTTTTCACCAAACTACCGAAAGGCACATCTGTGGGCTGTTGGCTGTCTTCCCTCCAAATTTCAGGAAAAAAGACCAAACCGTTATTTTGCAGCAGGGCTCCATATGATTTCTGTTAAGTGTCGGGCGCCGTAATGTTATCCTATGGGAAAAACCGTCAATTTTGGAGTGCTGTAACTTTGCCGCCATGTGATATTTTTTCACCAAGCTACTGAAAGGCACATCTGTGTACTGTTGGCTGTCTTCCCTCCAAATTTCAGGAAAAAAGACCAAACCGTTATTTTGCAGCAGGGTGCCAAAGGATTCCTGTAATGCTTGAGTGCCGTAATGTTATCCTATGGAAAAACTGTCAACTTTGGAGTGCCATAACTTTGCCGCCGTGTAATATTTTTTCAATACAACACTGAAAGGCACATCTGTGAGATGTCGGCTGCGTTCCCTCCAAATTTCAGCCCAAAACTCCCAACGGTTATTTTGCAGTGCAGTGCCAAAGAATTGCTGTCATTTTCCCAGACTAGAAAATTACTGTGCTTAATTTGCAGCTTTCACAAAAATTTGCGACATTTTAATTGAACACGAAAGTAATTTGCGAAAGTACTTTTCAGAAATTTGAAAAACATATTTCTGGGGTGTTTACTACAAAATAAAGACATGGCAAGCATCCTCAGGGCCGACTAGGTGAATACAAAAAATTAGATTGCTAGAGGGTCCCAAATTTAAATGCCAACCATTTTCTGATCACCAACTGAAAACAAAATGGCCGATTTGCGAAAGTAACAGGCCCATTTGCGAAAGTAAAAATGCATTTGCGAAAGTGTTGAACTTTTTGTTAACTTTCCCATTAACTCATAATGGGAAACTGTTTTTTGAATAACTTTTGAACCATTTAATATTTTTTCACGAAATCTTCGAAAGGCACATCGGGGAACCCGGCTGCACGTTCCCTGAAGATTTCGGGCTGATCACATAAACCGTCGACCTGTGGTAGCGACCACAGAATTCCGAAAAGCGTAAGCGGCGCACAGATCGCGCTTAATAACTCCGCGGCCATTATATCCGATCAGTACAAAACTTGGCAGATCCCAAGGCCTATGGGTCTTGATCATACATTCCAAATTTCAGGCAAATCCATCAAACGGTTGCAAAGTTATTAAGGTGCAAAATTTTGGGTTTAACATGGAAATGGCTCCTCAACCCTAACTATGGTAGCACTACCGTGCTACCATAATATATAGATATTGACAGTAGATAAAGGCCTACGGCCCACCTAGTTTGCCTATGTGCACACGTACTTTGTTTCTTCCAGCTTCTGTAGAACTAGGTTGTCCCCTTCCCCCCCCGACTACTAGGAACCCTTGATGCCTATCTCATGCATTCTTAAATCCTGTAATCATTTCAGCCCTCACTGCCTCCTCCAGCAAGGCATTCCTTTTGTCCACCACCCTCTCCATTTAGAAATTCTTCCTCACATTCCCTCTGAACCTCCCTCCCTCCAGTTTCATCCCATGTCCCCTAGTTCAGGAACATCTCTTCCTATGAAAAATTGCATTTTCCTGCACCTTGCACCCTCCCATGAGATACTTGTATGTCTCAATCATATCCCCCTCTCCTCCAGGGAGTACATATTTAAGTCTTTTAGCCTGTCCCCATAGGTTTTGTAATGTAATCCTTGCACCATCTTGGTTGTACTACTCTGAACTGCCTCCACACTGTCTATATTCTTACATGGTTAAGGCTTCCAGAACTGGACACTGTACTCAAGGTGTGGCCTCGGTAGTGTCTTGTATAGTGGAATTATGACCTCCTTTTCCTACTGGTGATATGGTACCATTGCCTATGCAACCCAGCATCCTGTTTGCTTTCCCTGCCGCCTTGTTGCACAGACTCCCTACCTTGATGCCATCAGAGATGATAACCCCTAGGTCCCTTTCCTGCTTGGAGCGTTCTACAGCCTGCCCCCTCCCCTCCTGATATGTTGTTCCTGGGTTTTTGTGCCCCATGTGCATTATTTTGCATTTCTTTGCATTAAATCTCAACTGCCACTTTTTGACAAGTCTTCAAGCTTCTGTAGATCTCTTCTCATTCAATCCACACCCTCTGGTGTGTACACCCTTTTGCAGAGCTTTGTGTCATTAGCGTACAGGCATATTCTCCCTCCTAGAGCTACTGTAATGTCACTGATAAAGATGTTGAAAAAGACTGGACCCAGCACTGATCCTTGTAGCAACCCACTGGTCACCCTTTCCTCTGTGGAGTGACAGCCATTTACCACCACCCTCTGTGCCCTGCAATCCAGCCAGTTCCCCACCACCGTCCTACCCACTCCCATGTTCCCCAGCTTCTTTAACAGCTTTCTATGTGGTACAATGTCAAAGGTCTTACTGAAGTCCAGGTAGCCCATGTCCACTGGCCCCCACCAACCCCAATCCACCTCCCTTGTCACTCAGTCGAAAAATTCAAAGAGGTTAGTCTAGCACCCCTTCCCCCAAAGTAAAACCATGTTGCCTTGGGTCCTGTAGACCACTGGCAATATGGTGTTCCACTATTCTTTCCATCAGTAGTGTTTCCATGATCTTTCCCACTACTGAGATCAGGCTGACTGGTCTCTAGTTTCCTGCTTCTTCTCTGATCCTGCTTTTGTATAGGGGACTGCATTAGCCATCTCCTCCAGTCTTTGGGTACCTCTCCTGTTTCCAGTGACCAGTTAAACTGGATTGCCAGAGGTTCAGCCACCACCCACCTTAGCTCCCTCAGCACCCTGGGGTGCATCTCCATCTGGCCCCATAGCTTGATCTACTCTTATTCCTTCCAGTTCCTTCAGGACCCTTTCCTGTAGAAAAGGACTCTTATCCATTTCCGTGACCTGCCTACCCTTTCTTCTCCCCCCCCCCGTCCCATTAACCTACAACCTGCAATCCAGCGGCTCCCATGCCCTCCTGGTACCTAAAACCCACACACAAATGGGTGACCGAGCCTTCACTGCGTATGCGCCCAGGGTTTGGAACTCTCTTGCAACTAGCACTCACGCCTCTCCCTCGCACCAGAGCTTTAAAGCCTCCCTCTGGGGTTTTCTCAAAACGGCTGCCACCTGTCTCTGCACTAGACAAACCCTCTCAGCCTGAGATGCCCCAACTAACTGAGATACTACCTAAACATTACGACTTGGGCAGAGCACAACTGTGCTCATACTCCTCCTGTTCTCACAGCATATATAAAAATGGACCATTTAGGCCCACCAGCAAAACAGGGTGAGCATTATAACTGTGCACTGCTTTCTCTCGCACTGGGCCCACTCTATCCCAACTGTGACTCCTCCTAATTCTAACCGCTAGTCTTACAACTTGCTGCCTGGAAGCGACAATTTCAAACTGCACTTCTTCCTACTGACTGCAATGTTTAATGCTGTATTGTAATACCTGTTTTTGGTATTGTTGCCTTACAATGTCCCTGTGTTCTGGTCACTTTATATTAACTCTTCACTACTATCTGCCTGATGAAATCTGATGCTTGTAAAGTCCCTGTCGTGCTAATTCTATGTAACGTAATCCTCCACTTGTATTTGCCTGATGTTCATGTATGTACCTTGTAATCTCCCGGGTCCCACCTGAAAATAAGCACTTGGCTGTCTAGTGTGCTTACCCGGTTAACAAAAGCAAATAAATAAATATGAGGCAGGGAGATAAGACTAATCTAAAAGGGAAGCTCCAGTGACAAATGAGATAATAAAAAGTGTTCTCACCCACGCGTGCTCCCTACCCTGTGACAAAGACACTGGCCATTAGCTGGAGAGTGGGAGAAGGCATACTCCAACTTGAAGGTAATTCAGGTGAATGAAGGTCTTTTGCAATCGCAGCCATTTGAGATGCCACCGAGTGGGATGTGACCACTGGACCACAAATAAGGCCAAAGCAATGAGCTCCACTCCACAAGTCTGAGAAAATCCCAAGTTAGATACTCCTGACCTAACTAAAAACATTTTAAGGATGAAATTACGTCCACTTGCCTCTGGAAGGGTGGGCATACCATGGCCGCCAATTATCTAGTTCAACCAGCAGATGAAAATGGGTATGGGTAGCGGTTAAATGGAAATTCTCTAGAATGAAGAGAAATCGCAGATAGGAGAAAGTCTGCATAAGCAGGTGCAGAGAAAGCAGAGCTCCTCTTTCTGACTTTTGATAAATCAATTATCATAGTAGTGGTAAACAACTTATCCCTGGCAGAAAAAGTGAGCAGTCACTAAGCATTTGGGTAAAAATCTTGACGGTGGAATAAAGGCCAAAGGGAAGGGTATTGTACTGGTAAACATGCGTCTATGACTTCCTCTCTTACAAGGGATGGGCTCTCAGTGCTAGATTTTTTTTTTTGTCATGGGAGGTGAGGTTAACAGTTGTGTGACTGTGAAATAAACTCTCGATGTCAGACTTTTGAAAAGTGGGCTGGCTATACTTTAGCGAAGATGGTCTCCCACTACTGGTTTGGATTTAAAAATGTTTAACAGTTATGTGGCACCAGAGACGGCTCCCAGTTCCACATCCTACGAGAGGGAGGAGGAGGGATGGTTGCCGTGATGCCAGCAATGCAATACATGTACCTGTAATTGCTAAATATGCTTGCAGGTGCAGGAAAACACCTTATGAAAAATCATGAATGTGTACAGTACTGCACATAACCAGCTCACTGCAGCATTTGTTGCTAATAACTTAAATATTGTAACATTTTTCATTCCTAAAACTAGTAAAGCACCTCCTTTGAAAATTGGACAGGATGTAACAAATCTGCAGGTTTCAAATCTATACAATTTTTGAGTTTTTATAGACTCAAAAGGCATACTGAAACTGGTGAATTTTATTGTTTTGACCGTTCACCCAAACATAAAAACTACTTAAAACTTTTTTTTTTTTTTTACCAAATCAGGTTAAGTTTTGAGATTTGGATTTAGAGGGTGTAAATGTCAATGTCTAGGTCCCTACCTTAGAAAATAATCAAGCTATGAGCAGATGAAAAAATGATTTGACATAGAAGTGCCTTCTCAGTCCTACTGTTCTGATGCATTTCTATGAATGGGGATGCAGCTGAAATGCTACTTTTGTTTTTGCTTTGCCCATAGGTCAGATCAACTGTGAATGTGCTATATTTTAATGGTGTGAGAAATTAGGACTGTGCACTCTATGCAAACAACCCTTTCCACAGAAACATAGAACGTGATGGCAGAAGGGGACCATGTGGCCCATCTAGTCTGCCCTTTTTCCTACCCCCCCAACTGCTATTCAGTGTTATGATGCCCTTGTATCTATCCGAAGCATTTTTGAATGTTCCCACCATTTTAGCCTCCACCACTCCCCATGGAAGGCTGTTCCATGCAACTACCACTCTCTCTCTCTTTAAAGAAGAACTTGTGTGCCTTGTGCCTGAATTTGCCCCCCTCCAGCCTCATATCATGCCCCCGGTTCTGGTGTGATTCTTGATCTGAAACAGTTTCAGAACCTGTACCCGATTTATTCCATTTAGGAACTTGAAGGTCTCTATCATGTCTCCCTTCTTCCTTCACTGTTCCAGGGAATTCATGTTTAGGTCCCGCAGTCGTTCGTCATATGTTTTGCTGTGCATTCCCTGTATCATTTTTGTTGCTCTCCTTTGCACTGTTTCCAGTCTGTGCATACCCTTTTTAAAGTGTGGCCTCCAGAACTGGACACTGTACTCCAGGTGTGGCCTCACCAGTGATCAGAGTGGCAAGATGACCTCCCTTGTTCTGCTGGTAATCCCTCTTCCTATGCAGCTCAGCATGCCATTTCCACTTAGTGCTGCTTTTTCACATTGCTTGGACATTTTCAGGTCATCCATTAAAATTATTCCTAGAACTCTTTCCTGCTTAGTGGATTCCAGTTTTACTCTTCCTAGGTAGTATTTTTCTCCTGGGTTTCCTCTTCCAAGCTGCATGATCTTGCATTTTTTTGCACTGAAGTTTAGTTGCCATGTTTTTGACCATAGTTCCAGAGTCCTTACATCTGCCTTCATCTTGTCCACTCCTCCTGGAGTGTCTACCCTGTTTCCCATTTTCATATCGTCTGCAAACAAACTCAGCTTACCTTCCAGGCCTTCAGATATATCACTAATAAAAATATTAGAGTATCTGACCTAGCACTGACCCCTGTGGCACTCAGCTATCTACCCCCCCCCCCTTCTTCTGATAAGGAGATGATTTCTATTACCCTCTGGGTCCTTCCACTAAGCCAGCTCCATATCCAGTTCACCACTTGTTGCCCTACCCCATGCTGTCTAACTTATTTAGTAGCCTTCTATGTGGGACTGAGCAGAAGTCTTTACTGAGGTTCAGGTATACTTAGGCTACTGCTCCACCCTGATCCACTATTTTGGTTATCCAGTTGAAAAAGTCTATTAGATTAGTTTGGCATGATCTACCTATGGTAAAGCTATGCTGTTTAGTGTCTAATTTGCTGTTTTCTTCAAGAAAGGATATAATCCTCTCCTTTACAGTGGTTTCCATTATTTTGCCCACAACTGAGGTGAGTCTTACCGGTCTGTAGTTGCTTGCACTCTCTTTGCTCCCATTTTTATGTAGCGGGATAACCGTGGCCTTTTTCCAATCCTATGGGACCTCGCCCAGCTCAAGTGATAAGTTAAAAAGGTTAGCCAGGGGAGCCACTAGTTCCTCTCTTATCTCTATCACCAACCTCTGGTGTACTTCATCTGGTCCCATGGCCTTATTTACACTGAGTTTCTCCAGTTCCTTTAGGACTCTTTCCTTTGTAAAAGGTCCTGAATATACTCCGCCGCCACCCCCTTGTAAGGAAGGGCCCACAATCTTCCTCCTCCTTGGTAAAAATAAAGCAGAAATACCCATTGAGGATCTCTGCTTTGTCCTTTTCCTCTGTGTCTTCCCCACCCCCCAATCAGCCTTAGGTAGTCTGAGAGTACCTCTTGTGTATTCTAGAGTACTGCAGATAAGGAGGCCTACAACCTAATGCTTTCTGATTGGGGCCACTAGGAATTTATGAAATGGTTTAACAGCTTCAACCTTGAACAGCAGACAGGGGAGTAATTTGGGGGCTGGCAATAACAGTAGAAACAAAAAGAATACTGTGCTCCGCTTAAGTCCTGACAAATCACAGCACAAATTAAAAAAAAAAAAAAAAGAAGCACGTTTTAATATAGACTGAAAATATTCTCCACAAACTTGTCCTGACCATATCATCCATTAAAGAAATGTCCACCAGCTCCAGAATTCCATGTACCTAACAACTCCCCCAACAACAAAATAAATCAAATGTTAAAACTAGAGACATAAAAATAAAAAATTAAAAAGTAGCAAGACAAATACATCTCCTTGTAGTTTAAAGGCCCTACCTGTACACATCAGGGACAGATACACATAGGACCAAAAGTAACTTCTCCAGCACTTGGTGTGCTGTAATGAATTTGACTGGAAGAGCACATATTGCAGTTTTTTTTGTCTATATTAATGTACCTACAGATTCCATTTAAGTCATTATTAAAATAGAGATGTACATTTTTAAAAGTAAATCTTTGTTTTTTCAAATTTGGTAAAGTTTTGTCCTGGGTGAATTCTGTTGCTTGTGCGATTCCTCATGGATCCTTTCTTGGCCCATTCCTATCTACTTTTTTCATTAATAGCCCACCTAAGATCTGCAATACTGCCAAGACTTTGCTCTATGCAGATGACAGTCGTCATCTTTGTATTATAAAGACATCACCACCATCAACAAAATCCCTGGGCACAACTTTCATTCCCTTAAAAAGTGGTTCACAAATGAAAAATTTAGTTCAAAATGTCCTCAAAACAAAAGCTATGCTGCTTGGCTCTGCCCCAGAGGTTAGAAGATTTTCCCCAAGACTTCGGTATTGCAATCTTAGACCAAGTACAAGTGGGATTAGTTAAATAATTGAAATACCTTGTGTTACCATCAATCCTACCTCACTTCTAACACTCATATGACCAACACTTTGAGATACAGTATGATAGAGTAGACCCAGTTTCTGGTGAACAGTTCTGAACCATCTAATATTAGTACTTGCTTTGCATGACTTAAAAATCGCTGTGATTTAATGTGCCACTTTGAATGTCTTTACTTCTGTACCATGTCACTTTATTTTGGGGTGTGATATTTCTGCACTTGTATCTTGTCCCACTGTCTTGATGCGTACTCTTCTGTACCTGGGTGTAATCCCCCTACAAATGGGGGTTCCTAAAAAGTCTTCCTTGAGCTTGCCTAAATGTTCACTGCCAGGCTGGTGTCCTGCATTTTGGCAGTTTAAATGTATTGCCAGAGTGCGCCTGCATAGCCTCTGTATACTGTCTCTTTAAGAGCTGCCTGGGTTGCAGTCATAATAATTAATCTGGGAGGGGGCTGAGTGTTTCTATGCTCGAGTCTCACCCGGGCTGCCAAATAATCGCTCTGTTCTGCCATCGCTATTAGCGCAGAGGGAGCTCTGTTAGAAGATGTACTTGTTTGCTGATCTTTTATTAAAATAGTAATAATATTGCAGTTTGTCTAACCTGCCTTATTTGCAGCATGGATATTTCTGTTCATCTCCATATTGGTCCTGGACTGCTGAAATGGGCCAATCAGTACCTTTGGGGACTCTAAAACGGAGCCTGTCCGCAGGGACTTTGTGGGAGCAAAATTCCGTAGGAATTGTAGTTTGGGGCTTTTGGCGCCTAAATAAACCTGGAGGGGGAGCCCTTGTTGTGACTGACAAAGTATTCAGCCAACCAAACCTTTTGGATCCTGGGGAAAGTCCCAGACTGCTTGCATTTTCAGTTCAGATCTGAGTTGGGAAGTGAAGGAGTAATAGCTGAAGATAGTCGAGCAGCAATCCTGCGTGAATTTTTATTTTTTTTAGTTGTTTAACCAGGAGTAGCTCACTAAGCTGACTGCTTTTTTACAGAAGCGACCTGGGAGCACAGGGAAGTTAAGTGACTTGCTCAGGGTCACACAGTATGCAAGTGGAAGCTGTGGGATTCAAACCCAGGTTTGGTCTGCTGGATGTCACCAGATTTGCAGCTCACAGCCTTAAACCACTGCACTATACTGCCTCCCCTGAATTCATGTGGGAGAACTGTGAAAGGGCTGAGGTTTGGCCTACCTGTCTACCTGCTGTCCCTGAGAGGGAAAATAGAGTTGGCTTGGACTGAATCCGAGTTGTGAGAGCGATTTAAGCCAGTGGACTGTGACCAGGCTTTAACCTGAAGATGACCGAATATTGCTGAATGCGATCAACCTGTCAGGATTTCCAGCCACCTCTGAACTCCCAGTTTGTGCAGAGACTCTAATTGTGACCGGATAGCAATCTGACTGGTACAGTATAATTTCCTACATGAAAATGTGCTGTGTGCTGTTAGTGGGTCATGATTTGGTTCCCCACTGTGTGCTGAACTGTGTTCTGCTTGCTGGAAGCTGCATCTAGCTCCCACGGACTAAATCCATATGCATCTCCATTGGGCCTGGGCTTTGCCACACTGGCCAAGACAGACTACCCGCTGCACAGAGAAAGCCATCGACGAGAGACCTGCCTGGGGATCAGCCCCCTGCTCATACTTTGAACAGGAACAATGCCTTGGTGATTCGTGTGGGCCCTGCTTCTCCTGGCACTCCAGTTCAACAATCTGCTGTCTCGATTTCATCCTGCCTGTGTCCTGTATTGAGTACCATGAGTAAACATCAGGGTAGCCCCCCGTAACAAAAGCTAAATCTAAAGTGTTGTCATCCAATTGCTTTGTTGTCTTTTCTGTCATGAACTGAGCCCTCTGGCTCCGGATTACAAACAGTGTGTGTTGTGCATGTTGCTTTCTTCTATTACAGGGCCCCAACAGCTACGGCCTTGAGGCCTACTGGCAACATTCCTGGCTAGCCCAACGTCTTCCTACCTGGGTACCCAGAGTGTGTGACTGTGTAGGGACTCTAAAGTGCATGCATAACTGTCTGATTGATACAGCCTTTAAGCAAATCAACCTGATTACACCCTTCCCTTGTTCATGTCCCCTGAATAAATTAGATCCAACTCTTTTTGCATTTAACCTAACTGTGGTTCCAGTTTGTGCCAAGAGTACTGTACTGTTGCTAATTGCTGTGCATAACCTTGTTTTACTGGGGATCCCCAGGGTCGAGCTAGAGGAACCAGCCCTGGTAGTAAGTGCAAACAGTGTGGGTAATTGCATGGTGAATAAGGATCACTGTGAAAGTGATTATTGTATATTGTTCAGGCCACTAGAAGGGAAAGGGGGGAAGTTAAGTGTCCCGGAGGGCTGTGCCCAGGTTAGCTTGTCCACTAACAACCCTGACCTCTGGGTGGAGGCACCATTTCAGTACCCAGGCTCCTTAGTCTGCTACTAGCCAAGCAGGCAGGGGTAGCAGTCCTTGGCATAGCACCACCTAGGGGTTACATTGGTCATGCCTTAAAATGGTGCCTCAGCACCAGCGCACCTACCTGGTCATCAAACTAAATAAATGAATTGATTAATTAATTAAAATATAAGGAATAATGTACCTTTTCTCAGCTTTTAGTCAAGAATCCTAAACTCTGGATGGGTCAGCTGCACCACATCAGCACCCTGAACAATACACAAAATTAACTTGAAGCTGAAAAGCCTCTTGCCGGGATAGGCAGAGAAAAACAGGGCAGTCTGGATGGAACTATTGGTCCTTTTCTGCCCACATATTCTATGTTTCTATGTACATGGCATCTGACACAAACATCAGAATCGCCCAAAGCTGCCTTCTCCCCCTGATTAAATACTGCTCCATTGTAACAGATGCCACCCCCCCTACAGTGAGGGCAAAGAAAAGAGTCTTAATCAACGAGGTTGCCAAATTTGCATCCTCCCAGAGCCTATGGTCCCCATCACTGTGCCAATACTGAATGACACAGATGGTGCAACCTGAAACCAAAGCCCAGTTAACCCTAGCTAATTTCATGCAAACAAATCCTCATTGCCTCTCCATGCTATTCATATTCATGGACAATCTCCTCGGCAAACAATTTATTAAAAGTGCCATTCTTGTGCAGGGACATGGGACAACACCCCTTTAGATATGGAGCAGTGTTGTACTGGACACCATCCCACTGTCTATTAGAGCAGTTCCTACCTCTACAGCTATCACTGCCAAGCTGAAACTACATCTCCAACAGTCTGTTTTTTACCTCTTTGCATGACTTACAAAACATGCCGCTTTGAATGCCTTTACTTTCACATCAGGTCTCCTTATTTTGTAGCATGATATTTATGTACTTGTATTTTGTCCCACTGTTTGATGAGTACTTTTCTGTACTCGAGTCGTACCTGAAAAAGACGCTTGGTGCCACTGCACATACCTGGTCATCAAGATAAATAAATAAAATGTAAGGACTATTTTACCTTTTCTTGGCTTTCAGTCATGTATCAGTATTTTGAACTCTTAAGCCATAGTTAGTGGATTCTTGGTAACCAAGGTGGCTGCACAGAAGACAGACCACATAAATGGATTGAATTGGCCTCCAATCCAAAATGGCTTAGGAGGTGAAGATAACTTGTTTTCCCCACTTTACCTTTTTATTGAAATTTGAGTATATAAGAAAGCACACATCTTATACAATGGAAGAACATCCTCCTTATAAGGTATAAAATATCACAAACACAGTATTTAGGGTAAACATATTGGAGAAGCCTTATACACATGTATTGATAATAAAACACAAACCTAGACAGGTTATAAGTGGAGAGCAGAAGGGTTACAATCAATAGGGTATTAGAAAATCAGGAATGGCAACCATGTACAAAATAAATGCTAGGGCAGGCTATGGCAAGGCATTCAATAAATTACAAAAGGTGATAAATGTGGTAATATGAACAATGTTCAGTAACAGAGAGGTAAAGGTAAGAGAAAAGTGTGCAAGGAAAGAAAGAAAAGAAAAAAGCGAGGAAGAATGGAAGGAGAGAGGGAAAAAATAGAGAAGGAGGCAAAAAAGAAGAGATATCTGTGCACAAATGTTTCAGGAAAACCTAATCTGAGAGCAAAATAAGAAAAGGGCTAAATATCCCTAAGAATTAGGGTCTAGAAGAACTAGGTTCGATGTACTTGAAGTAATCCTGCCAACATCTGTCATATACAGCGAGTTGGTTATGAGTAACATGAGATAATCAGTCTAGGGAGGCATGCTGAGAAAGGCTTTGAAGAACATCTGAAAGAGAAAGCACCCAGAGTTAATTTCCATTTCATAAGAATCAGACGTTTGACCAGAAGAGAAAGTATGTTCAGCCATCTAAAATGTGCATGTGAGAGGAGAAAGCTACTGGGGATAAGGATGCCTAGAAGGAATAGCTTGGGGTCAAAAGGTAGTTTTTGTCCTGTTACTCTGGAGGCAAGTAAATAGACTTTACGCCAGAGCTTACTAATGGGAGCACTCGACCACAAGATATGAAGTAGATCCCCGCTGGCCAAATTGCAGTGCCAGCAGTTCTTATTATTTAATAGGCCCATTTGTTGAAGTACAGATGGGGTTCTATACCAAAGATGTAGGATTTTAGTTTGTATTAAAGAACTACGGGCATCCTTAAAGGTATTATGTGCAAGACACCAACAATTACTCCATTGTGCGTCTGAAATATTGTAGTTAAGAAGAGTACTCCATTTATTTTTGGCATGTATAGACTGATCAGGTACATTATCAATAATGTCTTTGTAAATGGAGCTATTCAATTTTACTGATAAATTAGTCCAGTGTGAAATGTATGGGTTTAGAAGAGTATGCTTATACACTAAACTAGAAAGAGAGTTATAAGCTGCTCAAATTTGTAAAAACTTCCAGAAGTCCTGTTTAGGAAGTTTCCATGTAGCCTGCAAGTCCGAGAATGATCTAAGAGTGAGTGAATTCTGGTCCAAGATATCACCCAGAAAGAAAATGCCTTTGTTCGACATGTACGACAGAAAATTGGGCTATCTTCTAGAGTGAGCAGTGGATTGCCCCATAAGGGGGCATAAAACCAGGGTGTTGGATTGAATTTCAGGAATTTGTGGATTAGTTTCCAATAAAGAACAGGAGGATGATATAGTCGGGTGAGATTTCAGTTTAGAGGAAATTGGATTAAAAATGAAAAAAGTAGGAACTCCTCCTGGGCACAGTGTAGATCAGGGTTTTAAATAGCCGGTATCGCATCGCAACGGACGATCCATTCTCACATCTACATCGCGAAAAAGTGTGATGCATACTGTGACCCTCCCCCCACCCATGTCCCCACAGAGACTCACCCACATAAGGTACTTCTTAGTTTGGAACACGGCCCAGTTTCACCACCGCGGCCCCAAAATAAATGCTGGCAGTTGCTCCATTAGTTAACTTTATAAGTTAAATTATCCAGTCCTAGTAGTAGTCTGTAGTATCCTCCGATCTCATAGCCCTGAATACTGGTGAGTAAAACCACAGTGATTCTCTGCGAATGCGATCGCAATGCACCAACGGCTGACCACAAACTGACCGAGAATGTCAGTGGGACATTACTACAGACACCACTAACAACAAATAGTTAACTACGGTGACTACGGCGTTGTTACAAGGACCAAGCAAGAACTGGGCGTGTTCTCAACAACAAGTACCATAGCAGGTGATATCAATGAGGGACATGGAGTGAGAAAAGATGATGGGAGGAATATGGTGGGAGGAGGATATGCTGGTAAAAGAGTGGGTTTGGAGACTACAGAGGTACTTCTCCTTGATCATGAGGGATGTCCCTTAATTCACCCCCTTAAAACTGATTTGTTCTTCCTTTCTGTCCTTACAGAAAAGATGGTTGCTGCCAACACAGAGAAGGTGCTGTAAATTCAGACTTTAAGGCAGAACTATATAATGTGTCAGAAATAAAAACAAGACAATGGGTTTAACACTAAACGCAGCAGTATTTATGTCACTGTGGCTGGTGACTTGGAGCTTTAAGTTTTTGGTAAAGAGGCCATGGCTGGGGAGGCTGAAATGGGTGGGGGTTGGTGGTTAGCCACTGAAATGGGTGGGAGGAGGGTTTTAGTGGTTCTGGCAGACGGAACAAGGGTGGGGTGTGTGTGTGTGTTGGGGGGTACTGAAACAGATGAAGCCAAGACAGAATTGATTTAGGTTACAATATTTAAGGATTTTTCATTTTGCTAAATAAATCGAGGCATGTGCTATTCATTTTCACAATTGATTAGCACTTTCATGTGCAAAACTGCTAATCAATTTTCCAAGCTTATTTAAAACCCTGCAAATTCCATTGCAACCCATAGTGGTGAGTGAGGGGAGGGTTTCTGAAACCATTTAATGGTTTGGGCCATTCAAAAAGCCCAGAAGTAGCCTTTGAACCAGGGGAGTCCAAATCCCCATTTTTCCAATGTGATCGAAGTTTGTTGCAGTTAAATCTTGGTGGTTTCCCATCCCAGATAAAGTTGCTTATTAATTTATCAATTTTAGCAAAAAAGGAGGATGGTAATACTAAAGGAATATTGACAAAGAGGTAAAGAATCTTGGGAGATATGGACATCTTGATGGCTGCGATTTTCCCCATGAAGGAGAGATTAAGTAGCTTCCATCTGTCCAGAATTGTTTTGATGTTATCTAGTAAGGGATTAAAGTTAATGGCCAATATCTTGCCTAAGTTACTAGTAATTTTGATTCCTAGATGTTATACCCTGTGGTGACCAACCAAATCCAAGAGGTATGTTCGTAAAGGCTTTACAGTGGTCGTTAAAGGTCAGAGTTTGTGATTTACCAAAATTCAAAGCAAGGCCAGAAATCTTAGTAAAATTATTAAGCAAATCAACCAACAGGGGCCCAGCCTAATTCAAGTTTTCAAGTAAGATTAAGAGGTCATCTGCATAGGAGAGGGAGACATATCTTGGATTGCCCACAGGTATGCCCAAAATGCCAGAAGATTGATGTAAACAAGCAGTCAGGGGCTCCATGGCTAAAATAAACAGGGAAGGTTATAGGGGACAGCCTTGTCTACTTCCCCTTGCTAGATGAAAGTAAGAGGAAAGGGTGGAGTTAGTAAGTACTTTAGTAACAGGAGAATTATATAATAGCTTGATCCAGGAGCAAAAGGTATGAGAAAGACTGAAATGAGATAAAACCTGATGAAGGTAGTCCCAGTTTAAGGCATCAAAGACCTTCTAGAAATCAATAGCTATGGCTGCAGCTGGCGTCTTGAGGGATTTGGCTTTGTGAATTAGATTAAATAAGGAACGTAGGTGATCAGAACCAGATCTATGTTTAATAAAACCAGCTTGTGAATGATGAGTTAGCTTGGGAATCAAGGATTCAAGTTGAGAAGTTAGTAGTTTAGCAAATATCTTCCCATCCATGTTTAATAAAGAGATGGGCCTATAACTTGTAGGGTGAGTAGGGTCTTTTTCCTTCTTTGGGATTAGGGTTATGATTGCTTTGGTGCAAGACAGGGGAAGTTTGCCAGTACTGGAAGCTCCCTGATAAACATTAAGAAGAAGGGGACATAAAGTGTCGGAAAACATTTTATAGAAATTGACAGGGAATCTGTCACCTCCAGGGGATTTGCCGGATTTCAAGGAAGTCAAAGCTTTCTGGATTTCCTGAAGCAAGAAGGGTTCATCTAAAGAATTTGTTTCAAGAGTAGAAAGATGAGGAAGATGTAATGATTTAAGGAACTATTGAATTAGTAAAGTAGATGGAGGATTTGTGTTAGAGTATGCCTGTAGTTTTTGATAAAAGGTTTTCATGATATAGTTTATAGAGGGATTGTCAGAGTGAATTTTACCCTGTTCATCTTTTAGGCTTAGGATAGGTCATTCCAATTGTTGTGCTTTGAGCTGGTAAGAGAGGAGTTTCCCAATTTTATCGCCATGTTCCCAAAACTTATATTAAAGTTTAAACAAGGCCAGTTCGGTTTTACGAGAAATTAATTTTTTTATTTTAACTCTAAGTTGAAGAATTTCATGATGAAGTTGAGAATCAGGACATTGCTTCTTAGAGGAAAAGCATAAATTCTCTTTAGCCTTAAGAGATTTTTCCAAATCAGCCAGTTGTTCCCTTACTCTTTTCCTATGTGCAGCATAACTGATAATTTCCCCCTCTAATCGTAGCTTTAAGAGCTTCCCATGCAGAGGTCACAGAAGATTTGGTTGGGGTATTGTGAAAGAGGAAGTTCTGAATTTGTGCTTTGATCATGGGTAAGAAATTGGGATCCTTGAGAAGGAGAGGGGTCCAGCCACCAGTAAGAAGATTTAGGTGCTAATGGGCCCCACAAAAGTTGCAATTTGACAGGGGAATGGTCCGAGATTAAGATGGGAGAGATGGATGAATCAATAGTTTTTTTCCATTATAACAGGAGAGGCTAACCAGTAGTCGATTCTACTGTATGTCTTATGTAGAGAGGAGTAAAAAGTAAATTCTCGATTGCAGTGGTGAAGGAGGTGCCATACATCAGCTAATCCAACATCTTGCATTAGTAATGAGAGGGCATTAATACTTCTAGGGTGGGCATCTGCAGTGGGGCTACTTCTGTTAATGCTGGCTTGTAGAGCTAAGTAAGATTCCCTCCAAGAATAACTGGTGTATTATCAGTGTTAAAGGATATAATCTGTTGAGCTAAATTGTGAAAAAACTCTGGGGAATCGGAGTTGGGGGCATAGACATTAATAAGCAGAAGAGGACTAGAGTTGGTATTCAATTTAACCATCACCCATCTGCCATCAGTGTTGGAAAGGGAGTTTACAAGGGACCATTTAAGACTCTTATGAATAAGAATAGCAACTCCTCTTTTCTTTGAAGTATAGGATGATTCATAGATCTGACTGACCCAATCTTTCTTAAGTCTGTGAACATCCTCTGCTAATAATTTTGTTTCTTGAAGGAAAGCAAATTGTGTTTCATGTTTTTTGAGATGTGAAAAATTAGCTTTTGCTACAAGAAGAATTAAGTCCCTTCACATTCCATGTATATAAAAGTATGTCATTCATATTGTCGGTGTTAAAGAAAGGGAATAACTGCTGGAATGCCTGAAAATAGTCATTTTATGGCTAGTGCACCTACCTGGTTAACAAAAACTAAAATAAATGAGACAGAGGATGATCAGAATACAATACAGAGAGCTTACATATATTCAGAGAGTGGCAGGAACATTCAAGCCAAAAAAAGTGAAATATGAGTTACACGAACGGCACAGATATCATACTGAAGCTAGAACAGAGAAAGGGAAGGATAAAAGTCATTGATAACAACGACAATACTAGTAAGCTAAATAAAAAAAATCTTTTATGGGTGTGAGGAGATACGAGTCGGCCAACTGGCTAAGAGACTCTCTCTCACCACACTCTGGGGCACTGATGTAGAGAGGAGACCTGTTATGAATATTGGTCCAAACCTAAGTCTGATCCCAGTAATATAATAAAGTAAGTATTCCTGATATGCTAAACTGAAAGGGAATAATACCAAGAAAGGCAGGGGACTGTAATAACCTCACCTTAATTCTAAGCTAACAGGACAAGGTATAAGGATAAAGCTAAACACCAGAAACTATTTATAAACATTAGTAGTAACAGTACAAGATATACCAACTCGAAATAACAGTAATTTAAAGAACCATATACGAGATGCCAGTGCAGCCTAGACATAGAGCAAGGAATTCAGGAAGCCAGGTGTAGTGCAAATGGACAAATATAAAAGGAAAAGTAGATCATTACCACATTAGAGTAACCGAGTATACTTTGTAGTGTAACAGTATAAGTACATAATAAATACAATATTGGGGGGGCGGGGGAGGCCAATTTAAGCCCTTACGCCCTGAGCCAGATGCTAATCAGGATTATATGGAGAGGTATAGGCTTCGGTGATGACTGTGGACAGAGGAGATAATCATATTAAAGGTCAGCTTCAATTACTCGAAAATCACCTAAATATATGTTATATGGAGTGACTAGGTCTAAAAGACTAGGCCCAGTGAGCCCCAAAACAGGAGGGACCACACAACAGTGGATCTCTATAATATCTGTAGGCTTTGAGTAAATAAAGGAGCACAAGGAAGATGTGGATCGACAATCCTTTGCAGCAGTACACCAAACATAGTTCACCTCTTTGAGTGCTAATGATAGTTTCATACTGTAAACAGGAAGTAGTAAGAATAATTTATGTATTTAGGTTTTGTTAACCAGGTAGGTGCACTAGCCAAAAAGACTATTTTCTGGCACAATCCGGGACAGTACAGAGACAAACTTCAAAGAACAACAAGATACATGGTACAAGTTACATAACAGTAGTGATGTGACAAAGAATTGAGGTAGTTAGACCAAAATAAGCATTTAAGTTAACATAAGACAAATACAGTCAGGTCAGATTAGGAAATTGTGGTAGTAAGACCAAAATACAGCATTAATAATTACATAAGACAATACGAGCAGGTCAAATTAAGTGACCAGACAACTGTGCAGGCAAGTAAGGGATAAGGTGCTGATACAGCGATAGCCTCCAAGCAAAGACTGATAAACGGAGCGGCTAGGGAGAGGGGGGAGAGGGTGGAGAAGGCGGATAGGATCACCTGGAAAGGAGAGAAGGAAGTGGAAGAATGAAATGAATGAAAGAAGGAAGTGAAATTGAGAGGAAGTGTTTCAATGCTGGAGTGGACCCTAAGCCATTAGGTGACGACAAGAGGAAAGTGGAGTTAGACAGCAAAGACTAGGGTGGTTTGCAGCAGGAGCATATGTAGGAGGAGAAGAAATGGTGTTGAAGTTCTTTCTTGAAGGAGATGTGGGATGCTGATTGGTGTAAGGTTAGAGGAAGTGAGTTCCACTAATAGGGTGCATGACAGGCAAAGGCACGACCACCTTTATTTGTACGATGTCTCAGGATAAGGACAGGGACATTTACCGCAGAGCACAAAGCATAGTTGGTTTTCTGATAGGGAAGGAGACAGGCCAGTGATTTAGGAATACGGGATCTGATAATGTTATCAGTAATGGATCCAAGCACGTAGAACCTTCATTCTAGTGGTGGAAGCTATCCTAGATCAGAGTACAGCAGCCAATGATGTTTCAGCCGTAGGGAGCAGGATGCAACGAGACAGATGTTATTGTAGGTAACATCTCATTTACGAAGACTCGAGCTGCAGGCAGAAACATACGTTGCAACCCCGTAAGTGAGAGAGGGAAGTAATATCCTATGGGCAATAGCGAGTCTAGCAGGAGGAGTGAGCGCATAACTTGTTCGGTAGGCGATCCCAAGTTTGGAGTTTACCTTCTTACAGATGGTATGAATGTGGCAGTCAAAACTCAGGGACGGGTCATCAGTGACCCCCAAATATCTGAATGAGTTAACCACCCCAACATATGTGCCATCTAGGGAGGAGACATTGAAGTGAGTTTGGGAGTGTTTGAGTTTGAGACTGGAGCCAAATAGCATAGCTTGGATCTTTGATTTATTTAAGACAAGTCTGTGATTTACAAGTCACTGTTGTATAAGCTGATAATCACAAGAGAGTCTAGTATTAATGTCCTCAATGCTGTTTGAACTACAGTACAGAACAATGTCATCTGCATATAGTAGGGAGGATGTGCTGAAGAGATTTGTGGTAATACTATTAATGAAAATAGAGAAAAGCAGAGGACCTAAAATAGACCCCTGAGGTACACCAATGTTGATGGTAGCCTTGTCAGAGAGGGTGGAGTTAAATTTCACGTATTGATACCTATCTGTCAGATAGCTATCAAACCAGTTAACAACATTTGGTGCGAGGGCTAGAGAGTTTAGGATTGCAACAAGGATGGAGTGGTCAACAAGGTCAAATGCCTTTGTCATATCAATAAAAATGGCCCCCATGAGCCTGCCAGAGTCCATAGCCACTAGGGTGTCAGATGTGAGTTTGAGTAGGGCAGTAGTGATGCTATGACCCTTGCAGAAGCCATGTTGGGTGTCAGTTAAGTGCTTCAGAAGAAAGTCAGTGGTTTGGGTGGCAACTATTTTCTCTAGCATTTTACTGAGAACAGATAGGATGGCAATGGGACGGTAATCCAATGGGTCGAGTGGGTCACCTTTTTTAAGTACGGGGGTAATTCTGGCCATCTTCCAGATATCCGGGACAGTACTTTGACACAGAGAGAGGGTAAAGATTTTAGCAAGAGTGGGCAGCTATGTGGGGGGGCAGCTAATTTTAGGAGCTTAGTTTCCAGGTTATCAGACCCAACAGCTGCAAGTTCTGAGATGTTTCTTAAATGTCTGAGACCCTCACTAGTTAGGACGGACTTGAAATGGAAAGTGGGCCTGGAGGAGTTAGTAGGTGAGATAGGGTTAGATGGAGAAGGGAAAGTGGAAGTATACTGGGTAAGGTCAGCAAATTGCCTATTAAAGAAGTTAGCAATAGTGAGGGGATTGTTACAATGGATGCCATTTATAGACATGTCATTTGGAGTGGATGACTGGTTCGATCCCAAGAAGGACTTACTATGGGATCAAAATTTTTGGGGGTCACCCTGGGAGTCAATTATTAGGTCATTGCAGTATGTGCTTTTTGCTTGTTTGATTTTTTTCTTACAAGTATTTCTCAATGCTCGGTAAGCATTAAAGTCTGCAAGAAGACCTGATTTTTTATAATATGAAGCCAGATATTGTCCCTCTATGATGGAGCGTAGGGAAGGAGATAGATTGAATATGGTTGGCCATAATACTTAAGAACCTGTCATCAGGAGACAGAAGGGGTAAGTTGCCTTGTAATATATAATTCACATAAAAAAAAGAAAAGGCAATAATCAGGATACATACTGATTGAGGATATGCTGCTGAATAGCCCAAAGACTATAAACCTGATCCACTGCTAAACTGGAGAGTAAAAGGCTAGATATAGAGAGCCTGTCTAGTGAGGTAATGTATAAGATCTAACATTAAAATAATAGCTTAGAAAAGCATTGCTGATATACTGAAGTTCCCTTGAAGACCTTTAAGCTGCTCATTTAAACATTACAACAAAAAGTAAATTGGTCGTGCCACGATGTACAGCCTTTGCTTTCTACACCCGCTGGGAGTAAAAGCAACCAGGTAGTATAGACTGTACAGCGGGCAGCTAGGCAGAAAAAGTGTACTGACACTCCCTTTAAGTATCCTGGAAGCCAAACCTACCAAGATATAGCAACTGTGACCATATTACTGACCATACAAGCACATGACACCTTAGATTTGTTAGCGGGATTATGACTATTGATGTTTTTGCTTTTGGCGTTTGCCTTACATTTCTTTTTGGGTGGCTCTAAAGATTTGAAGGGGGGACTTGCAACAGCTTCTGCCCATGAACTATTGGCAGAAATACATCCCTGAGGCACCAGGTCCAAGTTAGAGGGATGTTCATCTGAAATTTGCTGGGAAAGATCCTCCTGCGAGGAGTGCATGTAATCCTCCAAAACAGCAAATTTATTGCTCAAGGGAATAGAGGGGTCGATTTGAAGATGAGAGGTTGCAGCTTGGGGTGTTTGGTTTGAGACCTCACTAGAACAGCATAAAAGTCTTGAAGAATAATGCCCCAACAGAAGTTTCTCTTGCAGCCATGTTGATTGCCTTGGGGGTAAAATCAGTTCTGGCTTTGCTGCTTGGAGCTGCGAGTTCTGTAACACCTTCCCCATGCTCCCGAACCTCATCGTCCTCCCTCCATGTGGATGCCAGAGCTATGTTCGGGTCGTCAATTGCTGCTGAACCTCCCAGGGTGAAAACTACAGAAGAGACCTCAGATAGTTGGCTGGCGTCAGGGTTTCAAATCCTTGAAGGAAGAGCCTGAGAAAAGGTAGTGTCATGGGTAACGTAGAGCAAATGTAATGCTTCTTTGGTGGCGGATTTGTTTAAGAGGATTGTAGGCTTTCCTTCTAATGGTTAAATTTTTTAAAAAGTCTCTGTAGATGGAAATATTAAACTCTTGCCACTGAAGTTTCCCCATTTCTCTGGCTCATTTCAATATTAATTCTGTATGAGAATAGTCCAAGAAGCGAGCAATGATGGGCCTCGGTCTCTGGTCTAATGCTGGCCTGGGACCTAGAGTGCGGTGTGACCTCTCAATGATTAATGTTAGGTCAGGAGGCAGTTTAAGCATTGTAGGCAGCACATGTAATAAAAGCGTAGTAGTGTCTCCTAATTCTACACCTTCAGGGAAGCCAAAAAAACGTAACTTGATGCGACGATTACGATTTTCAATATCGTCAGTTTTGGCTTGTAGGGATTTAGTAGTTCGATCTTGATTACAGACAGTAGCCTGGAGGTCATGAATAGTAGTGGTATTACAGGCCATTGCTTTCTCATTAAATGCAATTTTCTGGCCAAAAGTTTCAAGAATGGTCGCATTCTGTTGTGTGGAGGTTGTTAGATCATTAATCTCAGCCATCAGTTTAGAAAACATTACTTCCACTCTAGCAAGTGAGCTTTGCTGTACTTGGAGATCTGCCATAATGCTGAAGGATGAGGCCTAGTATGCTGCAGTACAGTGTAGAATAATTGAATGTAAGTAGACAATGGGTCAGAAATGACTTACAGACTGTGTCAGGCAGGATGATTACAGGATGGTCACAGGAGTTGGTACCAAAGAAAGGTCTGGTGAAGGCTGGATGAGGTTAGATAGCCATTCCTGCAGAGATTTTGAATTATGCTGCCATCTTCTGCCTGGTCAGGCTATGCCCTCCAAGATAACTTTTTAACTTTTCCAAAGTCCTCCCTACCTGAACAACTGAAAACAATGCTGCCACAGGCTTCAGTCATTGACACTGTAGCGCCTGAGTCAACTGCGCCACATCAGCACCCTGAAAAGGATGCAAAATGAATGAAGCTAGAAAACCTCTTGTTGGAGTCTGTGTATGCAGTAACAGAATTTTAGGAAGTTACCACAGCAGTGGCAGCTATTAGAGAACTATCTAATACATCCAATTCATAAAATGGAAAGCTCTCCAGAATACAGAACCACCTTTCTATAGCTGAGGAATGAGCAGAAATATTACAGAAAGCAGCACTTTCTCAGGAATAACGACTGAGAATGCTGGAAGCAGCAGTACAGTCTTTTACACTGGACACCAAGAACTGTAATATTAAGACTGGAAATTATGTATTTATATATTTATTTTGAAAAGTTTCACCAGGAAAGCACACTGAGCAACACTGCTCATTTCCAGGTGCATCCTTGAGGAGAGGGCAAGGGGAAACAACAAAGCAATTACAGCACGTCAACAAATGTTACAAAAACATAACAGAGAATAAAATGGTTACAGTATTACACATTGTTCAACATTTCAGGCTACCAAGAAATTAGTCAACACATGTAACAAAAACATAACAGAGAATACAGTAGTTACAGTATTGCATACCGATTCAACATTTCAGGCTACAGTATTACACACTGAAAGTACAACTTGTAAGAGACTGGCAAAACACTGAGGAATGGATTAGCAGATGTACAACCGAGTAGGATTGGGAAGAGAAGTGTGCTCAGTAGACACAAAAGCAACATGGAAGCGGCATCCAGTAGCGAACTACTAGAGTGCAGAAAGGGATTTGGGTGGGATTAGAGAGGGGCCATGCAGAAATGAATTAAGCAATAATGCCTGACAAAGAGTGTAATGTGCTGGGATAATGTCATGCCTCAGGTGGTTGGGCACGTGGCCACAGGCCGAGTGCATCCAATACCTGAGGCGTGATGTTGTTCCACCATGACACACACCCTGGAGGGCATTATTGCTATTATACAATGGCTTGTTCTTATACAGAATTAAAAACAAATCATTTTAAAGAACGTTTTGTTAGTGTGGAAAATATTTTTGTTTCTTAAGTGAAGAAGCCAACAACAACCAGGCAAACAATCATCAGGTAGCAAGGAATCTGCATATGGTTCACAGTGAGGCTGAGACTAGACCTGTGATGTTGTACTGGGATAATATCACAGGTCTAACCCAAGACTAACCAATCAGAATCCAGGATTCTTCCCTGCCATTTTATGACGACGCCTAGCTGGGGCAGTAACGTTGCAGAGGTGAGGGTGAGAGAGTAGTGAGCAGTATGGAGGGGGGGTACCTAGAGTGGTAGGGGAAACAGATGATTGGGGAAAATTAAGAGCAGCTGCAAGCAGGGGCAAAGAAGTTACATAAGAGGGAGGAGGGGAGTTGGCATGGTGGATGGATGGATGGACGGGAGAAAGGAATTCCACAGTTTAGGGAAATGGTGAAAAAATGCAGCCTGGCCAGCAGAGATGGACCTAGGAGGTACAGTCATGGTCAGAGAGTCACAGCTTTAAAGGGAGTGGGGGGAGAGATTGGAGTGATAGAGAGGAGAAGAGGAAGGAGGGGAAAGAGCAAAACCATAACTTAGCTACGAAGTTGGCACAGTGGAAGCAGCGTCTGTCATCAAGAGAAGGGAAAGAGAGAGACTGGTAGAGAGCACAGTGGTGGGTGCGAGGAGGACAGTTGAGGATGAAGCATCAGAAGGAATGGAAGTATGTGTCCAGTTTTACTAGGGAAGTTTTGGGAGTGGCACTGTAGACTACATCACCATGGTCAAAAACTGGGAGGATCATTTTCTGAACCAGGGCACATCACGCAAGCACTGGAATACATCCATGGTTTCTGGGATACATCCACGGTTTCTGTACAGGGCACCTAGCTTAGGGTGAAGTGTTTTGTGGATAGCTTCCATGTGTCCAGAAAAGACCCTGCGATACTTAAAGAATACCTAATACCATAATGGAAAACTCATGACTCGCAAAGAAATGGGCAGCTGGTCTGTAAAAAAGAAACTGAAATGTCAAATTTATAAAGATGTCTAAAATTTATTTCAGGCCATTTTCGAGTTAGCTGAGCCACTGCTATTGGATTCTGTCTTCAGACCTGCAGCTTGGATAAAGGCCTCTGCTGTGCAAGGGCTGTGGTGCCGGGGAGGAGGTGACACTGTTCTTAGTGACACCTTGTGATACTGTCTTGGAATTGGTAATAACAAAAAGCACTCATCGGGGGACTTGCTTGTATTTTCTGATACTTCTGCTATTACCCAAAAAGAGAGTAAATGCTTCCTGGCTATTAGTACGTCAGATCAAATCAAGACTTTTTTTGGGGGGGGGAGGTAGCAGCTGTACTCCATTACCGAGCAAAGCTTAAGGTTACCTTTCAGGGTAAAATTGTCTTTGATGACCTGGACATGGCTAAAAGAAGTACTGAACCTAATTGCCAGCTTCCAACAAACCTGAACTTCAGCCAGGAACCAGATTCAATAAATAAGACAAAATAAATGTGTATTCAAAGTGCCAAATGAGAACTCCATGCCTTCATATATTCAAGGGAACTAAACTGTTGAACCATGAAATGGTGATACAAACAAATGAAGTATCTCTTTTCTCCCCATAATAACTAATTCTCTGGTGAATTTAAATTAACAAATTTTTCCTGATTTGACAAACAGTAGGGTAATATAGTGTACAGAAGTTCAGTATGGCAGTGTTTTTTTCCATTTTGCTTGAATAACTAGCTGGTGAATTAAAGAATGCAGTATTATTTATTTATTGACGTTATTTACCCCTAAAGAATTTTGTAAAATTTGGGGTATGTTTCTGGGGGGTTATTTTTTGTTATGATGCCTCTTTTTTTCACTCGATACCAAAATAAAAACAAAGCTTAAAAACAAATAAATCATTGTTATTATAACATTACCATATAACTTAAGAATGCTTCAGATGAGGGATTCATTTTTTTCTAGCACTGCACAGGTCAAGGCTACCCTTGCAAGGCAAGCATTTTGCTTGTTGTAACAAGATGCATGTTAGGAGAGTGCATTCCAATGCAGCACAATTAAGAAAACAAAAAATTGGAAGCCACAACAAAGGAATCCATAGTATTATTACTAGGGATTAGCATATGCATGTCTTACTGGGAGGTAGACTAATTTCTACAAAAGTCACGTGAAACAACACTGCTTGGTACAGAAGCAGTTGGTTGCATAGCCTAAGGCTAAATTTAGCAATGTTAATGAAGTTCATTCCAGAACATCGAAGGATAAGGAGTGAAATAAGGAGTCACAGGGCTCCAGTTTTCTCCTGCTAATGTCGTTTTGTTCCAGATGTTTCTAACAGGCAAAGGAGCTTGTTGTAGGTATTCGACTGGTCTGAACAACTCCTAGTGGCAATACAACTGACAATTCCAAGGAGATAACTCTGGAACCAGCCAATCAGATCCTTATTTTTGTGCTTGAGAGAGTTGTACATAAGGAATAATGCATGTCAGAGTGTAGGTTATGCTATGTTAAAGGGGAAGAAAATGGCAATATTACAGGAAGCGTGCTTGTAGTGCTCATCAGACTATAGCTAGACCCATGTTTTTCTTAAATAAGAAATAAGACCTTCAAAGTATAAAAAGAAAACAAAAACAAGCACATGAAAAAAGCTTAAAAAATTGCTTTTTTTGGCAAAAACTAAATAAATGCTTGCAGCAGTTGTTTAGGCTCCTTTGTTACCACAGAAATGGTCTGCAAGGAAGCGGCAGTGGAATGGTTTGATTCACAAACCCTTTCAAGACCATAGCATAATGCTGCTTAATACAATGAAGTATTCTAGGAATGTGATTTCTAGTGTGTATAAGGTCATTCTGAGGTATTTTATGAATGTAAATGTGATAAGAAATAAAACTACATTTCAAAGAATAAAAAGAAATAACCCGAAATTCCAGAAAAATAAAGAAAAATTATGAAAAATAAAAAGAATTTCACATGGCTCTAAATATAGCTGATGTCATAATGTAAACTGTAAGCAACTGTCCAAAACTGAAGTAGTTTTAAACATAATTTTGTAAACGTGCTACAGAAAGACAACATGTCCTCCACTGCAGCTCACTCAGTCACTCTTCCTGGGACAGGCACGGTAGTCATTACACAATATATGTGGTCAGTCTCAGTCTTACTGCTGGTATTCTAGGGATTAGTGCTAAGAATTATATGGCCAACAGCACACTCTCAGATCAAACAAGAAAGAAAAAGTTATTAAGGCAAACTATGACAGGAATAAAAGAAGACGCCGGCGACTGGGTGGGGAGGGGAGGCTCTGGGGACCCATGCTCTCCACTGACTACCTGTTGCTCCATGAGGGACTTCTGCAGGGCTTTTTTTTTTTTAGCGTCGGCACCAGGTGGTGAGGTTGAACTTTAGGGAGGACTCACAGGCAAGAACATTGTGTCTGGGCCCAAGACAGCAGACACAGAGTTCATGTTCGACAGTTTGAAGAAATCTTCTTTCTGCAATGACAGCAACATAAAATTAGTAGACAAAGGAGTAGTTCTCAACATATAAAGGAGAAAAGAGTCACTTTAAAGTGATTCAAAGAAAAGTTAAAGAAAAAAAGGGATAAATAATGTTGGCGGTTAAACTGGGCGATGAAGATTCCATAGAGTCTGTGTGCTAGTGGTCGACGGTGGGAAAGAACTGGGGAAGGAGTACAGCTGCCCACACTTACATAGGGTACGTGACGTCAGAGCCTGACATTGGCATGGGAGGCCCCAATAGACTGCTGCAGAAAAAACTTATGTAGGATTCTGACGCCTGACAGCCAAGTTCCATATGTATGACCTGATAACAGAGATATCCCCGAAGATTTTTTTTTTTTTTTTTTTTAAATACCCTTTTGACTTAGTAATGTTTGCTCTACTGGCCCATCTGAGTATGTGTTGCTGTGTGTTTTTGAGAGGTTGTCATATTTGGTATGTAAAGCAGCACCTAAACCTTTTTTTGATCGTACCATTGTAAGAATGACTAACTATTCTAGTTTACTGGGATAACTGTACATTAGTATTAGGAAGGCTCAACAGTGAAAATTATTGAAAGATATCACTCCCATCCCCTCAGAAGACACGCTAGTATATACTGTTCTCACACCTATAGAATCCGAACACACACCCCAATGATCCCAAGCACCACCTCTCTTCCTGACACATTCTTCAACTATGATAAACCAAACTCTTCATATCCCCTCCCACCAATCTAATGGTCCACACACCTCTCCTCCCCCCACCCAACACAGAAAGTAATTCTTTGTCGTCCAGTGCAGTGGTCCCCCCCTTCCATCCCCTTATATGATTCCCTGTTGTCTGCCATCCTACATCCCCATTTGAACTGTATCACTGATTCAAAAGGCGAGCAGCACAGCTCTACTATCACTTCCACAGCTGGCCAATATCAAAATAATTTCAATACGTATGCAATAATACATGACAGGGTGTGCATTAAGCGATTGAGACACACCCACGAGGAGGGAAGTGCAACATGACACTATGTTAGCCCGCATGCAGGCAGCTGCTGAAGACATGCTCAAGACTTCTACTCCCCACTAAGAGATATTCATGCCTTTTGTTTGGAACGAGCTACGAGTCAGTACAGTTAAAGGAAGAGGCTGCAAAAGAGTTAAAACATTTTCAGCTTTCGGGTTAATGGTTGCCGGTATGGACATGAAAAAAATCTACTGTGAACAGTAAAACTAAAGCTCAAAAAAATCCAAACCCAACCAGGACAACCTGTAAAACTCAAGCAAGTGAGAAGCACATGATGAACACTTCTTCTAGCGACGGTAACGTAGTTCCAAACAAGGTGACCGCTAGTGGCTCCATCCTGCCAGTTTTTCTGCTGTTCTAGCCACAAAATGACGCTGTGGTGGGTAATTCAATAACAAAATATATGCTGCCTGACTCATTAAAAAATCCGGAACACACTGCAAACCTAACAGAAAAGAAAGAGATAAGCGACTCATCTTCGCCAACTATTCAACAGGAGTTACATGCTGTGGAGAAAGAAAATATGTTACCAGAAACTTCCTCCAGTAATGTGGTTGCTACAAATGATACAACAGCAATTGCAGGCTTAGAATCTCAGGAGAGTCGGCAAATTAGAATGGAAATGTCTGAACAGGATTCATTAGAAGCCCTCAATGTCCTGACATGCAGCAAACGCCTTGTTGTACTAAGGCCAATGCCAAGCCTGTGGTCGAGTTGACGATGGATGCAACACTGCCGGATCAGCTTACAACTGATTAACTGGAGGTGATATCAGAAACTTCAGCACAGATAAAAAAAAAAATGCTCAAATAAGTATGAGTCGCAGACAGAAAAAAAGATGAAGGCAGGTTTCATTCAAGAGAAAGACATTATGTGTAAAAGAGATGGGAAAAGTAAAAAAATATTAACAAGGGGGGAAACGAACAGAAGTTGAATGTGATGAGATTCAAACTGAGAAGCAAATTATGATAAGGGCAGGTTTAAACGAAAATTGTTGTGGTTCACCTTCCAAATCTGTCCCATATAGGAACACTAATTGTGAAAGAGTAACTTCCCCCCTTCACGCTCTCATGTTGGAAAGATAGTGGATTCTGGGATATTCATTTGTTATATGTACTGTCTCTTATGTTTTGTTTGTTGGGTTAGCCACCCACTTTGATTTTATTTTGTCTTGTTAAGCGTTTATTGTTCCATGTTTGTTTTATTGTCTCCTGTGTTTTCCTAGAATCCCTAGCAAACTTTAGAATCCAGAAGAGGGAATGGAAATAATAAAATGGGACGTCTGGACTGTTGTCCTTACTTATGTCCAATAACGCCCTGCATTTGTTTGTTTAAATATTTGGAGTCTTTCACTCCTATTTCCTCCTGTATCAATTCATGTAAATACCTAGATGGAGCCATCTATGCTCCGCGGGGCAAACCCTGGGTTTGTAGTTAATTCAGCCCCTGTTGCAATAAAAGCTATTCTGTATAAGTATCTTATGTTTTGAGGTTGCACCGCAAGCTCCAAGGCTCCCTGTTCCTGAGCCAAGCCTCGGTTTGCTGTGTGCGACATACAAGGAAAATGCTAGTAGTGAAATACATGCATTGAGCATTTTCCCTGTTGCTAGACTTTAATGTGAACCCTAAATGAATAGGCAGGTTCCCATTTCTGACTTAATAGGTGCGATCAAAAGTGGGTACCTGTCAACATGCAAGACAGTCGCCAAGTTGTTTATTTTCTAAAGCCCTCGAAAAGAAGAAATTGTAAAATAAATGCCTTGCTGCATTCTACTCAACCTCAGGAGCTGAAATAGTGCTCTTTTGGGACTAACCTGAAACCTTTCAAGAGCGAGGGGTTTTCTGACGCCAACTCAGTGTGTGGTATGCTGTGCACCATTCCCTTCAAGGCAGCACTCCTTAAGAGCCAGCTGGCCTCTAGCAAATTACTTTTATGCTGCCACTGAAAGGGGAGGTGCTTCTGGAAGCTGAACAAGTGACTAAAAAACCAACAAAAGACTGTAATTCACTTTTTGAACTATTTTTGAGTTAATGATGTACTTTAAAGGGATCCCATTATTTTGAATTTAATATTTACAACTTAATTAAAAGTGTTCATACAAAGTAAAATAAAAACAGTGAAGCTAAGTGATCATGTCACATTTTGGGTATTTAAGGTGCACATTTAGGTTAGATAGACAGACAGATTGGGGTGTTACTACAGAGAACACCCTTGTATCGCACACGGTTTTGAATGGGGATGTGATGCTGTAAACTTCCCCAGCAGCTAGTAACTCCTAGCTTTCTTTTATTGATTTGTATGACTTATATTTTTTTTGTTTTGTCGTTTTCAGTCTGTCCAGTTATAAATAAACATTCATTTTTTTTGCTGCAATATTTGCCTCCGTGGTCCATCTGTTCACTTACCTACAACACTAATGAATCTCTTTCAGATGGGGAGCAGAAAGATTCAGAGTAGATTAAGTGACACAGCACCACCCCCATTGGGCCAAACTTTTATTCTCCAAAATAAATATTTTGAATACACTGGAACACAAGGAAAAACAACAATCACAGTTGAAACATTATTTCAGCATAACACAAGCCTTATTAGAAGAAAATACAATTTTGAAAAAAGATGAGTTAGAAATGAAAGATCATTTAACTGCACTGTGCGACGAAACATCACCTTGTGCCAGACAATTGGAACCTTTAGAATTGGCAAACAGTGAATTAAAAGCAAAAATAGTGGATCAAGAAGTTCGAGCTAGATGTAACAATGTGAGGATATCTGGCATTCTGGAAGACTGGGACAATATACTAACATTGCATGACTCCTTTAAAATCATTGCAGTGGCCTATTTGGAAACAGTCCCTGTAAATGTCAATTATGTAATAGAAAGAATTCACAGAGGAACACAGTAAAAAACAAATGGACCTGCACCTCCAAGGCCAGTTATTCTGAGGTTATTTAACTATGGGGACAAAGAGAAATGTATGGCAAGTGTGTGTACGAAAAAGAAAGTAAATGTTCTCGGTGCAAGTATCTCTGTGTACAATGATCTACCGCATGAGACAATCCAGGACAGAAAAAAAGTTCAACTCCATAAGAAATAAGCTATGGACTTTTGGCTTTAAAGCAACTATACAATATCCTGCTAAATTAAGAGTTATTATCAACAGTAAAAGATATACATATGAAACTGTACAAGAAGCTTGGGTAGACTCATCAATCAAGAGTCCTAATATGAATCAATCATACATTTTTCAGGATATGAATATTTCTTTCCAATTGGGAACAATTCTGTGATGACTGAATAATTATGTGGGGAGAGGAAGGAGGAAATCAATTTTCTGTAGCTAGACTCACGATATGGGACTGTCCACATATTGGTCTGTTTTTATTATTGTTTGGGAGAATCTAATAAAATTTGCCTGTAATCACAAAAGGCCTGGTGAAATTAGATACAAGAGAAAATATGTTAGAGTGAATAGTAATGGGGGAATTTGTAGAGGGCTGTTAGAGCTTACAAGAAGGGAAATGTGTGGTCAATTTATTGCAATGATGTGTGGTTAATTAATCATAGCAATGATTAACTAGTTTAAAATGTATTTCTATGAATGTTAATGGGGTGAATTTCCCAAATAAGAAAGCACACTTAATGACCTATTTTAAGAAATCAAATGCTAATATCATATTTATACAGGAAATCCATTTAGAATAAGTGGAAATGAATAAACTTAAAAGGAACGGGATAGATGGTGTGCATTGCTCTACTGGAACTAGAAAGAGTAAGGGGGTTGCTATATTAACAAAAAGGGCAGTAATATTAAAATTATCTATCAATTAAAAGATGGAGAAGGCAGAATATTAATACTGAAAATCAATATAAATGGTGTGGTTTTGTCCACTGGGTCCATATATGCGCCTTTCAAAAAAATATGCAGATTTTCTTGCCAAAATAGTAGAAGGCTTACATGCCCTTCAAACTGACAAAACTATATTGGCAGGGGATTTAAACGCCTTAAAGAGACCCAATCTTGATAAAACAACTGCAACCAAGGGAAACATTTCTATCTCAAGTAAATGAAACAATTTTTTACAGACTTAACAACTATATGATGCATGGAGAGACAGGAACCCACTGAACAAAACTTATACTCAGTTTGATAAAAAGACAAAAACCTTTCCCAAAACTGATTATTTTTTACAACAAAATATTTATCCCAGTTAATTAAAAAAAAACAGGAATTGATTCCTTATGTTTATTAGATCATGCTATGATATTATTAGAATTAACTGTCCTGAATAAAGCAAGACAATTTACAAAAACTTGGACATTTAATCACATATTATTAAAAGACCCTGAGTTTGTCCAATTAGTAAAGGAATCAATACATGAGTTTTAGTTCTATTTACTGCAGTTAAACCATGGTTTTGTCTATTTGGGATGCCTTTAAGGCTACCTTGTGGGGCATAATTTCTTACCAAATATAAATCAAGAAAATAAAAAATAAAGGGATCTAATTAACTCCAGATTACAACAATTAGACAAATTAATTATAAATGATTATGCTAAATATCAGGAAGAATGGCATACTTTGCAAGTCAAAAAAACAAGCTATAATTCATCAGAAAACTATTAAAACCAGTGCTTCCATCAAAAAAGTAAGATATCATCATATGACTAAATCAGGGATGCTACTGGCTAATTTGCTTGAAGCAGAGAAATATTATTTTGAAAATTACTGATGAAAATGGTAATATACAAACAGACGAGGGAATGGCCAAAAGTTTTTGTCAGGCATATATAAAAAAAAATATCACAATGATTTTGCCTCAGAAGATGATAAAGTGAATGACTTCTTTGAGTTAGCCAAATTAACAATAAGACCTTGCAATGTCAGTCCAATTACACAGTACGATATTAAATAAGCAATTAAATCTCTCCCAAGAGGCAAATCACCTGGCCTTGATGGGTTTACTAATGAATTTTACCAAGTGTGTGTAGAAGAGCTTATAATTTAGCTGAAACAAATGATAGATGAACTATTAGACATAAACAACAATTATAAAATACCAGCGTCTATGCAAATTGCCAGAATTTGTTTGATTCATAAAGAGGGAACGCCTCTAGACTCAATGGATAGGTATAGATCTAAAGCCCTATTACCAACGGATTACAAATTATTGGCTAAGATCATTAATAATAAGATACAAGAACAATTAAATAATTACATTCATAAAGATCAATATGGCTTTATGAAAATGACTTACAGATTTAGTCTTTGCCGTATTGGTCCTTGTAAGAACAGATCAAGAAGCAAATGATTTGATACCTTTTATTGGACCAACATAGATGTAACAAAAAGAACAAAATGCTTTATCTTTCGGACCGACCTAGTCCTTCCTCAGAAGTTTAATGAGAGATATTTAGAAAATCCCAGACTTTCAACACCCAGATTGTGCAGGAAAAAAAACTGAAAAATTCCCATTGGTTTAAAATATTCCTTTTAAGAAATAACACAAGACACAGAGAAGCTGAAAAGTACCAGTTCAGCTTCAGCTGAAAGGGCCTAAAGGTCAGATGTGTTTCCGAGGAAGGACTGGGCTGGTCCGAGAGCGAAAGCATTTTGTTCTTTTTGTTACATCTATGTTGGTCTAATAAAAGGTATCAAATCATTTGCTTTTATGAAAGGGAAAAATGTGTTTCAGACGAATAAGAAGATACAAGCAATAATACATTTACTAAATAATGATGTATAATATAAAAATGACATTTTATGTTGTAGCCATAGATGTGAGTAAGGTTCAGTTTAATAGAGAATACATTTATTTGACATTGAAAAAATGGGGAATTCCTACCCAATTAATATTGTTAATAAAAACACTTTATTGTAACACCTTGGTGAGATTTCAAATAAACAACTTCCTAACACATGCGTTCAAAATGCTAAATGGGGTAAGGCAGGGTAGCCTCCTATCCCCCACACTGTTTATATTAGCAATAGAGCCATTTTTTAGAAGCCACAAGGAAGGACTCTAAAATAGAAGGATTCCCACTAATTAATTCTCAGATTAAAATTAGTGTTTTTGCTGATAATATATTGTTAATTCTAAAATATATAAACACATCAGTAGACTCTTTTGAGGTTAACTAACACATATTCATCTGTATCAGGATACCAGTTAAACAAAACAAAATCTATTATAATGAAACTGTAAAAGAATAAAGATCCTATACCTAATAATTTCAATGAGGACTTTGGAAAACAAAACTTTATTAAATATTTAGGAATCCATTTAACCAATAATCAGGAACAGAATATCAAAATAATTTTTGAGAAAGTTAAGCAGAAGATTTCTCATCTGTTGGAAAATTGGAAAAATTTATCGCTGTCAGTCTGGGGTACAATAGATACCATCAAAATGATGGCAATGCCCCACTGTGCATCTGCACTTAAAAATATTCTTGGTGCTCCCTGTATTAAATGGTTTCAGGATATTAAGCAAATCATCATAAATGTTTGTGGTGGGGAGGAAAACCCTGTATCGCATGGAATATTTTGACCACACCTCTAAGGCTGGGGGGATGGGATGTCCACATTTTATTAAATACATGGAAGCGAATATAGTGGCTAATTATTATAAATGGATGAACCTTTCGGAAGATTATCAAAAAATATTTTAATTTTCTGTTTATATATTTGATCCAATATGATGTATTCAAAATATCCTTTTGGATATTGATTTACATAGAAATGGTAATCATCCATTAAGTACCTGGTTTCCGTATGTTAAGAAATATATAGTTGTACCAGCCAAGTTACAAATTCTGTGGTTATATCTACGGATTATATATAATAAGGAGAATTTGGGGTGAACATAAAAACTTCAACTTCCAATTTTTAAAAAACAATTATGTTTATACATGGAAGGATATAGTTCAAAATGGCAAGATGTTATATGCCAACTGTGAAAAACTATGGAAGGGTAAAGGTTGAAATCAATTAAAGTATTATACATTAAATTCATAGAATAGCTTCATTATTTGGAACAAATCTTAAGTATCTGAAGACTGATACAAAACATCAAGAAAATATAATCAAAAATGGAACAATCAAGATATTATCTAGATTCTATAACAGCACCATGGGATGCACAAACAATGCTTTTAAAAATATAAACCAGCATTGGAATAAGGAAGCTACTTTATCCTTAAATTGTCAACAACGGGAAAATATTAGAAAAAATAATAATAAGACTTGTGTCTGCAAAAAATAAATTGGTTCAAACCAAGATACTTAATAGAGCTTATGTCACACCAGTCCAAATTAATAAAATCAGAGGATATTCTTCTCTTTGCTAGCATAAATGTGGTCAAAAAGCAACATTGTTACATTGTTTATGGAACTGTTCAAAAATAAATGAATGGTAGAAAAAAACTCCACAATATTATAATGGAACTCATGGAAATAGAAATACTATTAGAAAAATATTTTTTTATTTAATAATATTGATTTTTGACAAGAATAGTTACCCAAGAAACAGATCTTTTTATTAGCCACAATGGCACTGAAACGTCTGATACTTGAAAACTGGAAAACAGAGAAATTATTGCATTTTGATTATTATAAATGATGGTTTATATTTACCAAAACCCTCAAATACTAGGAATTATTGTTTACATTGGATCCAAGTTTAGATAATCCTGAGGGTGCTTCGTAGAGAGAGATACTGAATAATATGCCTCCAATATTAAAAATTTGATAATGTGGGCTCACCAAGATCCATCCCTATATATTTATGTCTAGGTAAATGTTAGAGGTCTTCACGCTCAGTTTTTCCAAATATAGATATATGTGATAATTAAACCCCTCTTTACTTACTATTTGAATGATTATAATGAATGTCCCCTGATTTATAGTGTAGAATGCAGGCATTTGAATACTGTCACTATGTTATTAAAGGGTGGGGGCTGTGGGGAGGGGGTATTAGATTCGACATGCATGTAAGAATGAATCATACTTATATAAATGTATTGTAAACTGAAATATGTATGTGAACTTAAAAACTCGTTTGAGTTAAAAAATGATGCATAAAAAAATGACAGGGTGTGCATTAAGTTATCTCACTGAATTCCCTGGGTGCACTGGGACTCTGCCTCATGCCTTCAACCACTAGGGAAGTGCAGCAATCATAGCTTAATGTACACCCTGCAGTGTGTTACTGCACTCACAGAATCCATCTAACAAAGAAAATATGTTAGAGGAAATCAAAGCCTATGACTTGGTATTATGTGATAATGCTCCATTGTCATGTGATGGGTCCTGACCAAACATAGCTAGCTTTAATTTTATCTATCCATTTTAAAAACTAGATTAACTCACCCTCATATGACCAGGTTCCACTGCTCGGGCAGGTAGACTGACCAGACCACACAGAATAACTGCATATGAGCAACGACATGCCGTTAATTATATTGTACTTGCACTGTCTGCAACAGGACCTCTCAAGTGCTCTCCTATACTACCTTCAGGATTGGCACTTACTCCATCGTCCCTCCCCCACTCCAGCTAGTCTACAGCTTACCTCCAACAGTGAGATACTACTCATGCTGGGACAACTAAGTCAACAGCCAGGGCACCGGAGTCAGGAAAGGCTGCACTGTTATTACAGGAGGCCCCAAATTACTGCATTTACTGCTCGTCAACTGCTCAACCTCCTAGTACAAGCATAGAGGGAAGCACAAAGAAGGAGCTGGCAGACATCCCAGTTCTTCCTCTTGTGGTTGGATCATTTTACATGTCTACTCTGCAGACGGAAGCATTGACCTGGAACTTCCTGCTCAAGTTACCAGGCCAGCAAGTATTACTTCACTTAAATATAGCCGATTTCTAAAAACAGCAATTTTTGTTTGTATTTTTATGATGAGCATTTTTGAAAGGAGAATAATCACAAGCAGTACACATCTACTATGTTATTTTGCAATATAACTTTCTGTTAACGTTTTCTCTATGTTTTAGAACTGTATTAGAGTATGAATGTAAGTTAAGGATAAAAATAATGCTGCTGTGTTCCAAGTACACAAATGACAAGAAACATGCTGTACTATATACAAGTGACACTCACCAACATTTTGGTGGGGGTCAAAATCCACAGGCTGGTGCTCCTCCAAGGGCTGTAAAAGGTACCAGGAAGTGGAAGGGATCAGCGCAGCTCCATGGAGCCAAAATAAGATCCCTTCCCTTCCAAAACAGGGGCAATTAAAAAGGAAATACTGACAGCATATGAATTGTGGCCAGGTAAGGCTTCTTTATGGTTCTTACATACATACATACATACAAAGAAGCCAACAGAAGAAGGCCATTTGGTCTATCAAGTCTGCTCATATTGCAGGGTCCACAGCTTGAGTTAATGACCCTGCCCTCCCTCCCCACTCCTCCCATCCTCCCTACCCATGATCCTTACCTCCCCCCCATGCCTATCCCAGCCTCTCTTGAAGCTGCCCACTGTCTTCAATGAGATTACCTCTTCTGGCAGTGCATTCCAAGTGTCCACCACCTGCTCCGTGAAGAAGTGCTTCCTGACCTCCCTCCTAAACCTCCCACCTTCCAGCTTAAGACTGTGCCCCCTCGTGTTATGGTAGCCACTCAGCATAAAGATACTCTCCTTATCAACCTTATTTATCCCTTTCAAGTACTTGAAGGTCCCAGTCATGTCCCCTTTCTCTCTCCTGTCTTCCAGGGAGTACATGTTCAGTGCCCTCAACCTCTCCTCATATGCCTTACCCTGCTGACCCACTATCATCTTTGTAGCCCTCCTCTAGACCTTCTCCAGCAGATTAATGTCCTTTTTCAGGTGTGGGCACTAGTACTGAACTCTATACTCTAGATTAGTAGTGGGCAAAGTGAGCAAAATTTGCTTCGCAGAGTAATCCGCAAAACTCAGCCCGGTTCGTAGAGCAAAATTTCGCCCTGCAGAAGGGCAAAATTTCACCTTCTGTGGCAAAATTCCACCTTCTGTGGAGAAATTTCACCCGCAGAAGGCGAAATTTCACTGCAGATGATGAAATTTTGCCCGTATTAGACGAAATTCCACCTAATGCAGAAAATCTTGCGAATTACTCTGAGCGGTGAAATTGGCCACTTCGCTAGCGGAAATTAAATTCGCTGCATCTCTACTCTAGATGCGGCCTTACCAGTGACCTGTAAATGGGCAGTGTAACCTCTCTCCCACTACTAATCCCCCTAGAGATGCATCCCAGCATCTTGTTTGCCTTTGCTGCAGATACTCGGACTCCACCCAGGTAGTACTCTGTCCTGGGATTCTTGGCTCCAATATGCATAACTTTGCATTTCTTGGCATTGAAGCCAAGCTGCCAGATCTGGACCACCTCCCCAGCTTTTCCAGATGTTCCTGTAGGCCCTGTATCCCTCAAATTGTGTCCACTCTCCGGCAAAGCTTGGTGTCATCTGCAAATAGGCACATTTTGCCCTTAATGCCATCCCCAATGTCACTGATGAAGACATTGAACAACACCGGCCCCAGCACCGAGCCATGCAGGACCCCACTGGTGCAAGATAACTCTTAACCCCACAACCACCCTCCGAGTTCTGGCCTTCAGCCAGATTTCCACCCATCTGGCCATCTTCTCCCCAACCCCAAGATCCACCAACTTCCTGATCAACCTTTTGTGGGGCACAGAGTCAAAGGCCTTGCTGAAATCAAGAAAGAGGAAGTCTGCCACTTGGCCCCTGTCTACTGTCTTAGTGACACAGTCAAGGAAGTCAATCAGATTTGTTTGACACGATCCCCCCCCCACCATGAACCCATGCTGCCTCATATCCTGTAGACCATGCTCCTATAGATATTCCACCAACCTTTCCTTTTGTATGGTCTCCATGAGCTTGCCCACAATGGAGGTCAGACTGACTGGTCTGTAGTTCCTTGGGTCATACTTGGGCCTGCTTTTGTGGAGTGGCACTAGATGTGCTGTTCTCCAGTCCTGCTGTACCACACCTGGCTCTAGTGAACTATTAAATAGGTCTGCCAGTGGCCCTGCCAGCTCCTCAGCCAGTTCCTTTAGTACCCTTGGATGTACTCTGTCTGGGCCTGGTGATTTGTCCACCTTCAATGCCAGCAGCCCCTCCCTCACTCTATCTTCCTCTATCACTACATCTGTGTTCCCCTCCCCCCGTTCCTCTTTTCCCTCCTGAAGGCACTGGTCCATCCTTCTCCTTGGTGAAGATGGAATAGAAGTATTCATTTAGTACCTCTGCTTTTCTCCCATTATCCTCCACCCACTCCACCCCTTTCTTACACCTAACAATTCCTTCCCTTCTTGTCCCTTTTCTCATTTACATAGTGAAAGAAAGCCTCCTCCCCCTTCTTAATTCCTTCAGCTATCTGCAAGCTTCTACTGTGCCTTTGCTCTCCGGACTTCTTTACTTGCCTCACTAGCCAACCTTAGGTAATTTTCCCTATCCACCTCTCTCTTGGTCTTTCTATAGGCCAACCCCAGAACTGAACCAGCTGGGTGCTTTGGCCCTGGTGTTCTTCCCCAAGCCTAACGCACTCATCTGTGGCAACCAGCATTCCTTCTTTAATGATGGACTACCTTTGGTCCACCCCCATATCTGCTCTGATGCCTGCCAGATGGCTTCTTCACACTTCACCCATTTTCCTGAAATCGAAGATTTTGGTCTTAGGTGGGATGCTTTCCCTGCCCACACCCAACTGGAACTACACTGTGCAATAGTTCCTTCCACCCAGTGGCCCACTGACCATTATTTCCTGTACATGCTCCCAATTTGTGAGACACAGATCAAGAATTGCCTCAGCTCTTGTTGGTTCAGTGATGCCCTGAGTCAGGAGCCCACTCTGTAATCTTTCAGGATCACCTGACTCCTAGCACATGTTGTGGAGCGTATGCTCCAGTCCATCTTGGGTAGGTTGAAGTCCCCAACAATTACCACCTCTCCTTTCTCCGCAGCTTCCAACATTTGTGACGTCAGTGCCCTGTCCCTCTCCTCATCCTGATTGGGTGGTCTGTAAACCATCTGTAAACCACCCCCAACCTCACCTTTCTCCCTGTATTGGACCTTAACTGAACCCATAATGTCTCCACCTCCCCTTCCTCCAACTCCTCCCTTGTGGAAGTTATTCCCTCCCTGATATAAACTGCCACCCTCCCTCCTTCCTGACTACCCTGTCCCTCCTGTACAGTTTATATCCAGGGATCGCAAGGTCCCAGTCATGGTTTGATGTTGCCCAAGTCTCTGTTACTGTAGCTATGTCCACCCTCCTGTCTGCTAATAGTGCCTGCAGGTCGTCCATCTTGTTTCCAAGACTGCGCATTCAGAGACACCAACCTCCACCTAGAATCTGACCTTCCTTCTCTTCCCTCTATTCTTCTATTCACATTTGTTTTCTCTGTGTGCACCCCTACATGTACTCTCTTTCCTCACCCCCTCCACCCTTTAACTGTGTTCTCATCACTTCTACTTCCTCCCTCCAGAACTCTTCCATCACTGTTGGGGGGGGGGGTGTTCACTGACCGCCTCCTCTCAGAGTCTGTGGGCCTGTACACCCGCTGCCCCCCCAATAGTTTAAATAAAGTGTAGTAGTTATGTATTCCCCAAGACTGTCCCCAAGTACCCTCAAACCCTCCCTACTGAGGTGTAGCCTGTCTGGTGAAAAGAGTGCTTTCTTTGACCAGGTCTCCTCCCAGTCCCCAATATAGATAAACATCTCCTCCCTGCAGCATTTCCTCAGCCAGTCATTAAAATCCTCTATTCTTCTTTTCCTGGCTGTGCTGGTCCTTGGTATTGGTATCACCTCTGAGAAGGCCAGCAAACTTATTTCCTTCCTGCAGATCTTTCCTAACTCCCTGAACCTACTGTGCACTACCTCAACCTCCTCCATAGCTAGGTCATCGGATCCCAAATGTATGACTAAATTAGGTTTACCTCCAACCTCCCTTACAATTTCCTTTATTCTTGGGTCCACCATCCCCGCTGTCATCCCTGGCATACAAACCGCCCTCCTGCTTACATCTGGGTCCTTTATCCTTCCCCAGTGAATACCCCTAATTATGGAGTCCCATATGATTGCCACCCTTCCATCCCCAACATCCGTGCTCACTTGTCCTTCCTTTCTTACCTTCGGTACTAGCTGCTTCCCCACCTAACTGCTCCCTCTGCACTATGGTGAACTTATCTCCACATCCACAATTTATCCCCTTAACTGTTTTTCCATCTCCCACTCTGCTCTCCTCTTCTGACTATCTGTATCTGCTTTCAGCTTTCCCTCCCCTCTTCCTTTCCTCTCCCTCCCCTCCATCCTCCACTCCATTTTGCCTACCTCCTTTTCCCTGCCCACCCCAATTAGTTCTCTCTCCCCTCCCCTGTACTCCTACTCAGCCCTCCTACCTCACCTCCTGCTGCGCCCTCCCTCCTTCCAGACAGTGGTGCAAATCTATTCAATAAAAGCACCTTTTAGAATTTCCCACCCATGATGCTACTCTCACATTCCCACCCCTTCCCCTTACCACTTGCCATTCCTCCACCCTGGGCTCCCTAGTCCTCTGAGGAAGAGATACTCCTGTATATTGGGTGCTCCTCCCCACTCCCATCCCCTGCCTGATGCCCTCACTCCCCTGGGCATCACCCCTCTGCCTTTCTCTCCACTGCTCTGTTCCTCTGACTTCCCACCCATCCTCCCCAGCTCCCATCTCAGCAGTCTTATTTCAGTCCTTAGCTGCTCCAGGCTCTTTACACATAGGACATCCCCTTTTACTCCACAACAGCCCCAGAAAGACTGCTGCCCCACAGCTATTGCAGTTTACCACTCTCCTGCTTCCATACATGTACCCATTCCCCCACATCCTCCCAGCCCAGCTTCTCCTAGCCTCTAGTTATACATAACTCTTCTTGTGGGAGAAATCTGAAGACTACCAGGTTAGCTGTTCTTTAAAGCACGAACAACAAATCAGTATGGCATCAGTATTGGAGATATAAAATGTAAAAAGCTCCAAAAGCAACACTTGTAACAGACTCTGTCTAATATGTGTGGGCATTGCACAAGCAGTCTTTCGGATGAGACGTTAAACCGAGGTCCCATCTGCCTGGATTGGTGGTAGTTCAGGTGGATGTTAAAGATCCCATGGTACTTATCAAGAAGAGTAGGAGAATCTCCCCAGTGTCCTGGCCAAATCTCCCTCATTCACTAAAAAATACCACCAACAGCTTAATCTGGTTCAAGGTCAGTTGGCATCCATCTGTATCCCCCCTCACCCGGGTCGTGCCTGAAAATAGGCACGATTTGTCTAGTGCACTTACCCGGTCAATAAAAACTAAAAAAAAAAAAAAAAAATTAAGAGATTATTATTTATTTTTGCACACCCAAGGTGTGTGGGACCACATAAACCACAAGTGTGAAGCACGAGTGGTTTGTGATGGTCTCAAACACCAAGGATGTGTAAACAAAAAACAAAAAATAATAATGACAATATGCTCCACAGTTTATTTTACAAAATTGCTGGTTCAAAAAACGGATGTCACTTTTGCTCTTTTTATGCAACATGAGCCATCAGAAACATTCCTCCAACTTAAACTCAACGTCCTTTCCTGTGCAAGGTCCCTACTTCCTCAGAGACTGCCTCGAGTCAACTGCATGACAGACTGCTAATGTGCTGAAGAGACCCCCCCCCCATTTGAGGAAAAAGGTTGGCTGAGTAAGAGATGTGATACTGCCATGTACAGAGCGCCCGTGTACCGAGATGAAGAGTACAGCCCCAGTGGAGCAGCTCATATATGGCTACATGTAACAGACACAATAAGCCCAGAAGAGATGTAGGCTGCATTTCTGCTTGTTCAACAGTTTGAAAACTGCACAGAAACAAACTAAAAAAGTGGAATGCATCTGACTTGATCGACTCTCAAGTTATGTTATCCGTCTGGTTAATAGGGACAGAACCTGGTTAATATGGCATTTAAAATGTGTGTCAGTATGGTCAACTGACACACTGACCAGCAATTATATATGGGGTGGTATGTGTAACGAAAAGTTTACACATACCCGAGGGGTTAGATGCTACATAAACCTCAAGAGGGAAGCTTGAGGGGTTTGTGAAAAGCATCTAACCCCAAGGGTGTGTGTAAACTTCGAGTTTGCACACACCACGCCATATTTTATTTTACATAATTGTTGGGTCTTCCTTTTTGGCCACAGCAATTACATAAAATAAAAAAGATGTTCCTGTGCCACCGCAGTAGCTTAGGTATGAGTGCGTGGTCTGCAGCAGTTGTTTTGTTTATTTCAACTTTTTTTATTATTCATTTATTGTTGCCTGTGCCCAGAGATGTTTTCTATGTTTTAATTTATTTCGTTGGTGGCAGTGACTTACCGCTGACTCCAACTGGCAGTTCTGTCTGCTGTGGAAAGTCAAGGCAGCCAGCAATCTGGAAGGAAGAACTCTGGCAGGCATATGCCCAGAGCGAGGAAAGCCGTGTGCATGTTTGCTGTAATAAACATTCTTTTATTACGGCAAATAACGCCACATTTTTTCTTTGGCAAAAAGGAAGACCCAGTTATTATAGCCGTATAAAATGCTTAAAACTCCCTTACTACTCTCTGTTGTACCAAGGATCCTTATTAGCTTCTGAAAAGTCTCCCCAACCACCATACACACATTAAAAAAAAAACAAAAAAAAACACCCAACTCAGCTTCTATAATATAGATTACAATGATCCTGTTTGCATTCAGAATTTATCTGATCAAAAGTTTTTTCCAGGAAGAGCATAGAGAGCTAAAATTGTTCATGTACACGTATGCATGGAACACATTCAACCTATGGTTACCAAATGTATTTGGGTTTAAATAACTGGGAGGCTGTGGAGCCCAAGTAAGATAACAGCTAACTGATCAAGCTGCTTAGCTTAAGACTGGCAAACTATCTGAAAAATGTTATTTTTTGTAACTATCTTTAGGTAAAAGTGAAAGGGAATTGCACTGAAAGATCCCCTGAACATAACGGGGAATCCCTGAAACAATCAGTATCAAGGCTCGCAGCTAAAGCTAAAAATGCTCCTCTGGCTCCAGTTACCTGATCTGTACAAGGTACGCCCGAAGAAAACATGGGAAGAGGAACAGAAGAAACCCTACAAACAATACGGAACAAACTCATTAAACTAATTAAATCAGTGACCACTCTGCCGGACAAGTTTGACGGCCTGAGTAATCGGGTCACCATGTTGGAAGCCACTATGGAGGGAGCTCATACCACAGCTTTGGATGTCTCCAACAGAATGGATGCCGCCATGGGAGCAGTGTCGATCGTGATAAAGGAGAGCGAGCACAGGAAACATGAATTGAGACACTGGAGAATCAAATTCACGCCACAAATATCAGAATTTTGGATATGCCCGAAGAGAGTGAAGGAGACCACCTTTTATTGTTTCTTCAGGACTGGTTTGGGTAACAGCTGGGTGTGGAAGCTCAACAAAAAGCTCAGCAGTTCCAACGTGCCTACCGTGTCATGCCACAAAGGCGAACAGGGGATCAGGATGTCCCGAGAATGATAATCATAGTCACAGATGGAGAATGAACCAAGGAGTATATTTTGAATATGGACAGATGCAAAGGAACTCTACTGTATGATGGGCACCGGACTAGCTTATATCCGGATATACTGTAAGTTACGCGATTCGCCAGAAACGAAAAAGGTTTGATGGGGTACGAGCAATGTTGAGGAAGGCCTCTATCCCTCATGGAATGATTTTCCTTGCACGCTTATTAATCGCCCACTGTGGGAAGGTCCATTTGTTTTCTAACCATGCAGAAGCTCTGAAGTGGGGCTGGAGAAATGTGATTCCGCAGCTATGCTCAACCACATCAGATCCTCAGTCTTCTGATGAACAGGACCCTTGAGAGTATGCATGAAGGCTTTAATGGGAGGTGGGTGAAGTAATCTCAGGTAAGACTGGTTATTTTCAAAAAACTTTTGGGACACTGCAAGTTAACAGGATGTACTTCAAACCTGAGAGGTTTACCACCTTGCTGATCGTTTTTGGACAGTACTAGTTAGGACTTTAACAGTTGCATCTGTTTGGCTAAATTGGGGTCTGTTTCTTTTCCCCTTATACAAATGTGATGGAATGTGAACATTTTATGCTTTTTCTCGGGCATGTTCCCACTAATACTGCATGATGTAAACTTTGCTGTGTAATGGCAAATTCTCTTTACTTTACAATGTCTGCTAGTTAAGCGCCAAAAAGTTAAACTATGGTGGATCAGTTCTTGATTTGCACAAGTTTTGTGCTTATACATGAAAATGCATGGTACCCAGTACCATATTGTATGGTGAAGGACTTTGGAATTTTTTACATATGGACATTTAGGATTTTTTCATGCAGCTCATGGGCTCTAATACAGTATTTTAGACTTGTACAGAGTTTAAAAAAAATTTTTTTTCTATTGGTATTCCCTCAGAAGATGCATCTGTAAAGCATTAAATGGTCAATTATGTTTTTATTAAGAGGCGTGGCAACCCTCTATGGAAATATAAATGTACTGTAATGTAATATCTATACTTGGAAATCAGCGTTATGAAGCACACTATAATTTAAAGGAAACAAAATACTGTTTAAAGACCAGTATCAGAACATGTATGATGAACTAAGAAAGTGAATGATAGTGTTTCTCACTGATGAAGAACTAAAGTCAGAAATGTTTGGGAACTGTTACAGACACTGTATTTCAGCATTATCAAACTTATAACATGTGCAATAAATAAAATTTTGATTACACTGGGTGAGTTGGTTCTATTCCTACCAATCTGTCTAATTTGTTTGATATGCCTTGATTGGTAGAGAGCTACTCCTTTAAAAATAAGTTTTCTTTATCGAGGTTGGCTGAACTAGATACTCCATTATTGAGCTCCACAGTGGTTAGCAAATATGGTGTGGTGCCTCCACCCTGGGTAAGTGGCAAGGGGTACCTGTGGACAAAGAACAGGTTACCACCCCCCCCCCAGGAAAATATGTGAGCTGCCCCCCTGAACACTTTCCATTTCCCACACAATAGCAATCCTCCACCCCCAGCAACTCTAAGGCAATAAATCACAGTGACAGTGGATATAATGCAAACTATGAGCTTATTTATTCAAGTTTTGGTAATGGGGTAGGACCACTGAGACAAATGCAGTCCCATTTTCAGGGTTAACCTGGGTTTGCAACAAGCAAACAGAACATGACATATACATATATAAGCAGATAAAGATAATAATTGAATATACAATGCAAGTTCATATAGCAAACATACAAGGCAACAAAAAGATGCAACAATTCAGAAGATATCTACACTTCAGCAGTAGTAAACATGAGTTACAGGTAAATGCTCCAACTACGACTACAGGTTGCAGAGACCAAAATAGCGGGCAGGGGGAGTTGGGGGTGGAGGTAACAAAGAAAGGAAGAACATAAAGGTAGGTATGGGGAGAGCTAAGGGCAAGGTAGGAAGGAAGAAAAAAGTGCATTGACAGAAGCATGAACAAACAGAGGCAGAGAGAGGAGGCAAGGAGATGGGTTTGGAACTTAGGGAGAGTGCAACAGGACAGGACAGGGAGTGGAGGGAGTTCCAGTCAGATTGTATGGATGGAGTTTGGGGGGAACACCTAAAACAGGAGCAGGTGGCAGAGTATGATAGAGTGGAGTGCAGGTTCGACTGGAAGAGAGGTAGGGAGGTACAAGACTGAGGGGGCAGAGAATTCCATTCTGACACAGCAGCGAACGAGAATGATTTGCGAGTGGCAGCCAGTCTCAAATTTGGTTTTATGAAGAGTGGGAGAGAGGCAGACCTAAGAGCTCTGGGAGCTTGTCTCAGGTGAACAACTTCAGACAGGCAGCGAGGAGTAATTTTGTGCACAAGCTTATGTAAGAAGCTCAGAGAGATATACACCTAAGTTAAGATTCATATGGCAGCCAATTTAGGGATGTGAGGACATCACAGTGGTGGTGTCTGGCACTTACTCCCAATGTGAACCTGCCTACCCTGTGGTAGGCCTGGGTAAGGAGAGCAATAGAAGAGGCATTAGTGGAGAGCAGTAGAGGCACTCCATAGGTTAGGGTAGGGAGAAGGAATGCAGAGGTAATCTTAATGTGGGAGGCAGAGGTTAAGAAGGGACGAATGTGGTATAAGAGACCAATCTTTTGATTCAGAGATGTGATCAGGTTATACAGATGGGCCTTAAAAGAGAGTGAGGGATCCAGGGTGATGCCCAGGTACTTGAAGATGAGAACAGAATCAAGGGCATCACCACTGGATGAAGTAATGCGAAGTGGGGGGCTGACTTGAGGAGAGGTGGGGGAAAGCGAACAGCATCAAACAGCGTGCATTTCATTTTCTTAGTGTTGAGAACAAGCTGATTGCTCAAGAGCCATCATTCGAGTTTTGCAAAGTCGGAGGCAAGATCATTATTTATCCGATCAATGTCTGGAGAGGAATGATAGAGTATAGCATCATCTGCATATAGATGCACTGATGCCAAGCCACAGTGATTTGGCACGTCATTAATAAATAACGAGAACAGCACTGGGCCTAAGGGAGAGGGGAGGAAAAAGACAAATACCCCAACATTGTACAGCAACAACACTTTTTCTTCAGTGACCCTTCCTCCCACCACTGGGTGCACCCAGAAATGTCCCTGTTTGGTGGGTACCTCACCGAGGTGGTGATGCAGGCCTGGGGTCTGTCGTTGGGGCTCAAATAACTGTTAAACACTTTCAACCTTTAACTCTTTGTCGTGACAGAACTTGGGAGTTACACACAGTTCTTTTCAGAGTTTACCTCCTGACACCTAACTAGCTAGCTATCTAATATATTCTCTAAGCCGCATCTTGGGGTACTCACAGTTCTGCAGTTCACACAAGGAGCTTGCAGCCGGCTGAGTTCCACGGTTTCATGGAGGGTTCCACTTGGTGGTGCACCACAAGTCTCAGGTCTTGAAGCTGAATGAAAGTCGAGGCACAATGATCTTCACCTGCTTGGCCTTGCCAACTTCACCAATGGGCCTTTACAGACAGACTTCACACAGGCAGGCCTGTCAACGTCCTTTGTCCACGGGGCAGATCCACCGTCTTCAGCCAGGGTCAACTGACAACTGGGTTCCAGGGCCCTTAAGATTCACTCCTAGCACACACAAGGACTGCTGGGGTTCTCACAGTCCTTAAGCTACAGCTCTCCCACTTGGGGTGTCATTTCTCTTCAGCGGTGCTGGTTCCTTACAAAAGTTGGCCTCGTCACAGCACTCTTGGCTGCTCCCCTTTACCAAATATCACTCTCTTATGAACACTTGCACCACTATTCTAAGGCACAGCAGCTCCGTGGATTCTAGGAAGACTTTGTTCTATCTGGCAGTTACAAACTTCAAACACTCCTGAGATTCCACAAGGCAACAAATAAAAGACTCTTCCGTCCAGCTGGGCTTTCCCCACTCCTTTATCACAACATGGACTTCCTTCCTCCTGCAGCACACTTAGCAACTTTTTCTGGCAAGTCACTGGCCTAACTCATTTGGAGCACAGGTGTGGGACATGGAGCATTAAGTTCTTTCAGTCTACACACACACACACACACACACCCCCCCCATCCTCTCAACGACTCTCCCTTTACATGGCAAAGCGAGGCTATTTATAGTTCCTGGGCAGCCTTCTTCTCACTGGCTGCCATATTCCTGGATAAACTCAGTGCTGGATACATTCGTTTCCAGCAGCCCCCATTTTGTAGTCTTTTCTGGGGGCAGCCATCTTGTTACCATTCAGAGCCCAAAACAGTCTAGCCAGTATGTACAAAATAGAGCCCTTATAAGGACTTGAATTCCCCCCCCCCCCCGGCAACCGGAGACCTTCTGGTCACTATTCCAGTGCATCCCCGGCTCCTCTGTCGCTTCTGGAGCTGGGGATATACATTTATTCTGGCAGCCGCATGGCTGAGTTTGAAATGGAGCAGTGGCTCCTTTAAATTCTTCCCCGGTGGCCGTGCAAGAGCACAAAGCATGCGGCCACCATATTTTTTGTTTACAATTGTGCGGCATGGCTTTTCAAACCACCAGGACCGCAATTTCCTTTTCTTTCATGCCCAAAGGCACTGAGGCAATGTTTTGGACCTCAGCCCCTCTACACAGAGATCCCACAGGGCTGAGGACAACAACAACAGTGGCCGCAGCCGCGAGGTGACGGAAGGTGCCAGGGTCAGGATCTGACCTGGGACCCTTGAAGTGGCATCAGAGCAGCGTTGGAGCCGGAGCCCTCAAGGTAAGCACAATTTGGGGGCATACATTAGGTTTCCTGAAACAGGGTGAAATTACAAAGAGTATCATCTTTACAATGAACATTACAAGGACCAATACACTATACTGTATAATTGTCTTGTATCCTGCCCTATGTCCTTCTAGGTAAGAACATAACTCTAACTAACCAAAAGAAAAAGTAGGGGAGTGAGTCTCTGATTAGAGCTATTCTAGGCTGGACTATAAAGTACATGCCCCAACTGTATGGTAACAGTAGATTAGAATAATTAATATCCTTCTGCCTGTTGGGACAAAACTGATCTGCCTTCCAATTCTATCAAGTGCATGAAAGGTAACCAGACTCCCGGAAACCTCTCCGTCTGAAGTTTTTCTTAATAACTGCCACCCAGTCTGCTATGGTTAAGTACGTAATAACTCTTAACAGGCATGTGTTTCTAGAGAATTAATGCATGCCCCAGGTGAACTGGAAGGCAGGTAGCCAATGGAGAAGTACATTAATTTTCAAGAAGTGCATTAATTTTCAAGAAACTCATGCCCTGGAGTGGGTTATTGCACTTATAAAATATATATTTTTTTAATGGAAAAAGGTTTCTTTTCCTTTAGTTAGGTTGTTGCTAGGTAGAATAGGTGGCCTTGGTAATAATGGCTGGGTACCTCAATGAACAATGAACCTGGGAAATGTATTTATTTTGAAGAAACCTTTGCTCTACTGTGGGTTTTTGGTTTTAAATAAAAAGTGAAAAAAATAATTTTATTGGAAAAAGGTTTTATTTTCATTTAGTTAGGTTGTTGCTAGATAGATTAGGGCAGGTTAGTTATGAACAGTTTTAGAGTCTGCAGGGATGACAGGCATAACAGCTTGCAGTAGAAAGTAAAAAAACAAGGCAAGGTATTACCTTCATTCCAGTGTATCCTTAATTTATTCGGTTGTGTAAAAGGCACAGAAGGTATACAGTCCACTTGAAAACAACCAGTGTTAAACAGGCACTACCAACATTTGGCCTCCGAGAACTTCCGGGCCCACCCTTTCCACTCAGTGATGCCGCCATGTCACTATGTCACGCTTGACGCGTTTCACGCATGTACGCTTTTTCAAAGGCTGACGGCTAGCTAGAAACAGAAATTTAGGGACCTGCAAATTGGTCGCAGGGCTCTAGGACCACTGGGATCTCCCTCTGATACTCTCCAATAGGCAGGAAACCAAAACTGCAGCACTGGGGACATCAGTTCCTCACACTAAGGACTGTGCTAGTCAGTTCCAAAACAAGTACTGTAGATGCTGAAGAAGCCTAGCAGCACGCTAGGAGAAACGTCACTCTGTTCATTTGCTAAAGCCACATGGGCCAGTATTTGCACTTTTGGTATTTTATATAAAGGACTACACCAACAGAGTTCTGAGGTCCTTGTTTTTTGTCCGGTACTATGGGTGCTGCTTTCTTTTGCTGCTTGGACTTTGAATTTATTGAGAAGCACCATAGTGTTTTGCCCTGGTGCTCTGTGTGTTTCCTGTGCATGACCAAACCAGACAATCTTCTATAATGGAAATTAGGAAAATAACATTAAAGAACAGTCCAGAACCAAAATGAAGGCTAAAATGCCAACTTTGTACATTCAAGGGAAGGAAATCAGCCCAGCGACGAACAGTCAGAGAAAAGAATTTACAGGTAAATTTCGATTTCTCCCTCCTTGTGCTGGTAGCAGGGGTCTAGGGCCACTGGGATAGAACAGCAGTAAGACAAGTGTACCGCAGGGAGGGAAGAATGTAGAAAGGTTACGTATCCACAATGGCCTGTACCACCCTACAGCTGAAAGAGGCTGCTGTAGACGCAGCAACAACTGGATTGTAATATTTAGTCAATGTGTGCGGAGAGGACCACGTAGCAGCTCTGCAAAAGTGAGCTAAAGATGCATCCCTCAGTTCAGACCATGAAGAAATCATGATTCAAGTGGAGTTTCACCGGACCCAGTAGTGGGAAGCCAGCTTTTCTGTAAGACAGGATGATGACTGCTCAGATCCATTTGGCTACAGAGTCTTTATAAGCCTTTTGGCCTGGCTTGAGTACCAGAAGGCTTGAAGTCTTGCACAGTGGCTCAGTTCGTTTGAGGTACTTCTTTAATGTGCACCTTGGATCCAGAGTATGCAATTCTCTTTCCTTGTCATTTCCATGTTTAGGACAGAAGGAAGGCAGGAACAGTTACTGACTGTAGTGGAAGGCCGAGGTTATCTTCAGTAAGAAGCCTGAGTCTGTCCATCCACAGTACTACTAAATCCTGATGAAAAACTGTATACGGTTGGATCCCCTGACTCTGCAGCTAGGCAATTACTGCCCATAGGACCTTGGAGAAGACTCTTAAGGCAGAGGAAAGCCCGAACTAAAGGGTACTGAACTGGAAGTGGCTGTCCTGGACCTTGAACCTGAGATACTGCCAGTGAGAGTCCCAGATAGGAATGTGCAAGTAGGCATCCTGTAAGTCAGTGAGAGTGAGAAAGTCTCCTTGGTGGACTTCCTCGATGATTGATGACAGAGTCTCCATTTTAAAGGACCTGATGCAGAAAAAGTGATCCAGGAAAGTACAGTTAAGCAAGAACTTACCGTAGCAGTAGATCTTCAAAAGGAGCTCTTGCAGCAGGCAACACCAGTAGGACTGAAGCCGTCAGATGCCAGGACCACACGGAAAACTTCTAACTAGCAGTCTACAGATTGAGACCAGCACGCTGACATCTGCCTATCCTGTAAAAGGGTCAGTCCCCTAGATCTACCTCAGTTTTCCCATCACAGATGCCGGCGCAGAAAGCAAAAATGTAGAACCAAGGTGGTTCCTCAAGGCCAAAGAAATGCAGTGAAGCTGTGAAGGAGAAGAAGCAATTAGGGGGAGGGAGGGAAAGAAGTGCCTGCTGAAAGAGCTCCTCTTGAAGATATACTGTTACAGCAAGTTCTTACATAACTGTACTATCTTGCTTTGAGGGGGCCTTTGCAGCAGGCAACACCAGTAAGACTGAGTCCTAAGCAGTAACTGAACTGACCTTCAGTCAGCTGGGAGGAAGCAAAACACAGACATCAGAAGGTTGTTCATGAGAGAAGACCCTGAAGAACAGCTAATCCGAAGTCGTCCCTGTGTCTGCAGGCAACATCCAGACTGTAGTGCTGGAAAAGGTGCAAACTGAACTCCAAGTAGCAGCTGCACAAATGTCCGCAGTGGACACATTCCTGAAGCAGGCAGTAGAGGCTGCCATACCTCTAGTAGAGTGGCCATTAACCACCCCAAGGCAATGGCTCGTTTTCATAACAGTACACAATGTAATTTGCCAACCATTTAGACGAGCACTGTTTCAAAACGGGTGCCCCTTCCCTCTTAGGGGCAAATGAAACAAACAACTATCAGTCTTACGAACATGTTGAATACAGTTAAAGTAATAATGTAGCATTCTGTGGACATCAGAGGTACACAACAATGCGTCCCCCTGATTAGAATACTCAGGGAAAAAAACTGGAAGATGGATGGATTGCTTCAACGTCAACTAAGACACCACCTTAGGCAAGAACCAAATAAGGCTCTTTTCACATCAGAGCCTGGAGCCCGTAAATCCTCCAAGCAGAAGTAATAGCAACTAAAAACAATGCTTTCTACAACAGACAGCGTAGCATGCAACTCGCAGCTGGCTCAAAAGAAGGCAGTGAGCTTTTCCAAAATGAAAAGAAAAGATCCCAAGGTGGGACGGGGTCCTAAATGGGAAGCTTCAAATGTAGAACATCCTACAAAAAAAGTGTGGGGGAGGTCCAGTTGGGCAACAACCTTGCCCTCTACAGGTGTATGGTACACAGAGATGGCGGAAAGATGCACCATCATTGAAGAGTACCCCAGACCAGAGTCCAAAAGAGAGAGAATATACTCCAAAATCAAGTTCATTGGGCAGGTGAAGGGATCCAAGTGGCGAGCTGTAGCCCAGAGGAAAAGCATTTCCATTTCATGACATAAGTGGCTCTCGTGGAAGGTTTCCTGGCAGTCACCAGGTCATCGGTAACCTTGGAACACACTCCAAAGCGGGAGACAGCAAAGTCTGCAGAAGATACGCATGGAGGTGCAGGGATTTGAGATCTGGATGGACTAGGGTGCCCCGATCCTGGGACAGCAAACCGGTGCTGAGGGGCAAGGGAACTGGAGATTCCACTGCCAGCTGCTGAAGTAGAGGGAACCGAATCTGATGCGCCAGTAGGGGGCAATAAGAATCATCTCTGCCCCCTCAGACTGGAGTTTTAGGAGATTTCTCTGCAGGAGTAGGAAGAGAGGGAAGGCATACAGAAATCTCCCTTTCCAGGAGAAGGACAACGCATCACACCAGAAAACCCCAGGCCCTGGAGCAAGCAAACAGAAAAGCAGCAGTTTTGCATTGAGTGGGGATGCAGAAAGGTTCAACTCTGGATGTACCCACCTGTCGAGGAGATCTTCGAACACCAAGGGCAGGAGTTCCCACTTGTGTGCCCTCGAACTGGACTGGCTTTGACTGTCGGCCAGGGTGTTTAGGATGCCTGGAACATGGATGGCTGAGAGTTCTAGGTCATGCTTAATGGCCCAGTACCAGACTTTCATGGCTTCCCGACAAAGGGGGTAAGACTGAAAGACTGAGTGCCCCTCCCCCATTTGTTGATGTAAAAGACCACAGACATAGAAACATAGAATTTGACAGCAGATAAGGACTGTTTGGCCCACCTACTCTGCCCATTTCCCTACCTGATGGATAAGCTGCAGATTCTAATTAATCAACTGCTTACTTCCTCCTGCCCCTCACTACAATTGCCTTATGCCTGTCCCATGTATTCTTGAATTCTCCCACTGTTCTTGACTCCACAACCTCCTCAGGAAAGCTGTTCCATGCATCCACATCCCTCTCTGTGAAAAATACTTTCTAACATTACCTCTGAACTGTCCCCTTTATCTTCAAATTGTGCCCTTGTTCTTGCACATCTCTTCTTCTGAAAGATACTACCCTCTTGTACTTTGTTAATTCCTTGAGATACTTGAAAGTTTCTATCATGTCCCTCCCCTTTTCCTCAAGTGTATACATATTAAGCTCCTTTAGTCTTTCTTCAGATGTCTTCTGGTGCAGACCCTGCACCATTTTGTTGCCCTCCTCTGGATAGCCTCCACCCTGTCTATGTCTTTGTGGAGATGGGGTCTCCAGAACTGCATGCAGTACTCCAGATGGGGTCTCACCAACTATCTGTACAGAGGGATAACAACTTTCTGTTTTCTACTGTTGATGCCTCTCCCTATGCATCCCAGTATCCCCCAGCCCTCCTTACTGCCTTCTCACACTGCTTGCCCACCTTTAGGGCATCTGATATAATTACTCCTAGGTTTCTTTCGATTTTTATTGTTGTTATTAACTCACCCCCCCATTGTGTACATTTCCCCTGGGTTTTTGTTTCCCAGATGCATTACCTTGCACTTCTTTGCACTGAATCTGAGCTGCCACATATTTGACCATTCCTCCAACCTTGCCACATCCCTTTTCATTCTTTCCACCCCACCTTGTGTATCAACCCTGTTGCAGATCTGTGTGTCATCTGCAAAGAGACGTACCTTTCCTTCCAGGTGCTCTCCAATATCACTTATAAAGACATTAAAGAGGACCAGTCCCAGTACCGAACCCTGCGGTACCCAGCTAGTTACCCTCCTTTCTTCAATGTGAACTCTGCTTACCATTACCTTTTGCGTCCTGTTGTCCAGCCAGTTTTTCATCCAGGCTACCACCTTGGGACCCACTCCAAGGCTGGCTAACTTATATATTAATCTTTTGTGTGAGACTGTGTCAAATATCTTGCTAAAATCGAGGTAGGCCATATCCACAGCCCCTCCCTGGTCTACTACTTTGGTCACCCAGTCAAAGAAATCTATTAGGTTCGTCTGATATGACCTTCCTGCTGTGAAACCATGCTGCCTTGGGTCCTGTGCCCCACTGGCCTCTAGGTACACAACAATTCTTTCCTTCAGAAGTGATTCCATTATTTTCCCTACCACTGAAGTCAAGCTAACTGGTCTGTAGTGTCCTGCCTCTGCCCTGCTCCCACTTTTGTGAAGTGGAATCACATTTGCCCTCCTCCAGTCTTCAGGTACCACCCCATCCTCCCATGATGTGTTAAAGAGAGTAGTCAGTGGTGTTACTAGTTCTACCCTTAGTTCTTTTAGAATTCTTGGGTGAATCCCATCAGGCCCCATTGCTTTGTCCACCCTCAGTTTCAAGAGTTCTTTCAAAACCCTTTCTTCTGTGAATGGACTGGTATTGACCCCCCATTCAGAGTTTCTCCCTTGTTTGGTTTATGTACCTCCCCCTCCTCTTCTGTTGTGAATACTGAGCAGAAATAATCGTTCATTATAAAATGGCAAGAAAAAAATCTAGAAATCTCATTGGCCAAGACAGATCAGCTGACCGTACATTAATTTTCTGTATACGCACAATGAGCAGATCAGTCCTCCTACAACCAGAACTATCTTCCATCAGTCTCCCTACAACCAGAACTGATCTTCCATCACAAACATGGCCACTACCATTACACTGTATAAACCTTGAACTGGGCCCTAAAATTAAAATTATCGTAAATATAAAATAAAACTAATTAATTAAATGTTGTTTACCAGATTGTTACACTATCCTTACACATATAAACAAATTTGAAATATTAAGTATTGTTTATAGTTTTCATTACAACTGTTTGCTAACAGTGAAAAATCCCCCTTCTATCTTTACCTGATCATCAGGGAAATCTCTTCTGTTTTCCCCGACAAGTGAGATAATTGAGTCTCTGGCTCTAAAACAGGCCTTTGTTGTCTGTGTGTACAGTATGTTAGCAGAGGAACATTCTGATAGTAAAACTGAGCAGAATTTTGAATCCCTGTCTTCCAAGGTAAACATTACATGATAAACATTCCGTTTCTTGAATATGGGAAAACACAGAGGGGAAAAAAACAGAATGAACAAAGTAAGCAATAATACTATATAAACAAAGAAAAACGGTGGTAAATGACTCACCCTGCTGTTTATCTTTTAGGACAGAGTGAGCAGTTCATGATGCTTTCAGTGAGTGTGGCAGTTTTGAAACCTGCTCATGCTTGTAGCACTAGGGAAATGAGAAGTAAAAATTACTCACCTTAGTAATGTTGTTTCTTCTAATGGAGTCTTGCTGTATTTTGACTATTGCAGTGATATCCAATCTTTGAACTGCCCCGGAGAAGAAAGAGTTAACTTTCCATGCAAGGCATGGAATGCTAAGCTCGAGCTCGGTTGAGACTCTGTCTGTTGTTGTTTGAACCCAAACCGCCAGATCTTTACGAGCTATACTCACCAGGCGTCCTGTGTGGAAACTGTAAACTCACACTAGCCAACTGGCAACTAAATTTAATAAAAAGATTTTTTGGTTCCAAGGCAAAGACTCAAGTCAGGAAACCCAAAAAACAAAACACAACACACACCCAAAAATAAGAGGTTGAGAAAAAGGGGGCACCTCTAGGGTGCCAACACTGTTCCTGCCCACCCACATCCCAAAACCTAGGTTCTGAGAGGGGAGGCAGGGGGGAGGTCAGAATACAGCAAGACTCCATTAGAAGAAACAACATTACTAAGGTGAGTCATTTTTTCTTCAAACAACATGAAGTCTTGCTGTATTCTGACTATTGCAGACTACCAAGCAGTACCTCCACGGAGAAGGGACAGAACCTACTTTGGGGACAGGCTCTGAAGCACTGCTGTGCCAAACCGAGCATCACTCCTAGCCTGGATATCTAGAGAGTAATGCTTGGTGAAAGTATGTACTGTTTTCCAGGTGGCTGCTTGACAAATCTCTAAGATAGGAATATCCCTGACAGCAGCCAGGGAAACAGCTGTACCTCTAGTAGAGTGAGCCCTCAGGCCTGAGGTTGGGATTCTACCTAATTTTTCATAGCAGAATTGTATACAAGAGACAATCCACCTGGCAATAGATCTCTCAGTGGCAGGTTTTCCCTTACCAACCTCACCATAAGTGAGGAACAATTGGAGGGAGTCAAACCTGTGACCCTTGGTGCACTCTATGTAGTAGCTAAGGGCCCTTTACACATCCAGGCTGTGTAGCCTCCTCTCCCCAGAGGAGGAATGGTCAGTGAAGAAAACAGGAAGAGACATAGACTGATTAAGGTGGAAATCTGAAACCACCTTAGGCAAAAACTTGCTATTAGTCCTGAGGACCACCTTATCTCTATGGAAAGAGATAAAATCAGGCTCCACTGACAGGGCCTGTAACTCACTTACGCGTCTGGCAGAAGTAATGGCTACCAAGAACACAGTTTTCCAAGTCAAGTACTTAAGCTCTGCTGAGGACAAAGGCTCAAAGGGGGGTTGCAAAAGCTGACCAATGCAAACATTAAGGTCCCAAGCAGGGGCAGGGTCCCTGAAGGGAGGACTGGTATGCAGCAATCCCTTGAAGAATTTACAGAATACAGGATGAGCTGAAAGGGAAGAGGGCTTGCCTGCTGACAAGAAGGCAGAGATAGCAGCCAGATGCACTCTAAGTGTAGCTGGTCTGAGTCCCAAGCTATTGAGATGAACCATATAATCCAGGACTGTAGGCAACCCAGCAGACTCTGGAGAAATATGCTTACCAGAGCACCAAATAGTAAACCTTTTCCATTTGGAGTTGTAAGTCTTTCTGGTGGAAGGCTTTCGAGAAGCCTTTAGAATATCCAGAACACCTTGAGAGAGATGCAGATCAGCAAACTCTAACTCTTCAAGAGCCAGGCCTTGAGACTGAGAGATTTGAGATTCGGATACCAAACCCTCCCCTGAGAACATGTTAACAGGTTGGAATTCCTGGGAAGAGACAGGGGAAAGTGGACTGCTAAGGACAGCAAGAGAGGGTACCAGGGCTGTCTGGCCCAGTCTGGAGCAATCAGAATCACTTTGCAGGGTTGAGACCTGATTTTAACTAGTACCTTGAACAGGAGAGGGAAGGGGGGAAAAGCATACAGGAATTTCCCTTGCCAATTGAGAACTAGAGCATCCAGGGGGACTGAGCCCAACACTGGGAGTCTGCAGCAAAAAAGAAGAAGTTGGTGATTGTCTGGGGCTGCAAAAAGATCTATCTGTGGAGTGCCCCATCTGGAGAAGATCACCTTCAAAATAAGGGGATCCAGGGACCATTCGTGATGGCCCTGAGATATCCTGCTGAGAGCATCTGCCAGGACATTGTCCTTCCCTGGGAGGTGCACTGCTACCAGAGAGGTATTCAGGGAATAGGCCAGAGACCACAACTTCATTGCTTCTGTGCACAAGGCCATAGACCGAGTGCCCCCTTGCTTGTTGATGTACCACATTGTGGTGGTATTGTCTGTCCTGAGCTGAACTAGTTTGTTCTGAACAGACTTGGAAAAAACTTGAAGTGCTAGAAACACTGCTATGAGTTCTAAGAGATTGATGTGAAGGTGAGATTCTTGAGGTGACCACAACCCTTGGGTGGTCAGATCCCCCAAGTGGGCTCCCCAGCCCAAGAGGGAGGCATCTGTGGCAAGGATTAGAGAATGAGATTGAGTGACAAAGGGAACTCCTTACCTGAGGTTGTCCTGATCCTGCCACCACTGCAAAGCCTGGATCAGGGTTTGAGTCACTGGGACTAGCTTGGTCAGAGAATCCTTTCTCTGGGACCAGAAGGCCTATGGAACTGAATGTCCCTCATCTGAAATCTTGCTCCTTGACCACTGCTGTAGAGGCAGCCATGTGGCCCAGGAGCTACAGAAAATGCCTTGCTGTTGAGACACCTGAAGGGTGAATGAAGAGGCCAGTGTCAAGGGTCCTTGCCCTGTCCAGGGGAAGGAAGGCTCTTGCCCTTATTGTATCCAGCTCTGCCCCTATGAAGGTGAGGAGCTGCACTGGCTCTAGAACTGACTTTGAAAGATTTAGGAGGAATCCTAGAGAAGTGAGCAGTTGCTGAGTTATCTGTAGGTGTGACTTGACTTGGTCTGGAGACTGACCCACTATGAGCCAGTCGTCCAGGTATGGAAAGATGGAGACCTTTTTTCTCCTTAGGAAAGCAACCACTACTGCCAGGCATTTTGTGAACACCACTGGAGCTGATGTTAGGCCAAAGGGCATTGCTCTGAATTGACAGTGGCCTGAGGTACTTTCTGTAGGAGCATCTGATGAGAATGTGGAAATAGGCATCCTTGAGGTCCAGGGAGACTAGCCAGTCCCCCGGCCTTAGAGAGGGTAGAATTATTCCCAGAGTCACCATTTTGAACTTTGGCTTTAAAAGGTGCTTGTTTAAATATCTGAGATCGAGGATGGGCCGCCATTCTCCTGTCTTTTTCGGGGTTAGGAAGTACCTGGAGTACAATCCTTTTCCCCTGTGTAGGGGTGGAACACAGATGTAGCCATGACTTTAGATGAAACATCATTGGAGTCCACTGCAGCATGAACTTGCACCTTGGATGCCTCAATACCATCTGCAGCCACCTGCTCCAGCTCCTTGGCAAGCTGGTCAGGGACCTGTTTAGCTAGAGTCATCAAGGTGTCCCATCTAGACTTCTGGTATCTAGCTGTGTAGGCCATATAATTAGCCTGCCTGAGTCCCAAAGATGCTGCCATATACTGTTTCTTTGCCATGGCATCAATCCTCCTGGAGTCCTTATCTGGGGGGTGTGAAGCCAAGGGTATATTTGCCTTATCACAGGCAGCAGCCTGCACTACCCCAACATGGCTGCATTGCTGGGAAAGGAACTCCGTATCTGAGCCTGAAAGAGTATACCTCTTGTCCATTCTTCTGTCCGCAGGAGGTATAGAATTAGGAGTCTTTAAAATTTTAAATGTCTGTTTCCCAAAAGACTTATGGAGGGGAAGAGACAGTCTCCTGGACTCTGGGATGTCCATCATCTCAACATAATCAGGCTCCTCCTGATCCTCTACTGCTTCCTCCATAGGAAGCTGGAGAGTTTCAGCCACTTTTTTGTAAAACATAAAGTGGGAAGGGGACTCAGAAAGCCTAGGAGAAGAAACACCTGAAGGTCTGTCTGGGGAGATGTCCGGGTCAATGGGCACATCCAGACTTTCATAATCACCATCAATATCCTCATATTCTCCCCTCCTCCTCCTCCTCCTCCTCCTCCTCCAGTTCATAAAAATCCTCTAAATTATAATCCGGAACCGGGTGAACCAACCGAACCGAGCCCCTAACCGATGGTGCCGGTTCGGACGGAACTGAAGTTAGCGACTGAACAATCCTTATCACTTTGGCTATTTCATCAGCGGTCGGAGAAAGAACTTGTGGATCCGAACCGGCTGACTTATCTCTTTTTCTTTTAACCGGAACCGACTCCTCAGAGTCGGTTCTCCTTTTGCCCGAAGAAGTTTCGCCCTGGTCAGAGGGCACCTTCTGGTTTGGTTGGAACCGAACCAGGCTGGCCATCCGGGTCAGCGGACTTCTTGGCCTCCTTTCCCTCAGCCTACCTACTCTCTTTCCAGGGTAGCTGTGGGAAAACTTTGCAAATCTGGCAGTCTGAATGAGGTGGTCAAACCTCAGACAATAAACACAGGTGGTGTGGGGTCAGCCTTAGCAAAGGCTTCCCACACACACTACAGTGTTGAAACCCAGTGGGCCGGTTTTCTCTTGGGTTTCTCAGACATGGCCAGTCCTAACCAAACTTACCCTTTTTTCGGCAATCCGCCAATCAAGACACCCCTATCGGTTCCTGACCATGTTACGGGTCGTGGAAAAAACCGTAATGAAATCCATTTTTTTTTAGAACCAATAAGGACCGGTTACCACACTCTAAAAAGCAGAACAAACTTTTTACAACCCTGATCGGTTCAAACCGAACCGATCCGATGTTTACAAGTTCCACACAGAAACTAATAATAATAAACCTATCTAGTACTCACGGTACCACAGACAGAGACTGAACCGACAGGTTAGATAGAAGAAATTTGGTTGAACCGAGGGAAAAAATGACACTTTAACCGACTAAATTGAACCGAGCGAAGGAGAAATCTCCAGTGACTGTTCAGTGAGGCGGAGTAAAGAATCTGGCTGTTTGGGTTCAAACAACAACAGACAGAGTCTCAACCGAGCTCGAGCTCAGCGTTCCATGCCTTGCATGGAAAGTTAACTCTTTCCTCTCCGGGGCAGTTCAAAGGTTGGATATCACTGCAATAGTCCGAATACAGCAAGACTTCATGTTGTTTGAAGCCTCTGTTATGGCTTCCTTTTAGTTTTGTCTACAGAGTGAGGAGAATTGAATAAAACAGGGGGCTATGTGTCATACTTAGAATGAGAAAAACAGCATTTGTGAATTGTTGTGGCTGGCAGGGGAATATGAAGCTTAAGTGGGCAGGGAGGTACACTGTATAACACTACTTCAATCTAGCACCAATAGGCGGAATGACTATTTTATGTTAAAAGCACAGATTCACTTACATTTTTACTTATTTAAAAATGTGTTTAAAAATAAAAAAAAAAAAAAAACTGCTTCTAAACATAAAGGGACATTTTATAAGCGCAATAAGACACTCCGGGGTTGTGCATTACGGTGTGATAACTGCACTCCTAGGACGACCGGCACTCGGCCTTTGGCCTCGTGCCTAACTACGCCCCTAGGAGTGTGGTTATCACACCGTAATGCACACCCCATCGTGTCTTATTGCTTACGTATCCCTGCTTTTTCACTGTCACCCTCTGCCCACATTCCCTCCCCTTTATTAAGTCTCTGTATCCCTCCCTTGGTCTTTCTTCACTCCCTAATGTACCTATAAAAGGTTTTATCCCCCTTCTTTACAGAGTTGGTCATCTTTTCCTCAGTTTGTGCCTTTGCTATTCTGACTGCCTTCCCTGCCTCCTTCAGCTTTAACTGATAGTTCTCTGTCCTGCTCCTTCTGCGTTTCCTTATATTTCCTGAATGCTATCCTTTTCTCCTTAACCATCCCTGCCACCTCTTTTGAGAACCATAGTGTTTTTTTCCTTCATTTTGTTTTGTTGATTTGCTTCACACAAAGGCTTGTTGCCTCTGCGATGGCTGTTTTGATTATTCCTCTTTGTTCCTCCACCCCTCCTTCTTGCCCGTTTGCTAGTGCTTTTCTGAGGCACACTCTCATTTTCCCAAAGTCAGCCTTCCTAAAGTCCAATACTCTTGTTTTTGTATGGCTTGACTCTATGGCTGTGTTTATTGTGAACCACACTGTTTGGTGGTCACTTGTTCCCAGATGGCTACCCACTTCTAAATCTGAGATCCTTTCCCCTTCCCTATTTGAGAGTACCAGGTCTAAGATTGCTCCCTCCTGAGTGGGTTCCAACACTACCTGTCTAAGGCATGCCCCCTGTAGGGAATCAAGAATGACCCTGCTCTTGGATGGACCTGCAGCAAAGGTACTCCAGTTAACATCTGGCATATTCAGGTACCCCATCAACAATATCTCCCCTTTTTCTGCCATTTTAAGGATGCCTTCTATCATTTGTTTGTCCATTTCCTCCCCCTGAGATGGGGGTCTGTACACAATCCCAATGGGGATTGTGGTGCCATTTCCTGTCTCCAGGGTGACCCATAGTGACTCATCAACTTCCTGTTTACTCTTTAGTTCTGTTGCTTTACTCCCCTTCCCTTATATAGAGAGCTACTCCTCCTCCTCTTTTACCCACCCTGTCCCTCCTGTAGACTGTGTATCTTGGTATGCTGACATCCCAGTCATGCTTGTCTGTGTACCATGTTTCAGTGACTGCCACAATATCCAGGCATCCCTCTTCCATCAAGGCCACTAGTTCAGGGAGCTTGCTGTACAGAACACGGGCATTGGTACTCATCACCTTCCATTTATTGCTTATGGCCTTACCCCTTTTAGCCCCATCCCTGTCCTTACCGCTTTTTTCTACATTTATCCCTGTCCTGCTCCCTACTGACTTCTCTACCTTAGTGTTTACCTAACTACTGTGTTTTGTGGGGGGAGGCTGGTATTTCCCTGCTCCTTTTCAGTGCCTCCCCCTTGGCTAGTTTAAATGCTTGCCAATGAAGCATTTAAACCTATCACCTAGGATCCTGGTTCCCCCCCTGGACAGATGCAGACCACCGCACCAGTATAAGCGTGCATCCCCTCCAGGTGGCTCCCCAGTCCCCAATGAAGCCCAAACCCTGAGATCCACACCAGTTTTTCAACCATTCATTGAGTCCCATGGTGCAGAATACCCTAGCATCATCCTTGCCATAGACAGGCAGCACCTCCGAGAAGGTTGCTGTACATGCCACTTGTCTAATACCCCTCCCCAACTCCACAAACTCCTCTTGCACCGCTCTGATCCCATTGACAGCCAGGTCATTTGTCCCTAGGTGGACAATGACATCTAGCTCCCTCCCTCGTGCAGCTGCTCCCATGATCCTGAGGATTCGCTTCCTGTCCCTCCAAGCCATGGTGCCAGGCAGGCACCTTACCTCCCTCATCCGCTTCCTCCCACTTCTACCCTCTAATGATAGAGTCCCCACCAGGAGTTGTTTCTTTCCCTGTGGGGTCTTGTGCCACCCTCCTGTGGGTCTCCTTTGTGGAAGTTCCAGCATCCTCCTTGGTCTCCACTGCAGGTGCCTCCATAGAGGAACCACTCTTGCCAGAACAGCATATGAATTGTGGAGAAGTACAACTGGGGGATGCACCTCTGTTCCACCACCCTCTCCTCCCTGAGCCCACCTTGATCCAACTGCTCCTCTTTCTTGGCAGCCTCTAAGGTAACAGTGGTGGCCCTGGTGGTCCCCTGGGTGGAAGAGGTTTCATGAATCCTAGCCAGGTCAGCCTGGAAACTGGCAACCTCCTCCCTCAGATCAGAGAGGTACCTGCAAACAGGGCAGCATCGCAGCCTCCAGAATGTCTCCCAGAACACTGCTGCCCCATAGCCATTGCACTGCACCACTCCCATCTTGACTTATTTTGTGTCCCCTCTCCTGTTGCTTTGTATGCTTACTGTCGCCTCCCTCTATGTACTTTTACACTTACTTTCCTACTGCCTATGTGCCCTTACAACTCTCACCCTTCCTGTTCTGGGACAGGAACTTCCTGTAGTCTTCAGCAGTCTCCTTCTTCCGTGCTTGGATTCAGACCTCCAGCAGCCACGGGGGGAGAAAGAGTTATTTTTTAGGTTCCTTCAAGGTTGATTAAACTAATGTGTCTCAGTGATCCTTCCCTTCCTACTGCCAAACAGGAAGTTCCTGTTTGGCAGTTGTCTGACATGTTGTCTGTCTGCACCAGTAGCGGGCCTGGAAGAATGTGGGTTTGTAAGGCCTGTAGAGCATAAAGAACTGCCCGCATCTCCAGCACATTGATGTGGAGATGCTGTTCTGACTCTGACCAAAACTCTCTAGATCTGACGATCTCCTAGGTGAGCTCCCCAGCCCAGTCCAGAAGCATCCATGGTTAGAATCTGCTGAGGGGATACCGAGCAGAAAGGACCTCTATCAGGAGGTTGTCAGGGTCCTGTCACCTCTCCAAGATTCATCTCACTGGGTTGGAAACCAGCACTGGCTGTTCCAAATCGTCAGTGCATTGGTCCCACTGGGCTCGAAGGGTTCACTGGAGAACCCTCATATGCAGGTGGGCCAGGGGAACAGTGGTTATGACCACTGCAATATGTCCTAGTAGACAAAGAAAAGCTATGGCCGGAACCTGGGTGACTGGAAGAGACCAATCGGGCCTGCGCCCTCAAGCGTTCTGCCCTGTCCTCCGGCAGGATTGCCTTGTCCTGGGATGAGTCCAAAACCGCTCCTATACACAGCAGGCATAGAGACAAGACATTGGCAGGTTGATTGTTCTCCCCAAGAGCTGGAAGAGTTCAAAAATGCCTTCCAGGGTCTACAGCGAATGATCCATGATGGGGGTCATCAGTAGCCAATCGTCCAGGTAAGGGAACACATAAAATCCCGGTCTCCACCTCTGCTAGACAACTGGTGAAGACCTGAAGTGCAGAGGAAAGGACAAAAGGGAGGGCTCGGAACCGAAAGTGATCCCCCTGAAAGCAGAAGCGGAGGAAGTGGCGATGGGCAAGGAACACCAGGATATTGATAGAAGCATCATGCATATCCAGGGAACAGAGCCAGTCCCCCTGGTGGATGAGGGGTAACAGGCCCTGAAGAGTCACCCTCCTGAAGTGCTTGTACTCTATGCAGAGGTTCAGGCAGCTTAGATCCAGGATCAGTCGTAGATCCCCTGTTTTCCTGGGGGGGTAGTAAGAAGTCTGAGTAGAAATCCTTTCCCCTTTGACCTGGGGAGAATGGGTTGTATGGCCCTCTTTTGCAGGAGCACCTGAATCTCGGCCAGGATGAGGGACGGCTTTCTGGGGGGTCTCCAGAAACTCAAGGTGTGACCCCGCTGGATGATCATAGGGACCCATTGATCTGGTGTTACAGTGTGCCACCCATATAGGTATAGGAAGAACTGATCCCCAATCGCCTCACCCAAGGCCTCTGCTGTTGGGGGGGAGGGTTCAGACAAAGAATCAGGCAGTGGAGCCAGGGGCTGGCAGAGTGACTGGGGCAGTCAGGGGGGCCCTAAGGATGGCTGCTCCAGAAGGCAGGTGATTGCCTTGCATTTAAAGGATCTCTGACTTCTGGCCCTTGGGAGGCTGGCAGGAGGATCAGCGAAAAGGCTGACACTGGGAGGACCAAGGCTGGGAGTAGTACATGCAGTGTACTGACCTCAGGGCTTTATCCAATTCATGGAGGCAGAAGACCAAGCCCCGAAAGGGGCCTCCATTATCTAGGCCTGAACTTCAGGCGCAAACCTGGACACCCAGAGCTAGGAATGGCGGCAAATGCAGACTCCTACCACCGGCTCACGTCCGGCAGCATAAACCGTGTTGTAGGCTGCTCTGAAGACATGAGTGCCTACATCAGATCCAGACTTAAGAAGCTGGGCCAACTGGGTTTTGGTGGAATCATCGGGGAGGGCTGCCACCAAATCCCTCACCTGATCCCAAATGGCATTCTGGTACTGCACCATGTGGGATAAATAATTCTGGGCCCATATGGCCAGCGTAGAAGAAGAGTATACATGCTTGCCCAACTGTTCCAGCTGGCAGGATTCCTCGTCTGGAGGGTGGGTGCTCAAATATTTGGGCTTCTTAGTACAGTTGTGGACAGCATTCATGACCACCGAATTCACCGTGGGCTGTTCACCATAGAAAGGCTTGCCCACTGGCGCATGGTAGAGGCAGTCTGCCTTCTTAGCCAAGGCTGGGGTAGAAGAAGAGTGATTCCACATCGCTTTTGTAACATCATCATACGCCTCCATCAAGGGGAGGTAACCACTAAGGGAAGGGTCTCCATCTTGAGCATGTAAAACACCAGGTGACGGCGTTCCAGGTCAAGTTCCTCAGTATCCCACCCCATGAGGGACTGGATATGGTGCATCACATCCATGAAGTAGGGATCTTTTGGGGGAGACTTAGGGGGTCTCCTTGGCTTGCTCTAGAGTATCTGAAGAGTCCCCAGAGCCCTTTCAACGACTGAGGAGGAAGAGGAATAATTCCCCGAAGGGTGACTATCTGGGACCAGCGTCAGTGGGTGATGTCCTTCAGAAGTGGGAGGGAGGTGCCCGTATGACCCCCAGAAGCCCCCATAGTATGGCAGTTTCTACGTTCTGCCCAGTCTGTGTCCCTGGGAGGGGGGGTGGAAAGGGCGGCCTCCTAGGTGTGTCCTTGTCCTTCATGAAGGCCCACCAGGCTGTGAACAGGGCATTGTAAACCACTGAAGGAGGAGGACTGTACGATGGATACGGATAGTGAAGCAGGGGGTATGGGTATGTTGGTGGAGGAGGTGGCGTAGGGTGCCCTGGCGCCGGTCCAGCAAGTGTTGGCTGGGGGTCTCTAGGAGGGCCATCAGGTGATGGCTGAGGCACAGGCTGGGGCAGAGGCGACAAAGGTTGAGACGTCGGTATAGGAGTTGGCGAAGTTGGCGCTGGCAGTGAAGGCGAAGGCTGATGATGGTCTGGAAAAGCAGCTGACGTAAGCCCCAAAGGAGAGGCTGATGCCTGCGATGGGGTGTTCCCCCAAGACAGAGGCAGAGGCATCGCCTGTGTTGAAGAAGAGGCAAGCACCTGCTCCGGGCAATATCCAGAATGGCTGGCACCGGCCGAAGAGTCAGGGACGACTTAACACCTTGACTGAAGGGGGGAGCAATGGGCAAATACCCACCACCAGTGGAGCCAACCCTGGTTGAGTCACCTGGCTGAGGACCCATGAGAACTAAGGGCCTGAGCATCAGGAGCTGGGAGGCAGGGGAATAAGTCCGCTGCACCAAAGAGCTGCTACCTGTGACAGAGATGAGGGTGGGTGACAGAGCCACGGGCAACTCTGAGGGAGTGTGGGCTGCCGAGGTCAGAGGGGCTGACCTCCCAGAAGGAAGACCCTGAAGTGGAAGCCGGTTTGTGCGGTGAGCGAGAGGCTGATCAAGGGTGGTCCCGGCGCTTGTGCATCCCACTAGACTTCTTCTCCTTCTGGGAAGACTAAGCCCTGGAGGCAGGGGAGGTAAAAGAACTTTTATCCTGAAGCTCCTTCTCCATCATGTAGAATATCTGCTGAAGCAAGTGGCTCTGGAAGGTCTTCAAGCAGCGTCTCCATGTGGCCTGGAGAAGTCCTGGCAGTGCTTGCAGGCCTCGCTGTCATGGTTGGGGCCTAAGGAAGCAAGAAGAGTGGTCATACTTGGCAGGTATCTGTTTGCCACAGGCACACTTCACAGGCTGGTTGGAAGACTAAGCTGGAGAAGAAGATATTAACAAAAGAGAGAAAAACACAGAAATTCAATGTTAAGGTACACTGAAAAAGAAATAAATTGTGGGCAAAGCACGAAGAAAATGGCAGACGACTTAAGCAGGCGTCTATGGAGGTCCGACATGTGCGATTCAATGGCAGGAAAAGAACTGAGGTAAGTCAGGGGGACCGCCCTTTTTTTAGGATAGATGAACATCAGCGTGCTGACATTGGTGGGAGTGGTCCCCCGCTGTAGACTGCTAGTTAGACATTTTCAGT